>OW052081.1:11260984-12615984 GCA_932526445.1 Phragmatobia fuliginosa | reverse complement strand
GGTCAGTCACATAAACCAATAACGGGTCAGTCACATAAACCCGAATATCTCCCGAACTACGTATGCCATCCTAATGAAACGAAGACTGTTCAATTGAGAATTTAATTATACAGATAAAAAATAAAATAAAACTTAGTTACACCCACAATATTAATCTTAAATTAAAAAAAAACTAAAGTAGTCATATTTTTCTTCAGATTACATTTTTTTTATGATTGTTTTTTTGCTGTTTTTCATCACTTTCTTCATTTAATACTTTGTATTGCCTCCACGTGATGAAGCCTCCAGAACAGCAAAAAAACAATCATAAAAAAAATGTAATCTTAAGAAAAATATGACTACTTTAGTTTTTTTTTAATTTAAGATTAATATTGTGGGTGTAACTAAGTTTTATTTTATTTTTTATCTGTATAATTAAATTCTCAATTGAACAGTCTTCGTTTCATTAGGATGGCATACGTAGTTCGGGAGATATTCGGGTTTATGTGACTGACCCGTTATTTTTGGAACCGAGTGTAGATGAACACTTTGTGTGGAATACAAATTGTTGTTCCTTGTATGTAAAATCCCCTATTGTGAGAAGTCTGGGTAATTTCAATCACTATCATATAAACTATCGTTTATAATCGATTGCCTAGGTGGCGGCTAAGGTAATTGTTGTGCTTGAGATCTGAAGTTCGATTCCCGGATCTGACAAAATATTTATTTGTATACATTTGTTTCAGAGTTGGATGCCTTCTATGAATGAAATTAAATCAACCATCTAGTTTGTATAGTACCAGCGTTTCTTGTGTCTATAATATCTGATATATAATTACAAAGGATGAAAACATAATATATTCACAAAGGACCGTTTAAACGAAAAATCTGAATCGAGATTCAATAGTAGTGTCTTTAAATCTCTATTAGAAAACGGTAGTAATGTGCATTGTTATACATTATCCGTGTGGTGACGGATTAAGAATACAGAGTGTCACCACCCCTATTCATCCCGCGGGTGTCGTAAAAGGCGACTAAGGGATAATAAACTACGCAAGACAACATCAATGCAAAGAGAAGGAAAACTTGAAACCAACCCTATACCAACCCGTCTGGCCAGCGTGGTATAGTAGGCCAAAACCTCCTTTTCAAGGAGAGGCCTATGTCCAGTAGTGGACTGTTAAAGGCCGTTGATGATGATGATTGATGATACATTATTTTGTAATGTTAAGTATGAATATAGAGTTGAGGTTAAAATTTGTATTATATTAAATTAAATAATAATTGAGGTTAAAGTATGAAATTACCGTTTTATTGTAATAGGTACTTCGAATTGACATAGAACCTTTATGGTTCGCAATATTTCTACACTACGAAAAGGTTGCCTCGTAGAGAAAGCCATTAAGTTCAAGGATGTTTTAAAGTCTGTTAATTAAAAGAAAAATGTACTAAATCGAATTTAATCATTTTCTCTTGAATACGCTTTCGTACGTACTTCTGAACACCTTTTCTGCAATTGATAAACAAAATAATGAAAAAAAATACAATACTTAGACAGTCGCCTATTTTTTGCATCGGTTTTTTAAACATAAACATAAACATAAACTCACATTATCACGAATCAATCACACATTCAGAGAAACCTAACAAATCCCCCCATTTAAAAGCCACCCATAACACCCCCTCCCCGCAAATTCTATATGGAGTATATTAGAATACGTATGCCAATATGTACGTACTAGACTGAGTAACAAACATACATACGTTCGTACAAACTGACGCTTTTAAAACGGTAGCTTTTGCCCGCGACTTTGCTTACTTTTTTGTCGGATATAAATACATAAACATAATTTTTTTGTAAATATATACATAGGAAACACCCAAACTCCAAAACAAATATTTGCAGTTCATACAAACATTTGGTCCGACCCAGGAATCGTACCCGAAACCTCTTGATCAGCAGCCGCACACGCTAACCACTAGACCAACAAGGCAGTCAGATCTGTTCTGCGTAAAAGAGTAACAAACATTCATACATACTCACAAACTATTCCATTTATAATATCTAGCTCTCGCCTGTGGCTCCGACGGTATCTGTTCAAGATATCGCGGTAAAAAGTAATCTGTGTATAAAACTAAAATGACAAAATTCATGCTGTCGTTTTTCGTTGGTGAGGGTGTGGCCGGAGGCAGAAGCATCTTCATCATCAACAGCCTATAACAGTCGTCTGCTGGACATACGCCTCTCCTCACAAAGGAGGTTTTGGCCTACTATATCACACTGGCCAGACGGGTTGGTACTCGTATAGGGTTGGTTTCAAGTTTTCCTTCTCTTTGCATTGATGTTGCCTTGCGTAGTTTATCCCTTAGTCACCTTTTATGACACCCGCGGGATCTTACCAGTCCGTAATACCGTGAGTCCACTTTCCAATACGGATTTATGCCCCAAAAAAGCACAGAAGACTCCCTCTACGATCTAATGCAGCACAAGATACTACGCCAAAAGCAAATAATAACGATCGTATCACTTGACATAGAGGGAGCATTCGACAGTGCATGTTGGCCAGCCATCAGAGTCCGACTGGCCGAGGAGAATGTCCCCTAAACCTCCGATTACTGCTGGACAGCTATTTAAGACACAGAAATGTTACAGTCCGTTATGCCGGTGAGGAACACACAAAGAGAACCAGCAAGGGCTGTGTACAGAGTTCGATAGGGGGCCCCATCCTGTGGAACCTTCTTTTGGACCCACTCCTGAAGAGCCTGGAGACTAGGGGAGATTACTGCCAAGCTTTCGCCGACGATATCGTGCTCGTCTTTCACGGGGAAACCGCAGGCGAAATCCAAGGACGCGCCAATGCCGCTCTCGAACATGTTCGGCAGTGGGGGCTTGCTAACAAGCTAAAATTTGCTCCGCAAAAGACGATGGCAATGACCATAACCAACAGGTTGAAATACGACACCCCACGGCTGAGCATGGGCGGGGTCGACATTGGGGCGACCAAAGAGATGAAGCTGTTGGGCGTTATAATCGACGAGAAACTTACATTTAACAGCCACCTCAACTATGTCTGCAAAAAAGCGATGGCAGTATACCAACAGCTGACCAGAGCAGCCAAAATCAGCTGGGATCTACACCCAGAAGTCACAAGAATTATATATGTGGCAACCATGGAGCCCATAGTCCTATACGGTGCAAGCGCCTGGTCATCAGCGGTTAATAAAATTGGGGTCAAAAAACAACTCAATGTGCTGCAACGTGGAATGGCCCAAAAGTTATGTCGAGCCTACCGTACAGTCTCATTGAACTCGGCATTGGTGTTGGCGGGAATTCTACCCCTCGATCTCCGAATTCGAGAAGCCGCGCTACTCTATGAGAGTAAACGGGGAATACCCTGGGAAGAGCTTAAGGATCGGGAGGTGGAACGCATGGCCAGAGCCGTGGATTCTCCCCACCCGGCAGAGCAAGTGTTTCCGGACATTAAATTAATAACAAATCAGGAGCAATACCTGCAAAGCGGAAATACAGGAATTAAAATTTTTACTGACGGCAGCAAATTGGCAGGTAAAGTTGGAGCTGCATTAACCATCTGGGCTGACAAAACCGAAATTGACACCATCAAACTGGGATTATCAAATTACTGCACCGTGTATCAGGCAGAACTCCTGGCACTTTGTAGGGCGACAAAGGAGATTACCACACGCGTTGGGACTGAATTCGGAATCTACAGCAACTCCATGGCTGCCCTTCGAGCAAAACGAAACCCTCGTTCCCTCCATCCCCTAGCAGTAACAGCCAGAGACCATCTGAAAACAGCGTCCCTCCAGAACAAAGCTGTGACTTTGTTCTGGATCAAAGCTCATGTAGGATTGGAGGGCAACGAGCGGGCCGACGAGCTAGCTAAGGCGGCGGCTGGGAGCACAAAGCGTAGGCCGGACTACGACCTGTGCCCGGTTGCATTCGTCAAGAGCAGCATCCGAAGTGCAACCCTTGACGAGTGGAACGAGAGGTACAAGACCGAAACAACAGCGTCAGTGACAAAGTTATTCTTGCCTGACGCAAAACACGCGTATAAAGTGGTCCGGAAGTTTGAGGCCACTGGTGTCAGGACACAATTCATGACAGGGCACGGTGGATTCTCTGAGTATCTGGCTCGCTTCCGATGCAAAGAGAACCCGGCGTGCATCTGTGATCCAGCAAAAATGGAAACGGTGCAACACATCCTCCTTGAGTGCCCTGTGCACTCAATAGAACGGCATAATATCGAACAAGAACTAGGACAAAAGTTAGAAAGCACAAATATCGCCACAATCATGGCCAGTAAAGACAGGAACACGTTGCTGAAATACTGCACAAAAATTTCATTAGTAGTAATAGAGAGAAACAAAACAAAGTAATATAAAAGATGCTGTCTTAATATAATAGTTATATTATTGAACAGCACTAGAAAATAAAGGAATAAACAAATTGTTATCATGGATTTAGCACAATAAGCAGTAAAGTCTGAAATAGTTAGTACCTAGTTTCGAGAAAAATCAAGCATTCAATTAGTTTATTCAAAAAGTCATTTTCAACCTCCCTCCCCCTTCTTTCTTTAATTAACAAATATTTAAGAACGATAGACTAAAAACAATAAATAAAAGCAGTAAATAATAGTCTCCAATTACGTTGGAGGAAACAAGAACCCCATTACTATTGGGGTAATAATAAAAAAAAAAAAAAAAAAAAAAAATACCGTGAGTCACTGTACTATATTTTCTGTATTCGCATACATAAGTATGATGATCACCACACTACTTTTGGATTCTACTCATGTTTCCATCAATTTATAAAAAAAGTCCGGATTTGGAATATACATCTTGTATCGCGAGGCACTCTACAAACATACACGAAACGGCCACATAGAATACCCAGATTCAGAACAACAATTTATGGATCACACCAAGTGTTTGTAGCATTTGAACCCACACCACTAGGTGCAGTAAAAATAGGCGTGGCTACCGCTTATACCACTAGCCAACCGTGTAGTAAAATTCAGTCAGCAGAGTGAAATCACTTTGTTAGGTAAAGAAAATAGTGGAATGAACTGTCGCCTGCTTTGTTTCCGGACCGATACGACCTTCAAAACTTCAAAAAAAGAGAGTACTCCCTTCTTAAAGGCCGGCAACACACCTGTGACTCCTCTGGTGTATCGGTTGTCTATGGGCGGCGGCAATCACCTATAATATAAAAAAAAAACTTTCATATAAGAACCAATATCTTTGCTTAAAAGAGTACCAAACATCCTAACAAAATTTCATATTTATAATATTATATAGGAAGCGGGATGTTGCAAACACAACTCGGAAACATAAATTCTATAGAGATTCGCACCTCAGAACCGCGACACGTCGAACGGAACTCCGCCACTTAGAGGGTTCCTCCCAAAAACCCTTGTAATTTTTACACCGACGCTTAAGCTGTTACGATGTCACATCCGGCTGGATTTACATGACGTCATACGTGATGTACTTCCTGTTGGAATATGTGCGGTGTAAACATACGATGTTGTTTAATTTTATTGAGCTTTTAAAATAATGGCACTTCGATCGATTTTGCTTCAGGGGTGGTTTTGTGAGGGGTGTTTTTGAATATCGTTATGGTAAAAGAGCTATGTTACGGCTACTGAAATACAATGAAAGGCACATACATCCTACTAATCCTACTAATATTATAAACGTGAAAGTTTGTGAGTATGTGTGTATGAGTGTGTGTGTGTGTATGTTTGTTGCTCTTTCACGCAAAAACTACTGAACGGATTTGGATGAAACTTCACAGTAATATAGCTTATATATCAGAATAACACATAGGCTACTTTTTACTGCAATAATAGAGATACACGGGCGAATACTAGGTGATTATAAAAATACATTTAATCGTAGATGTCAAAATGTATCACTGTTTATCTCCTGTCAAAACCTTACAGGTTGCCTAGCAACCATAATGATACGCGGGTAACACCGCGGGAGCAGCTAGTATAAATATATATCTAAGTTCTACCTTCGAATTTCCGGGTTTCGGAGGTCTGACGCCAGTCGCGCCGTGGAAAGACTGATATTCCCAAAAAAGCCTACCCCAAAAAGCCTGGGAATAAAGGCTAGGAAGAAGAAGTGTATAATTTTTTTATTTATCTAATCAACCTAAAAATAGATTTACAGTGTAAAACTACCAACGGTTTCCGCACTAAGCTCGTGGCTTGTGTCGCGGCAACCAGTACCATATTTTATTGATTACTGCTATTCTGTCGTTCATAAAATCTTGAAAACAACACCAAGAATTACTAAAAATTGATTTTGTGTTGTTAGTGACTCAACAACAGAAACTGGCACTATTACAATTTTAAAATGGACAGCGGTTCAAGTTGACATCTTCCCGACAAGTACCCGAGAAGGCGTGAGGTTTTAGTCGGTTCGAGTCCGACATAGCCACAATTATGTGGCATCCGGGGGGATTTCCGCACGATAAAAAAAAAAAAAAGCTACATTTTATGAAAGTGAAAGGTGAAAGCGTAACATAGCGAATTATTTAACATAATCATTAGTTACCCATAACTGCTGATGGGCTCGGGTCTGCTCTTAGGAGATAATTAAGGGCATACGTCCCCAAGCTAGTCGAGAACGGGTTCTGGCTACTTAATCATACCGTTGGACGTTTTCAAGCCGCCCGAAGGCCTCTAGCTTCACGGTTGTTATCCTATCACTGCTTAACGTGACGCTTAATCACTCAGACGCTCATGGTATCATGCCACTACTGGTCACCCATCCATATACTAACCGCGCTGCCGTTGCTTACCCTCGGTGATTGTTTCTAATTACCAACGCCAATTTGGCCTCATTATAATTTTAGTAAGAATTTTTTTGTTCTATTTAAAATCTCTAACAGATAACAAGCTCGGACAATCTCAAAAGTAATTAAATCTTTCAGAATAAATAACTTCTGGACAATTTGAAGTAATTATCGAAGGCGGAACTGCTTGATGCGTGGAGCCTTAATACAATACAAATTCTATGTTCGAGTACAATTTGAACTCCGGTAGTTACGTGTTATTTGTATGAAACAAAATGATTATAAACTCAGTTTGAGTTCAAATATGTATTCATAGTCTTGATTTCGAAATAAACTAATAAATATTTCGGACAGCAAATGTTTCCGACATTTTTACATTTTACACACAACGTCATCTAGTCCCAAACTAAGCAGAGCTTGTATTATGGATACTAAACAACTGATATTTTAACTGATATTATATATTGCAAATACATACTATACATAATTACACATGGAAACATATTATATTATACATAAAAATATTTGGTCTGACCCGGGAGTCGCACCCGAGACATATTGATCAGCAGCCGCATACGCTAACCACTAGACCAACAAGGCAGTCAAACTATTTAATTTAAAAGGTTTTCTTTATATTTGTATCTATATAAATATTTTCATTTAAAAAGTAACTCTATCTGTCTGTCTGTCTAAAAAGCTGCACCGATTTCAATGACATTTAGCAAGGAGATAATTTGATTGTTGAGGAAATAGGTTAATATTTACAACGACAACCTATATAAAAACCGGATGAACTAATAGCCGACCCCAAATAGTCTTGTGAATGATAAAGGCTAGGAAAAATAATCTATATAATACCGCCCAATTTTGAAATTCCAGAACTTGATCGCAGCGCAACCTTGGTCCAGTTGCGAATCTAAATGATACTTGAACACACACAAACTAAATTATCAAAATCAGTCCAGCCAACAAGAGTTCAATTACAAACAAACAAACACAAGATTTATCCATATAAAGGTGTTGCAAGAATAAAACTAAATTTTTGATTTGTGTTGTAATACAAAAAAGCAGCCAAGTGCGAGTCGGACTCGCCCATGAAGGGTTCCGTAGCAGCAAGTAACATCATATAAAAGTTCTTGTAGTTCGTTGTAACTTTGATCGATGTTTTTATACTAGTGTATTGATTGAAAGAAATGTAAATTGCGGTTTATTATTTATGACGTATTAAAAAAAAACTACTTACTAGATCTCGTTCAAACTAATTTTCGTTGGAAGTTTGCATGGTAATTTACATCATATATTTTTTTTTAGTTTTATCATTCCCTTATTTTAGAAATTACAGGGGGGGGGACACATTTTACCACTTTGGAAGTGTCTCTCGCGCAAATTATTCAGTTTAGAAAAAAATGATATAAGAAACCTCAATATGTATCATTTTTAAAGACCTATCCATATGGATATTGTCCGTGTGGTGACGGATTAAGAATACAAAGTGTCACCACCCCTATTCATTCCATGGGTGTCGTAAGAGGCGACTAAAGGAACAAAATAAGCAGCTAACATCCTGCCAAGAGAAGGAAAACTTGAAACAAACCCTTTACCAACCCGTCGGGCCAGCGTGGTATAGTAGGCCAAAACTTCCTTTCAAAGGAGAGGCCTATGTCCAGCAGTGGACTGTTAAAGGCTGTTGATGATGATCCATATGGTATGGTTTTTATGTAAAAAAATTTTTGAGTTTCACTTCTAAGTATAGGGAACCCCAAAATTTATTGCTTTTTTTCTATTTTTGTGTAAAAATATTAATGCGATACACAGAATACATCTACTGACCAAGTTTCAACAGTATAGCTCTTATAGTTTCGGAAAAAAGTGGCTGTGACATACGGA
The DNA here is from genome assembly GCA_932526445.1 of Phragmatobia fuliginosa. Classification (NCBI taxonomy): domain Eukaryota; kingdom Metazoa; phylum Arthropoda; class Insecta; order Lepidoptera; family Erebidae; genus Phragmatobia; species Phragmatobia fuliginosa. The sequence goes on along the minus strand of OW052081.1, from coordinate 12,607,292 downwards.
CGGACAGACAGACATGACGAATCTATAAGGGTTCCGTTTTTTCGCCATTTGGCAACGGAACCCTTACTCCTTCTTTGTAGTTAGTTAAAAATTAAAAAAAAAAACTATTCTATGAATCAGATACAACTAGAAAGTGTAGACTGCACTATAGATGATCGCCCACATCCTTTCCCCGAGAACCTGTTTCGAGACGGTAGCCGACCTTTTTGTTGTTCTCATACACATAAGACAATCTTTGTCTTCACTTCTCAACTACTTAACCAGACATTTTCTGAAAAACACCTGCGAGAGAAGACGTATACTTTTTTTTTTCTCATTTTAGAAGATAACTCCCGCATTCGACTGCCTTGTTGGTCTAGTGGTTAGCTTGTACGGCTGCTGATCAAGAGGTCTCGGGTTCGATTCCCGGGTCAGACCGACAGACTGGAGGCTTCATCACGTGGAGGCAATACAAAGTATTAAATGAAGAAAGTGATGAAAAACAGCAAAAAAACAATCATAAAAAAAATGTAATCTTAAGAAAAATATGACTACTTTAGTTTTTTTTTAATTTAAGATTAATATTGTGGGTGTAACTAAGTTTTATTTTATTTTTTATCTGTATAATTAAATTCTCAATTGAACAGTCTTCGTTTCATTAGGATGGCATACGTAGTTCGGGAGATATTCGGGTTTATGTGACTGACCCGTTATTGGTTTATGTGACTGACCCGTTATTTTTGGAACCGGCTATATAATATGTATGTGTTTACAAAAAAAAGTACGTTTTGTATTTATACCAGTTGTCTAGTACTCATAATACATACAAGCTCTGCTTAGTGTGTAAAATATCCATCCGCAGAATGAAATGAATACAAATAACACCCATACTCATATACTCATAACGACAAATTGTTTAAGACGCGAAGTATTGTCTGATGTGGGATTTGAACCTAAAACACTTGTCGCGGGCTGGTGACCGCTTAAACCACTAGGCCTATCGTGAAGTGAAGCTCTCTAGGGAAATGGTTAGACGAAATGAGTGTGATGTCCACGTCCCTTGAATTCTGCTCATGCTTTCCATCAGGCAGATTGGAGTCACTGTCGAAGACTTAAAAAAGTAAGCTTTCTAGCTCTGCTTAGTTTGAAGCTAGAAGGCGTTGTGTGGTACATGTCTGAAATATTTATTTATATATATTATTATATTTTTAAATATTTTTAGTTTCTTTCAAAATGAAAACAGAATTCCTAGAAAAAGCCAGTCAAAAAAATCTTAACTTACCCCAACTTTTTACAATCAGAAGTAAAAAAAGATGGCCGCCCTAATTACTTTATTCATTAGAGTGCCCTGACCTCACGTAGAGCGGTCTTTGGAGGGCCTCTTTTGTATTTTATTTGGGAATATCTTTTGTTTCCTTTGCGGGTCTGTTGTTCGGGGAAAGCGGGTCTCATACCTCGGCTTGGTGAATATATTGCTTTACCTTAAAATACATGTTACATGTGGGTTTTTAGGTTAAGTGCAGAATTGCTTCGGGGATATTTCTGTTTTTTTTTTTAAAGTGGGATGTGATAAGAAATCATTATCGCTGATCTGGTCTTGTCTCCAGATGAACTGATATTACTGCAGCCAATATGAATCGTTAATTTTTTTAATTAAATTATATTATGAGTTTTGTGCATATACCTAGTTTTTGGATCTGCATCACCCTAAGGTCGACTGGCAGAAAATGCCTATGGCATTAAGTCCACCTTTGTCTTTGTTATGTGCATAAAGTAGGTTTGTGTAAAAAAATATATATGCTAAAGTGAATATCCAAATTAGGCAGGTAGTGTAGGGCACCCTGGGGCACTATGAACCGAGGATTTAGAAGAGAGTGGCAGGTAGTGACTACTCAAGACCGGGATGATTGGTACTTCTCGGGGAACACCTTCGTTCACCAGTGGACAGGCTAGTTTATTTTATCCTGTTAAAAATATAAAAAAATAATCGTTGTGTAAACCTAAACCTAATTTACTTAAAAAAGACTTAGAATGAAAAACCTTTTAAAATAAAAGGTGAAAATTATAACACAAATAGGGACCAATTGGTAGTAAGTGTGAATTAAAGCCTTGTATGGTACAAACACTGGCGCCAAACTTGGTTCTGTCTAATCAAATTATTGGATGTCATTGCACTGTATTTTTGTTTTTAAAGAGCTAAGTGTGTAATAGTGTTGTGACAAGCGTAACATCACTATTTGAAATAATATTAAGAAGGCTAATGACCACTATTTAATTCAGAAAAACTTAAAATGAGGTGTTATTTAACAACTTTCAAAACTTACTTAACTTAACTTAGTAATAAATATTTTTATGACATTTGAATTTTGACGGAATTTTCGGTCGAAATAGTGATATTGTAACGAAGGAATAACTTGGCTATTTCCGTTTTAAAACAGCTTTGGGCAGATTCTACTTAATTTAGGATTTTTTTTGATAAATAATCTTCACAAAATTACTAAATTTACTAAAAATATGCATAGTACTTATAATAGACCTTTAGTCACCTCACTACAAAGTACACAAAAAAAAACAGGTGACATCACTATCCGCTGCCAAAACAGGCAACTCAACCAACTGGAACCGTAATAACATCTCAAGTTAAACATACACTTACAATCGAACATAGCCACTTAGATAAGTAAACTTCCGACCGTGACAAGTGTCAAAAGAATTGTCACTAAACCCTATTAGAAATAGTATTGTTTTAGCTTCTAAACTTTCGCTTTCCATTTTATTTAAAAAAAATTGAAATAATATTATAACAAAAAAAAAATTGCCAATTTCGAATCAGGCCACGCATGGAATTGGGTTCCGTTGTTATCCATAATGACATGTGTATTTAAAATCATGTTCAATAGATATTTGTTATACATATTTACTTTTTATTTGCTTACTTTTGTACGAAGTAGACCTGTAACTCCTGAATTAACAAAGTAATCTCAGCCGTTATAATTTTCTTTTAAATTTCATCGGACTATAAAGTTGTTTTTTTCGAATTAGCCGTTTAGATTTTAGTGGGATGGGGACGCCCAGTTTTAACAAAAAAATGCCCTTTAAAGTTGAATAATTCGCAAACGGATACCGAAATCAAAAAATTATAATACAGTAGCAACCTCTTAATGTTTTTAAAAGACCTTTGACCTTGAATGATACTCCGTGTGATGGGGTAGACCCGAAAAAAAAAACTCACTTTCCGTGAAGGGAAGGTACCCCAAAATCTTTCATAATTCTCTTCTAGCACTTTTTCGAAGGAATAAAAACACATATTTCCGTAAAATTTCACCTTTTTAGCATTAACGTACAGTCATCAAGAATCTACAAGGATATTCTACGAATCTAAACATCTCACAACGAGTCACGAACTACAGAACCCTAAAAACCATGAAAATCGGATGGATTGTTTCGAATATGATCGTGAACAACAACATAAAGCGAGAATACATACTTATAACTGGGCTATCAAACACTAACAAAATATTTCAAATTGGATTAGTACTTCCTGAGATTAGCGCGTTCAAACAAACTCTTCAGCATTATATTATTAGTAGAGATTAATGACGAATTGATCATGCAACATGGTGACCCACTAATTTCTTTAATATTTTTAAAAAACGTAGATTTAATTCCTAAACATTTAGTCTCTGAGATCTAATTTCTAGCTAAATCCTGACTTTGTAAAATCTGTTAGATAAAATTTTCACACAACTCACTGCGCCGATTTATATAAAATTTTGTACCCAGATAGTCTAAAGCCCAAGAAAGGACATAAAAATACACTGCACGGTTGGCCTAGTGGCTTAAGCGGTCGAGAGGCTGCGGGAAGTTTTTGCCGCTCAGGACGGTGTTAAGATCGCCAGGCCCACCAAGTGCGCTGAACTGCGCATTTCGGGTCTGGACGACTCCATCACGTCGGAGGATGTCCGCGATGCAGTCATGGAGAAGACTGGCTGCACCGCGGGCACCATCCGGGTCGGCACCGTCCGTCCGGGCCCGGGAGGCCTCGGCTCGGTGTGGGTAAGCTGTCCCGTGGCGTCGGCCAAAGTGTTGGCCGACGCCGGTAGCATCCTTGTCGGCTTTGTGAATGCCAGAATCACGGTTCTGGCCGCGAGGCCGATGAGGTGCTACAAGTGCCTCGTCGCGGGACACACTCGCACCAAGTGCGAGAGCTGTTTCGACTGCAGCGAGCTTTGTTTCCGCTGCGGTCGAACCGGGCACAAGGCGGCAGAGTGCTCTGCCGCCCCTCACTGCCCGATGTGTGCGGCGGCCAAAAAGCCCGCCAATCACCAGATGGGGCAGGGGGGCTGCAAGCCTCCCCGCGCTTCTCGGCAGACGCCGGAGGCTAGCCCGGCGACCCGGGCTGCCTCCGACGTCAATCAGGCGACGACGTCGTCGCCCATGGAGGGGGTTGTAGAGACGATCCAGTAATGGATCAAGTCTCCAACCTCCTGGTCCAGACGAACCTCAACCACTGTGCCGCGGCGCAGGATCTGTTCATGCAAACCATGGCACAGTGGTCGATAGGTGTTGCCGTAGTCGCGGAGCCCTATGTAGTCCCTCCCCGTCCAAACTGGATGGGTGACTGGGACGGCTCCGTGGCAGTCGTCGGCTCCACGGCGGCTCATTCCCCGCCCTTGTCGCTAAGAGACAAGGGTACTGGATATGTTGCCGTCGAATGGGGGGGAATCACCATTTATGGTGTATATTTCTCCCCCAACCGGAGTCTGAGCGACTTCGAGGTCTTCCTCAACAACTTGGAGACCTCGATACGGCGATTGGTGTCTGGGCACGTCCTCGTGCTGGGGGACTTCAATGCAAAGTCCATTGCGTGGGGTTCCCCGGCGACGGACGCCAGGGGCGAAGCCGTCGAGGAATGGGCGGCGTCGGTGGGCCTCTGTTTGCTGAACAGGGGCGCCACCAACACGTGCGTGCGACAGCAGGGGGGGTCGATAGTGGACCTTTCGTTCGCTACCCCTGCAGTCGCCGCACGAGTAAGGAACTGGAGTGTCCTGGATGAGGTCGAGACGCTCTCGGATCACCTTTATATCCGATTCGAGCTCTCCCGGTCCCAGGACGCCAGTAGGGGTCACGCGACGCGGCGTCCCTCCCGTTTTCCGCGGTGGGCTGTCGCCAAGCTGGACAGGGACCTACTAGAGGAGGCGGCCATTGTTTGCTCTTGGCTGTCTCCGCAGGCCCCGACCGAGGAGGTCGACGTGGGGGCTGGTCGCTTCGCCGATGCGTTAACGCTCATCTGCGATGCGGCCATGCCCCGCGTTCGTGGCCGTCGGCCTCCTCGGAAGGAGGTCTACTGGTGGTCCCAGGAGTTGGCGGACCTCCGTGCGGCCTGCGTACGTGCCCGGAGGTCCCACACCCGGAGTCGGCGACGTCACCGCGGAGGCGGTGAGGAGGTGGACCGGCTTCACGAGGAGTACCGAGCAGCTCGGGAAACTCTGAGGCTGGCCATCTGCCGCGCCAAAGACGCGTCCAGAGTGGAGATGCTGGAGAGTCTCGAGCGTGACCCCTGGGGTCGGCCTTACCGTGCGGTGCGACAAAAGCTCCGCACACAGGGCCCCCCCCTTACGGAGACTCTCCAGCCCAGCTTCCTGCAGGAAGTGGTCGAGGGCCTATTCCCACAGCAGGCGGAACACACACCCCCGTCGATGGCCCGTCGTGGTCGTCGTCGGGACAGCGTGGGTGATGTGCCGCCTGTCAGGGAATCGGAGGTAGGGGCGGCTGTTCTACGGATTCGGTCCAAGAACACCGCCCCCGGGCCGGACGGGGTTCCAGCCCGAGTGATGGCCCGTGCCCTCGACTACATGTCGGACCACCTCAGGGGAGTGTTGGACGCTAGCCTGGCGTCCGGACACTTCCCTGAGCGTTGGAAGTGCGGGAAGCTGGTACTGATCCAGAAGCATGGACGGCCTGCCGATTCGGTCGCGGCCTACATGCCCATCGTGTTGCTGGACGAGGCGGGCAAGTTGTTTGAGAGGGTTCTCTCTGTCCGCATCGTCCGGCACCTCAGCGAGGTGGGGCCCGACCTGTCGGACGCCCAATTCGGTTTCCGAGAAGGGCGTTCGACGGTCGACGCGATCCTGCGCCTGAGGGCCGTGACCGAAGAGGCGGTGAGAGGCGGTGGAGTGCTGTTGGCGGTGTCATTGGACATCGCCAACGCCTTCAATAGTCTGCCATTCGGCTGCATCAGGGCCGCACTCCAATACCACGGAGTGCCAGGGTACCTGAGGCGGCTGGTGGCAGACTACTTAGAGGAGCGTACTGTCGAGTACGAGGACCGAGGTGGCGCCTTGAGACGCAGGGCCATGTCGTGCGGTGTTCCACAGGGGTCTGTCCTAGGACCGCTCCTGTGGAACATGGGATACGACTGGGCCCTACGAGGGCGTCTCCCCCCCGGGCTGGGTGTGATCTGTTACGCAGACGACACCCTGGTCACGGCCCGGGGGGCAAACTTTGAGGAGGCGGCGCGCCTGGCCACCACGGGAGTCTCCCGGGTGGTCGGGCGCATCGAGGCGCTGGGTCTGCGGGTGGCCCTGGACAAGACGGAGGCCCTATTATTTCATGGGCCCCGTCGTGGTCCGCCCGCCGGCGCCTCGATCGAGGTCAACTCGGTCCTCGTACCGGTCCGGGCCCAGATGAGGTACCTGGGTCTGGTCCTCGACGGTAGGTGGCTCTTCGACGAGCACTTCCGACAGCTTGGTCCTAAGCTGGTGGGCACTGCCTCCGCCCTAGGGCGACTTCTGCCCAATTTGGGCGGGGCCAGTGTCCCCACTAGGCAGCTGTACACGGGGGTTGTCCGGTCGATGGCACTTTACGGTCCACCGGTGTGGGCGGCGGCTCTGTCCGCCCAGAACAGGGCGCGCCTCTGGCGCCCCCAGCGGATACTGGCGGTCAGAGCTATACGCGGATACCGCACGGTGTCCACAGAGGCGGCGTGTGCCTTGGCCGGAACACCCCCGTGGGATTTGGAGGCGGAAGTGCTCGCCGAAGTTCATCGGCGAGTGGCTGACTTCCGGGCGGAGAGCGGCTTTCGCCCTCCGCCCGAGGACGTGCGCGAGTGGCGCGAAGCCGCTCGCCGAGCCACCATGCAGAGATGGTCGTTCCGGCTGGAGACCCCACGCGCTGGCTTCGCCGCCGTGGAGGCTCTTCAGCCGGTCCTCGAGGAGTGGGCAGGGCGGCAGCACGGGACCCTTTCCTTCCGGCTGACGCAGGTACTTTCCGGGCACGGTTGCTTCGGAAAGTACGTGCACTCGGTCGCTAGGAGGGAACCGAGTCCCGCCTGCCACCACTGCGACTGCAGTGAGGACACGGCTCAGCACACGCTGGCGGTCTGCCCCGCTTGGGCGGCGCAGCGCCGGGTCCTCACTGCAGTCATCGGAGGGGATCTCTCGCTGCCGGCCGTCATAAGATCGATGGCCGGCAGCGACAGTTGTTTTACCGCGGTCGCAACCTTCTGCGAGGACGTAATCTTGCAGAAGGAGGTGGCGGAGAAGGCCCGGGAGGATGCTATCCAATCGGACCCGATCCGCCGCCGGCGCCCCGGGCGGCGGAGGCGCGCATACCTGCGTCTCATGCCGCCCTGAGAGTGGCCGCGGATGGGCGGGACGGGTTTCCCGTCCGTCCGCAGTAGAGGCCAACCGCGAGGGGGCGACGTCCGCGTGTGACCGGACGTTGCCCAACTAGAGAGTCGAGCGAAGAGTTGGTGCCCGCAACAGTGCGGGCAGGCGCCGGTTGGAGTCCAGAAGGAAATCCCCTCCCTGGACTCCTTCCAATACAAAGGCGCAGAGAGGGTCACACCGTGTGGTTTTAGTCGGTTCGAGTCCGACACACCACCCCGCCGTAACCCCCGACGGGGTGACGGTCCGCGGGGATTTCCACACGTAAAAAAAAAAAAAAAAAAAAAAAAAAAAAAAAAAAAAAAAAAAAAAAAAAAAAAAAAGTGGCTTAAGCGGTCGCCACACCGCTTCCTACTGCGCCAAGTGTCGTGGGTTCAAATCCCACGTAGGATAACACTTCGTGTGATTTACAATTTGTTGTTCTGAGTCTGGCTGTTCTTTGTGTTCCTTTCATGTATGTTTGTAAAGTCCCCCGCAACACAGGAATTTACATTCCTAATGCGGGAGTTGTCTTTTTAAAATAAATAAATAAAATAATAATAGATACATACTTTTTACCGCGATAACCGATATAGATGCGGGCGGAGCCGGGGGCGAAAGCTAGATTATTATAAAGATATCACCTTTATACACATAACTACATTCGAGTCTATTGCCCCAATCACAGCCGGTATAATTCTGTCGGAGAGTATTTTAAACAAAATAGTATCACACCTTATAAATATTTATAACCACTACTAAATCCAGATTTTATATCTAACGTGTCGGCTAACAAGGCCATGGCTGTTACGTCAGCTGGGTACTTTAGGGATTGGGTGAGAAAACTTCCAGTCAAGGTAGATATGGGAAAGTGATAGCAAAGCCACGGTCCTTTTTTACATGCTTTTTATTAGCTTTACTTGTATGTTTGTTTGTTTGTATGTTTCTATGTTCCAAGATTTCGTTCAAACTTTGTAGATTTATCGAGAACCGATGAGAATACACTAATTTGAAAAAAATAACTAAAAATAATGTTTAAACAAATTAGTATTTTTTCTAAAAAAAATAGTTTTAAAAAACTAAACAAACACTTTTAAACTAAAAAGTAGAAAATAATATTAATGTATTTAAGCGTGGGGTGCTTTCTGAAAATATAATACGTCGCACCATCTTATATTAAAATTATTTTCTACTTTTTAGTTTTTTTTTTTTTTTTAATTTTTTTCGTTCTACAATCGTTATGCCTCTAATCTCTTGCTTGATTGGCTAATATTTTATTTTGATCACATGACTGAGTGAATTTAGCCAATCAAACAAGAGGCTAGAGGAGTCAGCAATTGCAGGACAAAAAACTTTTACAACTTGACTAAGGGGCTGATCACTATATTCATTTCGAATGAAGTATGGTGATCCACACTATGAAGGGCTATTGATATCCTTCTGCATCTCTGGGCCATATATCACAGTTCTCTGCCACTGTGTAGTATGTGTGAAGTTATTAAAAGATAAATCAATTGAGACGAAGGAAAAAGCATTAAATAATCAGTAATAAGAAATTAATAGCATCTATTTCTTACAATCATAGTAGTTAACATGTTCTCACTATTACTTAAAAAATTGATAAAGTAGATACAAAGATATGAATAAAAAAACATTGGGTCCGCGTCCGGTCTATGATGCGTTTGGATGGTTTTATGCGACACAGAACCAATACGCTCTAGAACGAGGCAGTACGGCTCTTCGTTCCTGAGCCGAGCAATCAAAAATTGGAACTCCCTGCCAACTCATGAGTTTCCTTCCTACTATGATCCCGGGTCCTTCAAGCGTTGCGTGAAGAAGCACCTGACTAGGCCGCCATAGTGTGGGTTACCGTGTTGCATTGTCCACATTGCCAGTGAGGACGGTGGCCACCACTCTTGGATTCTGCTCATGCTTTCTATCAGGCTGAGCAGAGTTATTTTGGCAGCATTACATATATCATCATCATCAACAGCCTCTAACAGTCCACTGCTGGACATAGGCCTCTCCTTAGAAAGGTGGGTTTGGCCTACTATGCATTACATATACAAAAACAAAAAAAAAACCCTGAAACATTTACTCAGATATATTTTTTTTAGTAGGTAGGCCTTGTTACATTGTATTTTTAAACTTTAGTGGTATACGAAAAAATATCAGAATAAAAGAGGGTATCTCATGGTAATAGAGATGAAAGGACTCTGATGAACTATGTGCAAGATTATATATAATAAACTGGCTATAACTTTAATTGCCTTTTTTACCCCCATAGGAGAATAATTTTCCAAAATCCTCTTTTAGCGCTCGCCTACGCTCCTCAAGGAAGATACATGCGAAATTTCCACTTCCTGCGTCCAGTAGTTTCAGCTCTGTGTTGTCTGTAAGTCAGTTAGTAACGGAACAGTTAAACAAATATTTCTCAAATTTGACACGTCTTCTCGTCCCAAACTAAGCAGAGCTTGTTCTAGACAATTCATAAATAGGTACTTTTTTGTAAATAAATAAATATTTTTTTTATAAATAAATATTTTGGACATCTGACACACAACATCATCTAGTCCCAAGCTAAGCAGAGCTTGTGTTATGGGTACTAGACAACTGATATAAATACATAAACATACTTTTTTTTTGTAAATACCTACATATTGTACACAGAAAATACCCAAACTCCGAAACAAACATTTGTAGATTTTATAAAGATTTTCTCCGACCCAGGGAATCGAACCCAAGCACTCTTGATCTGCGGCAGCATACACTGACCACTAGAACAACAAGGAAGTCGTAGTAAATACATTTATATCTCAATTGCACGGCCTAAAACCAACCTGTTTATTGGTTGGTTTTTTACGCAGAGTCGTAATTTTATAGGTATCGTCATCATCATAATCAGCCAATAGCAATCTACTGCTGGACATAATCCTTTCTTATTGCATACCACTCTGATCGATTTTGGACTTCTCGCATCTAATGATTATTTAGGTATGCTTACACTAATTTAAGAAATTTAGTTATTAAGGTTAAGTAAATGGTTTTTTTTATTTTCTAGGCTTAACTATACAGAGGCCATCCTTTCATTATTATTCCATTTATTTTAATTTAAATTCGTAACTAGCTTTTTTCCTCGACACTGCATGTATGCATATCGGTCGAAGTCAAAATATCTCCATGACAAATTCAATTGCAATCAGTTCAACAACTAAACCGTGGAAGTAAACCAGACAGACAGAGTTACTATGTAATAAATAACCTTAGTATAGCTATGAAAAACCTTTAGTTATTGCAATATTGCCCTAAGTTCTTTTACGAAAATATTAAATGTCAAGCATCAGGACCCAAGCTCTCCTCTGCAATTCACTCTTGGTGTTTTTAGCCATTGTTTCTTAGCTGTTTGACAGACTAAAGCGCTACGTCACGACTTAGATAGCTTGTGTAAACAAAAACGGTAATGACGGAATGATGCTGCCTTAAAATTGTTTGGGCGTGGAATATTTTATATATAGGCATAGTCTTTTAGTTGTGACTTTTACTAAAGGATTTAAGTAAGAAACATTCTTAAAAGGGTATACTATACTGAATTATAATTGACTCAGTGGCGCAGTGGTAGCGTATGCGATTGCTGTAGTTAAGGTTCAGGGTTCAATTGCCGAGTCGGACCAAATGTTCGTGTGATCCGCAAATATTTGTTTTGGAGTTTGGGTGTTTTCATCCAACTCTGGCCAGCCGTCCTACGCTTTGACGTGGTCTCCACTCAAAAACGTGTTTACCCTTCAAAGGTTCTATGTCTAAGTTTGATAAAAAATACATGGTCGTATTTATTTTCATGAACACCATATCAAACATGAAACTTTTTGAGTAGAAGTCAAATGAGGAGACGAACTAACTCATTGAACGTGGTTACCACGAGTGCGTTGCCTAATTACACTACACTTGGATTTTGCTATTGTACTTCCATCACCTAGACTAGAATCACTTCGAGAGTCTCATATATAAAATGAAATTGGGCCTTCATAAACCGGGCTTTTTTTCCTGGATTGTACACTTTCTACTCTAACTTCAAGAATAAATACAACCCCAAGGAAATTAAAAAAAGAAGCGTACAGATTATTCATACATTTTAATAACCAATTATTTAAAATAATTACAATCATATGACTGCCTTGTTGGTCTAGTGGTTAGCGTATGCGACTGCTGATCAAGAGGTCTCGGGTTCGATTGCCGGGTCAGACCAAATATTTATGTGATCCACAAATATTTGTTTCGGAGTCTGGGTGTTTTTCTATGTATAATATTTTTTTCGGACATATTATACACTACGTCATCTAGTCCCAAACTGAGCAAAGCTTGTATTATGGGTACTAAACAACTGATATAAATACATAAACATACTTTTTTTGTAAATACATACATATTATACATAGAAAACACCCAGACTCCGAATTAAATATTTGTGGATCACACAAATATTTGGTCCAACCCGGGAATCGAACCCGTGACCTCTTGATCAGCAGCCGCATACACAAACCACTAGACCAACAAGGCAGTCATATAATTAATTGTGATTATTTAAAATAATTGGTTATTTAAATGTATGCATTGTAATATGTATGTATTTACAAAAAAAAATTATGTTTATGTATATAAATCAGTTGTTTAGTACCCATAACACAAGCTCTGATTATTATGGGACTAGATGACGTTGTGGGTAAGATGTCCAAAATATTTATTTATTATTTACTTTACTGCTGTGCACATCTCACACGACTCCATCCAAACTGTTGGACCGGTTTGTGGCTATAAAAAGCGACAGTACCAGGTCGTCAGCCCGCAGGTGCAGCGCCGGACAGATGTGATGCGAATGTTGCTGTTAAACTGTACCTTCTGACATTTAAAAAAATGTACTGTAATAGTTCTGAACTATTACACTTACAAGGTCTGTATCTGTTAGTACGCGTATCAGTTCCTAGACTCGCTATACTTTTAGGTACTTTTGAATAATTTTACTAGACATATCTAATTGAGGGCCGGCGGCGACTGGATACAAAAACTTCAAACGGTGTTCTGTAGTGTGCCTTGGGACAAGCCTATGTCTAGCAGTGGATTGCACTGGGCTGATGACGATGATTATTTTAGTTTCCCAAAGGTCAACCGGTCAGATGTATTTCTGAAATAAATACCTATATATATCTAGATATGACGTGTATGTTTAAAAGAAAATCGCTCTTAATAAATAAATATAATGCTTTGTTGTAGTAACAGTAAATATAAAAAGAATTATTAAAACCTCGAATATTCAAGCTAAGTTATTTAGGTTAGGTATAAATTTAGTTCAAACCATTGTTATTAATTACCTTTCAACTTAAGTGCTCTATAATCTTTGTTATTTATTTAAGTAACAATTAATTCGAGTAAGTACAGTTCTGTGAATTAAAAATGAATATTTTATTTCTATTAAGGTTTACGAAACTTTTCTATCAAAGTCAATCTTAGTCCCTGGTAACTTTAGCGGATCATCTTTTTGTGATGTGAGCTAATATGTATGTGGAGGTACTACTAGCTGTCATACATACTTCAGGGTAATGTGCTTTTGGTTCAAATTCAAATTCAAAATTCTTTATTCACTTAGGATGCAATACATCTCTTATGACAGGTCAAGATTCTACATGTACATTTATGCCATATTCGCAAACAATAGGTAGAGCCGGAGAAAAGAACATGGCAATAAAAACTCGCGGCCACTCGGTTATGTGCCTATGTCTCTATAGTAGACTCTGTTTTTTTCAAATTAACAGTTTTTTACTAAATGCATATGAAAGTAGAAATTGTATTTACATCGAAATAACTCTTTTAAAATTTATTTGTCTCTATTTAAGCTTAGTCCGGCTAACCTCTGAAATTGCTGGGCCAATTTCAGCAAGACTTTCACAAGCAGATAACTAATGTTATAAGGACTATATAAGACTAGTTATATTCTAGAAAAAAATGGAGGTATCGCGAAAACCAAAATCGATGAAATTATTACCGATCGATTTAAAAGCAACAAAAATCGAGAGCTCAGCTAGTCCAAATATAAGTGTAGCTAGAGGAATAAAACCACGCCCAAATCCTGGATAGCAATTAATTACAATATGAATCAAAAAATAAACTATTTAGACACCTCACAAAAAGTCTGATTTCTCGATTTATAGGTAACTAAATACTTGTTTATGTGCCTTTTGAGTCCGGAAGAGATGATCGATATAAATGTACGTGTAATATATTTTTGGTTGTTAATGAAGATACGAGAAGATGTATCTACGTATACTTACAGATTTCTCTTACAATAAGTACATGTACATTGATGTATTTAAGGTATACCAAACTAAACCTGTTGAAAAGTTTTTAACCTCAATTTCTTTTTTATATGAGACTGGCAAAGTGACTCGACTCTGTATGATGAAAAGCATGAGGAGAATATGAGAATAGTGGTTAACATACTCTATACAATGCAGTATTGTCTAGATGCATCTACATCACTGAGCCACCGGACTCGCACCCACCTACAAAAACACAAACAGCATGAATGCTGTCATTTTAGGTTATTTTTCTGTGAGAGAACCCCTCTGGTCGAACCGGCCTATTTGAGCTGGAATCATCATCATCAACAACAACTTTTAACAGTCCACTGCTGGATATAAACCTCTCCCTTGGAGGTTTTAGGCTACTGTACCACGCTGGCCAGACGGATTGATATAGAATTTTGGGATTACCTTTTTTTGTACTGATGCTGTCCACCGTAATTTGCTCCTTAAATAGTCACTTCTTACAACAACCTCGATATAAATAGGAGTGGTAATATTTTGTATTCTTAATCCGTCGCTCCACGAACAATTATAAAGTTGACATTGGACTTAGTGTGTGTGTTGCGACTTCCACATACAGCGCGACGTAAACATACAACAGCGCCATCTACCGAAGAAACATTGAACTACGAAGAAAACACGTAACGATCTATACGGAGTAACTACTAATCCTGAATCGCGAAAGTGACATTCTCGCGCCGATTAGCATATAAAACATCCCAACATCAACTGCTGGGCAGTGGCCCACCAGGCATGATCACCTCGCCTGGTCGGAGGATCCTCCCTTTGTGTTGGAGGAATACGACGTTATCACCCGTTCCTCCACATGTGTAAAGGCAAGCGAATGGGCCGGTTCGACCGGGCAGTGCTACCCTTATACAGAAGACAAGCCTAATAATGACAGCATTCCTACTGTCGTATTTTATTGGTGAGCATGAGACCGTATGTCCAATCATGTTTCTGCAATATTCTCCAGAAAAATGCAGAAACATGATTGGGCATACATCTCACCATACTGTCATTGTTTTAATCACCATGCTGCACTCATCTTCACCATCCCCATGTGCTTCAGAGTGAGGATGGTGACCCCCTACTCCTGGATTGTACTCATACTTTCCATTTAGCGAAGTAAAGGATTATTTGTATCAAAATAATGGTACTTTCCAGATAATAATATCAAGTGTTTACAACAAAATATTCCGTTGAGAAATCTGTTTAAATGTCAACATTTGAGTGTTACCAAAATAAACAACCTCCGCAATTACCCACACGAGTGGGTAAACTGAAACACTCTTTAATGTCAAGTGTCTATGTAGGAGTACTGGAAAGTTTTAGAATTACATCATATTATTCAGTACAAAACAATAACAAGATTACAATTGGATCATGTTATTTCAGCTTGGAGTCCATACTATATTAAGTATATACACAGCCTAGAAATGAAGCAAAGAAGTTTGTCCGTGTGGTGACGGATTAAGAATACAGAGTGTCACCACCCCTATTCATCCTGCTTGTGTCGTAAAAGGCGACTAAGGGTTAAAGATATAGCTATCAATTTAAAGAAACAAGCCATCGAACTGCTGTGTTTTTTTTTACACTAAGAATGTTTCTTTTTTTTCAATGTTTTAGTATTATACAGCATATAAAACTATCCTTTTAAACAGCATATAATGAGTAACATGATCTATTATTCTTGTTGCTAACCTGTGAACAAAGGTGTGGGTTACATGTTTATAAATTTGATGTACACATTGTATCTAGCTATAATCTAACATGTATCTGTTTTTTGTTTGAATAAATAAAATAAAAAATAAAAGAAACCTCGTTCATCATCATTTTAGTGGAAAGATGACCATTGCTGGACGTAGGCTCCCCCAAGGCTCTCCATACTAACCGGTGCCACCTTGTAGGGGCCTATCCACGCGTATGTGATTAATAAAACTTAGAAAACAATGCATTAGTCAATCGAATTTTATACATGTATTGTGATACTCTTTTCAGTTTTTTTTTTTTGCAGGTTATTAGTTAGAAAGCAGTCGAGTATTTTGTTTTTATAATAATTAAACATATGAACGCCTGGCCAATACCCAGATCAATCCTAAGAGTTGTTCGTGGATTGACTTCGTAACAGTTCTTGATAAAACATTTATAAATTACTGTCTTTTACTGAGTAGCCCACGCCCTTCTCAAAATCTATCCCGTGTAACAGACAGACAGTAACAAACGGACATAGCTTATTTCTAATTTAGTGTATTATGAATGTTAACCGGGCCATTATTATTACAATCTATTGACTCCTCATTAATTAAAATCGGTTTATTAGGTTAGGCGCTACGGTGCATACATTCATTTATTTACTAGCTAAAATTTCTTAACATATCATAACATTATATTTTATGTTATCTATCTTATTTATGGTTCATATATTTATTTCATCATCATCAACAGCCTTCAACAGCCCACTACTGGACATAGGCCTCTCCTTGAAAAGGAGGTATTGGCCTACTATACCGCGCTGGCCAGACGGGTTGGTATAGGGTTGGTTTCAAGTTTTCCTTCTCTTTGCATTGATGTTGTCTTGCGTAGTTTATCCCTTAGTCGCCTTTTACGACACCCACGGGATAAATAGGGGGTGGTGACAATCTGTATTCTTAATCCGTCACTACACGGACATATATTTATTTGTATCTAAGTAAATATTCTTTGATATAAGGACCGCCTTTTACGGTACAATCCTCCTCCAAACCTTTCCAAGTGGCGCTGGCTCTGTTGCCAGTTCGAACCACAGACAGCCTGCAGTTTCCGCGATATCGTTACTTCATTTTTTAAATGGTATGCCATTCCTTCTTTTCATGTCTCGTAGATACCAATCTGACATTAAATATAGAGATATAGTATTTCTTTCTATCTATATTATGTTTGAAGGGTGATCGTCAACAACCCCCGCGGTAAAGGAACCTCCTTTTTAGGTGTAATTGTTTTTATTAATTGTTTGGGCTGGTTTTCGTAGTTGCTATTCATAGTACGGCAGATGAGTTCTATCTACTTCTATTCAATAAAATGTTCCATAGAGGTTTGACTGGTACCTTGGTTATTTGGTAGGTTGTCTTGAGTGCTTGTTGTTTTGTTAAATCTCTGTGGGGGTTCAAGCCTTGGCGTGGCGGTATTATATCTAGTACGTCCTTTTTATTCCTATTGTTGGATAAGTCGTTACTTTTTAGTTTGTTGGTTTTCGTGCCATCGATTTGTCGTAATGTATATATACGCTGTATTCCCATCCTATTTTCGTAATTGTTCTTACAGTTTTTTACATTGGATCCATATACATACACCACCAAAACCCTTTTTTGGGCTAGTTAAAGTTAACTTGGCTGTATAAAGTCAGTATTTCAATATATTTTTCTAAAGTTGGGAGGACCAAAATGTCGACATTACTATCATTGTGTTTCAAACTAATTAAATTCGACATCTGTCACATTAAGTGTAACTCTGAAACCAATTATGCTAAACACCCGGGTCGAAACACCAATATCCGGATGTAATCTACATTATTATCCGGATAATGCAGTTACAATCGGTTAACCGGTGTTCCCCGGGGCGCTTTGCGATAACCGTTACCCAGCTGAATCGTTTTGCCGTGAGTTATAGAGTTTTGATCGCTAGTTTGTAGTATTGTTGTTTACAAATTTAGTGTCATTGTGTTAATATAATGTACTGTATATAATATAGATAAATAAATGAGAAAATCTCTTTACATTCCGATTACTTCTGATTCTGTTTTTAACCGACTTAAAAAAAAGAGGAGGTTCTCAAGTCGTTTTTTTTTATGTATGTTCACCGATAATTTCGTTGTTTATGAACCGATTTCAAAAATTATTTTTGCATTGGAATGGGCGTAGATTACAGGTGGTCCCATCGTCAACATATCGGGATCTGATGATGGGATCCCAAGGAAATCGAGGGAACTCCTCAAATGTCGCGATTTGGGTACTCGGAATAGTTTTCCTTTGAAGTTGGTTTCTTTTTGTTAAAATTATAATAAATTTATTATTTTTCCGTAACCTATCTTTTTTATCTTAAATTTTAGAGGGTACCTTCGTTAGGGTTAGTAAGTAGGTAGCCCGTAGTAAGGAGGCGGTTTATATTTATTATTAAATGGAGAAAACGAACATAAGTCACTCAAATAAACAATTAGTCAAAACGCAAATATAAAGCAACAAAATTACAGCAAAGATAAAATTAATTATCTATAATTATTGTCATAAAAACAAGGGGAGAAACTCCACCATGACTCGACATCTGTAATTAAAAATTAATTTGCTACGTGAAACGGTCATCGGATACCCGGTAATATCCGAGTAATACCCCGGATAATAATCCGGGTAATTAAGCAAAATATTAGACATAATTAATAATCGTATTACGTAAAACTGTAGGCTGATCTTTCGTTCTAAATAAGCTAAATATTATTATGTTTGGCTTTATCTCCTTATGTGGCTCAGTGTTGGCTTAAACGACTGCATTGATTGAGGTCTCTGATTTGATTCCTAAATGTTTATATCATCTTCCTAGCCTTTATTCCCAAGTTAATTTGGGGTCGGCTACTAGTTCAACCGGTTTTATCTGAATTTCAGTTCTTCCACGGAGCGACTGGCATCGGACCTCCGCAACCTTAAGGGAGAACTGAAATTCGAAGACTGAACTAGTTGTCAGTATATTTGAGGGCACTGACTTCCTAATAGCGATTGCCATAGATGTTCATGATAACCGGGACCTACGGCTTTACACTTCCAAACTCCAGGCTGCTATTAGGAATTTCCTAAGAAAAACCCAAAAACACTTTTTAGCTCAACCTGGGATTTGAACCTGAGACCTCTTGATTAGCAGTCGCATACGCTAACTACTAGGCCAACGAGGCAGTTGCTTACATAAGATGTGTAAATGTGTTTGTGATTACAATAAAAAGTACATAAGTATTCTATCAATAAATCTAGTTGCCATATTAACTAAAAGGTCTGCTTAAATAACTATTGACTTCTCCCGAAAATATATTCAGTTTAGTACCTGGTTAGCGTTTCTAGTATTTCATTGGGCTATGAACGTATTAGAAATCTTAACAGAGATTTTTGTCCAGTGAACAGTGGTTGAGTACTAATCATGAGACACACACTTACATACAAGGAATGTGTCTGAATGTGTCTGCTGCGCTGAGGGCTATTTGTTCGGGCTACTTCAAGGATATAGAAAAAAGTGTCAACCACAAGTTGTTGTTCTTAGTCTAGGTATTTTGGTGTTCATCTCTTGTATAGACATCTTTGACATGTGTAGACATCTTTTCTAATAGTCTGGTTGAATTTAAAAAAATATTCGAGATCCAATAGTGCAATTATATGTTTAATTGTTGACGTACCTACCTTCTGTTTAAATTTAAATATAAATATATACTTAAGTTTGTTGAATATAAATTTTAATGTGTGTGATAAATATGTAACTGCCACAAATTTTC
Organism: Phragmatobia fuliginosa; assembly: GCA_932526445.1. Classification (NCBI taxonomy): domain Eukaryota; kingdom Metazoa; phylum Arthropoda; class Insecta; order Lepidoptera; family Erebidae; genus Phragmatobia; species Phragmatobia fuliginosa. Next base: position 12,587,808 of record OW052081.1, on the reverse strand, counting down.
TAAATTTTGCTTACCTTATTGTTATATTTTATAATTTTATTAATTTATTTCCTATTTTTACCTTTTCTACATAATATTATGCTGTTTGTAAACACTATTAATTGTACCTATTTTTATTTTTGTAATACGCATGTTGTGATCTCCCATAATTGAGGAAGCACAAGCATTAAAACCATTTGTTATTTCTGTTTGTTAAAAACTAGCATGTAAGGTGTATTCCTTGTGGAGGTCCATTATAAATAAAAAAATAAATAATAGTATGTTTGTAACGCCCCTAACGACACAGGAAGGTGTTCATGGTAACCTGTCCGCTCGTTTTCAACCAATACTCATAAAAAATGCAATAAAATTAAACACTTGATCAGTTTTTTAGAATTAATTTCTGTTTGTACAAAAAACTCATACTTGTAAGTACCGTGCTGTGCTTGAGAATGTTCTAAGCACTAAATCTCAAAAACAAATTGCTTTAACCGGAAATCGTACTCGATTAACGAAGGCCGTCTTAAAAGAAATTAAATCAACGGCACCTTAATAGTTAATGCGTTGGACTTGCTCAAGTTTTTTTTTTTTTTTTATACATAAGCCATCCAAAGTGACTCTACCCTGCCTGATGGAAAGCATGAGCAGTCATGTTTAACTGTACCTAGCTATTCTTCTTCTTAGCGTTTCGATGGCAAACGTAACGTGTCGGGGAAATTATATTTTTTCAGCCCAGAACGCGGCCACTTTGATGGCGTTATCGGTGGCAGCCATTAGGTCTTCCTGCGTGCAGGTGTCTGGGCACGCAGGGCACGATGGAAGATGGGACATTGTTTGGATTGCACCGCACAAACAGCTGAGATCATCACCGGCCGAAAATCCCCACCTAAACAGGTCTTCTTTGCTTCGACCAACTTGGGTCCGAAGTCTATTTAAAGACCTCCAGATTGGCCACGGTAGTTTATTTCCAGGCGGAAGGCTCTCAGCCGGTGCCACAAATGGATTCGGCAAGGACACCCCCTCTCTCCACTGTTTGCACCTTGCTTGGGACAGGTCCACAGGCCCTCCGAATCGCCGGAGGTGCTATTATATTATTTTGCTATTACCTAGCTATAGAAATAAATAAAGAGTGTTGTTGGGTTATTAGAAGTGCACCGATCCCATTTTAAAAAGTTTTTTTTTTTTAATACTTAGTCCAACAAAAGTGACTACTCTGCCTGATACACTTTAGTATCTCCTGCGTTGTTAGCTGGTCTCCGTTGAGACTGGCCGCCGTGGCCAAAACAAAACATTTTTAAATTGATTAAGTAGCTTGTTGGGATGTGTCTTCATCACTATTATTACTGACTGTCGGTCGGTCGGTCGCCGCTCTCTACTTGACCAAGTGTTATGGGTTCAAATTTTACAAGGGATAAAACTTTATGTCATTTATATATTTAAAACTTAATGCACATGTAGCACAACGGCGGACTTAATGCCATGAGGCGTTCTCTGCCAGTCAAACTTCAGGTGATGTAGGAATATGATGTGGTAGGTGCAGACTTAGGATATAAAACATAACGAGGTATTTGTAAACGTAGGTATTATCTTTATAGTAAGTTATTTACATCATTTAAAAGTCTGGGTGTTCTTTGTGTCAGTTTTTTGTACGTTTTTAAAGTCTAACGCTACACAGGACAACAGTACAAAAGCGGGAGCTGTTTTAAGAACAATATTGTTCCTGGGATGCTTAATTTCAAACTACGACTAAAATATGTTCTAATTATTACTACAAATTAATGTTTATAACTTACCATGAACCAACACAATACAATGCTAATAAAATGCATATATATACATTTGCAGTGGAAACTCGTGACGATTTTAATTTACAACGCGCCATATTGCGTTGTATTTGGGGCGTAAAAGCATGTAGCAATTTAACTGAACATAAGCGATTATATCAACACTGGAACAGGATTAACTTGATACATTTGTTGGATATCACATTTCAATAATTGGAAATATAGTTTTGTAGTTAGTTTTTAGTATTATGTAATCTGCGTGTCCAGTAAAACAATGCGTTTAGGATGCTGAATGGGATGCCTCGTTTAGCAGCGCTTCTGGGATGATTAACGAGGAGAGGATGGATGTCATGCCATCATCCGCAACCGCCTCCTTACTTCATAGAGTACACAACAGCACTCACAGCCTCCTGAGTGTATTGTCCAATGTTGGGACGCTGGATACGTTTACATACGTACGTTTGCGCCAAGTGTCGTGGGTTCATATCTCACGTAGTATATCACTTTTTTGTGATACACAATTTCTTGTTCTGAGTCTGAATACTCTTGGTGTCCATTTCATGTATGTTTCTAAAGTCTCCCACGATACAGGAATTTATGTACCTAATGCGGGAGTTGTCTTTTAAAAATAAAAACAGAGTTCTAAAATTTTGCAAATTTTTCAGTATTTTAATTGTTTTTGTAGCACCTTTACTAACTTTTAACTGCCTTGTTGGTCTAGTGGTCAGCGTATGCGGCTGCTGATCAAGAGGTCTCGGGTTCGATTCCCGTGTCGACTAAATATTTGTGTGATCGACAAATATTCGTTTCGGAGTCTGGGTGTTTTCTATGTATAATATGTGTGTATTTACAAAAAAAAAGTATGTTTATGTATTTATATCAGTTGTCTAGTACCCATAACACAAGCTCTGCTTACTTTGGGACCAGATGATGTTGTGTGTAAAAGTTGTCCGAAATATCATCAAACTACAGCACTATATCGTCAATATAACGTCTGTGTTCATACAATATTACTGCAGTGAATTTTAATATCACGGAAACTAGGCTAAGAAAATTAACCAACATCTCTCTGCTCACCACAAAAAGGCTATCATACTATAAATTATACGAGAACACAATAAGCGTCTCATTTGCACGCCGTGTATTCACAGCTTTACCGTGAAGCATGATTTATCATTGGGCCATGTGTTCCTGCCTTTATATACGCGCCAATTTATCTCACTGAGTTATCATTAAATTATAGTTTTTGTGTCAATTGTATTTGTTTTGCGGAGATATGTATTTATATATATATAGCTATATTATGTTGCTTTGCCTTGCCTTCGCAAAGTCGTACCGCACGTTGCAGGCAAAATTAAAATTGAATTTGAATTTTCGGATTCAGTTTGCGCTTAGCATCGCAGTGGAATAGAGATACTCCCATAAATCCGGTCAAAAAGTTGAGTTAATTGTACATTTTTGTAACATATTATTTTTATTTTATTACTATCTTTCGCCCGCGGTTCCGCCGGCGTATATCTCGATTACTGCAGTAAAAAGTAGTTTATGTGTTTTTCTCATATATAAGCTATGTAACTGTATAGTTTTATATAAATCCGTTCAGTAGTTTTTTTTTTTTTTTTAATATTTAAGCCTGCCAAAGTGACTCTACTCTGCCTGATGGAAAGCATGAGTAGAATCCAGGAGTAGGGGTCACCATGCTTATTGTAAGGGTAGGCAATGTAGCATGGTGACCCTTACCATGGCGGCCAGGTTAGATTATTCTGCATCATTCTCCCGCCCTTCGAAGGGCGGGAGAATGATGCAGAATGATTGGGCCTCCGGTCTCACACTCACCAACGAAATACGACAGCAGGAATGCTGTCATTATTAGGATGGTCTTCTGTGTGAGGGTAGTACTGACCGGGTCGAGCCGGCCCATTCGTGCTGAAATCAGCGTGGCTCTACTACCTACAAAATTGTTGTGTGAAAGAGCAACAAACATACATACATACTCACAAACTTTAGTAGGATTATTGCAACATAATGTAAGATCAATTTAATCTCTTTAAATTTACATTTCTGTAAATATCTACAAAAACCCAAAAAATATATCCCTCTTTCTAAGTAACATAAAAATTACTCTTATAAAGTCTTTATTCAACTCATAAAACTAATTTACAATGTCTACCTTAAAAACATTAAAAAACTAATTAAATTAAAATAAAACAACCTACAGTTCTGACCTAAAAATATTAAAAATCACCCATCCCGAAATAATTTCAAGAATGAGTCCCAATATGTCCGTCTTCTTAGTTTTTTAATGGTCATTAATCCGTAACCCGTGGGTTATTAACAGTGGGCCCGTGGGACCGTCCCACACTGCACTGCGGAGTGTGACGGGCGTAGGGTTACCGAGATAACCAACGACTTGTACATACAGGGTGCGTCGAAAACATCCTTCAACATTTTATTAATAATTTATTTTTCATTATTCATTCATGAAAAATAACAAGAAAAATTTGGATTTGTGCCTGGGTGTAATTGTAATTAAACTGTAAATGTGTGCCGTCAATAACCGTGAAATATATTTAGACTATACGGTTAGCCTGGTGGTTTAAGTGGCCACCTCGCTGCTTTCTACTGCACCGGGTGTTATGGCTTGAAATCACACATAGAAGAACGCTTTCTGCAATCCACAAATAGTTGTCCTGAGTAAGGTTGTACTTTATCTCCGTTTCATAGATGTATGTAAAGTCCTTCGTGACACAGAATGTATATTCCTATTTCAGGAGTTGTCATATAAAATAAAGAACAAAGATTAACAATTTCTAGCATTCTCATAAAAATAGTACATCTGTATATTTTAATATCAGACTTAAGCCAGTAATGTGAAGTTATTTTTTTGATATTTTGTTAAAAAAATATTAAGTGACTGACAGAAATAACATTAAAAAACGGTTGTACAACGAATAACAAAATAGAGGGAACACGACACAGCGTGATAAGACACGTTTACACTTTCACCTAACTAGTATGGACATTGTAGAGATTTAGAATTTTTAATAAAAGTACCTCTTTGTAAGCAACACGCTTTTTTTTCAAATATAAATTTTTATGAGTACCCTCACTCGAAAACGTATTGTAAAAACTAGAAAAATAATAATATTCGTACATTTTATAAAGACTAACTTTGACCGTTACTCCGCCCACTCGATTGTCGGTTATTGCAGTAAAGAGAAGCCTATGTCTTAAGAATCAAAGTGTCGCCAAAATTCCATTTGAATCATTCCATCAACCAGACATACAGATAGAATTACTTTAGAATTCATAAATTAATTAGTAAGGATATTTAGTTTTACTGATGTTTTTATTATCATGAATATGTTTCAACTGCTTTCGGATCCTTCCACAAATTTTATGTTGTTCTGGAACAGTGTATACTAGGGTATACTCGTATTCATACATTTCAGTATGTTTTCCGCAATTTGTCTTTAACCTGCAGAAGTTACCTGTGTTTTATATTATTCTATGTAACTTACCAATCAATCGCACACACTCCTATTAATATTTTCTAACAATTGAAATAATGAACTAACAATTTACTTTGTTTTAGAACTTATTGATTGAAAACCTATATAGGTGCCGCTAAATTAATACAACATCCTGTATACGAAGACGCTGACCAGCGCCCTGAAGCCGAACACACCGCATTCACACGCATAATCGTCCGATTGTTTGTTACTAACTAGACCAGCCGATATGATGTAATTAACAAATGTCTTCACTTTCCTGGATGGTCCTCGGGTTTTGTTCGACCGACCTGTGGGACTAATTGACCCCTTATAACCCTGTAAAGAGCGTATTGCCACTTTAAAGGCAGCCAATACACGTGTAGTAGAGACACGCTAATTTCAGCACGAGGGGGTCGGTTCGTCCCTCAGACCAAACTAAAATAACAGTGCTGTTGTATTAAAAATAAATATATTAATATTTTTGGACATCTTACACACAACGTCATCTAGTCCCAAAATAAGCAGAGCTTGTATGTCGGTGTATGTATGTATGCTCACTGCAGTCGTTGTCTAGTACCCATAATACAAGCTCTGCTTAGTTTGGGACTAGATGATGTTGTGTGTAAAAGATGTCCGAAATATTTATTTTAAAATATTTTGACAGTCGCATAATTATTTTATAGTGTTTCTTGATAACTGGACTCTCTAATATTGACAGAATAAGTTCAGCGATTTTTAATATAAGTAATGTATATATTTTTAAATACGTTAAATAAAAACTATTCATTTTATGTTACAAACTTAAATTTTATAATATAAATATTTCGGACATCTGACACACAACATCATCTAGTCCCAAACTAAGCAGAGCTTGTATTATGGGTACTAGACAACGTCTTCCCCCCAGGCTGGGTGTAATCTGCTACGCAGACGACACCCTGGTCACGGCCCGGGGGGCAAACTTTGAGGAGGTGGCGCGCCGGGCCACCACAGGAGTCTCCCTGGTGGTCGGGCGCATCGAGGCGCTGGGTCTACGGGTGGTCCTGGATAAGACGGCGGCCATGTTATTCCATGTGGTCCACCCGCCGGCGCCTCCATCGAGGTCAACTCGGTCCTCGTACCGGTCCGGGCACACATGAGATACCTGGGCCTGGTCCTCGACGGTAGGTGGCTCTTCGACGATCACTTCCTACAGCTTGGTCCTAAGCTGGTGGGCACTGCCTCCGTCCTAGAGCGACTTCTGCCCAATTTGGGCGGGGCCATTGCTCCCACTAGGCTGCTGTACACGTGGGTTGTCCGGTCAATGGCGCTTTACGGTGCACCGGTTTGGGTGGCGGCTCTGACCGCCCAGAATAGGGCGCGTCTCTAGCGCCCCCAGAGGATATTGGCGGTCAGAGCCATACGCGGATACCGCACCGTATTGACCGAGGCGGCGTGCGCCTTGGCCGGAACACCCCCGTGGGAATTGGAGGCGGAGGTGCTCGCCGAAGTATATCGGCGAATGGCTGACTTTCGGGCGGAGAGCGAATTTCGCGGAGGACGTGCGCGAGTGGCGCGAAGCCGCTCGCCGAGCCACTATGGTGAGATGGTCGTTCCGACTGGAGACTCCGCCTCCGGCTTCGCCGCCGTGGAAGCTCTCCAGCCTGTCATCGCGGAGTCTTCAGGGCGGCAGCACGGGACCCTTTCCTTCCGCCTGACGCAGGTACTTTCCGGGCACGGTTGCTTCGGAAAGTATCTGCACTCGGTCGCTAGGAGGGAACCGAGTCCCGCCTGCCACCACTGCGACTGCAGTGAGGACACGGCCCAGCACACGCTTTGCGGTCTGCCCCGCATGGGCGACGCAGCGCCGGGCCCTCACTGCAGTCATCGGAGGAGATCTCTCGCTGCAAGATGTTTAAATAATATGACAGAATATAACAACTGCAAGTCAAGGTTTTGCTTATCAATCAACCATTTAGTTAATGAACAATAAAAATTTATTCATTAATTAAAGTTTATTACTTGATAAATAACATAACAAAACCTACAATTAATAAAGATATCAGTAATAGCAGTCTTATATATATCATATGACTTCTTAAAAGAATTTCTAAGGAACAGAATACGACTCTATATGCTTACACATAAGGGTCATAACTCAATTAATCAAACTAATACCGAATGGTACACTTCAAATAGTGTTACCTGAGGAAAAAACACACTAGAATACTTGACTTAATTAATAAATTTATGTCTGGCAACACTACTAAGAAAGCGCCGTAACGTACCCCATTAATTAATGGGTGCCATTTTGGGGATTTCCTTAGGGGATGCGAAGAGTAAATGGAGTATAAAAATTGACCATTTTCTTCTTAATTTTTGTGTTGATTTTATTAATTGACATTGCGGTAGATTTAGGAGTTTGGAAATGTTTGCTGAAAGGCTTAGTTTCAAATTGGATTTTATGTGTTTTACGCAATGAAAGATGGAGGTTCTTGTTCTCTAAACGGTTCTTCTCCATAAGAAACACAATTTAGAACCGAGGAACTGCAATCCTATGTAACTCGAAGATTGACTGATAGAGAATGTCCTGGCATTAAGTGCGCCGACGATCAAATGTGCTTAAAGCTAAAAAAATATAAAAAAATTATGTGTATTTTTTGGTCACTCTCTATAACCTTGATGGGATTTAGCCTATGAGGTGGCGATAGATTTATATTCATTGTCAGAATGAAGCTGTGTAAATGAAAATCATGGAAATACGAATCGTCGGTTTGTTACGTTTTTACGGCTAAACCATCCCACCGATTAAATTGATATTTATCATGGAGTTACTTTGATTCTTGAACAAAGACATTGTCTACTCTTTAGCGCGATAGCCGAAATAAAAGCGACCGAAGCTTAAGCTTAAACAGTACCCTAACAGTAGCAAGTCTGCAAAAACATCGAAAAACTCACAGATACATAACACTATTGTTTCCCTACAAAAAATACGTTTAAGCTCTTATTAAAGAACCCTCACCCCAATTTAACGAATACGTCTTACAAAACCAAAAGCAAAATTTAAAAAAAAAGAAACAACTGACCTACCTGAATAACCTCGAAAGTATCAAAATTGACTTTAGTTATACAAAACGTGTTCGAAATGGCGATGGTTGATTTATTAACTTGTTAAAGCGCCAATGGAAAGGGAAGAAAGTTTTCGATCGCCTAAAGATACGTACGTGTCTTGTGGCGAAACCCATCCATGGGAACAGGTGGCGGTGTACACTGCGGGCCAATGATATTTGACCATCTATTATTTAATTCATCAAATTTAAGGGAAAATCCACTTTGAATTTTGTAAATATTTAAATGCATAACGTTGCTTTTATAGCAACTTACAAAATACATAAAAGAAAGTCATAACAACACGAAATATACGTTACTAATTAAGCAATCATACAAACCTTCAACAAGCAATGGTTCTTATTCAAAAATAAAACACATTACACTGGCAATATTTTTTTATTCGAATATAAAAGGGTTACAACACCCTTTTAACTCCAACCCCGTATATTAATAGCAAGAAAACCTCTCCCGTACGATTTTGTCGCAAACAATTAAAAAGCCATTTATTTGTCGTTGCGTGAATTTGATTAATTGTCAAAAAGGTTACCGCTATAGTACCCCGTATAATATGTTCATTAATTTATTACGACAAACAGTTTCTGATTTACATTTAAATGAAACAGAATCGAAAAAAGACGAGTTTTATATTTGACTGAAAATTTTAAATTATACACTCATCTGTCTTAATAAAAATGTATTTTAGCTTGTCTATTTTGCGAAATGTAATTTTATATTTAAGCTTTCATAAAACTTGACACCTAATAATTTTCATTGATAGTTTTCTAATTCGTGTAGAATTTTATTGATGTTGATTTTACGACCAAAACTAAACAAATAAGCTAGTTTAGGCTTGTTTAAATTACTTGCAAAAATCATTACAATTACTATTTTTAGACTTTCGCGACTTTTACACATACTCATGTTTTTACTGTAAACGGGACTTATTCGCGATAATATTACCAGAAGGTATTGTAACCTTTTTAATATTATCGCAAATAAGTCCCGTTTACAGAAAAAATATCATTACAATTAATTTATTACAAATTAATCATCATGTTATATTAAACTCAGAACATTTCATCATTATTATCACCATCTCGGCCACATGACGTCCACAGTGGAAAATAGGCTGATAGGCTTGCCCAAAGTCAACAATTGGCATTGTACTGCCCACATAAAATTGCCCACCACCGACACAATTCTAGAACTCTAAACTGAAATAAACTCTGTGACTCCGAATGTTTAGTTAGTAGATAAAAATTTAAGACTTTATGATTAGTAACTTTTAATAAATACATTACTGATATAATACGATAGGTATTGTATGGTACGCTAAAATTACACAAATCTGTAATAGACCCGTGACCCATAAAATAATTTTCATAATAATTATCGAAACGAGAATTTGAATTTGTTTCGCATAATGTATATTCAGTCGTAGCCTATTTATGAGCCTAAGCTTTGTACTGATAATTAACGATGACCTAAATTGTTCGCTCGGAATACCTAATTCAGTAAATATAACGTCCGAAATTTATCAATATTTTATCTTTCTCTGAGTAAGTACGTTAATTTATGTGAAATACAAGATATCATTTAAAAAACATTATTTCTTTGAAATACGATTTGCTTATGGCTCCGCATCCTTGTCTGTTAGTTATTGCAGAAAAATATAACATATATTTAGTGGTTAAAACGTGATAGCACAATAAACAAATAAATTTACAGTCGTATTCCTAATGTTAGCTTGGATAAAATCTATACTTAAGGATTTTTATTTTTAAAAGGCAACGCCGCATTACGAATATAAATATTGTCTCTTTAAAAACATACACGAAACGAACACAAAGAACATCCAGACTCAGAACAACAATTAGTGAAAAAACAAGTGTTGTCCTACGTGGGATTTGAACCTCGGTGTATAGAAAGCACCGTGGTGACTACTTAAATCGCTAGGTCAACGGTGCAATCAAAAAGATAATATTTTCAGTTCAACTAAAACGATAAGAAATGTGATTTGTTTTTATGGCCCGATGTGTAGTGAGTCATTTCTATTGTCGCCACCTGCCACCGGCTGTTTGGAAGCAAACCGTTGACTTGCTCTTTGTATTCAGTTAATGCAGAACTGTTATATATCCCTACTAATATTATAAATTCAAAAGTAACTCCGTCTGTCTGTCTGTTTGTTACGCTTTCACGGTTAAACCGCTACACCGATTTGAGTTACATTTGGCATGAAGATACTTCGATTGTGGAGGAAGGATATAGACTACTTTTTACCGTGACCGACTTATACGTAAGCAAAAATTATTATAGTTTTTAAATAATAATAAAAAAAATATGATCCGGCCAAACCATTTTTATTCGGGCTGATTGAAAGAATGAGCTAAATCCAGTAGTAATGGTCAACATTACTAATTGCAAGTGAAGATGAAGAATAATGAAGCATGGTGACCTGTACTAGTCTGTACTGTCCGTGTGGTGACGGGTTAAGAATACAAAGTGTCACCACCCCTATTCATTCCATGGGTGTCGTAAACGCGGCTAAAGGAACAAACTAAGCAACTAACATCACTGCCAAGAGAAGGAAAACTTGAAACAAACCATTTACCAACCCGTCTGGCCAGCGTGGTATAGTAGGCCAAAACCTCCATTCTAAGGAGAGGCCTGTGACCGGCAGTAGACTGTTGGGGGCTGTTGATGATGACCTGTACTATGGCGGCTATGGTGATCTTTCTATATCATTGAGCCTCATGTCTGGCACTCATGGTGTCATTACACGCTTTATATTAGCTTCACCTGTATGTTTGTTTGTAACCGACTCCTTTGGGTGCGATTTTGACCCACTTTAAACCACCAGATTTCGTTCAAACTTTGTAGATTTATCGAGCACCGATGACAATACACTAATTTGAAACAAAAAAATAAGAAAAAAAAATGTTTAAACAAATTAGTATTTTTTAGTCTAGGAAAAAATAATAGTTATAAAGAACTAAACAAACACGCTTTTAAATTAAAAAGTAGAAAATAATTTTAATGTAACAAAGCGTGGGGTGCTTTCTGAAAATATTTCAATAACATCGCCCCACGCTTTGTAACATTAAAATTATTTTTAGGTTAAAAACGTGTTTGTTTAGTTTTTTTAAACTATTTTTTAGTTACAGGTACGGGACAGAACTTTCAAACTTCGGACTGTCATTACGTATATTTATCATTACATTCCATTAATTTAACATTAAATATATGATTAACTAGCTTTCCGCCCGCGGCTTCGCCCGCGTGGAATTCGTTTGTATCGCGCGACACGGTAAGGGTAGATTAAACAATCTTACATGATTTTATGTTTGATAATAAGGAACTTCGACACAAACTTCCCCTATTTCAAACCCTTCTACCTTTATTTTCGCGATAAAAAGTATCATATGTCCTTTCCCAAGTTCAGTTCTATCTTTATACCAAATTTCATCAAAATCGGTTCAGTGGTTTAGGCGTGAAAGCGTAACAGACAGACAGAGTTACTTTCGCATTTATAATATTAGTAGGGATTATACTGTGTAATTTCAATACTGATTGTTTTATTTATTATTTAGGCTTACCAAAGTGATTCTACTTCACCTGATGGAAAGCATGAGTAGAATTCAGAAGTAAGGGTCACAATCCTCATTGTGAATAAGATAATGCAGTGTGGTGACCCTCACTGTGGCAGCCTAGTTACATGCTTCACTCACCAACGAAACACGACTGCATAAATGATGTCTTTTAGTCAGGTCTTCTGATGAGGGTAGTGCTGCCCCGAGCGTTCCAGCCCGTTGGTGATGAAATCAGCATGACTCTATTACCTTGGAAATATTATAATGCTTAAATCTAGATAAAGATATTATGTACATTCACAAACATTTAAATATTTTTTTAATCAAACCAAGCTATTAAAATTATTATGAAAGCAAAAGTTTGTAAATGTGTTTGTGTGATTTTACTTCATCACGCTCAAAAGACTGGACCTATTTTAAAAAAATCCAATATGACGGTAGCAGCAGAAGCGGATATTCTTAATTTTAACTGCACAGTAGGCACAGTGGTTTAAGTGGTCGCCACGCCGCTTTCTATAACGCCAAGTGTTGTGGTATCAAATCATACGTAGGACAACACTGTGTAATCAACAAATTGTTGTTTCCAGTACCAATGGGTGTCCTTTGTGCCCATTTTAGTATGTTTGTAAAACAACCGCGACACAGGGTTTATGCGGGAGTTGTTCTTTTAATAGAGTACATTGGTTAACTGTCTCGTTGGTCCAGTGGATAGCGTATTTGACTGCTAATCAAGACTTCTCGGGTTCAAATCCCGGGTCAGGCTTAAAAGTGTTTTTGGGTTTTTCTTAGGAAATTCCCAATAGCAGCCCAGAGTTTGGAAGTTTGGCGGTGATTCACGCCCGTGCCTCGGAGAGTACGTAAAGCCGTCGGTCCCGGTTGTCATCAACATCTATGGCAATCGTTATTGGGAAGTCAGTGCCCTCAAATATACTGACAACTAGTTGAACCTTCGAATTTCAGTTCTCCCTTAGGGTTGCGGAGGTCCGATGCCAGTCGCTCCGTGGAAAAACTGAAATTCAGGTAAAACCGGTTGAACTAGTAGCCAGGCCCAAATAAACTTGGGAATAGGGCTAGGTTATTGATAAATTATATTTAATCGTCATATGGGCGTGCTCGGTCTAAAAAATTATGACACAAATTTACCCGATAAAAGCCAAGAGGCGCAACTACTACAAACTAAAAGTAATTTATTCTTAACTAATTCAAATCCTTGTAACATACGGATACATAAAGATATCAATGTAACAGTGCTTTCATAACTTGAGCCATAAAAAAGCTTTCAATATGATATATATGGTTATTGGAAGCCTCCAGTAATGGAAGTCAACTACATTAAGACTAGAATATGTCGTAATATTTTGCAAATTAAAATTCTCTATATTATTATTAGCATATTAGCTAAACATCTTGTAAAAAGTGTACTTAAAAATATACATACCAGCTGACGCGACGAATTTCTTACAGTTCAATTTTGAAATGCCAGAACATGATCGCAGCGCCATCTTTTTGGTCTAATTGTGAATCTAATCCATTGTCGAACCTTCTTGAACACACACAAAAATTTCATCAAAATCGGTCCAGCCATTTAGAGGGAGTTCAATTCCAAATACACTGACAGAAGATTTACATAATGATACTATTTTATAAAGCAAGTAAAAGCTCAATTCAATTATATTTCGGTTATCGCATCCTGTATTCTTCTTCAAGAAGCCTCAAGCTTAGCCGTGGAAGTGTAACTGAGAGAGTTACTTTCTAATTATTAATATTAGCATGGGCGTATGGACACTATTCTTCTTCTTTTCCTTTGCCCTCCCACGTTAGGTGGGGTCGGCTCTCCTTATCTTTCTAAACTATAAAACTATTAAACTGTGCATATATAATAGCCAGCTTGGTTTCAAAAGTCAAAATGATCATCATCGTGGGTCAATTCTTAGCAAGACAGTGTACAATTGATTGATGATAAATTAGTAATAATTTATGTTACAACTAGTAAAGTAATAATTATCAAGAACAATGTTTTTTCTTTTTACAACGCCATATTATAGTCCCAAACTAAGCAGAGCTTGTACTATGGGTATTAGACAACAAATATAAATACATAAATATACTTTTTTTTGTAAATACTGTATGTATTTATATAGAAAACACCCAAACTACGAAACAAATATTTGCGGATCACACAAACATTTGGTCCGAGCCGGGAATCGAACCCGAGACCTTAACTATAACAGTTGCATATGCTACCAATGCGCCTCCGGGGCAGTCAAATTCAAAACGATCAATTTTCAAATCTTTCTCTAATACATTTATGAAATAAGATAATTCAATAGAAAATGACGACCACTAATACCAACATGTACTATTGTACTCAAGTTTCCCATAAATGGTGTAACCACCAAACTATCATTATCAGGAATTCCGCAAGAACGCCTAGGAAATTATCTCCTTTAAAACGTCGGCCGCTTCCTACAAATCGGAATTCGAACCCGTTTTAATAAGCGGCTTGGTTGGAATTAAAATATTACGAGTCTGGTCAAGATTATCAAGAACATTTGTTGGAACATTGTATGGTGTGGTTTTTATATATTGTGTCATGATGGTGTCATGTACATCATCACAACTATGTTTTGTGAGCATCATCTCTTTCATTGTTTGAAATTTATTTATACTATACTAGCTTTTTCTCGCGACTCCGCCCGCGTGTAGGTCCGTCATGGCGGTAAATAGTAGCCTATATGTTATTCCGATATGTAAGCTATATTATTGTGAAGTTTCATTAAAATCCATTCAGTAGTTTTTGTAAGTAGGTTATAATTAATATAATTTATGTATATTTATACGACTGTGTATGCTATTCTGACTGCCTTGTTGGTCTAACGGTTAGCGTATGCGGCTGCTGATCAAGAGGTCTCGGGTTCGATTCCCGGGTCAGACCAAATATTTGTGTGATCCACAAATATTTGTTTCGGAGTCTGGGTGTTTTTCTATGTATCATACATATTATACATAGAAAAACACCCAGATGTATTTACAAAAAAAAAGTATGTTTATGTATTTATATCAGTTGTTTAGTACCCATAACACAAGCTCTGCTTACTTTGGGACTAGATGATGTTGTGTAAGATGTCCAAAATATTTATTATTATTATTTATTTTATTTTATTTTACAATCTTTACTATATTTTAAAATATTTTAAAGCTGCTTTTTTATTTTATAATACACACATCAAAAGTGTCTAGGGATCAAGCATTTTTATGCGGATTTCTTGAGATTGAGATGTGGCTTTGTAATAAATTTATGATTTTATAAATTTATATGGATCCTTTTTGGTGCATTTCATAATTTGAATCAGGAACTGTCAATCAAATTCGAGTAAAAGATGAAAATCAGCTGCCAATATTTTCCCTATAAAAACATACAACGCATTGAAGAAATTATTAGTGCTACTGTTTCCCTACTACTGATTAAAACCAACGTTATTATGGAGCGGCGACGTCATTTAAGAAGAAATGCTCAGAGCCGTGGGAATGATAGAAGCTGGTTCCCGGCAACGTACTGTGGCTTTAGCTCTGAATACAAGTCAGAGTGTTATCAGTCGACTTTGGACACGTTACCGAAGCACTGGTACCGTGGCTGAGCGCCATGGAGGACGGTATCGCTGCACCACACGGAGACAAGACCGATACATTCAAATCTTAACTCGAAGAGCTCCAACAATAACCGCCATGATGTTAGCCGTGAGGCTTCATCACTCTTCAGGGAACTTAATTAGCGACCAAACAGTCAGAAACCGCTTGCATGAAGTGAACCTTCATTCCCGAAGACCGCTACGGGTACCACCTATAGCAATGCACAATCGTAGGATTCGATATCAATGGGCTCTTGAACACAGAAATTGGGCAGAAGAACAATGGCGTTTCGTGTGCTTTTCTGATGAGTCTCGTTTTGGTATGAGACCGGATACAAGACGTATACGACACTGGAGAACCCCTGGACGCCAACAGCGATTAAAATCCTGCCAGGAAGTCCATCCTTATAGTGGTGGAACCATCATGGTATGGGCGGGTATTTGGATCGGCGGAAGAACTGAGTTGATTTGGATCAGAGGCAACCTCAACGCTCAAATTTATGCTGAGACGTTCGTCATCGTTCCTCTACAAGTGCAAATCGGTCCCTTATTTCAGTTAATGCATGATAATGCACGACCGCACACCGCAAGAGTTGTAAGACAGACTCTCGCCGCAGCTAACATCAATGTCCTGCCCTGGCCTGCTCAGTCGCCAGACTTGAACCCGATTGAGCATGCATGGGATATGCTACAGAGAAGAGCTCTGCCGAATATGGAGGGTATCCAGTCGCAAGAAGACCTTTTTTTGTTGTTGCAACGAACATGGGCGGCCATTCCACAGCGTGATTTGGATGAACTCATTTTGAGTATGCCAAACCGATGTTCTTGTGTTGTTAGTGTTCGCGGTAGAAACACGGATTATTAATTGTTTAAGTTACCTAATAAAATTTTAAAGAAAACTGTTATTTCAGTCTTTTTTTCGAACTTTAATGTTAGTGGTTCAAATGTCAAAAATCCCTTTATTAGGAAAATGGCAAATTTCTTTACTAATGCAAAGGTGACTTGGTTTATCGTTACTGTGACAAACGAAAACACTTTATTTGATGAATCCTTAAAGAAATTTTTAATTAATATCAATCAGGAGAAAAGTTATTGCAAAAATATATGTTGATCCCTAGACACTTTTGATGTGTGTATTTTAAAGCTGAAGTTTGAAAGATTAAATTTTTATTTTAACTTTATTTTTTTTCGAATCAACAACAAATGATACATACGTCATGTATGAATATAAAGAAAACAGAATAAATACCCTGTGCTCATTCAGTTATAGGTAATCACAGCTAACAAAGGGTAATCAGTACCATTTAAATTAAAATTAAATTAAAAAAATATAATAATAATAATAAAGAAAGAAAGCCACTAAAGAGCCATAAACAACTTAAAACAGCAATTCAATCAGGATCTAAAATCTGGCGAGCTCAAAACCCACCGAAGTCCAGACTCAAGATGTTCTATAATTTTTCTTTTGAAGTTAGCCAAATTATCTCCAAAAATTTCCAAATCTAACAAACGAGAAAGTACGTTGTAAGTTTTTTGTTTTATTATTCGCGATAATTTTGTTTTAAAGGTTACGATACCTAAAAGGTCCTGTAGAATGGAGATCAGTTGGAAGAGCTCTTCAGAATACTCATCACGGTAAAGGCGATAGAGGACTACCATAGAGGCGATATCTCTTCGCAACTGCAAAGACTCGAGGAACTCGGTGGTTAAGGTGCGATCAATAATGCAGACTGCTCGCCGTTGCAACCGATTAGAAGCGTCAAGTAAATACTGCGTAGATCCATTGAAAAGATAAGGACAGTAACAGGAATAGTAAACCTGGGTCTTATAAAGAAGACGCAGAAATCGCCTTTATGACGCTCTCAATGTACTCCTGTCGGTTGAAATCCCTCCGAATTTCCAGAACAAGAATACCGAGCTTATCCTGTAGTGTCAGCTGAGTGTTCTAAAAACTGGGGAGAGGAAAACTACACCATTTATAATAATAGCCTAACGCATGACTGCACGGTTGGCCTAGTGGCTTAAGCGGTCGCCACCCCGCTTCCTACTACGCCAAGTGTCGTGGGTTCAAATCCCACGTAGGACAACACTTCGTGTGATTCACAATTTGTTGTACTGAGTCTGGGTGTTCTTTGTGTCCGTTTCATGTATGTTTGTAAAGTCCCCCGCGACACAGGAATTAATATTCCTAATGCGGGAGTTGTCTTTTTAATAACAAAAAAAAAATGTTAATTAACCTAGACTGAAAAAGAATTATAATTAGCAAAATATGATTTTTATTACGCCACTGCCTACCCTTTCATGTTCATAAGCTTGAGTGCATTTACATGTACGCCAGTGAAAATTTCAGTGTAGTTTTAATGCCTTGGTTGTTAAATACATTTTCAAAGTAATGTACGTACATTTTAATTCATTTAATTTTCGATGGCTTTAGTAGTAACAAGCTTAATGTTTTTATCGATAATCGAATTAATGTTTTGTTCTCGATATATGGATACCATTAAAGCTTTAAAACGCATTTAATCGGTTTAAAACTGTTATAAATACGAAGTTATTTTTGTTTGTGGTTGTGTGGTTCGTTTTCAATAGCCTTTAGGAGTCCATCACTAGACATGGATCCTCTTTTTTTATATATTTAGCCATTTACAAACTCTCATTATGGTTGGTATGGAAATTTGTTAATAATAAATATTTTGGACATCTGACACAAACACATCATTTATTCCCAAGCTAAGCAGAGCTTGTGTTATGGGTACTAGACAACTGATATAAATACATAAACATACTTTTTTTTGTAAATACATACCTACATTATACATAGAAAACACCCAGAATCCGAAACAAATATATGTGATCACACAAATAATATTTAGTCCGACCCGGGAATCAAACCCGAGACCTCTTGATCAGCAGTCGCATACGCTAACCAACCAGACCAATAAGGCAGTCAAAAATTTTAAGCCTGTTAAAATGAGTACTCATCAACAACCCATATACTTTGGGCTCAGGTCATCTCTTAGGAGAGGGTTAAGGCCATACACGTTCCAACTCTGGCCTGGTGCGGGTTGGGGTCCGGCAAGACACGTTATGGCTACGTTGAACTTGCTGTTGGAAGTTTTAAGCCGCCCGAAGACCACCAACTTAGTTTTACGACTTATGATAACAATTGGGACGAACTGAACGTGACCTGCGAATAACGAAAACGCTCATAACATATAATGCCACAAACGGTCACCCATCTAGGTACTGACCGCGCCGTCGTTGCTTACCTTTGATGACTGTTACCAATCACCTATGGACACTTGGCTATATTATGCGTATTGTAGCGTAGTGATGAATGACTATTCTATGATCCCTAAAAAAATTACTTAACTTTTTGGTACCGATACAAAATACGAGTACTATAGTTATTCTCCTTCGGTCCCTTGGTCTGTGTTCTTTATATTCTCTAATCATCATCATCAACAGCCTTTAACAGTCCACTGCTGGACATAGGCCTCTCCTTTGAAAAGAGGTTTTGGCCTGCTATACCACGCTGGCCCGATGGTTGGTAAAGGGTTTGTTTCAAGTTTTCCTTCTCTTGGCAGTGATGTTAGCTGCTTATTTTGTTCCTTTAGTCGCCTCTTACGACACCCATGGAATGAAAAGGGGTGGTGACGCTTTGTATTCTTAATCCGTCACGTCACAGAC
This sequence comes from Phragmatobia fuliginosa, assembly GCA_932526445.1. Taxonomy (NCBI): domain Eukaryota; kingdom Metazoa; phylum Arthropoda; class Insecta; order Lepidoptera; family Erebidae; genus Phragmatobia; species Phragmatobia fuliginosa. The sequence continues at coordinate 12,568,552 of OW052081.1, read as the reverse complement.
AATATCCTGTAATATAAAATATGTACATACAACAAAGTTACCTTTTATAAATAAAAAGTAAAATGAAAATTATTGATGCATAGACAACTCACGGCCGAACAGTTTCTCAAGGTGTAAACAATTAAAAAAAGTAATATAATATCATGCAAAATACCAATAAAGTAATCACTATGTAAATTCAATGCAGTAATTATGTGTGAGAAATGATTTTTTCCCATTGCTCCTATGGGAAAATATTAATTCTCTTAACAATTTTGAGTGTAATTTGGAAAAGGTTGAGAACAATAGATATTTAACACACAATTGGAAAATTGGTTGCCTTTTTATATCAATAACGTAGGCAGTAGACAAAACCTGGCTGTCCTTAACTAAATCGCTAACGCTACTACTATCTATTACATGAATAACCCATAACGTCTCAGTGCTGAGCTCGGGTCTGCTCGCAAAAGAAGATTAGGACCATATGTCCCCACGCTGGCCGAGTGCGGTTTGGGGACTGGCAAGGCAACTTTGTGGCTACCTAATCTTGTCGTTGGAAGTTTTTAAGCGACCCGAAGACTTCTAACTAAGTTTCATGACTGTTATTCTATGATAACTACCACGACCGACTACTTAACGTGATCTCCGAATCACGAAAATGCTCATGGTATCATACCACAAACGGTCACCCATCTAGGTACTGACCGCGCCGCCGTTGCTTACCCTCGGTGATTGTTTCAAATCATGTTGAGCAAATTTGAACGCTTCCTACATTATTAACTAACATAAGTATTGTTTTGACGTTGAAAGATGTCATCTCATACATGTAGTAGCTTTCTATTAGCACATACGTTTGTAGAATGCAACTTGGCTACCAACCAACCTTGGAAATTAATCCTACTAATATTATAAATGTGAATGTAAGTTTGTTTGTAACGCTTTCACGCGAAAACTACTCCACCGATCATCATAAAACTTAGTACACATATTCTTGGAGGTATTAGAAGTAACATAGGATACTTTTTTTGAAAAAAATATCACTTTTTTTACCAGGAAAACGGAAATATACACGGGCAGAGAAAGCTACTAATAATATAAAAATAAGGAAAAAACTAAAAAAAATGTAACCCCACTATGTAACATATTTAAAAAAAAACATTTAGCCCATGAATCCATTGACACCTCATTCATTAAAATTGGTTTAGTTGTTTAGACACTACGGTTTAACATTTAAACAAACAACATTTTTCATCCTCCCAACCCCACAACACATTTCATAAATATTTGCCTTAACAACTGGTCCAGACTGTTATACAATAAATTCAAAAGTTACTCTATCTGTGTGTTACGCTTTCACGACTAAACAGCGGCACCGATTTTAATGAAATTATGCATGGACTTACTTTGATTCTTGATGAAGCGATCCGTGAGCGTGAAGCGAAGCTTGTCCGTGTGGTGACGGATTAAGAATACAAAGTGTCACCACCCCTATTCATTCCACGGGTGTCGTACAAAATAAGCAGCTAACATCACTGCCAAGAGAAGGAAAACTTGAAACAAACCCTTTTTTTTTTTTTTTTTTTTAATGTGTGAAAAATCATCATGGACCGTCACCCCACCGGGGGTTACGGCGGGGTGGTGTGTCGGACTTGAACCGACTAAAAAACACACAGTGTGCCCTCTCCGCGCTTCTCCGTTTAGGAGTAGGAGAAGTCCAGGGTGGGATCTCCTTCTGAACTTCTCCAGCGCCTGCCCGCTCCTGATGCGGGCACCGTCTCTGTTTGACGACCCTCTCTTAGGCGGCGTCCGGCACACACCGACGCCGCCCCCTCGCGGCTGGCCACATAATGCGGATGGAGGGAAAACGACTTGAAACAAACCCTTTACCAACCTGTCTGGCCAGCGTGGTATAGTAGGCCAAAACCTCCTTTCAAAAGAGAGGCCTATGTCCAGCAGTGCACTGTTAAAGGCTGTTGATGATGATGAAGCGATGAAGCGTAAACCAACATAGACGCGGGTAACGGTTAGGATAATAATATAAGCTACCTTCTAACAGTAATATAGATCAAAACACGCCGAAACATATCATCGCCAAAACACCACAGCTCACCAATACCCCCTTACGCAGGTCCCCCATAACAAAAGGCATATAAAAACTAAAGTCCCACGGTAGTCATACAGCCAGTGACCCGTGCACTGAGTCACTCTTTCTACGGTTCAGAGAGCACGCTAAAGATAGGTGAGGCTCAAGACAACGCATGTACTCATTGCCAATAAACCTGAAGACATTTGAATTTCGTTTTCGTAGTATGTTATGAAGTATATTAAGTAACTGTCTCGTTGGTCTAGTGGTTAGAGTATGCGACTGCTAATCAAGAGGTCTCGGGTTCAAATCCCTGGTCGGGCCAAAAATTGTGTTTTTGGGTTTTTCTTAGGAAATTCCTAATAGCAGCTCGGAGTTTGGAAGTTTGGCGGTGATTCACGCCCGTGCCTCAGAGAGCACGTAAAGCCGTCGGTCCCGGTTGTCATGAACATCTATGGCAATCGTTATTGGGAAGTCAGTGCCCTCAAATATACTGAAAACTATGCTGTGTTTGCTTGAAAGTGGTTGTACATTTGCCTTCGTTTTAGTACATGTAATCTAGACTAAGTATTAATGTTTCGACTGTAAGCAAACCTTAAATAAATAAACTAGTTCAATCTTCGAATTTGAGTTCTCCCTTAGGGTTGCGGAGGTCCGATGCCAGTCGCTCCGTGAAAAAACTGAAATTCAGGTAAAACTGGTTGAACTAGTAGCCGACCCCAAATAAACTTTGGTATAAAGGCTAGGAAGAAGATGTTATGAAGTATATTAAAGGTAGTAGGGCCACGCTGACTTTAGCATGAACGGGTCGACTTGAACGGGTCAGTACTACGCTCACACAGAAGACCAACCTTATGACACCATTCGTGATGTCGTATTTCGTTGGTGAGTGTGAGACCGGAGGTAGCAGACCCGGGCACAGGTTGTAATCTATTCGCAATTTACAAACTCTTAATAGAACAAATTTGTGTGTGTGTGTGGTGACGGATTAAGAATACAAAGTGTCACCACCCCTATTCGTTCCATGGGTGTCGTAAGAGGCGACTAAAGGAACAAAATAAGCAGCTAACATCACTGCCAAGAGAAGGAAAACTTGAAACAAACCCTTTACCAACCCGTATGGCCAGCGTGGCATAGTAGGCCAAAAGGAGACGTCTGTTTCCAGCAGTGGACTGTTAAAGGCTGTTGATGATGATGATAATAGAACAAAGGAAAAATAAATGAAAGTGTTAGAAAAATTATATTTCACCTTAAAAACAGTGGAATATTACTGCACGGTTGTCATAATGGCTTAAGATGTCGGCACGCCTATTAATCTCTAGTGCGCCAAATGTTGTGGGTTCAAATCTCACATGGGACAACACTTTGTGTGATCCACAAATAGTTGTTCTAAGTCTGGATGTTGTTTGTGTCCGTTTCATGTATGTTTGTAAAGACCCCGCGACACAGGATGAATTTTTCTAAGTCGGGATTGTCTTTTAAAAAAAGATATCCACATACATGTCACACTTTTTTAACTTTCATATTGAACACAAAGTCTAATTATTATCGTGTCAACTTAAGTGACAAATGCGTTTGTGATCCATATGCTAGAATGATCGTCTGATGATCAAATGTAGAATCGTATCTGCCACCTCTGCTTAAACAATCCGGATCGCTAACTCCTAAACTAACGGCTCGATCTATTACTACAATTATTGTCTGTATAACGCTGTATTTTATAACGCAGAGTATTATTAACATAAAGTCATTAATGTTACCATGTTTTAACAACTAAAAAACATTAAAAAATTACTAGCATACGCGTGGGAATCGAACCCGTGATTACACTATTGAAAATTTTATGTTTCTATCACACAACGGTAGGTCCGTTTTTTTGTTGTTATGTAAGTAGCCCGTCCTCAACAACTATACCTCCGTCCCCTTACTAGGAGCCCCCTAACGTAGGCAGCCCCTAAACATCTCTAAGTTACTCCTCGTAGGTCACCTTCTTGGAACGTGCGGGAAGGTTTAAGTCGTTGGTTGACTAAATTTAAAAGAAAACTAAGCACTTAGGTTTCTCCTAAGGGTTTGTGAAAATATAAGTGTTACCTAAGTATATTTATTTATTTATTTATTTATTTAAACTTAATGCACATATCGTACAAAGGCGGACTTAATGCCATGAGGCATTCTCTACCAGTCAACCTTAGGGTAATGTAGTAATATGGTGCGGTAGGTGCAAAAAATTGGAAAGAGAATTATATAAAGTAAATATACAAATAAAATATATAAAAATAAATAAATATACATGTAAAACAAATAAAATATTATACTTTATAATACATAAACATACATATATAGAATAGTTATACATATATATAAATATAATATATAAGTACTCAGTCGGATACAAGACTTACGATTGTTCTGCCAATTTATTACGGAGTAAGTCGCGTACTTTCACTTTGAATGTGAGGCGGTTTGTGATCATCCTGATTTCGGTAGGCAGCGCATTCCACAAAAGCACTGACTGTACAAAGAAAGAAGAATTGATGAAGTTGGAGGTGTGAGGGGGACAAAGAAGAAGCATATTGTTTCTTGACCGAAGGTTTCGATCATGATTAGAACAAAGAAGACGAAGGTGGGGTTCGAGATACTCAGGTAACGACGGGTAATTAAGAAAAGAGAAAAGAGAAGTGAGTGCACGCAAACTACGGCGCTGACGAATTGGGAGCCATTGCAGCTGGGAGCGTAAAGCAGACACATGGTCATACTTGCGAAGATTGAAAACAAATCGAATGCAGTTATTGAGAAGGCGGTCTAGTTTATTGAGGAGGTCTGCATTCAGGTCAAAATAACACACATCACCATAATCGATCAAGGGAATAATTAAGGACTGCATAAGCGTAATTTTGGTTTTAGAGGGAAGGAAGTTTTTAAGAGGATATAAAGTGCGGAGACACAGTGTGACTCTCTGGCTGACATGTGATACCTGTGCGCGCCAGTCAAGTGAAGAGTCCATATATAGCCCCAGGTTCTTTACTATTGAACTCATAGGTATAGTCTGGTTGTTGTAGACAATTGGTGGGATGATCGCCATGTCCAGCCTACTTATCATTTGTTTACTCCCCACGACAATCACCTGACATTTAGCTGGATTTACTGATAAACCAAACTTCTTTGACCAGTCCCTTATGAACTCTAAATCTTTGTTGACTTTTTCAATAGCATATGATATGTTTTCAACACTTGACTGCGTATAAATTTGTAAGTCATCGGCGTATAGGTGATACGAACACCGAAGGTGTTGGGTTACGAGATTGATAAAAATTGAAAATAATAAGGGAGATAATATACCGCCTTGAGGGACGCCAGTGAGAAGGTCACACCAATTGGACGACAAGTCGTCAAGATGTACACACTGTTGACGTCCCTGAAGATATGAGGAAAACCATTCCAAAGCTTCCGAGGAGATCATAAGATAGGAAAGGATGGCCAGTAGAACGTCGTGACAAACGGTATTGAAGGCATTTGAGAAATCTACCAAGGCCAACACTGTGACTTTGGTGCTTTCCATACCCTCCCTAATATCATTAGTCACTTTGAGGAGAGCTGAGGTTGTGCTGTGACCGGGTCGAAACCCAGATTGAAAAGGACTTAGAAGTTTGTGCTCATACACAAACTGTGAGAGCTGTTTATGAACACAAGCCTCAAGAACTTTAGAAAGAAAAGGGAGTATGGATATAGGTCGAAAGTGTTCCGGAAGTGAGGGGTTGTTATTTTTAGGCAAGGGGATGATGAAAGCCTTACGCCAAAGGGAAGGGAAGGTGCCAGAGTCAAGTGAGAAATTAACAATATGGGAAATTGCTGGTAGAACGTGATCCAGGATAGTAACAATCATGTGACGGCTGATGCCATCACATCCCACAGCGTTGGAACGGATGGATAGGATAATTTTTTTGATCTCCTCAGAAGATACCGGAGAAAAATCAAAGGATTCTATGGCAGGATGGCTTAGGCCAGCAATGTAGCTCAAGGTTTGACTCTTGGTTTGACGATCCATCTGAGGTGTGACTGAGAAGTGACGATTTATATCGTCTAAACCAATTGTCATCTTAACCTCGGAGCGTTGTTGCTTACCAATGCCTAATGTGCCAAGGAACTTCCACATAGTGGAGGGTGAAGACGATTCTAAGTTTTGAATTATGTGGCGGCGTTTGGCGTTACGTATCACCTGATTACACCGATTCCTAGCAGCCTTAAAAAGGTTCCACAAGTCCTCACAGCGATTCTTCCTATACCTATTGTATGAACGGTCCCTGCATCTCATGGCCATTTTTATTTCCTCGGTCATCCATGGAGCTGGGGGGCGCTTCAATTTTATTCTCTTCATTGGTGCGTGTATGTCGTATAGTTTAAGAACTGTGTCATTAAAAATACTGACCTTTACGTTTGTGTCTGTAGCTGCTGCTAAGTTAGTCCAGTCTAAAGCAGAAGCATCTGCGCACAGTTTTACAACATCCATTTGTCTGAAACTACGAATATGCAAGGTTTTGGGAGGGGATTTAGGAGGTTTTAGGATGTAAGAAAGAAAAATTAAGTCATGGTGAGAAAAACCAGGAGCAGGAAGTTGACCATGGGAATAAATAAGGTTTGGAGCAGAGGTGAGCATTAGGTCAAGCAAAGTATCCTGGTGCTCATTGTTTTGGTGAGTTGCTTGAAGGGAGAGGACATGGAGACTAGTGGATTGGATAATGTGGAGGAGATTACGAGTACGGGATGAATTAGGTGCTAGGAGATCGGTGTTAAAGTCACCCATTATGATGTGGTGTGAATATTCTGACCCTATAGATTCCAGAACTGTTTCCAGACTGGAGAAGTAGTTGACAGCCGGGGGACAGTAAACAACACCTAGTAAAACCTTAGAGCCCTTGACACAAACTATATCTAAGTGGCTTCTTAAATTTAGGGAACATGGGAGAAAACGGCTATAAGTAGCGGTCACCACAATTATTGCAAATGAAGACAATTCAGCATGGTGACCCACACTAAAGCATTAGGAATGTAAATCCACAAGAACACACAGACTCAGAACAACAATTTTTGAATCACAGTAAATATTTTCACACGTGAGATTTGAACCCACAACAATTGCTGAAGTATAAAGCGGTGTGGCGACCGTTTAAACCACTAGGCCAACCGTGCAGTATTGAGATTCTTCTGCATCATTTACTTAAATAAGTTAGAACCAATACACCAGGTTTCAAACTCGTGATATCATTAAAAACGTGTCGTAAGACACTAGATTATATTAAGTACGTCATTTCCTCTCAGAACCGGATGCGTGCCTCGGACTCCGGATTGAAATCACTAAGTATAAGATTCGTGAGATAAAATAATGGTGGCAGTGGAATTAATTCGAATTGAGACGAGTTTTGTTCAATGGGTCGTGGAATTTTAGAACAATATCTCTTATACGATTAATCCCGAATGCAAAAGATTGCGATGCTGTAATATTAACCTTTCTTTTAGATAAAAATGTCTGTCTATCTGTTTGTTTCATCAATTTGTTTGTTCTAGGTAAACTCTAGGACGGTTGAACCGATTTCCATTGCCTGAATATCAGTTATTCAACGGAGCAACTGACATTAAAACCCCGCAATCCTAGGGGGAACTGCATTCAAAGGTTAAATTAGTAATAACGATTGCTATAAATGTTCGTGACAACCGGGACCAACGGCTTAACGTTTCTCTGAGGCGTGAACGTAGAACACCACCAAACTTAAATACTTCAAGTTGTTGTTAAGAACTCCTTTAAGAAAAACTCAACAATACCTATGATGTGACCCCGGGAATCGATGTCTTGTTCGACAATGGCATACGCTTACCGCTAGACCGAAGAGGTAGTTAAAAAAAGTACAATTATGTCTATACCTAATAATTGTTTAAATGAAACAGTCACCCTAAGTTACCATTATGCTATAAATGTAGGCAGGTAGTAAAGCCACGGCTTCTAGTGGCCGGGCGAATGTTGTAGAAACATCTGACCAGGCCGCCATGGTCATGGTCATCAGGGTCATGCTGCAGTGCTTACCCTTACAATGAGGATGGCGACCCTTACTCCCGGATTCTCCTCACACTTAAATATAAAAAAACGTGTTAAAACTTATACTCCCAGCTTGTATTTTATTTATATTTTGTTTTAATTTATAACCGATTCTAAACATTACATCAAGTAAACATTAAAACCTTTTCAATCACCTTGAAACAAAAGACCCAAGCCCTTACACGCATCCCTAAAAAACCGCCAATTTAAAAAAAAACAACATGGCTGCCACCACTTGAGTTCACTTGATGCGTCGGCGCATCGAGTGACAGAGACAGAGAGACACATATCCGAATAAGAGTGAAAGAGATAGTGTTTATACAGTAGTAGCTCCCACGCTGGATTTATTAAAAAAAGAACATTAACAAATCATGAATGAAAACAAGTTTCGTTTGAATGTCTAATAACTTGAGTACCGGTTTATTATAGACTAATTTAAATGTGTGCATGTATATATAGAGGCTTTTAGAACTCGATATTAATATCACTGACTTGTCTAGTGGTTAATGATCCTGATTGCTAAGCTCCGGTCGTGGGTTCGATTCTCAACTTATACACTTTACCGGAAAAATAACTGATAGAGTACTGGTTTAAACGGACTCCACGTCGTTTTCTACTTGTGAAAAGGGTTCAAATTCCATATGGAACTCGTTGTGTGATCCACAAGATGTTGTTCTGAGTCTGAATGTTTTTTATGTCGGTTTTATGTATGTCTGTAATGTTCTTAGTGATATGTACCCATATATATCGTATGCGGGTGTTGTCTTTTTAAGAAAAAAATTTGTTAATATTATGATTAATTTTGATTGCTTAACTTTGAAGTCGTCAGTTCGATTCCCATCCGGGATAAATATTTGTGTGATGAGCATGATCATCTAGTGTGTGACTGGGTGTAAAGTCTTAAGTTTAACTTGCTTAAGTGTTTTACACAAAAGTGACCTATACTTCTACAAGCTTAAATCTAACTCTATATCGAAATACATTGAAACGGTTGGCCGTGAAAGTGTGCAATGGTGCCATCAATCGAAGAAACACTGAATCATAGAATAATGAACCGAACTACGGAATGCTGAACTAATAACTACTAATCCTGCATCGCGATATAGAAATTCTCGGGAAAATTAGCATAGATACATTTGCTCAACACAAACCGTTGGGCAGTGACCTACCAGGTGATCACCTCGCCTGGTCAGAGGATCCTCTCTTTGTGATAGAGGAACACAATACATTTTCCTCCACGCAATCACTGTGCCATCGAGGCGAGTATACATTCATTAAACAAAGATTCCACAAGTGTCGCAGTTCACAGAAGGCAGATGCTCCCCAGTTGGGTCACGATATTCAATGTATTGCGTATGGAGATTACATCTATTGACTAACCAAAGGCTTGAAAGTACGAAGGACAAACAAACATTCACTAAACACTGATCTATTGAAATGTCATCTGTTTTTGTCACTGCACAGTTTTGTTACAGAAGTCTAAGTTGGTAGTACAATGTTATAAAAATTAACTGAGTTTCGGAAAAAAGTGGCTGTGACATACGGACGGACGGACAGACAGACATGACTAATCTATAAGGGTTCCGTTTTTTGCCATTTGGCTACGGAACCCTAAAAATAACCTAAGTTACTACTTATGACATCAGCTTTCTGCCAGTGAAAGTCTCATCACAATCGTTCCAGCCTTTTCACAGAAAATTACGCGGAACAAACAGACAGACAGACAATAATTTCAATAATTGCTTGCTGATGTTAGTGTGTACCGTATTTACTTTAATGTGCATTTACTAAAATACTGTTATTTTAATATTACATACAGCCACCAAAAAAAATTCTGAGTCAATCTTTGAAGTTTGGCTCACTATAACCTTTTTTTATTTTAAACAAAATGTTTTTTAGAATCTGTTTAGAATCTCAGTATCTACGGGAAATATGAGAAGCAGTCGGCGCCGCATAGGTCAGGTAGTTAGTAAAAATATTTAAAAGATAAGAACATTCACCAGGATCCATCAATATAATTATTTTAAAGAAATAATGTAGCTTCTCAGAAGTTTAACTGCATTTCAAAGTTATACTCTAAAGGTCACACTACTCTAAACTACTGCAATTTACTTGTCCTATATCCATCTCCCTCTCACCACTCACATAACGCACGCAGGTGTTTATAAAACTGGCAACACCGGCAAGGCTGAGATAAATCCTATATTTAATTGATATTTCTTACAATTTATCTTAATCACATCTTGTCTGATCCAAATTTAAGTACGGTTAAGTAATTGCGTAAATTTTGGAGTAAAGTTTTTGAGTTGGAATTATTAGGAGGTGGGGGAGAGGGTTGAAGGAGTCTATAATTGACTTTGTTTATAGATTTGCCTTAATAATAATGATAACAATAATAAAGCCTTGTTTATTCCTTAATAAAATTACATGCAATTACAAATATTTACATCTACAATTTCAATATATAGAAATTTATGACATTAAGTTTTTACAATTTCACTTAAACACATTTTTTTTTATATAATATGCATTTTTAACATTATATTTAATAAATATTTTGAAAATAAATATTATTTAATTACTTTATAATTTTAGGCATTTTACAAAAAATTTCGTATTTTATTTATTTATGTATAATAGACTAGCTGACCCGGCAGACTTCGTACTGCCTCAATCGATAAATAGAAGGCCTAAACTTTTATTTAAAAAAAACTTAAAGTAAAAAAAGGAATCCATAATTAATAAAAAATATGCAATTCATTTTTATATATATTCACCTTTAAAACCTTCTCTGGACTTCCACAAATAATTCAAGACCAAAATTAGCCAAATCGGTCCTGCCTAACTAACTAACGAACTGCAATTCATTTATATATATTTGCTGCTACTGAATTATTTACTAAGGACCTGACTACTGAGTAAAGGGCTCCTCCATTCTTCTCCACTTGTCTCTGTCTATTGCCTTTTATATCCAGCTGTTGCCCGCTATCTTTATTCATCCAATTCATTAAAAATCATCAACATCTCACACATGGCAGTTTGATCTTACTAGACATACGCTATGGCTATGGTACCAGGTTGCTTAAATACATACTTTTATGTATATATCTTAAACTATACTTCTTCTTCCTAGCTTTATTCCCAATATTATTTGGGGTCGGCTACTAGTTCAGCCGCTTTTACCTGAATATCAGTTTTTCCGGAGCGGCTGGCATCGGACCCCCGCAACCGTAAAGGAGAACTGAAATTAGAAGGTTGAACTAGTTGTCAGTAAATTATAGAACACTGACTACCCAATAACGATTGCTATAGATGTTCATGACAACCGGGACCGACGGCTTTACGTGCTCTCTGAGACACGGGTGTGAATCATCGCCACAGTTCTTAAACTATACAAATAATGAAATTGTAAGAGGTCGATGTCTGTACATTAAAGATATTAAGAAAAACTGCAAAACAATAGGTCAGAATTTTTACCTGTTTGTATGGGCGCGCTATACTCGGAAGGGGCTTAAGCGATTTGGATGCAGTTTTCTCTCAAATACTCGTAATATAGAGTTGGTATTTGTTTTAGTTATATAGAGATATAGAAAAGTTATATCAGACTAGCTTTCGCCCGCGGCTCCGCCAGCCTGTACCTCGATTATTGCAGTAAAAAGTAGTCTATGTGTTATTCTGATGTATAAGCTATATTATTGTAAAGTTTCATCCAAATCCGTTCAGTAGTTTTTGCGTGAAAGAGCAACAAACATACATACATACTCACAAACTTTCGCGTTTATAATATTTGTAAGGATTAAACTATCTACACCATAACTATCATTATACATGATTGGAAACAATCACCGCGACACCGAGGGTAAGCAACTAAGGTACAGTCGGGATGGGTTACCGTTTGCGGCATGATAAGTTACGAGCTTTTTCCTGATATTTTAGAGGTCACGTTGAACAGTCGTTCCCAGTTGTTATCTTATGATAACAGTCGTAAAGCTTTTTTTTATTTAAGCCTTCCAAAGTGACTCTACTCTGCCTGATGGAAAGCATGAGTAGAATCCAGGAGTAGGGGCCACCATCCTCATTGTGACGGTAAGCAATGCAGCATGGTGAATCCTAACATGGTGGCTTGGTCAAATGTTTCTGCATCATACTCCCGGTCTGTGGAAGCCGGGAGAATGATGCAGAATGATTGGGCCTCCGGTCTAAAACTTAGTGACGACATACGATATGGCGTTATCCGTGATTGTTGTTGTATAATAGCCTCGGTGGCGCATTGGCAGCCTATGCGACTGCTGTCCTTGAGGTCTCGGATTCGATTCCCGAGTCGGACCTAATGTTTGTGTGATCCGCAAATATTTGTTTCGGAGATAGGGTGTTTTCTATCTAATAGGTATGTATTTACAAAAAAAAGTTTGTTTATGTATTTATATCAATTGTCTAGTACCTATAATACAAGCTTTGCTTAGTTTGAGATTAGATGACGTTGTGTGTAAGAAGTCCGAAATATTTATTATTTATTATGTTTATAAAAAAAATACATAACCGATATACCGGTTATGTATTTTTTTTATTTTTCGTAAAAATATTAGTTTTTTTTTCATAAAAAGTATCCTATGTTACTTCTAATACCTCCAAGAATATGTGTACGAAGTTTCATGATGATCAGGTGAGTAGTTTCCGCGTGAACGCGTAACAAACAAACTTACATTCACATTTATAATATTAGAAGGGATTATTGTTGTTGTAAAATTACATTATTAAACGCGAGGCTCAATTATTTTCTAATAATCAAGAAATTAGACACCCACGTTATATATTTATCAAATGTTTTCTCATTTCGTACATATTTTGTGAATAAGTTATCACAAAACACATCTACGCCCATTCATGTTTAGTAACATAAGATTTAATTAGCATAAAGGTATAAAATGAGGTCATCGAACTCGTTACTTAGACAAATATATAACCAACTAAGTTGGATCTCTCTTCACCTAACATTTTCTTCAAAGGTATGGGTCTTTTAAAAATGGATGTGTATATTGCCATTTTAGTTAGAACTGTGGTGTGGTACAGTTTTGAAGATTGTAGAGGTCTTCTAGATTGGATAAGCGTGGGAGTTGGCTTGTCTGGAACGTTGACAGTTAATTGGGCATCAGGCGTTGATTGATGATCTATATTTGATTTGAATATTAATTTTATATACATATATTCTGAACTAGCTAAAGCCCACGACTTTACTTGATTGTTACTAGCGTAGATAGACTTAAAAAATTGGTCAAGTGCGTTTCAGGCCACGCATAGAATAGGGTTCCGTAGTCACCCCTGATGATAGGTATATTTTAACATCATTTAACAGTGAACTGCTGGACATAACCCTCTCCTTGGAAAGAAGGTTTTGGCCTACTATAGACATATTTTATATTAGACAATTATATTAGACAATAGTTATGTTAACTTATTATTTCTTTATTTTTGTACGAAGTTTTTTAAGAGAGTACATTTCACAAGTTAGGCCTAACTTGTGAAATGTACAATGTAACTATAATTCCTAAAATAAAAAAGTTACCAAAACCGCTATAGTTTTCCTTGAAAATTCAATATATGGGCTACTATCATGATTTTTTTAAAAACGTTTAGCTCTTAGAGGGGACCACCGGTTTAAAAACAAAATGTGCTTACAAGTTGCATACTCGGATCGAAAAATAGTTTTAGAAACCTCACAATGTTTTTAAAAGACCTATCTAATGATACCCCACACGATGGGTAGACGCGAAAAAAAATACATACCCACTTTACATTTAGAGGTGGTAGCCCAAATAAAAAGATATTTCACAATTTTATTGTAGCACTTTATCCACGTAATTACAACACATATTCATGCAAAGTTTCATCTTTGCATGAATATGTGGACGGACGGAATCTATAAGGGTTCCGAGTCATGAAATACGGAACTCCAAAAATTTACCTAAATTACTCCATGTCATATGTTATCCGCCAGTGAAAGTTCCATTAAAATCGGTCCAACCGATCCATCGATTAATAGAAACACACAAACAGATAGACAAAAAATTAAAAAGAGCATACTTGCATATTATGCATTTAGACACTTTAATTTTTTATTTTTATTTTTACAAGATCAGCTGGAACTTATTATCTAATACTAGTTCTGTTACATTCATAAAGTTCAGCACTTCTAATTCTAGGGTTTTCAGAATTGTACCCGGGGGGCCCGGGGAAATTGTAACCCCCTTTTGATCTTTGGCTCTTCGGGAACTTCGGAACCAGGTGTTTGTGGTGTGCGTCCACTAAAAACCACACGAACGGCCGTTCTCAGGTATCCTGCTCTGAGGAGAACCCTCTCTGTTGAAGACTTCATAAAAACTAAGATATGATATATTTGAGTACCTCAGTGGCGCAGTGGTAGCGTATGCGACAGTTGTGCTTGAGGTATCGGGTTCGATTCCCGGATCGAACCGAAATTTTTTGTGATCCGCAAATGTTTCCGGAGTTTGGGTGTTGAAATGAAAAAAAAATGAAATTCTATGTATTTATATCAGTTGTTTAGTACCCATAATACAAGTTCTACTTAGTTTGGGACCAGTTAACGTTGTGTGTAAGATGTCCGAAATATTTATTTTTACTAGTGGTCACCAAGTGATCCAAATTCAACCATCATCAACAGCGTTTAACAGTCCACCGCTGGACATAGGCCTCTCCTTTGAAAGGAGGTTTTGGCCTACTATACCACGCTGGCCAGACGGGTTGGTAAAGGGTTTGTTTCAAGTTTTCCCTCTCTTGGCAGTGATGTTTATTCATTGATTCCATTCATTCAATCATTCAAAATTCAACCATAATTAATTTGAATTATAAGTGCCAACATTTTTAAGGTTCCATTTTCAAAGACTATAATTTCTAAATATAATTACGCATTTCGCCAAGACTGCGCTACAATGTTAATTTGACAAGAAAGTATGTAGGCGTGTGTGTGTCAAATATACGGTAATGTGTGTAATGTTTTATTTTGCGTGAAAGAGCAACAAACATACATACATACTCACAAACTTCCGCGTTTATAATACTAGTAGGATTTTTTATTATTGATTTAACGTATTTTTAAAAAAAAAAAATTTCAAAATAAAAATAGCATTTTGCACTCCTTCTTTACATCCAGACTCCTAAACAAATATTTGTGGATCACACAAATATTTGGTCCAACCCGGGAATTGAGCCCGAGACCTTTTGATCAGCAGTATCGTTAAATACTTAAAATCCTCACTCCTGTTTAGTCGTCAATGGAAAATGATATGTGTCTATGTTCATGTTTTTATACACAAACCATATTAGTCCAGTCATTATAGTAAGTTCACCTCGGAATTCGAGATACCCAGCTGTAATTCTGTAAATACTTGTATATTGCCCCCCTTAAAGTTGTCTCAAAACCTACATATGGTAGGGTGTACGCAACTATTAAATTTCAAGGTCAAAAGTCACAAAAATCGATTTTTTGCGCTTTTTTTGTAAATATCTCATTTCCTAATGTTTTTTGCTATTTGTAATTATTTACAATATTGTAGAATACAAAATTCTCTACAAATTTTGTTTAAAAATTTTTTTATACGATGAACCGTTATCGAGATGTAGGACGGAGAGCGCGCAGTCACAGCATCACTTCAGGTCAACCGGTGCTTCCGGTTGAAAACTGATTATAAAAAAAATTTATATAAATATTTGTCAATTTTTATTAACTATTAAATTATATTTTATCATTTTTTCCTAACCTTTCCACATTTTATTCAGTATTAATTTATTTAACAACACTTACCTGCCCATGTAATTGCAGAAGTGTTAATGAAAATATGGGAATTATATTTGAATTTTAACCTAATTAATATTAATAACTTATTACATGATGAAAAAAAAACAAATAAATCAAGAATTAATATTTTTATTAAAAAATATCATTTATTTTTATTAAAAGTAAACAAATCAAACAAAGTAAACAAATGTACAAAAACTACAATTTATAATTTTATTCATCTCCTTCCTCTTCATTATCATCTTTAACGACATTTGTCATAAGTTCTTCCATGATTTCGGGGTCAAAGGTTCCATCTTCGTTAATGTCGCTCTGATATGGTAGAGCATTGAGACAAGCTTGCCCATTACATTGGCCACAAGCTAAAGAGCATTGCAAGCACGCTTTCCTGCAACCACTCTAGCAGTTGCAGAAAATTGTATTTAGCAAATCTTCTGGAGCAGGTGGTAAAATTGTAATGATAGGCTCCAGAAAATCGTTTCGCATTGCCCAACCCCATACTTGGGGTTCCAAAACATGCCATTCCCAAGTTTGAACTTGATAATAAACACGTTTGAAATATTGATGAGCAACTGCACTTGTTGGTGGAATATTTGACCATAAATTTGAATATTTACTTGTTGACCTGAAGTGATGCTGTGACCGCGCGCTCTCCGCCCTCTATCTCGAAAACGGGTCATCGTATAAATTTTTTTTTAAACAAAATTTGTAGAGAATTTTGTATTCTACAATATTGACAATGATTACAAAGAGAAAAAAACCATAGGAAATGAGATATTTACAAAAAAAGCGCAAAAACTCGATTTTTGTGACTTTTGACCTTGAAATTTAATAGTTGCGTACACCCTACCATATGTAGGTTTTGAGACAACTTTTAGGGTGTCAATATACAAGTATTTACAGACTTACAGCTGGGTATCTCGAATTCCGAGATTCTTACCTAATTTCAGCTAAAATGACTGGACTATATACACAAACTTTTCGAGTGAACTATTAAACAACTAAAAAAAACATATCAAAATTCTCTTTGACGTTCGTGAAATAACGGCGGACTATTTGTGTCGTTTCTGATTAGATTTTTCTTTTAAAAGAAAAGCTTTTATAGATCAACAGGCTGACAAAGCTAATAAAAGCTTACGTTACTCCCAATAACATCAGCTATCTGCAAGTGAAAATTCCATCAGAGGTACAGTCGTTTCAGAGATTAACCGGTTCAAGCAGATTTATTGTATTAATAAATAATAATACAAAATCCCTTCTGTATACTGATTCTTCATGCGATGTCGGTTATTCTAGTTCTCCATCCAATAAACTGTTTACAACTTTTTAACCGACTTTAAAGAAAAAGAGATGCAGTAATTTTTTCTACTTCATACAGATTATACCTAACACACATTATAAGTTATATTCATCATCATCAACAGCCTTTAACAGTCCACTGCTGGACATAGGCCTCTCCTTTAAAAGTAGGTTTTGGCCTACTATACCACGCTGGCCAGACGGGTTAGTAAAGGGTTTGTTTTCCTTCTCTTGGCAGTGATGTTAGCTGCTTATTTTGTTCCTTTAGTCGCCTCTTACGACACCCAGGGAATGAATAGGGGTGGTGACACTTTGTATTCTTAATCCGTCACGTCACGACATAACTGTCCGTGTGGTGACGGATTAAGTAAGTTATATTGCTTTATTTAAATAATACGACAAGATTTGGCACACAGTAATTTAACACAGCCGAATTAAAGCCAGTTTGTATTAAGCTTTGCAGGTTTTGTTTTATATCGGACCGACAAACACCCAACATCGCGCGCTCAATTGCAATCTGAGTAACTTTGCTTCTTACGGTCGCGTCTCGTGACAAACTGGTGGTTGCTGCAGCTGAAATGTGATGAGTGGAGACCACGATTAGTCTATCGTAGTGTAGGAATGCCTATAGCACGGTGAACCGACGATTGAAGGAATTTGCTGGCAGCGGATGGATGCGGTGTGTTCAAGACCGGAATGGTTGACGCTCTTTAGCCTTCGTTCAGCAGTGAATTGTAACAGGTTAATATATCCTACAATGAACGCGAAAGTTTGTGAGTATGTATGTATGTGTGTATGTATGTTCGTTCCTCTTTCACGCAAAAACTATTGAACGGATTTGGATGAAACTTTACAGTAATATAACTTATATATCAGAATAACACATAGGCTACTTTTTACTGCAATAATCGAGATACACGGGCAAAAACAAGGTGATTTTAAAAATACATAAATCGTAGATGTCAAAATGTATCACTGTTTATCTCCTGTCAAAACTGCACAGGCTGATAAGCATAACACTCTTGCATAGCAACCATAATTATATACGCGGGTAACACCGCGGGGCACAGCTAGTCTCTTCAATAAAAGGAAAAATATAGTACATAATGATAAATTGATCCAATTTAATTATTAAACAGATAGGTCATAATACTCGTTCTACTACGTTCGTGTCCATTCTCACAATTTTATAAACATTCACAAAGATAACCTCAAACTCAAACCATCAAACTATCCACAGACAAAACACCTGTTCATCAAACAGGGCATTAAAAATAAAATAAAAAAAAAAAACACAAAATACCACTTGACATTAGTCGAATGCTGTCCGTTTTATTAAACATTTTACACACAATTCCCAACCCTAACGACAACAGAATATGATACTAATTTAGTGATGGACGAATAAGTTTGTAATCGATATAAAAAAGCGGGTATCGACAAAACCAAGACAGGTTGTGTGAGAACAAAAAGTGAATGCTACCATTTTTTTTTCAGAGCTCATAACTCTGTTATTTATGGGTTGTTTTAGTAAATAAAACATGTTTTATTTACTAAACTAGGGTTGAAATCCCGGGTCGGGCCAAAAGTGTCATTGGATTCTTCTTACAGGAAATTCTTATTAGCAGCCCGGAGTTTGGAAGTTTGGCGGTGATTCACGCCCGTGCCTCGGAGAGCACGTAAAGCCGTCGGTCCCGGTTGTCAGGAACATCTATGGCAATCGTTATTGGGAAGTCAGTGCCCTCAAATTTACTGACAACTAGTTCAACCTTCGAAATTCAGTTCTTCAGTTCATTGTCCGAATTCCTTGTGTGTATCCTCTACTCTTGGATTCTGCTCATGCTTTCCATCAGGCCGAGCACTTTGAAAGTCTCGCATATTTAAAGAAGAAAGCACCTTTCCTCCTCTTCTATAATACCTAAATCAGATTATATCTGATCCATCCGAGGGCAATAAAATCTATGCGTGTAAACTAAAATCATTCCTTCACAAGTACAAAACCCAACGTTATTAGGTAACCATTTAAACGATTTACACAGTTAGCTTTCATAGGATTCGATATTAAATACAAAAGCTATTCGAAGCATTAAATACAGGGCCGAATAATTGAAGCTTGTAATATGGCGGAATAATGTCAATATTTACGCGGGAGAATAATAAATCTGTACTACATTTAATTTAGGTAGAAAAAAAACGAAATAGAATAACATTTGAATTATATTCTAATTTTAAATTTCTTTTTCATCACAACAGAAATTTAAATGTTCTTTTTTTAAAAAAAATTGAAACCAAATCCTGATGACAAAGGATTGACAACAATTCGTTATTAAATGAATTTAAACAAATGGATTCCTAATAAATATTTCATAAAAAATATTTCTCTTGATATTGTGTTTTGGTTTTATTTAGAATTATATTTGAATCGATTTTATAAATTCGATTGACATAAATACTGAGGCGTGACGTCATAAATATTTACTTTATCAAACAAAAATACTTAGATTAAGTAAAAAAAAACTAATTTGATTGACTTAACAATTTGCCATATTCGCCAAAAATTAAGAAAAAAGAAAATGAACCGCCCAACAGCGTAGCAACGTCTAGCTCGAGCACGCAGGCTCTGGCAGGCTCCCCGGGACGCTGTAGTGATCTGCCCCCGCTCCCCGCGCCCGCGTCCCCCCACGCGCACGCCCCGGATCACACGGCATCAGTGGCCCGGAGTGCGTGCACGTCTGTACCCGCTCGTACCCAACCTGTAGCGTCGACGCAGTGTTTACGGATTACAGTGTAAAAATTAGTGACGAGGTGTGTGTTTCTCAGTGTTTTTATGAATGAAAACCTTCGTGGTAAACCGGTCCACCGGATGGTTTGATGACGGACCGGCTCCGATTTCCGCTGGCACAAGTTTCGTGAGAGTAAGCCTATGTTTTTTTTTTATGTGTAACTGGATTGTGATATGTGTAATTAATTTTTAAATGCAGTAGGTTGTGTGAAATAGGTTTGTTGATGGGAAAATAGTTGTTTTATAATGTGTGTCTTTGGTTAAATTTCTATTTTAATAAACAACATGGATATATTTTGGTAATTGTATTGACTTTTTATTAGTAATGTAGGAAGCGTCAGATGTCTGTAAATAGGGGGGTGGGTTGAAAATTGTAAGGATGTTTTCGAATCGCTACCGTCATAATACGTTTTGTTAATTCTCAAGTGACGAGTGATATCGATTATTGTTATGAAACAGATTTAATCAGTGTAATAAAATCGATTTCGAAAACTGATAGCAAATTTTGTTGTCTTGTTTTGTACAGTTACAATTCATATAATTTGTGTATAATCGATACGATACACGCATATGAAGTATTTCATACCCTGCTGATGGCATGGTGGTAAGCGGTTACCAACAACTATGCGTTATAAGTTTTATCAATAGATATCAAAATTAGATTTGAGTGTTTTTTTTTATAATGTGAAATGACAATATGGCTTCCATGCTAGTAGGAAATTATCTACTGGGTTTTTAATACTTGAGTTCTTATTAGTTCTCTAGTTGCGTTGGTATTTCTATAGAGACCATGCACCCATCTTTTACTTCTCTTGTCTTCTCTATTCCAATCTCAAATTTTATTAGAAAAAAATATTAATTTTATGTTTCATAGTTATATAGTATGTTTTGTGACGGTGCTGTAATGCCTGTAATACACAACAGTGTTTATAACGGTTGATAGTGGTTTTCTAAGTTCGATTCCTGTGTGTGTGTGTGTGTGTGTGTGGGTGTGAAACGATTTTGATGATTTCTTTTTTTATTTGAAACCTGGTGCATCCCATGTGGTCCAAGGATAACATCTAATGATAGGATCCTGGAGAAATTGAGGGAACTCCTCAAATATCTATAATACTTATATAGGAATAGTTTTTCTTTGAAGTTAGTTTTTTTTGTTATGTGTTTATGAGCTTTTCAAAATGCAAGTTTATATAAAAATAACAATTTGTATTCTATCACACAAACTATTGTCTCATGAGGGATTTGGACCTACAACATTTAGCACACTTAAACCGTTAAAACCTTAGATTATCTATAAGACCTTAACAATTTAGCCTCGAAAGATGAATAAACCTTCCAAAATATACGTAATACCAGGTTTATAGCAAGTTTGAATAATTTTGAACAGACAACTCGGGAGAAGTCTGTTCAAAATTGTTCAAAGTTGTTCTTAGTGCTTGGAACTTTGTCTAAATCCAGTGTTTGCTAGATTAATATAATTTTAGACTGATAGTGACACATTGAGAAATATTTTACGCTTTATTTATACTTAATATTAAAGGCTGTAGAGTTTGTTTTTGTTTGTTTGAACGTGCTAAACTCAGGAAGTACAGGTCCGATTTGAAAAATCTTTCAGTGTTAGATGGCACCAGTTATAAAGGAGACCTTAAGCTATTTAATAAATAAATAATTCGGACATCTATAAATAATTCGGACATCTTACACACAACGCCGTCTAGTCCCAAACTAAGCAGAGCTTACCTAAACATCCTTTTTTTTGTAAATAAATACATTTTACACATAGAAAACACCCAAACTCAAAAACAAATATTGAGCGGATCGCACAATCATTTGGTCCGACCCGAGAATCGAACCCGAGATCTCTTGATCAGCAGCCGCATACGCCAACCACTAGACCAACAAGCCATTCATTACTACAACTTATGAAAGAATTATTTGTCTTTAAAACTTCTTAAAAACAATGGGACAGTATATGTCTATCTTTTAAGGTTGGCTCACAATAAATAAATACTTAAATAAATAAATATTTTAGACATCTTACACACAACATCATCTAGTCCCAAACTAAGCAGAGCTTGTATTAAGGGTACTAAACAACTGATATAAATAAACATACTTTTATTTTTGTAAATACAACATATTATACATAGAAAAACACCAAGACTCCGATACAAATATTTGTGGATCACACAAATATTTTGTCTGACCCGAGAATCGAACCCGAAACCTCTTGATCACCAGCCCTATACGCTAACTACTAGACCAACAAGGCAGTCAGTCAGAATTGAAAACACAAACTGGATTGAAACAGAAATTCAAATATCAAAATGCCTTGTGCGACATGTGTGTTAAATTTAAAGTAAGTAGTAGTACTAAGCTACTTCAACGTACTGATATTTTTGGAAAGTGTTCTCCACAGGGGGTATATTAAGACGATAATATCTTCTACTTTTTAAACCCTTTTTATTAACTTCAACTTATTAATTTGTTTATTTGTATGTTTGTAACCGACTCCTTTGGGTGCGATTTTGACCCACTTTAAACGACCAGATTTCGTTCAAACTTTGTAGATTTAACAAGGATCGATGACAATACACTAATTTAAAAAATAAATAAACAAATTAGTCTTTTTAAGTCTTTCTATAAAAATAGTTTTAAAAAACTAAACATACACGCTTTGAAACTAAGAAGTAGAAAATAATTTTAATGTAAAAGCGTGGGGCGACGTTATTGAAATATTTTCAGAAAGCACCCCACGCTTTGTTTATGAATAAGTAATTTGTTTAAAAAAAAATCATTTTTTTTGTACCCGACTATTAACAGTTTTGTAATTTACCTATTTATTTGTACACTTTGAACATCGTCGGACTTAATGACCAAGGCATTCTCTTCCAGTCAAATTCCATAAGAGTACAAATCTGCCATTCCCATTAATGACTTAAAAGTACTACTTAACTCAATTCCTTACAAGAATATTTCTCCTAACAAAAGAAAGCCCAATTTTAAAGTCACGACTTAAAACATCTGATAAAGAAAAACCGCCTTCCTTCCATTATACAAAGGTTTTGCTCATGACGATAAATTTCGCAAGTAACATTTACTTAAAATACTGCAATGGGGTTTGCTGCGTTAAACTTGGCAAAGTCTGATAAATAGATCACGGACTTACATTGTCCTTGTATGAATAGCTTCATTTATTTAATAAAAACTTTATGAATCAAATATTTATTAAATAAAGAAATACCTACATAATAAAAATTTAAAAACTATAACCCAACTATTTGTGAGTCTAAATTGTCTAAAAGGTCGTTTGTAAAGAATGTTACATATAATTAAATACATTTGACTGCTTAGTTGGCACAGTGTAAGCATATGCGACTACTATGGTTGAGGTCTCGGGTTCGATATGTATCTGTGTATTTACAATAAAAGTAAATATGTATTACATAAATACTCTCTGCTTAGTTAAGTCAAGTAGCCACCTGCAGTCATTATAATAGCACCTTTACATAAGAATGTATTTAAGTTGACAAAAACGACAGATGGCGTAAAAGTTATTAGACCATAGACAATTTTACCATAGCCATAGGTAATAAAAAAAAGTTATTGTTAAATACATTGGTTTTAATGACATGTATATTTTTAGTATGCATTAATTATTTTTGGACTCTGCAGTGGTCTTTTATCAAGAAGGAAAGTAGGTACTCCATCGGAAAAATATTAAAATGTATTTTCCGAATCGCTTTGCATTTAGACTGATCCGTTGGTCTGGTGTTTAGCGTACGCGAGTGCTGATCAAGAGGTCGATTCCCGGGTTGGACCAAATGTTTGTGTGATCAGCAAATATTTGTATCGGAGTTTGTATGTTTTCTGTGTATAATGTAAAAGTATGTTTATGTATTTATATCAGGGTTCTAGTACCCATAATACAAGCTCTGCTAGCTTGGGGATTTGATGACGTTATGTTTATGATGTCTGAAAAATATGTATATGTAAAAAAAACGATTTGAGGGTATCCTACTCTTTTCACTGTCTCGGTGGAGCAGTAGTAGCTTATGCGTGTGGGCTACTGAAGTCTCGAGTTCGATTCTCGGATCAGACTAAATATTTGTATGATCTGTAAATATATACTTTGATGTCTGTGTCCTATCAACGTGATATAAGTACCTATGTATGACGGCAATCACCTACCATCAAGTGATACGTCTGCTCGTTTGCCCCCTTTAAATTAAAAAAAAAATACATCATAACTTTTCTCGTTTGCTTTCCATCAGGCAGAGCAGTCACTTTGGTGGCAGGCTTAAATGTAGTAAAGAAAATTTGACTGCACGGTTGGCCTAGTGGTTTAAGCGGTCGCCACGCCGCTTCCTACTGCGCCAAGTGTCGTGGGTTCAAATCCCACTTGGGATAACACTTTGTGTGATTCACAAATTGTTATTTTAAGTCTGGGTGTTCTTTGTGTCCGTTTTATGTATGTTTGTTAAGTCCCCTGCGACACAGGAATTTATATTACTAATGCGGGAGTTGTCTTAAAAAAAAAAAAACATTTTTTGCATTTTTGTCACTGTAGATCACATCCGGATACCTGACGAATTTGACTGAAATTTCATTTGGTAACAGTCATAGCGGCTATATAATCTATTCTTAATTTTCCTGACGCATCGGATATTTAAGTGAAAGAATGTCGTTTAGGAAATACTATTTAAATATATCACTCTGTATGATACATTTTTACGCATTGACTAATCATTCATCATGAACATTAATAATATGTGTATAATATGTATGTATTTACAAAAAAGAAAGTATGTTGATGTATTTTTATCGGCCGTTTAGCACCCATAATACAAGCTCTGCTTAGTTTAGGACTAGGTGATGTTGTGTGCAAGACGTCTGAAATATTTATTTATTATTATTATTATCAATAATTTGCGTTTTAAATATTCAGTTTTAAAAAGTACTTACTCCAAAAACTAAAATGTTGCATTTATTGACTGTTAAAATCTTCATATCACACTTCCAAAAGTTAACGCGTCTTATATATTATGTTTCAGACTTAAATAACATAAACTAACAGAGTTCGGGCATCGCAAGGTGTCCGGCCGTCTCGTCCACACCTGTATAGGTAACAATAACCGCTAAAGCATCCACCTGCTTGAAGGCACACCTTTACTTAAGCATGTATTATAAGTGGACTGTGTCAAGTAGAAAGATAATAATAAATAAATAATAAATATTTCGGACATTTTACACACAACGCTATCTAGTCCCCAAACTAAGCAGAGCTTATATTAATGGTACTCGACAACTGACGTAAATACATAAACATACTTTATTTTTGTAAACTACGTATTTTTTTAAAAAGAAACATTTCTATTTTTTTTTATTAATAATATGATATATGTAAGCTTACAATATTGGTTATACAATAAAACAATGAACCTAAAACTAAAAACCTTAATAAAATATAATATTAGAACTAAAATACATATTATATATCATTAAAAGGAGTCCCTTTAGGCATGGTTCCGAAGATACTGGCAGCATTCGCCCTTTGAATAGCTAGACTAATTCTTTGTCCGAGGTAGCTGCCAGCTCTTCGGTCCCCTGTGATGTCGACTAATCTTTTTGCTATTTCCTTGAAAAGCTTTATAGCGCTAGGACCCCACGGCCCAAGGGTCTCGACACCGAATGGGACAAAATCATATTCGCAGCCTAGACCCCTGTATTATATATTGTATTTTTGTAAATATATATAAATAGAAAACACCCAAATTCCAACATTTGGTCCAACCCGGGAATTGAACCCGATACCTCTTGATCAGTAGTCACATACGCTAACCACTAGACCAATGCGGCATTAATTAAAAATTGTGCTATTATAGTCACTTTTGTTGAACTATCATCATCATCAACAGCCTTTAACAGTCCACTGCTGGACATAGGCCTCTCTTTTGAAAGGAGGTTTTGGCCTGCTACACCACGCTGGCCAGACTATTTGGTAAAGGGTTCATTTCAAGTTTTCCTTCTTTTGGCAGTGATGTTAGCTGCTTATTTTGTTCCTTTAGTCGCCTCTTACGACACCCATGGAATGAATAGGAGTGGTGACACTTTGTATTCTTAATCCGTCACCACACGGACACATCTGAAATCTACATCTGAAAGTATATACCGTTTTTGCATCGAAATCGGAAATCCCGGGTTGGGCCAAAAAAGTGTTTTTGGGACATAGACGCATGTGAAGGCTAGTTTAAAAAAATTAAAACAAGTGCGTGTCGGACTCTCCCATGAAGGGTTCCGTATCAGCAAGTAATATCATATAAAAGTTGTTGTAGTTCGTTGTAACTTTGATCGATGTTTTTATACTAGTGTATTGATTGAATGAAAGGTAAATTGCGTTTTACGATTTATGACATATTAAAAAAAACTACTTACTAGATCTCGTTCAAACCAACTTTCGTTGGTAGTTTGCATGGTAATGTACAACATATATTTTTTTTAGTTTTATCACTCTCTTATTTTAGAAGTTACAGAGGGGGGGGGGGGACACATTTTTCCACTTCGAAAGTGTCTCTCGCGCAAACTATTTAGTTTAGAAAAAAATATTAGAAACCTCAACATCATTTTTGAAAACCTATCCATAGATACCCACACGTATCGGTTTGATAAAAAAGATTTTTTTGAGTTTCAGTTCCAAGTATGGCGACCCCCAAAATTTATTGTTTTCTTTCTATTTTTATGTAAAAATCTTAATGCGGTTCACAGAATACATCGACTAACCAAATTTCAACAGTATAGCTCTTATAGTTTCGGAAAAAATTGGCTGTAACATACGGACGGACAGACAGACAGACGTGACGAATCTATAAGGGTTCCGTTTTTTGCCAATTGGCTACGGAACCCTAAAAAAGGAATGTGACATTAGTAATGTACACTACCAATTTTATGTATCATTATCAACATATAATACCAATGAATAAGCTCTGCAATCCATGTTTAACACAAGCGTCATGTAGCCAGTTGTCAAACAGCCGATAATATCCTAATACTACTCGATTGACACATTACATGGCAGATAGTGTATACGCCCCTTATATTAATTAGCTTGGTGGTAATGTTTTGACCTTAATATGACTCATATATCCACCACCCATAATGTCCTACTGAGTTCGAGTCTCCTCTCAAGAGAGGGTTAAGGCCATACGTCCCCACGCTGGCCGAGTGCGGGTTGGGATTTTTTTTGATATAAATTAAATGTACAATACATTATGGGTTTCTCTAACACCTGCGCTAGTAAAGACTGTGTTGCAGGTGTTAGTGTCTTCCCCAATAAGAAAGTGACAATAGCGTTATATCAATTTGAACATTCAAGATAAGACTAAAAATTATTTATTAACTAACTCTAAATAATAATTAAACTAAATAAACAAGTTATTAAAGCATGCCTACAAGTGTGTGTGTGTGTGTGTGTGTGTGTGCGCGTGTGTGTGTGTGTGTGTGTGTGTGTGTGTGTGTGTGTGTGTGTGTATTATTTTGCCGTTGGATGTTTCTAAGCCACCCGAAAGCCTCCAACTATGCTTCATAGTCTTGGTAAACAGACAGTCTAGAGCCTGAGAAAGGATGTATGCTGCTTTTTACCGCGATAATTGTCATACACGCGGGTAGAGCCGCGGGCGAAACCTAGTAGGCCATATATTAGCCTGAACCGCATACTAGGTATATGTTACATACACGCAGATTGAACCTAAAGATGAAATTTGTAAAATTTCGTTCTCTGGGCGACTCGTTGTCCATAGCTTGTTTAATTTATTTCTTTTTTAAAAGATATCTTCCGCATTAGGATTATTTTCCTGTATCGCAGGGGACTTTACAAACATACAAGAAATGGACAGAAAGAACACCTAGACTCAGTATAAAAATTTGAGTATCACACAAACTCTTATTCCGTGTAGGATATACCCACAACATTTGGCGAAGTAAGTGCTTAAATAAACCGTACAGCCACTCTATATATACAAAATTATGTAACTGACAGACAAATTAGAATCTAGATTCATTGTAAATATGGTCGTGTAACATGGGTAACTTGTTAATGAACTCACTGAGTACACCCAAGCCGGTTTCGAACCCGTACAACATTTGCGTCCGGTGAGACGCCTACTTAGCGATTACTGCGAGTTCAATTCTTGTGTTAGCAGCATTTATTTATCAGTAGCTGACGCGATTATTGTTGTAAACCGCGAAGCTAATTAAAATTAATAATAGCATGTTACTCCTTATGTCAAAAGCTATCTGCCAAGGAAAGTCTCGTTAAAATCTCGTTTCAGAGTTTAGCCAGAACAAAAAAAAAATTAAAAATATATCAGTTTTTTTATGTACGTACTGTATATATGACAACTGTTCCTTCGATATTACAAGCATACACTCCCAAGTTTATTGATTATAATTGAAGTACGCTTCGTTTAGTGATGAAATATGATAGTTGAGTGACTTAGAGATTAACAGAGATTGTTTCTCACGCCTGGCTTATATTTCGTATGTTTAGATTTTAAATTAATTTGACTACGAAAAGTTTCATGACGCTCGATAGATGTCGTTGTATCATAAAATTAAATGTCACTATAGTTTTTTTTACGGAATTGACATATATATTAATATACAATACTTAATTTTTGTTACTGTCCGTGTGGTGACGGATTAAAAATACAGAGTGTCACCACCCCTATTCATCCCGCGGGTGTCGTAAAAGGCGACTAAGGGATAGACTACGCAAGACAACATCGATGCAAAGAGAAGGAAAACTTGAAACCAACCCTATACCAACCAGTCTGGCCAGCGTGGTATAGTAGGCAGGCCAAAACCTCCTTTCTAAGGAGAGGCCTATATCCAGCAGTGGACTGTTAAAGGCTGTTGATGATGATGACAATACTTAAGTGTATGTTAAATAGTAGTAAGTCAATTAGCTACTTCTAATAAATTTTGTAAGTGTAGTTAACTAGTAATCAACATGCTTAACAGAATCTAAGTTACTTAAAAACCTTCTTTTATGAGGTCTTATATAAAGTATTAATTGGAAGATTGTTTTGAACATTAATTTATAGAAATAAATAAAAGTGTAGTGTCTGACTTCAAAATAATAGCTCTTCACTAAATGTAAATGAAATTATATACCTACCTACCTCTGACTGCCTTGTTGGTCTAGTGGTTGGCGTATGCGGCTGCTGATCAAGAGGTCTCGGGTTCGATTCCCGGTTCGCACTAAATATTTGTTTCGGAGTTCTTTTTCGGTTTTTTCAATGTGTAATATGTATGTATTTAGTTAAGTAGCAGTTACGTCAATTAATTTTACCAGTGAATTAATACTTCAAAAGATGTTTTCTATGTATAATATGTGTGTATTTACAAAAAAAAAGTATGTTTATGTATATATATCAGTTGTTTAGTACCCATATTACAAGCTCTGCTTAGTTTGGGACTAGATGACGTTGTGTGTGAGATGTCCGAAAAAAATATATTTAAAAAATACCTACCGTACGTCCGTTCTGTCTGTCTGTTTCGACTAATCTCTGCAACGGAATTCAACGAAACGTTCACTAGCTGATAACGTAAATAGTAATTTAAGCTATTTAAATCTAGCTTCGCTCCGCTTCTTTACTAGCGATTTACAAAAGTAACTTCTAGACAAAATAAAGACAAAAATAATAAATGTTTATACGTGGTGCAAAGATACTGCTAAGCCTCGATATCCTACACAAAACCTGATTGGGACCGGAATACGCCGGATATACAGACCAGTTCTCTCATGACTGTGGGAATAAAACTAGCCAACGAATAAATTGTATCTACTTGAAATCAAGTAAGTAATGATTAAATTATTCTAATAAGTAGTCCCCAAGTGGTTGATATACCATAATTAATTTGAATTACAAGTGGCAACATGATTAAGGTTCTATTGTCAAATACTATAACTTCTATAATCACGGATTTCGCAAAGACTACGCCACAATTTTAATTTGACAAAAGAGTATTTTTGCGTGTGTGTGTCAAATACATGTATTATTATACAATTAAATAAAATTTAAGACTCTGAATTTTAATATCAATTGAACCGTTTTTACGGTTCCGTAGCCGAATGGCAAAAAACGGAACCCTTATAGATTCGTCATGTCTGTCTGTCCGTCTGTATTTCACAGCCACTTTTTTCCGAAACTATAAGACCTATACTGTTGAAACTTGCTCAGTAGATGTATTCTATGAGCCACATTAATATTTTTACACAAAAATAGAAAAAAAAGAAAAAAAAATGGGGGGATACTTAGAACTGAAACTCAAAAAAATTTTTTTCATCAAAACCATTCGTGTTTCATCAAAATCGTAAACCGCAATTTCCCTTTCAATTAATCAATACACTATTATTAAAACATCGATCAAAGTAACAACGAACTACAAGAACTTATATATGATGTTACTTGCTGCTACGGGACCCTTCATGGGCGAGTACGACTCGCTCTTAGCCTTTTTTTTTACGAAATGCAAATGAAATTATCTACGATACCTCCACCATCTGTCTGTTTGTTCATTCCTGCTAATCTCTGGATCGGCTGGGTCAATTATGACGAATAGCAGCATAAAGCTGATGACATGAAGAGTAACTAAAACTATTTTTTATACTACTTTCGTTCTGTGGGACTTAGCACTAGTTTATATAATATTAACAAAAAGAAACCGACTTCAAAGAAAAACTATTCCGAGTACCCAAATCGCGACAATTGTGCCTATAAAATTTGAGGAGTTCCCTCGATTTCCTTGGGATCCCATCATCAGATCCCGATATGGTGACGATGGGACCCTGTAAGCTACGCCCATTCTAATGCAAAAATAATTTTTGAAATCGGTTCATAAACGACGAAATTATCGGTGAACATACATAAAAAAAAAGATTCCGATGAATTGAGAACCTCCTCCTTTTTTTTTTGAAGTCGGTTAAAAATAAAGTTTATCAAAAGTAGAATCAGAATTAATATATATTTTACAATTAAATAAAAGTTATATTGTGTTTAGTGGCCAATGTTTGTAGCACGTGCGTTTTTATTAAAAGTTCATATTCAAATTTGGTGGTTGACGCGTTGGTCGACGTTGACTATAGTTATCTATAGCATGGTACATGGCGTTCGGTTACAAGTACATGTTGATTTTGTTTTTTCGTTTCTATTTTATGTGATTTAATCATAATAAATTAAGATTTGGTTGTCGTGTTCTTATATTTTATTTAGATTTGCCATTAAATACATTCATACACTTTATTTTTTTACAATTAAACGTTAATTATATTGTGTTTAGTGGCCAATGTTTGCAGCACGTGCGTTCTTATTAAAAGTTTATATTCAAATTTGGTGGTTGACGCGTTGGTCGACGTTGAATATAGTTATCTATAGCATGGTACATGGCGTTCGGTTACAAGTACAGGTTGATTTTATTTTTTCGTTTCTATTTTTTGTGATTTATTTTATTCTTATTAAATTTTATTTAGAATTAAAATGCCATTAAACACATCTTTATAAATAAATAAAATTTAAGTATTTGTTTGTAATTTCAAATTAACAGGCTCTCATTAAATACGTCTGAAAGTATATACCGTATTTGCATCAAAAAACTTTTTTATATTATTTATGTCTATTTGTTACAAGAATCTTTGGAATGGTTGCACCAAGTTTGACAAGTCTTTCACTAGTATATTGTTGCTATTATAAGCAGTAACTTAGCCTACTTATATTTAAGACTATCTGAACCTCGCGATGTGACCTGCGGTTTTTGTCTTTTAATTAACTAACGGACTAATAAACTAAGACTGCATGGTTGACCTAGAGGCTTCAGCGGTCGCCACGCCGTTTCCTACTGCGCCAAGTGTTGTCGGTTTAAATTCCACGTAGGAAAACACTGTGTGATTCCCAATTTGTTGTTCTGAGTCTGGGTGTTCCTTGTGTCCGTTTCATGTGTGTAAAGTTGCCCGCGACATAGGAATTTATATTCCTATATCGCCGGGGACTTAACTTTGGCTTAAACCCCAACAGAGCAATAGTTGATATAGGCATTCTTTTGCCCTTTTATTAAACGACATTGTCTGACCTCTTCGTCAAAATGACATGTCTACTACAGAAGGGCGCTATTCTATTGTCTATGCCATAGATTAGAGGGATCTGTCAGTCATTGACGTCATAATTTAGCGTCGCTAATACGTAACAACGCGATGAAGCTAAGGATTTTCTGCGCTAGATACCTACATTTTTTTTTATTTAATCCTACCAAAGTGACTCTACTCTGGCTGATATAAAGCAGGAGTAGAATCCAGGAGTAGGGGGTCACCATCTTCAGTGTGAGGGTAGGCAATGCAGCATGGTGATCCATACCATGGCGGCCTCCTCAGATAATTAAGATACTACTACAACAAGAATGCTGTGAGTATAGTACTGCCCCGTAGAGCCGGCTCATTAGTGCTGATATCAGCGTTTCAATTTGGTGATAAACTCTCTATATATTATTTAACAGTAGATGGAACCCTAGTCTCTTCTGTACAACATACTTCTTTTATATAAAATACTAGCTGAGTCCCGCGGTGTTGTCCACGGTTAATGTTGTAAATCGCGAGTAGCGTCGCGTACCGGAACAATTAGATAGACAGAGAGACCAAAATTATAAAAATTGCTTTTGGGTGTAAGTATCATGTATATTTTCATATGAATTCATTAAAAACTGTTCATTTGAAGTTACAAGCAGATACTCCAATTTTATTTTGTTATATTTCAAGTTGTTTTTGGTTTTTGTAACTTTGTCGGATTCTACCAGACTTCTAAATTTCCATTCTAATTAGTAAAATTGTACCCAAACATTGTAATATATTTCACAATGATATCAAAATAATCAAGTAATTTGTAATTATTTTCAAGCTAATTGAAACAATTTCAGCCATTTTCTTTCCATAGCGTTTCAAATGGGACTTGATTAGGTTTTGATTAAAATTTGTAAGGTATAATTTATAGCGAGGCTTGCCATGCTCACTCGTATTCACAATTAATTTATTAATCCTAAATATAATTTGAATATGGATTATTTTTGTTGGGAAGTTGATGACTGTGGCTGAATTTGTGAGTAAATGAAAGACGTATCAGAAGAAGTGACTCTAAGAACTCCTCTTAGAAAAGGTGACTTTATGGTGTTCGAAACGAATTGTGGATCCTCTAAATATTTAAATAACAAATAGAATTAACACTCATAATAGCTTTTGGTCCCATAGACTATGAAATAAACATGCATATTCAACCACTACTGTCTCTATAACATTTTGATCCATCCTAAAGTTGCCTGAAAGAGATTGCTTTTGGCAATAAAGCCGCCCTTTGTACACTAGATATTTGATTATTGTGTTCTTTCATGTAACTCTGTAATACAAATGCAAATAAAGTTATCTATCTATATATTATATCGTTGATTATATATTTGTCTGCCTTGTTGGTCTAGTGGTCACCGTTTGCGGCAGTTGATCAAGAGGTCTCGGGATCGATTCACGGGTCTGACCAAATGTTTGTGTGATTCACAAATATTTGTTTTGGAGTTTTGATGTTTTTCTATGTATAATATGTATGTATTGATAAAAAAATCAGTTGTCTAATACCCATACTACAAACTCTGCTTAGTTTTTCACTAGATAGCGTTGTATGACACTAGATGTCTGAAAAATCTTAAAGTTACCTCTAAAGGGTATATAAAAATTTCTAGTAATGTTCATTCAGTATCTATTTTATTTTGTTTATTAAACACAGCGGTTTGATTTAATTTTGAACAATTTAAGTATTAATATTTAACAAACATATATTTCAACTACCATACCCTTGCATTCTCTCACTCTTTTAGAATCACGGCTAAAATCTTTTAGGACTTTTGTACTCAGATAATCTTTCTGACAAATTGTCCAAGTGGATCATCCACTTTGTGTGAAATAAAAAGCATGTTTCGCAACAGGTGGATTACAAAAGAATAATATACCTCTAAGTCCATAGCCATGCAGTCACAAATCACTTTTTTATATATATATATATATTGAAGCCTACCAAAGTAAATATACTCTGCCTGATGGAAAGCATAAGTAAAGTCCTAAAGTGGGACTCATGGTGAGTGAAGACAATGCAGCACAGTGACCCACGCTCACTGACGTATCACGAGAGTACTAATATTGTCATGTTTAGGTTGGTCTTCTATGTGAGGGTTGTACGGAACCGGTTGAGGCTGCCCATTCGTGTATATGATGTTTTGTACCTTCAAATCGAGTATTACTAAACCTTTACTGATACTTTTGTTGAAATATGGATGCATTGCCGGTTTCATTCAGAATAATAGACTTATAAGGCTTAGATAGCGTTCAGTGGAATTTAAAATATTATGACAATTGAACGTCACTTCTGAAAATAACTTGGTAAAACTTAAAAGTTTTTCCTGGAGTCGGAGCAAATGTTTAAATTTCCGTTTTTTTAAATTGATCTTAATATATCTTCAATATGCAATGCGTTTTCTATTTACCGCTATTTTTTAATTGAAGTAAAGGTTTGCATTTAGTAGAAAACGTCCATGGAAATCCAAAAATGGAGTATAAAATGAAAGTTTAGATATAATTAATTAAGGATGTATGTTTAGGCAAATGCCAAACTGTTCATAATTACCCAAAAAGTACAAAGTCAGTGAGGCCTTTCACCTCTTTTATATATTTCAAAACTAATTTATAAAGAAATATCTTGTACTTTTTTATAAATTCGTCTATAAAGTATGGACTAACAGAATATTTAATGTAGAAGGTAGAGATCCCTTTGTTGTCATGGTAAATTACTCCGTTGTAAACTTATAACCTAGGGCTACTTTTATTTATTTATAAACTAGCTTTCTCCCGCGGCTCCGCCCGCATGTATATCTCTATGTACTGAACCTGAAGTGTTCTAAATATTGTATTCATGTGCTATAGTATTTAAAAGTGGAATAAACTAAACAAATTTTATAGACTTAATAATTTATATTTTAGATTACTTAAAAGTATAAGTAAAATGGATTTCAACTTAGATATCGATCGTCCTTCTAAAATATAAAAAACGATGATCTAATTGTTCTAAACATATTTGACGTAAGTATTATAATTAAATTTCTTTCTTGAGTAAATAAATTTCAGTTCATGTAATTCATTGATAATATTATAAATTCGCTTTCACGGCTAAACCGATGCACCGTTTTTAATGTAACAAGGATATAATTAATTCTTGAGGATGGATATAGGTTACTCTATACCGCGGTAACCAACATAAACTCAGACGAAACCGCAGCCAAAAGTTAGTTACGTCGTAAAAATATCAATTTGTACAAATTATTTCAAGATATTTTTATGCGAAAATTAATTTCATCATTACTAAATAAATTACTTTATCATTAGGAGCACAATTAAATAAAACCTCAGAACAAAAAAAACAAACATTTTTTTTTCAGAAATTTTTAAACCTTAAATAATTTCACTATTACTAGTTAAATTACTTCATCACTAGGAGCACAATTAAATAAAACCTCAGAACAAAAAAAACAAACATTTTTTTTTCAGGAATTTTTAAACCTTAAATAATTTCACTATTACTAGTTAAATTACTTCATTATAAGGAGCACAATTAAAAAAAAACACCTCAGAACAAATATCTGTTATTTGTTTATTTTGTAAACACCCTGTGCAGTCTGTCAGCAACGATCATCTCCCACGTAGGCAATGTGCCTGCCATATTTAGCGCACAGATGTGACAGATGAACACACATATAGATAGTGTTATTAGTTGAGGATAAGCAGCCCTGTTGGTTTGTTGCTGTACACATATATATACAAATAAATTGAAGTATCTGTGTGTAATTTTCAATTAAATGCTTTGTATTAAATGCGAATGAAAGTACATAACAAATTATGTTTGCTTGTACCGCGTAATGTCTAGAACGGCTGAATATTTTTATTAGATAGATTAAAAAGGGAGATAAATATTTTGACAGTTTGTCGAGGGGTTAGTACTCTGACTCGTAGCCAAGCCGGAGATCGTAGGTTCGATTCTCATATAGATTTTTTTTTTATAACGAGCACAAGCATTTGTTCTATATGGGCGATTCTCTGTAACCTCGTTTTTTCAAGACGTTATTAAATGATTTAAAAAAAAACCACTCCTAATGAAACTATAATTCCGAAACTTTACGGACCCTTTGTTTTTAGAACCATAACTATTTTCAGTTTTTTTCTAGACGTGATAGAAGCTCTAAAAATACAGTCCCCTGGCTGTCCACATCACTGTATTTCCACCTAGAAATGAGATTTACGAAAAAGTGAGTCATAAATGAAGTATTTGGAAGTCAATATCATTAAGAGGAATAAGTTAAATATCTGAATGTAATTTTGTTTATAATATGTATGTATAAATAAATAAGTTAATTATATAAACTATCAAATTTTTGCTTCATCCAGATTTATAACCAATAATTCCAAGGTTGTTAAGGCTGTTAGCTTCCGAGTACTGTTGCCTCAATAGAAATATAACAACTGTTTGATGCGAGTACAAAAATAAATATATTTGTTCGGAAGGTCATACACTATCGGAGAGTCTTAATACCGCGACTCATCCGAAAGGCACACCGCCATCTATCGAGCGTGTCCTCAACAAATATACAACATTCGATTGAACAAAGGTTTGTACTGCCCCCATAGCCATTTCATTGGCTAATATTTTGTTTTGATCACGTGACGTGACTGAAATAGAATAGAAACCGAAAAACATTTGCAACTTGTCTAGGGGGTCTATAGTACATCCAATATCAGTCGTGACGTCATTTAAAAACCTGAACAAAAGCGGAACAATCTTCGTCCAACAAACAGCTTCTCCAATTACTTTACATTCAAGTAAATTCTAATAGGCGTTATTAAAAACTTTCCAAAAAACTCATAAAATAAGGCACACTTTTTTTACAAGTTCGATCATAAAAAATAACTTTGCCCTCTCATAATAATTAGACTTGATAATGTTGAGAAAAGTTTCAGAGCATAAAATATAAAAAAGGGGGAGGGTTTATGGCGATAGGAGGATTAGGTATCGGCAATTTGTATAAGCCTTTATCTTCATACTATATAGCTTAAGAGGAAGTGCTAAAGTAATAATAATAATAATAAATCATTTATTCAGACCACTTTAAGTCTATTTTGTTTTTGTTAAATTACAATAAACTTAATTCTATGGTAAAAAAATAATAAGAAAAATAGCAATAAATAAAAATAAATTAATACATAAAATAAAACATTTAAAACAATTCCAATTTTAAATTTTAATATCAATCAACTAAAATAATTTAAATTGTATTAAAATATAAATAAAATAAAATTAAAATTAAAAATAAAATTAAACTATGAAAATCAATAGAATAAAATGTAATAAAAAACAATTATTATCACGCGATTTCATTGGCAACTGCGGAACAGTAGGTAATTGATATAATTTTAAGCAGTCCAAACCATCTGTTATCATCCCCAGTACAATATTGTTGCTGCCACGAACCCCGCCCAATAAGGAGCCGCACTTCTTACGCATTGTCGCGTAAAAACAATCAACGTAAGAATGTGGGTAAAGTGGGGGATCGTATCATCATCTTCCTAGCCTTTATTCCCAAGCTATTAGGGGTCGGCTCCTAGTTCAACCGCTTTTACCTGAATTTTAGTTTTTTTAAAAAGAGCGACTGGCATTGGACCTCCGTAACCCTAAGGGTGAAATAGAATTTTGTGGTCCATCTAGTTTCCAGTATATTTGACGCTACTGTCTTTCCAATAACGATTGCCATAGATGTCCATGACAACTGGGACCTACGACTTAATTTGCTCTCCAAGGTATGGGCGTGGGATACCGCCAGACTGCCATAATTCGGGTTGTTAATAAAAAAATCCGGGATTGATCCCGAGACCTCCCTTGTTCAGCAGTCGCATGCGCTAGACCAATGAGGTAGTCTTAATAGGATCTTACTAACTAAATAATTATAATAAGAAAAACAGATTAATATGGTTTCAACATCTCGTATAGCTTCGCAACCATAAAGGGCTATAAAGGTTTTATGGTTGCGAAGCTTGGACTATTAAAGAAGACCTTCGTAAACGTATTGAGGCTTTTGAAATGTGGACTTACCGACGCATGCTCTCGATCAGCTGAGTCCAGCTGGACTCAGAAAATCTCCAATGTTGAGGTTCTAACACGTGTCGGTCAAACCCGCAAGTTGATGAAGACCATCAAAACAAGAAAAGTTGCCTACCTCGGTCATGTCTTCAGACACGAGAGATACAATTTACTGCAATTCATTATGATGGGCAAAATTGCGGGGAAACGTCGAGTAGGCCGTAGAAAAAAATCGTGGCTTCGAAACATCCGCGACTGGACCGGAGTCAAGAGCGCCGCGGAACTCTTTCACCTCGCCAGGGACAAAGCGAGGTTTTCAGGGCTGATGTCCAACCTCCAGTAATTGGAGAGGAACAACAAGAATCTCGTATAGATAACAAGTTTTGATATTTAAGTAGACCAGCTTTGCGGGAGAGCTACATAATTGAGACTTCTCTTATGTAGGGACATATCGGTATGCCTAGCTAAGTCTCGCGGTTATTTTAGTAAATCGCGAGTAACGCCGTGGAGTGAAGCAAGTCTAATAAAAAATACCCTAAGCTACTCCTTGTATCATCATATCATTTAAACTGCCTTGTTGGTCTAGTGGTTAGCGAATGCGGCTACTGATTCATTGGTCTCGGGTTTGATTCCCGGGTCGGAGCAAATGTTTGTATGTGATCTGCAAATACTTGTTTCGGAGTTTGGGTGTTTTCTATGTATAATATGTATATACCTATTTACAAAAAATAAAATTTAAATATGGATTTATATCAGTTGTCTAGTATGGGTACTAGACAACTATCTATGGGTACTATATGGGTACTATATGGATACTATGGGTAGTATCCATATAGTACCCATATAGTACCCATAGTAGCGACTGCCTTGTTGGTCTAGTGATCAAGAGGTCTCGGGTTCGATTCCCGGGTCAGACCAAATATTTGTGTGATCCACAAATATTTGTTTCGGAGTCTGGGTGTTTTTCTATGTATAATATGTATGTATTTACAAAAAAAAAAGTATGTTTATGTATTTATATCAGTTGTTTAGTACCCATAACACAAGCTCTGCTTACTTTGGGACTAGATGATGTTGTGTGTAAGATGTCCAAAATATTTATTTAATTATAATAATTTTAACAAATAGGAACCGACTTCAATGAAAAACTATTCCGAGTACCCAAATCGCGACATTGTGCCCATGATATTTGAGGAGTTCTCTCCATTTCCTTGGAATCCCATCATCAGATCCCGATATGGTGACGATGGGACCACCTGTAAGCTACGCCCATTCCAATGCAAAAAGAATTTTTGAAATCGGTTCATAAACGACGAAATTATCGCTGAACATACATAAAAAAAAAAAAAGATTCCGACGAATTGAGAACCTCCTCCTTTTTTGGAAGTCGGTTAAAAAGGTATTTGTACAGATATATGTACTTCTTTAAGTCTACCTAAATGACTCTACTCCGCCTAATAAAAAGCATGAGAAGAATCCAATCAAAATAAATATCAAAAGATTAATGTTAGTAGGAGAAAATATTTTGGTATCTTTTTCTCCTGTTTTTGTCAAGCGATTATCTTTTATTTTTAGTAGTGACAAACTTTGACGGTATCAATAAAAATAGTTTTTATTATCTTCTAGGAAGGTTTATGGTTACGAATAATTTAATTAACCAATTGGTGGTCTAGTGGTTAGCGTATGCGGCTGCTGATCAAGAGGTCTCGGGTTCGATTCCCGGGTCAGGCCAAATATTTGTGTGATCCACAAATATTTGTTTCGGAGTCTGGGTGTTTTTCTATGTATAATATGTATGTATTTACAAATAAAAAAAAAAGTTTATTTATCTATATCAGTTGTTTAGTGCCCATAACACAAGCTCTACTTACTTTGGGACTAGATGATTTTGTGTGTAAGATGTACAAAATATATAAAAAAAAAAAAAAAATATTCTTCAAATTGACTCTGCTAAATCGGAGGTCATAGGTTTGATTTCCTTCCAGGACAAGTAATGTTCCTCCCTCAAGAATCAAAGTATCCACATGACAATTCTAATCGGTGCAACGATTTAGCCATGAAAGCGTAATAGACAAAGTCACTTTCGAATCTAAACCTAATAAGTTTTTTGTCGATTTTTACGACATAAAGCAGCCTATGTCTTTTTCAATGGTTCAATTTGTCTCCATTCAAATCGCTTGAGCGTTTTAGCCGTGAAATCGTTACAAACTTTCAAGTATGAAATAACATAACGAATTCTCCTTGTTATTTGTTATATTAACCTACAACTCACGTTCAAATAACAAAGCCTGACCAAAGAATAATTGTATAAAAAAATATATATTTATTTATTTCCTTTGTGTTCGGCAAACAATTCTTGTGTATGTTTTCAAAGCGGCCATTGTTGTTCGTTGTTAGGATTAAAGAAAGGACAATGAAGAAAAGTGATTCAGAAGTTTTTCTTTCGTCATGATCTGGGCGTTGAAAATATCGAGGTTCGTTTAAAAAAAACATACAACACCAAAGCTAGTAGGTGTCCATCGGCATATAGTGTTTATTAGTTGAGTTCGGTGAATACCTCGATGGTGTACTGGTTAGCGTATGCGATTGCTGATCAAGAAGTCTCGGGTTAAATCCCAGGTCGGTCCAAAAAGTGTTATTGGGTTTTTC
Source organism: Phragmatobia fuliginosa (assembly GCA_932526445.1). Lineage (NCBI taxonomy): Eukaryota > Metazoa > Arthropoda > Insecta > Lepidoptera > Erebidae > Phragmatobia > Phragmatobia fuliginosa. Next base: position 12,527,650 of record OW052081.1, on the reverse strand, counting down.
TTACAGGAAATTCTTAATAACAGATGTAATAACAAAACCGGTTAAACTATTAGCCGACCCCAAATAATATTGGGAAATAAAGGCTAGGAAGAAGTTGAGTCCCACGGTGTAACCCCCTACTGTTTTAACGCCATGCCGTGCCGTTGTACCTTTACAGTAAAGACCGCGAGTAACGCCGTGGGGTGAAGCTAATCTAAAAATAGTAGAGTTGTTCCTTATTTATAAATGCCAGTCCCATCAAAATCGTTACAGCCATTCTGGAGATTAATCGGAATAAAACGATAAACAGACAGACACACGGACAGACAGAAGAAATAAATTTTGTGTGCAGGAAGCTATTTTTGTTGAAATATGCATAAAATATTTTAAACCAAATAATGAAACGTTATAATAACACACTTAAACACACACGTTTAGATACTGTTTTATTAACCGACTTCAAAAAAAAGAGGTTGTCAATTCGTCGGAATCTTTTTTTTTTTTTTTATGTATGTTCAGCGATAATTTCGTCATTCATGAACCGATTTCAAAAAATATTTTTGCATTGGAATGGGCGTAGCTTACAGGTGGTCCCATCGTCACCATATTGGGATCTGATGATGGGATCCCAAGGAAATCGAGAGAACTCCTCAAATATCATTTGCACAATGTCGCGATTTGGGTACTCGGAATAGTTTTTCATAGAAGTCGGTTCCTTTTTATTAAAATTATCATATTAACATTGTAGCGTAGTCTTTGCGAAATCCGTGATTATAGAAGTTATAGTTTTTAACAATAGAACCTTAATTATGTTGCCACTTGTAATTCAAATTAATTATGGTATTTCAACCACTTGGCGACTACTAGTACCTACTTGTAAACAGATAAGATGTGTGTCGCGAATGCGAACATCAGACAAGTTCTTTTGTATCTTTTCGTATTTCAAAGTCCAATATAGTCAGATTTAAGCAGCAGTTGTGTTTTAAAATAGTTGACTGCCTTCTTGGTCTAGTGATTGCTGTATTTGGCTGCTGATTATGAGGTGTCGGGTTCGATTCCCGGGTCGGATCAAATGTTTGTGTGATCCACAAATATTTTTTTCGGAGTTTGGGTGTTTTCTATGTATAATATGTATGTATTTACAAAAAAATATGTATTTATGTATTTATATCAGTTGTCTAGTACCCAATAGTAAAATAAGGCATACTTCTACTTAGTTTGGGCCTAAATGATGTCGTTAAAATATAAATCTGCGGGATTGCTACCATGTACCTTTTTGTTAGTGAGTATCCGATTTCAAAAAGGTACATGGTAGCAATCCCGCTGATTTATATTTTAATGTTACTGACCATGAAAGTGTAAAACAATATAAATGATGTCGTGTGTCAGAAAATGTCAGAAATTTTTATTTATTTATACATACTCATAAACTTTTGCGTTAATAATAGTAGGATATTAATTTTCATTTAGAATATCGTTAGACAAAACTCAATTGATTTTTTCTTCAGTTTGAAATATAGAACTCGCTCTAATAAGTGTTCCTATATGTGCGTATGTTCACATCACATCGCAAGTAGATAAATTTAATTGTTTCCTTTTTAGGACAGTTTAGCAAATTTAATTTGTCCAAGTTTCAATGCCATCATTTAAGTTCTACTGATTGTCTAGTAGGCCAACACTTCACACTTTAACCGGAAACTATAAGACATTTATAGTCTCGAGTCAGTCATTGTGACATACATATGTATTGTGTAACTTGTATGTTGGGTGGATGTGTGGGTGGTGACGGTTTAAGAGACTACAGAGGTCTTTGGGGTTCTGTTTGTCACGTACATTATACTGTACTATAGAAGAACGTGTGCATCGTGTCCCTCCTATACTAAGGCTCCGACCAGGCGAGGTGATCATGCCTGGCGGGCCACTGTCCAACTGTTGATGTTGGGATGTTGTATGTAAAAGAATCTCTATATCGAGATTCAGGATTAGTAGTTACTTTGTAACTTCGTGGTTCAGTGTTTTTTCGGTAGATGGCGCTGTTGTATGTTTTCGCTTGCGCTGTATAATGGAAATAGTATAGGAGAAGTAGTCCTCAACCTTAGTTTTTTTTATCTGAGCCTGCCAAATCACTCTATCTGCCTGATGGAAAGCAAGAGTGGTGGTCACCATCCTCATTGTGAGTGCACACAATACAGCAATGAATACCATGGAGGCCTAGAGAGATGCTTTTGCATCATTGGACCTCGGGTCACCTCACCAAGAAAATTAAACAGCACTGATGCTGTCATTTTTAGGTTAGTCTTTTAGGCGAGGGTAGTACTGCCCTGGTAGAGCCGGCAAATATGTGCTGAAATCAGCGTGGCTCTGCTACCTTTAATTACACACAATGTTCTTACAAACAACGAAACACTACACTTTATTATACCTTAGATTATTTGGGGGTCAGCCTGAGACCAACCGGTTCTACCTAAATGTCAATTTTGCTAGGAAATGACTGGAATGAACCTCCATAACCCTGAGGGCGAACTGAATTCTAAAATTGAACTAGTTGTCAGTATATTTGAAGACACTGAGTTCATGACAACCGGAACCGACGGCTTCACGTGTTGGAGGCACGGGAAACAATAAAATACATTCGTGTTTGTACCTAATATTATTAAACATTACCAACACTTTGTTTTATCGTATAAATATTACAGGGTCATTACATTACATTACATTAAAACTGCAATAAATTCCACGTAACATAATAACGTTTTTAGTGCCACGTTATAATATTTTAGTGACAATCAAAGTGTTTATATTACATTTTTAGTGCCATATTACAACACGCGGTAATCTCAATAGTTTTATGTTCGATAAATTTGTTTTAACTGTTTGTAGTTTGTTATTATATTTTGTTGTATAAATGGGCTGTTAAAATACAATATTGTATTCATCATTACTAATATTAAATACTGAAATATAACTTTGTCTGTCTGTCTATCTAGACAGATAGAAATTTATATGTGTATTACATTTTCATGATTAAATTCGACATGGAGGTTTATTGGTTTTTGAGGAAGGATATATACTGCTTTTTACCGTTATAACCGACATACACGCGGGCGTAGACGCGGTCAAAAACTAGTATTAATTTTTTATTTATTATATCGGAGGGATTAGTATCACTAATCCCTTCAGTAATTATTTTCTACCTTTCCATCAAGTTTTGTAAGTCTCGAATAAAGTCAAGGGGGGAGCCCTTAATTTGAGGGGGAAGCAACGCACTTGCACCTTAGTTGCAGGTGTTCATGACCACCATAATTAGTATAATAGGAAATGCTATGAAAAACTGAACTTTATCTTAGATCTATATAAGATAAACAATTGTAAGTCTTGCATCTACATCGACTAACAACCGAGACAAACAGACGGACAGACAAAATAATGGTCTCTCACAAACATTATGACGCCTACATACGATTTTGTTGGGTGGTATAATGTATAAGAGCAGCGGGGAGCGAGTATTACTGTTGAAAATATTCATTAGATAAAGCGATTATAAGAATCGTTCTATTGGTTAAAATATTGTAATATATGTATAATATATCACATCGAAATGTGATCGTTGATTTAGTTTAAAAAACATAATAAGGCTTTAGCTCATATTGTGCCAGGGAGAATTGAAATACACTAATTAATTTATTAACATTTAAACATTACTACCGTAATCTATATATTTCGATCGAAAAGAAAAGCTGATAATGTTAAAAGTTGTTTGATTACAAATTTGAATACATTAACAAATTTTATCTATTATAATTATACAATTCTTATGTCACGTTGTTGCTGACGATGAACTCGGAAACTATGTTACCCAATTTCACATTTCATCATCATCATCATCAGCCTATCTCAGTCCACTGCTGGACATAGGCCTCTCCCATTGCACACCACTTTGATTTCACATTTGTTTAAGTTTATTTTAAGATAGCATACTTCACTCTTAGACCATTAGGAGCCGATCCATTAAAAGAGGTAAACGAAGAAGCGTGGGTTAGCCAATATTCTTACAAAATATACTAGTATTTGATATTTATTATAAATGAAAATAATAGAGTCCAAACAAACGTTCTTATTTCAAAAAATAGTCTTTCAATATAGGTATTTATATCCTATTAATATTATAAGCGCGAAAGTTTCTGAGTATGTATGTGTGTATGTATGTTTGTTGCTCTTTCACGCAAAAAATACTGAACGGATTTGGGTGAAACTTTACAGTGATATAACTTATATATCAGAATAACACATAGGCTACTTTTTACTGCAATAATCGAGATACACGGGCGAAAGCTAAGTGATTATAAAAATACATAAATCAATGACGTCAAAATGTAACACAGCTTATCTACTGTCAAAACTTCACAGGTTGCTATGCATAACACACTTGCATAGCAACTTTATTGGTTTACGCGGGTAACACCGCGAGGCGCAGCTAGTAATTTAATAAAATAATGTCCTCTACTACTCCTTGTAATATTATGTAGGTACTTTTTTTCGCTTTTTAGACAAAGTGATCTCGCTATAATCTTTTCGCTTATCCCACTCGATAACTTTAAACTGGGCTAAGCGTGGGCCTAAGGCGGCGTGTCGTAAGCAGAATCAAGTTTTCAACTTAATGATTTTTATTTCGAGTGGGCATCGGCTACTTGTAACTGTTATGGCAAGATGATTTCATTCATACAACTTAGAAAGTAGTTGAGTAAGGATTAGTGAATGACGAATAGACCATATTTATCAACAGTTAATTGGGGACATACTTACGTACTTATGTGTATTATAATAATATTATATTACTGGCCGTTTTCATCAACGTCCCCGTAATTTAAAGGGACACTTAGAATTGATGATATTTTCGTTTACACTAACCTTTAGAGCACACCTAAGTGCTGAGATATCTTTTGAATTTTAGTTACCACCTACGGGGGACTTTTAGTAAGGACACGGTTTCATTATAGTTTTTTTTTTATTGAAGCCTACTAAAGTGTGGTGACGGATAAAGAATACAGAGTGTCACCACCCCTATTCATCCCGCGGGTGTCGTAAAAGGCGACTAAGGGATAAACTACGCAAGACAACATCCAATGCAAAGAGAAGAAAAACTTGAAACCAACCCTATACCAACCCGTCTAGCCAGCGTGGTATAGTAAGCCAATACCTCCTTTTCAAGGAGAGGCCTATTTTCAGCAGTGGACTGTTAAAGGCTGTTGATGATGATGATGACTACTAAAGTGACTCTACTCTGCCTGATGGAAAGCATGAATATAATCCAGGAGTAGGGACTACCATTCTCATAGTGAGTGCATACAATGTAACATGCTGAGATGTTTTTCTGTATAATTTTCCATGATTGTGCCTCCAGTCTCACACTCACAAACGAAAGACAACAACACCAATGCTGTAACTTTAGATTGGTCTTCAATGTGTGGGTAGTACTGCCCCGGTCGAATCGGCCCATTCGTGCTTTTTTTTCGGGCATCAGAGTATTATATGGGATGATTCGTGTGGTGACGGATTATTAAAACGGAGTGTCACCACCCTTATTCATCCCGTGGGTGTCGTAAGAAGCGTCTACGGAAGCAAATTAGTCGGGTCAAAATCACTATAACGAGAATGAAAACTTGAAACACACCCTAGAACATTTTTTTATTTCAATTTTAAGTAAACCGTCAGCTAGTAGTACAAGTTACAAGTAAGGGCCAATGACAAGTTTCCACAAATATCCAAATGGTCTCATCTATACAAATGAATAAAATTAGAGTGTCTGTAATACCAAATGAACAGCTTCTTCCAAACGCATATAAAAGTAAAAATAAAAAAAAATGCATTTTGGATGTCAGTATACGGTAATTTTTTTGTTGTCTCTATAACGGGTGGATCGATTTTGAAAGGACTTTCACTGACAGAAAGCTGATGAAGCAAGGTGTAACTTGGGTTTATTTTCTTAGATTAGCTTCGCTCCTTGGCGCCATTTGTGATTAACTACAATAACATTGTGGGACTCGGTTAGTTTCAGAATAAATCATATGTACGCTTAAAAGGTTGACAGCAAATCAATATACGTGATTATTTGGCTATTCGCGAAGGTTATTAGCCTTTAACAGTCTACGGCTGGACATAGGCCTCTCCTTAGAAAGGAGATTTTGGCCTACTATACCACGCTGGTCAGACGGGTTGGTATAGGGTTGGTTTCAAGATTTCCTTCTCTTTGCATCGATGTTGTCTTGCGTAGTTTATTTCTTAGTCGCCTTTTACGACACCCGCGGGATGAATAAGAGGGTGACTCTCTGTATTCTTAATGCGTCACCACACGGACAAGTTAGGTGCTAAATGATAAATCCTTCATTCTCAGAGAGGCCTGCCTAGCAGTGCCCGGAGGCTGTTGTCTTAATTCATGTGTCTTTTCTGGATTAGATCTGATAGATTGAGGTAAAAAATCAAATGAGAATCTGCTCCTTTGAAGTCGGTTAAAGGAAAATGTTTTAATTTTGGTTATACCAAAAAGGTTGACGCAATCAAATCTATCAAAGTAATTATGAATAAATGAAAATATCGTTGCGAAGGTTTCCCTTGCTGCTCTTTAATTTCCTGTCTGTCAAGGAAAAAAAATTAAAAGTATTTTTTTTTTTTGTAAAAAGGTTGTCACTCAATCTTTGTTACTGAGAAACGAAATATGGAAAAAATAGAAAAATAATTTAATTTTCATGTGTTTTTATGGATATATTTACAATATTCCCGTCTCATTGAATTTATTTTTCAGTAATAATTTTAACAAAAAGGAACCGACTTCAATTAAAAACTATTCCGAGTACCCAAATCGCGACATTGTGCCTATGATATTTGAGGAGTTCCTTCAATTTTATTAGGATCCCATCATCAGATCCCGATATGGTGACGATGGGACCACCTGTAAGCTACGCCCATTCCAATGCAAAAATAATTTTTGAAATCGGTTCATAAACGACGAAATTATCGCTGAACATACATAAAAAAAAAAAAAAGCTTACGGCGAATTGAGAATCTCCTCCTTTTTTTGAAGTCTTTTTTTGAAGGTTTTTTCGAATGTACAATATCATACAATATGATATTGTACATTCGAAAAAACCTCTGTCAGTCTGTTATGCTGTCACGGTAAGACCGCATCGCCGATTTCAATGTAAATTAACATGGAACTTAGATTCTTGATAAAAACATAGGCTACATTTTACCTCGATAATCGACATAAACGCGAATGGAATCGCGGTCAGAACCGATACTACTAAAACTGTACAATTAATTCTCTCACCGAAAAAACGTCTATTGCTGAACAAAGCCCCCCCCCCCAAAGCTCTCCACATGAGCCTCCAATTTTTTCCATCTCACACAAAATCCAACCTAAAATATCATATCTGTTTCTTAAACGATTTATATGTACGCAAGGTGAAAACGTGTAATGCAATTTAGAAATTAGAACCTCCTATAAAAATCCGCTGCCTAGATATTTGGTTAAAATGATGAAGTCCCATAATATCCCAAGTTATTTAGCGACTGCGGTTTTATGATCTCGCCGGGACCCGAAACATATTACGCCAATTTTTACAACTACGACCTAAAAATAACATGGCTTTTATCTACACGATATTAATGTGTTATTATTCTTTTATAGGCTTTTAAAAATGTGTTCCGAAATATAAAAGGCGTTTGATTATTTCCAGATTTTTGTTTTAGTATCGTAAAAACGGTTTTGAAAACATTTTTTTTCGTTTCGTTTAAGAAAAAAATATTGCCTTATTTTCTGAATAAATTGATGCATCTTTTTGTGACAGAAAGGGTTGTTTATTTAGGATGAAGATCAAAAGGTTTTTATTGTTTCAGTATTTATTTTATGTTAAATACGACATACTCGTACATGGTGTTGTTTTAGATTTATTTGAATTCGAGTATTTTGTAATTCAGTAGTGCAAGTTATTTGCTAACTTTCTCATAACAAAATCGATATTTTTTTGTGTTATTTTATTAATTTGTTTGTTTAGTCTCATTGTCGCCTTTTTTGTATTTTTATAACAGGTTTTGTTCTTAGTTTTTGTTTTTAAAGTTATAGACCATGGGTTCGTTCTTTTAAAAGACTTTATATGAATATAAAGTCTGAAACAACTTAAACATGTACACATCTGTCTGTCAACAGATGTGTACATGTTTAACTTAATGATAGTAATAACCAAAAAATTACTTAAGTATTTGTTAGTTATTTAATTTTTTAGTTATTTAGTTACATTGAAGTTTGGCAGGCTTAAATATAAAAAAAAAAAAAAAAAATTCAGACATCTCTCACACGGACGTTGTGTGTGAGATGTTCGAAACTCCCAAACTAAGCAGAGCTTGTAATAAGGGTACTAAACAACTGAGATGAATATAAAATAATACTTTTTTTGTAAATACATACATAATTTTTTCATAGAAAACACCAAGAATATATAAACCTATTCCTAAATGATATTATTAACAAATTATATAAAGAGATTTATTATTAGATTCCTAAACGATATACAATGTATTAATTCTTGTTTCTATTCTTTACAGATCCACATACTAAAATCGTACCGTATGACACAATGGCGAAGATGACCAAACAGTGACATAAGTGACAAGTGACAGGCCAGTGTAGTGACAGTAGTGACAAAGTAGTGTTGTGCAGTGAGAACTCGGATATTGTGACAATGTGGCGGTAATTCTTATAGTTGTAATAAAAATTATGTTCAGTGTTGTTCGTGAAAAAAAGTCAATATGTGTGCCAAAATTAGAAATTTAATCACCGTTTTTTGTGGTAAGTTCTCTATGATTTTTTAAATAGATTAATGTTTTGATTTTAGGTTCATTAATGAAATTTAAATGAAACAATTTTAGCTAGTTTTCTTCATTAAAATGTACACAAGATTGAAAAATCGGGCGGACCGAGCCGTGGGCAAAAGCTAGTAAATCTATAAATCTCTTGCCCGTGTAAATAAAATTTAACCGTATGGGTTCCGATTGTGTCCGTTAATGGGACTTTGCAAATAAAAAAGGTGCTCTTAAAAAGTCCTATTGTCGGGTTAGTATTTATTGGGTAGCAATGTAGGGTTAGCGGCCAGGGTTGTCAACGCGGATATTATATTTATAATTTAAGAAAAAATGACCAGTTTTTGTGTACACAGTATAACATACTAATTGGTTAAACACTTTGGTAATGGACTTCTTTTCTCTTTTCTTTAAAGTTTTTTTTTACCTTGATAGGGTTTCGATTATTTTCCTTGATGCAAGCCCTAAACTTGTCAGGTTTTTAGGGTTAATATATGAGAATTTAACCGTATAAAATAGATACTTAGTCCATATTAATATTATAAATTCGAAAATTTATATCTGTCTCATATACTTTCACGACTAAATCACGTTGGTTCTTAAAAAAGATTTAGACTTTTCATATGTACATTTCTTTTAATTTAATATTTTTTTCATAAACTATTAGTGACATCTTCTACGTCTAGTATAAGTGTTTGAAATGTGTATATTTAAGTATCCGTAAAAAATATCCGCCACAAGTAGATTTCGCCAACCCTATTTGCTAACAAGGTGGGACCATAATTTATTGCTGCAACCCTGCACAAATTAAAGTTTAATTAAAACACTACAAATGTTTCTTGTTGTTGATTTTTTTTTGTTTTTGTATTTTTTCCGAGTGCTTTATTTTAAGTGCTTTTGTTTTAGGTTTAGGGTTGAAATTTTAAATGATAAGTGCTTGCTTTAGTAGAATTACTTTTGAATTGTATTATTAATTTTGTAGGTATTTCTTGAAATATAAACTTAGACATCAACGTCAATTCCATATTACAGTTAAGGCTCCCCTTGCATGTGTGTCCGAAGTTGAAACTTAGAAAAGGGCTTCTTTTTGCCCTTTTCTAAGGTACAATCTATATCTCCTCTCAACTTCATAAGGTGGAATGTTCAATTGTTCAGAAAGAAACTTCGATTTTTTACTAGTATTACCCAAATCCGATCGTCCGGTTTGACTTCACTGAAAAACTGACCGGTATCACCTTATAGAATTTTCAAAGTTGTTAAGTTGGTTTTGGATATGTATTAGTTCGAAGCAATCAGTTACCTTTGACAATAATATAAGGCATAACTGGTCAGGTAAAACTTTTAAGTTCATTAAGTAAATAGTTTAATAGAAGTGAGTTTAATTTAAAAACGAATATGTGAACTAGTACCGACCCCAAAATAATCTTGAGAAGAAAGGCTAAGAAGACGATGATCCAATTTTAATATCGAATAACTAAAGAGAATGCCCTCTTTACTTTTGAGTACAATAAAATTCAATAATCGATTCCAATATCTAATAAAATAAAATCAAAGCCGATTTTAACTTAGATTGGATCTACCTAACCTCAATAGGGTCACCCAATAGTGACCCCATTTCTTTAAGTGTATTAAAAAATTAATTACGTTAATTAATTTGAGTAGTTATTAAGGTTATGTAGCCGACTAATAGCAAAAAGCGACTGCATTGTTAGTCACGAGATTAACGTATGCAACGGGAGGTCTCGGGTTTAATTCCCGGGTCGAGTCAAAAGTGTTGTTGGGTTTTTAAGCTGAGAATATAAGAAGAATATTCATTTCACCGGCTCCATTTTTTTTAAATACTTAGTACTGCATAAGTGTGCTACTCTGCTAGATAGAAAGCATGAATAGAATCTAGGAGTACGGGTCACCACCCTTATTGTGAGTGTAGACAATGCAGTATGATGACCGACACTATGGTGGTCTAGCGAGATTCTTTTTATGCACAATTGGGCCTCCGGTCTCACGCTCAATATATCTATTATCTTTAATTTTTAATTTTTCCTGTGGTGTCGGATTAAGAATACAGAGTGTCACCACCCCCATTCATTCCATGGGTGTCGTAAGAGGCGACTAAAGGAACAAAGTAAGCAGCTAACATCACTGCCAATAGAAGGAAAACTTGAAACAAACCCTTTACCAACCCGTCTGGCCAGCGTGGTATAGTAGGCCAAAACCTCCTTTCAAAGGAGAGGCCTATGTCCAGCAGTGGACTGTTAAAGGCTGTTGATGATGATGATGATAAGTCTTTAATAGATACGAATTCTGATAAATTGAATTAGCGATAATTACGAGGTGTAAAACTGTGAATAATGGTTGCGTAGACATATTATAAGTAGCAATAAGTATTTGACGAAACTAATCTCTTCTTCCATAGTTTACGCGTGAAAGAAACCATATAATTGTATTATATTTTAGTTAAGTCCTGAGCTCGCAGCCTTGAAATTAATATGAAATTACTAAATACTGATGAATACAAGGCCAAATTGTTTATTAAATTAATTTTAGTGTATTCATAATTTTACTATTTTTGTGATGTAATCATTTTATTTGCTAGCTTTTTGGTCTAGCGGTTATTGACAATGGTTGCCAAACTTGAAGTCGTAGTTTCGATCCCACCCTGAGTGGAGATCAAAATCAAACTTAGTTTATGTCTGGTGTAACTTAGTTATTTATTTATCCATCACGTACTGCAAGTCAATTTTTTTAAATGAGTCTATATTTATTTAAGTATATTCTATATGCACTAAATTTATACAAAGGCGGATTTAATGCCCAGCGCATTATCTTCCATCCAACTTTTGGGTGGTGTAGAAATATTAAACGTACACTATCCACGCACCAAAATAACAGCCCCTCTAGCCAAGTTGCATTTTTTTTTCTATTCTCTATTCTCTTGTATTATTGCTTAATATTTTGGATGACGTGACTGAGTGACGTTAGCCATTGAAACGGAGAAATAGAATAGAGGGGAGAAAAGAAAACGAAAAATCTTTGCAATTTGGCTACGGGAGCAGGACTGAAAAGCATCATGAATATCGATTTCACTAGATATTCCATCTATAAAAGTCTTCAATCACGACCTCCTGATATTATTACAGTTTTTGATTTGATATTCATCCAATGATTGGCTCATAGTATTTCTCATAAAGTTTGTTACAAAAATAACAATACTAGGATACGGATCAGTGGGTGTAATAAACGGGGCCTTCGGCAGAAAGGGCGCGACCTTATTCTCAAATACTTTGATCCCAGAGACAACAAATCTATGCTCAATAGGGATGTACCCTGAACATCGATATATTACATAATCAAGCAAATTTGTAAGGTATTGAACTACTCTTGCAATTTTATTTGCTTCAATATAGATTCGCAATGGATTACGAATGGAGTGTTACCACCTTTATTCACCCTGTAGGTGTCGTAAGAGCCAACTATAGGAGATAACAACCTTGGCAACAGTTTACTTTTTCTTAACTATCCTCGTTTCACACAGGATTTGCTGGCAGGAAAATCAATTTGAAGTTAAGCTCGCCTTTGTATGTGCCATTATCGTGTACCTTATTATGTGTATAATAAAGAATAAATAAAATGTAATGATAATAACACTTTAGAGAGAAGGAGAAATCGGCCCAAACTCTATACTAACCCAGTAAGCCAAAACCTCTTTTTTAAAGAGAGACCTGTGTTCAGCAGTATACTATTAAAGAGTTGATGATATTTTGATGACTTCGCTTAGGTTTTTTGTCAGCCCCAATTCCACTCATAGCTAAAGAAAACACAAACAGCCTAACTCAAAGACAGCCATCTCTAGTAGCCATCATGAGAAAAAATAAAAATAAATACACACCAATTCCTCCATTTTATTACTTTCCCAACCACTACGCCTGAAGTAGATAGATTGTGATATATTCGAATAAAGAATTCACAGGGCACGATGCAATTGTGACCAAGTTGCTCTTTACAGCGACTTTAAGTATGTCATTTAAGTTTTACGAGAACAGACTGCGCTTGATAAAAGTAGGAAAGTAAACTTAAATTTTCTTGCTAGTTCCCGTATGTTTAAACTTGTTTATGTTATTAAGATTTAAAAGTAATGAAGCCCGTCGTAAACCAAAAGCATAGTAGACAAAAGTCAACGTCATCAAAAATGTTATCCATATTAATAATGATAGAATAATAACAGCAAATATTTCGGACATCTTACGCACAACGTCATTTAGTCCCAAACTAAGCAGAGCTTGTATTATGGGTACTAGACAACTGATATAAATACATAAACATTCATTTTTTTGTAAATATACATACATAGAAAACACCCAGACTCCGATAAAAATATTTGCGGATTATACGAACATTTGGTCAAACCCGGGAATCGACTCCGAGACCTCAAAAGAGGACTCTGTCTGTAACGTCTTCTTATTTAAATCGCTGTAGCGCTTTGAATGAAATTAAATATAGAGATAGTTTGATTCTTAAGTAAAGATATAAGCTACTTTTTAACGCAATAACCGACATACGTGTAAAGGCTATTAATATTAAATTACTTAGTGATTAAAAAGTTGGCTTCATTTCATATAAAAATGTTGACCTTTAACAAAACAGTGATCTAACTTAATCATGCTAAGTTTGATATTTTAAATGTAAATGAGAGTTGTTTGTTAGGCTTTGACGTCTAAACAATTTAAATGTTTATAAAATATTTTACTATTGAAAAGCTACCATTATCAACGCGTAATTTAAGCATCTATTTATTGCCGTAGCAAAGCTAAAATAATGTAAAATCAAAGTCACGTAAAAAATAAACAAAGACCACATAGATTATTACGAATATAAAAAAAAGTATAAATACAGTCAACAACAATCCACAGGATTAACAATTGAGAAACTATCGATAAAATGATCGACAAGCTACAACACTAGAGTCACTCCATTAACTTCAAAATTAATTTAATATTTTAAACTCGGAGCTTATCGCGACCGGCTAATATGAATATTTGCAGGTCAAAAAGGTTGTAAACAACTAATTTTAATGAAACGGATCTCTGGAAGAGCTAATGTTAATTCTGGAGAAAACTTGTTACGAAATTACGCTCCAGGGTATACCAGGACTAAATATTGTATTATTTAGTATATTTTGTACAACAGTATAATAAGGTTTTGGTAGAAAATGCGACTAGTGATAGGCGTTGGCAACATTGGTGTTTGTGACGTAACGAAATATACCTAATTTTATTATTAAACACTTATTAATTTATAAATTTCGTAATAGACGGACTTTTCTCAAATAAATAAAACAGATGAAATCAACTTATTTAAAAATTATAGTAAGTACCTAATAATAAGTATTTCGGACGAATGATACACAATATTATCTAGTCCCAAACTAAGCAGAGCTTGTGCTATGGATACTAAGCAACTGATATAAATACATAAACATACTTTTTTTTGTACATACATACATACATAATATGTACTTATCAAATCAAATCAAATCAAACCATTTTATTTCAAGTAAACCATACAACGGCACTTTTGAAAGGTCAAGTAGTCAGTCAGTAGTCAGTCGTGAAGCCAATCGTCTGTTCCAATTCGTAGATCCTATGGAGAAGAACAGACAAGAAACTCCATGGACACTCTTTTCCAACATTGTTTTTACAATTTTTGGTTACATTGTTTAAGGCATTTTATTAAATGTGAGCACAATGTAACGATGCTGATGATACATAGTAAACAATACTAAATAATATCACAGAAGTAATAGTACCAGCACAGAAGACTCACTCCGAAAAGTAAATTAAAGTTATAGATACCCTCGGTGTCAAAAGATTAAGTTCAATTCAGATCGCACTGCGCCGAATCACTACGATTATATTTACCTACAATTGCGTCTCTTTCTATCGTATAACTCTGAACTGTTCTGACGATGTCTGTTCGACCGGCGTGTCTGACCCGGCAGGCAGCCGGCCGACTATACCTAAACTGCGGAGTGACACCCCCCTGATAATATTACACCTAGTGCCATCTATTAGAGAGTTTAGTAATTGGTAGAAGTATCATCTGTCTTAATTATCACAGTATCTCACTCGCAACTTCATTAAAATCGGTTCAGCGGGATTTGAAAACAAACAGTGTTTCCTCTAGTTTTAGACTGCCTTGTTGGTCTAGTGGTTGGCGTATGCGGTTGCTGATCAAGAGGTAGCGGGTTCGATTTCCGGGTCGGACCAAATGTTTGTGTGATCCGCAAATATTTGTTTCGGAGTTTGGGTGTTTTCTATGTATAATATGTATGTATTTACAAAGAAAATGTATGTTTATGTTTTTATATCAGTTGTCTAGTACTTATAATACAAGCTCTGCTTAGTTTAGGACTAGGTGATGTTGTGTGTCATCTGAATAGCTATCAGAATAGTCCAGAACCAAAATTATATTAGTTTCATACGAAATTGTGAAAATCCTCAATCATTATTTCACGAGAAAAAGTTAAAAGATTTTATCTAGACAGTGTGTTTGATTGAATAGCAAAATGGCGCAATTAATAACAACAGGAAATATAATGTGATCAATTATGGCCCGGCGCAAAGGCCTCCATGATGGATTGATTGGGGCTCCTACCATGTTTTTGGAGACGAAATTCGGGTGAGATTTTTTCGAGTTCTCTTAGCTATACACACACCCAAATAAATTTAATTAAAATGCCTATTTGTAATTTCAAATTAAGAACTTTTCATTGAAATATATACATACCTCAATTTTCTGGTAAAATGTTTGTCCGTTTGTCTGTTTCTTCCGGTTAATCTATGAATCTGCTGGACAGATATTGACAGGAATTTAATTCGGGAAAAATATTTTGTTCTAAAGGTACAAGTAACACGAGTAGCACAGCGGAGCTCATTTAGTATTAAAATTAACTTTCATCATCAACAGCTGTTTATAATCCACTGCTGGTCATATACTTCTTCTTAGAAAGGAAGTTTTTTTTTAAATGTAGTGGGCAAACGAGCAGACGGATCATTTGATGGTAGGTGATTGCCGCCGCCTATGGACACCTGAAACACTAGAGGAGTCTCAGGTGCGGCCGGCCTTTAAGAAGGGAGTACGCTCTTTTTTTAAAGGTTTGAAGGTCGTATCGGTCCGGACACACCGCAGGCGACAGTTCATTCCACAATTTAGATGTGCGAGGCAGAAAATTTCGGGAAAAACGCACTGTTGTGGACTGCCAACCATCTAAGTGATGGGGATGGAAATGCTCTCGCGTGGGACGATGACGGAAAGAAGCGTCAGGGATTAATTCGAACAACTATGCTACCTTGGCTAGACTAATTGATATTTCAAGTTTTTTTCAGTTTCATTTTCATTTCTATCAAGTTCAGCAGTCGCCTCAGTATCCCATAGGATAAATAGGGGTGGTTACACTTAGCTTACACATTATCCTTAGATTTTTCTTGTCGAATTTTGAAATACACTATCAACAATCCGAATTGTCCCATAGCTGGGCTTGAGTTTTCTCTCAAATAAAAATACACACTGGTCTACTAATACAGTTTAGGAGTAGTATTTTAGTTCATTGTTCATCTTCATAATCACAGTTCTAATTTCTTTCATCAAAAATTCATAACATATCACTGCTGGGCTCTCAGGAGGGGGCAAGACTATACATTCCCACGCTGATCGTGTGCGGGTTGGGGTCTGGCACCCGAAGGCCTCCAACTAATCTTCAAAACTGTCTTATGATAACAACAGGGACTTCCTTCACCATCACCATCAAATCACGGAGAACTTCATGGTATCATGTCGTTCCTTACCCAAGGCATCTAGGCATTCCATTTTTTTTACTGATTTAAAACACAAACATCGTTCTCTGCCATGTCTGATCATCTATACTAGGATGACGGTGTTCTTGTTAACAACGGAACTACTTATTCAATTGGATTGTTACTTCTTTGTGTAATTGTTCTGATTCACACGGAGTATATCACGGCTCTCACAGGCACAATAATGACAGTTATGAGTGCTTTTTAATGTAGAAACACCAGCGGTATCTGTTTAATCTATATTTAACGTAGCTTTTATACGTGTTTTTGTCGAAAAAATCATCTTATGTCATTCTCAAAAATCAAAAAATATCAGTTTGTTCAGTCGTTTTCTTAGTTAGTGGTAGTTAGTAGAGACACGCTGATTCCAGCCGGCTTGAACGGGACAGTACTACCCACACATAGAACTAAGATTATCCTATTAATGACAGCATTTTTGCTGTCGTATTTCGTTGGTGAGTGTAAGACCGGAGACCCATTCATTCTGCATCATTCTCTCGTCCTCCGGAGAACGGGAGAGTGCAGCAGAAACAACTGATCAGGCCGCCATGGCATGGGTCGTCATGCTGTATTAACTACTCTCACAATGAGGATGGTGACTCCTTCTCCTGGATTCTACTTATGCTTATGCTTTCATGCTATCACTGATTCCGCTTTCCTCCTCTCGATACAACACGATAATACGTGCTCAATCTACCCGTGACCACGAGCGGTATAACCCTTTCGAAACGCTGGAAAATAGAAGGTATCGTAACCTTTTTAATTTTATCGATAATAAGTCCCGTTTACAGTAAAAACATGAATACTGCTGATGTTGGTTTAGGAGTAGTTAAAGCTTTCGAACTGTTGTTCTATGTTGCTCTTCTTCCCTGTGCCGAACAGTTAAAACTTGGAACTAGCTGGTGTTTTCCTCCCGCTACGATCCCGAGTTTAGCAGGGACTTCGATTCCCTGTTTTGACAAGTTTTTTGGAATGTTGGTTATGGTCTTATTCCTACTGAGGGGCAGTGTCCAGGATTTATCATATCTAATAGAAATTTAAACATAATGTACTTATAGAAAAATAAGTCTGTGTGTGAACACGAGATTATTTTCTGTCTATGTGTAAATTTAAAAGACTTCCGCGTTATAGCGTATGCGACTGCTAATCAGGTGGTCTCAGGTTCAAATCCCGGATCGGGCCAAATAGTGTTTTTGGGTTTTTCTTAGGAAATTTCTAATTGCAGCCCGCAGTTTAGAAGTTTGGTTGTGATTCACGCCCGTGGCTCGGAGAGCACGTAAAGCCGACGGTCCCGGTTGTGATGAACATCTATGGCAATCGTTATTGGGAAGTCAATCGCTCTATGGAAAAACTGATATTCAGTTAAAACCGGTTGAACTAGAAGCTGACCCCAAATAATATAGGGAATAAGGCTAGGAAGAAGAAGGTGTAAATTTAAAAATATTTGAGTACGTCTGCAGTACAGACTCTGCCTAATTTGTGATCAAACGACCGTATAATTTGAATGATAACTGATATTATTTCACAGTCCTGTGTTGATTGCACCATTTGTTCGTAGGAACATTTTAGTCGCGTCGATAGCTATTGCTCTGTTCGTAATTGCAGCTTTAAAACCCCTATTTATCATGTTTAGTATACTGGTTTTCGTGTGGTGACGGATTAAGAATGCGGAATGTCACCACAGCTATTCGTACTATAGATGTTGTGAGAGCCGTCTTAGGGAGTAAAACATCAATATAAATCTTGATATAAACGCTGTATCGCACCGACTGACCAGTATGGTATTATAGGCCTATATCTACTTTCCAAAGAATGGTATATGTCCAGTAGTAGACGGCTAAAGGCCGTTGAATATACTCGGTCACTAGGAAAAATCCCCAAACGGTCCAACGACTGTCTTAAGTTAAATAAAGGCTATTTTCTTTAAGTGAAGGTTACTATTAGTAGGGGCTGTCATATTTCATAGTATTGCCACAGAGAACATTAATATAAGAATTAGGATAACGAATGATAAATAATCCTTCTATATGTAATTGTGACGTCACTGATCGAGTGCTGCGCCATATTGAAAGCGGTGACAGAACAGTATCCTCACATTTTCTGTTCAAGATTACCGTTTTGATGTATTACGTTTTTATTGATTGGAACAAAATAGATTTGGTGAAGCAACTTATGATTTACTAAACGATTTATTATATTTCTAGAATATACGCTAGATAAATCGATACTAAGCGTGGCTTTTACTAAGGATAAGATACTTTTATAAAAATTAAACTTTGGCTGACATGATATGAAAAGTTCTGGAGTGGAGACCGCGACTCGGTAAATATAGTGTAGGACGCCCACAGGCGAGGTGGACTGACGATTTGCGGAAGATAGTAGTAGTAGTGTGCAATCGGAGAGGCCTATATCCAGCAGTGGACTCCGATGGGCTGTTGATTATGATATGGCCCTGGTTTCATTAATCTATACAAATAAAGTATATAATTTAAGTACATACATACCTTACACCTATTTTCCAAGAAGGGTAGCAGAGACAATTGATCTCCACTTACAACAGTCCTAACACACCTCTTTGCTTCGTTCGTATTCATCACTTTAATATTTAGGTAACTGTTTGTAAGTTCAGAATAAGAGCGTTTTATTAAATGCATACGCAAGTAAATACGGTAGAATCTTCCAAAACAAGAATTTTGTCTATCTCATTGTTTTGAAAAAAGTTATTTTTTGAAAAAAGTGCTTTCTGAAAAGTAGCGTTATAGCCGTATTCACATACACCAATATACATTCTCATCATTTATTCTAAAGCAAACAGGCGTGTTCACACTCTTAATAAAACGTCGGCGTTTCTGTCTTTTCATTCGGTTATAAAATACGTGAGGTGTATGTAATGCGTGCTAAAATCAATATAAATAATTACACTTCATAAGATAAATGGCGCTATTATTACAACAAAACAACCCCTTGTCTTACTTAACTAGTTCTAAGTTTGCGTACACCAAAGTTTTTGATACTACCGAAACTTAATTAATACATATTGATTAAAGTTTGTCGATAAGCAATGTGGTACTGAATAATTTTCTAAGTTTGCTTAATAGACAAGTGTAAAGTTCTGATAGTTTGATCAATTGAGCGTGGGTGATAGGGAGGGCGAGATTCCTCATTTTACGGTCGATATATTTACACCTTACCTTTTTGGTCCAGCTGATCAAGAGGTCTCGGGCTTGAATTACGGCTTGATTTTCCTTATAAGAAATTCTTAATAACAGCTAGGACAATGGGCAAAATGGCGGTGTTTCAAGCCACGCCTCGTATAACAACGATACGTCGTTCCCGGTTGTAATGAACATCTATGGCAATCTTTATTGAAAAGTCAGTGCCCTCAAATATACTGACAACCTTCGAATTCAGTATGCCTTCATGATTGTGGATGTCTGATGCCAGTTGCTCTGTGTGAAAGCAAATGTTTAGGTTAAACCAGTTGCTTATCCCAATTAAACTTGGGTGTAATAAAGGTTAGAAAGATGATGGTGATGAATAAAAGCTGGGAAGAAGAAATTTACACCTTGACCCCTGAAATATCTAAGCCTTTGAAAGTTTTTGAAAAGCTGTTGATGTAATTGATGATAGGCAATATTTTAGGTAGTGTAAAACTATCATAGAGCTTTTTATGAACGGACGGACGGCTGCATGTGTGATGTTTGAGGCTTTTATTTTAATAGGTCACGAGAATAATGACATTTTTAAATAGGCAATAATTTTAATGAGGAAAGAGTTTCAGCTGTCTCGAATGATCCGTCCGCATTCCACAAACGACACTACAGAACATTGATAGATTTCTAAATTATTTATACCCAATAATATTATATCATTAAGATACCCTTCAAAACTAAAAAGCATTCCGTTTCACCCTTTTACCGTATCTATACCGTATTTTAGAAAGTGGCACGCACTTAAAGAAACGTGTTTTCTAATATTTTAAAGTCAAAGTTAGAACTTAACGATATTGCTTCCTTTTTAAGCACCCATAAAGGTCCCTGACGAATGATAAATGTGGGATCACGTAATGGATTTTTAAAATATTTAAGATAGGTAGGTTCGTCCATGTACATATATAATGAATATATTGAATAGGTACTCATTACAGACATCTGTACTAGGTATTAATCTTTTAGGTAGCTATCATAGAGGCACGCAGGCCCGCAGATCGGTGGAGAGTAACAGTATTTTCCTCTTTCCCATATTTTATCTCTGTGGTATTTTAGAAAGCCTTATTGATACAGTGTTTAACGAGTGCTTCGCTCAGCGGCTTTGCTCACAGTTAGTATTGTAAGGGTACAACAAAAATTGAGATTAACACAGTGGGTTCAGGTAGTTACAAATAACAAGCGAATTTCACCAAAGTTTTTTCTCGAAAGAAAATATATTTCCATAGCTAGTCCCTAATGACAAAACCAAAATTCCCATGGCATACATTCCAAATCAATATCACGGAAATGTCCTCGAAGATAATTGACTTTGTAACTTTTTGGGACTAAATACTCACAAACTTGGCCCCGCTATCTCTAACTTTGCCCCCAAATTACAGACCTTTTTTATCCCAAAATAATCTTTATAAGAGTATTTTTTATTCAGTGTCTTTCGTGTACGAACCTTTTTTACCTAACTATGGAGAAGTCAGAAGGAAAGGTAATAGGTTTCACAGTCTATGTATAAATATTTGTACGTTCTTTAACAACTAAACTGCTTCAACGATTTGAATGAATGAAGTGTCAATTGATTCCTAGTAATGTCCTGCGTAACATGGGCCACCT
This sequence comes from Phragmatobia fuliginosa, assembly GCA_932526445.1. NCBI lineage: Eukaryota > Metazoa > Arthropoda > Insecta > Lepidoptera > Erebidae > Phragmatobia > Phragmatobia fuliginosa. The sequence goes on along the minus strand of OW052081.1, from coordinate 12,506,151 downwards.
TATTGTGATAACGGATATACACACATAACAAGTTGGTAGGCTGTAAATTTATAGGATTTTTTACAATTTATATTAATTTACTTATTGAAATCATTTTTTTTAAATATATTTTATACGAATCTCGATTGCAGTGATATCATAAGTTAGGTCAGGCAAAGAGGGGTAATACTAAACCATCTAAAAATCTTTTTAATTTTTATCAAGCTAGTAAACCTGAGTGGAAACAAGTAGGTGCACACACCCCAAATACTCGACCATTGCCACTAACTATTATTACTCTCAAAACAACCAAAACTTCAAGAATTTTGTATAGAGTACTGACGATCCTAATATTCTGCAAACATCTAGAATAATAAAGCTTTATAACCCGGGCATCTTTTCTTTATAAGTTTCTTAAAACATTAACAGTTTTGCATTTGCTCTGTTGTTATTTCTCTGATGTTTATAAAAGCATGAAAACTTTTAAAATATAATTTGCATATCGTATAAAACTAAAGTAATATGAATTTTAAATTTCCTCATTTATCTATAGTCTAGAGATTATATTTCATCTCAGACATAATCCGGTTTTGAAACAAAAGTATTAAAACAAACATTTCTACTATAACCGTTTTCATAACATGTATTTTACTACTCTCTATAAATCCATACATAAATTGTGGTATTAACAACTTTATATAGGTATCTGCGAGTTAGGGTTGCCTCGTAGTTTCATGTTATTAATTTTTAAACTACCTTTATTTAATAGTTTTAGTCAGGTGGTACCCTATGTCTACTCACATCAATTTAAAACCTTATAGAATCTTCTTCCTAGCCTTATTCCCAATATTATTTGGGATCGGCTACTAGTTCAACCGGTTTTACCTGAATATCAGTTTTTCCACGGAGCGACTGGCATCGGACCTCCGCAACCCTAAGGGAGAACTGAAATTCGAAGATTGAACTAGTAGTCAGTAAATTTGAGGGCACTGACTTTCCCAATAACGATTGCCATAGAAGTTCATGACAACCGGGACCGACGGCTTTACGTGCTCTGCGTGCTAACGGCGTGAATCACCACCAAACTTCTAAACTCCGGGGTGCTATTAGGAATTTCCTAAAAAAAAACCAAAAACGGGGTTTAAACCCGAGACCTCTTGATTAGTCGCATACGCTATCCACTGGACTAACCTTAAAGAATATATTAATATTACTACCTACAAATAAATAAAATTATAGTGTCATCACATAGAAATCTGACTAGTTCTAATATTGATTTCCTTTTTCGTTCTATTCATAGCTCGCCGATCATTCTACCCAAAAAGGTTTGGCATTGCAATGGATACCTGATAGCTGCATTCTAAGACAAAATTCATTGCATTGGAATTTAAGCTATTGTAATATTGCTACGGCCTTTCTTTGGCGAAAATATTTATATCCGCATACTGCGCCTTTAAAAGCTTCGCACCACACTTCGTTATGCGCTGTTCGTTATGTGTCTACGCCGTATTCGCCCAAATATTAGTTATGCGCGCAAACAACAAACATGCCATCCAAACTTCGAACTGGTATGCCAAATAAACATCAAATAAAGCAAATACGTGTGTTGTAGAGATGTGTCATTGTCATTTTCATGGTGAACGAAACGACACTCGCCACACTTCGCCGTATGCGCGCGAATAACCCGCATAACGAATAGCACGTAGCGAAGTATGGTGCCTGCTTTAAATCGGATTCAGTGTGGTCGAAGTTTCTTTCAAAAAGTTTTCCTAAAGTTTTTTTTATCTTTCTTTGTTTTTTCTAGTAAATAAATGTCACTCAGGGATTCAGTGAACATTTTAGTTTAAAAGGCTTTATAAATCCTACAGCTAATATTTGAGACTTGTCATTAGGTTCACTTTTGAGTTAATAGCTGTGTAAAGAAAATCTTAGCATGTATTTTATAATCTTGATAATAAATAAATATTTCGGACATTTTACTTACACACAACGCCATCTAGTCCCCAAACTAAGCAGAACTTGTATTATGGTAACTAGACAACTGATATAAATACATAAGAATACTATTTTTTGTAAATCTATACATATTATACATAGAAAACACCCAAACTCCCTAACAAATATTTGCGGATCAATTGGGTTCGATTCCCGGGTCGGACCAAATATTTATATGAAATATTTGTTTCGGAGTTTGGATGTTTTCTATGTATAATATGTATGTATTTACAAAAAAAAGTATGTATGTATTTATATCAGTTGTCTAGTTACCCATAATACAAGCTCTGCTTAGTTTGGGGACTAGATGGCGTTGTGTGTAAAATGTCCGAAATATCATTTATTTATTTATTATTTATTTTATCAAGAGTAACCCTTTTATATTTTTTGTTCGGTTCATCGATTCAGCCTTTATATAAACATGGTTTTACTATCAACAGCCTTTGAGAGAGTCTTTTAAAAATAAGGTTTTGCCTCCATCACCACCAGATATACTACCCTAGCCGTATCACCGTTTAAATCAAAGATTTCGTTTCTTTGCAATGATTTTTCTGTACTGTTGGCCATTGCGACTCCCATGGTATGCAAAAGGGTGGTGATAACTGTAAAACCGTTACTACACTTTTCTTATTCTTATTCATAATCATTATTTTAATTATCTACACATTTACATTTCGTGAAACAGTTAATAAACACTTCATTCAAACATATTCACTACTAATCTAGCTAGGCACAATGTTAGGAATGCACTGAGTGATTCAAGATTGGAATTTCTGCAGCTCAAGAGCAGATAAGGATGTCTAATATACTTAATTTTGTATCTTAAGGCTGTTAGAATTAAGTGCAAAATAACTTATTCTGCTTTAATAGGTTCTACTCAAGTGACTGGTGCTTATATAGTAACATATTTTATATTGTATAACTTGTTATAGATTCATTTAATTAAGAGACAAAAGGATTTGATTTGTAAATTGACTTTTAAAGTATAAAATAATGTTACTATACATCAAATCCATTCACAGATTAGTAAAATTCAAGAGTACATTTGAGCTGGCTTAAAATTTTCTTATGATATCACTGTCACCTATATACCTCAGTAAGTAATATGGTGTTACCAGTTCCAGGGAAAAATACAAAAGTACCTTGTGCTCATAGAAAACATCTTCAGCGCGCAATCGGCGCAAGTTTAATTGTAGTAAAATGGAGGATCAAATCAAGTGGCGAGCACGTAAAAAAAGGCTTATATCCAACAGTGGACTACGAAAGGCTAATGATGTATGCAGCATAACTAGTTACTTTATTCATTCCTTCATTCATCAACAGCCTTTAACAGTCCACTGCTGGACATAGGTCTCTCCTTGAAAAGGAGGTATTGGCCTACTATACCACCAAGTTTTCCTTCTCTTTGAATTGATGTTGTTTTGCGTAGTTTATCCCTTAGTCGCCTTTTATGACACCCGCTGGATGAATAGGAAGGTGACACTCTGTATTCTTAATCCGTCACCACTTTATAGTACAGTACATATTCATTAGATGATATTGAAATGTAAGTTTCTTGTGAAGCTAATTGCCTTAAACACGTTCAAATTTGTACAAAACATCAGAAACTAAGATACGATTAAGAAAACTCCATTTCTTTGTGACACCCACAATCAATAAATTCGTCATGTCTGTCTGTCTGTCTGTGTGTCTGTCCGTCCGTCCGTATGTCACAGCCACTTTTTTCTGAAACCATAAGAACTACTTACACTTTTAAAACTTGGTAAGTAGATGTAATCTGTGAACCGCAATAAGATTTTCACATAAAAATAACTTTTTTTTCATCAAACTACCAACGAAAATTGGTTTGAACGAGATCTAGTAAGTAGTTTTTTTAATACGTTACAAATCGTAAACCGCAATTTACCTTTCATTCAATCAATACACTATTATAAAAACATCGATCAAAGTTACAACGATCTACAAGAACTTTTATATGACGTTACTTGCTGATACGGAACCCTTCATGGGCGAGTCCAACTCGCACTTGGCCGCTTTTTTTTAAATATAGGAACTTGATAAAGTAATCCTTCTCTGCCTGATGGAAAGCATGAGTAAAATCCAAGAGTAGCGATCAACATACTCATTGTAAGTGGCATCAATATATAAATAGATAGACCCACACTAAGGCGGTATATTGACATGCTTCTGAATCGATGGGCCTCTGGACTCGTACTTACCAAAGGAACATAACTGCACAAATGCTGTTACTTTATTTTCTGTCAATAGGGATTTCTTAATTCAATATTTTATCGTTAGAAATTCAATCTATTAGTAACGTTAAAAAATGTAAGACCTTTTTTTAGCTGAGTTTGTTTTATCATACGTTTCAAATTCCCTTTTCAAAGTCAGTGACAGTTCAAAGGTAAGCTAAATTCGTTAATTGTCAGGTATTTTTCTTGATCTCGAATTCATCTTGTTAACTTCATTATATGCTGCTGATCAAGGGGTCTCGGGTTCGATTCCCGGGTCAGACCAAATGTTTGTATGATCTGCAAATATTTGTTTTGATGTGTGGGTGTTGTCTATGTATAATATGTACGTATTTACTAAAAAAACAGTATGTTTATGTGTTTATATCAGTTGTCTAGTACCCATAGCACAAGCTCTGCTTAGTTTGGGACTAGATGATGTTGTGTGTTAGATGTCCAAAAATATTTTAAAATATTGAACAACACTATAGGAGACTGCCATAGAGTCCTCTGTTAAAGCATATAAGCCTAAATGGGCATACTCATTACACTATGTGTTTGTACCTGCGGTCGTGATAAAGTTCAGTCAACTGTTAGCGACGATAGCGAGTGGGCGCGTGCGTCTGTGAGCCGACAATATAGAAGAATATACTACATTTCCCCCGCAAAAAATGAGGACTGATTTGTATCGAGAAAAGATGTTAGTTATTTTCCTCTTTGGTTTATGTTGCTCTATGTTTGTACACAACCGAATATTATAATTATTATTTTTAATTCAACTATTCAAACTCGCCACTCCTCCTTGACAGTTGGGTAAAAATTACTGGACCCTAAAACCTCGAAACAAACTCTTTAATAATACGCCATTAAAGAATACTTATTCCATAACACGATAGACCACAAAAACCTTTTAATTTTCTTTTTTTGACAACCCTTAGCCACTTCTCTTAATTCAATCAGTTTTAACTACACTCTATTCCATTGTAATAAGTTCCAAATTCATTTGAAATTACCCATATCTCAGGTTCAAATAATTTCAATCGAAAAACTACTTTTTGCGATGAACTTAGAGTTGGAATTTCTTCGGTCGTATTTTCTATGGAAACAAGAAGTAGTAGTTCTGGTTAATTACTAAAGTGGTATAGTAATAGCAGTGATCTTGTTTCTACCGGTACTGAATTCTCTTCCCAGTGATTAAGATTCTACCTTGTGAAATGGTTTGTTTGAAAAGGAATGATGTATGGTTCATTTACTCTATTTTAGTGATTATAATACCTAATTATTTCACACGAGATACAATCGTTGGTTCCGCATAGTTCGATATGCAGTGATTATATTATTATTTTTACGCTTGGAAATCCTCACAGGTCTTTGCCCCACCGGGGTATGCGGCGGGGTGGAGTGTCAGAATCGGTCTGACTAAAACCACTCTGCGGGTGATATGGGAGGGATCTAGGAACATCTTTTGTTACGACTTTTGGGCCCCTCCCAGCGCCTCCCCACACTGACGTGGACACCACATGTAGTGTCTATTCTTTAGTAAACAAACTACTCATAAACATGTCTACATATAAATAAAATTGAAGTGGTCTGTATGTAATATCAAATATCATATCTTAATATCATTGACTACCTAGTTGGTCTAGTGGTTAGCGTATGCGGCTACTGGTCAAGAGGTATCGGGTTCGATTCCCGGGTCGGACCAAATATTTGTGTGATCCACGAGTATTTGTTTCGGAGTCTGTGTGTTTTCTATGTATAATATGTATGTATTTACAAATAAAAGTATGTTTATGTATTTATATCAGTTGTTTAGTACCCATAATACAAGCTCTGCTTAGTTTGAGACTAGATGATGTTGTGTGTAAAATGTCCGAAATATTTATTTATTTATCTAACTAACAGTGTTTTAATAAATGCTATTGCTATTCCTAAAACGAACCAAAAAAAAATATAGCGTTTAATATGTATGTAAGCACTGTGAATGTATTCTTTATCTTGAGTCTAATAAATATTTTTATATTATTTATTTATCTTCTTTTATACTTTTTTTTTGGATGTTATAACAGCGTAAGCTATAGTTTCTTCTTAAAAATAGTAATAATGAGTAAACTTAAAAGATAGATATATGCTGTCATGAACTTTTTATTAGAACTTTTAGAGAAGAACAATGTCTTAATATATTGTTTTCTGGTGTCGTAAAAGGCGACTAAGGGATAAACTACGCAAGACAACATCAATGCAAAGAGAAGGAAAACTTGAAACCAACCCTGTACCAACCCGTCTGGCCAGCGTGGTATAGTAGGCCAAAACCTCCTTTCTAAGGAGAGGCCTATGTCCAGCAGTGGACTGTTAAAGGCTGTTGATGATGATGATGATTGTTTTCTGAAACTTTGCCCAGTGCGCGCACTGAAAACTATCAAAAGCAATATTTTACCTCGCTTTTTGCAATATTTCTGCTTTATACTCTTCTACATTTAGGCATAGTGTGATGATATACCTACACCTTTCTTGATAACTAGGACATCTAATACTGAGAAGAAAGAATGTTATCCATCCAGTATTTCCCGAGACAATCACGTTCAACTAATCGACTAGCAACAACAAGTTGACTGCCTTGTTGGTCTAGTGGTTAGCGAATGCAGCTGCTGATCAAGAGGTCTCGGGTTCGATTCCCGAGTCGGACCAAATGCTTGTATGATCTGTAAATCTTTATTTAGGAGTTTGGGTGTTTTCTTCTTTATTTTCTTTCTTTTAAAAAAGACAACTCCCGCATTAGGAATATGAATTCCTGTGTCGCGGGGGACTTTACAAACATACATGAAACGGACACAAAGAACACCCAGACTCAGAACAACAATTTGTGAATCACACAAAGTGTTATCCCACGTGGGATTCGAACCCACGACACTTGGCGCAGTAGAGAGCGGCGTGGCGACCGCTTAAACCACTAGGCCAACCGTGCAGTTCTGTGTCTAATATGTATATATTTAGTAAACAGTATACATGTATCAGATTTCTAGTACCCATAGTACAGCTCTGCTTAGTTTGTGACTGATGTTATATGATTTATAAATTTATATATTACTAGCTGATGGCTCCGCTCGCGTCATAGGGGTATGAAAAATAGATGTTAGTCGATTCTCAGACCTACCCGATATGCACACAAAATTTCATAAGAATCGGTCAAGCCGTTTCGGAGGAGTATGGGAACGAACATTGTGACACGAGAATTTTATATATTAGATCACCTGGTCCTCACCCCTTAGACTTACAGATACAATTTTACCCGAAGTGTTAAAACAGCCGAGTTTATACATTACACATTTTGAAGAATCGAATAGATAAAAAAGTAAAAAAATAAATAAAAATTGGAATAATATTAGTAGGTAGGTATAGATAAACATGCCTATCAAAGTTTTCGGTCATCTTTACCTATACCTTTATAGAACGTACAAAATTAAGCTGCTACCATTAGTACAGATATATACCGTACCCACAAAAATAAATTTAAAATTACAAACATAAACCTTTGTAAAATTTAAAATAAGTTTCAATGAGCCTCACCCATTTTTGGACCTCAGTGACCTTAAAACATTCTTCAATGTGTGCGTCATTCGACACAATAGATATTATAAAAAACAATTATTATAATTTAACTCAATTTTTAATAGATGACTCAACCGGTTTATATCTTCGGTATTTGTAAGAATTCCACTAAATTTTCTTCTTCCTACCTTTATTATCCCCAAGATTATTTGGGGTCGGCTATTAGTTCATCCGGTTTTATATGAATATCAGTTTTTCCATGGAGCCACTGGCATCAGACCTCCGCAATCCTGAGAGCAAACTAAATTTGAAGGTTGAACTAGTTGTCAGTATATTTGAGGCCTCTGACTTCCCGATAACGATTGACATAATCGTTCATGGCAACCGGGATCACGGCTTATCGTGCTCTTTGAGGCACAACCGTGAAACTATTTCTTGTAAGAAAAACAACAGCAGTTTTGACAGAATCTGGTATTGAACCCGGGATCTTTAGATCGGCACTGGCATACATTAACCGCTAAACCAATGAGATTTTCCTCTACAATACTAAACATAAAACTCAAATAACCGACTTTTTGATAAATCGATTCGGGGTCTAAGCCTAACTGATAAGCACACGAGCGAAGCTGCAGACAAAAGCAAGTCTGCTACAAAGTCATACATAAAATATAGTTATACATACATACATACATATGTATGAACGCACACCCACACTTAGGGCCACCGCAGACTAGCTACTGAATTGGCCGTAGATTTGGCGACTGCATCGATGCTGCATCGCGTTTTAGTGACTTCTTGCGTTCGATCGCGGTATCGGAAACGCGCGTTTTAGCGACTGCTCAGATGCCAAGTCGCTGCTACCGGCATCCGAAATAGTGCGGAGAGTAGCGTTCAGCTGCTGTGTCGCGCTTCTAAAAGTGTGCGGTGTGGAGCGTTCGGTCGCTGTATTTAGCTTCTAAAAAGCGACTAGTTGCCGATTGCCGATGCTAAAAGTAGCTAGTCTGCGGTGGCCCTTTTATACTGTGATATATTTACGACCCATATTTTGCCAAATTCAATTTGAATTCCAATTACGAGAACATAATAGGAGCAAGCCTACTGTTCGAGAAATTTTAGGAATTTGGATAGATAATTAGAGTGTCTGTCGTCTATCAAATGTGTAATATAAAAATTGTCTGTCTGTCTGTTTGTGTTGGGTAATCTCTAGAACTGATGGTCCAATTTTTATGAGACTCACTGCCAGAAGCTGATGACATGAGGAATAACTGAAGCTAATTTTTTTTAGACTAGCTCGCCCCGTGGCGCTACTACTGATTTAGAACAAAATCCGCGGAGAACACCGCGGGACACAGCTAGTATGAAATATTATTAGTTTGAAGGAAATGGTAGGATAATGCACGAATGCATTCATTTTCAGTCTGGTCTTCTGTCTGAGGGTAGTGCTGTCCCGGTCAAGCCGGCCTTTTGAATACAAAACCACTAAAACAAATAAATACTACTAAATTAAAAGGGCCTGTAATTTTTTTGTTAAAAAAAAACGTGTCTACTTAAAAAAAAACGTGTGGAAATAGAAATATCATAGGCTAGGAACAACACTACTTAACACCACGCGACAACTCGTGGTTAATTTCACGCACTTAGCGCGCGTATGAAGACACCCTTAGCCATGACTTGTGCGATCCTCTTGTTTAGGTAATGGTGCAAATCAGAGCGATTTTATAAGTAACTTGCTTTTGCCCGCGGCTTAATCCGCGTGTATGTCGGTTATTGCCGTAAAAAGTCCTTTCCATTTATCTATCTCCATACCAAAATTCATAAAAAATGGTTTAGCAGTTTAGGTGTAAAAACTTTTGCTCTGAGCTAGGGGAGGGCAAGCGAAAGCATGGCGGATAACTCCTCAGATATAAAGATGTTCTGAAGCGTCACATGAAAAGATGCAATGAGCCCTTTCGCTGGGAGAGTTTGGTAGCACAGCGACCGGAATGGCGCGAGACTGTGAATGAGACCGCGAATTTGAGGAACAGCGTTTAGCTGACCTCGACGCAAAGCGCAATGAGCTTAAAGCCCGTCCCTTCGCTGCCATTCACTATAATTATAATTATGAGAGCGGTAAGCTCACTTGCCCATTTTGCGCAAGGGAGTTTGTTGCAAAAGTCGGCTATATAAGCCATGTCGAGGCGCATCAGGGCCAAGCCCTTTATGGGGTCGAAGTGGTCGCCATGGCCGAATTCGGTCGGATTGATTGAACCCAGCTTATCCCCAAATTCCATCCATACTTATTATTAGCTGGGGTTGGAAGCTCTCCCTCATCCGCCATACTCATCAGACCTTGCACCTACCGACTATTACATTTTCCAAAATTTAGACAACTTTTTAGTGGGTAAAAAGTTCAATTCCCGAGAGGAAGTACAAAATGCCTTTGAAGAGTTTGTTGTCTCCCGTGCAGCTGATTTTGAGAAGAAGGGTATCAATAAACTGCCAATGCGTTGGCAAAGATGCGTCGATTGCATGGGTGATTATATCGAATAACAGAAATAAAAAAGTTTGAAAAAATAAGTACTTTCACTTATTGCATACAAAACGGCAAATTCATAGGTAAAGACCTATTAATATAGTACTTTTGTGTTGTTTGCTTGGTAAACTATTGTTATTATTCCGCTTCATCTCCGCTTGTCGCTAAACGCTTACAATTTGACAGCATATTGCCAGTACATTCACCTTTCGTCTCGCCATTGCCACTCAACACCCACTTCAGACTGTCGCATTATTACCAATAAACCTTTTGTTTCGTTCTGATAAATGAGTATAATAATATATTCAAGTTTGTTATGTCGCTGGCACTAAGCTTATTGGCCACATGTGTTGGGCATATGTTTTATAAAAGTCTGTTTTATGATTCTCTCGGTGGGTCATTTTCGCGGGGGACTACAGAAATAAGTATTGCTGTAACGGTTACTTCAAATTTACGGTTTGTTATAAGCGTATTTTATTTGATTATTTTTTTTGAGATCTTTTAGTACGACTGACAACGCATACATTACGAGTATGTACGTAAAGGTACATATAGGGCTGTAATGCAGGCGTTTCGTCTTACACCTGCAAAGTGATGCAATTGTATTATGAGTAATCTTGCTTCTTTGTTTCCTTTAATCGTAATCAATCAGTCAAACATTTTTATTTCAAATAAACCAATACAACGGCACTTTTGAAACTTCAAGTAGTCAGTCAGTAGTAAGTCGTGAAGCTAATTGTCTGTTCTATTTTGCATATATAATTGCTAATTCGTAGATCCTATGGAGAAGAACAGACAAGAAACTCCATGGACACTCTTTTCCAACATAGTTACATATTATACAAATAACATTATTATACATTAAACATATAAATATACACAGTTAAAAATCTACATATAAACTAATAGAATACTAGTAAGTGACTACGGATATCTTTGCTGTTGCAACGTCAAGCCACGAATTTTCAATTCGAACCGAGAATGAGCTGAGATTAATAAGCTCAAACAAAAACCAAAGAAATAAGATCCTAACCATTTTATAACAATTTAAATAATCTTATGAAATTTTTAGTTACATATCAACAGATTAGTGCTAATTCTGTTGTTCTATCACTAAAGTACAAAAGGTCTATAAAAATATCTGCTTTTCTTTTATTTTAGTAAAGCAATTGACTGCCTCGTTGGTCTAGTGGTCAGCGTATGCGACTGCTAATCAAGAGGTCTCGGGTTCGATTCCCGAGTCGGACCAAATGTCTGTGTGATCCACAAATATTTGTTTCGGAGTTTGGGTGTTTTTCTATGTATAATATGTATGTATTTACAAAAAAAAGTATGTTTATGTATTTATATCAGTTGTTTAGTACCCATAACACAAGCTCTGCTTACTTTGGGACTAGATGATGTTGTGTGTAAGATGTCCAAATATATTTACAAACAATTCCCAAAATGCTCTTATTGTATGATGTTTAATGTTTATTTTTAGTGCAAAATCTTCAATTTTTAACATTTTCATCGTTTGATAGTTGATAATTTTTAGTGTTTTTTTAATTTACAGATTTTTCAGAGAATATATTTAACACATGATTTACATGCATTAATATTTAAACTATACGTTTGGACCTAGATCTCTTAGTAAGGAGGTGATGACTTTTTTTTTATTAAAATGTGATGTTTTTTGTTTCAGTGCTGGTATCTGCAGCTGGCTTCCAGCAGCAATACTTTAGGGTAGTGCCTCGAAGTTTGAGAGTGCAAGAAGGTGCTGAGGCAGTGCTAGAATGTGCAGTAGCCAACCTTGCAGGACAAGTGCAGTGGGCTAAGGACGGATTTGCACTTGGTAAGTAACTTTGAAAATAATATAAATTTACTTTACCCAATCACCTTAAATTACAAGCATATAAGTATACACATGTATATATGTTTATATTTATATGTATGTACTATTTTAGTTCTTAAAATGGAATTTTATGTAAATAGGTACAGAATATTATTTTATTTGTTATCACTGGTTCTTTTAAATTTAAAGTTCTAGATAAATTTAAGAATCTATTTTGTTATCTTAAAAAGGCCATGCTTGAGCAGAAATGGTCGACTTGACTGGAGTTTAATTTTCGGAGAATATTGTGATAATGATGATTATTCTTAGTGATTACTATTTTCAAATGTTAATTATTAAGCTGGTAATGTGTACCTCTGGAATTAATTCAACAATAAAACCACTATATTCTGATCTGGCAAATAGCTCACTGATATCCAACTCTTTTATTTAATATTCAATCGATAACAAACGATATTGCGATTCAAACATCAGTACAGCGCCATCTATCGAGGTTTTTTTAAAATATTTCAGCATACTAAAGTCAATCTACTCGGCCTGATGGAAAGCATGAGTAGAATCCAGGACTAGGGGTCACCACACTCATTGTGAGGGTAGACAATGCAGCATGGTGACCTGGTGGTTTCTACATCATTCTCCCGGCCACAAAAGACCGGGAGAATGATACAGAATATTCGGCCCTCCAGTCTTACACTCACTAACGAAATACGACAGCAAGAATGCTGTCATTATTAGGATGGTCTTCAGTGTGAGGGTAGTACGGCCCCGGTCGAGCCCATTCATGTTGAAATCGTGGCTCTACGACTCGCAACTCAAATAAGTTTGATTAACTTTAAACTATTAGCCTTTTAATAAATACCGTATAGTAAATCATCATCATCATCATCAACAGCCTTTAACAGTCCACTGCTGGACATAGGCCTCTCCCTAGAAAGGAGGTTTTGGCCTACTATACCACGCTGGCCAGACGGGTTGGTATAGGGTTGGTTTCAAGTTTTCCTTCTCTTTGCATTGATGTTGTCTTGCGTAGTTTATCCCTTAATCGCCTTTTACGACACCCGCGGGATGAATAGTGGTGGTGACACTGTATTCTTAATCCGTCATCACACGGCGTGTAGTAAAAGACAACTTAAAGTATTCACTCAGGTTCAGTAGAAACTCTTATAGATATAATACGAGAATATATTGGATTGCGTGACTGTAACCAGGCATACTGGTGATTTCAATTCAATTTGATCGAGCGTGCGATTGAAAATCGTTACGACAAGCCTGTAACAAAACAATTAGTGCGAGGTATAGGTAATTAGTTTTGAGCTATAATTACGATTTTCGATTGCGAAATCGATTTTTTAATATCATAGGAGAATATAATTTCACAACAATGAGTTTAGTTTTTAAAGATTTTAGGTTAAAATGGCAAAAAAATATAGGTTTTATGCTTTGACTGTGTATTGTCGTTGACTGCCTCGTTGGTCCAGGAGTATGCGTATGCGACTGCTGATCGAGAGGTCTCAGGTTCGATTCCTGGGTCGGACCAAATTTTTGTGTGATCCGCAAATATTTGTTTCGGAGTTTGGGTGTTTTCCATGTCTTACATATATGTATGTATTTACAAAAAAAAAGTATGTTTATGTATTTACATCAGTTGTCTAGTTACCCAGAATACAAGCTCTGTTTAGTTTGGGGACTAGATGGCGTTGTGTGTATAATGGCCGAAATATTTATTTATTATTTATGAACCTTCCTAAGTGTCTTTAATGTGCCTGATGGAAAGCATGAGTAGAATCCAGGAGTAAAGACCACCATACTCATCGCGAAAGCAGACAATACTGTTTTGGTGTCCACCATATGGTACTTCGGCATCAATGGTTTCACACTCAAAAAAACGAAACAAGTCAGCACGAAAACAGATATTTAAGATTGCTCTTCTGTGAAAGGGCAATATTCCATACAATTGTTATTTGCATTATTTGCTTCATTTATCACATCATCTTAAAAAATCGCCCACCATATTTGAATATTTAATTTTGAAAGCATTGTTTCTTGACTGACTTAGCTGTAGCTGTCGTTGAAAATAAAAATCTATGTCCTTTCTTAGACTATGGAATATCTGTGTACATATTTCATTTAAATCAATTCAGTAGTTTTGGCGTGAAAACTAGATAGACAAACTGACAGACAGACAGAGTTACTTTCGCATTTATGAGGATTACGTCAAACTTAATTATTGATGTGAAAGGCCCAAACGATGAAGTTATCCGTAAAAGATATTGAAATAATTAAGTAAATAATTAATTAATAAATATTTCGGACATCTGACACAACATCATCTAGTCCCAAGCTAAGCAGAGCTTGTATTATGGGTACTAGACAACTGATATGAATACATAAACATACCTACTTTGTTTTGTAAATACATCCATAATATATATAGAAAATACCCAGACTCCGAATAAAATATTTGTGAATCCCATATAAAAAACGGTGATGAAATCAATCTGCGTTCAATACCTATCTTGTTATCACAGCATCGGCTGTAGATATAAATCTGATAAATCCCATTGGAGTGTGAGACGACGGAGCTGTGACCCGTACGACTGTTGGTGTAGATGATTACAACTTAGAAGCGGAGGCAATTGATACCGACGAATAACTGAAGTGAGACTATTTATAGAAATGTACCTGAACTGTTGGTTAAATGAAATTTGGGATTCAGAAAAAGAAGTTAGGTCAAAAATAGACATTGCCAGAAACAGCTTTCAAAGAATGAATAAACTGTTGACTAATAGAAAGATCAACTTAAAACTCAGATGGAGAATGGTGAAATGCATTCTTTCTATTTTAACCTACGGATCTGAAAGCTGGACCTTGAAACAAAAACTAATTAATAAACTCAGAGCTTTTGAAATGTGGATATATAGAAAAATGCTTAAAATTAAATGGACAGACAAAGTCACTAATGTTAGAGTACTTGAAATTATGCACAAAAAGGTAGAATTAATTGAAACTATAAAAAAAAGGAAAGCAGCTTATTTCGGACATGTTTATAGAAATAGTAAATATAATATAATTAATTATTGAAGGGAAAATTCAAGGGAGACGAGGTAGAGGCTGAAAACGTATATCTTGGACAAAGAACTTATGAGACTGGTTGAAGGTGGACAGCACAGAAGCATTGATTCGCATGACCGAAGCAAGGGATAGATACAGACATATGATCGCCGACCTCCGTGATGGAGATGGTACCTAAAGAAGAAGAAGAAGTACCTGAACTGAACTGTTACATAACCTTACGCTTCATAAGTCTGAACAGAGGACACACAGAAATTATGTGCGTTAAGAACACAAATACATAAATTTCGGACATCTTACACACACTGCGATCTTGTCTCAAACTACGCAGAGCTTGTATTCTGGATACTGAATAACTAATATAAATATAAAAACATACTTTTTTTCTTTATATACGTATTATATATAGAAAAAAGACAAACTGATAGTTAACGCAGTGGTAGTATATGCGATTTGGTGTTTTCGTTGTTTAATATGTATGTATTTTAAAAGAAAGTATATATCAGCTCAGCTTAGTTTGGGATGTGTGTTAGATGTCTGAAATATCAGATGTCGAAAAATGCCTTAGTTGATTAAAACCTTTGTACGACTGTACAAATTTTATAATCGCTTCATCTTATAGCTTAAAACAACCGTAATTAACTGCAGTGTCTCCTGTGCTACCCTGGTTTATAATCAGCTTACTGATATGTAGAACACTATACATTCTGTACTACTGTATACACATATACCAAACACAGTTTTGATGTCAATGTGATGAATGAATATTGTCCGTGTGGTGACGAATTAAAAATACAGTGTGTCACCACCCCTATTCATCCCGTGGGTGTCGTAAAAGGCGACTAAGGGATAAACTACGCAAGACACCATCAATGCAAAGAGAAGGAAAACTTGAAACCAAACCTATACCAACCCGTCTGGCCAGCGTGGTATAGTAGGCCAATACCTACTTTTCAAGGAGAGGCCTATGTCCAGCAGTGGACTGTTAAAGGCTGTTGATGATGATTGAAGATTATTATGAATGTAGTAGAGGCACGCTGATTTCAGCACTAATGAGCTGGCTCTACTGGGGCAGTACTACCCTCACACAGAAGACCATCCTAATGGCAGCACTCATGCTGCCGTATTTCGTTGGGGAGTGTGAGACCGGAGGTCCAATCATTCTGAATCATTCTCCCGGCTTCCAGAGGTCGGAAGAATGATGTAGAAACATCCGCCTAGGCCGCCATGGTATGGGTCACCATGCGGCTATGGTGTTCCTCCGACAAAAAGGGAGGATCCGCCGATCAGGCGAGGTGATTAGGCCTGGCAGGCCACGATGATGTATATATGTTATTCGGCGCGAGAATTTCTCTATCGCCATTCAGCATTAGTAAGTACTCCGTATAGTTCATATTCTGTGTTTCTGCGTTGTTCAGTATTTCTTCGGTAGATGACGTGGTTATCACAAACACAATATATCATAGGCCGGTTGTTAGAAAAGAGGTTTTGTAAACGGGTTGGTTTATTTTAAGATTTCCTTCTCTTTGCGGTATTGTAAGTTGTTCTGCATGGTTTGCTATCTTAGGCGATTCACACACTGGCGACGCGAACACGCGCGTAGACGCGGGGCAGTCATTGCAGCCAGTCCCGAATCTGCTAGCCGCACGCGCTCACGCGCCTGGGTGCGTGTTCGGTGTGTTGGACCTGGCGTGTTTTCTATACTAATCGATGTACTTGCATACAATATCAAAATCTGCCGCTCCGCGCTTCGCGTCGTAGCGCGGTGCAGTGTAAAGCCCGATTTCCACCGCGAGCGGAACGGACCCATTAATGACTCCTTTTACCTCGCAATACAAAACTGCATACATGTGTTTCCACCAACAAAGAGTTGATTCATTTTTCATTTTCCGTTCGTCTCGCTCCGCCGAGTCCGCTCTGTCATTATCCGCTTGCAGTGGCAAAACTCTTTGTTGGTGGAAATGCAAACCTATTGTGTTTAAAAGGAGTCCGTTCCGCTTACCATTTCTCGCTCATTACCCTTTCGCGGTGGAAACCGGGCTTATGAATCGCCTTAGTCAGCTCTTACGACATCTATCTAATATGGGTGGTGACACTTTTAGTTCTTTAATATATTTTTATTAGAAGGTCTAATCCTAAGAACTACTGCTCTGCTTTGACCATTCACTTTGATAGGACAATTCTTGAGGAAGGTTATTGGCACTTAACATCACGGTACGACAATTAGGAGCGGAACAGTGTCTATAAATGCGGATATAACTGGGAAAAACGACTAGTTGATATAAAATGGGGTTTTGTTTTTTATTTTATTCGCTTCTGGGTAAGCTTTCTTACACGACTGCAGCCTGAGGTGTAGAATTTTGTAAAGGGTGAGCGATGTATGTTTACGGATTGCTTAGAGTTATTCTGTGGAATGTGGAATACATACTTATTTTTCACTTTAGTGGTATAAAAACTACGGTACATACTAGTATGTATTCAAGGTAGTAGAGCCAGTGGTTTTAGTACAAACAGCACGGATCGACCAGAGTGGTGCTACTCTCTGACAGAAGACAAACTCAAAAATGACAGCATTCGTTCTATCAATATTTTTTGTTGGTGAGTGCGAGACCGAAGGCCTAAAGATGCAGAAGCAGCATCTCACCAGGCTGCTTGCTTGCGTTGCTTGCTGTATTGTCTTCACTCACAATGAAGATGGTGATCTCTACTCTTGGATTATATTCATGCTTTCCATCAGACAGAGTAAAGTCAATTTGGCAGGCTTAAATTAAATCTTAAAAGATGAAGGTATTTGAGATACTCGGATTCAGTTGTTGGTTTTCAGTAAACGGTTTGTTTTGAGTTGTAAATTCAGTTGTGGAATGCATTTCATTTGTAGAATGCAGAATAGTTTTTAGGTTCACACATCATATCTTTAGGTAGTGTAAAGCAAAGACAAAAATTTTTTAATGTTGTTTTTTTTCTTTCTCAGGTTTTTCTTCGGTAATCCCCGGCTACCCTCGTTACACAATGTTTGGTGATCGCCGCCATGGCGTTTACAACCTTCGTATAGTGAACGCCACCCTCGCAGATGATGCTGAATACCAGTGCCAAGTGGGTCCAGCGCAGATGCATAAGGTCATAAGGGCCAACGCCTCCCTCACCGTCATATGTAAGTACTTTGTTAATTAATAAACATTATAATAATTTAGCCATGGAAAGATTCGTCGCTGGGTTGAGGTATTACAAAGTAAAGCAATTCGAGCAAGGTCAATCTACGAATAGGTGACTATTTTTGAAAATTTAAAATTCACAGAGGGTTTTCTTCGGAGATTTTCCTCTTGCGTCGGACATTTTAAGCTAAGCTATGAACCATGTTTGTCATACGAATATTTGCTATAATATTAACTGTAACAGGTGAGAGGTCCCTTAATATTCCTAATACATCAATTGTTTTATAAATATTTCTCTAAATGAACTATTATTTCCATTATTGATATTGTAAAATTATCTTTAATGCCACAAATGTTGTTATAAACAAAGGTCAAAGTCGTTTACTAGCATAATGTCAGATACGCCGTTAAGACCCTATGCAAATACAATTTTATTCTAGAATAATTTCAAATTTGAAAAGGTCGAGTTTGAAATGAGGTTATAAATCTTTGGCAGGCTTAGAAGTAGGTGAAGTAGAATAAAAAGTTGCGTAACTTGTAATGAGAGGTCAGGGGGTCGATTGGGCATCGACTGAGTGTTTAAGAAAAAGTTTTGAATAACGTATATTTTTACTTTTATACGTGAAGTAGCTACGCCTCACAGTGTTACTCGCTTTTTATCATCAACCAATCAGTCCCCCAGGAGGACGTAAAAAAATTTCGGAATAATAAATAGCCCATGCGATTCATGATATCAGCTACTATGATGCCATAATTTATCAAAATTTGTTTAACCGTTTGACCGTGAATAAGTACTTATTATATACACGCAATTTTTGCCTTCGAATTATTATTGTGAAAAATGTATGATGAGTAGCATTTCAATCACGTCTTTTGTAGTTTTGCAAAAATATACGTTCAATTCAGTTGAGTCTAAACATTTAATTACCTACAGATATTTGTATAGAAGTGCCTCCATCGAACCGAAATAACATCAGATTTTGAAATTTTATTTAATTTATCTCGCTTTTTTAAAAACTGTGAAAGTGATCTCATGAAACGGGACGGAAATGCATTACTGGAAGTTGGATAAGTGAACACTATTTCGTATAACCAATGAGAGGTAGATATAATGCAGGCACCACATTTCGTTATGCGCTATTCGTTATGTGTCTACGCCGTATTCGCCCAAATATTAGTTATGCGCGCAAACAACAAACATGCTATCCACACTTCGAACTGGTATGCCAAATAAGCATCAAATAAGGCAAATACGTGTGTTGTAGAGATGTGTCATTGTCATTTTTATGGTGAACGAAACGAATATACTCTCCACACTTCGCCGTATGCGTGCGAATAACCCGCATAACGAATAGCGCATAACGAAGTGTGGTGCATGCATTACATAATGTTCTGACGACTTCTGTTGAGCTTGATCGTTTATAGTATACCAGTTTCACCCATGGCTCCGTTCGCTGTGTCAGTTATTGTCTTAAAAATAACTTATGTCTTTCTTCAAAAATCAAAGTATTCAAATGACGTTTTTTTATTTAAATCGGCTATGCGGTTTAATTTGATAAACAAATAAAAAGCGGCCAAGTGCGAGTCGGACTCGCCCATGAAGGGTTCCGTATCAGCAAGTAACATGATATATTTTTGTAGTTCGTTGTAACTTTCATCGATGTTTTTATACTAGTGTATTGATTGGATGAAAGGTAAATTGCGTGTTACGATTTATGACGTATTAAAAAAAAACTACTCACTAGATCTTGTTCAAACCAATTTTCGTTGGTAGTTTGCATGGTAATGTATAACATATATTTTTTTTAGTTTTATCACTCTCTTATTTTAGAAGTTAGAGGGGGGGGGGGACACATTTTTCCACTTTGGAAGTGTCTCTTGCGCAAACTATTCAGTTTAGAAAAAAATGATATTAGAAACCTCAACATCATTTTTGAACACCTATCCATAGATACCTCACACGTATAGGTTGGATGAAAAAAAAATATTTGAGTTTCAGTTCCAAGTATGGGGACCCCCAAAATGTATTGTATTTTTTCTATTTTTATGTAAAAATTTTAATGCGGTTCACAGAATACATCGACTGACCAAATTTCAACAGTATAGCTCTTATAGTTTCGGAAATAATTGGATGTGACATACGGACGGACAGACAGACAGACAGACAGACAGACTTGACGAATCTACATTTGGCTACGGAACCCTAAAAAGATAGTGAAAGCATATAATAACAGAGTCAATTACTTTCGCGTTTACTACTGTGATATTTTTAGTGACTATTAGGAAATTTGCCTTTATTGTATACATTTACAAATGTATTTAATAACACAATTTATTATTTTTATTGAGAGAATAGTAAAAAACGTTAAGCGTAGAATGTTCATGAATAATTACATAGGTACATAGGTTCAATCTCTTTAACTTATCCTGCATAATATATTTTATCGCTACAATATAAACCCTGCGACGGATAATAAAATATAATATGGTATTCGGGCTTGCCGCTCATAAATTCTCTAATAACACCCTCAAGTAGGGGATGACATTCAATTTGATGTGAATTTTTTATTATTCTTAACCAGTTATTGGTTTGAAACCGGGGGTTGTGAGGTGAAAATTTTGGGTACAAAATCATATTTGGATGTTTATGGTAGTAAAATATAAAGGTCGGTTGTAGTATGCAGCTGGTGTTGAGTTGGGTTCGTTTTATTTTGGTAGGCTTATACTGTACTGCATTTTTAAGCAAGAGCTATAAATATCGATTGAAGATGTAGTACCACGGGGTACGATTTCTTTCAAAGCTTTTTAACTAAGGAGTTCACAAAACATCAAAAGCCTAAAGTACTCCATTGCTTTACACAGACTTATCGGAGGTTTTAGCCTTTTATATCACGCTGGTCAGACATCTTACGAGACCCATGGAATAAATAAAACACTCCGTCTTCTTAATACGGGACCCCACGAATTTGAGTGGAGTAAGGTCACCAACCGTCCGTGTGGTGACGTATTAAGAATACAAAGTGTCACCACCCCTATTCATTACATGGGTGTCGTAAGAGGCGACTAAAGTAACAAAATAAGCAGATAATATCACTGCCAAGAGAAGGAAAACTAGAAACAAACCCTTTACCAACCCGTCTGGCCAGCGTGGTATAGTAGGCCAAAACCTCCTTTCAAAGGAGAGGCCCATGCCTAGCAGTGGACTGTTAAAGGCTGTTGATGATGATGATGATGAAGGTTACCAAAGACGATTGATCCAGGGGTAAAACTGTAACGTCAGCAACACACTTGTCATTCTTAAAGTGTTCACGTGAGGAACATATTATGGGAAGCTATACGCAGTCGTTCTTCTCTGTCAAAGTGTAAGCCCGAATAGGCCGACGAATTACCACCCTTTTTTATCGTGGTTTAATAATGACATAAAAGTTTGTAATTCCAAATGGCCTACTAATACTTAAATGAGTAACTTCTCCAAATTACTATTTTTAATTGCAAGGTTCTTTTTAATTATATAGAAAGGAAGGGAGGAGGAAATTCGTTTAAATGAGTTACACACGAGTTTTGTTGTAAAGCGGACTCTTTCGTGAGACGTTTCAAACGGATTATATAACTCGTGCGAGCTAAGATGGCACCTGGCTCAAAACGAAACATGATACCGTTCCCCCGCGTGATACCCCTCCGTCGTCTTGCGAGTAGCGTTAGCATCACTATTACCGTTGCACGAATCTTAACATAATAAGTTTAGTTTATTAGGTATTACCTAATGTCATATAAATCACTCCACGAATTTATATTATTAATATATCATTAGATTCATCTGGATAACCCAATTGTTTTAAGAAAGGTCACACAAAAAAAAATAGCATGACGACTATGAGACGCAATAGCTTAAAAGAAAGAAAATCCATATACATATGATATTTAGAGACTACGACTATAAGGCTTATCATGACGATTTAAAATTGTATTTTATAACCATTTGTCAGTTCCTAATTTCATTTAAAATGATATTAGGTATTACCTAATATTATTTAAATCACTGCACGAAGAATGCATTCGGGTAAATAATGAATGAGGCCTGCTTCCTATTGGTATGCATATGTATTTTCTTAACTCTGGTAGTAAAGTACCACTTAAGATAAATTATTATGTTATGAGAAACTACTTGATGCAAAATAAATGTTGAAATTTAATAAAACTAGACTAAAGTATATTTTTCTTACACTCAGTACTTTAAACGACTGACATTTGAGTCAGGTGCCATGTTAGGTCGCACGAGTTATACTGTTCGAAGTCATGGCTATACTGACCGATATGTTATCGCAATTATGTTTCGCTGCCTCATTGATCTAATGGACAGCGTATGCGGCTGCTAATCAAGAGGTTCTCGGGTTCAAATCCCGGGTCGGGCCAAAAAGTGTTTTTGGGTTTTTCTTAGGAAATTCCTAATAACAGCCCGGAGTTTGGAAGTTTTCGTGCTGAAATAAACTAGGTCTACCTACCTTAAAAATTGCTTACCAGCGATTTTCTATCATGTCTCTCGATATGCAAAAATAATTATAATTAGGTAAAATACCCATGGTTTGAAGGAAGTAGTTGGCAGGAGACTCGTTCAGCAGTCGACGGCGTTAGGTTGATAATTAATTTAAGTAGCAATCCCGCAGATTTATATTTAAATGTTACTGACCATGAAAGTTTAAAACAATATAATTTAAAAAAATCAATTTTTCAAACAGCTTTGTTTCCTTTTATTTTCATTGTATTCAGTAACTTAATAAACCTTTTAGTACAAAATATAATAGATCACGTTTCTTCCCTTTTTACCTGAAACACAAAAATACTGAGATAACCGCATTATTTATACGTACAAATGAAAATAAATGGTTACAAAACAGTGTTTATCGACAAAATACTACCCTATCGCCTATCTTTTAGTACAACAATAACTTTCAATCACGCACACAACCCTCAAATATATACCCTTCCATTTTCCAATACGACAGAAATCCCTGAAAAAAAAAATTCTTTACCCAAAGTCAATATATCGGTAAGCGAAAACTCGTGTAAGTACGAGTGAGTTTTTGCTAAGATACATCGGAAGGTTAAACCCTGGGTCAGATGTACCGACGCTTTATGGAAGGGTTACAATGATACGTCCGCTAGAGATGGGCTGTTATCGATGATTGATTTGAATTACTTTTACCGAGACTTAAATATTTTTTATTGAGTACCCTTTGTTATAGTATACTTTAAAACGTTCGTAAGTAGATAAAAAAGGTGATATAAATAAAAATAAATATTAACACATCTTACACACAACGTCATCTAGTCCCATACTAAGCAGAGCTCGTATTATGGGTACAAAACAACTGATATAAATACATAAACATACTTTTTTTTTTGTAAAAACACACATATTACACATAGAAAACACCGAGACTGCGAAAAAAATATTTGTGGATCACACAAATATTTGGTCCGACCTGGGAATCGAACCCGAGACCTTTTCATCAGCAGTGGCATACGCTAACCACTAGACCAACAAGGCAGTCAATAAATAAAGAGTAAAACAGACAGATACTAAACACAGGCTAGAAATTATTTATAATAATCTTCACCTGCGGCTCCGCCCACATATACGTCGGATATCACGGTAGAAAGTAGTCTATGTCCTTTTCCAGGCTTTAAACTATGTGTTTACCACATTTCATTTAAATCAATCCTGCAGTTTTGGCGTGAAAGCCCAACAGACAGTGAACTGTGTGAGAATGTTTGTTAGAAATATCTGCACCAGGTAAACGGCTATTATCTCTTTGCCTATTATGTAAGTGGTAAGTAAGTCTGAGAACAATTTTGTTTCAATTTTGTTTCATTGTAATTGTTAGTCGATAAAAATAATTACTCTGATAAATAAGTACACCAATAATTTATTTATTCACCTAAGATAAGAACAAAATTCATGTAAACATTTATCACACGTATAAGTGGATATCTCCTCAAATACGTATTCACAATTTCAAGTCACGCTCTCTCATCCATATATGAAATTCGGCTTTACATATCGATAAATCATTGGACATCCCTACCGACCCTGTCACAATAACAGCCTACCGACTATTTTATGAAAGCCTTTTATTCAAATTCGCCAGATCCTTGCCCAATAACCAATTGAAGAGACGTGTAATATATTTGGGGCCTTACATATATGACGGGTTCGGCTATAATTATGCAAAGTCAAGTTTTATTATACGACATTTAGGGGAAGGTAGGTATTATGCTTTATTTAAACGTTTACGGTAGAAGGAAATGGTTACTGGGGATGACAGAATTGTTAAAGTGGGACAAAGAAGACTTTGCAGCTCTTGAATATGTTTTTATAAATCTAACTAGCTTTCGCCAGCGGCTACGCCCACGTCTATATCAGTTATCGCGGTAGAAAGTAGCCTATGTCCTTTCCCAAATTCAGTTCTATCTTCATACCAAATTTCATCAAAATCGATTCAGTGGATTAAGCGTGAAAACGTAAGAGACAGACAGACAGACAGAGTTACTTTCGCATTTATAATAATATAGTAGGAAAGTAGGGATTTGATCGTGTATGTTTATAATTTAATTGCCAAATGAATTAAAATAAATTAACAAACCGTTCAATGTTTTCTTTTTATTTAGTCAAATTGGTTTCATAACTAGAGGGGTAACAAGAAAAAGTTTATTAACTAACTAAAAAAAATTGATAAAATTGATAAAGCTCATTCTATCCGAGCTTTTACAAATGTATTGACACCTTTTTCATTAAAATCGATTGGGTACTATTACCCAATCGATTTTAATGAAAAAGGTAATGTCACTTAGTCACGTGATAAAAACAAAATATTAGCCAATGAAACATGAGAATAGAGAAAACAATAAAAAACGAAAAACGTTTGCAACTTGACTAGGGGACATTAGTTTAGTCGCTACGGCAAAAATACAAATATGTACAGACTGCCAAAATGATGCCCCTTCCTTTTGGCAAACATTGTCTGGTAAAAAAGGATTACGGTTGCATGGAAATGAATGAAATGAAATGAAATGAAATGAAATCATTTATTCTGCAATTAGGTTACATGAACAGTTTTGCAAGTTAAACTTTTTTTTTGAGCAGATGTGTACGGCTCTGATGGTTTTGACGGAAGTTGATAGATCGCTTAATTGAACACGAGAACTCAGTACATAATATAATTGCTGCCTGCCTCGTTGGTCTAGTCATTAGCGTAGCAGCAGCTGCGGCTGCCGATCAAGAGGTCTCGATTCCTGGGTCGCACCAAATGTTTACATGATCTCCAAACATTTGTTTTGGAGTTTGGGTGTTTTCTATGCCTAGTATGTGTGTATTTACATAAAAGTTTATACATATATGTATTTATATCAGACGTCTAGTATCCAAAGTACAAGCTCTGCTTACTTTGGGACTAGAAGCCGTTGTGTGTTAGATATCTAAAACATTTATATATTTACATTTACATTTATCCATTGTGCTTCTCTCAAATTGATATTGTGGGTAAATAGTAATTATTATCGTCGAGTATTCAACACATTGCGTCGTGTGGTTTCCGTTTAGTAATGAAACGTAACTGACAGTGGACATCAATTTCATAATACAGTTTAACTGTTGTGGTATTCAGTGTGCAGATACAATGGGGCATTGTTAATAGTGCCTTTGTCAATTGACGACCACTTACAAGAAATTAGTTATGGCATGACATGTTACAAACCAGAAGCAGCAGAGAGCTATCTATGCTAGTTCTATAGCTAAAGATTTTGTTTGCTTAGTTGATCTCACTTATATGCTCAAGTTACTAATAAATGCCAGATAATGAGTGCATGGCTTTATAGCCGTGCTAATTGTTGGGCTGAGCCGACTCGAGCGGGGAAGTACTATCCTTTCACAAAAGACCAACCTAAAGGGGTAGTCATGCTGTCATGTTGTTGATGCATCTCTCTATCCCGTCATAGAGTACCATATGGCATTGTCCGCATTGAGTAAGGATCAGGAGGGGTGAGCCATTTTAGCAGGATTAAATATATAAATTAAAACTCCGATAAAACTACTCCAAAGTGAAAAATTCTTAAAAAAGGCCATTCATTATAAGGTTCTAAGCTATGTTACAATCTCCAGCAAACAGTATGGAGACGACATCAATAAAAAATAAAAGTTTTATTACTTGCTAAAGAAACACAAATTGCTCAGGTAGCTTTTAAGTAAAAATGAAAAAAGAAACAAGCAAAATGGAACATGCGACTAATAGCCAAATTATTTTCTTGAGGATTAAGAAGACAGTTACCAAATAATAATTGAAGTAGTTGACAATCTCACGTACAATAGAAAAGGTACATTTACACGTACAAGTAGGAATCGCATTAAATGAAAGTGATTCGGTCCCGAAGACCCCCGGTAGACATTACGACGGTTATAACATTCTTAATTGACCGTTCAAACGGCTGATAAGAACTTTATGTTATGATTGCTACGTTTTATCGAGATTCTTAAGAAATTTTAAGATTAGGGATCACTTAAATTTGTATGATTTCAGCAAATTATCAAAAGGATTTTTTTATATTAGGCAAATTGGAAAATGATCACTACCATTGATCGAAGAATATGTATAATTGGTGTCTTGGTTATATTTTGAAATAGGTGTTTATAGGCGAGACTGTTAAGTGAGGACGGGAGAGGAGTGCCACCGAAATATAAGACACCACTTCTTTACTTTAACGACACACACGGGAAGAATAGAGGTGGTGAAACTATGTCTTCTTAAGGCTTGAGCGTTCGGATTTGATTACCAGGATGTACCAAATGTTTTTATGATCTGTGTGGCGACTTCCACATACAGCGTGACGAAAAACATACGACAGTGCCATCTAGCGAAGAAACATGGAACTACAAAGAAAAATACGTCACGATCTAAACTGAGTAATTACTAATCCTGAATCGCGAAAGTGACATTCTCACGCCGATTAGCATATATACAACATCCCAACATCAACTGTTGGGCAGTGGCCCGCCAGGTACGATCACCTCGCCTGGTCGGAGGATCCTCCCTTTGTGTTGGAGGAACACGACACCCGTTCCTCTACAATCTGAATATATTTGTTTTGGACTATGTATGTCGGTATTTATGAAATGTTGTATTTACATCAGTTGTACCCGTAGTACAAGCTCTGCTTAGACTAGATGGCGTTGTGTCTGCACTACACATAATATAAACACACATTTATACTACACATTGACCTAAAAACAACTATGATTCTAAAATTTAATCGTGGTACAAACCACTTAGTTATAAAATATGTCGACAACGAAATAAATTAAAACAACTACATCGCAACGAACAAAAGGAAATATCCCAAAAGACATTTCCCAGCCGACCCCTTTGCCAAGTCACTGTACAAACTATTGCAGTACTGCCAACAGCTTTATTCTAGCAATGGACGATGTACAAAACAATTATTTCTTTATTTTTATTAAACCTTAATAGCCATACATCAAACCTATCCCATTTAAATGAACAATGTTTCATTTTTTCAAACAAATTTTATGGTGTGATTCGGTCCGCGTGTATGTTGGTTATTGCGACAAAAAGTAGTTTATGTCTTTCTTAATGGTCTATTCTATCTTTCTACTGAAATTCATCTGAACCAGTTCAGCGCTTTAGCCGTAAAAGCGTTACAGAATGCAATAGGATGTGGAGAAACTTTGAATATTGAGGAAGGGACGTTTATAAGAAACGTTGGAAGGCAACAAATATCGACCTTTTACGATATTAGCGGAAATAAAACGTTAGCGCCGTTCAGATTATCGTGGTAACGCCATCTATCGATCTTTACAATACAAGACTCGGACAACAAGTGATAAGCTTTTTAATCGAGAGATACTCATCGCAAACAGTCTCGAATCTAAATTGTTTGAAACTTTAGCTGTAACAACAAGTTCAGATAAACACCAAACTATAATACTCAGATTTGTAGTCCAGCCTTAGCTTATATGACTGTTATTGTATTTAGTATGTTATTGTCTTGTACATACGTGTGTTATTGTATTAGCAAAGTTTAGTCGAAAACAGAAATGTTTTAGGGGCTAAGTTGGTTTATTTGTATGGGTTGTGTTGGAAATTGGTGCTTTGAGGAACTTGATAATACTTAATTAGTATTACGTCATGTTATTGCGAGATGTGTTTAAGTTGGTGTTTTTTGGTATTTGTATATGACTGGATGGACTTCGTATCATTTACTTAAAATTGTGAATATAGATTTTGGTTTTATACTATTTTTAGCTATCATCTTCCGAGCCTTTTTGCCCAAGTTTATTTGGGGTGGGCTACTAGTTCAACCGGTTTTACCTGAATTTCAGCCTCAGCAAACCTAAGGGAGAACTGAAATTTTAAGATTGAACTAGTTGTCAGTATATTTGAGGGCACTGACTTCGCAATAACGATTGCCATAGATGTTCATGACAACCGGGACCGACGGCTTTACGTGCTGTCCGAGGCACGGGCGTAAATCACCGCCTAACTTCCAAACTCCGGGCTGCTATTAGGAATTTCCTAAGAAAATCCCAAATACACTTTTTGGCCCGACCCGGGATTTGAACCCGAGACCTCTTGATTAGCAGTCGCATACGCTAACCACTAGACCAACGAGGCAGTCACTATTTTTAGCTATCAAGTTACATGTATATCTACATACATATATACTCTACTCTTCCTGATGAAAGTATGAGTAAAATTCAAGAGAAGGGTTCACCATTTTTACTATAAATGAAGACTATGCTGTATGGTGACCCATGCTAGGGTTTCCTGGTAAAATGCTACAGCACGTTTTTTTTTCTTTTAAGGATAATTTCCGCATTAGGTATGTATACATCCTGTGTCGCAGGGCAGTACAAACATAATACATACGGACACAAAAACACTCAGACTCAGAATAACAATTTGTAGATAAGACAAAGTGTTGTTTAATGTAGGATTTGAAACCACAATGCTTAAGGCTGTAGAAAGGGGCGTAGTGACCGCTTAAATCACTAGGCCGACTGTGCAGTCCACTTTTTTGACCTCCAGTCTTAGACTAACCAACGAAATACGACAGTACGTTTTTAATTATTGTTGTAATGGAATAGGCGTTTGTCTTCCATCTCACCTGTTGGAAAGTGTAGATGAATCCAAAAGAAACCTGTTCACTTTACTCTTAAAGGCTCCAGAGTTCAACTCATCAGGGAAAATAGACGATGGCTGGTTAGTTTAGGTTAGTGTTCCATACGAGGGTACTACTGCTCCGGTCGAGCTGCCAATCGTGCAGTAATCAGCGAGACTACTATTTCAAACGTTTGTTTCAAGTTTTCTCTTTCTATGTGGTGTACACAATACATAAAAAAATACATTTCAACATTATCAGCACAATTTTTCCCTATCTAAGTACATCTATCCCCCTTTTGTATCTCAGACGTAATCTCACAGAGGCATAAAATTTGCAATCGAAAGGCCGAACAACTTGCGCATAAATCCGTTTGAAATATTGATAGCGTTTGTAGGGATAGCAAAAAAACTAACGGTTTTGTATGTCATGAGTGGTTTATTTAGATTTATTTTATTTAAAATTGTATACATATAATTTACAGTATCGAACTTTTGAAAGATTTTTTACTTTTTCTTACACTAGCTTCACTCCGTGACATTACACGCTAGACAAGTAATCTTATCATCATCATTATCATCAACAGCCTTTAACAGTCCACTGCTGGACATAGGCCTCTCCTTAGAAAGGAGGTATTGGCCTACTATTTATTAATCTTAAGGTGACCACAAAACAATATTATTTTTTACCTCAATAATCAACGATAATGTATGTTTGATGATAGAAAAAGAAACAGTATGATTGAGAAGAATTACTCAAAAGTTTAGTTTACTTACAAACACACTTATGGCTGCTTTTAATTAGAATGAATAAGACCTGAATATTTACCAACCCTAGCGATTCAAAACAAAGATGTTAATGTTGAACTTAATAGATAATATCATAAAATAGGGATATCGCTAAATGTTTTCACAACTAAAGCAGTCAAACATGTGTAAAACAAGTTGCAACTGAATATGTAATCCTACTTTGCACGTTTGGATTTTGTTTTTGTTTGTAATAATTCTGACGTAACTAAAGTATTATGCTAAAGCCTAACCGTATTGCAAAATTAAAAATAAATATCTTGTTAATTACACGTTCCTCATTAAAAATTTCACTATAAGCCTCAAATTTATCCAAGTTTGTAATCTCTGTTCGCATTAATGCTTATATTACAGTCGAAATGCTTAATGTCTGTTTAAAAAAAGGTCATTTTTGAATACCATCTAACCAATATCATAATCGTGAGTTAATATTTTATTGTTAATATACTCTTTACAATTGGAATAAGGCACTTAACCTGAATAGTACGTAGTGTAGGACGCCCACAAGCCAGGTGGAGTGACAACTTACGCAGGATGTCTGGCAGGAGCTGGATACGAGGAGGCCAAAATCGTATAGATTGGTGTGTGGTGGGAGAGGCTTATGTCCAGCAGTGGACTGCGATAGGCTGATGATGAATAACCTGAATATTTGAAACGGTTTTTACAAAATCCCGAAATAAAGAGCAATGAAGCAGAGCGAATCTTTATAAGGAAGTAGCTCCCTGGGGTTCAAATTCTTTTCTAAATTTCTATAAAATAGTAGTGTGTACTCGCAAGTTGTATCCAACTTTTTGTAGCTAAGCAAAAAATAAAAAACCAAATGCTTTTCCTAGCAAACTTTTTATTGTTTCAAAACAAGCTCGGAACAAACAGTTAATTTGAAACTGCAGTCTTGAATAACTGAAGTCTAAAACTAGCCGTGTCCCATCCAGAGTTTTCTAACAAAACTTTTACAACTCAAGAAGTGGAGGCTCTTGTAACCCGTTTATATTAGGACTATATGATCCGGCTAGTGCATCTTGGTTTGTTCAACTTTAAAAGTTTACTGAAGACATTTTCGTGTTTACTGTTGAACAGTTTAAAAATAAAGGAGGCGTTTGTATAGCAAGGAAAATAAACTTAGTGTACTGTGTCTGAGGAATACTATTTTATTCTCGATTGTAATCAAGTTTGGATACAAAGTGTTAAGTAGGCAGGAAGGTGTACTACGATATAATTGTACATGTACTAACAATTCTATTACATTCAAATCAAACTTGAGAAAAGAGATTAGAAATGAATAAACATAGTAGAACCATTATTTATTATTAATGATAAATTGGCAATGAAAACAGAATCTCATCGATTATAGTAATCAACTAATACTATTTCTCTCGGACATCTGACACATAACATCATCTAGTCACAAACTAAGCAAAGCTTGTGCTATTGGTACTGCATGGCGTGCATACATGACACGGACTCAAAGAACACCCAGACTCAGAACAACACTTTGTGAATTACACAAAGTGTTATCCCACGTGCGATTGAACCCACGACACTTGGCGCAGTAGGAATCGGCGTGGCGACCGCTTAAACCACTAGGCCAACCGTGCAGTTATATCAAACTCCACATACTGTACATTGAAATCACCTAAACTCAGAAACAAATATTTTTATATCATACAAACATTTGGTCCAACCCGGGAATTGAATCCTCTTAATCCTTAGCCGCATACCCTAACCACTATACCAGCAAGGTCAGTCAAGTATAGATATACTTTTATTCTTAAAGTAGAACATAGGCTTACCGTGATAACCGAAATACAGGCAGGCGGAGCAGCGGGAAAAAGCTATTGATACTATAATTCTACTCAAATCCAATGGATGAATCACATATCATACAACATATCTTTATAATAATCAGCGTATGTCACACATATCAGGTCAAGCCACATCTCAAGATGGAATCAATTAAATCACTTGAGACGACTCTTGTGCCGTTAATAAATACATATTTATGAATGAGATCTATTATGTAGTTTCATTTTCCCATACAACCGTTGATGGTTCCGCTGTAGCAGTACTTGATGTTAAAATATTCATAAGTTCAACTGGAGAACAGACGTCGTTCATGATGTTGGAGATTTAACAGCGTGGCTTTTATAGATTTTTGGGTTTATTAGATTTAATGACAATCCTTTTCTGATCATAACAATATCCACACCGTGTCATCTTTAGGTATTTTATTCATTTAATTGTGTGATTGCCTGAAAAACAGACCTTACTTATATCAGGCAGTTTGAAATACATATTGACAATCAACAGTGAGTTTAGAAGAGCAATTTTGTAGTATGATATAAATAGTTGGCTCTAATCATGTTATTATGTAAGAATTAAGTTTGTCGAAATATTTAATTTGTTTACTCTTAAAAAAGTCGACCGAACCTTGTACATTTAATGTGTTTTTTTTATATTTATCTTTTTCCTGCGTTCGATGATATTTTGGTTTAGAATATGCAATAAAAAACTGGAACTCAATACTAGCGCACGTGGTTTCCCTCCCACTATAATCCTGGGTCCTTTAGTGAAAATGATTCTCACTTGGCTGCCATGGTGTGAGTGACAATTTAATATTGCCCGCATTCACAGTGAGTATGGTGCCCCCCCCCCCCCCCCTTGCAATTTACTTATGCTTTCATCAATGAATAATTTACTGGCCTACACGTACATGGCCTATATCTATCCTTGATGTATCTAATACCATTACTTTCTGAGACTAGCGCGTTTAAAAAACAACTTGTTCAGTTGTATAATATTAAATATAGATAATTCTTCCTTCCTTCCTTCCGTGTGGTGGTGGATTAAGAATACAAAGTGTCACCACCCCTATTCATTCCATGGGTGTCGTAAGAGGCGACTAAAGGAACAAAATAAGCAGCTAACATCACTGCCAAGAGAAGGAAAACTTGAAACAAACCCTTTACCGACCCGTCCGGCCAGCGTGGTATAGTAGGCCAAAACCTCCTTTCAAAGGAGAGGCCTATGTCCAGCAGTGGACTGGTAAAGGCTGTTGATGATGATGATGATGAAATATAGATAAGATAAATATAGTCAAGACATAATTTCTTATTTATAAATAACAAGTGTCATCTTGTAATGTAGCATGTTAAATAGTTGACATAAAAAAACGGTACGACATGAAAAGAAAAAGTAATTAAAAAGTAAATAATATAAATATATATTATAATGTATTTAATACAGTTTCAAATAACTTATTACTCGTTCCACTCACAACACTGGGGCTTGAAATAAATTCAACTGCAAAATTGATTTTCTTTTCTGATAATTGCTTCAGTCAAATAATGCAAAACAATATTTTTTCATTTTTAATATTCTATCTTGAATAGCAAGCAATCTTTGAGTATCAATTTCATTACTTTATGTAAAGTACTGCTCATTTAATTCTCAATCTTATTAATACTTATCTAAAATTACTTTTCGTATCTAAATACGTTGTCGTTAAAACTCCAGTCACTTGAATCCTAAAGTCAATGTTGATAAAACAACTTGCCATTTCTGAGTGCTTATAAATTCGTGGCGTTTCAAGACTTGTGTAATGCTACCGATCGAAAGGGCATATGTAAATAGTGGATGTCTTTAGACAAAACACGTTTTGTTTCTAAATAGTTGATTACTTTAATAGCCTTCGCAAATGTAATTCTATACATATAATAAATCGATTACTGTGCAAAGCTTACTTTAAACTTCTTTAGGAAGTATTTTGGCTTTTATAATATATTTATTCGGTATTATAAATATATATTATGACTAGTTGACCCAGCGAACTTCGTACCGCCCAACTTTAAAATTCCAGAACTTGATCGCAGCGCCACCTACCGGGTCCAATTGCGAATCTAAACCATTCCCAGATCCCCTTGATAACACACAAAAAATTTCATCAAAATTGGTCCAGTCGTTTGAGAGAAGTCCAGTGACATACACACTCACAGAAGAATTATATATATAAAGATTAAACAATAATAAACCAAAACACAGGACGCCCACAGGCCAGGTGCAGTGACTACTTGCGCTGATGAAGAAGGCTGGTAGGAGCTGGATGCGAGAAGTCCAAAATTGATCAGAGTGGCGTGCAATGGGAGAGGCCTATGTCCAGCAGTGGACTGCGATAGGCTGATGATGATGATGATCTATACATATTTGCTCTAAGATATTATTAGGATATATTGTAGCGTTCTTGTCGTATACTTATATTGATCAGAAATCAGTAGAATGACTACCTACAGAAATGTTGTGCGTTTAGAGAAAATCCCAAATTATACCTACAATATTAGCCGGAATTAAATTTCAAAAACTTTAACAATAACCTTCTACTAAACCTTTTTCCATTCATAATTGAACAAATGCCCTACAAAGCAGCAACCATAATCTCTTTCGTAGAATTCATAACTTCGAATTATGAATATGTATTAATCTCTTTTCCCATTTTTTTTTGTAATTATAAATGTGAAAACCTAATTTATTTACATTAAATAAACATCACATTATCTCCAGAATCTAGAACACGTACCAAAAGCTTTGCATACTTGACATTTACAGGCTTCATTGATTACCTTAGCTTTCACACAGGTATTTTGGTTACGGCACCTATTTCCTGAGCAACTCCAACTCAAAATAATTAACTTTATCTAAGAAACGCTGGCTAGACATTAAAATTACCCAACGATAAGCTTCTCATCAAAACTTTATCAATTACCACGTGGTTTAATTTAAGAAAACAAATGGGACTTTCTATTCGTGCGGATTAAACTTAAGGTTTTTGCCAAATAAAATCAACCGGCCCGCTAAACTGCTAGCTCAGTAGAACTTCATTAAACTTTTAAAGTATTCAAAGTTAAATTAATTATAGCTACTACTTTATAGGGAGAGTAATTAATTTTAACATAAAGAGGCGCGACGTAAAAGCCGTGTTGTCATCTTAGGAGGTCTCTGGGGTCCTCCATTTGTTGCTAATGAGGTTGATTACCAGTATTTTAGAGGGAAAGTGAATCTGTTGAGGACTGAGGACTTCATTGCTTGCATAATGACTGAAATTTCTCACGTTTAAGGTCAGGAACATCAATTGGGTTAATACCACCTTGTGGAATTGTAACATAGGAGTTTTAATCAGACAGAGTGGACAAGTTTGTAAACATTTGTAAATCTTGTAGCTTATAATTTTTGGTAATGTGTTTATATAAATAATAAAATCTCGTACATCTTACACCTAACGCCATCTAATCCCAAACTAAACAGAGCTTGTATTATGGGTACTAGACAACTGATACATACAAAACACCAAAACTCCAAACCAAATATTTGCGGAGCACACAAGCACACAAACATTTGTTCCGACCCGGGAATCAAACCTAAAACGTCAAGCACAGCAGTCTCATACATTACCACTGCGCCGCCGAGGCAGTCAAAAACTATACATACATATACGAGTATATACTACCCACGTTTTTTTCGAGGAGTAGGTAGATTAATATTCAAACGCCCACGTATTCTCGATTTTTATTTTAGTACTACTTACGGGGTAAGAGGAAAAAGCTCCATCTATCGTCAAGCGTGGACAAATATACTTATAGAATAAGCGTATTTATATATATCTAAATATATAGTGTCCTATGATAGATAAAAAAATGGAAAAAAAAAAATTCCGAGAGAACTCGATTCTCGCGGTATCTCGACAATTTTCATCAATGTAAAATGTAATAAAGAGAATCCATGATTAGGGAAAAAGACGAAACATCAAAATACTTCTCTTATTTTGAATAGTTCTAAATAAAATGTAGAAGTTCTATTATGTTTAAGAAAGAGGAAATAATTCCAAATTTTTGCTTTTTTTTCTCTTGAAATTTTGAAGCAATTTTTTAAAGAATATCCAATATCGTTCTTAGTTTCATTTTTCAAATTTTTTCCTTTTTAAATAAAAAGAATGCCATTTTAATTAACAATTCTTTTTTTTATTGTAACTTGTAATTCAAGAAAAAAGTACCAAAATGTCGCTCTTATTTTGAATATAAATACCCGATCTAGATATACAAGTTTAGGGGTAGGCCGTAATTCATTCGAGGCGTTTCTAGTTACCACAAGATAAATGTGTCGACGTATTTTCTGCCTTCAGGGAAATATCCCAACTACCTATAAATGTTAATGTTATACCTGAGGTATTTTTATTTTACCGCAAATGGGTAGAACCAGTGTTAGCTTCAATTTCAGCTGGTATTTATCACGATTTTACATGGGTAAAGGATTTTTGTGTTTTAGTTATTGTTTAATGGTATTAAGGTCAATGTATAGACGGATTAACTGATGGTAAGTGAACTCCACTGCTCATGGAAATACAAATCAAAAGACATAAGGGTTTTGCTGTACTTTGAGTGCTTCATATCTAAAAACGGTGGGGAAGGAGGAGGGATTTTTGCTGCCCTTCGGTAACAATGATGATGTTCTAATAACCGATTTTGTCCTCAGCGGCTAGTCTCAAATAGATGTTATAATGTACAATTGTATGCACAAACACACGTGCATTCATTGTTCCCTTATCATTCGATGGGACGAATATACCATACGGAGAGGGAGAGACCAGACGCAGTAATCTTACTCACTCGGTGAAAACCAAAACCAAAAAACAAAACTCGCTGCGATAATTGAGAATAAGGTCTTAAATGTAAGATTTTTCAAGTAAACCAGAAATGCGACTAACTTACATCTATAACAGTACCTGTATATAAAAACTGTTTTTGTAAATCAATCGCATTTTTAAATTCAAGTCCATGACATTTAAGCAAACATCTCCGTGTATCCAGGGAGATAGTGGAAAAAGAATGCAGGCAACATTAACTGCTTGCTAGTCGGAAGATTTCCCAACAGTATAAAAGTGTCTTCTTAGAAAACAACGCGGATATACATTTTTAAAAAGGCTGGTTTCTTTAGAAAATTAGATCTCCTAGTCTGAATAGTTAGTTTTTTTCTTAATATTTATACGCTATTTAGGAGTGGGGGAAGAAAGGCGGTATACGGTTCGAAATAAATCAAAATAAATAAATATGTCGGACATCTGACACGCAAAATAATCTAGTCCCAAATTAAGCATGTACTATGGGTACTAGACAACTAATATAAATGCATAAATATCCTTTTTTTTGTAAATATATACTTAACAGACAGAAAAAAACACAAACTCTGAAAGAAATATTTGCGGATCACACAAACATTTGGTTTGACCCGGGAATCGAACCCGAGACCTCG
This sequence comes from Phragmatobia fuliginosa, assembly GCA_932526445.1. NCBI lineage: Eukaryota > Metazoa > Arthropoda > Insecta > Lepidoptera > Erebidae > Phragmatobia > Phragmatobia fuliginosa. The sequence goes on along the minus strand of OW052081.1, from coordinate 12,468,553 downwards.
CCCCGAGACGAGCACGTTTAATGTCAAAAACCGTTATACTCAGAACATTCACAAACAAAAAAGCTTCATTTTAAACCTTTTCTTTCAAAGAAATAGCAAGATAAACTTTATATTGTACATCACGTCTCCGAGGTGGCTGTCTCGAGTTGAACAATCAAAGCGCCGAGCTGCTCAAGCTTAGTAGGTCCAAGAGTACTCTGGTTTTAACATCTGAAGGAAGAAGAATTATGCTGTCACTATGTTGTTGTAAAGCTTCATAGTTTGCATAATCTGTTAGTGAATTGGCTTACAATATTGAAGAACTTTAAGTTTAAAGAAGATAACGTTCGAAATTGTATAATTTATGTACAAGGATACGACTTTTTGTTTGTTTGTCTGTCAATTTCAGATTTTGGCGTATTTAACGCGCTAATATCTGAAATAGGAGACTTACATTCTCTTATTATTTTAAGGCCATTACTATACGTTTTAATATGTGATACTACGATTCTTAGAAACGGAATAGTGACTTATACATGCAAATGAAACTCAAAAATTAGTAAACTGAGTCCAAGTGTAAAAATTGCTCAACTGCCGTACATTAAGACTCAATTTTTCTAAAAATTATTTCCCAAAAAGTATAAAAAGATTGTACAAAAATATATATATGTCTTGTTTTATCACACAACAGAAATTATTTTAACTATTTATATGCAAAATGCAATGTTGTATCTTAGAATTTATGTGAAGCTAAATTATGCATTCGATAGCATTTTGGTGCGTGTAATGTATCTTTAGAAAATATTGGATATTAAATTTTATTTTATAGTACGTAGCTGTTATGTAGCTTCCTTGTTGGGGAAATTTTTGTAGAATATTTACATTACATTTTCATGTGTAAAACTAAATATATTATCTAAAATCGAATTCACGACTTACAGTGCCCAAGTATTGGTACATAGAACGAAAGGAAAGAAAGCAAGATAAATTTATGAAAATTATCGCAGAACATACATATAAAAACCGACGAATTGAGAATCTCCTCTTTTCTTGAAGCCGGATAAAAAATACAAACCCAAGCAAATATTTTCAAAGTATTCATTTTTAAAATCAAAAAATATTTCCAACATCTGACACACAACGTTATTTAGCCTAAAACTAAGCAGAGCTTGTATTATTGGTACTAGAAAACTGATATAAATACATAAACATACTTTTTTTTTAAATACATAAGTACATACAAAACACCCAAACTCTGAACCAAATATTTTCAGACCACACAAACAATAAGCCCGACCTGGGAAAGGAACCTAAGGCCTCAATTACACAAGTCGCATACACTACCACTCCGCCATCAAGGCAGTCAATAAATCATAACGCTTATACGAAATAAACCTCAAAAGAAATTGTTTCTAACGACTTACAACTGAGAATTGCATAATAATTTAAAGAAGAGTATAAAAATTCAATTCAGTGTAACGGCCACAATACGGCCAGGTCTCTTCGCCATATTTCATCCGAGGCTTTGGTCTGACACGATCATTTCCTGAACTTCCCTTTCTCACCTCCTGAATTAAAATGTACTCGTTTCCGTTTGTGTTACGAAAAAATGTAATTCCTTTTTTCTAAAATTGAAAAAATTTCGCCCCCGTTTTATTTGAGTTGGGGTTGTAAAGGACAATGGGGTAAAATGGATTAGTAGGTTTCTTCTATTGTGTATTTTTACTGACATTTGTGGGATGCAGCTAATTGATTCAATGGTTTGTTTTTTGATTTGGTGGTTATGATTGATTGCGTTTGGATTTATTTTTATTTTATATGAAAGAAAAAAAAATGATAGAATTTCCATTTACTGAATGCATATGGAATTATATATGGTACTTACATACATCAAAACGAACAAACTTATAACCCAGTGTGACAATTCTAACAATTAAGTAATATCATGCACTACTCATTTCATAACATAATTATCTCGTAAAATCTGATAAAGAATGTTACACGAAGTAACATAGATTACTTAAATTTTAGAAAAATTGGGGTTATGTAAAAAAACTAAATTACAACCAGTATAATTTTAACAAAATAAAACCGACTTCAAAGAAAAACTATTCCGAGTATCCTAATTGCGACAGGTATGCCTATGATATTTGGGAAGTTCCCTGAATTTCTCCAGGATCCTATCATCAGATCCTGATTTCCTTATCATGGGACCACAGCGCAAGGGACGCATGAGCTTTCAAATAAAAAAATATTTTTAAAAAACGGTTCACCCAATCGAAATTTCTGAGGTAACAAATATAAAAAAAAAATATAAAAAAATCGAATCAAGAACCTCCACTTTTTTGAAGTCGGTTAAAATAGTGAACAAAATCTGATTTTAAAGCAACAAATACCGCAGTAAGTTTGTAATAAGTAGTTAAGCACAGTTTATAAGCCATTATAGGATAGAAGGACTTTAACTTTGCAGTACATTTAGTTACTTAAATAATGTACTAAACGTGCACAATAGTGCCTTAATATCATTTTACAAGGTTTTTCTCCATCTCACGATCGTTTGTAAGAGATAACCGCAGTGCGATAAGGCCAGCAATTTTATTGTATTAACCGCATTATACTTTATTTTCAACTTTGTATCGTCTTTGATGTACAATTTTGCCAATTTTGCATGATAGTGATGCAGAAAAACTTCACTTAGACAGTATAGTGTGGGCCACCATGCCATCTGTACTCATCTGGTACCTCTAGGATTCTACTCATGCTTTCCATCAGGTACAGTAAAGTCACTTCAATGGGCTTAAATATAAAAGGACAATACTTGCATTTTGATCCATTGGTTATAGGTTATGGGTTCATTTCCCACCCAGGACAAATATTTGTGTGATGAGCATGATTATTTGCACTGTCTGTGTGTAATTTATCTATAACTAGCTGATGTCCGTGGCTCTGCTCGCGTCCAAGAGGTATGAAAATTAGATGTTAGCCGATTCTCAGACCTACCCGACATGCACACAAAATTTTATACAAATCGGCCCAGCCGTTTCGGAGGAGTATTGAAACGAAAATTGTGACACGAGAATTTTATATATGAGATAATATGTATTTTGTCCATGTGGTGACGGATTAAGAATACAGAGTGACACCACCCCTATTTATCCCGCGGGTGTCGTAAAAGGCGACTAAGGGATAAACTACGCAAGACAACGTCAACGCAAAGAGAAAGAAAACTTGAAACCAACCCTATACCAATCCGTATGGCCAGCGTGGTATAGTAGGCCAAAACCTACTTTCTAAGAAGAGGCCTATGTCCAGCAGTGGACTGTTGAAGGCTGTTGATGAATATCTATTTATTTAGAAATAATTTACCAAGTAAAGTCTGTTAACTATGTTTATCAAAAGCCTGGTTACCTTTGCATAAAATCTGTTTAATTTAGACTCAGAGAGCCACACGCCTAAGTATTTTAAATCAAGCCCTTTTCATCCTTTAACCCTTTCATTTATTTCATTGATAATATTGTTCTTATCTACAAAAGAAAAGTAAAATATCTCTCAATAAATTCAAGCAATAAAATTGAGAAAAAGGTTTTTCATTAAGAGAAACCGAGTTTAAGTGTAAATTTTAGCCGAAATTCACGTCGGCCGTCCTTCCTGTTATAACTATTATTATGGGACCTGTTTATTCCCGTTGATTGTGCAGACTTAGTTTATTGTAAATAATCAGCGCCTTGGGTTTCCAGCTGAGATTTATACTGAAGTCTTTATGATATCAACCGTTGTTATTTGAATCTTTTCATTCATTTATAAAAATTTGGTGTTGTTAATGTAATGTTTTGTGTTTATAGTAAGCACGTTTTTTTTTTAAAAGCATTAGGAATATAAATCCTGTGTCGCAGGGGACTTTAGAAACATACATGAAACGGACACAAAGAACACCCAGACTCAGAACATCAATTTGTGAATCACACAAAGTTTTTTCCTACGTAGGATTTGAACCCTTAACTTAACGAAGTAGAAAGCGGCGTGGCGACCACTTAAACTACTACGCCAACCGTGCAGTCGTCAATGACAATATGCAGTCTCTGATGAATTCTTATTTAGTTAGAATTATTCTGTACATGGTTTTTAATAAAGCCTAATTGGAAAGCATTTGTATCTTATTAAATAGTAATACTTTATCTTTATATATATAAATCTATCTATCTAAACGACCTGATCGATTTCGATGAAATTATTGTGTGTGATCAAGTGGGTTCGAGAAAGGTGGCGCTGCGATAAAGTTCTTTGATTTCAAAATTGGGTGGTAAGTATTTATAATATTAATATGGTGTATAATTATGTATAATATATAATTTATAAAAAAAAACGATATCTCTAATCAGTTTAAATATTCAACATTTTACATTATGTATATACTTTATGAAAATACGACTATTATTTTTACTAAAAGAAGGCAAGCCAAACACAATTATAACAGAGACATTTTCAAATTAAGAGAAACATCCAACAGAAACTTAACGCCGCCCATATCATTACTTAAACCTCGGGTTTGGGTCGTACAAAAAAATTAATGTAATTAATGTGTAATCCAGTTACAAATTCAATTACATCATAATGGTTGTTAAAACGACAAGTTATCATACAGGCCAGGTGGATTCAGGTACTTGTTCGTGGAAAACAAACAGCCTATGTAAATTTGGTAGCAGAACATTCGCCGCATGTCATTCATCACGTGTGCGAGGGGAGAATGGGGTCTTATTAGGTTGGGATGAGCTCACGTGTAACGGTTCTGTGTATATAAAAAACTACATATCGTTTTTCATTTATTTATATGATGCATAAAGAGTATTTAATCCTTACTAATATTATAAATACGAACGTAACTCTGTCTCTGTCGCGCTTTGACGCCAAAATTAATGAACCGAATACAATGAAGTTTGGTACACAGATACGCTAGAGTTTGGAAAGGACATAGGCTACTTTTACCGCTATAACCGAGATACACGTGGGCGGAGCCGCGGACAAAATCTAGTAGTTTCATTTCAAACGATTTTTGTTAATCCTCGGCTTCTATCGGTCATAGTGTAATATTGCGTGCCTGTAGCTTTTGTTGATAATATTTTTCTGTTCGAACTAGTTGTTCTAGAGTCAAAACGTTCAATTAAACCAACGAATTCCTCAACTTCGTAATGTATGTCGAAATTAAAGTTTTATAGTCCTCATTAAAATGTAATAAACATAAAAATCACTGATAGCACTGTGCTTTAATTAGATAAAAAATACTAATATGTAAAAAACATATATTGTCACTCCTTAATAGTAGTAATACCTAACGGAACCCTAAAATTACGGCACTTGCACCACAAAAAGCCGTGAAATAGGGTTATTTTTATTACCACGAATAAAAAGATGATGGTTTTAGGTATTTCACAGTTTACAGCCCCGAGGGATATATTGTTGGAATGACTTGGCAGAATTAAAGTGAATATTATCATTATTTTGACTATAAGAGCGATCACACCTTTGGTTTATTTTTAACGTATTCTTTTTTTCAAGAAGGTTAGTAAAGTCTTTTTGATTTCAGCACGAATAATACGACCCTTTTTCCTTTTTTTGTCTGTGCGGAAATACTTTCGGCTACCAGTGGGTGGTTATATGGAACTAACTATAATAATAATAATATATAATAATATAATTTATTGAAAACTCATATTACAATACAAGTACAATGCTTTGAATACTTCAGTTTACATTTGCTTTTAACATATAAGAATAAGGCAACTGCATTCACAATGAGTATTTATAACTTCCAGCAGGTTGACATTACGATGCTTAAACTAGGCTCGAAGCCTGTACTATAAGCATCAGCCATCTCCCCCTGACAGAAATATAGCAAAAAAAAAAAAAACAGTGTGTTTACTTTGACAATCACGACATAAAGCTTAGTTGCATTTCTCTGACTAGCAACAATGGTTTGTTTAGTCTGAAAAATATATAAACGAGTTACAATAATACTCTTAAACAATAATAGTGTGTAGTTTTAGTAGTAGGTATATGATGTGGCTGTATGTCTAGTTTAGGTATGTTTGTGTGTGTGTGTGTGTGTGTGTGTGTGTGTGTGTGTGTGTGTGTGTGTGTGTGTGTGTGTGTGTGTGTGTGTGTGTGTGTGTGTGTGTGTGTGTGTGTGTGTGTGTGTGTGTGTGTGTGTGTGTGTACGACGTGTAAAAATTGCGAATTTTTACACTAAAACCGCACGCCGTCACAGGTTTTAGAAGTCGAGGAACCAGGTGTTCTCGAAAGGAAATTTTGGGAAAGGGGTGGTAATACCCTCGCATAGAAGAGCTACTGTAACAGCATCGTGCTGTTGTATTTCGTTGGTGAGTGTGAGACCCTAGGCCCAATGATGCAAAGGATCTCACTAGGTTGTCATCGTTTGGGTCACCATGCAGCATTGTGTGCTTTCATAATGAAGATGATGACCAACATCATCATCATTATCAATATCAACAGCCTTAGCCAACAGACATAGGCCTCTCCTTAGAAGGAGGTTTTGGCCTACTATACCACGCTGGCCAGACGGGTTGGTATAGGGTTGGTTTCAAGTTTTCCTTCTCTTTGCATTGATGTTGTCTTGCGTAGTTTATCCCTTAGCCGCCTTTTACGACACCCGCGGGATGAATAGGGGTGGTGACACTCTGTATTCTTTATCCGTCACCACACGGACATGATGATTACCACTACTCTTCGATTCTGCTTATGCTTTCCATCAGGAGGAGTAAAGTCACTTTCATAGGCTCGTATAAAAATAAGAAAGGACAGAAGAATTTCAAACTGAAATATAGTTTTCAAACAACTTTAGAACGAAACAGTCGAAAAATACACAAACATTTGCATGCTATTGTTGCGTTCAGTGCTTCGTTGTCCAACTTTATGGAAGCACTCTACAGGTATAAACTGGCCGACAAATAGAGGAGCTAGTTATATTCGGACAAGTTATATCTCGAGTGGTTTTATGTAGCTTAGAAAATATTCATGGAATCAAATATAAAATTGACATGATTTCATTTCTCTGATGGCTTAAATAACTAAAACCGATTTTTTTAGTAACTATAAAATTCGATAATTGAATTTTTTTTTATATTTAAGCCTGCCAAAGTAACTCTACTCTGCCTGATGGAAAGCATGAGTAGAATCCAGGAGTAGTGGTCACCATGCTTATTGTGAGGGTAGGCAATGTAGCATGGTGACCCTTACCATGGCAGCCTGGTTAGATTATTCTGCATCATTCTCCCGGCCTTCGAAGGGCGGGAGAATAATGCAGAATGATTGGGCCTCCGGTCTCACACTCACCAACGAAATACGACAGCAAGAATGCTGTCATTATTAGGATGGTGTTCTGTGTGAGGGTAGTACTGGCCGGGTCGAGCCGGCCCATTGGTGCTGAAATCAGCGTGGCTCTACACCTTTAAATGAGACAGTTTAGATTTAAACGCAATAGGGATTATTTTTATGAAATGAAATGTCTTTTTACTTTCACGTCATCTACTGTCTGACTGAGTAGCCGCGATTCTCCATTGAAATTTATAAAATAAAATAAATTAAAGTGTCTGCGGGTAATTGTAAATTAATTTTTTATTAAAGTACGTGGACTATAAATACGGTACTTATATAAAAAATCTATGATTAAAACCTTTTTGTAGAGGTCTATCTCTCATATATTTTTTTTCTTCTGCCTAGCCTTATTCTGAATATTATTTGGGGTCGGCTACTAGTTCAACCGGTTTTATCTGAATATCAGTTTTTCACAGAGCGACTAACATCGAACCTTTGCAACCAAAAGGAAGAACTGAACTTTAAAGGTTGAACAAGTTGTTAGTAAATTTGAGGACACTGACTTCCCAATAACGATTGCCATAGATGTTCATGACAACCGGGACCGACAGCTTTTCGTGCTCTCCGAGGCACGGGCGTGAATCACCGCCAAACTTCCAAACATATTTGTTTAGTAATATTATATATATATAAATTCTGCACTCCTCTTCCATGCAAGCTTTAACCATTCCAAATAATAAAGATACCCTCCGTTCACATAATTTTCGTAAAAAGGGTACAAAGATTTTGATTGACTTTTTAATATATAATAATACATTATAATTTTCATTCTAATATAATGTTAGTCCATCACAAATCTTTTCATAATAAGATCTATTAATGACATTTTAAATTAAGCCACACCAAATCCAGGATCAAAAGAAAATTTAACTTAATAAAATAATTCTAATACAATGGCCGATATCTTTAAGAGAGATTAGAGCCAGACAACCTTGGAACAAGAATTAAGATGAGCATTTGATTTAATATAATGTTTAATCTATTTGATTCTAATTATATTTACAATATCACAATATTACAAATTTCGGGTTCGAAGAGCCACGCTTTTGAGGTAGTAGAGCTTCGCTGATTTCGGTACGAATAGGTAGGTTCGACCGGGGCGGTACTACCCTTGCATTGAAGACTAGAAATGACAGCATTCGTTCTGATATAGTTCGTTGGTGTTTGCTAGACCATAGGCCCAATTTTTCAGACATCTTTTTAGTCACTTTTAAAACACAAAACATCGAATAGTTTTAAACTATGCAGAGCTTTTACTATTAAACTTTACTTTATTTTTGTAAATGCATACATATTCTACATAGAAAACATCTAAAATCCAAAACAAATATCTGTAGATCACACAAACACTTAGTTCGATCCGGGATTAGAACCAGAGACCTCAAACACAGCAGTTGTATACACTACCGTACGCCACCAAGGCATCAATGATGCAGAAAATTTCAAAAACTACCCATTACATCTCCTCTCAGGAGAGGGTTAAGGCCATATGTCCCCACGCTAGCCGAATCACAGAAGGTTTATTTATTTCAATCAGGCAGAGTAGGCACTTAGGTAGGCTCTTAAAAAAATAAATTTTGGCTTACCATACCACGCTGTCCAAACGAGTTGGTGACAAATTCTTCGACCAAACTTAGGCGGTTATTGTCCGACAATTTATTCCAAAAACTGATTGCCTATTCAGTTCTAGAACTTCAATTTCGTGATGTAATATCAGCAATTGCGCCATAGTTCAGCCTACTGTCACTAGATCGCACCACAACCGTGATACATGATATGCATTAATTTAATTCATAAAACCACAACGTACACGTATTATACCGTCTATTTTATCACCTGTAATGAACGCATATAAACCCCAAATTGCCAATAAAGATACCGCACATATTTTTGTCGGGCGTACATCGAATTATTTTTATTTATATGTGCTAAGAGGATTTCGGGTAGTAATGGATAGCATTTATCAGGGTCTCAGGTATTGTGATACACGTGGAAGCTCTGCGGTTTTGTTGAAAGGGGTGGATGAAATAAAAGGATGGACTTGGGTTATATATATCTGTTTTGTAACTCTTTTAACGCGGTAGTACCTAAATTTATGATCAATTAATTGGTACTAAAAGCCTGAATTAAATTTACAATTTGGATTTCTTTTGTCAGGTAAGCTTCGATACTGATGTTAAAAATCCGAAAGGAACTTGGTTGATTTGTCTGTCTTTTCAATTGACCGATTTCATTGAAATTTGGTATTAAGATTCTTTAATTCTTGAGGGAAGACTTAGATTCGGACCTCGGCTGGAGCTGCGAGCATATCTGGTGAGAACATATCTACATATTATAAAATAAAGTCCTCTGTCGCGCCTATCTGAACAGACGTTCACGATAATCTCAAAAACCACTGCATCGATTTAAATGAAATGTTGTATTCAGATAGTAACTGCCTCGTTGATCTAGTGGTTAGCGTATGCGACTGCTAATCAAGAGGTTTCGGGTTCAAATCCCGGGTCGGGCCAAAAAGTGTTTTTGGGATTTTTCTTAATAAAATTCCTAATAGCAGCCCGTAGTTTGGAAGTTTGGAGGTGATTCACGCCCGTGCCTCGGAGAGCACGTAAAGCGTCGGTCCCGGTTGTCATGAACATCTATGGCAATCGTTATTGGGAAGTCAGTGCCCTCAAATAATACTGACAACTAGTTCAATCTTCAAATTTCACTTCTCCCTTTGGGTTGCGGAGGTCCGATGCCAGTCGCTCCGTGGAAAAACTGAAATTCAGGTAAAACCGGTTGAACTAGTAGCCGACTCCAAATGAACTTGGAAATAAAGGCTAGGAAGATGATGTTGTTAAACCTTAGAAAGGACATAAGCTACTTTTAACCGCAATAGCCAACAAAAACGCGGGTGTAGCCGCTAGCGAAAGCTAGAATAAGCTAAGAAAAAAACTAAATTATTGCCCTGAAGCCTAAAACATAACCTATCTCTAATAAAGATTTAACACAGCCACATTATCCCTACATAATCATAAATAGTTCGTATTAGATTTAGAGTCGACAGAGAAACCAACCATTTTTCCTACTTCATCACATTTTCCCTGTATTTTATAAAGTTAAGTGGTCCGCCACAAGTTTCTGTGATAAAAGTCTTATTTAAGAACGAAAAAAAGTGCTTTATGAAAGCACCTTTGAGTTTTAAGTGGAATGCTCAAGTAGTTTCTTTTTTGCAATTTTTTTCTAGAAATTTCAAATCGAGTTTTCTAACTTTTTGATAGTTCAACTATAGCAAATTTAATTTGCAAGTTAAGGCAGATTTTCTATTGAGCTGTCTCAGTTTTATATTGGACTAACTGATGCGAGTAACTTTTTCTAAGTCCCTCAAAAGATTTATTTTTTCTCGTTTTTTACTGTTTCCTAAATAAATTTTCCATTCATGATTGCCTCGGTGGCGCAATATGCTGCTGCCTCGCGACTGCTGTGTTAGAGGTTTCGAGTTCGATTCCCAGGTAGTGTTATGGTTTATGTGATCCGTAAACAATGTATAATATATATGTATTTACAAAAAAGTATGTATATGTATTTATATCAGTTGTTTAGTACCCATAATACAAGCTTTCCTTAGTTTGGCACTAGATGGTGTTGTGTGTAAGATGTTCGAAATGTTCTATTTAACACAAATATATATTTTTTAAATCCGAACTATCATTTCCTGAGATAAGCTGTAACCCTTCATCTCAAGTACAACATAATAATACATTCAGCAGTGGATGGTTGAAGGCTGTTGATGATGATGATGTAGTACATAATTTGTAGAAAATAATTGCAACTGAATACTTCAAAATCATTAAATACGAGCAAAGCTAGTTGCCAGCTTTATGCCATCAGATATCATCTTCCTAGCCTTATTCCCAAGTTTCGACTGGTATCGGACCTCCGCAACCCTAAGGGAGAACTGAAATTCGAAGATTGAACTAGTTGTCAGTATATTTGAGGGCACTGACTTCCCAATAACGATTGCCATAGATGTTCATAACAACCGGGACCGACGGCTTTACGTGCTCTCCGAGGCACGGGCGTGAATCACCGCCATACTTCCAAACTCTGGGCAGCTATTAGGAATTTCCTAAGAAAATCCCAAAAACACTTTTTAGCCCGACCCGGGATTTGAACCCGAGACCTCTTGATTAGCAGTCGCATACTACCACCACTAGACCAACGAGGCAGTTATGCCATCAGATATCTGCAGTGAAAATCCGATCAAAATCGGTCCAGTCGTTATAGAGACAGATGGACCAAAAAAAAAAAAAATTTTTCCATGCAAAGACAGTATATAATATACTTTTACATGCATTTAGTGAAAAGCTGTTCATTTTAAAATCACAAACAGATACTACAATTTATTTATATGTATAGATTTATATAGACGTATACATGTATACACACCTAAAAAAAGTGTAACTAAATTCATAAAATCTTTACCAACCCTCTAAATCCTAACCAAATTTACTTATTCCTCAAAGAAAATGTATATATATTACGAATGTAATAGTACAATTTTATCAATACAACACTCCCAATACTTTGTTAAATAAATAAACAGTACAATCGCGCACAACCCGTTCCAATAATAATAAATAAAAGCACGCGCTCGTCAATCGGGCAAGATTCGGTAGTTTTCGCCGCCATTCGTTACGACCGCACAATACACTGCGAAAAACGCAAGAAATACTTCTTTTTTCTCTCTTTTTACGCAACGATATTGTCCACTTTGTCGTTATAAATGGGTTGCGTGTGTAATCTTTATTACTTTAACGTAAACATAGTTATCTTAAAGGTTAGTTTTTCTTTTTGTTGGTGTAATCATTGGACATTGAATAGTTGGGTACGGGTAAGAAAAACGGGTGCTTTCTCTAAAAAATGGTCGCTTATAAATCTTGTCAATGCCCGTTTCTAATAAAAGCGGATTAGTTTATTTTTGTTCTGGATTTTTTTGGTATATCCATCGATTATCATCGTCAGTTTAAGGTACAAATATGTACGCACTAAGCCAAAACATTTAAGTTAAATACACCTATAACGAGAGATTTATTTTCGTGTACTGAAAAAAAATTCAATATGATCTTAATATTTGATGTACTCGTACGTCTTTGATAAAAATATATATTTAAATGAAAGAAAAAAGTTAACTCACATGTCTATTATAACGCGATGGATTTGGACTTGACTGGTGCCCTTCATCATAAAGCGACCTTCTACAGTGAGTCCGAAATATTTTAAGTGCTTATTTCAGGGATAGAACATTTCTTCAACATAACTTTATGTTTTCAAATAATGACTTTTATACTTTAATATTTTTTCTAAGAATCCTTATATATATTCAGTTTCAACATTTTTATTCGTATTTGCGTTTAGATATGTTATTAAATGTATGCGACTGTACATGGTTGATTGGTGACGTATTATTATCGGTGCGTTCTATTGTGTCCATGAAATATGTAGGAAAAGGAAGCGTGGCTTATTTTCATGTTGATATCCCACTGTATATAGCCTCCCTATTGAATGGGTTGGGCAGAAATATTGTATGTGTTTACCACTATCTCGGCGATTTATGTACAGGGTGGGGTTAAAAATAGCCACCAATGTGATATTATGGTTGTATTATGTTCTTGTAATAATGTGGTAATAAAATACAAGACTCAAGGTTCTATTCTATGTTGTGTGGATATGTTAATGTTGAATAATTTTCTTAGGTATTCAAATTTGGTAGAATTTGTATGACTTGACGTTTGTGGTTTATCTGCTCAATTTGTTTCTTAAAAATCACTTTTTGGTTTGTGAAAAATCATATTAATTGAAACTTGAAAAACTGAACGAACATGTTTATGGCCTTCTATCATAAACTTATGTGCCACCTCACAGCCAAAATCATAACCAAAACGAAAAAAACCTTAATGACAATATTAAAAAGAATAATAATACCCACCCATCTGAATCCCAACCTCATTAACATTGCTTCGAAAAACATACACCTTTTACTGAATACAAAATGCTTTCACTTAAAAGAATAAGATGCTTAGAAACAGTTGTGACAAAAACGACGGCTACAAAAGGCTATATTTCTGAGGTAAATATTTCGCAAAAGAAAATTGCCCGGGTTGAAATTCACGTGGCGGTCTGGAAATGGCTGCGCCTGTATTTTGAGGGTACTAGCATGGCAGACCATGTATCTAGGCCATTTGTGTGTATAATCACCCACAAAAGTGCTTAAGAATATATTATTTATGACTCCGTTTTGCAGAGGTTTTTTAGTTTTTTGTATTTCACAAAAATATCAATATCTTTATTTTTTTCGATTCTTCTAAAAATTTAAGGGTCGGGTGGAACAATCTTATTATATTGCATTTATGGTTAATACTTTAGTTTTTAAATTTAATCAAAATAAACCACCCACATTTTTATTTTATTTTTTGCATCTGTGGCAGTTTAAATATACAGGTAGGTTAACTTATACTCCATATTAAAGATCAATTTGTCAAGAATATTCGAAAACTCTTCCATATTTTTTCGTATCTTAAAACTCAAAATAATTTTGATTTCAAAATATCTCTATACATCTCATATCAACATATCAACAGCCTTGGTGGCACAATGTTAGCGTATGTGACTGCTATACTTGAGGTCTCGGGTTCGACGCCCGTGTCGGACCAAACGTTTGTGTGATTCGCAAATATTTATTTCGGAGTTTGTGTGTTTACTGTGTATGATGTTTGTTTTGCAAAAGAAGTATGTTTATATATTTATATCAATTGTCTAGTACCCATAATGCAAGCTCTACTTAGTTCGGGACTAGATGACGTTGTGTGTAAGACGTTCGAAATATTTATTTATTTTTTAGCTGCTATAAGGTACGTCAGTGAAAACATCCATCTACCACACCACACATACACCACTTTTAATTTTTATTTTCGGAGTTAAAAATTAACAAGGTATTTTACTAGGTGTTACATCAGATACTCAGTTTAAACAATCAAATCATTACTTCGCAACATTATCATTGTTTAATTTGCCATTGGTGTCTATCACACCATTTCTAAAGCACCCGTCTAACATTAAACGATACAATTATTAAATTGTAAATGTCAAACTGATTCACCTTCCGATAAAACCTCAGTCACTCATACAATATTTCTGACACATTGAAAACGTGTAAGGGTTACATTAATTAATATTTCCGGTACGATTTAGAGTTAAATACTTAAAATGTGTTTAATTTTCCAACTGTACTGAAACTAAAATTGAAACGGATTGTATTTGAATAAGGTCAAAATATGAAAAGGTTAATACAACCTTTCTGACACTATATTAATATATTTAGTATTCACCAAAAAGTTTTTCAGCCAGGTATTCAAGCAATCTCTTATATTCAGTAAAAGGCCGTGTAAAACTAACTTTTTAAGTGAGCTTTTTAAGTCTACATTTTATCGTCTTATCGTGCGTTTATCAATAGAAAAAAATGTATGTTATATTTCAATACAAAAACGATTGATGTCTGGAGTGACAGGTACAAAATTTTATGCTTAAAAGGCACATCCATTATAGACTAAAAGGTTTACTCCTAAATCTCCAAGGCTTACAAGCTTTCCGCTCTGATGATGGAAGCCCTTACGATAAAATATATATTCAAGTTTCGACATGGTTTTCACTAGCTAATATTAATAATGAAAATATGAGTATGTTTATCGAATTTTGTTGCTACTGAAAAAGGTTTATATAAATTAAATCACTATTACACAAACTGGGGGAGAACTAGATTTCTTAGCGTCAACCGTTCCTGTTACAGTTTTCTAACACCTCATTTAAGATGTTACCGGTGGACATGTAAACTGGCAAAATATACAAGTGCATTACAAATCTTTGAGTTTTGTCTTTAGTGTTGGGTGTGGTGAGATAATCGAACTTCAGTTATCCTCCATCACTCGGTAAGAAAGCAATGCTAGGTTGTACTCTAGCAGCGCCCAATATGCTTGATTCTGAGTAACTTTAAAATCTATTAAACGATCCGAAAACTTATAATTCTGTATTTAAAATTATACAAGTAAATAAATACGTTATTCCAGATAAGCTTTACGCACTTATTTTGATAGTAATAACATTTTTGGAACAAAAATGTTAACCAAGCACTATAATTTGGCAACGCATGCCAATCCTCTCCATACTCATCCAGGTACCAATGAAATAGACCAACGAGACATCACAAACGTCCCAAAAAAAATCCAATTACCTACGCGTAATAATAATAAAAAGGCTAAAAAAAACATCCCAAAAAGGCACACTTTTGTCGTCGACTGTGCCACGAAATTCTGCTGCCAAGCGAGGCGTTACTTTTAATCTCGAATATTGCAATGGCGACAATTTGAAACCTACCCTATCTTTTTCCCTTTCACACTTGTTCCTTTTGTGTAGTGTTGTCCTTTTTTGTTGGTGCGTAAATTTATTTTTCCCAACTGAGAGCTACACGAGCAATTATTATGTAATTCGTGACGACTTCGGCTGGGGATATTCGGGTACATTGGCGTGAATTTCGGAGGTAATACGAATTTCAAACGACTTGTATTTCTGTTTTGTATTGGCCACTCGTAATCTGGCTATTACAGAATGATCGTTAAAGGATAGTGCTGGAAACGAGTTTGAAATTCTCCTTGAGTTTATTGTTTGAAGCTTTCCTTTGCTGCAAACAAGTTCGTTCATTCATTTATGTAGATATGCTACGTAGAATGGATTGATTTTACGATACATTAAACATTAATGCTTAATTTATTTTAATCTGTATTTTAACACGTGAATTACAAATTTCTTGAGTGTAATGTACTTGGAATTTAATACATTTAAATTTTATGTGTTTATATTGAGAAAACTAGGAGAGGCAGGTTAAGCCGTCGGTCCCGATTGTCATGAACATTTATGACTAATGTTATTACAGTCAGGAAATCAGTGCCCTGAAATAACTTTCAAGACACCTAAATTTTAGTTATGTATATAGGTACGTCGTAATCCAAGGCACAGTCATTGGCAGATAAGATACTAATTATCTATTAAAGAAGTAGAAAAGTTTTCTTAAATTTTATAATAAATTTTTCGTTCGCAACAACCCTTGAACTCCGAAGTCAACAGTCTGGTTCAATATTTATTTATAAAAAAAAACTGTCTTCTGATTGACTTGCGATGGAGTGTTTACTCCAGTTCTTTGATTGAACGAGTATTGTTTTTTTAATAGGGTTGACTTCAACCCTGCTGAGAAGTTTTTTTTTAATAAAAGAAAGTGAAAGAGTCTTTGTAAATCTTTAACTACTGAAACTTACCCGGGAAACATAGGCTTTATAAATATTATCAAAAAGAAGTATATAATCGTATTGCGGCCTGGTTTGCATTTCTGTAGAAGGGTATTATAGAAGCGATATCTGTCAAATTAATTTCAAAATTATTAAATTAGTATAAATTACACTTTTTTTAAATATATGTATTGAAGCCTATATTTCCATCATATATAGTGATTCTATATATGATGGAAAGCATGTTTAGAATTCAAGAGCAGGGGCCACCATTTTCATTGCGAATACATACACATTGCAGTATGGGGACCCACACTATGGCGGCTTAGTGAGGTCCGGTCTCATACTCATCAACGAAAGACAACAGCACGAAATTCATTTTAGCGGGGTCTTCTGGGTGAGGGTAGTACCCCAGTCGAGCCCATTCGTGCTGACATCAGCGTGGCTCTACTTCACTTAACATAGAATAAGTGGTGAGAAAATATAAACATTTTAACTGCCTCGTTGGTCTAGTGGTTAGCGCATGCGACTGCTATTCGGTAAAAGGTCTCGGGTTCGATTCCCGGGTCGGACCAAATGTTTGTGTGATCCATAAATATTTGTTTCGGAGTTTGGGTGTATCATGTATATATTTACAAAAAAAAAGTATGTTTATGTATTCATATCAGTTGTCTACTTACTCATAATACAAGCTCTGCTTAGTTTGGGACTAGATGGCGTTGTGTGTAAAAAATATTCGAAATATTCAAAAAAATATTTATTAGTCACAGTATACAATTGGCAATATTACCGTAATTTACTATTAATTCTAGACCCATACATTGCTCTTAAATTTGTATGAAGCTCCATCATTCGCACCTTCATTTGAAACGGTCAATGATGTAAAAATTGACAATTGACAATAATTGTTTTTCATCTAATTTGTATTTTCGTAATTTTCTATATCTCAGCGCAGCTTACCGGAAATTTTCATAAGTTAGAGTTATATTGTGTCCCTATCCCTCTCACTCTGAATTTAATCGCTTTACTCTATCTACTGTTTCCTCACTCTACCTTTTAGCTATTCTAGTTAAGAGTCTTTAGTTGGCCATTAGCCGTCTCATTCGGCAGTTAGGAAGCCGTAAATACGTGGGCTAAGCCACCCAACTCACAATTGCCATAAAACCCGATATTCCTAAAACGTGAAAGCAAAATAATTTAATCAGAATGGCTTTACGCTCTTTTGGCACTCAATTGGGTGAAGAAAAATGGTTCAGGTTCTTAACATCACGAATCTAATCGTATTTAAGGTTACTTTGTGATGAATATACCTATTTACTGCATAAAATGGGTAAGGTTTTGTGTAGTTTTGCAATTCGTACTTTAGTTATATTGTTATAAAGATTATTTTACTAGACTGCCCAGGCAGTCAAATTGTTCTTCGCAGGATGACGCAGTGGTTGGCGTATGTGGCTGCTGATCATGAGGTCACGGGTTCGATTTGCGGATCGGACAAAATGTTTGTGTGATCCGCAAATATTTGTGTCTGAGTTTTGGTGTTTTCTATATAAAATACGTATGTCAATGTATTTATATCAGTTGTCTAGTACCCATAATACAGGCTCTGCTTAGTGTGGGACTAGATGGCGTTGTGTTTAAAATGTTCGAAATATTTATTTATTTATTAAAAACTTTTTTTTATACACATTCCTGCTAAAATACCTCTGCCCTGCCTCATGGAAAGCATGAATAGAATCAAGAAGTGGAGGCCATCATCCTTACTGCCACAACGTCCAGCGCAGCACGGTGACCCACACATGGTGGCCTAGACTAAACTGGCGTAATGCCGCCTCTTAATCATCCAATATGGCCAAAAAAACATTTCAAATTCCATAAACCTCATAAAAATAGTATCTGACATAATATGGATCGGCTAATAGTCTCATAACACCATGAAATTACCATAAATAAATTTAGTGCCACGTGCTAAGCGTTACGATTCAAAAATTAATTGTAATCATTCGATACGGTACTATGAATGACTGATAATAATCGATTTTTGGCTATATATTTTTAGTACCATAGAAGCATGCGATGTTACATTATAATACAAGTATGTATCGCGGTGTTAACTGTGGTTTTATTTACAAGCGAGTAACGCCGCAGGGAGATGCTAGTCAAAATAAAAGTAGCCTAAATCACTCTTTAAATCATCAGCTATTTGCCAATGAAAGTCCCATCGAAATCTTTGAAGCCGTTACAGAGATTAGCTTAAACATATAGATAGATAGACATAAATAAAAAAAAGTTGTAGTGAAAAACTGTTATTTTGAAATGACATACATACACTTTTATTTCATCATCATCATCATCATCAACAGCCTTTAACAGTCCACTGCTGGACATAGGCCTCTCCTTAGAAAGGAGGTTTTGGCCTACTATACCTTTTATTTGAATGACACTAAATATAACATTACAGTCAGTGTACTGTTTTTCGGATATTTTTTACACAACGCCATCTAGTCCCCAAACTAAGCAGAGCTTGTATTATGGGAAACTAGACAACTGATATAAATACATAAACATACTTTTCTTTTGTAAATACATACATATTATACATAGAAAACACCCAAAAAAAATTTGCGGATCACACAAACATTTGGTTCAACCCGGGAATCGAACCCGAGACCTCTTGATCAGCAGTCACATATGCTAACCACTAAACTAACGAGGCATTATTTATTTATTTATTTCTATAGAATATTACGATCATATGTAATATACTAAAAGATTTGAATATTATTATTAGTAAGGACGTATGGCCTTAACCCTCTCCTAAGGGCCACTGCACACTAGCTACTTTTAGCATCGGCGATCGGCAACTAGTCGCTTTTTAGAAGCTAAATACGGCGACCGAACGCTCTACACCGCACACTTAAAAACGCCAAACGCGGAGATTGAGTCGCTGTTTTAGAAGCGCGACACAGCAGCTGAACGCTACCCTCCGCACACATTCGGATGCCGGTAGCATCGATTTGGCATCTGAGCAGTCGATACCGCGATCGAACGCAGGAAGTCGCTAATGCAGCATCGATGCAGTCGCAAAATCGCTGATCGCCGATGCTAAAAGTAGCTAGTGTGCGGTGGCCCTAGGAGACTCGAGCCAAGAAGTGGAACGTTATTGATGATAAGTGGTACGCGATTGATATATCAATAACTTTAATTATTCAAACAGAATCAACAGCCTTTAATAGTCGTCTGCTAAACATAGCCCTCTCCTTATTTAAACATAACATCCCTAAATTTTGTCTGACCCCAAATTTACCCGTAAATAAACTAAACTGCAATAAAAACTTTCCTAACTGCTCATTCCTTGGTTTTAAGCTCGTGTTACCCTTGCGTTACATCCCTTGAGTATATTTGACCCTAAACACTGGGTCACAAAAACTTTTTACCTGTGTTCATGACTGTAAAACAGATTTTACTTAATATATATTTATGAATCTCTTTCTGCACCGCTACTATAGTATTTTTATTGTTTTCTCCTTCTTGTGTTGCTGTCCTCAAATCTGAGGGGCATCGTGACCCCTATTTGTAAGTATTGACACAGAAGACCAACCATAAAATGACAGCAATCGTGTTGTCGAATTTCGTTGGTGAGTGTGAGACCGGAGGCCCAATAATTCAGAAGTATCTCACAAGCTACCGTAGTGTGGGTCACCATGCTGCATCTGTACACAATGAGAATGGTGACCCTTACTTTTGAATTTACTCGTGCTTTCCATCAGATAGAGTAGAGTCACTTTTTTAGAAAAAAAAAACTACAAGTGACAGGTCGCCACTCGTTCCTGTATTGAGCTGTGTTCAGGGCAGTCTGGATCGTACCAACTGCTGAAAGTGAAGTACATATAGTCTGTCAATCATAATGGATTATGGCTTTTGGGTCTTTTCCGTAACGACCTTACAAGTCACCATCTACGTTTCGAGATTATCCTCCTCCTTCATCATATTTACATTCCTCCTCCTCCTTCATTATATATACAACACTAGCCATTGTTCGCGGTTCCGTCCGCGTGTTTGTCAGTTGACTCGGTGAAGAGTGGCCTAAGTGCCAAAGTAACAAAAGAGAAAAATTTCATTGAAATTGGTGTGGAATCCCAAGAAAATTTAACGGGTTCTTTAATAAATAATATTATTATTTATATAACATTATTAAATAAATATAAATATTTACATAAACATAAATAGTAAACTTAACAAATTGAGTAATACATACACTAGTACAATACACATACAATAGTAATACATATACACATACATATGTACGCCTACGACCACAATTCTTCTGAAGTAAGCAGTTCTAGTGTACTTTTTCGTGCGAAAATATCTTGGGATATCTCAACAGGAAGGATAATTGTAAGTCTAAGTCCTGCAGTTAGCATCTGCCTTCTTGCCGACCGCAAGCAGGTGATTGTCCAAAAAAAATCCTGTGATTACCTGAGTCAGCTATCTTAGAGATAATTTAACCAAAGGGAACGACGCTGTATCACGTCATCCCCTGTTGGTCTGATTGGTTACAAGAAACGTTGTGTTTACGGGGTTGGTTATACGCGTGAACAAGGTACTTTGTTATGTATATGCTTCCTAAATTATTTTGGTACCTAATACTTTATCTACGCAATCTTTTATACTTCGGTAAATACTCTTAAATGTATGTTTTTTTAAGTAATATATATTCACAAAAACATCCGTTGGTAATTTCTTAAAAAGATACCTTATAACTATAAATGTCACTATCTGACGATTAAATCAAAATATTTATACCCAAATAACCCCGTGAGTTGTGACGTTGCCGGGAGCTGGCAACCCTTTTCATCTGACACAAACTGTATTTACTAGGGCTGGGACTCAACACAAAATTGGTTTCGGCTTTCGGCCTGGAGGTGTGGAGATTTTGATAACATTAATTGCTGTCGTGTTAAATATTGAGATGTACGGTAGTATTGCAAAATATTATGTAGTGTTACATGTATTTAAATAATATAATGATTTGTACACGTATCATATCGGTTTGGTATCGGTATTTTTTAAGTTGGTATGTATTGTGTGTGTAGTGACGGATTAAGAATACAGAGTGTCACCGACCCCTATTCATCCCGCGCGGGTGTCGTAAAAGGCGATCAACTACGCAAGACAACATCAATGCAAGGATAAGGAAAACTTGAAACCAAACCTATACCAACCCGTCTGGCCAGCGTAGTATAGTAGGCCAATACCTCCTTTTCAAAGAGAGGCCTATGTCCAGCAGTGGACTGTTAAAGGCTATTGATGATTGATGATGTATTGAAAGAATTTAAAAGCATTTAAAGAATTCGTTGTGAATGCTTTTGAGCGAGTCATCGTTTAACAGAACTGATGGGGTTGAGATAAACCGTCGCCACTATGTCTTCTACTACGTTAAGTGTTGTAGGTTCAAACCCCACTTGAAAAATAAAAATGTGTGATTTACAAATTGTTTTTCAGAGTCTGGGTGTTCTTTTTATCTCTCACATCTATATTTTTAACATCCTCTGCGAGACATTTATTTCTAATGTGGTTTGCGGGTTTTAATTCCTAACTGACAGTGATTTGAATTAAATTCACAAATATACCTACTTTTGTTTAATAATACTTCGGTCGTCTGTAACAACGCCACCGACTCACAAACTAAGCAGATTTTTACTATGATATGATATAGATTTTGTACTATGAATACTAAACAGCTCACGAAATATTTGGTCCAACCCGGGAAACGGCGTCAATAGTTAGTTAGTTAGTTTTTCTGGGCGGTTTCTGCAATTAGTCTTAGAAAAACTAACTAACTAACTACAACGGCGTCAATAATCAACTAAAATAACACAGGTACACTCAGAAATAAATGTAGTTTAAAAGAACTTAAAAACAGACTAACTAAATACAGTTACATACACACAACAAATAAATATACATTAATGTACCTAACAGCGTTTACTGATTAACAAAACTATTCTTCAAAGACGATAGAAACCATGATCAAAAGCTAGCAATTTGACGATCCAATTACATCATTCTAGAATCGAACTCCGAACTGTGGTCAATATCGTTTTAACCAAACATGAATTAATTACACGGTATAGTTTAATTAAATGTACGCTACTGATTGTAGTGGTTTAGTTTAGCTGAGTTTCCGCCATATTGTTCTTGGTGAGTGCAGAGTTTTGGTACCTAGTTTGTGGTTCTATTTGGCAATTTCTAGTTGATTGTTGTTATGTGTAGAGTTATAAAACTGGTTAGAATAAGCATGAATAGTTTTGGTTTGTGTTTGTTTGACTGGTGCCCTTCATCATAAAGCGACCTTCTACAGTGAGTCCGAAATATTTTAAGTGCTTATTTCAGGGATAGAACATTTCTTCAACATAACTTTATGTTTTCAAATAATGACTTTTATACTTTAATATTTTTTCTAAGAATCCTTATATATATTCAGTTTCAACATTTTTATTCGTATTTGCGTTTAGATATGTTATTAAATGTATGCGACTGTACATGGTTGATTGGTGACGTATTATTATCGGTGCGTTCTATTGTGTCCATGAAATATGTAGGAAAAGGAAGCGTGGCTTATTTTCATGTTGATATCCCACTGTATATAGCCTCCCTATTGAATGGGTTGGGCAGAAATATTGTATGTGTTTACCACTATCTCGGCGATTTATGTACAGGGTGGGGTTAAAAATAGCCACCAATGTGATATTATGGTTGTATTATGTTCTTGTAATAATGTGGTAATAAAATACAAGACTCAAGGTTCTATTCTATGTTGTGTGGATATGTTAATGTTGAATAATTTTCTTAGGTATTCAAATTTGGTAGAATTTGTATGACTTGACGTTTGTGGTTTATCTGCTCAATTTGTTTCTTAAAAATCACTTTTTGGTTTGTGAAAAATCATATTAATTGAAACTTGAAAAACTGAACGAACATGTTTATGGCCTTCTATCATAAACTTATGTGCCACCTCACAGCCAAAATCATAACCAAAACGAAAAAAACCTTAATGACAATATTAAAAAGAATAATAATACCCACCCATCTGAATCCCAACCTCATTAACATTGCTTCGAAAAACATACACCTTTTACTGAATACAAAATGCTTTCACTTAAAAGAATAAGATGCTTAGAAACAGTTGTGACAAAAACGACGGCTACAAAAGGCTATATTTCTGAGGTAAATATTTCGCAAAAGAAAATTGCCCGGGTTGAAATTCACGTGGCGGTCTGGAAATGGCTGCGCCTGTATTTTGAGGGTACTAGCATGGCAGACCATGTATCTAGGCCATTTGTGTGTATAATCACCCACAAAAGTGCTTAAGAATATATTATTTATGACTCCGTTTTGCAGAGGTTTTTTAGTTTTTTGTATTTCACAAAAATATCAATATCTTTATTTTTTTCGATTCTTCTAAAAATTTAAGGGTCGGGTGGAACAATCTTATTATATTGCATTTATGGTTAATACTTTAGTTTTTAAATTTAATCAAAATAAACCACCCACATTTTTATTTTATTTTTTGCATCTGTGGCAGTTTAAATATACAGGTAGGTTAACTTATACTCCATATTAAAGATCAATTTGTCAAGAATATTCGAAAACTCTTCCATATTTTTTCGTATCTTAAAACTCAAAATAATTTTGATTTCAAAATATCTCTATACATCTCATATCAACATATCAACAGCCTTGGTGGCACAATGTTAGCGTATGTGACTGCTATACTTGAGGTCTCGGGTTCGACGCCCGTGTCGGACCAAACGTTTGTGTGATTCGCAAATATTTATTTCGGAGTTTGTGTGTTTACTGTGTATGATGTTTGTTTTGCAAAAGAAGTATGTTTATATATTTATATCAATTGTCTAGTACCCATAATGCAAGCTCTACTTAGTTCGGGACTAGATGACGTTGTGTGTAAGACGTTCGAAATATTTATTTATTTTTTAGCTGCTATAAGGTACGTCAGTGAAAACATCCATCTACCACACCACACATACACCACTTTTAATTTTTATTTTCGGAGTTAAAAATTAACAAGGTATTTTACTAGGTGTTACATCAGATACTCAGTTTAAACAATCAAATCATTACTTCGCAACATTATCATTGTTTAATTTGCCATTGGTGTCTATCACACCATTTCTAAAGCACCCGTCTAACATTAAACGATACAATTATTAAATTGTAAATGTCAAACTGATTCACCTTCCGATAAAACCTCAGTCACTCATACAATATTTCTGACACATTGAAAACGTGTAAGGGTTACATTAATTAATATTTCCGGTACGATTTAGAGTTAAATACTTAAAATGTGTTTAATTTTCCAACTGTACTGAAACTAAAATTGAAACGGATTGTATTTGAATAAGGTCAAAATATGAAAAGGTTAATACAACCTTTCTGACACTATATTAATATATTTAGTATTCACCAAAAAGTTTTTCAGCCAGGTATTCAAACAATCTCTTATATTCAGTAAAAGGCCGTGTAAAACTAACTTTTTAAGTGAGCTTTTTAAGTCTACATTTTATCGTCTTATCGTGCGTTTATCAATAGAAAAAAATGTATGTTATATTTCAATACAAAAACGATTGATGTCTGGAGTGACAGGTACAAAATTTTATGCTTAAAAGGCACATCCATTATAGACTAAAAGGTTTACTCCTAAATCTCCAAGGCTTACAAGCTTTCCGCTCTGATGATGGAAGCCCTTACGATAAAATATATATTCAAGTTTCGACATGGTTTTCACTAGCTAATATTAATAATGAAAATATGAGTATGTTTATCGAATTTTGTTGCTACTGAAAAAGGTTTATATATAGTTTGTGGTTCTATTTGGCAATTTCTAGTTGATTGTTGTTATGTGTAGAGTTATAAAACTGGTTAGAATAAGCATGAATAGTTTTGGTTTGTGTTTGTTTGAAGGCGCCTGTCTCTAAAAATACTACTATAGTCGTCACAAAATAAGAAGCCCGTTTTGACATTTGTCATTTGACATGCCGCATGTAAGAAATTGAAAAATCAAATCCATAATCCTATTTAATTACTATGTTACCCATACACTATCACAACGCGTATCATAAATAAGCATCAAGTTTAACTTGATATTGAAAAAATGCACTCAAAAACACGAATTAATCGTATTAGTTACGCCACGATGACAAATGTCAAACCGGGCTTCTTATTTTGTGACGACTATAGTACTACACTTTTTAGCAATATAAAATCCAATATCAAGTCATTTATTGTGTACCACACTAAATATTTGCATACCATGTATACTGTTGGGATATAAATGGGACATGTTCAGTTTTTAATACCATATTCTGTACACCTACATTCTGGCACATAAATGATTATGATGTTTACCATCATCATCATCATCATCATCATATCGCAGTCCACTGTAGGACATAGGCCTCTCCCATCTATACTCTACACATACAAATAAATAAAATTGGACTGTCTGTTTGTAATATTAAAATAACAGTTTTTTATTAAATACATATAAAAATTGAAAAAAAAAATAGAGAATAGAATAGAATATACTTTATTGCACACCAAATACAGTTTTTTTTTACTGTTGAAAGTCTTTAATAGTTATGTACAATGGGCGGCCTTATTGCTAAAAGCAATCTCTTCCAGGCAACCTTTGGATGGACATTTTGACAGAAGAGAAAAAATAAAGAAGGGTAGTTATGGTATGTTAAAGCTATTGTGATTCTAAATAGATAGATAATATAAATAGATTAGATAGATAAAGATAAATAGATAATATAAATACACATAAACACAATACAAATATTTATAACATATACATAAAGTAAATATTTAAAATAAAATAATAATTTTGTCATATGTACCGTACATATGGCAAAAAATATTTTTTTACAATTTTTGTCCGCCTGTTCCTTCCGCGAAATCTCTGCAACGGCTTTACCGATTTCGACGAGACTTTCACTGGCAGATAGCTGATGATATAAGGAGTAACTTAGTAACGATTCCCGCGGTAACAACAACAAAACCGGGTAGCACCGCAGGGCTCAGCTGGTCTAGTGTCACGTTGTTGCTCACGATGATTTTCTAAACTATGAAACCTCTTTACACGTTTTTTTTAATGTGTATTTTGCTTGCGAGCCTTATATATGGTAGCTAACAGTACGCTTAAATTATTGGGAGCCGAGCATGATTGAAGAGGAATGCAGACAAAGTTACGTGGGTCAACTAGTTAATATATCATCATCATCATCATCATCATCAACAGCCTTTAACAGTCCACTGCTGGACATAGGCCTCTCCTTGAAAAGAAGGTATTGGGCTATTATACCACGCTGGCCAGACGGGTTGGTATAGGGTTGGTTTCAAGTTTTCTATCTCTTTGCATTGATGTTGTCTTGCGTAGTTTATCCCTTAGTCGCCTTTTACGACACCCACGGGATGAATAGGGCTGGTGACACTCTGTATTCTTAATCCGTCGCCACACGGACTATATAAATACCCGTTTACATTTTAATACATAATACTTCTCAAACAACTAGTTACATTAATATACACTGACAACGAAAGATAAACCCGTAAACATTTTTACTTTTTTTCAAAGAAAAAAAACTGCTGTTCAGGCGAGTGTCATTCTTATCGCGCTAGATAAGCGCCGTGACGGAGAAACGTGACAAAAAAATAGACAGTCTGTCACGTCACTAAAATGAATCTACCCTAACGTTTTTCGGCCTGAGTGTACTTTAATATTAATTTTAGATTTTAGCTGATTGTACTTCGGCAAAAAACTGGTTTATCAGTTTTAATGGTATTAAAGTTTATGCTAACGTTTACGTTACGTTTTAAAAGAGAAATGCGATTTTATCTTTTTCACTGGGTTTTATGCGATTTCTTCGTATTATTGGTTACATGTAGGGGTTTGTTTAAAAAAGGATATTATGATAACAACCGGGACCGAATTCTTACCGTGATCTTCGAAACCCGGAAACGCTCATAATATATTAAACGTTCACCCATCTAAGTCTGACTGCGTTATCGTTGCTTACCATCATTGTTTCCAATCGTTTAAAGCTACTTGGCTATAAGCGCTTCGCTTCGCTTCTTTATATGTTCTTAATTATATTTCTCTAATGCAAAATATCAAGGAACAAGTAATAGAAGATACCAAAATTAGAGTTCCTTACAAAGTGATTTAGGGTTCCGCACAAAAAGGAATGGGGTTCAATATTCCTTGCGGCTGACCGTTTAATTTATGTACATTTAGTTAGTAATACGCCACGTAGACACAATTCTAATTCCGCTGCGAATGAATAAGATACTATTTAATAGGGATAGGACGCTAATAAATTAGCTACCCTTAGCCTGTGGTACAAGTTATAAGCTTTAAAACATTTTTTCCATTGTTTATTTGAGGAGTGATAGTGTAATTACACTAACTATTGGTCGCCCAGTAGTCTGGTTGATATTCGACCTAACAAATTTTCTTCGTTTTTTTAGCTTTCTATACCTCCTCTATCCTCCTAGCCATTATTCATAATTTTATTTGGGTCGGCTACTAGTTCAACCGGTTTTACCTGAATTTCAGTTTTTCCACGGAGCGACTGGCATCGGACCTCCGCAACCCTAAGAGAGAACTGAAATTCGAAGATTTAACTAGTTGTCAGTATATTTGAGGACACTGACTTCCCAATAACGAAGTTTGGCGTGAATCACCGCCAAACTTCCAAACTCCGGGCTGCTATTAGGAATTTTCCTAAGAAAAATCCCAAAAACACTTTTTGGCCCGACCCGGGATTTGAACACGAGACCTCTTGATTAGCAGTCGCATACGCTAAACACTAGACCAACGAGGCAGTTATAAGGTGATCTCTATGTAATATTTAAAATACTACAACGAAAGCGAAAACGCTTACGCTTTTAACTTGGACCAGACTATATCTTATTTAATTATAATAGAAACTGATACTGGTTTACGATATGCAGAGATATTACTACATGTGTATGTGGGTATGGAATACGTTTTATTGTAATTAGTACCCTATTTCTTGCTATTCATAGTTGATTTTACTATGTTGATATCGAGAGGCATTTTCTAACACTATCTACTTTTGATTCGACACCAGAATTATTTGAGATTGAAGATTTGTTTTCTTTTTATTATTGTCTAGCTGAAATTCGTACCGCCGTAGAATATAAGTTCTTAGTAAAGTATTGTGTTTAGTTATTAACTGATAGTGACAAATCAACAGCAACGCCACCTAACGGGCTTCGGCCGGTACCGACTCAATCACTTTGTTCCTGCATTTTAAATCCACAATATCTTCAAAAATATTAATTTAAATTACATTCTATAAACGGCCATATTAATCTATATTAAATGCAGAATGTATTTAAGATACTTAATTGGATAATGATTAATACGTTTTGCTTAAAATCGCTTCGTACAGCCAGCGTTTGCAATGTAAGCGTAAAAAAATGAGTCACATTAGAAACCTCTAAAATTATCAATGTTTCTCTACTATATTATACATGTACTATATATATAAACCTTCCTCTTTAATCACTCTATCTTGTAAAGAAAAGGGTATCAAAATCTGTTGCGTAGTTTTAAAAATCTGAGCAATTATAGGTACAGACAAAGAACGGAAGTGACTTTGTTTTATACTATGTTATGTAGTAGTCACGAATACAGATTAAATAGAAGACTCGCGCATTTTATCGCCTAAGGGTAGACAGAAGTGTATTAAACGCCTATATTTTAGTATCTAAAATTTCAGTTCCACTTTTGAAGGAACCGTCAACCGGTACTTGTAATATTACCTATATTCCTATAGTGTATGTGTCAGTGAGTTATTCATTCACTCGTTCACTGGGAATGAATAAGGTGTCATTGAGTTATTCATTCACTCGTTCACTGTGAATGAGTGTGGTGTTACTAAGTTATTCATTCACTCGTTCAGTATGAATGAATGAGAAGGAAGCATTATGTCATCTCGCTCGAGAGTACGTGTGGATGACACAGTTCAGTCGATTGTTAGCAACGATAGCGAGTGCACGCGTGCGACTGTGAGCCGACAATATAGAAGGATATACTACAATTTCTAAGCAAAATATACAAGGACATACAATTTTGTAACTACATATACTTATCGAACCCACATCCTCTGGTCCGCTGATAGTCGTAGATGAACCTTTATATTTTTATGTGAGTCGACCAAAGTAACTCTACTGCTGTTGATGGAAAGCATGAGTAGAATTCCAGAGCCGTGGTTACCGTACTCGTTGCAACTATCCAGGGTGGTGACCACTCACCAACGAAACGAATGCTGTCATTTTAGGCTGGTCTTCTGTGTGAGGGTAGTACTGCTCCGATCGAACCGGCCCATTCGTGCTGAAAACAGCAGCCCTGCTGTACTGCCTTGAATACTGTATATAGTGTAATATAAAGACGTTTCTGCAGTTTGATTGCACAGATCTTTTTAACTACTCAACGGATAATGTAGTTTTCATCAATAGATACAGTGATTTATGGGGAAGATTTATATGTGTAATATACGTATATTAAACTACGTTTAAGATTCCCGTGCGAAGTCAAAGCGGATTGCTAGTTATTTTAAAAAATTATTATTATGGAAACAAAAATCTGAAAACGGTTGCCATTTTGAAAATTTATAATATATCCCATGTCACTACTAGAAATCTAACTAATGCAATGACACCTTGTATGTAGTAGTAGTAGGTAGTAGAGCCACGCTGATTTCAGCACGAATGGGCCGGCTCGACCCGGCCAGTACTACCCTCACACAGAAGACCATCCTAATAATGACAGCATTCTTGCTGTCGTGTTTCGTTGGTGAGTGTGAGACCGGAGGCCCAATCATTCTGCATCATTCTCCCATCCTTCGAAGGCCGGGAGAATGATGCAGAATAATCTAACCGGGCTGCCATGGTAAGGGTCACCATGCTAAATGTAGCATGGTGACCCCTACTCCTGGATTCTACTCATGCTTTCCATCAGGCAGAGTAGAGTCACTTTGGCAGGCTTAAATATATAAAAAAAAAAAAAAAAGTCAAAATCCGGCCAGCCGTTTGGACTGTAGGGTGTGCCAAAGAAATGTATATACATACATACATATATACATACATAACTCAAAAACCATTACCCTTCTTCTGACATAGTCGGGTAAAAAACATACAATGCATGTATGATATTTTTATTGACTGCTTTGTTGGTCTAGTGGTAAGCGTATGCGACTGCTGATCAACAGTTCTCGGGTTCGATTCCCGGGTCAGATCAAATTTTTGTGTGATCCTCAAATATTTGTTTCAGAGTCTGGGTGTTTTCTATGTATAATATGTATGTATTTACAAAAAAAATGTTTATGTATTTATAATCAGTTGTTTAGTGTACCCACTACATACATACACTGCTTAGTTTTTGACTAGATGACGTTGTGTATAAGATGTCCGAAATAATAATTATTTTATTATTATTATCCATCATGTTTCATTTCCTACGTTCTGTAAAACATTGTAATTCCGAAATAGCCTGTAAAAAAAATTCGTTTGTTTCACCGCGATACTAAGTATTATTGTATAACCAAGCTTGTATGTTTAGGGAAGTTTTTGCTCCTCGAACCCCTACGGGCATGGGGTTTTGTTTAAATTGTACGCATTTTAATTAGAGGTAATTCGGTATTACAACATCCAAGTCATGTATTTTACAATAATGAGATTGTTAGATACAGAGTTGAAAGGTTGAAACAGAAATAGAATCACAATTGACATGAAAATAAGTATAATGCGACTATGTAAAGACTTTAGACTGCCTTGTTGGTCTAGTGGTTAGCATATGCGACTGTTATTAAGAGGTCTCGGGTTTGGATTTCGGGTCAGGCCTATAAGTCTTGTTGTTGGCTGGAAATCTTTAATAATAGGCAAGAATATGGAAGTTTGGTGGTGATTCATTCACCCGTGCCTCACAGAGCTCGTTAAGCTGTCGGTCCCGGTTGTCATAAACATCTATCGCAATCGTTACTGGGAAGTCAGTGCCCTTAAATATACTGACAACTTTTTTTTTAACGTGTGGAATTTCACGCGGTGTGTCGGACTCGAACCGACTAAAACAATAGTGTGCCCTCTTTGCGCTTCTATTTTAGGAGGAGTCCAGGGTGATATCTCCTTCTGGACCCCTCCCAGCGCCTGCCCGCGCCTGGTGCGGGCTCCATCCCAGTGAACCCTCTATTTAGGAGACGTCCGGCACACGCGTAGCGAGAGATCCACTCCGATGACTGCAGTGAGGGCCCGACGCTGCGTCGCCCATGCGGGGCAAAGCGCCAGCATATAGTGGGTCGAGTCCTCACTGCAGTCGCAGAAATATACTGACAACTAGTTAAATCTTCGAATTTCAGTTCTCCCTTAGGGTTGCGGAGGTCGAATACCAGTCGCCCTGTGTAACTGAATTTCCCCAGATAATATTGGAAATAAAGGCAAGGAAGAAGAAGTCAGTAGTATAGAAGCTAAGATTTAACATACAAACATTTATAAAAGATGCTTTACTGAATTTCCTAGTTTTCATTGCTTCTTATCTGTAAAGATAGTTTCCTTAGGAACGCTTTTATATATATCAACTTTGTTTTTGGTCTCTTGAAGCCCTTCTACATACATAAGTCAGCTTAACCAAAATATACGGCCATATGAGCCATATATTTGAACATATTGCATCTAAACCTATAGGGTGCTTTCCATTGGACCTAAAATCATGATTTATGACAAGAAATAAGGCGACATGAACACGAATAAATACACATTACTTAGAAGATACATAGAAATGCATTTAGAATACATAAAAAAAGGCGAAAGCTATAGATATTAGGTTTACCCCAGTTTTAAATTTGGTGTATTTCCAAATTCATGAGCCTGCTATAGTGACTGTAATCTGCTTGATAGAAGAGATGAGTAGTCATCAACATGCCCATGGCGAATGCAGATAACCATGTTGTCCTACCCTACGGTGGCCTGTTCAGATGTTTCTGCATCATTAGACGTTCGGTCTCGCACTCACCAAAGGAACATCATCATCTTCCTAACCTTATTCCCAATATTATTTGGGGTTGGCTACTAGTTCAATCGGTTTTACCTGAATATCAGTTTTTCAGCAGCATCGGGCCTCCGCAACCCTAAGGGAGAACTGAAATTCGTAGGTTGAACTAGTTGTTAGTAAACCATTTACGTGCTCTCCGAGGCACAGGCGTGAATCACCGCCAAACTTCCAAACTCTGGGCTGCTATTAGGAATTTCTTAAGAAAAACCTAAAAACACTTTTTGATCCGACCCGAGATTTGAACCCAAGACCTCTTAATTAGCAGTCGCATACGCTATCCACTAAAAAAACATTTTTTAGGGTAGTCTTCTGGACATATGCAGGAGCATGTTCCACTACTATGATCACGGACATCTCTATCGATTCCGACATTGTTTCTTTCACTCATGAGCAAAATATTTTGTAAATAAGCTTCAAATAACATTAAAACACTGTCCTGACTTTCATCAACGAACACTCATAATTAGCCAAGTACATTTCACGTCATAAAATAAAGCCATCTACACACTAGCTCTTTGTTTCACTGATGTGTACAGTCACGCATTGGAACATGTGCTAATGAACGTTGATGTATATATAACCTAATTAACTCTCTCGCCTGGGGACAGAAGTTTATAGTGAAATAGGATTTATATTGCATAGGTATTTAGACTTTATGTAGGCATTCTTTCTGCAAAGAGGTGGATGGATTTCTCTTAAAGCATATAATATGATTAATTTTACATGCTTCTCTAAGGCCGCCATAGTATGGGTCGCCGTGCTGCATTGTCTGAAGTGACAGTGAGGACGGTGACCGTCACTCTTGGATTCTGTTCATGCTTTCCAACACGCAGGGCAGTCTTTTTTTTTTTTTTTTTTTTTTTTTTTTTAATTGTTGTAATGGAATAGGCGTTTGTCTTCCATCTCACCTGATGGAAAGTGCAGATGAAGACGAAGATGGTACACGCCCATCCAAAAGAAACCTGTTCACTCTACTCTTAAAGGCTCCAGAGTTCAACTCATCAGGAAAAATAGACCCAGGCAGGTCGTTCCAAATTTTGGCGACTCTCACCAAAAACGAGCTGTCAAACCGTTTAGTTCGTCTTTTGGGTATGCCAACAACGTATGGATGAAACTTTTGCCTGCGCCTAGTAGTCCGATAAAGGAATGGAGATGGTTCAATCAGTTCGAAAAGAGCTTTCGAGAACTCTCCAAAGTGCATCTTTTGGCAGATATATACTCCTCTTCTTAACTTTACTACTTTACTGATAGCGATCTATTTCCTCAATATCCAATGGGCAGGCGTAATTATTTCTCCAAAATAGAAATACAGTTATTTCAAAGTAGGAAAAGAGTTAACAGAACTAATGGATGTCTGTCGATGACCACGGCAACTGTTACCAAGCAATCAATTTTACTAAATTGCAAATTGAATCTCACACATATTCTTAGATTTTTAGATTAATTCACAATCATCATCATCAACATCCTAGCCTTATTCCCGGTTACTTCCAAAGATTGCACCTTGGAGCCCGGTTTCTTTCACTCACACTTTTCACAATTCACATTCATTCACAATCGATTATTATAATATTAAGAATTTAGACCTATCGTAGTCAAATGATATCATACTTTACTTATTTTAACTTACTTTCCAGATAAGAACATGTTACTATGTGATTTGTTCACAAAAATATGTCAATTTCTGTAAAACTAAAATTGACCTCTTCCTTTATTATATGTTCTTCATTGATAAACTTGTATATAACAGTTTCTTTTTTTATTTTCAGGTAAGTGCATCAAGTTTTCGATATTTTCTCGGTACTCCACATCCGTAAGTACGAAGCCAGTGAGGTACACTAACTGCTATTACTCACCAACTGTTGAAACTTAAAGCCGTTTTGAAATCCTAATTTATAGATAGAAATCTCGGGCTTTGGGAATGTACTGCTTCAATTCGGGCTTAGATTGCACTTAGATTAAGTCGAACTAGATTTTACTTAGCACTGTCGGAATACATCCTAGTCAAACATGCATTGCTAAAGCAAATCGATGGGAAATATGCCAAAAGGTAATATGAAAAATAGATAAAAACAATCTTTAAAGAGAATTGAACTTGGGATCTAAATCTGAACTCAATCTGTGTATTACCTTTAAATTTTATTGAAACCTATAAATACTAGCTTTACTTTTGGATAAATGTTTAACATACTTGTTTCCTACCATTCCTGAGTTGTTCTTAGTTTTTGATTATAAGTTGTACTAACTCTAATTGTTACAAATTTTCCTTCCTTTGACATTTTGCTTTCATAATCGGCTTAATTTATTCTGTGTATACTCATAGATACTCACAGAATAAATATCCGTCATCGTCATACGTACTCATAATCTTATGAAATCTAAAATTTTATGGACTATACTTTGTGTAGCTCATTGATATAACGAAACACACGCGTGACAAAGGGATTATTTGTACAGCCCACCGCATGTATATTTAGAATTCGATTCAGCTTGATTCAATCAATTCTTTATTGGATTTACAGGTACAAGAGAATAAGGGCATTAGTGGATTACAATTCAATACGGGTTTTATTTCCGTAGTCATCATTATTTTTGTGATTGTTATAATCTTTTAAAGTTTTATATTACGTAATGGAGCTTTAATCTACTTAATGGACTGAAAAAAGTATTTTTTACACGCTTTTTATTAGCTACACCTGTATGTTTGTTTGTTTGTATGTTTGCAACCGACTCCTTTGGCTGCGATTTGACCCACTTTAAACGGCCAGATTGCGTTGAAACTCTGTAGATTTATCGAGAACCGATGGCAATAAAGTAATTTGAAAAAAAAAAAAATGTTTAAATAAATTAGCATTTTTTTGTCTTTTTTCTAAAAAAAGTTAGATTTAAAAAACTAGACAAATACGCTTTTAAACTAAAAAGTAAAAAAAAAACATAAAACAAAGCGTGAGGTATATTTCAATAACTTCGCCCCACGCTTTTAACATTAAAATTATTTTCTACTTTTTAGTTTAAAAGCGTGTTTGTTTAGTTTTTGAAACTATTTTTTTGGACTATTATTGAACTCAGTGTATAGTGTGTGTATAGTGCCAATTATCTCAGCCCTCATAGCTCAGTGGCCTTGGGTGATTGGAAACAATCACGGAAGGTGAGCAGCGATGGCGCTGTGATGGGTGACCGCTTGTGAAATTATATGTTACTAACTTTCGCCCGCGGCTCCGCCCGCGTGTATGTCGGTTATCGCGGTAAAAAGTACCCTGTCATTTCCCAAGTTCAGTTCTATCTTCATTCCAAATTTTATCAAAATCGGTTCATTGGTTTAGGCGTGAAAGTGTAACAGACAGACAGAGTTACTTTCGTATTTATAATATTAAGTAGGGATGAGCGTTACCGTGATTCGAAGGTCAGGTTAAGCAGCTAGTACCGGTTGTAGATCATAAGATAGCAGTCGTGAACCTTAGATGCAAACTTTCGGATGGTCAGTGTGGACGTATGGCCTTAAATTTCTCCTGAGAGTAGACCCGGCTCACCACTGGGACCTTATGGGTTGTTGATGAGCTAGGATTTATTTAAAGGTTTCCTTCTCTTGGTAGTGATGTAGCCGGCTCTTGCAACATCCACGGGATTAATAGGGGTTGTGACACTCTGTATTCTTAATCCGTCAACACACGGACCATTTAAATTTAATAAATAAATTCTTCGGACATCTTACACACAATGTCATGTAGTTAAAACTAAGAAGAGCTTGTATTATTGGTCTTAGACAACTGATATAAATACATTATCATAATTTTCTTTTGTAAATACATACAACACCCAAACTCCGAAACAAATATTTGGGGAACACACCAACAATTAGTCCGACCCGGGAATCGAACCCCAGACTTGAAGCACAGCAGTCGCATACTTTCCCACTGCGCCACCGAGGCAGTAGGTCTAAATCTAAATTAATAAGTCTTCAAGATTTAGGTAGTTGTCTCGACGAGACACAAACTAGAAGATAAAACCAAACCCATATAATCTGCGGGGCGACCTTTAGGTTATAACCAAGTAAGTATATACGTTGATAGTCTTGCAAACTCGCAACTAACAATATTACTGGGATTTAATGACCCATGAACATGCATATGAGTTGATGCTTATTGTAACCTTAAGATGAAAATATGTTCGTATAAAAGATATGATAACTTATTGAAAGAGGTTCTGATGTAATGTATTTCTGTTTTGACATACATCATCTTCCTAGCCTTATTCCCAATTTTTATTTGAGCTCGGCTACTAGTTCAACCGGTTATACCTAAATATCAGTTCCACGGAGCGACTGGCATCGGACCTCCGCAACCCTTAGGGAGAACTGAAATTCGAAGGTTGAACTAGTTGTCAGTAAATTTGAGGGCACTGACTTCCCAGTAACGATTGCCATAGATGTTCATGACAACCGAGACCGACGGCTTTACGTGCTCTCTGAGGCACGGACGTGAATCACCGCCAAACTTCCAAACTCCGGGCTGCCATCGAGGCAGTTGAGGAGGAGGAGTACGAGGAGTATATAAATGATAAATGAATGATAGAAACTTTTTGTTGCAAGTATAAAGTATTTGTATGTTAACACGTTTACCTATTATTTAAACGTAGGCGAGTTGGTCTAGTGGTTGGCGTATGCGACTGCTAATCAAGAGGTCTCGGGTTCAAATCCCGGGTCAGGCCAAAAAGTGTTTTTGGGTTTTTCTTAGGAAATTTCTAATAGCAGCTCGGAGTTTGGAAGTTTGGCGGTGATTCACGCCCGTGCCTCGGAGAGCACGTAAAGCCGTCGGTCCCGGTTGTCATGAACATATATAGCAATCGTTATTGGGAAGTCAGTGCCCTCAAATATACTGACAACTAGTTCAAACTTCGAATTTCAGTTCTCCCTTAGGGTTGCGGAGGTGAGATGCCAGTCGCTCCGTGGAAAAGCTGATATTCAGATAAAACCGGTTGAACTAGTAGCCGACCCCAAATAAAATTGGAAATAAAGGCTAGGAAGATGAGTTGGGTCAACATTATTAATTTAGGAGTTGCACATAAATAATGACACATGTGACGATTTAGGTAGATCAATAGGTGTAAGAAAAAAATCCAAATTTTGCTTCAATGCAACATTAACTATTATTATGAGAGCTTATCTACTCTGGTGACAATATCTGTCATACATGTAGTCGGTAAAAGATATTAGAAACATAAATTTATGGGCAAAAACGCATCCTTGACCGAACACTTCTAAGTGTATGCATTGCATTACACAACAATTTCGTAGACACTTACGAGTGTAATTGGATAATAATATACAAACAGTATACAATTTGTTGTTCATAAAGTTCAATTTTGCAGTTCAGTTATTTTATAGTAAAAAGACAACGGTTCATAATCACATATTTCCTGTAAAGCTTAAAGACGAAGCTTTTACTGGAAAGGTTAACAAGAATCTTAGTAACCTAATGTACAACATTTTTATATAATTATTGAAATACTTTTTCTTACATATTTCATCCAATAGTTAATTAGCAAAAATTTTAATGTTTACTAAATTGTTTTGTGTTTATTACAATTAAATGTATCATTTTAATCAGTGCAAGATAGATAAAGGTAATAGTTGTTATAAATATTTGTTTCTGAGTCTGAGTGTTTTCTATGTATAATATGTATGTATTTACAAAAAAAATGTATGTTTAAGTATTTATATCAGTTGTTTAGTACCCATAATAAAAGTTCTGCTTAGTTTGGGACTAGATGATGTTGTGAGTAAAAGATGTCTGAAATATTTATTGATGTCCGAAATTGCCTGGCCTGTTGGTCTAGCGCCTGAAAATCCTAAATCCTAAGCAAAGGTCGATTCCCACCCAGGACAAATGTTTGTGTAAACATTTGTTTAGTTTCAGTGTAGTTTATCTATTAATGTTTATGTATTATACATATTAGGTAACAATCTTTATGCATCATTCTGCAATGACAGTGATGCATAAACATCTCATTAAGCAACCATGGTAAGGTATGGGTCACCATGCTGAATTGTATTTACTCACAATGTGGACGGTGGCCTGAATTCTACTCATGCTTTCCATCAGCCAGAAAAGAGTCACTTTGGTAGGCTTCAATATTAAAAACACCACTCTGCCAAGAGTGTGCGACTAAGAAGAAGAAAATTTTTTTTTTTTTTTTTATATTTAAGTCTGCCAAAGTGACTCTACTCTGCCTGATGGAAAGCATGAGTAGAATCTAGGAGTAGGGGTCAGCATGCTTATTGTGAGGGTAGACAATGTAGCATGGTGACCCCTACCATGGCAGCCTGGTTTGATTATTCTGCATCATTCTCCCGATCTTCGAAGGGCGGGAGAATGATGCAGAATGATTGGGCCTCCGGTCTCACACTCACCAACGAAATACGACAGCAAGAATGCTGTCATTATTAGGATGGTCTTCTGTGTGAGGGTAGTACTGGCCGGGTCGAGCCGGCCCATTCGTGCTGAAATCAGCGTGGCTCTACTACCTACAAATTTAAAAAAATGTGTGTATTTAGAAACATAGAAGTATATTTATGAACAGTTTGGTTACCTTGGTACAAGCCCTGCCTATTTTGAGATCAGACACCTGTGTGTAGAATATGTGAGATGACGATTATTATTTAAAACCTATATAATTATATTTAAAACCTATATAAAAAATGAAGAGCTTTAAATAACTCTCAAAAGATTTTATAATAAGTTTCAGCGATTATTAAATGGTTCATCTTTTTTATAAAAAACATGAGTGGATCTTGATGGGGCTTACCTACAAATTTTTGCTGAGATAAAAATGAAATATTTTGTTCACGAAACGTAAAGGCCTCAAGGGAAATTAGCAAAAAAAAGGGGAGCTGAGGAACCTCTTTAAAAGTATATATTTGATACATTTAGCTGCGATGGGGTTAATATGCAAAAGTAATAGCGCATTTTATAGATATTCACTTCTATAAAGGCATTTTGAACTTTGGATGGATACCATTAAGGTGTATTATATAGCTTATTGACTTCAAACTTATACCTGTACTTTTCTGTTACTTTTTCTAGATAAATCTAAATCCCATCCAAGGGTTTTGTTGCTTTTCAATCGAACAATATTTACTATTTCATTGATTTTAATCTAGTTTTCATGAAGCCTTATTTTTAAAATTATTTTTATAACATAAACTGTCAGAGAAAGTTCTCTCAAAATCGGTACAACCGTTCTTGAAATTAGCTGGAACAAATATAAAGACAGACATAGAGACGGACTGTTTCCTTCCTACTATGATCCCAGGTCTACTCATGCTTTCCATGAGGCATAGTAAGGTGTAAGAAAAAATCTAAATTTTGCTTTCCCCTGTTTGTTTCAATATCATCATCATCAATCACCATCAACATCCTTTAACAGTCTACTGCTGGACGTAGGCCTCTCCTTGAAAAGGAGGAATTGGCCTACTATACCACGCTGGCCAAACGGGTTGGTATAGGGTTGGTTTCAAGTTTTCCTTCTCTTTGCATTGATGTTGTCTTGCGTAGTTTATCCCTTAGTCGCCTTTTACGACACCCACGTGGGATGAATAGGGGTGGTGACACTCTGTATTCTTAATCCGTCACCACACGGACAATATAACATTGACTAATATTATGAGAGCTTAGACTAATGTTGTAGAGAATAATGTATGAGAGACTAATATTAGAGAGAGAGAGACGTAAGGCCTTAACCCTCTCTTGAGAGGAGACCCGAGCCCAGCAGTGGGACGTTATGGGTTGTTGATGATGATGATGATGAGAGCTTATCTACTCTGGTAACAATATCCGACATACAAGCGGTTGGTAAAAAATATTAGAAACATAAATAGGCAAAAAGGTATCCTTGGCAGGCGTAAAAAAAATTTATTAAAAAACGAGAGAAAAAATGAAAATATATTTTTTATATAAACACCGTATACACTTTTATATATTACTAGCATTTGCCCGCGGCTCCGCCCGCGTGTAGCCTATGTCCTTTTCCAAAATTCATCAAAATCAGTTCAGCGATTTAGGCGTGAAAACGTAACAGACAGACAGACAGAGTTACTTTCGCATTTATAATATTATATACATATATTATGTTTGGTGCAAAGCGTCAATTTTAGAAGGTCGTATCAGATCTCAATGACTAAACAGTTTCATCTTTAGGTTTTGTCACCTCTAGTTAGTTTCTATTTTAATGACATCAGCCAAATTGAACTAGCTTCCACTTCGTTAACTAAACCAGTAAAAGTAATTAGAACAGACGCCGTACATCCCCTGTGTACTAATATATGTAGGTTTAGAAATAAACATTATTAGTTCATCCATCAATCATTTTTCATCATCATTCATCAACAGCCTTTAACAGTCCACTGCTGGATATAGGCCTCTCCTTAGAAAGGAGGGTTTGGCCTACTATACCACGCTGGCCAGACGGGTTGGTATAGGTTTGGTTTCAAGTTTTCCTTCTCTTTGCATTGATGTTGTCTTGCGTAGTTTAGCCTTAGTCGCCTTTTACGACACCCGCGGGATGATTAGAATGATTGAATACTTGAAGTAATTTTGAAGTTCATAATAGGTATTAATTTGTATTAACAAATACATTTATACATAACTATGTGTATTTGTTTCTAATAATCTCTGATAAGCCATCGTTCATAGCAATTTTATTTTTGTATTTAAGCTGGCCTTTGTTGCATTTACATGGGAGGATATGTCCCGGTTGTCATGAACATCTATGGCAATCGTTATTGGGAAGTCAGTGCCCTCAAATTTAATGACAACTGGTTCAACCTTCGAATTTCAGTTCTCCCTTAGGGTTGCGAAGGTCCGATGCTAGTTGCTCCATGTAAAAAGTGATAGTGGACCCCAAATAATATTGGGAATAAGGCTTAGGAAGAAGTAATAAACTTTATACTAAAAAGTTAAAATAACGTAGTCACTTACAATACGTTCAATATTCATTTCACACAATTTAGTTCTCTTTTAACAAGACGAGTCTAACTTGTCTCTTATCAGTGTACTTGAACATAGTTATAATAAAGAAAGTCTTGAATACAAATAATCTTATTAACCTAAAAACAAAGAGTTATATGTGTTAAAAGTTTGCTATTAAATTATATATAAGAGTTGGAACAAACGCAAGCAAAGGCGTTTAATTTCATTAAACTATGACATAGAACTGTCAAAGTAAGATGTCCCAATTTGGTACATCTCAAAACTTTTCCAACAGGTGTACCGAGAAAATTCTGGATCCTTTTTTTATTTAATTTTATAACGGTTAATACGAAATTTTAATGGATTTTTCCCCTTTTCTACCAAAGTATTTATTACTAAATATTCAGATGCTGAAAAGAAGTGTAAGCGTATGTATCGGCAAATGTAGTGTAGGACATTCACAGGCCAGGTGGAGTGATAATTTGCGCAAGACGGCTGGTAGGAGATAGATGCGAGATGTCGAAGATCGAACCAAGTGGCATGCGATTGGAGAGGCGCATGTCCAGCAGTGAACTGCCATAGGCTGATAATGATGAAAACGAAGTGTAATGGATGAGTTATGTAATCTAGATAAGTGGTTACCTTATCTAAATATATATGTCAATATAAAAAGATTGGATTTCTAATTTTAAAATGGCGTAACTAAATAGAAAGTTGCCAGGACATAACATTTTTTGAGTTAATACGACGTAAGTCTCTTTCCACAATTAGTGAGGGTAGTATATAGTTCGATGCTTATTCCTTACTTCTGTCTATTAGAATAATATTTTTGAGTTTATCTGATAGTATGCCAAAGTACCCCAGAACTTTTTAGTGGAAGCCTAGTTTCACATGAATATCCTAGTTGTGATAATGAGTTCATCGAGAATTTAATTGTCATATCCTAAAGCTATCTACGAAATTTCTCGACATATTATGTCGTTCAGTATAATAGTTCAATACTGGTTTTGTAGGATGCATATATCTACCAATAGATGTCATTCGAGGTGATGAAGATGATATTCTACGTCACCAACTTTATTTCATCTTTTATATTGCCTCGTTGGCGCAGTGGTAGCGAATGCAACTGCTGTGATTGATTTCTCGGGTTCGATACCCGGGTCAGACCAAATATTTGTGTTAATCGCAAATAATATAATGTAATATGTATATATTTACT
The DNA here is from genome assembly GCA_932526445.1 of Phragmatobia fuliginosa. NCBI lineage: Eukaryota > Metazoa > Arthropoda > Insecta > Lepidoptera > Erebidae > Phragmatobia > Phragmatobia fuliginosa. The sequence continues at coordinate 12,425,530 of OW052081.1, read as the reverse complement.
AAAAAAGTATGTTTATGTATTTATATCAGTTGTCCAGTACCTATAATACAAGCTCTGCTTAGTTTGGGACTATATCACGTTGTTCGTAAGATATCCGAAGTATTTATTATTATTTGTATTATAAAAAAAAACACAATTGTAAACATTACCTCATTAGATGTTAAATTACATTATTAATAGTTTCTCTCTTCCTGTAATCTTGCAAGGCAATCCGTACAATTTCTAAACCAAATTTCTTCACAGCTTATTCCGTAAGATTTTCAACTTTCTAAACTTTGTGACATATTATTTTAGAAGTTCAACAAAACCCTGATTGATCGATATCCTCTTTTGTTGATACAAAGTATTTTACCGAAGGGAGTTCTGTTCAACCCGTGGTAAGATTTCTTTCTAAATTTTCTCCTAACACAGGGCGATATTTTTGGACGGATTTTCTTTAAGCTGCGATACTTTTTTGCTTGGATTGTAAAGCTTGCAATAAAAATTTCACTGAAGCAATTCGTCAATATTGGTTACGTTTATTTAATCTTCTTAGGTTGTTTTCTTAGATTTTTTGTCAGAATTTGTGGAAAACAAATCTATATATTTATTAATATTATGATGATTCATCGATGAAACTTTTAGGTTAAGATTTTTATTGATAAGGCTGTTGAACGAGGAGTTTGGGTCGGGCCACCGAAACGTAAGCCATGAACGACACTGACAAAGTGTTTATTATTATAATATGATAAATGATAACTAACCTATGGCAGTCCGTAACGGGAAGCGTTCTGATGAGCTCTTTTAACTTGTCCCAACTTTCTCCCTTCCTCTATAGGACAACACATGCTGGTCTTGAAAGTCACCGCTTTAGAAATACGTACTAGAACTAAACGGTTTTGGCTCTTCTTTCCTGTGCCGAGCAGTTATAAAACTGGAACCAGCTCACGTATATCCTTCCCATTTTGATCTCGGTTCGATTACTAGGGGCGTGAAGAAGCATCTCACTGACTCGCCATAGTGTGGGTCGGCATACTTTATTGCCTGCTACAGTATAAGTGAGGTGGTGGCGCCCACTCATGGTTTCTGTTCGTGCTTTCGATCAGGAGTCACTTTGGCAGGCATCATTCCAGCAGATCAAAAATTTATATACCCACATACATACATAAATATAAACATACACACACTCACATGTAGATACCATATTCTTTCTAGCCTTATTCCCAATATTATTTGGGGTCGGCTACTAGTTCAACCGATTTTACCTGAATATCAGTTTTTCGACGGAGCGACTGGCATCCGCGAACTAAGGGAGAATTGAAATTCGAAGGTTGAACTAGTTGTCAGTAAATTTGAGGGCGGCACTGACTTCCTAATAACGATTGCCATAGATGTTTATGACAACCGGGACCGACGGCTTTACGTGCTCTCCGAGGCACTTCCAAACTCCGGGCTGCTATTAGGAATTTCCTAAGAATAACCCAAAAACACATTTTGGAACGACTCGGGATTTGAACCCTCTCGATTAGCAGTCGCATACGCAATCCACTAGACCTACGAGACAGACACACACATACCTGCATTAATACATATTATTTTTCGTTTGAGATAGTTTAAAGAAAAGGCTTAGTTAATGTTTGTATGAAATGTTTCCGCAACAATTGTTTAAAAGTTTGTGCGACTTTTTGCCGTTCTAATCTCAAGAGGAAGCGCATTCCATAACACAAGAGATTGAATTTATTCTACACTAGCTGACCCGTGAACTTCGTACCGCCTTAGAATATTAATTCATAATAAAGTATTGTGTTTAGATATTAACTGATAGTGACAAATCGACAGCAGCGCGTCAACTAACGGGCCCTGGCCGGTACCGCCATAATCGCTTTGTTCCTGCATTTTAAATCTGTAATATCTTCAAAAGTATTAATTTAAATTACATACTGTAAAGGGCCATATTAATCTATATTAAATACACAATATACTTAAGGTACTTAATTGGATAAGGATTAATACTGTATTGCTTAAAATCGCTTCGTAAATAAGATATTATTTTTCGTAATAATAAAATATTGTAAAATGGTTATTGTGGGTTATCCCTAAGAGATAGACATATACCATCGCGGACTTTTTTGTAGACCTTTTTAGGATGTACAATACTGTGGTACATTATTTTGATTTATCTCGTAGGGTACAGCCAGCGTTTGCAATGTAAGCGTAAAAAACACACATTAGAAACCTCCAAAATTATTATCTACTATATTATGCATGTATTATACATAAAACCTTCCTCTTGAATCACTCTATCTATTAAAGAAAATGGCAACAAAATCCGTTGCGTAGTTTTAAAGATTTAAGCGTATATGGGGACAGAAAAAGCGACTTTGTTTTATACTATGTAGTGATGTGTCGTAAAAGTAATGACCACAAAGGAAGCAAACTATACAGATTTTACACGAAACAGCCTTTACCACTTCGACTAGTTGAATATAGTAGTCCAAAACCTTCCTAAAGAGACCTATGACGATTGATGTTCGTTTTATTTAACTAAATTACTTATTATAACTTTTCGCCTGCCAACATGTTGGCTCATTTATTCAGCCGTGTGTAAAACAAAGTTATGCATGTACACTCTGAGGTTAAGTCATCAATCAATCTTCAAGTTGCCTGTTTGTTTGGAGAAGTTGGGAGGTTTTTTCCCTCCTTCCAAAACTTTCAATACTTCCCTCCGGATCGGACAAGTGTTGAATAACGATTATTGGCTTATGCACGGGAGAGAAATTGCGTCTTTTATTTTTATCAGGTAATTTATTGAATTGTTTTATTTGATATTGTTTTATATCAATCGCAATCAATAAACAAAACAGTGGGAAAACCATTATTTACCGACTTCAAAAAAAGGAGGAGGTTCTCAATTCGTCGGTTTTTTTTTAAACGACTCATCTACTAACTGTCTCAATGGCGAAGCGGTAGTGTATGTGACAACTGTACTTGAGGTCTCGGGTTCCATATCCAAATATTTGTTTCAGAGTTTGAGTGTTTTCTATGTATAATATGTATGTAATTACTAAAAATATATATTTGTATTTATTCCAGTTGTCTAGTACCCCTAGAATAAGCTCCGCTTAGTTTGGGACTAGATGGCATTGTGTGTCATTTAGCCGAAATATTAATTTATTTATTATACGTTGACTGCCTCGTTGGTCTAGTGGTTAGCGTATGCGACTGCTAATCAAGAGGTCTCGGGTTCATATCCCGGGTCGGGCCAAAAAGTGTTTTTGGGTTTTTCTTAGGAAATTCCTAATACCAGACCGGAGTTTGGAAGTTTGGCGGTGATTTACTCCCGTGCCTCAGTGAGCACGTAAAGCCGTCGGTCCCGGTTGTCATGAACATCTATGGCAATCGTTATTGGGAAGTCAGTGCCCTCAAATATACTGACAACTAGTTCAATCTTCGAATTTCAGTTCTCCCTTAGGGTTGCGGAGGTCCGATGCCAGTCGCTCCGTGGAAAAACTGAAATTCAGGTAAAACCGGTTGAACTAGTAGCCGACCCCAAATAAACTTGGGAATAAAGGCTCGGAAGATGATGATTAATTTATTTACTATACAGTCAAGCCAGGTGTTAATCCTAAAGCGGATCGTGAAAACGCATTTAGAGAGTATAGTCAATGGCAGCATTTACAACAAAAGCAAAACAGAATGACTGCATGGTTGGCCTAGTGGTTAAAGCGGTGGTACCTGGGTCTGGTCCTAGACGGAAGGTGGCTCTTCGACGAGCACTTCAAACAGCTAGCCCCAAAGTTGGTGGACACTGCCTCCTCCCTCGGGCGACTTTTGCCCAATTTGGGGGGGGCCAGTGTTCCCACTAGGCGGCTGTACACGGGGGTGGTCCGGTCGATGGCACTGTACGGTGCACCGGTGTGGGCGGCGGCTCTGTCCGCCCAGAATAGGGCGCGCCTCTGGCGCCCTCAGAGGATATTGGCGGTCAGAGCCATACGCGGATACCGCACGGTGTCGACCGAAGCGGCCTGCGCCTTGGCCGGAACACCCCCGTGGGATTTGGAGGCGGAAGTGCTCGCCGAAGTTTATCGACGAGTAGCTGAATTCCGGGCGGAGAGGGGCATCCGCCCTCCGCCCGAGGACGTGCGCGAGTGGCGCGAAGCCGCTCGTCGAGCCACCTTGGCTAGATGGTCTTCCCGGCTGGAGACTCCACGCGCTGGCTTCGCCACCGTGGAGGCTCTCCAGCCGGTCATCACCGAGTGGGCAGGGCGGCAGCACGGGACCCTTTCCTTCCGGCTGACGCAGGTGCTTTCCGGGCACGGTTGCTTCGGAAAGTATCTGCACTCGGTCGCGAGGAGGGAATTGAGTCCCGCCTGCCACCACTGCGACTGCAGTGAGGACACGGCCCAGCACACGCTGGCGGTCTGCCCCGCATGGGCGGCGCAGCGCCGGGCCCTCACTGCAGTCATCGGAGAGGAACTCTCGCTGCCGGTCGTAGTCCGCTCCATGGCCGGTAGCGACAGTTGTTTTACCGCGGTCGCAACCTTCTGCGAGGACGTAATCTCGCAGAAGGAGGCGGCGGAGAAGGCCCGGGAGGATGACCTCCACTCGGACCCGATCCGCCGCCGGCGCCCCGGGCGGCGGAGGCGCGCCTACCTGCGCCTCATGCCGCCCTGAGTGTGGCCGCGGGTGGACGGGACGGGTTTCCCCGTCCATCCGCTGTAGTGGCCAGCCGCGAGGGGGTGGCGTCCGCGTGTGACCGGACGTCGCCCAAATAGAGAGTACAAGGAGATGGCGCCCGCAACAGTGCGGGCAGGCGCCGGGAGGGATCCAGAAGGAGAAAACAGTTACCTGGATCCCTTCCAAACACAGGCGCAGAGAGGTCACACCGTGTGGTTTTAGTCGGTTCGAGTCCGACACACCGCCCCGCCGAGAGCCCCGGTGGGGTGACGGTCCGTGGGGATTTCCACACGTTAAAAAAAAAAAAAGTGGTTAAAGCGGTCGCCACACCGCTTCCTACTGAGATAAGTGTTGTGGGTTCAAATCATACACGGGACAACACTTTGTGTGACTCTCAAATTCTTATTTGGAGTCTGGGTGTTATTTGTGTCCGTTACTTGTATGTTTGTAAAATCCCACACAACACAAGATTATATGCAGGAATTAGATTTAATAGATTAAAAAAAATGTTAGTAACCAGGTACACATTTTGTACCTTAAGACCAAACTCTTTTAAAACAAAATAATGTCCCCTAAAAAGTACAATCACTGCCAAAAGTAATTTCACGATTTATTATTTCTTATTATTATGCAAAACGGAAAACATGGGCCTTGTAATATTCAAACAAGTTAAACAGTAGTTTATGTAACGTACGCAATTGTAACAAAAGTTATAAAACCCACCCGTCTGTCTTAAGAGGGAAACCTTTGCGTTTTATTTTTAAGATTTATTATAGGAACAATAAATTTTACTGTGTGGAAACTTTTCAGGAAAGAGACGAGTACAGTCATGATGAAAAGTGGAAGTGATTAGGTCTATTAAAAATATTAGATTAAATCAATGTTTATATAGTATTATTTACTTGTGGTTTAGTTGTTATGGATTCATTTACAATATCCAACTATGCATTGATGAAATATGAGAATTCGTTGTATGTAACAATCAATGGCCATTATAATAGTTAGTAAATCCTTCCATTACATTTTTAAAATTAATATTTTTGACATCTGATACACAACGAGTCCGAAACTAAGCAAAGCTTATAATATGCGTACTAGATAACTGATATGTAAATATTATAAACTTTATTTACGGAAATAATAATAATAAAGAGAATAATAATAATAAATATTTCGGACATCTGACACACAACATCATCTAGTCCCAAGCTAAGCAGGGCTTGTGTTATGGGTACTAGACAACTGATATAAATACATAAACATACTTTTAATAAAGTTTTAAATACATTAATAAATATAAAAATTAAACAGTTTTTTAGTATAAGTTCAAAAATATGATCAATAGCAAACTAATATGTAACAATGAAATCAATTAAGTAATTTTAGGAAATACGATTCCACCATCCAACGATTTCAGGATAAAGTTTTTTCAGTGTAACTATTCACAGTTTCCGATTCCATCCATCGTGTATTTATAGTAATAAATTAACCTGTAAAAATAATGTGATCAGAGTAAAAAAAAATGTGTTCAGCAAAAAAAGAAGTATTATTTAATTTCTCGAATCTCGAGAGCGGGGTGAAGTGATAAAGAATTTACAGCTTCATTTTTATTTCATTTTTATTACAAAGATGATGCCATAAAGGCTTGTGTAAAGCCCAACGGGGAATATTTTAGTCTTAAACAAGTTTAAAGCGTGGATATTAATCTCTTCCTCCCTTGTTCAGTGTCGTTGGGCTTAAGATTTGAATGAGAAAGAAATATTTCTGATGATATTCTCTTGTTGTGGACTAGTTGCAATCACTCACTCATCATCGTTGTTCACTGGCGTTTTCTAACTTTTCGAATGTTATTTGACTTTCGCGACTTACACTACTTATGTTTTTTGATGTGACCGAATCTTATTCGTGATAAAATTAAATAGGATACGATACCCGACGTTTCGAACGGGGTAATAAATTGAGCTATTACGGATGAAAATGTTAAAATTAAAAATGTTACAATACCTTCTACTTTCCAACGTTTCGAATTAACGCGATAAGTGTGGGTAGATACAAATCGCATATCACGAAGGCGTCGCTAAACTCAGATCAGTCCCGTGACCACGAGCGGTGTAACCCGTTCGAAACTTTGGAAAGTAGGTGTCATTACCTTTTTAATTTTTTCGTGAATAGGTCCCGTTTACAGAAAAAAATCTACTACAGTAATTAATATTTCTTTTTTTTTCTGGAAAGTTCTGTATTTGAAACTGTCATTTTTTTGTAACATAAATGAATATTGAATTTTATTCGATCGATCACTATGATAAACAGCTTTCAACAGTCTACTGCTGGACACAGTCCATAAATAAGAGTTTGGTATACTATACCACGGGTTGGTATAGAATTTGTCACAAGTTTTCTTTCTCTTAGCAGTAATGATGTCCTATGTAGCGTGCTTTCTTAGTAACCCCTGACGAGGAATACAGAATGAATAGGATAATGGGAATTTGTATTCTAAATTCTTCACTACACGGACATTAATCTGACATAATACGAGCTAGACTCAGTTTGGGAATCAATGCCTACTCAAGCAAACATGTACGTGTGAATTCTGTAAGTGTGTGCATTCATGTTTATAACAAGTATTGTAATTGCTTCTTACTGTTTACTGGTCAATAAAGATTATTATTATTGCTTGGCTTTAAAAGTAATATTTACAGTGAAATTCTTAGCCTTTATCCCAAGATTATTTGAGTTCGGCTTCTAGTTGAATCGGTGTTACCCGATTATCAGTTTTTTCACGGAGCGACTGGCATCAGACCTTCGCAATCTTGAAGGAGAACTGAAATTCGATGGTTGAACTAGTTGTCAGTATATTTGAGCGCACTGGCTTCCTAATAACGATTGCCTTAGATGTTTATGACCACCGGGACGTGCACGGGCGTAAGTCACCGCCAAACTTTCATACTCCGCCTGTTATTAAGAATTTCCTGTTAAAAAGACCCAACAACACTTTTGACCCGACCCGGGATTTCAACCCGAGACCAACGAGGCAGTTTTTAAGTATGTGTATATTTAATGAAAATCCCAAAAAAATAAGGTCATTAATTTATTTTGGAGATGACTGTACATTATTTTAGGTGTAAACTTAAACCGTTCCGGGTGGATTAATGTCTAAAGTTTAAACAGTGTAGGCCAACTTAGAAATTCCGGACATTTAAACGCAGACACGTTATGGCAATTTTATTAAGTTATACCCCAGCGCCCTGTTAACATAAAACCTCCTCTTTACTGCATTATTAATTTACTCACTCCATCAAAATACATTTTTTGACCCTATTTGATAATAATTTTATTTTATGGTAACATTTTCATCCGTTATAGCTCAATTTATTACTTTTTGGATCATATTACCAAAAAAAAAATCATAAAATCTACCGAATTTCTTTACCACTTTATTTTTTTAAATCTCTTCATTATTAAAAAGAAGAAAAGTATAGTAAAAGCTGATCTAAATGTTTTTATAAATTGCATTTCATGCAATCAAACAAAAACTTAATCCAAAGTGCCAGAATGTAAAATTGAAATCCTTTCAAATAAATGAATCATAAGTGTCTGATTATCATGTCAAACACACAGCATTTCCCAAAATGCATAATAAGACGCTGAGTGCAGCCAATGACCTTGAGCAATGGATACGCCCCTTTTTGTTGCAGCGCCACGTTTGAGACGCGGTTCGTTATCGGTACTACCACAGTCTCCGAGAACTAATATTCGTCTTTGAATTTGCACTCTGCTTTTAACATAGGGCTTTAGAATATTTTAGATAGGGCAAAATAAAAATGCTATCGTAATGGTATGATAAAAAAAGTCATGTGGCACTCGGAGACTGCCGCGGTAAAGCTATTGCATAGCATTTTTTATCAACTTATGCAATTTATTTTTTTATTTATTTTTTATTTATGTAGTATTTTTTTATTTAATATTAATCCAAGTTTACAAAACAATATACACTGTCTTTTTACCAACATACATTCTAACAATATTATTGCCAAACAATACAGTCATAGTATATAATATGAAACTATTCTGAACGCGACGATACCGTCAGAGCTCAGCGAGTATGTGATTTGTGTATGATGCAAAACTACATTCTGCGGTCCATCTCCTTCAGAGCTATTTTCCAATAGTCTTCTTTTGCTGTAAATAAATAGTCCATGAATTGTTAGTTAGATTTGAGTAACATTTCAGGACGTGCAGTATTTTACAGTTCTTACCTTGGAACTTCAGAACATTGAACATTTTGTGAGAATTCCACATTTTGCAACCTGTGATTAAATAATAGTACTTATTTAATTTCATATCTTTATTGCTTAATTATTATGATGATAATATTATGCGGTTAGATACACTATCAAAGATGACTATGCATAAAATGAGGCCATCATATGATGCATTGTGTCACTAAAATGGCAGAGTCTACGACTTTTGTAAGTCTATGTATGTTACGTTCTTCAAGCCTAAAGCTGGAAACACATTATCGAACGCGGCTGACGGACGCGGCTAACAGCCGCGACTGTAAATTGTACATTATTTTATTAAAACACTAATAGAGTGCTTTGGTAATATATTTTTATTCAATGTATTAAAATATTGACTCAGTAATATACATATTTATGATAATAAATTGATTTTAGTGGAAAAATAAGTGTGCACAGTCTCGTCAGTCGGTCTTGTGCCAGATTTCTGTCGGACGTCCGAACGCTCAAGGTCAGTCTGTCCACGACTTACGTCCGATAGTTTGCACAGCTGAGTGTATGTTCATACTCTAGATCACGGCTATCAGCCGCGTCCATTAGCCGCTTCCGATAATGTGTCTCTAGCTTAAGAAGGTACTGCACGAAATTGTGGGATTTGACGTATTTTCAAATGAGTAGTACTGTGCGCTGCATTAATTAAATACATCAAAAGTATTTGTATAGTTTAGGTCGATCCTTGCACAAGATCTCCGCCGAAGTTGGAATTTGAAACAGATACATATAAAATTAAAAAACGATACATATATGTTGTGTGTCAGATGAAATCTTAAAAACATTTTTCTTCGAAAAGATAGTAGATTTTACGTCTAGAATAATAATTTTCATATGACAATATTTGTATTTACATCGTGCAGGGTTTAGCCGGTGTATAATTTAATTTAAAAGTATAAATCTAAAAATATTGAGACTTTTCAATTTTTAACACAAACGCCTGATGCACATTGCACATTGCGCAGAAAAAAATATTGCTCTAATTAAATTACTAGGTCTGAAACTTCAAAGCAGAATGGGTCTAATTACTAATATTAATGAGATCAATTTTGTTTTGAAGTTTTTTTTAGACTTATGTCAGTATTGTATTGTGTATCATGTCTATATGTCATTGGTTATACTTACTGGCAAATAAGAAAATTGGAAAAAAATCAAATTTCGAGTCGAATCTGTACAGAGTAATGCGAACGCAGAGCAACAAATGTACGAAACACAATACAAACGTACAAACGCAAATAGGTAAATATCTCAAACAGGTATGTTTAATGTTACTGTTATAATTTTAATGTAAATGCAATGTTCCGTTCACAATTATTCGTCAGTTGCTAATCAATCAATACAAGTAATCAAGTAATCAAGACGGTAGAGAACTTCAAAACGTAAATATTTACCTTTGATTATAAACATATATTTAATCAAAGGTACCTACTCTTATCAAACTCACTTTATTATTATAGGCCTATGTTTTTCAGGTTACATGTAATCTTATGGTCAAGAAAGAACTTATAGTAGAAAAGGAAAACACAAATGAAAGCAAAGCCACAATTCGGGTACTTGTTTAAACCAAGAACTTACTCACCACAACTCTCCATTTGGTTGCAACTTCAGTAATTTAAAAATCAATGGAGAATATAGAAATTGTTTTCAGTCCTCCTGTTTCATAGTATGCAATATGTGTAATGCAAAATTAAGATTGGAAAATTGTTGAAAACCTAGAAACAGCAAGGAACTTGCACTCAATCAAAATATCGTGAGTAATTAAGTGTATAGATATGGGATTCAGTGCCCTGGAACAAGTCAAAACTTCTCTTGATATACCCTGCATGTCAGAACATTTTTATGCCAAATTTCATGCTAAAGTATGTGAACTCTGGGAACTGGCCAAAGTAAAAAGCATAGAGGAAGCAACAAAATAAAAATATTAACTGGCTGAAAAAAATAATGACCTTAATGCAGATAGCGTACCGATGATAACAGTTGTATCTGATGCGTATTGGAGTAAGAGGTCATACAGGAAAAACTATACGACCTTTTCAGGAGCTGCAAATATCATTGGCTACAGAACTAAAAAAGTTCTCTACATGACTGTTAAAAATAAAAACTCTATGGTTTGCGGGCGAGCTCAGAAGCGCAAACTTTACTTCAAGTTTGTATTTCTGAGCATGTATGATATAAAAATTACACTCGATCATCTAGCGGTATGTAGTCAACTGCCATAGTAGAAGGCTTCAAAAGCAACTCAAGGTTTTATTTATTCTAAACACATAGCTAATGGTGATTCCAGCACCTACAAAAATGTTCTGGATACCAAACCATATGCCGCACTTATTGTCGAAAAGATAGAGTGCTCTAACCACCTCCTCAGAAACTTTTGTACAAGATTAGATGAATTATCAAGAAATACATGTTACCAATTAAAATGCCAAAAAATACAGCTCCAAAACGTGCTACGCGTACGGCGATCGGTGAAAGGTGCCATAAATCACATTGATTCTCAAAATGAAAAATCTTTCGCTGAAAAAGTTATAGATTTAAAACAAGACCTTTTCAATGCACTTATTCACGTTTTCCGCGATCACAGCTCGTGCAAGTCTTATATTTGCAAGTACATCCTCATAAATAAAGGCCATCAAACTGATAAAAACGTATTTGGTGAAATAAAATCAGATGCGGTCTTTGCCACCATAATAAAAGTACTTTGTCGATTGATTAAAAATGCCAAAAATTTTATGGCGAATAAACTATTCACTTAGACAATCATACTCAGGACGGTGTGCTGCATCTGTTGTTTCATTTAATCCCGCAATACAGACATTAGTGATAAAGACTACGGTGAAACTTGCCCAAGGCCTGATTTTAGTAAAGCCGATTTCAACTTTGCTAAATCTACGCATATGGCAAAAATACTGTTACAGCTATCCAATGAGGATCGTCACGCACTTGAACGGCGCACTGTATTAAGCTGATTCGATTGAATGGCTTCAGGAGCGGAAGCTTCTTGAAGCTAATTTTGAAAAAAAAGAACATGTAAAAGGGGCTTTATAAGATGTGGACCGGTCGTCTTTGTCTTCTTCTGAATTTCGTCAAGCACAGTGTCTTGTATATTGATATTTGCTATTCTCCCAGTGCTCGTACCACCTATGCATTCTACCTTCCGAATAACATCTGTACACTCTTATGAATACGCGGTAATCTGGATGACGCGCTGTAGGGTATCTTTCCCTATAAAGGAATGCATCAGCACTTGCGCTACTTCTACATTCACCATAAATAAAGTGCATGTTTGCGTATTCTTGTGCCATATATTGAATACGCGGCATACTGATACACGAAACCAGTCCAGATACAAGCCAAGTCGTCGTAAAATCACCAAACTAAAGTCCAAATCAGTGAGCAAAACGAAGAGTCCAATGATTTGACTCTTACTTAAAACGATGACTTCTGGCTGTTTAGCCAGAAATCGTCGTTTTAACACTGATTGACAATCACAGAGAACTGCAAAAGGAATGGGAACATGCGATACCGAACAAGTCAAGCGACGCACCAAATACTTGCCATTGCTATGTGCCATGGCGCGAGAGAGATAAGGTACAATAGTACAAAGGTACAATAATAATATACTCGTCTCTCGCTCGCTTACACTGTACTTTAGTACTGAATTTATTCACCTATCTCTGTCTCATAATTAACAAAAAATTACTTCGGCCACACTCAGGTAGTAAATAGCGAAATAACATTATCACACGTCCTTTACTACACTAAAAAGGAAGCTTTAATTTTCTCTCTTTGGATAAAATTATGTATTATACCATTTTTTTTAATAGAGTTGCTGCTTAGTTTTTCATACATATTTTTTTCACAAAAATCTCAAATTCTGTCATAATTTATTTTGATCAAATTTCATGTTAATTTTTTTCCAAAAAAGTATAATAGGCACTCATACTATTTACTGCATTTCTAATAAGATTGTTTGTGAGGAATAAGATAACTTCAAAATTTGGGCAACTATTGGATTTCTTTTGGGTTTTTTTTTTGTACGCTGGATAGCTATACTACTACGTGCTTTAGGATTACCCATTCTTTCTGGGACACCCTGTATAGATGATATACTTATATTGACAGGAGCTGGATGTGAGAAGCCCAAAATCGATCAGAGTGGTTTGCAATGGGAGAGGCCTATGTCCAGCAGTGGACTTCGATAGGCTGATTATGAAAATGAATAGATTCTAGAAATTATTACTTTTGAACAAAACTTCCATAAAAACGACTGAATATTTAAAAGATATGTATTACTCTGTGTGGAGCCTACTCTGTACAATTATTTTACATATCTTAGATAAAATGTTTCACGTAGGAAGCGGCGACGGTGCTGCCTAGCGGCGCTGCCGCGCAACTCTGCTCGTAAGTACCTAAAATCGGCGTTTTTTGTTCGCGCAGCACACTCTTAAGCTTGTTCCACTACACAGTTGACAGTTTTAGGGTTATGAAACTACATTACGTCTTTGTAAGGATATCTAGTTAAATAATCTTACATGTCAATCAAATTATAAGTTTATTATTAAAATAAATTATTCTTACCTTATAGCCTCCATCATAATATGATTTTGTTTTGTTTTTTAATAAAGTTTTTTAGATTTATCAGCTAAATATAGAGCGCGAGTCGAGCGACATAGGTCCGTTTAGCAACGCGCCTCAGCGCTCACTGTCGTTCTCCATAGGAGTGACAGAGAAAAAGCGCTTGAAATAGAAGGGCGGAAGTGCCAAACCACAAAATTCGTTATTTTTTGTAAATGTTGCAATTTTAAAAAAAAATAAATTTAACCATTTCCTTCAGTTACATATGATACACAATTTCACTTAATTTCATTTACATTACTTAAAGCACAACTGTGTATAGTCAAAATTTAACTATTTTCAGAGGCTACTTTGATTATTTTTTTTATCGAGTGAAGTTTTTCAAATCGTGTTTTGGAAATAACCACTATGTGAGGAATATGTTCAATTATAAAGACATTGATTTTCGTAATGATATGAGCGATAGGTTTTCATACAAAACGATCTTTATTTACCTCTATTTTGGTTTTCAGCCCCTTAAAGTGTTATAATACGGCACTTAAATCAAAAATTAAATTAGTCATGTTTGTCTGTTAGTTTTGGTTAATCTCTGAAACAGATGGGCTGGCAGAGTTGATGTTGATGATGATACTGACCTTTCCATTTGTACCTTTATATCAGCAACCATACTTAAAACATAAAAATCTCGTAGGTGATTTTCTATTTCCAATTGCTTCTTTATAAAAAAAAAACCATTTAAAACGCAATTATTTCGGCGGTAACCGTATAAAACACAAGGCGGCCCGCTAACTTTATAACTTGCGAGAAATGATTTATTGGTTCACCCCCAAGGCAGGGATGAAATCTTTTTGATAAGGGCATATTGGGGAGATAACGCAGAATCCAGCTTGTCACAATGTTCCTTACGTATAGCGATAATTTCGGGAGTAAGAGGATTTGGTTGTCTGTGGAACGAATTGTTATTTTTCCCTGTTGCATGTTTGTTATAATAACCAAATTATTCTTTAATTTGATTATTCGAGATACAAATAAATAAAATTGGAATGTTTGTCATTTCAAATTAATTACTATCGACCATATTATTACTAATATAGTCGATAGTAATTAAAAGTCGATAGTAATAAAAAGACTAAATTAATTACTACCGTCCGTGTGGTGACGGATTAAGAATACAGAGTCACCACCCCTATTCATCCCACGTGGGTGTCGTAAAAGGCGACTAAGGGATAAACTACGCAAGACAACATCAATGCAAAGAGAAGGAAAACTTGAAACCAACCCTATACCAACCCGTCTGGCCAGCGTGGTATAGTAGGCCAATACCTCCTTTTCAAGGAGAGGCCTATGTCCAGCAGTGGACTGTTAAAGGCTGTTGATGATGATGATGATATACATGTAGTAGGTAGTAGAGAACACCAATAGGCCAGCTCGACCAGGGCAGTACTACCCTCATACAGTCTACCATCCTAATAATGACAGCATCTTAGAATAATTACACATAGAAAGATAGCCTACATACAAGGGCTATATCAAAAGTGAAGCACTAAACCGATTCACACAGGCCAGACGATTACGTGCTTACGCTAGGTGACACGCACACATCGAGTGGCGGAGGCGCGAACATCTGAGCCTCATGCCGCCTTGAGTGTGGCTGCGGGTGGACGGGACGGGTTTTCCTTCCACCTGTATTATGTGGCCAGCCGCAAGGGGGCGGCGTCGGTGTGTGCCGGACGCCGCCTAAGAGAGGGTCGTCGTACAGAGACGGTGCCCGCATCAGGAGCGGGCAGGCGCTGGAGAAGTTCAGAAGGAGATCCCACCCTGGACTTCTCCTCCTCCTAAACGGAGAAGCGCGGAGAGGGCACACTGTGTGGTTTTTAGTCGGTTCAAGTCCGACACACTACCCCGCCGTAGCCCCGGTGGAGTGACGGTCCATGATGATTTACCACACATTAAAAAAAGGTCCAGTTCCCGATAGTAGGGAAATGATTCGGCCGCTGATAATCATTTGTTATTGGCATTAATAGCAGCATTCTTGTTGTCGTATTTGCGTTGGTGTGTGTGAGGTCAGAGGCCCAATCAATCTGCAAGGAGAATAATGGAGGCAGAGACAGTAATATCTTACCAGACCACCATGGTATAGGTCACCATGCTGTATTGCCTACCTTCACAATGAGGATGGTGAACCCTACTCCTTGATGACGATATAAGGAGTAGCTTAGGCTTGTTACCCAAGGTTTTTGTGGTAAAGATTCAAGAACAACATTTTCGAAACCGAAATCGATAATTATCTAGTAGAATCGACTGCACGGTTGGCCTAGTGGTTTAAGTGGTTGCCACATCGCTTTCTACTGTACCAAGTGTTGTGGGTTCAATTTCCACATAGGACAACACATTGAGTGATCCACAAATTGTTGGTCTGAGTCTGGGTGTTGTTTGTGTCCGTTTCCTGTATGTGTGAAACGTCCCTCGCGACATGGAATATACATTGGTAATATCAGAGTTATCATTTAAAAGTAAACACAGAATTTATTCCCTAATCTTAAAAACGTTCTGAAATAAATATCTAGTTGTGTGTGTAATAAAAGTTAAAAAATAAGCAATTTCCAATCATAAAAGTTGTTTAACTGAGTTATTAGTGTTCTAGTATATTAACTTTTTCCATTACTGTGATTCATATTATCCATTGGGAATGTTGTAATTTAAAATGTTAGCATAATTATAAAAGTTGAAGGCAAGTTAGGAACCTGCGTATTTTGATACAAACCATACTAATATTCATAAATAGAAAGTGACTCTGTCTGTTACAATTTCACGAATAAACCGCTAAAGTCATTCACATGATTTTCTAGAGATAGATTAGATTTTGTAGAAGGATATACGTGTAGGCTACTTTTTAGCTGCAGGCAAAAGCTAGATTTTTCATCATCATCATCTTCAAGCCTATCGCAGTCCAGTGGAGGCCTCTCCCATTGCACACCACTCTGATCGATTTTGGGCTACTCGCATCCAGCTCCTGCCAGCCATCCTATAGTTATTTCATAAATTTTATTAAAGCATATTGTGTATTATTCATATTTAGTTTCTTGTATTAAATAGTCTGCCAAGGGGACTGCTCTGCCTGATGGAAAGCATGAGCAATATCCAAGAGTGGGGGCTACCACATTATTTGCGATTGAGGATTGTGGCGACCTATCTATGGCGGCCTAGTAAGATTTTTGCCACGCATCGCATAAATGACTCGCATAATGGGAAGAAAACACGTGAGCTGATAGTGAGAAAGAACGAGCCGAGTTGTAAGGAGTAACCCTGTTATTTTTAAAAACATTCCGCAAGTAACACCACGTGGAACAACTTGTTGCTCTAACAAGACTTGATAGTCTTGTTAGCCTCTAATCTTAAACTAATGTATAGGATAAGAGGGCTATGTGTTAAATCAATTTCATTATTTGACTGCCTCGTTGGTCTAGTGGTTGGCGTATGCGTCTGCTGATCAAGAGGTCTCGGGTTCGATTCCCGGGTCGGACCAAATATTATTTGTGTGATTCACAAATATTTGTTTCGGAGTCTGAGTGTTTTCTATGTATAATATGTATGTATTTACAAAAAAAAAAAGTATGTTTATGTATTTATATCAGTTGTCTAATACCCATAACACAAGCTCTGATTAGCTTGGGACTAGATGATGTTGTGTGTCAGATATCCAAAATATTTATTTATTTATTTATTTATTATTTCTAAACTGAACCCTAATAACATCTATATAGATGGGATATTTATAAATCTAAATCCAAGTTTCCAATGTGTCGTTAATGACTTTTCTTTCATTTAACTTTTAAAGAACAAATTCCAATACCCACATGGAAAGTCTTTGTGCTAGCACAATTTAGCAAGCGCCCGGCAAATAATTCTCCCGCAGTTTAATTCTACCCAAGCTAATTCAACTTTTCCCAGATAAATTTCTGACAAACTTTTAGAATATATCGTGCTCCTCAATCGGGTTCCGAAGTTAATTTTGACTCTAGGGTGAGGGTGTTTGATAATTTTAATAGCATGGTTTTGTGATTTTCTTGAAAGATTATTTAGATTTCAGGGAATAACAGTGTGGTAATTTGAGATATCTATTTGATTTTGATATGGTTTGGTTATTTCAAAAATAGTGTTAAATGTTTAGGTTATATTAATAGCCGATACTAAATAAACTTTGAAAATAATAAAGGAAAGGAAGAATAAGTGTGTATGCTCAGGAAGATGGCTTTTCTGGCACGGCACAAGGCACTGTATTTGCTTTGACTGTAATTGATTGTGCAATAACTATGTACTGTGAATGTCACAATAAGTGTTTTTCTTTCTTTCTTTTTATGATTCAGACAACTTTTTTAAGTATTACAGTTCTATTAAATACTATAAATAATAATAATGTTTAAAAATATACTTACAGAATTAAGATTCAACGTCACTATATGATTACATCCAATTAAACCTATTTATTTACTCAGGGTTTTTGCATTAACTTAGAGATTTTACGCAAATTTAGTTCTTAGTTATAGAAGCTGAAGGCTGTAGAGAAACGCTGATATCAGCACGAGTGGATAGGCTCCACCAGAACGGTACTATCCTCTTAGAGAAGACCATCCTTTTTTTTTTTTTTTTTTTTTTTAACGTGTGGAAATCCCCACGGACCGTCACCCCGTCGGGGGTTACGGCGGGGTGGTGTGTCGGACTCGAACCGACTAAAACCACACGGTGTGACCATCTCTGCGCCTGTATATTGGAAGGAGTCCAGGGACGGGATTTCCTTCTGGACTCCTCCCAGCGCCTGCCCGCACTGTTGCGGGCACCACCTTAAATTTCGACTCTCTAATTGGGCAACGTCCGGTCACACGCGGACGCCGCCCCCTCGCGGTTGGCCACTACTGCGGACGGACGGGAAACCCGTCCCGCCCATCCGCGGCCACTCTCAGGGCGGCATGAGACGCAGGTATGCGCGCCTCCGCCGCCCAGGGCGCCGGCGGCGGATCGGGTCCGAGTGGATGTTATCCTCCCGGGCCTTCTCCGCCACCTCCTTCTGCAAGATTACGTCCTCGCAGAAGGTTGCGACCGCGGTAAAACAACTGTCGCTGCCGGCCATCGATCTTATGACGGCCGGCAGCGAGAGATCCCCTCCGATGACTGCAGTGAGGGCCCGGCGCTGCGTCGCCCATGCGGGGCAGACCGCCAACGTGTGCTGGGCCGAGTCCTCACTGCAGTCGCAGTGGTGGCAGG
The DNA here is from genome assembly GCA_932526445.1 of Phragmatobia fuliginosa. Classification (NCBI taxonomy): domain Eukaryota; kingdom Metazoa; phylum Arthropoda; class Insecta; order Lepidoptera; family Erebidae; genus Phragmatobia; species Phragmatobia fuliginosa. The sequence goes on along the minus strand of OW052081.1, from coordinate 12,406,748 downwards.
CGGGACTCGGTTCCCTCCTAGCGACCGAGTGCAGGTACTTTCCGAAGCAACCGTGCCCGGAAAGCACCTGTGTCAGCCGGAATAGGATGGTTTTGTGATTTTCTTGAAAGATTATTTGGATTTCAGCGAATAACAGTGTGGTAATTTGAGATATCTATTTGATTTTGATATGGTTTGGTTATTTTAAAAATAGTGTTAAATGTTTAGGTTATATTAATAGCCGATACTAAATAAACTTGAAAATAATAAAGGAAAGGAAAAATAAGTGTGTATGCTCAGGAAGATGGCTTTTCTGGCACGGCACAAGGCACTGTATTTGCTTTGACTGTAATTGATTGTGCAATAACTATGTACTGTAAATGTCACAATAAGTGTTTTTCTTTCTTTCTTTTTTAAGTATTACAGTTCAATTAAATACTATAAATAATAATAATGTTTAAAAATATACCTACAGAATTAAGATTCAACGTCACTATACGTTAACATCCAATTAAACCTATTTATTTACTCAGGGTTTTTGCATTAACTTAGAGATTTTACGCAAATTTAGTTCTTAGTTATAGAAGCTGAAGGCTGTAGAGAAACGCTGATATCAGCACGAGCGGATAGGCTCCACCAGAACGGCACTATCCTCTTAGAAAAGACCATCCTAATACAACAGCATTCGTTCTGTCGCGTTGCGTTGGTGACTCCAATACCGGAGGCCCAATGCTACAGAAGCAGATGCTTGAGATCACTAGGCCGCCATAGTGTGAATCAAAATGCCACATTGACTGCATACGCAACGAGTATGCTCACTAATCACCACTCTTATATGCTTTCCATCAGGCAGAATACCAGACTTCAGCAGGTTCATTAATAAAAAAAAATACTTCAGAGTAAAGTGAAATTCATTACAATATCAAATCACTTAGTGTCTTATCTTTCAACCGAAAGTATCGTTAGAACCGATTTTTGAACGATATAACTTATGTTTTTTTACTTTTTAGTTTGAATTCGATTAAGATTTAATGTAGTGTGATCTAATACATTCAAATACCTGATATTCCAAACTCAAAGAGCATTCACGAACTTTGGTAATCGTCAAGTTGAAACATTTGAGAATCTCAATCGAATAGCTATCGATGCTCTCGATTAATTAATCGGCGAAACTGTAGATAAGGTTCCTTAGTTTTTGGGTTCGATGCTTATCAGGTATCGGCATATCTGTTCTAAGGTTTGAGTAGGTAACTTAATAAGCCTGATTGAGCGACTTAAGTGTTTGAATAGGCTCCTTTTGATTCTATGTAATCGTATAATTGGATTAAGTTTGTTATGTAAATCTTGATATTTTAGATCTTTGACTACAGTTGCTTTCCTGTCTAACATAGAATCTGTATTTGCGTAAGGATGCTATTAACTGAGTATCCCTGTTTGATATCTAAAATCTTTACCTATACCAATATTATACATTCTAAAGTAGGCTTGTTTATCTTCGGCTAAACCGCTATAGCTATTTCAATGAAATGTGGCATGTAGAAACTTTGATTCTTGAGAAAGGACTGAGTAGTATTTACCGCGATAACTGGCCTACACACACATATCTGATAATCTTCATCGAAATAAACCAACTTCTGACACGAGTATATATTATCATCATCAATAGTTTTAAGCAGTCCACTGCTCAACATAAGGCTCTCCTTAGAAAGGAGGTTTTAGGTACCACGCTAGCCAAACGGTTTGGTATAGGGTTTCTTCTTTGACCTTCTGCGAAGACGTCATCTCGCAGAAGGCCCGGGAGGACGACCTCCACTAGGACCAGATCCGCCGGCGGCGAACCAAACGCCGGAGGCGCTCACATCTGCGCCCTAGACGCTTTGAGTGTGGCCGCGGGTGGACGGGACGGATTTTCCCCTCCATCCGTATTAGTTGGCCAACCTCGAGGAGGCGGCGTCTGCGTGTGCCGGACGTTGCCTAAGAGATGGTCGTACAGAGATGGAGCCCGCATCAGGAGCGGGCAGGCGCTGGGAGGGATCTAGAAGGAGATATCACCCTGGACGCCTCCTAAACTTCAGGCGTATAAAGGGCTCATCGTGTGCTTTTAGTCGGTTCGATTCCGACACACCGCCCCGTCGCTGAAAACCCTGGCGGGGTGAAGGTCCGAGGGGATTTTCTCACGTATAAGAAAAAAAAAGGGTTTCTTTTTTCTTCCTTCTTTTCGTAATTATGTTGGCCAGTTTGCTCTCTTAGTCACTTTATAACCATGGAATAAATAGCTATAATCTAGCGGCGCGCTGACAGTTTTGGCACAGGCTTGTTCGCAGGCTCAAAAATGTTTTGTCATCCGATTGTCACGTCGCAACGTGCGCGCATCTCCATATAATTCTACAGACATAATGAAAGTGACAAAATTACGACACCCATGGAATAAATATATATAACCACACTTCGTATTGTCAACCCGTCTCAAATATATATTACAAGAAATATTTAAAAGAAAAAGTGGTAGCGTAAGTGTATTGTGCTCGAAATCTGAGGTTTGATTAGTTGTCCCAGGTTAGACCAAATGATTGTGTGATCTGAAAATATTTGTTTCGGAATTTGAGTGTTTTTTCTATGTATGATATGTATATATTTAAAAAAATATAAACGTGTTATATCTGTAGTATACATAATACAAGCTTTACTTAGTTTAGGACTAGATGACGTTGTGTTTTAGATTTCTGTATCGAAAAAATGAACCAAAACAATTACTATTGATTACTAGTAAACAGATTTTTTTAAATTTTATTGAAACGTACTCAGTGAGCTTAGTAAGATCGCTTAACCGATCTATTGTCTAAACACAAAACAGCATTGGCGAATCAGACCAAACTCAATGCGGACCTTATTTCTAAACATCAGATTCTCCAAACCACCCCATACATTGTGGGTAGCTACCCCTAATATATTCTGAGTTCGCTCGCATAACTCACGGACGCGTTACAATAATAATAGCTGTATAAGGGGTTGACTATATTTGATTTCTGTTTCTTTTCTATCGTAAAATTGAGATAATATTTATTTCTCATATAATTTAAATATATTTTTATAAAGTACCACATGTAACAGGCCTTATCATGTTTTATTACAATACAAACAGCGTCTCTGTGTTAATGTTTAGTATGGCTTTGTAGAGGAACGGGCGACGTGTTCCTCCAACACAAAGGAAGGATCCTCCGACCAGGCGAGGTGATCATGCCTGGCGGGCCACTGCCCAACAGTTGATGTTGGGATGTTGTATATGCTAATCGGCACGAGAATGTCTCTTTCGCGATTCAGGATTAGTAGTTAGGTACTCCGTATAGTTCATTCCGTGTTATCTTAGTAGTTCATTGTTTCTTCGCTAGATGGCGCTGTCGTATGTTTTCGTAGAGTTGTATGTGGAAGTCGCCACAGCTTCATCATCATCATCAACAGCCGTTAACAGTCCACTGCTGGACATAGGCCTTTCCTTAGATAGGAGGTATTGGCCTACTATACCACGTTGGCCAGACGGGTTGGTATAGGGTTGGTTTCAAGTTTTCCTTCTCTTTGCATCGATGTTGTCTTGCGTAGTTTATCCCTTGATTATAGTATAGTATAGAAGATAGATTTATAGTACGGCTTAAGAGATCAATACGAGAACGGCAGTAGCATAACATAGTAAAGATACATAAATTTAGTGATGAAAATATTTTACTAAGCCTCCATAGTGTGGGTCATCAGGCGACATTGTCTGCATACACAATGAGGATGGTGATTCTTATTCTTGGTTTCTACTATTGCTTTCCATCAGACAGGAGGCGATAAAGTCGTTTAATGTCGAAATAGATTCAAATATGTAGTGGTTATACTAGTGGTCTCGAAGTGGTCAGATCGACCATAATTAATTTGAATGATAAGTGGCAACATAACTATACTTTGTCCATTTCTTTATTATCTTTTTGACAGTTCAACAAATTTCGAAATTAGTGACGCCCTCACACGTCACCGATTCGATTTGAAATCAAAATCAATCGATATAATATTCTTTATATCTGTATTGTAAATAAATAAAATGTGCACTATTATGATATATAATTGACCCAGACCAAAGAAAACTTCCTAAAACAGTCACTTGAAGGTCGGTTTAGTAAGTAAAGTGATTTTTCAAATGTATTTTCTCATAACTCTAGATTTAAACGTTATTAACCACGCGTTTCAAAGTTGAATTTTACTAACACGTGCATAGTTACATTTTAAGTCAGTGGTCCAAAAATAAATAAATTAATGCACAGAGTTATTGTTCTTTAATCTAAGTTTGAACTTAAATTCCAAAATTTCGGCTTAATTCCTTGCAAACAATCAATCTTGTAGTCATACTATTTTAATTTCCTTTTTATTTTATTAAATTTACTGAAACAATACTTACATGAAGTCAAATTATTTTGATCATAATAATATGATAGATTGTTTTAATCGTTTAATCGATTTATCGTATTTCAAGAACTGTTTTATACGTTGTTTTTAGCTATGCACGCTGCCCACTTCCCTACCCGTCTATAAAGTACGACATTACGGTAGTACATTATTAAGAAAAAATATACCGGTAATTTATAGGCGTGACCTGTCAAAAAGACAATAAACGAATGGACAAAGTATAAGGTTCTATTGTCAAAGACTATAACTTCTCTAATCACGGATTTCGCCAAAACTACGCTACAATATTAATTTGACAAATGAATATCTATGCGTGTGTGTGTGTGTGTGTGTGTCAAATACATCGTAGTTTTGTAATGTTTTATTATTGACTTAATGTGTTTTTTTATACAATATTAAAAGAAGGGTAGAATCCAAGAGTAGTGGTCACCATACTCATCACAAAAGCAGACAATGCATCATGAACCCTTCTTCTTCTTTACTTTGACACGGAAGACTAGCCGGATGCTTATTCCTTGTTGTGCTTCTCTTCTGTGTAGTTAGCTGCCTTGGTCTATTCCGACACTCACGGGATGAATAGGGACACATAGCGACACTCAGTATTCTTAATCCGTATCTGACCAAGCCGCCATGTTATGAGTCACCATGCAGCATTTCCTACCCTCACAATGAGGATGGTGATCCTTACTCCTGGAATCTACTCATGCTTTCCATCAGACAGATTAAATATATAAAAAATATATGTAAAAAAAGTATACAATGCAAATATTTCTGGGGAACTATAGAAGAATATGTTCATTCGAAATTCATCATAAAATTTTAATTCATAACCTCTTGGCCTTTTCGGAGCAGTCAAGTGGGAGGCCCTTAAATGAAAATACCACTTAACTTAAATATCTTTCCAATAGCTCAAGGGTATTTCCCGCTTTTAGGGTGAAAGGTCACGAACCCGTCAATGTTTTCACTAAAATTCCTTGGAATATTATTAGAAGGACGTTTGATTTCAAGTACATTATTTTTAGAGGATTCTGAGTATTTTTTTCGAAATGTTTATTTTAAATTAACTAAGCGTTATTATTGGTTACGCCGCATAGCAATTCAAATCTCTAAAAAAATTGCCTCAGTTACTCCTTAGAACATCATCTATCTGCCAGTCAAAATCTCGTCAAAATAGGACTAGTTGTTCTTGAGATTAGCAGGAACAAACTCGTTCTTTTTTTTACGCGGGTTCTTTTCTTCGGTTCTTTTTTTCTATTAGCACTATACCCTTCTTTGGGGACAAGGGCAACCGGTCTACCCACTAAACCCCGCGGCGGCCTACCTCGGCAGTCCGGAGGAACACCAGGATCGCAACAGCGGCTTCTGGTGTCCCCCCTGCCATACCCCACAACTGGGGAATTTGACACAGACCGGTAAACAGACAACAGATTTTTTGATGTGGGACCGTAAATACACTTTAATTTTATTTATGGTATAGATAATCTCTTTTGTGGATTCATGGTATCATGTTTTAATAAAATATTATAAAACTTAATAGGGTATAAATACAGTTACCGAATTGGATCACTACATTTTCACAGAACATTAATATAATGTACTAGTTTCGCGACTTGGTATAACCTATGAGTTTTCTTGCACATTTGAATCGGAAATCGTTTGGTAATCCATTGGTTTTAATTTTCTTTTCAAGTAACCCCATTTTGTTTTTCCGAAGTAAACGTAACCCAAGACTTTTTAACTGAGCCTATTTATACTTTCATCAATCATCATCAACAGCCTGTAACAGTCCACTGCTGGACATAGGCCTCTCCTTAGAAAGGAGGTTTTGGCCTACTATACCACGCTGGCCAGACGGGTTTGTTTCAAGTTTTCCTTCTCTTGGCAGTGATGTTAGTTGCTTATTTTGTTCCTTTAGTCGCCTCTTACGACACCCATGGAACGAATAGTGGTGGTGACACTTGTATTCTTAATCCGTCACCACACATTTATATTTTATGATATAAGAATCAGTTTAGTCGTCCCAGAGATTATATGAAATAAAGAAACGAACAAAAAACAGAAATAGACTTTAATTTCGTCCAGAATGTATATATTTTCCTATTCACTTAGTTAAAAGCTGTTAATTTTGAAGTTAAAAAATAGAAACTTCAATTTCACTTACTTTATCTATACTTAAAACTTAACAATAGCAATATAAGGCTTTTTTCCTCTTATCGTATTACACTCAGTTTCTTTCCAACAAAAAGCAGCACAAGAAAATAGGCCACACATTCTAAAACCATCACAAAAGATAAAACGCAACTTTTTTCTGTCTCTTTCTTATGTTCCCGTCTTGCTCTAAGTGAATCAATTTATCATAAGATACTTTGAGTTATCATAGCAACATTTACACACAGACGTTGAAAAACTTGCTGGTTTTTTTTTCTATTTGAAGAGAAAAGTTCGTTATAAGAATTGCTGGAGATTTTTCCAGAAGCCAAAATATATATCAGGTTATATGTCTTTAAAAATGGTCATGAAATTGTTAGAAAGTACTTAGTGCCTACAGTGAATTATATTTTGACGATTTTAACTGCTATTTTACTCGAAATAGGGTTTAAAATTATGAATCACATGGGTCATATTTATATCGAAATCTTTAAATGAGACTTAAGATCTCATAATAGGACAAATTAGTTTATAAGCTTAGAATTCTCATGACTATTTGAATTTGAAAATATATTACATTAATGATTCGAAATGTTAACGGTTGGCCCAGTGGTTTAAGCGGTCGCCATGCCACTTCTTGCTACGCCAAGTGATGGGGGTTCAATTCCTACACGGGATAACATTTTGTGTTTGAAATATTTGTAAAGTGACCCGATTCAGGAATGTATATATTTTCAGGAGTTGTCTTTTAAATAAAAAATAATTAGGTCATTCCTGGTCCATCCATTATAGTTTTAAAAATCAAAATCATTGGTAAAAACTTACAGAAATACCAAATAAAAGGAGTCTATAACACTAATGGACATTCACATAAAACTTTCTCAATTTACAATCCTTACCCGAGCAATTCGACCATATTGCAACTGGACAATTTACAAAAAGGGATAAATAGTCAAATTTATTACCAATTCCGAATGCCTTCATTTCTTATTTCCTTATATAATAAATTATGGCCATACCCTAACCCTATCGTCAAAATAAAACATTTCTGCTTATTTGTAATCTTGAGAAAATAATGTAGTTTCATCCACTATATCATTTGAGCTAGTCTGTCCTGAGGCGGATGAACATTCTTTGTTTAAAGACCTTGCTTCTGCAATTTAATATTTGTAGCTAAGAAAATTGTTACTTTGTACATTTATTTTAAAAGTACCATAGTTTATTAACTTTAAATAAATAAAATTCTTACTTTAAGATAGGGTATCATCAGAATTTTGTATAACAGACATTAATTTATTATTGTATTGGTAGTTAAACATGTATACAATTAATTTAACGATATTTGAATTCTTGATTGATATAAATAATATCTTTGACATTGCATGCGATAGTTATATTATTATTATTAATTTCAATTTATTTAATACCTAATAAATATTTGCATACCATAATTATTGGTAGGATGTACATAAATGGGCCATGTTTATATATCAGATCACACTCTATATAGGTAGGTACCTACATTCTAGCAAAACAAATTATTATGATTAGGCTTCATCTTTTTAAATTTCACATGTGTTTTCATCAAAATCACTTTCAATAAAATTCTCAGTTGCTCAATCTGTGTTGTAAATGTATGAAACCGACTCGTCGAAACCAATATGTCTCACTCAGCGATTTTTGTACATTTTGGAACTTAATAATTTTATTTTGATTTTAGATAGTGATTTTGTCTATCATTGACTCCCTTTTTGGTCTAGTGGTTGGCGTATGCGGTTGCTGATCAAGAGGTCTCGGGTTCGATTCCCGGGTAGGACCAAATATTTGTGTGATCCACAAATATTTGTAACGGAGTCTGGTTGTTTTTCTATGTTTATGTATGTATTTACAAAAAAAAAAAATGTGTTTATGTATTTATATCAGTTGTTTAGTACCCATAACACAAGCTCTGCTTAATTTGGGACTAGATGACGTTGTGTGTAGGATGTCCGAAGTATTTATTTATTTATTTTAATGCGCGTTGAAAAATATATTGATTTTCTGACCATCGAAACAAAATTACCATTGATAACAAATAACGACGTAGTTAAAGCTATCCAGCCTCCACAGCATCAATCAAAGAGTTTAGACAGTGATTGTTCCTCCCTCGCTGCAGATCGATTTGGACGTTTTCCAAAAATCCATTACAATAACATTTGTGACAGTACGACCATGAAGCTTAGGAAGCGCTTCCGTACTTTTGAGGTGATATCATTACATTTGTATAACCTACTATTAAGAATTAGTATATTTATTAAAACACGTCATCAAGTCAACAGATCAAAATAAACTGACCTTCAAGGATTGAACTTATTATGATTTCTGATATTTCTTATTGACACTGTCTTGAAATTGCTTTTTGAAAATGACTATACTCCTGATCACCATACACTCGTCAAACATACTCTTTTTTTTGGTCACTTTCTATCAGCTGTTTCATTTTCTTGATGAAATAGGAAACTATCTCTATTCTACTATAGCTACTCTAGTGCTACTGCTATTACTTTCTATATCTGGATAAAAAATAACATTACCAATAAATAAATAAATATTTCGGACATCTGACACAACATTATCTAGTCCCAAACTAAGCAGAGCTTGTATAATGGGTACTAGACAACTGACATAAATACATAAACACACTTTTTTTGTAAATACATTGTACATATTATACATAGAAAACACCCAGACTCCAAAACAAATATTTGTGAATCACACAAATAATATTTCATCCGACCCGGGAATCGAACCCGAGACCTCTTGATCAGCAGCCGCATTCGCTAACCACTAGACCAACAAGGCAGTCATTGTTTGGTATCTTTAGTAGTTGCCAGGTGCCAAAGCTTAAACATCCCCAAAGAGAATCTCAAAATGAACATAAAAATGTACTATCTGAAATATTCTTTAAGTAACTAAATATTAACTGACTAAGAAAGCGTTGATACAACTCAATTTGGAGCCAGTTGATAAAATTTGTTGCAAAAGAAGACAAATTAAAGCAACGAAAAAGTAAAAAAAATATGTTTTGTCTTTACAGTTAATAAAAGTTGAAAGTTGATTGTCCTTTTGTTATGGGGAAATGTAATTATTTTTATCTACGCTTCAGGACTGAATAGAAGTCCAACAATGCCACCTTCAAAAATACATTTCCTTTGCTTGAATTTTATCAAAATAATTCAACGATGGATGTTAGCTTCTTTAGCGAAAACAGAAGAAAGAGCTTAAGTGTAATTTTGGATCATCCAGGATAGCTGAAATTCAAATGAATTTGCTCTAAACACAAATTAAAAGTTTAGTTATCAGTTATCACAATACGAAATAGTACGTATCTCGATGTTGCATTGTCCATATTTAATAATCAATAAGGATGATCACCAGCACTTTTGGATTCCGTTAATGTTTTTAATCTGATAGAGTAGTCATTTTCGTATAAACAAAATATTACTTACCCTGTTTTATTGACCCGATTCACGTATTTTTCAAAGCAGAGTTGAAACTGCTAAAAGCTTAAAAGTATTGGGTGCTTTTAATAGTGTTGGTACCTGTTTAGATAACTTTTTTGCTTATAAAGGAAAAGTATATAATAAGGATAAATATAGGTATGGAAATGATAATATATATCATGATTAAAGTTATTGTGCAAAAAATGCAATACCTTTAGAAGTTTTTAAAGTTCATTATTTCAAAGTTAGAAAGATCGCAAGATACCCACAAACTTTTTTGCCTTTTATCATTGTTATTATTAATTGCTTCGTTGGTCTAGTGGTTAGCGTACGCGACTGCTAATCAAGAGGTCTCGGGTTCAAATCCCGGGTCGGGCCAAAAAGTGTTTTTGGGTTTTTCTTAGGAAATTCCTAATAGCAGCCAGGAGTTTGGAAGTTTGGCGGTGATTCACGCCCTTGCCTCGGAGAGCACGTTAAGCCGTCGGTCCCGGTTATACCGGTCTCAAATATACTTACAACTAGTTCAATCTTTGAATTTCAGTTCTCCCTTAGGGTTACGGAGGTCCGATGCCAGTCGCTCCGTGGAAAAACTAAAATTCAGGTAAAACTGGTTGAACTAGTAGCCGACCCCAAATAAACTTTGTCAATAAGGCTCGGAAGAAAAAAAAAATCATTGATTGAAAAGAAATCTGTTTCGTCTCTTGGTCAATATATGGTTGATTCCCTATGGGCTAACAAATCTTTCTTCTAATGATAAAGCTGTCCTCCCTTCAGCTATATACTATTATTTCATTTATTTGTTTTATGGCAGGGCCGAAATGTTTTGCAGCCACAAAAAAGTTCTAGAAGATGCTCCTAGAAATTTCAAAATTCCTTAACTAGCAACTCGAGAAGATTTGACTGAGTTGACTAAGTGTTATTGCAGTAAGCAGCACATTGATCATTAAATATACATGCATAAAGATAACAGTAAACAGATTATTGCATTGTCATCATCATCAGCTTTTGCAAGCCACTACTGGCTATAGGCCTCCCCGATCGTACACCACTCTGGTCGATTTTAGTTTCTCTAATCCAGCTCCTACCAGCCACCTTGCCTTGTATTAACTTGTTTTTACTTCGTACTTAGTCACAGAGGTCGTTATTATCTTTATAAAATTTAATTGACATTCCTTTAAATATTCATTTAATAAATTAAGTAGAAATTTAATTGACATCCATTATAAAAAACTTAATTTCTTGTTTATTCATTATGACAGTTGTGATTCTGAAGTTTAGCAGGATTTTGACAGCTAAGGAATTACATTTTTAAAGAAAACCTTTTAGTATGTTAGTGAGTAACAATAAGACCTTTTATAACTAAATTTTGACAGTTTGCCTATGTACTATACCAAGGTTCCATCTATCACTATACCAAAATTTAACAAAATGGCTTCAGTGGTTTAGGCGTGAAAACGTAATAGACAGATAGACAGAGTTACTTCGTTCGTAAACTTTTTAACATTCCATACTAACATTATTAACTCGAATATAACTTTGTAATGCTTTCACAGCTTAAAAGCTTCACTAAGTTGGATGCATTTCGTTACAGAGATAGATTTAATTGTGAAAAATATGACCTTTATCCTTTCTCCTTCCTCTATAAACTGACATACACGCCAGCGGAGGCGGTAAAGATGAGATATTGATGAGTTGAATAAATTTGTCCTCATTCGAATCGAACTTGGGTTTTATAAGTAAGTCTTTTCAAAACGTTACTCATTGAAGGTCATTAACGTTGAAAAAGCCGATAGGAGCTATTGAAACGAGTAATATATCGTATTGAAATTTTCGATACATTGAAACCTTTGTGCGAAATTTGTAATGAAATAAAACAAACAGCAGGAATCGTTATCTCTAAGTAATTTATAGGTTGAATAAATTTTGTTCAGCTCAGTTCGACGCTTTCGATTTAATACGTTTTATTAATTGAAATTTCTGTGGCTTTATTATTGAGGAGAGGCATTTGTAATTTATGTTTTGATACTATTAAGTGATGAATATCCAGTTTAGACTGAAATTTCTGTTCATAAAGTGTATTTGTTTTGTTGAAGCAGCAAATTTGGTTCTAATAGCTTGGAATTGAGAACATTCTGACTTGTTATATAGAATTTTCTTGGTTTGCTGCTACCGCAGTAAAAATAATAATAATAAATATTTCGGACATCTTACACACTACATTATCTAGTTCCAAATTAAGCAGAGTTTATGGTATGGGTACTAAACAACGGATATAAATACATAAACATACCTTTTTTTGTAAATACATACACATTATACATAGAAAACACCCAGACTCCGAAACAAATAAACGTGGAACACAAATATTTAGTCTGACCCGGGAATCGAACCCGAGACCTCTTAATCAGCAGCCGCATACGCTAACCACTAGACCAACAAGGCAGTCAAAAAATGATTTTGTCCTTCCATAAAAAAATTCTCCATGACAAATTGCATTGAAGTTGTTATAGTGGTTTAGCGGCAAAGCGTAACAGCCGCACAGAAACAGTTACTTTCGAATTTAAATGATGGCTATCTTTAGTAAATATTGTTGTAAATATTCTTATCAGTAAATATTGTGGTAACATATTCGCGATAACCTATGGCCTGTCCTCACTTAAGATTCAAAGTATCTCCAGCTAAATTGCAATAAAATAGGCTTAGCGGCTTAGCCGTGAAAGTGTAACAGATAGACAGACAGAAATTAGTACATTAATAGTAGTACATTAATTATTACGCAATATTATTGTAAAAAATTAGCCTTTTTTAATTTAAGAGGTTTGAAATCAATTGCTTTAGTTGGAAAAGTTTTGAAAGTTGTTATATTTAAACCCATGACTCCCAAGGGCAACTCTTTCAATACTTCCGCAGAAATTCCCTTCGCATTTCGGTTGACGACTGCTGAAATCCCTTGAGAAGGGTACGTAGGGATGTGACTCGAACAGGAGAATTTATTCCGTGATTTCTGTAATGCGGTATTTCTTTTTTGTATGTTAATTATAATTTGGGGATCACTCGTTTAAAGTTTAACAAACAACAATTGACAATTTGTTTCGGTCTAAATAATTTTCTAACACCTAGAGTTAACTTCGTCACTTGAAGTCCTTATTAGACCAACGTGGCCTTCTTTATCAAATAACTACAGATTTCAATTTCACAAGTCTTGAATAGAACATATATAATTTTATAGATATAATAGCTTTCGCCCGTGGCTCCGCCCACGTGAATCTCGATCATTACACGTGTTATTCTGATATATAAGCTATATTATTGTGAAGTTTCATTCAAATCCGTTCAGTACTTTTTGCGTGAAAGAGCAACAAACATACATACTCACAGACTTTCGCGTTTATTATAAATTTAGCGCGGGTGTCGTAAAAGGCGACTGAGGGATAAAATACGCAAGACGACATCAATGCAAAGAGAAGGAAAACTTGAAACCAACCCTATACCAACCCGTCTGGCCAGCGTGGTATAGTTGGCCAATACCTCCTTTCAAAGGAGAGGCCTATGTCCATTAGTTGACTGTTAAAGGCTGTTGATGATGATGATAATGAGCTGGTTCTACCGGTGCAGGACTTCACTTTCACAGTAGATCTACCTAAAATATTCGTTATTATGTATTTCTTTGGTGAGTAGGAGACCAGGGGTCCAATTTTGCAAAAGCATCGCACTAGGTCGCCATAGATAGATAGATACTCTTTATTGCACACCATAATACAAAAGATACATCGTAGGATTCAATCAAATAAAAACAGTGGTACAATGGGCGGCCTTATCGCAGACTGCGATTTCTTCCAGGCAACCTTGAAATGGACTATACTAAAGGTAATTGTAGTTAGCAGTGCACATTTAGAGTTTCCTAATACTCTTATATATACATACATTCATGCGCCTAAATACATACATATTATACATATGAATACATACATATTCAGACAGCTCATAGTTGTTACAGAGATAGGTAGTCATCCTTGACGAGTCTCTTAAAAGTATTCACCGATTGTGCCTGCCTTACAGCCTCCGGTAAGGCATTCCACAGGCGTGCAGCTTGCACTGTAAAGGATTTATCAGTGAAAGTTGTCGAGTGTGTTGGAATTTCCAAAATTTCCATAGTGTGGGTCACCATGGTGTCTTTATTCACAAAGAGGATGATGACCACTAATCCTGAATTCAACTCATGCTTCTCATCCTACAAACATTTTGGCAAGCTTAAATATAAAAAATGCCCACTTAATTTCCCGGTGTAGTAACAACACTAGTACTACAGATTTGAGAGCTTCACTTGCATCAATGAGGTTTTCGTAAATTGATATGTTGTATGTGCCGGATATACAAACCGGTTTTATATCCGTCCTAGCCTTCAAACTAAGAGTGTATATTGATGGCATTTTATGATATGTTTTGGTATTGGAGTTTAAATCACTGCAACTTAACAGAAAACTTTCAAATGTATCATTTTTACAGTTTTTTTTGTATCCATAACTATCAGAATCATTTTTCTATACTTTTAGATTCTATTATGAAGCATACCTTTGTACCACTGCCTCGGTGGCGCAGAGGTAGAGTAAGCGACTGCTGTGCTTGAGGTCTCGGGTTCGATTCTCGGGTCGGACCAGATATTTGTAAAAAAAAGTATGTTGATGTATTTATATCAGTTGTCTAGGAACCATTGATATAAGCTCTGCTTAGTTTGGAACTAGATAGCGTTGTGTGTAAGATGTCTGAAATATGTATTTAAAACAAATTTATGTTTTGAAGTTTATTCTTTCATAAAGTGTATATGTGTAACACACACATGAATTATGTCATCTCCCATGTCCATTCCGAGAATGTTGTAAGAGCTGACTAAAGACGCAAACTATTCAAGACAACAGCATTTGACACAAGCCCTATACCAACTTCTCTAGTGTGGTATAGTAGGTCAAAACGTATGTCCAACGGTGTTTTATTAAAGTTGAAGGATGATCATACATATAATCTAACACAATAATCCTTCTGACGCTTTTCTTTCTTTATTGCTATCACAAAAATACAAGAACCAACTCTAAAACTTCCCTCACAAAGGCTGTTAACTTATATTATTAACAAATCGTACATAATATTTCGTCTCTATACGTTATATGTCCGTATTTGCTGGCATTTCTCCAGAACCGGTCATCATGAACGCATTCTGACTGCATTTGATTGTGGTATAAATGATAAGCGGATGCCGGTTCTGTATATAATATATTGTGTCGTTTATCAAATGTTGGGAAGTTAACAATATATCACATAGTTTATGGCCCTTTCTAAAGCTTAAGGTATCGTATAAATTCGGTTACCGTATATGAATCATGCTTCGGAAGATACGGACAAACCAGCCTCCCTCGCAAATTTGAAATTATATCAACATAAACGTTAGAAGAAACGAAATCACTTGGTTCAAACAAAATATTAGCCAATAAGGCAGGATAATAGAGGCGTTAGAGAAGGCTAAAGAGATACTAATAAAACAATTAATAAACTTGAGAGTTTATTCATTTGGTTGAAATTTGACAAACAAATAGATTATAGTATTCAAAACTACTTTTTTTTTGTCTTATAGAAAAAAATATTAAGGTAATAGAAAAAATAATAATAATTCAGAATATATTTACAAGCCATAGGTCAATAGATGCAATTTTTATTTGTCCTTAAAAGTCAAGTCCTAAATTTAAAAGCTTTAGGATTTAAATCGCTTCTATTCTATGCCTTGCACCATAATACTAAGCAATTTATATAATATGGCGTCCCGGACGTCGATCTCAAATAATTGGACGACAACTGTACGGAAAGACGTATTTATATACAACCACTTTAAAGACAGGTTTTGGTATTAACATGACAAGTCTAGGCACGTTGATCTAGCGGTTAGTGTACGAGACTACAGATCAAAAGGGCTCGGGTTCGCTACCTAGGTCGTGCCAACGAATGGTATTGAGATTTCCTGATTGTAAAAGTGCTTTACAGCAGTTCGGAGTTTGAAAGTTAGGGTCTCAACCCCGTGTTTCAGATAGTACGCAATGCCGTTATTCCTACATCAAATCTCTCCGATCGTGTCTGAAAGCCCTTTTGTCGGATTACGAGAGTGAGCGAACAGAGAGTGTACCCTTGTTGGTGCACACACTTGTTCACTCTAAAATAACTAAGATTCACTTTCTAAACAAATTCACAGGCAATTTAACCTAAACCATTAACACTCATCCTAACACCCCCTTCACACCATTTCACACAAAAACTATCACTTTTAAAAATAAATGAAAAGGTTAATTATTAAACAACAATTATGTTCAGCTGCAGGGAGTATTTAAAAAGCAATCGAGGGTGAAAGGGGTGGAATAAAGGCAGACACTAGGCAATTAGCGCGCCAAATGTCGTGTGGGGTGAATAGATTTGATTGTGATACCACTATTAAACTAGCACAGATTGTACGAGAAAAAAAAAATAAGCTCGAACAAAAACGATCTAGAACTCAAGCGCCCATGGATTGTATTGTGTCTCATAAACTTTCTTTGACTGCCTTATTGGTCTAGTGGTTATCGTATGCGGCTCGTCTCGGGTTCGATTTTCAGCTCGGACTAAATATTTGTGTGATCCGCAAATATTTGTTTCGGAGTTTGGGTGTTTTCTATGTATAATATGTATGTATTTACAAAAAAAAAGTATGTTTATGTATTTATAGCAGTTGTCTAGTACCTATAATACAAGCTCTTAGTTTGGGACTAGATGGCGTTCTGTGTAATTTGTTATTTATAAAGGAGTGTCTCACGCCAATGGATACTTAAGTCTCCTCAGCGACTAGTTGTCTTTAACCTCATCTAGTTTAAAATGCGGTATTGTTTGGTTGGTTTTGATTCATTATTTGGAAAGCTAATGAAATAATTTGACTAAAACCATATGATGGCATTGTAAGATATTGTCTAAAGAATGTAATTAATATGCTTTGTTTCTGAATTATAAGTTGAACTCTGTTTTTCGTATCCTATATATTAAGAATGTTATCTAATATGATTTCGGGTTCCATAAGCAGGGAGTTAAAAAGCTTCTTACGACATTGTCGACAGTTTACCAGTCTTGAATTCTGTTAATGATTTCCATCAGATAGAGTATTCATCATAGAGTATGATAGAGGTCATTTTGGTAGCTTTTTACATAGAAAAAAAGTCTATGACTCGAAGAAAAAGATAAAACTCGTTGCATAGTTATATAATATTAAAGGTGTCCCTGAAACTTGATATGATAAAATTAGCCCACCACTGAAACCTGGTCTTTGGTTTTTAAAAGACTTTTCAAAAGATATTTCGAAATTGACTAACTGAAATCATGACAATTACTATGATAACTAAAAACCTTGCAAATAACTCATTACATCATTCTTTTTATAATTATGTGTATTACTCTCCTGGGAATGGTAAAATTAAATAAATAACCAAGAAATTTCAATTAAGATATTATAAATATGATAAAATTGAATGTAATCCTTTGAAGTTGTTGCAATAATAATATTTAATCAAGCAAATGTTTATTTAGAACTTTGTAATTATAATTATAAGTTTTAAAATATTAACATTCAATGAACGCAAATATTTATGTTTCTCTGTTACCTTGGAGAATATAAAGCTAACGAGAAATCTTATTCCTTCGGGGCGGACTCATTGTTTTCGTTTCGTGAAAAATGTTTCATTTTTGAACTAAAAAGGGTTTTAGTTTAATTACGTTCTTTATAAACCCACTTTTCTGAGTTATGTAATTTTATAAGCAATATAACATTAAAATGTAAGCCTTTCAACTTTTGTTGTTGATTCTTATTCTTTCACGGATTGGTAATAATATAATTAATCTGCGTAAGGAGAACCTAAATGTTGTAACTTTCTTTTGTTTTTAATTTTTAAATTTAAATATCTTCATTCAATATTTAATGTAAGTTGTTACAGTATTGAATGAAGATTTTTATATATCTCATTGTAGTTTATGGCATTCTGACAGTTTTTCAATTTTTTTTTTATTAAGACTGACATATTTCTACTGTTTTATTTTCGAATAAAGAGTGTGTCTAATAAATGTTTAAAGTTATGAATGACATCAAACAAAAGGGGCTTAGTATATATTGTGACAGATTTATGTTCGAAGCCTTAAGTTTAGAGATTCCAGTTTATTGATTAGATTTAAAATTAAACATTCAAAACTCACACAGCATACATGAATAATTATGATTACTAAAAGGAGCTTACAAGGAGCAAATTTATTTTCGGCCTGTGTTCATTTAGCTCAGTTTAAATTACATTAGTGTAATAAAACAAGCGAAGACATAAGCCTCGCAACTGACCCGACTGCAACCTACACCATGACAGTATCCACATAAAAATATTTTAGTTACCAACTTGAATCATAGAAGGCAATTTCAACTTTATTTACGTACTTATAACGTTTAATTTTAAACCTCCTAATAAAAAGTGTATTTTAGTTCGATAATTAATTTTAATTTATTAGATGTCAATCTTTTATGCGCTTTGAGAATATTAAACTATTAAATTAGTTTTATTGACGAATTAGGGCCGAGTCATTAGAATTAATGAGAAATGAAACACAAAAATACCTATTGATTTACGATTCTTTGGTGTTTTCATGTTCACATAAAAATATTTTTCTATATACGGCTTTTGATAGTTGGAAAGTGAAGTTAAAAGATATAATAAACTTATGTGGTTTTATTTTGATGCTTTTATTACTGACGTTTATAATATTTATTGTACCTGTGACTTTATGTGTTTTCCAACGAAAAATAAACCAACGAATAATGGTTTTCGTTCAACAAATAACTGAAGCTTGAAATTAATTTTAAAATTGCGATGAAATTCTTGTATTTCATTGTTTGACTCAAAACTTTTATTAGTTTAATTTGTATTTTTTTTAACATTATGCAATTGTGTTATTTTGTTGTTCTTACTGTTATCTAGTTTTAGGGTTCCGTTGCCAAATGGCAAAAATGGAACCCTTATAGATTCGTCATGTCTGTTGTCGGTCCGTATGTCACAGCCACTTTTTTCCGAAACTATAATAATAATAATAATAAATATTTTGGACATCTTACACACAACATCATCTAGTCCCAAAGTAAGCAGAGCTTGTGTTATGGGTACTAAACAACTGATATAAATACATAAACATACTTTTTTTTTGTAAATACATACATATTATACATAGAAAAACACCCAGACTCCGAAACAAATATTTGTGGATCACACAAATATTTGGTCTGACCCGGGAATCGAACCCGAGACCTCTTGATCAGCAGCCGCATACGCTAACCACTAGACCAACAAGTATACTATAAGAGCTATAATGTTGAAACTCGGTCAGTAGATGTATTCTATGAACCGCATCAATATTTTTACCCATAAAAAGAAAATAGCAATAAATTTTGGGGGTCCCTATACTTAGAATTGAAACTCAATTTTTTTTTAATCTATGATTATCTATGGATAGGTCTTCAAAAATGATATTGAGGTTTTTAATATCATTTTTTTCTAAACTGAATAGTTTGCGCGAGAGACACTTCCAAAGTGGTAAAATGTGTGTCCCCTCCCTGTAACTTCTAAAATAAGAGAATGATAAAACTAAAAAAAATATATGATATACACTACCATGCAAACTTCCAACGAAAATTGGTTTGAACGAGATCTAGTTAGTAGTTTTTTTTTAATACGTCATAAATCATAAGCCGCAATTTACATTTCTTTCAATGGCCAGTATTATTAAAATATCGATAAAAGTTACAACGAACTACAAAAACTTTTATATGATGTTACTTGCTGTTACGGAACCCTACATTGGCGAGTCCGACTCGCACTTGGCCGCTTTTTTAAACTTTACTCTTGTTTGTATTTCGGTTATTTTTAGGATTTTTTTTATCTGATGTACAAAGCTTACATTACATGTGTATGATAAAGTACTTAAGATTACTGCTAATTTTTTGTTAAATTAAAGACAACTTAAAAAAAAGAGGTATTAGGAATATATTCCTAATCCTTATTTATTTACTAGTTTTAAACTTTTTAATAGTTCGTTGCAGAATATACGTATGGGTCTCATGATAAAGTTAGATATATTTAAGGTCTTTAGCTGACTATACCTTTTTTTTTTACGGGTGGAATGCTTTACGCACCATACCCTTCTTGGGAAAGGGTATGTGTGGGACTCCTGGGCAACCGGTCTACCCACTAAACCCCGCGGCGGCCTACCTCGGCAGTCCGGAGGAACACCAGGATCGCAACAGCGGCTACTGGTGTCCTCCCTGCCATACCCCACAACTGGGGTACATCCCGGGGTGACTGGACTCACCTCCAGGGCAGGACACTGTGCTCACTATACCTGGTGTCTAGGTGTGAAGTTGGTGTGAAGTTTGGTTCCAGTTTTCGTTTACTTTGCAGTGCTATTGTAACGTGTAGTTTATCCTCTGGGTTGGCTTTTACAATACCCACGGTAGGAATTGGTTTGATGTAACACTTCGTGTTCTTAATCGTAACTCGTCATTTTCATCATATTCCTAGCCTTTATTCCAAAAATTATTTGAAGTCGACTACTAATAAACCAGTTTTAGCTGTTTTTAAGTTTTTCGGACCTCCGCAACCCTGACGAAGAACTGAAATTTGAAGGTTGAACTGGTTGTCAGTATATATGAGGGTAATGCGAATTGCCAAAAGGTACATGATAGCAATCCCTCAGATTTCTATTTAAGATTCCCATAGATATTCATGACAACCGGGACCGACGGGCGCGAATTTTAATCCAACTCCGGGCTTTTAATAAAAGTTTGTTGTAAGAAAAACCCAACAGCACTTTTGCTTAATCTTTAGCTTTATTGCTTTGGTTTAGATGTTCAAAACTCAATTACAATTTCTCAGTTTTAAAGTCAACAAAAGTAAGCAAGTAAGTCAAATAAATCGATATTCTTCTGAGCCAAAAACTACGAACAATAAAACTAAAAATTAAACAATCTGACTTGGTAACCTGCCAAATATCTTTGTTCAACCGATTCATATCTACCGAACTTGGCAATGTCCACTGCGAAAATGTGCTCCTTGACTACTACAGTTGATTTTCTTGATAAAAATTACAATATGCAGAATCTGGATTCGTTGTAAAATTTTGTGAATGGAAGATAAGAAAGTAACTTTGTCTGTTCACGCCTTAACATAATTATATAGGAAAGATGGAACCTTTTGAAAGAACATAGGCTACGTTTTATTAGCTAAAGCTAATTTCGAATATATTTCACATGTATTCATGCCTTTTGTTCTAAAAGTACAGATAGAGGCGTATTCAGTCGACATGTTTTACCAAATATAAATTCATTTTAGCCCCGTTCAGGTAATATAGGCCAAATATATTGATGTTTACCAGGCGCATAATTATATTCCTAGAAATCGTATTTCAAAATAATTAAACTTATTTATAAATTACTAGCTTTCGCCCGCGGCTCCGCCCGCGTATATCTCGATTATTGCGGTAAAAAGTAGCCTATGTGTTATTCTGATATATAAGCTATATTACTGTAAAGTTTCATCCAAATCCGTTCAGTAGTTTTTGCGTGAAAGAGAAACAAACACATACATACTCACAAACTTTTTAAACTTTTTAAACTTGACAAATTATATACTAAAACCTTCCTCGAGAATCAATCTATCCATTGCTATATCAAAATGGAAAGCCGGACTTTGTTTTATAATATGTAGTGACTCGCTGACCCTCACGAACGACAACAACAAACAAACACAAACATTATATTTATTTGTGTAGATCTCAACTTAGTTTACCGACCCATGAATCAATTTTAATGAAATTTAACATCGAGAGACACTTTGATTCTTGAGATTCAAATTTTATTCACAAAATTCAAAGTTTCTCCATCTCCGGTATAGACCATTTTATCGCAATACACGAAATCAGAGCCACTAGTAAAAGCTATTAGTTTAAATCAATACATCCAATTGTAATGTATGGTAAATTGTATCTTAATACGTGTAACGCCATCCTTATGTCACAATTGGAATTCAAAAATTATAAGTAATCGACATTTTATATTTTATCTGTGGTTTTTACTACTCTGTATTGCCGTTTCAGAATGTTCGATAATTACCATTTTACCAATATAATAATAATAAATAAACGGTCATTTGACACACAACGCCATCTAGTCCCAAACTAAGCAGAGCGTGTACTAGGGGCACTAGACAACTGATATAAATACATAAACATACTCTTTTTTTTTGTAAATACATACTTAATATATATACATAGATAACACCGAAACTCCGAAACAAATATTTACAGATCACACATATAATTGGTCCGACCCGGGAATTGAAACCGAGACCTCTTGATCAGAAGCCGCATACGCTCACCACTAGAACAACAAAGCAATCAATGTGATCCAAATGTAAGTTTACCACTTAGATATAAAACAATTAAGTTTTTCTATTGTTGTTATTTCAACCAACAATTACAATATATCTCAACAGCGAAAAAACTGACTACTCGGGAACAAAAGCTATACCTGAATCCCAGTCGTCCCATCAACTGACCAGTTTAAACAAAACACACATGACTGCCCTCAAGAGCTCACACTGAAATATTTGCAACGAGTTATAAGAAATTGCAACTAACCAATTCTAGACTTTATCGTACATTTTAATAAGTTCCCAGTTTGTGTGTCGTTGGGATTTTAGAAACATTTGGGCTTTCAATAAACAACTGTACGATGTATTGACAAAAGGTATAGGATGGAATAAAAAAAGAATTTTTCACGAGGAAAACTTGGAAAATTCTATAGGGGATGTTTTTATTAAACAAACGTTATTTTTCTTTTTAAAAAGAGAACTTTAGTAAGGAACAATTGTCGAGTGTTTTAAAGTATCTTAGGGGATGTATGATATTGATAGTGTATCAGGTTAATTAATATATAGGATTGTTTCAATAAAAAAATGAAAATAACAGAATTTTTCTTTAAAATTCAATAACGTTAATGATAATTTTAACAAAAAAACCGTCTTCAAAGAAAAACTATTATGAGTATGTATGCCTATGATATTTTGGGAATTCCTCTGATTTCTTCAGGATCCAATCATCAGATCCAGAGAGACTCCAGCTTTCAAATAAAAACAGAAATATCAAAATCATTTCACCCAATCGAAAGTCCTGAGGTAACAAACATAAAAAAAACAGTCGTATTGAGAACCGCCACCGTTTTTGAAGTCGGTTAAAAATGGGTTCGCATAGAAATCTTCTACAAATACTAAATTACAAACCAGTTTAAATCCTTAATAACACAACAGGCAACAACCACGCCTTATTGAACACAATTTCTAAGGCTCATTATGAAACCAAACATACCCATTCAAATTCTAAATATACCTTTTCAATTTCATTATTGAGCGTTGAGATTTGTAAAGAACATATATATCAGGGAAATCTCAAGCAGTCTCTCATGTTAGGGGTTCTTGTCCATAAAGATTTTATCTTCACTTCCTTCGACGGTTTGTTCTGTATTTAGGGGACATTTTTTTTAAACACTCGCTTGAATAAGACTTATAGACATAAATAAATATTTCGGACATCTTACCCACAACGTCATCTAGTCCCAAACTAAGCAGAGCTTGTATTATGGGTACTAAACAACTGATATAAATACATAAACATACTTTTTTTTTGTAAATACATACATATTATACATAGAAAACACTCAGATTCCGACACAAATATTTGTGGATCACACAAATGTTTGGTTCGACCCGCAAATCGAATCCGAGAACTCTTGATCAGCAGCCGCATACGCTAACCACTAACAAGGCAAGTCGCAACATAAGTATAATAAATATACGTGAAACTATAGTGGTGATGTTAAAAGGAGATTAAGCTGCTTAGAATATATTTTTAAGTTCATAGAATAGAGATTGAATAGAACGCGAATCGATACTGTCTAGCCTTTTGTTCCAGCCAGCCATATACGAATATTATACACTGTATTATGAAGTTTGATATTTATACTAATATAAATAGAGTTGAAGTTTGTGAGTTTGTGTTGTTGTAAGGGGTAATCCCTGAATCCCTTGACCGATTTAGAGTAAATCATCTTCCTAGCCTTAGTATTCCTAATATTATGAGTATTTGAGGTCGGCCAACAGTCCAACTGGTTTTTAAACGGAGCAACTGACATTGAATCTCCGTAACCCTGACAGCGAACTGAACAAAATGGCTATAGATGTTCGTGACAACTGGGACCGACTGCTTGACGTACTTCCGAGACTCGGGCCGTCAAATTGCATACTCCGGGGTTCTGTCAAAATTTAGTTTAAGAAAAACCAAACAATAGCCCGGACCTTGGATTCGAATCAAAGATCTTTTAATTAGTAGTCGCATACGTTTAAAGCAACGAAGCAGTCAAAGTAGTAACACTAATTTGAATGAGTGAATGTAATGAAATTATGACATCGAAAAGGGCGTTTCTCTCTCATCGATTATGGAGCTACGTCCAAGGGCTTAACTCTCGTGTAATTTAGTATAGGTCCTGTTTACTTCGTTTCAACATTATTTGGGTCAAGCTATTGTATGCCTTGATTGCGGTACAATAGATTTTTGTTCACCTTGTTTATTAGATACCCTTCGACCTTTTTGGATGTTAGTTAAATGACTGTAGGCATATGTTATACTAGTAATTGTCTATTTACGACGACAAT
The DNA here is from genome assembly GCA_932526445.1 of Phragmatobia fuliginosa. Taxonomy (NCBI): domain Eukaryota; kingdom Metazoa; phylum Arthropoda; class Insecta; order Lepidoptera; family Erebidae; genus Phragmatobia; species Phragmatobia fuliginosa. The sequence goes on along the minus strand of OW052081.1, from coordinate 12,381,904 downwards.
GACGATACCTATTAATGGTAACTAGATGGGCTAAGAAAAGGGCAGAAGAATATAGTAAATTCAGATATTGAATGAGAGCAATTTGATTCAAATTCTACTGCCTCGGAGGCTGTGGTAGCGTAGATTCATTTGCAAATTTGAATGTTTTTGAAATTCGGAATTTGAGTGTTTACTGTTTAAAAGATGTTATGTGTATTTCCAAAAAAAAAATGGTTATGTATTTATATCAGTTGTCTAGTTACCCATAAAATAGATGGCATTGTATATAATATTTGTCTTTTCGAAAATATTTATTTATTTTCTAAATGGAAAGACATTCTTTTATATATACGACTGATTATATAACGAAAAATTATTGTACTACAGCGCCATCTGTCTTGCGACTAATTTACTAATGCTGTATCGCGATATAGAAGTTCTCGCGTCGATTTGCATTATGCATTGCAACATCAAGTGCTGGGCCACGATCACAAGATAAATTCTCAGTCCACTGCTGGACATAAGCTTATTCTTATAAAGGACATACCTACTCCATAAGTATTACTTTTGTGTTTAATCCTTTTCTTTAATAATAAACATATTAAGGGCATCTAATTCGGTCTGAGTCCATCTAAGTATACCAAAGGAATACATCAGAACCGGCATGACCCAACCATTGTAGGCTCTCACCTTGTTACCCCCGATAAAAGACTCTAAATGAGAAAAAATCTATTATATGTATATTATTATGAGAAAGCCACACTGTCTGAAAAGTACTGAACCGATTTATATGAAACTTGGCACACAGATAATCTAGAGGCCAAGAATGGACATAGGCTAATTTTTACCGCGGTAACCGACACACACGCGGGCGGGGCCCTGGGAGTAAGCTAGTAAATCCAAATTTATAATATACTAGCTGCGCCCCGTGGTGTTACCCGCGTATCATTATGGTTGCTATGCAAGTGTGTTATGCATAGCAACCTGTGAAGTTTTGAGAGGAGATAAACAGTAATACATTTTGACATCTACGATTCAATGTATTTTTATAATCACCTAGCTTTCGCCCGTTTACTTTACATACATACCCGTTTACTTTACATACCTGTAGTATTAATTCAATTAGTAAATATCTACAAATAGTTACAGCACTTAAAAATGTTAGTTATAACTAAATGTATAACGAGATAATATATTTGTAAACAATTTGAGATAATTAAATGTTGGTATTATGTGCTTAGTCTGTGAGATAATCTACATAGTAAGTAAATCCTGGTCAGTGGGGCCGAGGGAAACCGCTCATGAATTTGAACTACACACACATATACAAATACCTTGAGGTTACATAAACTCACACTTAAATAAAGCTCTAACAACACTTTTGTGCTACTAATATTATAAACGCGAAAGTTTGTGAGTATCTATGTATGTTTGTTGCACTTTCACGCAAGAAGTACTGAATGGATTTCGATGAAACTTCACAATAATATAACTTATATATCGGAATAACACTTTTTTTTTTTTCAAAACTTCACATTACCATTTGCATCTTCTCAGCCCTAGGCTACTATTTACCGCCATGGCGGACCTACACGCAGGCGGACCCGCGGGCAAAAGCTTGTATTTAATATTTGTACCATTTGTTGAATACAAAGTCGTATCTGTGTCGCGTCGCGCTAAACAGTGGAAGCTTCACCTCGATGCTTTAGATTATGAGTATATATTAGTGCAATAAAGTACATAGTTTATACACGTATATTATACGTAAGTTTGTGAGTATGTATGTATATATGTTTGTTGCTCTTTCACGCAAAAAACTACTGAACGGATTTGGATGAAACTTTACAGTAATATAGCTTATATATCACATAGGCTACTTTTTACTGCAATATCGAGATCCACGCGGACGGAGTATTAGTATATATATAAACTTACAAATGTGGTTCTAATGACATTTTTTTGAAGTGTATGAAATGTATTTGAAGATAAATTTCTTAGTCTCAATGAGATAGCTAAGTTTTCTTTTCTAACCTCGCTCACTCACGAAAAGAACTACAGTGCGGGTTTTAATTAGGCAGCCTTATCTACTTTCGCCAGGCGTCGGGAAGGAAGTTGAAAAAGTCAATAATTACCTTTTCTCACGGTTAGAAGTGGCTTTTAGTAGTTGGGTGGGGTGCTTCTGCAAGCGATTTGCTTATAGGCTCGTGAAAATATCTAGTAAGGTATTTCTTGATAGGTATACGATTTGTGTATTAGAAGTGTGGAACGTAATGGAGGTGTGGACGTTAGAGAAGGGCACACTATATGAATAAGCGTGCGGTCCTAGGTTTGGCTGTGTAATTAGATGCTACTCATCATATGTGACAACTGCAGGACTTAAATTTAAGTACGATCTACAAAACAGGTAAATATCAATAGAAACGTATCTCAACTTGATGTAATTTAAAAAGGATGTACAATATTTACCCAGTTTTCTTTTACAAATTGAAGTATGACCTCATTCATAATCAGAAGAAGTGATTCGATGACTACTAAACCAATTTTAGATTTCTCCCCGAATTCTGTTTAAAACGACATCACTCATCACCCAAATTTATGAAATTATTTTAATAATATAAATCTCGCTACGTCTCGTAACTGCGACCCAACCCCACCCAGTACAAGCGGCACTTCTAATTGCATTATTAACCTGGCACATTTCGATCGACGGAACCCTTTTGTATTTTTTCGTTTTAGGGATCCGCGGGAATTGCTCCTTCAGAATTGGATTACAGAATTATTTAAATCTATTCTTGAAACTTGCTTGTTTTGTCCTTATTGGATTGGGAGTGGTTTACAGGGTTTTTGTGTTTTACTAAAGTATTGTTTGGGGTTCAAATAAATAAGATTTTTATTTGCAAGTGAAAGATTTTGTTCGAATGTTAAAAGTATAATTAAGAGTATTAGGTATTTAATAGCAATAAAACCTTCTTTCTAAGAAGAGGCACATGTATTATAGTTTGGTTATGTGATGTGAAGTGATAGTAGGGTGAAAACACTCTCTATACCTTTGTCCAAAACTGGGCTATTTAAGACTTTTCATGTAAATGTCAACCTATCGCCGTCCACTGCTGGACTAAGGTCTCCCCCAAGGAACGGTCTTGGGCAGTCCGCATCCATCCGCCGCCAGCCACCCTCCTGAAATCTCCGGCCCATCGTGCCGCAGGGCGCCCCACACTACGTTTGCCTAATCGCGGTCGTCACTCTAGCACCTTTCGGCTCCAGCGTCCATCAGTTCGTCTGGAGACATGTCCGGCCCACTTCCAATTCAGCGTACTGATTTTCCATGCGATGTCGGTAACTTTAGTTCTTCGTACGTATTTTATTCAGAGAGACACCCAGCATCGCACGCTCCATCGCACGCTGAAACTTCACAATAATATATTTTACATATCAGAATAACACATAGGCTTCTATTTGCAAAAGCTAGTGATTCATAAATTCCGATTCAGCATTGTTTTCCATGAAGTAATATTATTAAATAAAGAAAAAAATCTTCATTACTTTGTTTCTCACATAAAATATTTCATAAAAATCTTTTCCGTCAGCTATTCAACGATCAAATAAATAACTTAAATAAATAAATGATTATTCGGAAGGTTTCTTACTTGTTGTTTTATTGTAAACAAGAGGCAACAGCCTTCGTTACCTATTCAGTGTTCGTCCGAACATTTACTGAGGCAACTATTTCGAACACTGTTACTTGTATACTTCTCAACAAAAGTTTGACGAATGCTCAGAATAAATGATAGATCGAACTTGATCCTGAAATTAGGGATCCCTCGACTAATTACGGAACATCTAATGCTTGTAATTTGAAGTTTTAAAAGGGTTGCGTGTTTTACAACCTTGTTTTTCTTGTAGCTAGCTTTATTTGTATGTAGGTTGTCTTGGTACAATATTTCTTTCCTCAAAAATTAAAGTATCTCCTTGCTAAATTTCTTTGAAATCAGTGCAGCTTTTAACTGTGTAAGTGTAGTGACAAACAAACATAAAGACAGCGTAACTTTCGATTTGCATTCCTTAAAAGATTTTCTTCTCTATGCTTTGATGTTGTTCTGCGTAATTTGAGCCCTTATGCCTATCACCCTTAGGATGAATTAAGCTGGTGTCTCCATGTTCTGAGCTCGTCACCACGTGGACAGTATACGTCGCGAATTGAAACCACTTGAGATATTATCTTTGACTGCCTAGGAGACGCAGGGTAGTGTACGCGACTGCTGTGCTTGAGGTCTTGGGTTCGATTCCCGGGTCTTACCAAATGTTAATGTGAACCACAAATATTTGTTTCGAAGTTTGGGTGTTTTCTATCTATAATATGTATGTAGGTATTTACAAAAAAAATGTTTATGTATTTATATCAGTTGTCTAGTACTCATAATACAAACCCTGTTTAGTTTGGGACTAGATGGCGTTGTGTGTTAGATGTCACAAAATATATTTTAACTATGGATGAAAATAGTTTAAAAAAATATTTTATATTCATTATAAGTGTAAATACACCACGCTTACAACCCCAAGTGTTATAGACTTTCTTATCGTTAAATGACATGTCTTCCAGACAACCTTTGTGTAGAAACAACAGACTTGAGAGAACGATAGCTATGTTTTTAAAGCAGCGTTATTAAAATAAATACACATTGTAAACATTATTATTTGCTCTGATTGATTTTATCAATTTAAAACAGTTGGGCTGCAGGCTTGAAATTTTGTTAGATGATTTTTTTCAAATAATATGGAAAGATTTTGGAAAATTTCGCCATTAAGGGATATTTTTTTTATTATAATTGGGTACACGTTGTACATAAGAGCATACTAGTACATTAGGACTTAAAAATGCATTGTGTATACTAAAATGTTTAATGTTATCTCTTAAACTAGGTATTCCTGTACATAGTGTTCGAGGTAATTCTATTACAAACTTGCTGCGAATGCAGACAAAGTATGACTGCAGACTAAAGTGTGATGCTTTTTCACGCCCGTTTAAAGGACCCGGGATCATAGTGTCATAGAGAGAATAAAACACGTGAGCTGGTAGTGAGTTCTAGTTTTTGATTGCTCGGTACAGGTAGGAAGACCTGAATTTTACTTATTATTACATATCTGCTATTATACCATAGCAGAATATATTGATGATCAAACCGCCTGGGATTGAGCTGCACATTCTGCACATGCTGTTTATATTTATGTTGATGTGACGATAATTTATAGTTAAATTTACATTATATATTTAAAAAATATATTTTAATTTGTTGCTATTGATGACATTTTTTAAATTATTATAGTTGTGACATAATTGTAATTATCGCTTTTATAAATGTCTTTTGCATTTAAGAATTTTGTCTGGACTTTATAAGAGAGTGTGATCCTTGAGTTTGTTTCGTCCTTTCTTCTCAGGGCTAGTCCAGTTAGGAAAGGCCGAACTCATCTGCTAAAAAAAAGTTTTACTTGCAAAAGTGTTCATGTAACCTAATTGCAGAATAAATGATTTGATTTGATTGATTGATTTGAACCGTTTTATTCTGGTGCGTATTTCTTCCACTCTAATGGGTAGTCCTTTTATTCACTAAACCGATTTTGAAAGGTATATTATTCTTCGTGTCATAAGCTATAGTTATATAAATTCGAAAACGGAGAAGAGATTGTAGGAAAATCTAGTTCCAAATATAGACCGAAAGGCTATTCATAAAGATTCAAAGAACGGCCATATATTCCCTTTTGTTTCTAATACACTTAAGAGCCATATCACACAACTCATACTTCCAGAACTTAATACCCCTCACTGTAATCAAATACGCGTTTTATTGTCAGTATGTTGGTGCTATATTCTCTCAGTTACTATGACAACGGAAGCCATAACGACCCACAAAAGCATTCGTAAGATATTGATAGATGTATTGTTGGAATGTCTTGAAAGGTTGAAGGGCAAAATTTTGTGTTGTATGTAATAGGTAATATATTGATTGTTCAATAACTTGTTACTGTTTTAGAAAATGTTTTTACTTTCTGCTGCTTCTTGGAGAGGCTTTTGTCATTCATATCTAATATAAAAGTTATTTTTTATACATTTGAAAGAATATTTTTCATCTACAAAGTGTTTGAGGGACAAAAATGTTTTGATACATATGGATCGACTCAATCGAAGTAATACTGCTGACCTCACAGCATCTCGCTTTTTCCGCTCAATATTTTCCGGCCTTATAATATCAGTTGTGATCTAAGCGTGGGAACCTACTTAAGTCTTGGAGCAGGTATTCGTAGCCCAAAAATAGAATAACAGTTTATAGATTGCACAAAGTATGGTCCTATGCGCTGATGGATCATGGAGATTGGGTAAAACTACAGAATCTGTGAAGTCTCTTTTGTTTTATATGAACCATCCAAAGTGACTCTACCCTGCATGGATAGTTTCTATAGAAACTATCTTACTACTCATGCGAGTAGGATCCAAGAGTATTGGTCACCACACTCACAGTGAATGTAGTAGTTCTACGAGTACAGCATGGTGACCCACAAAATGACGTCATAGCCAGATGGTAGTACCATCACGGTCGAACAGCTGAGTTTATAAGTGCTGAAACCCTCGCCGGCTCTTGGAGTCAATTCGCCGCGTGTCTCTTGACCGCGCTTTATATCGCTCGCCATCATTGTATGTACCAAATACAGTTGTATTCTAAAGCGCTTTAGGTTGAATTTAAATTGTTGGCACTGACCCTTATGACTACTGCAACTGCGATTTTCTTTCTTATTATACTGTCTTCACTATACCATTCACGTACATATAATTAAAACCATTTCAATTGTTAATAAGTCTCTTCTTCCTAGCCTTATTCCCAATATTATTTGGGGTCGGCTACCAGTTGAACCGGTTTTACCTGAATATCAGTTTTACACGGAGTGACTTTCATTGGACCTCCGCAACCCAAAGGGAGAACTGAAATTCGAAGGTTGGCACGGGTTGCTATTAGAAATTTTCTAAGAAAAACCTAAAAACTATTTGGCCCGACCCGGGATTTAAACCCGAGATCTCTTGATTAGCAGTCGTATACGCCATCCACTAGAACAACGAGGCAGTTTAAAAGTAAAGGTGGATTAAATAATAAAATTGAAGGCTGAAATTCATGCCTCTTCCACTAAAAACGAATTACTAAAACTCAACCAAACATTAATGGCTAATTTCACATCTACTCCCTAACACTGTGTACATCAAGTTTTTCTCCTCTAAACACCACAAAGAGCGTCACGGACCGCAACAAAGCGGGTTCCCACCTTTTGAGAGTACAGTAATATCCGGTTACAGTTTATAAGTCATAAGAGGTAGCGGTTTAGAGCCTCTGCTTCGTTGTAGTTAGTTTTTCGAGTGTTAATTTTGAGTATCATCGTGTTTTACATGTGATCTTATTGTTTTTAGTCTGTGATAGTTGATACTAGTGGTTGCTTTGTGTTGATTAAATTTCAATGTATGTACTTGAGTGAAAGGGTTTGATGGTTTGTGTAAATTTAGTTAATTTTCTATGTATACTTGTAGAGAATTATTTTAAGTGTAATTAAATGATTAATGAAAGGAGATTCGCGAACATAAATCATCATCATCAACAGCCTTCAACAGTCCACTGCTGGACACAGGCCTCTCCTTAGAAAGGAGGTTTTGGCCTACTATACCACGCTGGCCAGACGGGTTGGTATAGAGTTGTTTTCAAGTTTTCCTTCTCTTTGCATTGATGTTGTCTTGCGTAGTTTATCCCTTAGTTGCCTTTTACGACACCCATGGGATGAATAGGGGTGGTGACACTCTGTATTCTTAATCCGTCACCACACGATATTGTTTTAAATATTTTTTAAATATGTTAAAGAATGTGTAAAGTAATGATTATTTTCTCTAAAGTTATGAGGAATGTTTTGTACATCAATTCAGAGACGGTATGCGACTGCTGATCAAGGGTTACCTTATAATAATACCTTAAATATTGAGGTATGTGATCTTAATAGTATTATATAATAGTGGGTACAATGTTTTATATGACGAACAAGCTGAGTCCCGCGGTGTTACACGCGGTTATTGTTGCAAATCATCATCATCATCATCAAAAAATAGCCTAAGTTGTTTTTTTATGTCATCGGCAATCTGCCAGTGAAAGTACCGAGATCGATCCAGCCGATGATTCAACAGATGGACAGACAAACAAATTTTTTAAATATTGCTTTTTTAAGTGCTGTATAAACTTTCTTAAGCACTTAGTAAAGAAACTGACATTACATACATACACTTCAATTTTATTTATTTATATAGATTCGCAAAGCCCTTGACTGTATAGGTAGACGTAGGCCTCTCCTTGGATAGTTGTTTTGGCCTGCTATATCACAGTATATATAGGCCTATGTCCAGCAGTGGACTGTTCAAGGCTGTTGATGATATCACAATTAAATATTAAAAAAATCTAAAGGACATTGTAATTGTAAACAGACCAAATAAAGAATAATTGGTATGAGAAAAGTTCAAAGATAGGAAAGCTAAGGAATGCCGAAAATCTCAAATAGAACTGAAATTGTAGCTGGAAATAAAACAGTTCATGTACATAACCTATCTATTATCGGATAAATGGAAGGACTAACTCAACTATCCCTGCTTAAATATCCTAATCTAATGCTTACTAGTATCATAATAAAGCATTATTTCTATGTATGGAATATTGTGCTTGCAATTACATTAAAACACCATCACTTGAAGTCGCTACCGCTTCCGCTCATGTCTTAGCCACATTTTCATCTCATCGCAGTTATAAATGCGTCTGGCAGGATGTTCTAAGGTTTTAGTTACAAATTATTATGCTCGGGGTGAACTATAGCTTCAAAAGCAAATTGTGAGTCACGTCAAAGGATTGTGCTTCGAAAGATATTAGGAGAACATATCCTTGGATAATGGTTTCTTGGAATCTTTTGTTTTGGGAAAAATGCCGGTAGTATACATATTCTACTAGTACTAGGTTCTTCAAAAGCAGTTGTAAAATATAATGAAAATGGTTCCTACATCTAAGTGCTTATCTAAGTGCTTGCCTTGTCTTTTAAATGGTCTGTCAAATGTGTATTACATTATTGAGTTATTGAATATGTATTTCATACATAAGTGTCTGATTACAATATAAGCAGACTGCGCTTTTTTAGACATCTTACACACTACGCCATGTAGTCCCAAATTAAGCAGAACTTGTATTAAGGGTTACTAGACAACTGATATAAATACATAAACAACCTTTTTTTGTAAATACATACATATTATAAATAGAAAAACACCCAGACTCCGAAACAAATATTTGCGGATCACACAAACCTATGGTCTCACGCACCCGAATCGAATTTGAATCGTACCCGAGACCTCTTGACCAGCAGCCGCATACGCTAACCACTAGACCAACAAGGCAGTCAGGCCAGGAAGAAGACAGTATACGAATGAAGGCAGGTAAACAGCCAATCACATACAAGTTTACCTCATAAGTCCCAGGATAAACGAAATTTATATTCAAGATGCTTTTATAAAGAGATAAAATCTCTAGCATATTGAACCATTTAGAGATATATAGCGCACTTAAATCACTCAAAAGCGAAGTAGACAGTTTCGTTCTTCGAACTTTTCGAATTGGAAATCCAAGTTACATATTTTAGTTCACAGAATTTAAACGATCTTTGGCATCTTTGGAAATATGTATGCATATTTTAGCAGTTTGCACTTGCTATCTGGAAGTTTTGTTTTTGTAGTTTCGAAACGAAATAATTCATGTTATAATAATAACTTCCTCGACCGGTTTCGGCCACGGCGACCTCTTCAACTCCGATCACACTGTCTTTTGGTGTGCTCGTATATGGCTATTATAGCCGATCTTATTTGATAATGTTCGCGCTCAGTGCGGGCAGGTGAGCACACCATTGTCGTAGTTATAAAAGAAAGCACTAGGCGGGCGTACTTTCAGCTCATCGCGCCGAGCATCCAACTCAGCGCAGCGACTGTCCTCAAAGCTCTCGACTCTAGTCCTCACCAAAGACCTCCATTCCGATCGCTGGGCCGCCGTTTGCTCCCACTTTGAAGGCTCCATATTGCACTTCTTCATATGGCGCTTAAGTACATCTTTATACCTAAGGAGTTGTCCGCCATGCTTTCGCTTGCCCTCCTCAAGTTCTGAGAATAAAATGCACTTTGCCATCCGCTTGTCTGCCATTCTGGACATGTGTCCACACCAACAGAGTTGCCGCTGCATGAGATAGGCCTCAGTCCCGCTGATATTGGTTCTCCGCAGCACTTCGGTATTACGAATGCGATCAGACCAGATGTTTAATATTTTGCGTAGGCATTTTATGTGGAAGCGATCCAATACTTTTATATGTAGAGTAGAGTATGTTCAGCAACACCATTGCCGGGTGGTGCCGGCGGAGTAGAGTGTCACCACCCCGACTCTTCCTGTGGGTGTCGTAGAAGGCGACTAAAGGAACGTGTGTAAAAAAAAGCTTTGACTCCTTTCGCTTTTTACACCAGTATACATAACATCTGTCCGAGTTTCTACTCCAGTTGTAACAGATACCGTTCCACTGGGTCTGGAAGGGCAAGGATGAGTATGTGCATCTGTGTCTCGCGCGCACACTGCTGTACGTTAATATATCCTGCGCAACTGACCGCTTCCGCAATTCATGTTATTGTTAGTTTAAATGACATACTCAAATGGGATTTCAAAATGTTCATATTTTACATATGTTTTTTTTTTATTTTAGTTAAGTTTTTGAATACTAATAGGGCAAATACTTGTCGAAATTGAAATTTCTAAAATAATGAATAAATTAAGTCTCAAAAAAGCTTGTATTATGGGTACTATACAACTGATATAAATACATATATATACTTTTTTTTTTGTAAATACATACATATTATATATAGGAAACACCCAAACTTCAAAACAAATATTTGCGGATTACACAAACATTTGGCACGGGAATCGAACCTCAAGCACAGCAGTCGCATACACTACCACTAAAAAGCCAATGGATTTCAATAACTTATTTGTTCACATTTTGTTTTAAAATATTATTTTGATTTTAATTTACAAATTTCATCCTCAATCAATCAAACGTTATTTTCATTTCTAAAAATTAAATTTGGTCAAATTTTCCACCCCTAAAGATTACATTTTAATTTACGATCCCTGCTTTTTAATACCCAACTCCCCCAAATGTGATTAATAATAATTAATGGTATTTGAATTAATGGAATAATGTTACTTTGTGATAAAGTCAGCGGTCAGAATATACTCAATTAAATTGTTGAAATGATAAATGTTCTACGTTATCATTGGCAGGATCTGACGGAACTTACAGGAGAATATGAATGAACTGACAATAGTAAGATTTCTTAGCGATTAAGTTCACGGAAAAGTATTTAATAGACCCCAGACCCAAGTTGCATACGTTTTTCATTCAACAAAACAAAATATTAGCCAATGGAAAAAGAGACTGGAGAAATAGAATGGAATCTATTCTAGATTAGAATACCAAAAATGGTTGCAACATGACAAGCACATCAACAGCCTTTAAGAGTCCACTGCTGAACATAGGCTACTCTTTAGAAGTAAGGTTTTGGTTCACCATACTACGTTGATCGAATGAGTTGGTAATGCGGTGATCGTGCCGTACGGGCTTGATATTGTGCGGTTGTGACATGCTAATCGACATGACAATTTATATATCGCGATTTAGGATAAGTAGTTACTCCATATATTTTATTACTTCGGTAGATGGTGCTGATGTATCTTATAACATGCACTGTTTGTGGAAGTCGCTACACTTTCAAGTTTTCCTTCTCTTTGCATTGATGTTGTCCTGTATTACCTTCTGTAATTACTCAGATCGATTTAATTGTGATTAATAGGTCCTTTAACTTGTAACATCAATTTATATTTCTAAATATTTTCATCTTGTTACAGCACCACCGAACGCAGTCGAAATAACGAACCATCCACCAAGCTCCAAGCTTGAGGTCAAAGAAGGAGAAGACGTGTCCCTGACTTGTCTCGTCAAGAACGCAAAGCCAGCAGCCAGAATCGTATGGTACCGCGGTAATGTGGAGCTGAAAGGTGACAAAGGTATGTAACATTATATTCTATTACAACCATTAATAAACAACCTTTGTTGGAAAGGAGCTTTTGACGTACTACCACTTTGGCTAAACGGGTTGGTAACCAAATCAAATAAATCAAACCAAGAAGGTTTTATTACGTGTAGACCTTCTCAACTACTTTTGGAACGTTGTATTGCTGATGCTAGTTGCTCGGAACCAAAGTGTTATACCTATGAAGCAAAATCGACAAGAAACTTCATAGGCATGTTTAAAAAAATCAGAGTTATAATTCTCGTGTCATCATCATCATCAACAGCCTTTAACAGTCCACTGCTGGAAATAGGCCTCTTCTTAAAAAGAATGTTTTGGCCTACTATACAACGCTGGCCAGACGGGTTGGTTTTAAGTTTTCCTTCTCTTTGCATCGAAGTTGTCTTGCGTAGTTTATCCCTTAGTCGCCTTTTACGACACCCGCGGGATGAATAGGCGTGGTGATACTCTGTATTCTTAATCTGTCACCACACAAATTGTCGTGTACGAGTACATTATTATTTAAGTATAGTTTTGAAGTTTTTCTTCCCTTTGCAGTGTTGTTGTTCTATAAAGTTTTGATCCCTTAGTCGGTTTCTACGAAACCTTTTAAGTGAAAGAGGGAAGGTCACTTCAAGGAAGGACTGCACGGTTGACCTAGTGCTTTAAGCGGTCGCCACTCCACTTTCTGCTGCGCCAAGTGTCGTGGGTTCAAATCTCACGTGGGATAACTGTGTATGATTCACAAAACAATTGTTGTTAAAAGTCTGGATGTTTTTTGTGTCCGTTTCATGTATGGATATAATCTTCTCCAAGATACAGGATGTATATTCCTAATGCGGGAGTTGTCTTTTAAAAATAATGAAAAAAATTTAGGAACAAATTATTAAAAGACAAAAATTTATAAAAAAAGGCGCTGTCACGTAAATTATAGAGTAAGTTACTTCATTACTTAGGGACTTTATGTACGACTACGAACCCAGCTATGTATAAAAAAAAAAATCCTGCTTGTCTAAACAACATTAAAATTCGTTAAAAACGAAGCCAATGATGTAAAATTTAGGAAGTTTATTTCAATCAGCACAATAAGTACGTATGAAATATTTAAACTGGCATTCATACCAGTTCAATTGAATTTAAAAAGCTATTGTATTAAAATACTACGTATGGTAATAAAAAGCTAACAATTATTTTCTAACAAAAAATATAGGCTTCAATTCTATTCATTTCCCATTGAGTGCTTTACCCAAAGGCGAGGTACTGAATAAACAGCAAAAACTCGGAAACGAAAAACCTCTAAAAGTATACACACACACAGAATTGGAAAAATAAATAGCGCAACTTTTATTCGTATTTGGCAAAGGAGATGGTTTAAAAATCCAATAACGCACCGCTGAGTACCCTGGACTTTCAATTAATGACAAATCGTGGAATATTTGGTTTGAAGTTTTGACCAACCGGAATTATTCCAACATCAAGTTATCGAAAAAAGTTTCTTTTGAAGGATGACGAAAAATTTAGCTTCTTGCTATTTTTTACTTATTTCCTCAACCTTATTTGGTGTTAACTGTCTCCTGTCAAGAGACCGCATTAGACATTATGGGTTATTGATAATTATGTTTAACTAGCGGATGGGTCACACAATGTTATAGGACTTTCTTGGTCATAGACGTCTGCAACTCAAGAGTGCTGAGGCTAAAGGAAATTCAAAGACTAGCCCTTATTAAGCAATGGGTACTGACTTAACAAAACCGATTGCCATAGATATTTATGACAACCGTAACTGATGGCTTCACTTGCTCTCCTAGGCACGGCTCCTGGCTTTTATTATGAATTTCCTGTAAGAAAAACCCAATAACACTTTTGTACCGACTGGGATTTGACCCCGAGACCTCTTGATCAGCAGTCGCATACCGTGTCTGAATTGATGTACAAAACATTCCTCATAACTTTATAGAAAATAATCATATTATTACACATTCTTTTAGATAAATAAAAAATATTTAAAGCAATATCAAAAAATATATTTTTGTGGTGGAAAGTTATAGAGTGAATACCACGTCTTGGCAAACGTAGCGTAGAACGCCCACAAGCTGGATGGAGTGACCAGGTCAGGCGCGAAATGGATGCAACAGTGAAAAGAACGTAGTCAATTAACGATGATCAAAGTAATAAATTAAGTTTCATTTTCAAATATAAAATAACATTATTTAAGATGAAACTTAATTAAATTGAATATTCCAAATTAAGTTCATACAATTACATAAAGACTATTAATTTTCAAAAGTAACAGATAAAAACATAATACCTCCACATTTAAACATTTAGTTATTACCGAATCAAACGTATCAAAACCGTAACACATTAATTTCAGAACGAACAATAACTATGTTAAAATTATTATTAGTGATATTAACACTCGAACATCGATAATTGGGTAGCCTCGCACTAATTGGCTCATCGGTTCGTCTATACGGTCATTAATTAAACAAGTTTTCGATTTCAATTGGCAAACAATTGCACTGTGCTATTAACGAATAGGGATGGGATGAATTCGATAGTTTAATTAAATTCACACTACGGCTCAACTTTGTGTAATACTCCATTGTAGTTTGTTAGTAAGTTAGTAAGCTATTTCATACGAGATTATTAGTATGTTTCGTATAGAAGTTTGCTGCTATTCAGTTGTAAATCCATGTGATTGAATACCAGATGAACTTTACGTAATATATTGCAGTGTTGGTCTAGTGGTAAGCTTATGCGGCTACTGATAAGTAATGTTCGATTCCCGAGTCGGACTGAATGTTTTTATGATCTGCAAATATTTATTTCGGGGTTTGGATGTTTTCTATGTATAATATTTATATATTTACAAAAAAAGTATTCAGTTGTCTAGTATTGATAGTACAGCTTCTGCTTAGTTTAGGACTTGATGATGTGGTGTTAGACTATTAAATTATATTTTTTATTATTTGTCACCACAGATGTCCCGACCAGTTATTTGCGAATAAATCGCCCTCCCCAGCGAATATTAAGATAATGTGCTATTACGATAGTTTACGTTTTATTGCATATTCGGTATTTAGAACACTAATTACACCTTATAAAAAAAAATTGTACTTTTAATATGGATATTTAGAAAAGTACACTAAAATCAATGACCCCGTGATGAACATAACAATATTACTCGTTTAAAATCTAACATACCCTTTTACACGAATAATACCAAAACAAGTTAATACTGATTACGTAATAGTTAATTTTTTCGATAAGTGGCTATTATCATTTTATTCGTGGAAGAAATACATAATTGTGTTTCATGTAAGGTGTAAAACAATTATTTTAGGGTTTTATTTTTATTTACGCAATTTGGTAATGATTTCTTACAATACATGATAGATAATTGTGAAAATTTGTAGTGCTGTTAACGGTATCATATAGATAAACTTTATAAAGTTTTTAAATTATCACTTTAATTTCACGTAAATAATTTTGTAATATCATATTACAGTTAACATTTTTAACAGCACATTTTAACTAATATTACTGTAATGTACTAATACTGACTAAAATTGTTGGATTTACACGCGAACAATATGGCAATGATGCATTACACAATATACTTTTGAGCTGCAATTTCGGTAATATTATTTTCGCCAATAACTTTATTTTGAAAACTATTACAAAATAAAAACCGAAAGAAAATACAAAGTAATTAAATTAACTTTGTTTTGACACATAAATGGTTACCTTACGATGCTCCCTTGCTGAGATAATACTCAAAAACAGTATTTAATTTTTCCTGTAAAATTTAGAAATTGCCATTACGATATTGTTCGGTGGGGAGGGCGAAATGTTCTTATTATTATTATTTATAATATTTGAATATTAATAATATAGTTTGATATAAATCATCGTGATTTAGGTAAATAATAAGTACTTTCCAAGTTAAAATCGAAATTAATCATGAATTGACTCCTAAATTGCGGTCATTCATTTAATCACAGTTTTTTTTTTTTAAATTAGGTTATGAATTATTAAGTTAGATCTGATTAGTAATTTCTCTTTATCTGTATTTTGTAGCTAATATTCAATTAAGTTTAGGTAGTACTTTATTAATTAAAAAAATGCTATGTGTAGCTTTCAGGCATATTTATTTATTTACTTCATACTTCATTTACACAAATGCACGGCGGACTTAATATCTAAGGCATTCTCTGCCAGTCGACCGATTGGGCGATGCAGAGAAAATATGTGGTAGGTGTACATAGGGTAATCGATATACATACATATAATAAGTAATTTACTTACACAAACATACATCTAATCGTAATCAATACCAAAATTGATATATAGCTTTCCGAAATTCACAGAAATAGCGCAAAGTTGCGTCATCACTGAAAATTTTAGTTAAATTTATGTACCTACCTGGTTGAAGTACTACGTCTTACTTTAATAATACTAATCGATGTCGTATAGTCCTAATAAGCTTGCGATTTTGTTTTAGGAATGAATCCTGTTAAAATATTGTAAGTCTTTAAATAAATAAAATAAAATATAAACTATATTTTTATCCTTAACATTGATTGATCATATGAATAATCAAATAATGTTACTCAAAATATAAGAGTCTCCCAACAAGCTTCACATCTGATAACAACCCTTTACATGAAAAAAATAATATATTTTGATGTACATTCCTAATTTTTCGCATATTAAACAAAGGAAACGACTGATGTTAACCTAACTTTGACAAATATTAATAGAAAAAAAAACCTTTATGTCACGTCACTACGTCAATCCAAGTTTGGTGGCATAAAATATTAGATGTCGATATTCGTTAGTAGCATCACTAGAGACATCAGGGGTAATTGACTGCTAGATGTGGCTTGTGTTATGGATTTTTAATACACTTGAGACTGATCTCAAAGTGATTCAATGCTATGTAAACAGCTTAAAAAATGCTTTTGAAAGTAACACTGTACGTCTGTTACGATTTCATGCCTAAACCGCCACACTTCTCCGATTGTCGAGACAAAACGATAAACTTTATACACGCAGCCGGAGCCGCCGGTAAAAGCTAGTTCTCTGTATAGATTCAAGTTTAGAGACTAAGAAAATATTATAGTTCAATGATCTACTATGTAATTATAAACTATAATTTAAAAAAAAAATAGTAACCCTTTTTTTTAAAAGACAGACAAGCATTAGAAATATACGTCCTGTGACGCGGGGATTTTACGAACATACATAAAACGAAAACAGAGAACACCCAGACTCAGAACAACAATTTGTGAATCACTCAAATCCTATGCAGGATTTGAACCCACAACACTCGGCGTAGCAGAAAGCGGCGTGCGACAGATTCTAAGTCTAAACATGCTGTGAAATTTATTCGTACAAACAAAGCAACATTCGTACAAAGCAAACAATTAAAATTCAATGATATAATAATTTTAACAAAAAGGAACCGACTTCAAAGACAAACTATTCCGATGCCAAATCGCGACAATTGTGCCTATGATTATGTACTACTACTACTATGATTTGAGAAGTTCCCTCGATTTCCTTGGGATCACATCATCAGATCCCGATATGGTATCCCGCCTGTTAGCTACGACCATTCCAATGCAAAAATATTTTTTGAAATCGGTTCGTAAACGACGAAATTTTTGCTGAACATACATAAAAAAAACTTCCTCCTTTTTGAAGTCGGTTAAAAATAGTCATATCGGGGAGCGTATCATTATAAATTATGCTTAAGTTATATCTTTATATATATAATTCTTGTGTGAGTGTGTATGTCACTGAACTTCTCTCAAACGACTGGACCGATTTTGATGAAATTTTTTGTGTGTGTTCAAGGGGATCTGGGAATGGTTTAGATTCGCAATTGGACCCGGTAGGTGGCGCTGCGATCAAGTTCTGGAATTTTAAAGTTGGGCGGTACGAAGTTCGCTAGGTCAACTAGTCTTATATATAAAATTCTCGTGTCACAATGTTCGTTCCCATACTCCGAAACGGCTTGACCAATTTATATGAGATTTTGTGTACATATTAGTATTGGGGTAGGTCTGAGAATCGGCTAACATCTATTTTTCATACCTCTCGGACGCGAGCGGAGCCGCGGGTATCAGCTAGTGAGACATAAAGTTCAGAGCACATTCGTATTAAAATGTAGTTGAGCTAGTTACATACAATAGATTCGTTAAACCACTCTGAGGGAACAATACATAATTTTATATTCGTATACAAGCTGATTCCCGCGGTGTTTCTCGTGGTTATTGTTGTAAGTTATTAGTAACGCAGTAATGCAAGTCTCAAAAAATAGCTTAAGTTAGCTTTCTGCTAGTGCAAGTTTCTTTTTTTTTTTAACGCCTGCCAAGGTGACTTTACTATGCCTGATGGAAACCATGAGTAAAATCTAAAAGTGGGGGTCGCCATATTTACTGTAAAAGCACTTAGTATGGCAACCCACGTTATGGCGGCCTAGTGAGCCCGGGATCATAGCAGGAAGGATAAACATGACCCGGCAGTGAGTTCCAGTTTTAAACTGCTCGACACAAGAAGGAAGATCCGAACCGCTTAGTTCTAGAGCTGGATCTTTCACTCTGAAGGGGTGACTTCTCAGGAAAGCACGTGTTGTTCTGCAGAGGAAGGGAGAAGGTGGTATGAGTTGGAAACGCTCTTCAGAACACTGCTCTCATCTAGTCATGTTTTTTTTTTAAATATATTTATGTGGACAAAAGTACCAGCACGGATTAAGAGTGTCACCACCCCTATTCATCCCGCGGGTGTCGTAAAAGTCGATTAAGGGATAAACTACGCAAGACAACATCGATGCAAAGAGAAGGAAAACTTGAAACCAATCCTATACCAACCCGTCTGGCTAGCGTGGTATAGTAGGCCAAAACCTCCTTTAGAAGGAGAGGCGTATGTCCAGCAGTGGACTGTTAAAGGATGTTGATGATCATATGTACAATATCTAGCTGTTTTTGCTTTCTGCCAGTGCAAATCTCGTCATAATTTAATCAGCTGTTGCAGAGATTACCAATATAAACAGACACAATTAATTAAAAAAAAAAATGTGTAAATAACATAATATATAGGTAATATACTTTTTAATGAAAAACTATTATTACATACAGACACTCAATTTTATATATTTCTATAGATACCAAATCTCTCCCAAAACTCATTACATTAAAACACAACACACAAGATACGCAAGCATTTACACACACATTCATTACTACTAATACGTATTCCAGACACATCTAGTCTCTATAGGTCTATCCCGCGACTCGGTCGGTAATAACCATCGGATGACATTGACGCGACCCTCCGTAAGAACTCTATATATTCGGAATATTTTGAAGCCAAAAAAATATAAGAAATTTTCCTCATTCCGTTCCCGCCTTCCATTTTATCGGAACATCGAGAAATCATTGAACTTTTAATTTGGTTTTTTATGCGGTTTATGAAGTTTAGCTTGTGCTATATGCGAATAATTTAGAATCAGGCTGAAAGTATGTTTGGGAAGTGAGCTTAGTACATAAAACAGATGGAATAAGAAAACGGTGAGGCTTGTAAGAAGATTTGATATGAACTGAAACAAGCTTTATTTTTTAAAGATAAGATAATGTTTTAATCGAATTGGTTGTATACTGTGTCGTGTGTAACACGTACATGAAAATAACATTAATAACACTCAGACTGAGGCACGGTTGGCCCAGTGGCTTAGGCTGTCGCCGCTCCTCTCTCAACTGCGTCAAGAGTCGTGGGTTCAAATCCCATATGGCACAACATCAACACAGTGTGATCCATAATTTATTATGCTCAGTCTGGGTGTTCTTTGTGTTTATTTCATAGGTATGTTTGTAAAGTCCCCCGCGACACAGGATGTTTGGCTAGTGGTTGTACGTTGTGTGTAAGATGTCCGAAATATATATATATATATATATATATATATATATATATATAATGCGTAAGTTGTCTTTTTAAAACGAAATAAAAGAAGGAATTATAACTCCGAAATAACTTAGTCTGTCAGTCACCTGTAATGCTTTACGACCGGATCGCTACATAAGACAAAGGCTACTTTATTGCGATAACTGATACACAGAAATTCAAAAATTAGTCGTATATGAAGTGTGACACATAATTAAACACTAATTCTCATTCAAACCAATTTTCATTGGAAGTTTGCATGGTAATGTACATCATATATTTTTTTTAGTTTTATCATTCTCTTATTTTAGAAGTTACAGGGGGGGGACTATTCAGTTTAGAAAAAAATGATAATATTAGAAACCTTTTGAAGACCTACCCATAGATACCCCACATTTTTGATGAAAATATTTTTTTTGAGATTCAGTTCTAAGTATGGAGGGACCCCCAAAATTTATTGCTTGTTTTCTATTTTTGTAAAAAAATATTAATGCGGTTCACAGAATACATCTACTGACCAGGTATAGCTCTTATAGTTTCGGAAAAAAGTGGTTGTGACATATGGACGGACAGACAGACAGACAGACAGACATGACGAATCTATAAGAATCTATCCGCTTTTTGCCGTTTGGCAACGGAGCCCTAAAAAGGGTACATTTCTTTTCATTGTCAGGCGTCATTTTGAAAGTTTACATAGCCTATGTCACCACCACAATTCTAACAAATTCAACAACACTTCAAATGAAAAAAACCGTCTATCCGTTTACGCTGCAGGGCGAGCCTGAAAAATGGACAAACGTACATACGCTTGGAAAACATTACCCTTCTTCTGACGCAGTCGGATGAAAATCAAAATCAAACATGGACCTATTTCTAAAACAATATCTAATTCTATTCCATGAGTTTCGATCACATCAATATTAATAAAACGTACTTCAATAAGATTTAAGTTGAGGAAATATTGAAATGTTATAATACATTTTTGGTAGCGAAATTTCCTTTGCTTGATATATATTTAAACGACGTACTTATATATTAAGGGCACTCAATCATCCTTATGTATTGAAAGAATTGGATTCAGCAATATTAAGGTAGATTTTTACACTCAAAAGATTTTTGGTATACAATTCTTTAATGTCTGTTATGTAATATTTGTATCATCTTTTTAGTTTTCTATTCTATTTCTCCATTCTCATGTTTCATTGGCTAATATTTTCTTTTGATCACGTGACTGAGTGAGATTAGCCAATGAAACAAGAGAATAGAGAAATAGAATGGTATTCAAAAACTAGCCTAAATCTCTTGAACCATCTGATTTTGGGTGAGACTTAAAAGGTAACAGATGTAATAGTAAATATATTGGTGATTTGCGTGTCGGTGGTGGCTTGCCATCAAATAATCCATCTACTCTTTAAAATTTCGCTACCGTAAAGATTTTTTCTTTGACTGAAACTAACACATCACCATCATCAACCTATCGCAGTTCATTGCTATCATGTAGATCTTTCCCACGCCACTCTGATCGATTTTGAGGACACCGGTGATAATTCTGTAGCTTTAAATCTAACCAAACTAAAAACGCAACATTTTACTAGTTCCCCATGGTGTGATTCTCCATGCTTCATTATGTATCCTGACAATGAGGATGGTGATAACCACTCTTGGATTCTGCTTACGCTTTCCATTAGACAAGCTGCAACAACAAGCAACGGTAAAGGCACTTAAAATTCAGAAATTGCTATACGATGCTTTAAATATCCAATATCGAATTTATTATACTAGAGATAGATCTAAACTAAATATGGTATATATATAAACATAAATATCGTTTTTAATATCACTGCACTAATATCAGGAAATAGAAGATAATTCTGAAAAGCTTAGTGATGCAACAACAGAATATATATTAACACGATTAGCTAAAAATCGATACAACAGTGCATAAAATATTAACAAACTATTTCATTCATTCATAGTCTCAACAGTGGGTACCTGTTTCTTATAAACTTTATGTTGAATTGGTTCCAAGTTATTTCTAGTTACTGTTATTTCTTTTCCTCCTGTGTAATAATTGAGCAAGAACTTAATTAATAATAAAGTCATCTTGAAAGGGAAGTTCAAATGTTTCGTCTTTTTATTTTGCTTCGATTTTTCTTCGAAGTTCTGTCGCTTTGATGTCTTATATTAATTAGATAAGTGTCTATTTATAGCAATAGTTAACCTGCAGTTTGCAATTCTTGATGGCAACATCGGTTTATTTATTTAAAATATCATACTTCATTGTCTGTGTATGTTGTTATTCACTAACACTTGCCCGCGTGTGTGTCAGTTATTATAATGAAAAGTAGCCTATATCTTTCCTCAAATATTATAGTATCTCTGTACTAAATTCCATCAAAATCAGTTCAGCGATGAAAAACAGATAAAGTTATGTCCAATATTATGTAATACGAAAAGGTGTGACGACTATTTACTGATTTAGTTATTCTATAGCTTATGATGCCTTTTGTAGAATTTCTTGTTACTCTTTTTACTCTACTTCATTTAAATTATTAGCGTGTACCAAATTTACAGTCATTATTGTGTCTATTTTAATTTCATACATAGGAACCTCAAAACCAACACGATGGCCGATTTCTGACGTCATACTATCGGTTCTCGGACCTATGTTTCTTTGCGTTCCAGCAATCTCAATGGCTGTGGCCCAATTCAATCCTGTTGTATCTTTTACCTTGATTTACTTACCATAATTTCCCTGTACTGTATTTACCTGAATACTTTGGTCAAGGAAATGGCATCAAGCTTTTGCAATGGTACCCATTTACAAAGCCAAATTGAAATTAGATAAAAGGCAAAAGTTTTCCTACATTTGTGAAACGATGATAAAACTTACATAACGTTCTCTGAACAACCTACAATATAGTATTCAATAACAACGTTGCTTACTGAAGTCTAGAATACAATTGTCATAACATATTATTGAGAATGCCCCGCGTAGTTGAATATGAACAAAAATATTCCGAACGAAATCACAATCGAACAATACCGTACAATTTTGAAGACAAATTTAATTTTCACGAGCTTCACAAAAACTAAAGGATTTCTCGTTTGTTATATTAAAATAGAATACCGTATTATATACAAAATGTATTGTAACATATCCAAGTAGAGATAATAACAGCAATAACACAGATACAGAAACCATCAAAGGGTCGACGTTGAGACCCCGTTTCTTGTTTGTGTGGTACAAAGTTTGATAAAAATGATATCATTTCTTCGAGCTCATGTATTTCAATAACATCGTTGGGAAAAAAAGCACATTAATTGCATCTTAGAAACAGTTTTGGTCGTTTTAAAGTTGTAGAATAATTAAGTTACCTATTTCAAACGCTATAATGATTGAATAATAATAAATAGTTATAATATGCTATTTTCAGTTACATATTCACGTAAATTATTGTTGGATTTTGAACACTGACATATATAAAACATGCAATGATATATAGTTTTTATTCAGAAAATACTATCAAAAAAGAAAAGCAAGCAAGAAAAAAAACTAAGCCGCCCTAGTGTGGGCCGCCATACATTATTGTCTGCATTCGCAGCAAGTCTGCTGGCCCCACTCTTGGATTCTGCTCTTGCTTTCCATCAGGCAGGGTAGAGTCACTTTAGAAGGCTAAATATAAAAAGAAAAAAACCTATTTCGTAACATTTTCAAGATTCCATTGCAACTGAACCTCCTATTTACATTAAACTCCAAGAAAGTACAGTAGAAGGTGTCAACATTATTAGTAACTTCTATAAACCAAATTCAATTACTTTTTTTCATAAAATTGATAACCAATTATTTATAACAAATGACTGTCTTTTTTAATACTTCAAAAAGGGATTTGAAAATAATTAAGTAAAACAAGAATGTAAATACTGCTAATCTCAAATATTTGAACCTTAGTGACAAAAAAAAGTGGTTGACACTCATGTGGGGGAAACAAGCGCTTCGTTCTGCAGTGGACGGCAGGCAGGCTGAATTGAATTAGAAAAAAAGTAACAATTACAATCTTGTAAATTATACTCTTATACCTATTAGCAAATAAAACAACAAACTTTTAGCAAGATTTCAATTCCTCAATATTATATAACATAATAAATAAATCGCCTTCTCTTATGCTTTACGTTTTCTCCGAAGACATTCGTGACCGTTTTGCGGTTTTGAAACCGTCTATTTATTGAAGCAAAGAGTTTTTGTGGGCTCCCCAATAGCGAGGCTTATGGCTGATGGAAACCTATTAATGTATATACAGACAAAAAAGTAAAGGCACAATTTCTAAGGTCTTAGAGAAAATTACTTTTTTTTTGTAGGATTGTCCTGGTCGCTTTTTCATGAACACACATATGAAAGGTTACAAGAAATATTTCTGATAATAAGTTATGATATTTTTGTGGGTGAAGGAATGTTAAATTTGTAGATATTTTTTTATAGGTATATCAAGTACGAGCTGAAAAAAAATCTGCCTCGTTGGTCTAGTGGTCAGCGTATGCGACTGCTAATCAAGAGGTCTTGGGTTCAAATCCCGGGTCGGGCCAAAAAGTGTTTTTTTGATTTTCTTAGGAAATTCCTAATAGCAGCCCGGAGTTTGTGAAGTTTGGCGGTGATTCACGCCCGTGCCTCGGAGAGCACGTAAAGCCGTCGCTCCCGGTTGTCATGAACATCTATGGCAATCGTTATTGGGAAGTCAGTTGCCCTCAAATATACTGACAACTAGTTCAATCTTCGAATTTCAGTTCTCTCTTAGGGTTGCGGAGGTCCGATGCCAGTCGCTCCGTGGAAAAACTGAAATTCAGGTAAAACCGGTTGAACTAGTAGCCGACCCCAAATAAACTTGGGAATAATGGCTAGGAGGATGATGAAGTACGAGCTGGCGAGTCAATTGATATTTAGGCCTTGTCGCCGCCCATGAATATATTTTTATATTAAATCCAAGATTACTCAACTCTGCCTAATGGAAAGAATGAGTAGCATTCAAAAGTCATCATACGAATTGTGCATATAATGCAGTATACACACCATGGCGGTCTAGTCAGATCGTTCTACATTATCGAGCTTTTGGTGTCCTACTCACCAACGAAATACGACAGCATGAATTTTGTAATTTTAGTTGGTCTTGCGAGGGTTGTACCACCCGAGTAGAGCCGACTCTTTCATGTTGAAATTAGTATAACTCGAGAACTCTGAAATTCCAGAGACACAAGTTACATTTTCTAGTTTTTGTATGCCCTGTACAGGCTTAGGGCCTAAATATCCTCACTCACTTATTTAAATGCTACAAAAAATATTTAATAACTGTAGCTCGTCGCAGCATGGTATCTCTAAAGTCAAGTCGCATAGCAATTACTGTATAATTTTAAACATCCAATTTCTTCTCTAAATATAGTATTAATTCGTTAGTAATTTGAATACATTTAACACAATTTACAAAGACCTTTCTATCTAAGGCTTCATCAATAACCTCATCCTACTCCGTTGAAACACCCCTACAAATTTTAATTTTTTCTTCATTCTTTTTTACTTTTATATTTATTTTAATAACTGTTCTGTGATTACCTTAAAATTATAAATGTAAAATTGAAGATAAATATTAAAGCTGTAGTAATGTACATAAGCGATGGGTATAGGCGTCGTATGCTGAAACACAGGTTTCCAACCTAGTTCAGCAACGGAGGCTAGTCATAAGACACAATTTGGTACATAGTTGACATGCAAATGTAATGATCTGATAAACTTATCAAATTGTTAACAATCTTTAGTGACCAATAAACTATTATTATTATTACTTTAAGAACAGCAACATTTATATGGGTAATGCTCTGTGACTCATAAGTTACAAATGTTCATTTTCGTTGGTACACACAAAGCGTCAAGTGATCCCCGTGCTCATTTCTCCTCGATCCCATAAAAACCTTATAATTAAATGCCTTTGATTATATACCGTACTCGATATACATTTTTCACCAACATTTTACGACCTTCCTAAATCAGATATCAACGTGTCCTCGAAATTTTTTAATATCGTCAAAATATTTCCAAAGATCGACTCCAATTAATTCCAAAAACGGATCTGTCCTGCACACGACATCGACTTTCGATAAGTTTGGGTATTTTTGGGATAAAATTTCATTACGACCACACTGGGTGACAGATTCAAACCGGCTGGATTTAATTGGCTTTCGCCTAGTGATGGCATTGGTTGGATTTCTGGAGTATTAATTATTTCAACTTTTCGAGTTTCGATTGTAGTGTTGTTAGGAAATTTGAAAGTCGATTCCGATTTAATTTGATAGACTAGATTTAGAGCTTTTTGAACTTTGATTGATAATTGATTTTGTACATTATTCTGGGGTCTAAAATAGTCCTTAAAATTTTAGCAATTTGTTTTTCTGTTGGATTGATTATCTGTGCTTATGATTTCAATATTTATCTAATGGATGTTATGCCTGCCTCAATGGTTTAGCGGTTAGCGTACTTGAATCTCGATTGACATGCCTCGGTTTTGCTTCGCGGGTCAGATTTATTACAATAAATAATTTTAGAAATAACATAGGCAGCCAAGTAAAGCATAAGTTAGATGTAAAACGATGATGTTTGAATGAATTTTGCAATAAGGAAAGATTGGATCTTGGAGAAACACATATGCCACAATCATCGCGATAGCCAAATTACAAACGAGCGCAGCTCCACTCGTAACGATTGATAATGAGAATTTTCGTTACAAACTTGTATCAAAAAATCTGATAGTAATGAGAATTTCTAAAGATAGTACAAAGTGAAGTTGTTACAAACTTGTAACAAAAATTCTCATTACCAACCCAAGATTCTACGACTGGTGGACACACACAATATAAGTGAAAATAAAATCATTAGAATCTGATACCTTAATACATCACAGGGTTAGAAAATGTTTGGAATTCAATATATTAAAAAATATAGGAGCAGGGAGGGGAGGAAGATGTCATATTCGGATAATGGAAATTGACTCAATGGGAAGTACGAACATAATAACTGTTTGGAACATTATATGACTTTCAATCACAGACAATTGATTTCTAATATTACCAAATAGAGCCGGAGTCAATTTTCCTCATATGTCCATCAAAAGAGTATATGATGTAATGAAAAAATCATTCTTTTACTTATATAGGTCGACTGGTCTACAGAAATAAATAAAATTGGAATATCTTTTGGGGACAGGCTTTCGTTTAGCAGTAGACGGTAATAAGCTGAAGTAGTAGTAACAGTACTTACAATTACAAATTAAGAACCCTTCTCAAAATCCACATGAAAGTAAATTAGTACGGTACTTACATTTTTTTTTTTGATTCTGGCTAAGCTCTGGCTGGACCAGATTTTTATGGCATTGGCAGATGTCTGAAGTTATAAGCGTAAGTGTCCGTGTGGTGACGGATTAAGAATACAAAGTGTCACCACCCCTATTCATTCCATGGGTGTCGTAAGAGGCGACTAAAGGAACAAAATAAGCAGCTAACATCACTGCCAAGAGAAGGAAAACTTGAAACAAACCCTTTACCAACCCGTCTGGCCAGCGTGGTATAGTAGGCCAAAACCTCCTTTCTGAGGAGAGGCCTGTGTCCAGCGGTGGACTGTTAGATGCTGTTGATGAAAAGTGTAAGTACTTACGCTACTTTTATAAAAAAAAAATGATAAGCGTGATAAACTTCGGCAGCTTAGTTCTGTGACAGTACTATGTCACATAACTGAGGCATGTTGAAAATTGGACCATTGGTATTCTGAATCGAAGGGACAAGAAAGGTGGCATTCCATGTGCAAGTGTGAAAAGGCGCTGACTGAAAAACATGAACAGTGTTAAAGGAACTACATACATTTTCGGTTATAACAAACGTCAATTTCTGAAACGAAATGAATAATGACATATCATCCAGTGCTTCAAACAATTTCACGCCGAATGATCGATATGCTACAGCGAGAACAATTACTCCTAACAAAATGAGCAGTTTATTTCGACAAAATGGAAGCTTTTGGCGAATTCGCGCTGAGATCGCGATGCGTTACTGGGTTATGACGTCATTGTGCTGTGACTATGAGATGCTTTATTACAGGACAGATAAATAAATTGTTATGTAGTCTTTTTGTAGTTACTGTTTTTAGTTTTGCGCACTTTTACACATAGTTTTTGTTGTATGGTAGGACTCATTCGCGATGTTATAATTTAAAAGGTTACGATAGCTTCTAGTTCCTGATATTTCGACTGGCTTATATTGCTGTGGTTACGGGTAGACTTTTGTGGTGTTTTTGATTAGTTTTAGAGTACTACCCTCACACAGAAGATCAACCTGAAATGATAGTATTCGTGTTGTCGTTTTTCGTTGGTGAATGTGAGACCGGGGGCCCAATGCAGATTAATCTAACTTGGCTGCCACAGTGTAGGTCACTAATCACCATGCTGCATTGTCTGCACAAACAATGAGGATTGTGACACTTTCTTCTGAATTCCATTCATGTTTTCTATCAGACAGAGTGAGAGAGAGTGAAGTACTTAAGTTAAGTAGGGTTAAATATATATAAAAAAAAAGAAAAAAAGTACCAGCTTTTTCATAAAGATTTACTTTGTTTGAAGGAGATTAAAATTTCCGAAGAAGGAAAAAATCAATTTTCCTGTTTACAGTAAAGAAATCTCATTACGATGGTTTTAGTCTTGATTAACTAATTTTAGATCAAACATTGTTGTTCTGTGAAAAACATCACTGAAACAATGTTAATTAATTAAATACTTATAAAATTTTAGCCTTCGATACTAATGAAACAGAAATAGAATTCAATTGACAAGGAAAAGAATAAAGAAATTATTTTGTGTTGTTAAAAGTGTAGATACTTTCGTATACAAGAAAGAAACAATAATACAATACCACCCTAGAAATATACATCGTTAATAATCCTACATTAGCCAGCATTAGTTGTCACAATATTTATATTCAACTCACTCACACAGAGTGTAGTCAATTTGGCAGACTCATACATAAGAAAAAGAAAATCTATACCTTTCTAAAATCATTGATTGGGTACCCTCTAGTCAAAACATCACATATTTATAAATTCTGTTCCTTCACATACGTAAATATTTATCAAACATAATACCCCGGAAATTATCCCGCCATCAAATATGGTTACCGTACATTCTCAACGGGACACTGTCAGTACCTAGATAGCTTAAATTAAGTACAAGCATCCCCTAGTGTGTGATCACACCTTAACAACGATATAAAGCGTTCATTTTAAATAGTTATGCAAATGTCTGGGACCTGCTTTTGAATTGCTTACCAACATGTTTTTGTTGTGTCATAAAGTTTGTAATATTGCGAAAAGTTGTTTGGAAAATGTTAATTTTGTTTAAGCTGCTCGCGGTTTTAGTGTTTAACATAAGCTGTTTCAGTAATTTATGATAATACATCCATCGAAATAGCTCTGGAAAGTGTGTTAAAATATCAAAATGTCCTTCCTATCATTCGTAGGCTTTTGAACCGATAATAATTTTTGTTTTGAGATACGCTTTTTTTCTCATATAGCGAATAGAATTGAATGTCTATGTAATATGATCAACTTATTGAGGTTAAGCTGAAAGAGAATAAGATGACAGCTCATAAACGTTGCCGAGCAATGATCATGTACCTATTTAGAAATGTAATGAGATAAAATTACTTGGTATTTGATCATTGTGGGTTTTGTCATGGTATATTAATGTGTTCTTTAGATGAGACCGACTGGGCAAACGTAGTGTAGGTTCACAGGCTAGCTGGCGTGATGTTTTTCGTATGATCGTGGGAAAGAGCTAGATGAGGGAATCCGAGGATCAAACTAAGTGGTGTGTGAACCAATTTAAGAGATCTTTTTTTGTTGATGAGATGGAAAACCCTTCGGATCTGCGGTTCTTTGGAGACTCGGGAGCCAGTGTTTCCGGTCTTAGGTACCCTACTCTGTAAAGGACCCGGACCATGAAATTTCAGGTTCCTTACAGGCTTTATCAAGGACAAAGCCTGTAAAGGACATAGTCTTTCCTTACCTATCGGTCCAATCATCATATATGTGTGTGCCTCATCGCATTTTGCTACTAGACCACGATCCTACTATCGTCCGCGGCAATTAATTTGCCACCAGAGCTCTTTCTGGAGCTTCATCGAAAGAGACAACACGTCAACAATGATAGCTGGCAAGGTCAATTAGAGAGTCCTATGCCCGTCACTCACACGACTGCCATATGATGATGACAATATAATGATGTTAGTGTAAATCATACGTACCATATATTTATACCTATTCTGAAGGAAGGCAGAGAGGTATTACAAACATTTAGTTATTCTGTTTCTGAAAAGGAATAGGGTGTAATAATACTGACAACCACTTCAACCTTCTAACTTAAGTTCGCCTTCAGGGTTGCTGAGACTCGATGCTAGTCGCTCGGTGTAAACTGATATTCAGATAAAACTGGTTGAACTAGTAGCTGCCCCCAAATAATAGTCATAATGACTGTGACATGGACTATATAAATTTTATCAAAAGATCTTTTTCTTCTTAGTTAATCTGTTCACCTTCAATGAAAAATTTTGTAAAATAATAATAGGAGTAATCTTTTGTTACAGTATCTAAGGAAGAAATCAAAGAAGTGGAAAGCGCTGATGGAAACAAAAAATCCGTAAGATACACTACAGTATCGAGGTATGTATTATACAAAGTTTGAACCATATCGCATTGAAGTTAAATTACATTCCACAATGTCTAAAAGTAAATTATATAACTTTTGATATATTAGGTGGTATTTATGTTGTATTTGTTTAATCTTTCTGGTTCATTTCGTATGGTTTTGAATAAACATTATTATGACTAATGTAATAAAGTTTAAATTAGAATATACCATATTTAGCACACAAGATAAGTGGGTTTATATACAGGTTTACTACTAGTCCGAAGTAGATAAATGACTGCACGGATGGCCTAGTGGTTTAAATGGTCGCCACACCGCTTTCTACTGCGCCAAGTGTCTTGGGTTTAAATCCCACGTGGGATAACACTTTGTGTGACTCACAATTTGTTGTTCTGAGTCTGGGTGTTTTTTGTGTCCGTTTCATGTATATTCGTAAAGCGACCCGCGACACAGGAAAATTGTATTTTTATGCGGGAGTTGTCTTTTTAAAAAGATAAAAGAAATAAAAAGTTATATTTTTGAATGACTAAATCCCCACTATTGTATTCTACTCATGAAGAATATACCTTCCCAGGACTCCTTTTTAAAATACAGGCGCAGAGAGGTCACACCGTGTGATTTTAGAGGGTTCGAGTCCGACACACCGCCCCGCCGCAAACCCCCGGCGGGGTGACGGTCCGAGGGGATTTCAACACGTAAAAAAAAAACTCTTGATTTGCGGATGTCCATGGTCGACAGTAATCAAGGGCAGTAATCGAAGGCAGCCTTGTTCTGAGAGCAAGTTATGCTTGCAAGGGGAATGGTATACTGAGACCGAGACAGGGTTAGAACTCTTTCGGTCCGTCGAGTCCGGATACGAAACCGATTGAAACTGAAGCTAAACTAAACTTGTGCTTAGTTGGTTGGCAGGAGCTAGAGGGGGAAGAAGCCCAAAATAAATTAGAGTGGTATGTAATAGGAGAGGCATAGGCTCAGAGAAGTCCACTGCTGGACCTATGTCTGATGATGACCATGACTGATGATCATTTCATCATTTATGAAAATGAAAACATTAAGCGGAATTATATTTTATGCTCGGCTTATTACTAAGAACCATTCCAATCGAAATGTCGAAGCTTTATGTATAAAATGTTTGTTAACAGTTTCTTAGAAATGTACCTCTAAGGCTTTTAGCATGAGCCAAACATTTACGTACTTTCATTCATTCATTTTGAACTCAACAATTTCGAATAAACTGGAAGTGTTGACGCTATTTCGCGGTACACAGTACTCAAAATTAAATTGTACGTAACGAAGCTTATTAAAGACCATTGTCATTACTTTAGGATTGTCTCAACAACAATATTTAAATAGCTATTCTGGCTTATCCTAAGTAATTTTCCCTCGAAATGAATAAATTCAATAATGTTTACAGTATTTACTCATTTGTCAGGGCGTTAACTTACACATTGTATAGGTGACAGTCAGTTCAAATGTCACACAATTTAACGATGTATAAATATTGAATTAGCATTTAAAACAAATTAAGGTTGAGGCAGACAGCACACAATGTCAACGAGGGTGTGAGAAAAGTTGAAATGTACAAGCAACTCGAGACTAGAGCACGTCGGCAATATGTGACATATTCTATTATAACTAGTACTTTAAAATCCGTTCACGCCTCGTCCCTGATTGGTATTGTTCTGTATTTTTTTTAATATATTGAAGCCTACCAAAGTGACTACTCTGCCTGATGGTAATCATGAGTAGAATCCAAGTGTAGGGAGGGCCACAATCCTCACTGTGAGTGCATACAATGCAGCATAGTAACCCACACCGAGGTGGCGTTGTGAGGTGTTTCTGCATTATTGGACATACCATTCACTTACCAAAGAAAAACGACAGCACGAAGTAGGGTGTGTGAGGGTAGTATTGCCCCGGTCAAGCCGGCCCATTAGTTTACCTGTAGCTCTGTTTCAATAATCATAACAGCTCGAAGGTTTTTGTTAATATGTGTATATGATATATGACTGCCTTGTTGGTCTAGTGGTTAGTGTATGCGGCTGCTGATCAAGAGGTCCCGGGTTCAATTCCCGGGTCAGACCAAATATTTGTGTGATCCACAAATATTTGTTTCGGAGTCTGGGTGTTTTTCTATGTATAATATGTATGTATTTACAAAAAAAAAAAAGTATGTTTATGTATTTATATCAGTTGTTTAGTACCCATAACACAAGCTCTGCTTACTTTGGGAATAGATGATGTTGTGTGTAAGTTGTCCAAATATTTATTATATTTATTAAATATAAAAAAAAAACGGCAATGAAGTTTTTTCAATCAATTTCAATTAACAATTCCACAATAGTTAACGATAATGAAGCCTCTAACATTAAGTTGATTTTAAATATCTAGACTGAAGCTCCATAAGGATTATCTAGCAAAAAGCTTTATAAAGGTACATCGCCTCTTCACAGTAATTGACAACTGGTCTAGCTCACACTAGATCACAAAAACATGTAGCCAACAGGATTTATAGTTTAGACTTTGAGACCGGTATACATGAATATTACTTTGTAGGGATCTTAGGGTTATGTTGCTGTACGAAGTTTTTTATTCTGATGTCTATTGAATACTGGGAGCGATGCTGCGAAGCGTGTTAATCACGAAAAAAAAACATCAGTTTCTACAGAAAGATTACATCCATTGTCTTCAATCCCCTGGTTCTTAATAACTGAATAATGATAGTAAATTTATGTGTATAGTGTATGTATCATCAATCATCATCATCAACAGCCTTCAACAGTCCACTGCTGGACATAGGCCTCTCCTTGAAAAGGAGGTTTTGGCCTACTATCCCACGCTGGCCAGACGGATTGGTATAGGTTGGTTTCAAGTTTTCCTTCTCTTGGCATTGATGTTGTCTTGCGTAGTTTATCCCTTAATCGCCTTTTACGATACCCGCGGGATGAATAGGGGTGTTGACACTCTGTATTCCTTATCCGTCACCACACGGACGGAAGTAATCTATAAAGTTTTCTTATGTACAAATATTCTAAGTGTAAATATGTAGTATTGTATAGGTTCATCTGTTAGAACCCGAAATTCGAATTACTGGGCTGCCATAGTGTGGGTCATCGTACGACATCGTCCGCATTATAATTTTAACATTGACTACCTCGATAGCGCAGGGGTAACGTATGCGACTGAAGTGCTGCTTGAGGTCTCGGGTTCCTTTTCCGTGTCTTACCCGGTTTGTGTTTATGTGATCCGTGATCCACAAATATTTTTTCAGAGTTTGGGTGTTCCTGTGTATAATATGTACGTTCTTACAAAAAAAAAAAAAGTTTATGTATTTATATCAGTTGTCTAGTTTCTATAGTACAAGCTCTGCTTAGTTTGGTACTAGATGCGTTGTAAGATGTCCGAAAAAAATAAAAAATAAATCCGTTCAGTACTATTGACTTGAAAGAGTAACAAACATCCATTAGTAAGATGAATGTAACAGTATCTAGTTCTCCAAAAATAATATAAAAATAAATGAGACCAACGGACTTTACAGCCGTCGCTTATGAGGTGTCAGATTTGATGCTCAACTTTGGTACCACATGCGTTCAATAATTGAATCAATTAACACGCATTTACCACTCTACTTGTTTTTAATTTTCTTTTTAAACATTGTAAAAAGGTGAAAGTAGGTATAATTGCCTTGTTAGTCTAGTGGCTAGCGTATGGGGCTGCTGATCAAGAGGTGTCGGGTTCGATTCCCGGGTCGGACCAAATGTTTGTGTAATCCGCAAATATTTGTTTCGGAGTTTGGGTGTTTTCTATGTATAATATGTATGTATTTACAAAAAAAAAGTATGTTTATGTATTTATATCAGTTGTCTACCCATAATATAAACTCTGCTTAGTTGGAGACTAGATGGCGTTGTGTGTAAGATGTTCGAAATATTTATTTATAAATATTT
The DNA here is from genome assembly GCA_932526445.1 of Phragmatobia fuliginosa. Taxonomy (NCBI): domain Eukaryota; kingdom Metazoa; phylum Arthropoda; class Insecta; order Lepidoptera; family Erebidae; genus Phragmatobia; species Phragmatobia fuliginosa. The sequence continues at coordinate 12,347,132 of OW052081.1, read as the reverse complement.
ATTTATTTATAGGTTGTGTATAAACTTATGATATTAAATAAAGAAGATACAGATATATTAATAGCGTGCGAATCGTGAAGACTCGAATACACTATAAGTATGGTCTTGCAGTTAATCTAAATCTAACGCAGTCACAAGTAAACATTTAAAGTGCAATAATTATAAATATAATTATATTGCACTTTATGGCTACATTTTTCTCTCGCACGCTGATTTGTATCTTTCGTTTTACTCATCAGTGATATTTATCAATACACACAGTTTTAGACCTGTGCAAGTTATTATGCACGTATTAAATCTATTGTTTTACACTAGTGTAAACACTTCAATAAAAGTTAGATAAAATTTAAACCGTGTAAACGTCAACATGACACGTCATCGTCAATAAATAATTTGAAAAACACGTCCACATAATCTAGAAAACGAAACAAAAGAAACAAAATATAATAATTAATAATGTATAATATTAATAATATTAATGTTGGACATTGTATTTAATATCAAATATAGTATTCATAAAGAACCAAAACAATTCTCTGTTGTAGCTTGACCTATGTCAAAATTTTGACAGGAATTATCGTCGAAGCAAATTAGTTTTACGCAGAACCATTTCCTCTGAATGTAATGTTGTGCCAACACCGACTTCAAAACGTAGGCAAACTAGGTATATCATAAAATTTATTAGTTTTACAATGCGTAAGGGTTTATTTTGAACTATAATTTGTAAAGTAAAGTTACAACAGCGATAATTTAAAGTAACTTGAGCATTAGTGAAATCAAGGATAAACGTTCATGAACACTGTTTTATAAACAGGTTTAAGAACTTAAAGCTTAGTTAATATGTAATATATATATATATATATATATTTGGGCCTTAAAAAATGTCTCCTCCGCCGTCGCTTTCGCCGCCACTCACCAAAGAAATACGACGACTACCGAATGCTGTCATTATTAGGTTGGTCTTTGGTGTGATAACAGTACTACCCTGATCGAGTCTAAAATCAGCGTGCCTGTACCACCTTAGTTATAAAAAGGCCAATTGGTGCTCTTAATTTTCATTTAATTCCTGTTTTATAACTAACTACTCTCTCAAACACATTCGCACTTTCATACCAGATTTTGCACAAAACAACAACAAAATATCGTTTTAACAAACATCCAAATGCCAAAAACTTTTATGTATTACAAAACTGCAAACTTTTCGTGAGAGTTCAAGCGGTATTTTCATCATTTTAGTATCATACTGACACATTATGCAGTTTATGCGACAAATATACAAAGAGTGTACTTTTTACAAAAATATACATGAAAATATACACTGGGATTAATTTTTGGCAAATGTCAGTTTGACAGTACGGGAAAAGACTTGCGGGAAGCGACAGGTTATGTTCTCTACGACAATATTGGAAGTAATTAGATGATGTTCTCTTAAATTTAAATAGGCAAATAGTTTTTTTGGTAAGAAATTTCATTGATTTCGGCATTTTTTTAATAATTTTATTTTGTTCGGTGGTATAAGTTTGACGTGTCTGTGTGTCTGTCTGTGGTATCGTAGCTCCCGAACAGATGAACAGATTTTGATTTTGTCAGAATGTTGCAGATCCCCATTAGGTATAAAAACAGTCAAGAGCTCCGTAATATAGACGCTAGTATAACGGTTTAGTTAACATAAAAGCAAAAAAAAACCTTAAATAATAAAAGACTAACTTTTGCCTGCGGCTCTGCTCACGTTAATGTCGTGGTGGTGGTGTAGTGTAGCTTTTGTCCTGCCTCAACAACCAAAGTAAAAAAATTATCGGGGTGACCCATAGACACGCAGGCGTATCCATAGGAAAAACATGGTTTTGATAAAAAAAAAATGAAAAAGAGCATACGTAGTAAATAGATAAAAATAATCTCTAAAGTAGTCTAAAATTTTGTTTTTTTTTTTGTTGAAATTTGAGCTTTGAGATTCAGAAGTTTTTTAATTTTTTGATGCACATGTAAACCAAATTAACATTTTAATATGAATAGGCGAGATTTACCTCTGTCCGCAAGCATATCGGTTATTGCGGTAACAAGTGGTAATATTTTTCCCTACATTGTAGATCATCATCATCATCATCAGCCTATCGCAGTTCACTGCTGGACATAGGCCTCTCCAATTGCACGCCACTTAGTTCGATCCTCGGTTACTCGGCTACATTATAGATTTCATCCAAATTGCTTCAACGGTTTTTTCCTGAAAGCATAACAGACCCACAGATAGATTTACAATCGAATTTATGACAATGACTTACTTTACTCGACGAAAAAAATTACCTCTTCTATTATTCCTAATTCCTTGTAACAAACATATGACAGGGGAGCGAACTTCTGCACAAGTTTCAAATTGATGTTAGCTACAAATGACAATGCCCAGATTTATGTATTTAGTTTTGTTTGCGGTACTTTTATGAATACTTTGCCAACAAGTGTTAGGGCGGAGTTTTGATTAAAGGGTTGAAATTGTGAAGTACAATTTTTCACCGATGATACAGAATTTTGGGCATCTCGTTCAGGTTGGGGAAAATTATATTAGACTTATTATTTTATATTTTAGCCATCTGAAATGACTGTTCTCTGCCTGATGGAAAGTATGAGTAGAATCTAAGGTCTTCTTGATGCTTGATGAATGTTCCTGCATAATTGGGCCTCCGGTTTTGCACTCACCAATGAAACACGGCATCAGATCAGGCCGTAGTGCAATCAGCGCGTCTCCACTACCTTGTAGTACCGCTCACTTTATTTATTCTCTTCGCTTTTCCATGCAAAAGTTAATCATTTAGTTTACCTCTTTAGCAGTAAAATTTACAAAAACTCTTTTCTTGTGGATCAACATCAAAGTCAAAATTCAAGTTGATAAATCACAGTCAGAGACATAATACATAAAAAAAAAATGCACAGGTGTTCCATCACCTATTGTGACCTTGGTAACAGTTAATTTAACTCAAATAATTGTCAAATTGTCTACGTGAGGCGACTTCAACATACAGCGCGACGAAATCATACAACAGCGCCATCTACCGTAGAAACGCTGAACCACGAAGAAACACGGAACGATCTATACGGAGTAACTACTAATCCTGAATCGCGAAAGAGAAATTCTCGCGCCGATAAGTATATCTATATACAACCTCCCAACATCAACCGTTAGGCTGTAGCCTATCAGGCATGATCACCTCGCCTGGTCGGGGATCCTCCATTTGTGATGGAGGAACACGACACCTGTTCCTCCACTTGAGTATACCGCATTAGATTCCATATATTTGTAATGGTAGACGTGTGTTATAAATAAATAAAATCACGATATGACCCTAAAAAGTGGAACCGCGACTATTACTTAGTTCAGTTGATATGCCGCGAAATGACAATGAATAAACAAATAATAAGTACAGAATTTTAGTACGTTTTCTGCATGAAAATATTGGTTATATTCATTTTATTGTACCCCCAACCTCCTTTCTACAGAACTTGCGGTGGCGAGTCACGTAGCTGAAAACTGAAATTACCTATTAATTTACTTTTCATTTAAAATTCTATTGTTAAATATTATATTTGTGGTCCTAGTGTGGGGGCTTCTTTTATTCTTCAATATGATTTTAAAAGTACATATTATAAGTTCTATTTTCCCATGTTATTTTTTTGACTTAAATTGAGCGTTGTGTTTTTGTATTGTAGGTAAAAAAAACAAAGAAAGAAGATATGGAAAGATAATGGGAAAGAATGAAGAAGATTAAAGAATGGGTTGTTTCTTTTTGGTAACTTTGGTAACTTTCCAATGGATTCTATATATATTAAATAAATGCCACTATACCTTAATAAGACCCATGAAAAGTTGGGAAAAATGGCTATGATTGATAAAACAAAAACCAGGTTTTTTAGCAAATACAAACTCAGGAAGTTAAATCCCAGTCAAACAACAGAAACGTTTGAGCCATGATTGTTTTGTGGTCAGCTACGTCATACCGTTGTGAGACGCCATTATTTCGCTTTGCTTGACTTGGTGTACTAACCTATGCATAGAAGCAGCCAAATATATATTTCCTCCAAATATACTGCCATCAAATCTTTAGCACAGCTGCTTAGGTCTTTTGTAAATTTTATAGCATTATCGAGCTTTCTAATAAGCCGGTTGCACGATTAGCTGTTTCGCTAACCAATTATCCCTTATTATTTTCTGCTTAGGGATATGTACAAACACCTTGTTGGGAGTCTTGTGAAGTACAATTAGGTACTGAACAACACTTATAAACTTTGGAATTCATATTTATAACACGAAATATACAATTTTTGTGTCAAAATTAAAGAAGGGACAAAAGTCACTTATTGCACTGTATTAAGCCGTCATATAAAATTACTTGCTCTGACTCCAAGATTCTTTAGTAGTCTAGCGTAGTACAGATCGAAGGGGCTAAGCAGTTAAAACATTGGTATTTTATCCTTGTTATGTTTGAAAGAAGTAATGAAGTATTCATCAAATTTCACCATCAAGGTGGTAAATTTGTCCGTGTGGTGACGGATTAAGAATACAGAGTGTCACCTCCCCTATTCATCCCGCGGGTGTCGTAAGAGACGACTAAGGGATAAACTACGCAAGATAACATCAATGCAAAGAGAAGGAAAACTTGAAACCAACCCTATACCAACCCGTCTGGCCAGCGTGGTATAGTAGGCCAAAACCTCCTTTCTAAGGAGAGGCCTATGTCCAGCAGTGGACCGTTCAAGGCTGTTGATGATGATGATTGATGATGATGATGTGGTAAATTAAGGGATGTATGGTTGTGTGTATGTTTTAGATTTCATTTTTTTTTTATTATTGCTGCCGTAACAGCAATTAAAGGGTTGCTGAAAACTACACTTACAGTGCTTAAATTAAATACTATTAATTTAAATTTATAAAAGCATTTTGATGTAGTAAACATAAACATTGACATAAAATAATTACTTCAGACTTGTACACGTGCCACTTTAATCAAAAATATGTACAAAATTTTCATAGGACGACTTAAATTATTATAAAATACTATATCAGATGCAGGAATGTTTCTGTTGCCTGCAAAAGTATTCAAAAAATAATAATAATAACGGTTATAACAATTCGGCTTCCTGTGCCGATCAGTTGAAAACTAGAACTTACTACCACCCCACTATGATCCTAGAAGCTACAAGCAGGGCATGAAAAAGTATCTCACGCGGCCATACTGCCTATATTCGCAGTGATTGTGGTGGCCCCACTTTTGGATTCTGTTCATGATTTCCATCAAGCAGAGTAAAGTCACCTTTGCTATGAAAAAAGAGAAGCATAGATTACGGCTATTGAAGGTATATCTCAAATATGCAGCAATAAATTGTAAAAATACAACCTGTATAAAATACACGGCGATGTCAAAAATTGTTCACCGATTTTTAAGCCTGTAATTTTGATGTCAAGTGTTGTTTCATGCTCAGGGATTGTTATTTTAAAACTTGAAAATAAATCTGGATTGAATGTTTTTTTTTGGATAACTTACCCATCCATGACACGTTGAATAGATAATGTCACTATATACTTATACTAACTATATACATTTTGACTGCTTTCTTTGCGCAGTGGTAGTGAACTCGACTGCTGTGCTCGGGTTTGATTCCAAGGTCGGATAAAAAGTTTGCAAATATTTGTTTCGTAGTTTAGGTATTTTCTATCTATAATAACAATAATACTTACTTTAACTTACATGTTAGGTATATAAATCCATTGATTTTATCGGAAATATTTAAACACATCAGTAATCTTGAAGGGGTAGACAGGGGTATTTTAATTCCACTTACCTGTTAGATATCTAAATCCATTGATTTTATACATAAACTATATTTTGCCCTCGACTCCGCCTACGCGTATCGATTTAGTAGTTCAGACGCTACGGTGGAATATCATGCGAACATAGACTACCAAGGCCATTCCTTCCAACACCACGTAGCGGTGAAAAATAAAGAAGGAAAAGAAATAAACGTGTATGTACACACACATTTAAAATACATTGTATGAAGAACATAATTCTACCCACACACTTAAAACATACAATGTACAAGGAATAAATTACTAACATATTTGAAATTGGAAGCCAACATTGTCCATAAAATTTCCTCCGTTAAATGCGCACTACATCCCAGTACGTTTAACGGGAGTAGTACGAAGTCTGCGACAGAACAAATTCCACATTATTGCAGATTTCAGCTGATATAACCGGATTAAACTGGATACGGGATGTCACGTGACAGCGGGGAATTACGGGACGCGTCCCATTGAAATTAAATGTGTGGCCACAATAGCTTGATGTTTTACGGATTATTTTTGTTTGAAATCAGTGACCGAGCTTAAGAATGGACTTTTGAGTTGGTGGTGTGGTTTTATGGAACTTATTTTTGCTTTTAATACAATTCAAATAATGGTTTTTGAAGTTGAAACTTTTACTAGGACAATACTATTAACTTGTTTGATTTCCCTATTTTTGTTTAAGGTTTTTTACCCAAATTTTATTGAAATCGGTGCAGCATATTAACTGTGAAATCGTAACAGACAAAAAATATGAGTTTGATGAATCCATAATTTTAGTTTGAATTGGAATCATCCAACTTTTGTGCATCTTTAGGCATACTTGGCTTGTGTCAATTGTTACTGTAGACTTCATTAGAATTTCCTTTGAATATAAGAAATATCTATCAGCGATATATCAGATGGAGTGCTAATTACGATGATCATAGATATGTTAAAGTTTTTTGACTGTCACGACTTTTGTATTTAGTGTTTGTTGTATAGCAGGACTTATCTATCTATGTATATAAAAATGAATTGCTGTTCGTTAGTCTCGCTAAAACTCGAGAACGGCTGGACCGATTTGGTTAATTTTGGTCTTGAATTATTTGCGGAATAATTTTCATTAATTATGGATTCATTTTGTTTGTTTTAAGTTTATTTTATACAAAAGTTTAGGTTTTCTATCTATCGATTGAGGCAGTAGAATAATTTAAAAGTTTATCATTCTATATCTCGATTATACCATGCTACGGGTATATTCCTTGTATATATCTATATCTCAGAGGTATACAATAGTAACTCCACATTTTGTCTATGATACGTTTATGATACTATTAAAATCCCAAGAACCGGTTCCTAATGGTCTTACGTCACCTATGAAAAGAGATATAAAATGCATAAAATATATGTACAGAAGAGATATACATATATTAACAGTGTATAGGATCTCAAATGATGTTCATCAGTCAACAGTCTTTAACGGTCCACTGCTGGACATAGGCCTCTCCTTAAAAAGGAGATTTTGGCCTACTATACCACGCTGGCCAGACGGGTTGGTTTCAAGTTTTCCTTCTCTTGGCAGTGATGTTAGCTGCTTATTTGTTCCTTTAGTCGCCTCTTACGACACCCATGAAATGAACACTTTGTATTCTTAATCCGTCACCGCACGGATCAAATGATGTTAGATAATAGATATATTTATCATAATTATGTGTAATTCATGATATTTATTATCAAAAATATAGCTAAGTTAAATACTCTGCCTTTATTATATCTTTCTCAAAATTACATTAAAAATTTAACTACGCGCATTTTTGCCTCTCCTTAATTTTGTATTCCTCCAAGGTACATTCCGACCAGATATGTTCCGAATTCTCGAACGGGTTACACCACTATTCGTTCTTGGTCACGCGTTGGCTATCCTACCCGTGACCACGAGGGTTGTAAGTCCCGCGATACAACAAAAACTATCATAAAGTGAGTTTTCTTTTACATCAATGTAAGTAATTTAATAAATTCATTGTACTGTATGCGACGTGATATCAAAAGATGTAAGCAAATCTAAACGTGTATCGATTTTCGCACAAAAATCTAAGCAAGCAATAGTTGTTTTGGATATTTTAGTAAATATACATACAAAGTGCTGATCCAAACGAATCTGTAGCGGTTCAGTGGTACGTTCGAAGTCACGTACTAACATAACGTGTTGTATATATTCTCGCTTCAGTATTCATAAATAATATATTCTTTTTGCATATATTTTTTCTTTATGTTCATGTTTTGTCCTCCGAACTGAGGTTTGGTCTTTTCAGATAAGCATTTTGCGCAAAAATTATCTTTAATAAATATTGTCGTTTCTTCTTTGATATACTGTTTTTATGTTTTTGTATTGATTGCAAGTTCAAAGCTTGTTGTCGGGTAGAGAGCCGACAATGGTGAAGCCAAAAAAAAGTTTGTAGGTTTGGCACTATGGATTTTGATCTTTTACCATAGCTCCCAAAGTACTGAACTGATTTCCATAAATAAAATGTACAATGAATTTAACAGTGGCTGTAAAGACATGCTATGTTAATTTTAACAAAAGCATAATGTAGTCGGATTGTTTCTATATATTTCTATATGTTTCTATCTTCAAATTTCAAGTCCAATAAGGATTTCAATTTGGTACACAGTTATTCTAGAACCTTAGGAAGGATATAGGCTAATTTTCACCTCAAAAACTGACATGTACTTGGGTGGAGACGCTGGTTAAAGCTAGTTTATTTGTTCTCTAGAAAAATCCTTTGACCAAAAAAGCATTTTCGACCAATTAATTCGTGTTTTACGAGACTACAAAAGTGTATTAAATATACAGCTCTATCTTCCTTTACTTTGCTATTAAGATACCTATATTATTTCATACCATGGGATCCTTACTAACATCTGTCGTACATCGTTTACTTACAAACGCAGACAAGGGGCTACATGTGGCTTTTATGGTGCGTATTTCGAGCGTTTAAGGTCTTATGACAAGTTAATTTTACATATAAGTTACGTTTTTGATGAATTTATTCTCTTAAATATTGGGGAACTCAAATTCAACTTGTTCTTTATTAAAAAAATATAGAAAATTCTTGTTTAGGATACTATGATACCACCCAGGCTCTGCCAAGTTAACATTTTTGTATCTTATTCTTGAAAAACCATTATTTATAGAACATAGAGGTAGAAACTATTTTATGTTTGATACAAACTATACTGCCTCTTTTGGTGTAGCAGTTATCATAATATATACAACTGTCAATCAGTAGGTATCGGGTTCATGTCTCGGTACGTGTTAAAGGGATCGTTGGGTTTCTTACAAGAAATTCTTAATAATTGCCTTGAGTATAGAAGTTTCATTATGTTTTACGCTCGTGTCATGAACAGTACGTTAAGTGTCGGTCCAGGTTGTATGAATATCTATCAGTAGATGACGAATTGATTGATTTGTTTTGATTCTGTTAAAGTCCTATCAAGCTATCACTGTATTTGACTGTGACTAAGGGTATAGAATTTAAAGGAACTTGGATATAATCTTAAGCTTTGGTTGTCTCTTAAGCTGCAGTTGCTTTATGGGTTAGGGTTATCAAACAGATACTATGGCGGTCTATGTTGGAACGTAAATGTGTCTATTACATTCTCTTCATCACTTTGTGTTTGTGTGTGGTGTGGTATCTAATGTCCTGTCCAGTTAAAGGCTGTTGATGATGACCTTTTACTTCTCTAATTTTACTGCTAGGTCGGTGACTTGAACTGTCTTTCTTGAACAGAATTTGATGTCAGTTGGATTGTCAGAATACGCTGTCAGATGAACTGCCACTTCTAGGGTTTCCAGGTCTGAAACAAATCATGCTAGTATGTTAAATTTTATATTGAGCGTGATTATTTATTACCAGATGTAAATATGTACTTACCATGAGAAGAATCGTATGCTCTTAACAAATTTAAATAGTCACTAAATTGTACCTCAAAATGAACGCAATATATTTACTATATACATTTCCCTCTTCCAAGACGATTTATCACTGAAGAATTTCTCCAAGATCAACAATCAATTTCAAATGTCAAATGTCACACATTCTTAATACGTAATATTAAACTTTGTGTCTTTGTCAACAGGGTTCACTTTAAAGCGACAGCTGAAGATGACTACGCTGATTTTACTTGTGAAGCAAGGCATGAAGCTCTGCAGAGAGATAACCCTATGAGAAGCACTGTACAGCTCAGTGTTTTATGTAAGTAAATCATATTTTTATAGTTTTAAAATATGTTTTAGCTCTTAAATGCCATAAGTTATGATTTTACTCTTTATTATGTCTAGTATAAGGTCGATTTCTGACTAGTATCGGAGTTCCTTGGATCTGACCAGGACTTTTATCCCGAACCTTACCTACTTTGTTCATCCTTCTCAAGTGCCAATTTTAAAGACTGAGTTTTGAAACAATTCAGAAATTAATCATTATAACAATCTCTTGAGATATCACGCAAGGTACGACGTCTGATTTAATACCAATATCGAATCTATTGATATTTAAAAAAAAGCACAAAACGACAAAGCCTTTAATAGAACAAGCGCAATAACTAACTCTAGACTAAAATCAGACAGAAAATCAAAAGAATTCTTCCAGGACTAACAATCCGTTTCATGTGTAGATGATACAGATATTTTACAGTATAATATTATTGTAAAATTCTCCAAAATATCAAGATATTTTCTGTAATACCAAAGGCTTTTGACTCGGCACAAAACCAGCTTAGGGGATTGTCCACGCTCTCGAAATGCACAAGCACACAATCCCTATTGAACCATTTAGCCTCAGTACATACATACATATACTTACAGCCTCTAGTGCACATTATTCTAGTGTTAGTAAGTATCCTAAAAAAAAAAAACTACTTTACATAATAGGTGTAGTAAAAAGAAATTCATTAATTTTGCATGAAAATGGAGGCTGAAATTGAGAAAACTAATTACAAAACTGACAGAAAAGTTGTTTATTACACAATCTCATCTTTCTAAGTGGAACCTGATCGGACTTATATAACGCGATATACAGATAACTTAAGCCATCTATTGGAGAAATAATGGATTCCTTTTTACTACACACATTATAATAGTATTCAAGATCAGACCTTTTATGATTTATTGATAGTAATACTGAGCTCAAATGGATTTGCTTGACAGGAGTAATGGAAAACTCACAGAGAACCAGCGGTTAAATTTTAATCAATTTTATTGTCTAATTTGAAATGATCTCCTATAGAGTGACTTCCACTATTGGGAAAGAAAAAAAATCAAGCCCTGCAAGATAACCTCGAGCTCCTATAAAGCTCGTGCATCCACCTCTCCATAGCTATCCTACGGAGAGGTTCTAAGAGCTTATTCCATTATGCAACGATTGTGCAAATTGGTTGATAGCTACAGTAATTTGTTCAATATTCATTCTGACTCATTGAACAAGGTCTGCAGTTTAAGAGTCAACAAAAACAAGTAATTTATGTTTATATGTTTATCTATCTATTATACTCATATATGATAGGATCAAGACACATAAGGTGCTTGTCTGTTAATAATTATGACACTAGACTAAGATACTTCGGACTGCCTTGTTGGTCTAGTGGTTAGCGTATGCGACTGCTGATCAAGAGGTCTCGGGTTCGATTCTCGGGTCGGACCAATAATTTGTATGATTCACAAAGATTTCTTTCGGAGTCTGGAAGTTTTCTATGTATAATATGTATGTATTTACAAAAAAAAGGATGTTTATGTATTTATATCAGTTGTTTAGTACCCATAATACAAGCTCCGCTTAGTTTGAAACAAGATGTTTTGTGTAACATGTCCGAAAAAAACTGCTTATTGATATGCAGTTATACGTACTTAGTGTTAAGAATTGTTGTTGAGCCAATGAAGAAAATTAAACATATTAAGAGCGGCTAACCGTTATTACCCATTGGCAGGGCTAGTTACTGAAGGTTGGATAATCTGTCTTCCTTTACTTTTATAAAATTCTTGACCACATTACATGCAAAGCTGATTAATAACGAAGGCGCTATTATAAGAAACAAATTATTAATCAGAGCCCAAGGTTATGCGACCTTGATCGAAATAACTGATGCCAGGGGGTGTCTTTATATTACAGTGGTTTACTGTCTATAAAACTAATAACATCAGAAACAAAAAATCTCTTTCAAAGTATTTATAACTCAATGGCATTAAATAAATAGTATATGTTTTACCGTCCTCTCGTAGTTATTTAACTATTTCTTTCATTGTCTCATAAAAAACTGTAATGAGGACAAATAAGTAAACCTCCCGCTAAGATGATATTTCCTTTTGATAGAAAGTATCCCATCAAATTAGATGGAGCCCTCCCACAGCGTAACAAACGTATTTACTTGTTCAGTAATAGACATTTAGGTTATCAGACGATATTATTAGTTTTTTACAGAGTGCTAACAAAGTTCAAGATAAACTAAACTTTATTGTAAATAGTTATAAGGTACTTATTCATGTAAATGTGTTATTTCTGGAGAATTCTGATGACACGTGTTAAGCTTTTGAGCTAAAAGGTTATCTTATATCAACCTACAGAAGGTTGATATAAGATATTGTGTAAGTTCTATTATGCCTGTTCTCGGTATTTCTGAAATCGATATGTTAGTCAAGAAATCCCTGAGACATGGATATTTGTTTTGCTGATATGAGAATTTACTTACTAAAATCAAGGAGCATTAATATCCTACCTTCTTGTTAGAAAACGTTGTACTATTTTCAACTTTATAATCAAAGCCTTAAAGTAGAGAATATTAGAATGGGGGTTGATTCTTCTTTTCTAAATAATATTGTCTTTAAATAATTCTTACTAACGCCCGTAAATATTGCTATGTTACTTGTAATATATTATACCCTCAATCATGCAACACAAATTTTGGTCCTTTACAGACATGTAGTTAAGCGTAGCTTATAAAGGCCTTTTTAAAAGATATTTCACCAACTTGCTTCTGTATTTACACTACACAAACCGCAATAGCTAACCAAGCCTCAGCGCTTCCTTAAACAAATTGTTACCTAAGGTGTGTTTTCTCAAGGCGATGCGACCAAGACTACATGAATTATTAATCAACTATTCCATCTAGAACGTGTTTACGCAGCGCCATCTAGCGTTGAGTAGAGCGAGTTGCCCGTTATTATTTCAACATGCTTTCTGCCAACAAAATAATTTCGATAGGATAGTGGAAAAAATACAAAATTTCGAAGATACAAAACTTATTTTTGAAGATACCTTTGCCTTTTATGGATATTATTCTTGAAACATTCGAGACCGACTCGGTAACGGACTAGAATATATTTTCAAAGGAATTGTTTTCATCGATAATTGTTTTTAACATTATATATTTATGTAACAAAGCAATAAACGCTGTGGGCGGATAGAAGCTATCCTTTGTCAGTTTTAGAGAAATGGTCTTTATCTTCGATTATGAATCGCGAGGAAGGGATAGATAAGAAAACTGAAAATCGGGGACAGCGATCTATCTTTAACTGTAGATAGTTTTTTTGAAGTAAATGTATTTCAACGAATGCTAAGCAATCCGTCGTAGCTTGTCGCCGAAAAAGTAAGGTCACAGACGACCCAGCCCTCCGTTTCCCTCTTTGGGGAGGAAGGACTTTCAGATGACTTACTATCATATTACTACTATTACTGTGTACTTGATAGCTATATAAGAGTCTGGATCAAGGGTCTGAAGCATAAGGCAGTGCGAGCCAAAACTACTGGTTTCTTGGTCACTGTACCTGAAGACTATTGTCTACTATTTTTCATCTATCTTTTATTTGACTGCCTTGTTGGTCTAGTGGTTAGCGTATGCGGCTGCTGATCAAGAGGTCTCGGGTTCGATTCCCGGATCAGACCAAATATTTGTGTGATCCACAAATATTTGTTTCCGAGTCTGGGTGTTTTTCTATGTATAATTTGTATGTATCTACAAAAAAAAGTATGTTTATGTAATTATATCAGCTGTTTAGTACCCATAACACAGGCTCTGCTTACTTTGAGACTAGATGATGTTGTGTGTAAGATGTCCAAAATATTTATTTATCTATCCAAAACATTAACTATATGTAATAAACAGAATAATCATACTATAACATATATTATCTCAAGTAATAGACTGCAAAACTTTTTAATCCCACAAATACATTAAACATACGTAATCCATCATTTATACGCACATTGTAGCTTACCAAACAGAAGCAAAGTCGGAACTTTCAACAAATTCTCAACTGTAGGTGTGTTTTCTCACCACGACACGGCCACGTGACGACCACATGAATTATTGATAGACCACTCGATTGAGATCTCGCTTCAACGTTTATATATTTCGTACACTTTGTAGTGTTTTCAATCGTGACTTTGGTAAATATAGTAGCTTTGAAATTGTTTTATTTAGAATTGAAATTAATTGTTTTCCTTTTTGTAGATATATAATAAAGTTTCAGTAAGCTGCGTTGAGAAACTAGAGTACTGCTACCGTAACTCGAAAGTAGTTTAAATTAAATAATAAAACAGAATTCTCATGTTCTCCATTTTTCTAAATTTATTATTGAGCTTTCTTCTTTTCTAATTCTTCTCTATCACTCTCTACTTTACTATTTGTTCCCTTTCTAACTATACCTATTTCTTTTCTTTACTCATATTTTTTATCCAGAAATATTAAAAACATAAAACTTTTATCATCATACTTTTCTGAAATATAAAGTTTCTACAGAATTTTAAGAGAACGTATTTAAGACTGGATTTTCTTCCACAATATTTTGTCGACCAAAACAAATTATGTTAAGTAAAATATCCACAATGTGTTCATATTGTTACGAGAAGCACATGTTTTCTTAATAGTTTTGACCCAAATTTTCCTCAGAATTTAAATAGCTTGCAACTCGTTAAACGAAGCAAGAAAATTGGATACTTTTTTTGGTTTTTTCTTATTTTAATTATTCTATTCTGATAATTAGAATGGGGTGTATGCTGAAGAGTTCTTTCATCTGGTCCAAACATCTTTAAGCGTAGCCTAAAAAAGCATCTCACTATGCCATCATAGTGTATGTCGCCATCACCACATTGCCTATATTCGTATAAACTGTGGTGACCAGTCCCCTCTTGGATTTTACTCAAGCTTTCCATTAGAGTAGAATAACTTTGGCATGCTATTAATGCTACTTGAATTCGATCACTTACAATACTCATTTTTGTACAATCCTACGTTTCGATTGAGTTATGATCACATGAGTTATAATCTGCATCTTTTCGGCTTGAAAGCCCAGTTACAAATACATAATTATAAATATCTACATCACATGTATCGTATTGGTAACTAAAGAGTGCTCTCATCAAAGGTAATGTACACAAAATCGAAATTTATCACTCTGAAAAATTCCAACAATCAATCCTGGCACAATTAATTCCCCCACCATCGGATAGCGATAAAGTCAATAAGGGACATCCGGGCAAAGCAAACATAGCTCGCACCGGTTTAAATGGAAAATTAATAATTCATGCCTCTAAGTCTGCGTCCACATCGCTGCCGTGTCGTACTGTGAAGTGGGCTGTTTGTTTTACCCCAACCTACCCTCCAAAAATGTAATTTGTTTAAAATTATGATTGGATTCTGTTTGTTGCAAATATTTTCAGTTGACTTTGTATTTTTTATGGGGCTGGATTCGTGTAGCTGTAAGTAAACAGTATTTTGAACAGGTGCTTTTTGTATTTTATGGTTGGTGAAAAATGTATCATAGTTCCTTGTTCATTTTTCTTTGATAAATTATGAAAGACTTCATGGAAAATGTAATTTTTATTAATAAATTATTATCTGCCTACACTTATAACAATAATTTAACTTAGTATTAAATAATCAAAAACTAAATTACATCTGTATAATTTTACTTATTTTTATTGTGATGCCTCAAAGTCTATTTTACTATCAAAATTTACTAAATCAACATTTCAATGTTCAATATCCTGTTAACAATTATATTAAATAGTCTAACCCATAATCGCCGCGGTCACCGTTCAGAAAATTACCCAGTTGTCAGACAGTGGCTGTGTTGGCTCTTGACCAAATTGCGGTCTAATATTGACATCACCGTGTTATAGGTTTAACTAATTATCTAATGTGTATATCTAGCTTATCCTGTCTGATCGATTTGCATGCTCTTTATTATGTGTTCGATACTTCAAGGGATTTTTCGACATGTATTTAAATGTTGAAACCTTTTCTAAAATGTTATATGACGTAAACGAACTGATTGTTTCTGGTAATCTCTGGTGGAGTCTCGAAAATGCCAAATATGTCGATCAATAATCCGTTCATAATCCACAAGAATATTATAAATTTGAAAGTAATTCTGTCTGTTATTAACACGTCAAAACCGCTGCACCGATTTCAACGAAATTTCGCATGTATGTATCATATCATATCATATCATATCATACTTTGATTCCTGAGAGTGGTATACCACAGAAAAAAACAAGTGGTATACCACAGAAAAAAAACAAGTGGTATACCACAGAAAAAAAACAAGTGGTATGCCACAGAAAAAAAACAAGTGATATACCACAGAAAAAAAACAAGTGGTATACCATAGAAAAAAAACAAGTGGTATACCACAGAAAAAAAACAAGTGGTATGCCACAGAAAAAAAAAACAAGTGGTATGCCACAGAAAAAAAACAAGTGGTATACCACAGAAAAAAAACAAGTAGTATACCACAGAAAAAAAAACAAGTGGTATGCCACAGAAAAAAAACAAGTGGTATACCAAAGAAAAAAAACAAGTGGTATACCACAGAAAAAAAACAAGTGGTATGCCACAGAAAAAAACAAATGGTATACCACAGAAAAAAAACAAGTGGTATACCACAGAAAAAAAACAAGTGGTATACTAAAGAAAAAAAACAAGTGGTATACCAAAGAAAAAAAACAATTCCGAAAATTTTGTTAAGGGCTAATCGGTGCAACGACTGGACCGATATTGACTCACTGACAGATAGCTGATGTTACAAGGAGTAACTCAGGCTACTAAGCCAGTGGTTATAGTTGTAAAGATACAACAATAAAAAATCTTGCATTTGGTCTTGTATTTGCCCTGACTGATAGATACATCAACAAAGAGCAACAAATATTTAGAACAAGGTATTGGAGTTTTCGTGGAAAATAGTCCACCATATAATGTGCTGGTAGAAATTGTGTGAAATTGTACATAGAGATGTTAGTAGACTAGTAAAGTATCACTGGCAAAAGGGTTTGGAAAGGAGCCAAAATCTTGGTAGTCTATAAGCGAGAGTTACGAATAATGAATGCGAAGAAATATTAGGTACTAATCGGAAATTCTCCACCATAATATTTACAAGGTAAAATACTTTCTATAAATTGAATAGCTGTATATTAGATAGCTGTTTAAAGAATAAAATACATCAAAATCCATCTCTTTTTAGTTTTAATCATGTTACTCTTTCGTACGTAGTAGAAGTAGTATAAGTACTACACACACAGAAGATTATCTGAACAATGAGAGCATTTTCGCTTACATATTTCGTTGGTGAGTGTAAGACCGTGTATCAACTGTGATGCAGAAACAACTGACCTAGTCACCATGTTGCATTGCCTACCCTCACAATGAGGATGGTGACCCCTACTCCTGAATTCTACTCATGCTTTACATAAGGCAGACTAAAGTTACTTTGGTGGGCTAAAATATATTTAAAAAACACAAAAAAAATTCACCATCAAGAACCTGAACAGTTCATAGGTGGACAAAAACCTTCCTGAAATAAGAAATTTTGGCCCACTATACCTAACCTAACAATTATGATATGAAATGTGGTGTATAGTGTATACACCACATTTCATATCATAATTGTTTAAAAAATAATTGGAGAAAAATATCATGCAGATCTCATTAAATTACTTTTTCGCTTTCATGTTACGCTGCTAAATTTAAATGGTTGTTAACATTTTCCTATGCTGGTATATTTTTAAACTATTTTAGTTGATTGCCTACTTCTTTTATGAGTAACCTTTTTTATGAGCGTCATTTTTTTCTGTTGTGTTTTTAAAATTTTATCCCTTTGTAATCGTTGTGAGGGACAGTGATGTGCTTTTATCGATATTTTTAGTTACTGGGACTCTATTGTTGTGTTCGGTTTAGTGTTAATCGCCACTTACACTGCTTCAAACAACAATATGTGGGAATTGATATCTAATCCAATCTTCTTTCCGATAAACTCATTGATATCACACATGTGTGACTCCATTTCGTGGGTATCTGGTCTGGAATCATTACTGTAGAATTGCTTATTATACTGGGACGTCTGTAGGCATTTTATTTTAGTCTTTATATAAGTATTATGAAATAGAATTCTCTTACTAATTTCTTACATAAATTACTCTACAATACTACGTCGTACTATAGAAAACGAGAGGAAATCTGCTTTTAAAACACAGCATATATTAGATATATATATCTCACGAATGTATATTACGTTAGTGTTAGTATGTAATACATATTACTTACCCAAGATCTAGTATGGGTCAAATCTAATAAATTACTAACCCTAAAAGTCACCAACATCAAAAATATATGACCTTAAAGAATAATTTCTAACGGGTTTCCTCAAAGTAACGCCTTATTCGATAAATTAAGGTACTTTGGTAGAGAAAATAAAATACTGGGCAACAAATTAAATTCCAACTTTCACAAAATCTCGTTACTTGCGGTAAGGGTAACAAGAAAAGGTTTTATCTTATTAGTCTTGAGTGCTTTTAAAATACAGAGATTGAGATTTGACATTTCTAATACTTCTTTTTACTTTTCTATTTTAATTTTTTTTATTCTGATTAAAAAGGAGAATCAACCTTTGTTTAAAGTAAATTGAAGATTTAATTGCCAACAGCTTTACTATTATTTCTTGTTTATGATTCACACCTTTGAAGGGAAAAGTTTCCGCATACAAATATCGTAACATAAATTTACCCTAATAGTACTGCTCGAAATAGACCTCTTCTATAAAAAAAAATACATATATATTATTAGTATGATTTTTAAAATACATTTTTAAAAGTGTTAATCATTTTTCTTGTAGCTGTACTAAAATACTGTTAATTACTAAAATTAAAAATGTGTACTAATATGTTTTTTTCTTTAATATATAAAATTAAATATAACGTATATATTTTGTATAACGATACGAGAAGACACTATTGAGTAATGAATGTCTTGGAGGAGGCTTTTACCCGCAAGGGGTCCACACAAAGTTCCTTAGTTTCCTAGTTAAATTAACCTTTTTTTTTCACTATCTTTATTTTACAGAATCTCCAATATGTACTACAAAGTAGACTCTAGTGAATTTTTATGTAGAATAACTTGTGTGGAATTCAATAAAGCTTTATTATTATTATTAATATGATACTCATGTTTTATATTTATATAGGAAAATAGAAGGTATCGTAACCTTAATAATATTATCGCGAATAAGTCCCGTTTACAGTGAAAACATGAGTATGTGTAAAAGTCGCGAAAGTCTAAAAACAATTAATATGATTTTTGAAAAATATCGATATCAACTCGCACATCACTGGCTCTTGTAAGCCGAGCATAGGGGAAAGAAAACAAAGTGTACGATTTAATTATGCGGTAAATTTAGCAAACTCATTATAAAATGTGCCATATAATATCTATAACTAGATTATATTTGTTTTATTTTACGCTTGTGCATATTTTAAATACGTTACCGGGCTGATTTTCGCTATAGAAAAAAGCGCCCTGTGATATGATAGACTGTCATCTTGAGAAAACTTGGCATGATGAACAGATAAATAGATCGATAGATAGAAAATTAATAAGTTGTATTAATATTTTGTACAGATTTACGAGAGAATACATAAAGTAACAAATATATGATCTACAAAGGGCGACCTTATTGCCAAAAGCAATCTCTTCCTGGCATTCTTAGATACTCTATTTTTAAGGAAAGACAGAGGCTACTTTTTTGGCGAACAGAGAGTATTAGATAAATTGTTCTTATAAAAATTGGAATTCTTCGTATATAGAACAATGCCACGGGCAAAAGTTAGTGTCGTATAAAATGGAATATCTTATCATTTATTCCGGCTCATTTTGTCAGCTTTAAGAATTATGTCAACATCAAAACTCAGTCTGGCGCCAATCTCTTTCGAGAATGGCAACTTACCTGAAATTTCATTATAATTCTGTAATTCTTTTAGAATCTGATATTCGGCTTTGTTTGAATGGAACATGACTGTAATTAGAGATTAGTTACAATAAGGAAGTGTTCACACTGATCCGTAATAAAGCAATATTTAAATTTGACCCGCTCAAGTCAGTATCAAATATCATATTTAAAATAAACATTATAGAACTCGCTCAACTCACATTTGTATTTTGGGAATCCCCGAGTACTTTTATATCTGATAGGGGAATCCCCTAATGATTATCTATTTAAAAGGACTGCCTGTGACGCCATACATTGCTGAACAGCACATAGTGAATCCTTACAAAGCCATTCTTATATAATACTAGCTGATGCCCGCGGCTCCGCTCGCGTCCTAGGGGTTTGAAAAATAGATGTTGGCCGATTCTCAGACCTACTGAATATGTATATAAAGTTTCATAAAGATCGGTCAAGCCGTTTCGGAGGAGTATGGCAACGAAAACTGTGACACGAGAATTTTATATATTAGATACATAGAAATACTGTCTGTCTGTTACGCTTCCACATCTAAGTCACTACACCGGTTTTAATGAAATTTTGGCATAGAGATACCCTCATTCTTGGGAAAGGACATAGGTCATTTTTTACCGCAATTACCTATACACACGACGTTTGTGCCTCTTACTTACCATTGAAGTCTATAGATATAGACTACTGACACAAGATTTGTAGGACAAAATGAATTATTAAATTATAGGATTGATGTAATTAAAACGCTTAATTAAAATACAGGATCTTTGTAATAACTGACTTCAAAAGAACAGAACGCTTATTGTTCGTCTGTAGCCTTATATATCTGTATTAATATCTTAAGCGAAAATTGTTTATCTCTTCTATCGCTTATAATTCTAAAAGTATGGATTTAGATGGAAATAGTTACATTTGAAGTTAATTCGAATGAAATAGAAATCTTGAATATAAATTTTATTTTGCGATAATCCCTTTTAATCCTGACAAGGATTGATAATGATGTATCTCTGCAAATAAATTGGTATATCTGTATTTAATTTCAAATGAACAGGGATTTACTAATGCATATCAAAGTGGCAATTTTTAATTTTTTTGTTTCTCTGTCCGTCTGTCGGTCTCTTTTCTGGAAATATTTCTTTCGGGGTCTGGGTGTTTTATATGCATGTATATTATGTATAAATTTACAAAAAAGGTATGTTTATGTATTTGTATCAGTTGTCTAGTATCCATAATACAAGCTCTGCTTAGTTTGGAACTAAATGGCATTTTGTGTACGATGTCTGAAATGTTTATTAACCGTTTTGACCTGAAAAACAATAGTGAACTGTTATATGTATATATATTTTACTTAACCTATTATTTATGCTTGCACCTCCGATGTTCTTCGGAGCCTACTCTATTCCAAAACCCATACCAGTTCTCGCTTTTTTTCTACTTCTCGTACTACCTATTCTATTATGAACGTCCCTTTACATATAAAACCATCCGAATCCTCGACTTCTGAGAACCAAGTCGAAGTAAGTATAAAATTTAATTTCGTCTAACATTTCTGACATACATCACAAACCCGTGTTCGTATATTAAATGTATGAGTGATATGAGCATGTAAATGTGCAAATTATAATAAAAGTTCACGACAGAAACACCACCCGTCCAAGTTTTTACAACTGAACATTATGTTCGTGGACTGTGTGTCACACCGAACTTTTGTTTAATGCATAAATTATGTCACCTGTTTACGATCTAATATGGTAAAAGCAGTTTGATGGTGAGAATGTAATATAATATAATGCAAGTAATTTTTTGAGGCTTTAAATATAAATACAAGGAGATAATTTGGTTATTCCATGGGTTTATCATAACATTTCACTATCAAGTTTACATTTTATGTTTAAACTTCATAAATGAGTTTGAACTAGCTGAGACCCGCGGTGTTACTCGCGGTTATCGTTGTATAACGAGACTAATCGCGGAACGAAGCTAGTCTAAAAATAATTAGCCTGAAAGCCCCGTCCAAATTGGTCCAACCATTCCAGAGATTACCCGACACAAACAGACGTACAGACAGATTTTCGGTGTTAGTACCATGGGGCGTATTCACGTAGAGAGCTGTCTACCAGCGCCGATGTGCCAGCGCTTATCGGAACCGGTCCCCGCAGGTTGTCTTCGCGCAGTCTCTATACTTTGCGCTGAACCACCGCCGAACGTTGCCGACAAGTTTCGACCTGCTCCGACAAGCAGGTAAGCCGTCATTTGCTGCTTCGGATAAGCACGACGTTTTGCACGCTGCTCAGCAAGACTGTCAGTCAGCTTCTGCTCATATCTGCTTTCTTTATGTAGAGGTTATCTGAATGCACTGGTTCCGATAAGCGCTGGCACATCGGCGCCGGTAGCCAGCTTTCTACCTGAATACGCCTATAAATGCTTCCATATGCATTTAGTAAAAAACAGTTCATTTACTTCAATTTAATTTCTCTGTATAGATATGACCGCCTTTATTAAACAAATACTTCCGCAATCTTGTAAACATTTCTGCCAAACTCCTATTCGGTGTAAGAGGCGGCCTAGTAACAAATTTGTCGCTTCTCGCAACAATGCGCGTTTAATTACTACGCTACACTTGACGTGCGTATTACTTGCGTACTACGTAACTGTGCGCCGTACTCCATTTGATACGGTAGGGTTACCCATTACTTATGCGAGTTAAAAGTTTCAATTCCTTTTGTAATTAATTTTGTAAAAGTTTACATAAATTACTGCCTTTTCATTATAGCGGTTAGCGTATGTGACTGCAGATCAAGAGGTCCAGGGTTCGATTCTTAGGTCGGGACAAAAGTGTTATAGGATTTCATGTAACAAAAGCATCTATAAAAATATAAAAAATAATGTGTCTGTTTGTGTATCAAATAAACACCTTTTTTTTAAGCATTTTTTTAAATTTTTGTCTGTCTGTACTGTTTTCTTGGTTTTACAATATTTTTTTTTCCTTATTAAAAGTTGTCAAATTTATTCCTAATAACATCATTTAAATGCTTGTAAAATTCCCATCAAAATTAGTCCAGTCATTACAAAGATTAGTTGAGAGAAACTCACATACCGAGGGGCAAACAAAACATTTTAAAATTTAATTTTCATTAAATTTTAAAGCTAAGCATTTATAGAAAAGCTTTTAATTCGAAATTAAAAACAGATCATCTTAATCAGCCTATCGCAGTCCACTGCTGGACATACGCCTCTCCCAATTGATACTTTAATTTTATTTATTTACTAGCTTGCGCCCGCGGCTTCGCCCGCGTGTATGTCGGTTATCGCGGTAAAAAGTCGCCTATGTCCTTTCCCATGTTCAGTTCTATCTTCATACCAAATTTCATCAAAATCGGTTCAGTGGTTTAGGCGTGAAAGCGTAACAGACAGACAGACAGAGTTACTTTCGCATTTATAATATTAGTAGGGATATATTAGTCCAGATAGAAAAGTATATATAAGTACAGATACAAAACATATATTTACCATCAATACATGAAGTACATTAAAAATGCATGAGGATGACATCCTAGACTCTGATCTAGAGTAGAAATACCTGATAGCATTGATTTATTAGTTCAGACCCGACGGCCGAGTGCATTCTGATGTTATCAACTAGAGACGATGAAGGAACTGTGATATATATTAGGATTTATCAGGTTCTTTGAAATGATTCGTTTTATCGGAATATGAGTGTTTTTATGCTTTTGCCCGCGGCTCCGCCCGCGTATAGGTTATCGCGGTAAATCGAAGCCTATGTGTTATTCGAATATGTAAGCTATATTATTGTGAAGTTTCATCAAACTGACTGCCTTGTTGGTCTAGTGGTTAGCGTATGCGGCTGCTGATCAATAGGTCTCGGGTTCGATTCCCGGGTCAGACCAAATATTTGTGTGATCCACAAATATTTGTTTCGGAGTCTGGGTGTTTTTCTATGTATAATATGTATGTATTTACAAAAAAAAAAGTATGTTTATGTATTTATATCAGTTGTTTAGTACCCATAACACAAGCTCTGCTTACTTTGGGACTAGATGATGTTGTGTGTAAGATGTCCAAATATTTATTTATTTATTTATTATTTATCAAAATCCATTAAGTGGTTTTTGCGTGAAAGAGCAACAAATATTCACACATACTCACAAACTTTCGCGTTCATAATACTAGTAGGATTAACTGTCTAACGGTTTTCATTGTATATCGTGACTAACGCCGCCAAGTGAACCTGCCGCCCTAGCCAACACACATATGTTTTTCGTTTTCTATGCTATTCTCTTCTTTCATTGTCTGTCACTCAGCCAAGTGATCAAAACAAAATTGCAAACTCAGAGAAGTTTGAAAATACCTAACAGGAATTTTAATATTTATAAGTAGTAGTTTGGTTTATGACAAAACCCCTGAATTTTTTAGATAAATATATGTAAAAACCTTAAAGTGAACGCTCTTCTTATAATTTTAACAAAAAGGAACCGACTTCAATGAAAAACTATTCCGAGTACCAAAATCGCGACATTGTGCCAATGATATTTGAGGAGTTCCCTCGATTTCCTTGGGATCCCATCATCAGATCTCGATATGGTGACGATGGGACCACCTGTAAGCTACGCCCATTCCAATGCAAAAAGAATTTTTGAAATCGGTTCATAAACGACGAAATTAAATCTGAACATAAATAAAAAAATAAAAAAGATTGGCTAGTGGGGCTGGTTTCAAAAAGTTAGCTCAAGTTACTCCTTGTATCATTAGCTATCTGCCGAGAAAGTTCTAACCAAAATCGGTCCAGTCGTTTCAGAGATAAGCCGGAACAAACAGACAGGCTAACATTCAAAAATAAATGTAAACTGTCTTTTTAATATAAGTAGCGCATTATACTTGCATATGAAGTTAGTGTCCGGGTGGTGACGGATTAAGAATACAGAGTGTCACCACATCTATTCATCCCGCGGGTGTCGTAAAAGGCGACTAAGGGATAAACTACGCAAGACAACAGCAATGCAAAGAGAAGGAAAACTTGAAACCAACCCTATACCAACCCGTCTGGCCAGCGTGGTATAGTAGGCCAATACCTCCTTTTCAAGGAGAGGCCTATGTCCAGCAGTGGACTGTTAAAGGCTGTTGATGATGATGATGATGATGAATTTAGTAAAAAAACATTAATTTGATATTACATACACATACTTCAGTTTTATTTATATTTATAGCTGTACAGATGTATAGCTATGTAGGTAGATATTGTAACAAAACTGGAATCTTTTAGCCAACCCTGTCTCCCTAAACTTAATTATTCCGTTCTGGCTTCGCAATTGTAGGGGGGAAGGGTAAAGGTCCGGGGGAAAGGGGAACGCAGCTGGCATCTTTTAATAGGGTATATATTGCGTTATGTGTAGTTACGAATATGTTTGTGGGTAGTTGTAAGTTAGACGGAGTAATCTTATTAATATAATAATAGTAATGAATATTTCGGATATCTTACACACAACGTCATCTAGTCCTAAACTAAGCAGAGCTTGTATAATGGGTACTAAACAACTGATATAAATACATAAACATACTTTTTTTTTGTACACATACAAATTAACAACCAGACTTATTTAATATATCTTATTTACTATCATCGTTCTGGCCCTTATTATTCCCAATATAATTTAGGGTCGGCTGTTTGTTCAGCCTGCTGTACCTGAATTTTAGTTATTACACAGAGCGACTGGTGTCAGACCTCCGCTGACTTGAAGGCGAACGAAAATACGAAGGTTGAATTAGTTGTCAGTATATTTGAGGGCACTAACTTTTCAATAGCGATTGCCATAGATGTTCATGACAACTGGGACCTACAGTAAGTACTATCCAAATTACGGGCATAAGACATCGCTAAACTTCCATACTGCGGGCTCTTATTAAGAATTTCTTGTGAGAAAACTCGCGCCTCGGGTTCGATTCCCGGGATTCCCAGCTAAATATTAAGTATTTTTTCATGTATAATACGTATGCATTTACAAAAAATATATATAAGTATTTATATCAGTTAACCTTCACCCATAGTACAAGCTCTATTTCGTTTGGGACTAGATGGCGTTGGGTGTAAGATGTCCGTCACATTTATTATTCTTTATTACAAACTCTCTTTCCCGATCGTCTCTGATTTCCCCTATATCCCTACTTGTTAATACTGTATTTATAAAACAGACAAAGTTCAAAATCTGTTTTTCTATTAGTGAACTAAAAGAATGATTACAATCTCGTAATACAAAAACATCGTCCCGCAATAATGCCCAATGGGTCATATCCAATGAATTGACCCCTTCAATCGAGGGTTTCGCATAAAACTATTCAACCCTAAATATTGAGGGTTCTGTAATAAAAATAAATGGATTTTAACCCTGAGAGGCTGAGAGCTATGATCGCGTTTAAAGTCTGAATAGAGTAAAGTGGAAATTAAAATTTGTAATCATTTCTTTTGTAATTATTACTAAATGGTAATTAACTGGCTCGCTGGTCTAGCGGTTAGCCTGTGCAACTACTGATCAAGAGGTCTTGGATGCGATTCCCGGATCGGACTAGAAGTCTATTATGTTATTTTTACTTAATAGCAGCCCAGAGCATAGACGTCTGGCGGTGTTTCGGAAAGCGTTAAGCCTTCGTTTACGGTTGTCACGAAAATCTATGGTGACCGTTATTGTGAAGTCGGTGCCCTCAAGTATACTGACACCTAGATCCACCTTCGAATTCAGTTCACCATTTAGAATCAGAATTATTACTTTTTAATCTACTGGAAAATGTAGCATGAGGGAAACACTTGTTCTTTTTATTGCACATGGTTTTGATATTTTCGTCATTTAAATACTACTTAACAAGCCTAGACTATATACACTTCCACTTTGAACTTCTAAAAGTGACTTAGAAATAATCTTCAATTTTAGGGTTTTTTGATATTTCTAAGAACACTCTTTTATTAATGTCACAGAACCCCGTTTGGGGTTAATGAACTCTGGAGGCAATTTTCCTGTACAGTCGGTCGGAAAAGTGTTCCTTTGTGGGCGGACTCTTTATGATATTTTTTGATCAGATTTTTAGGAAGGATTTCAAACAAAAGTGTCTATAGTATCTCTAGTATATTAAGCATCTGAAACGTTTTTATTAATTATTCCAAATTATACATTTTTTAAATATCAAAAACTCGGGTTTATGAAATTGATATCTTTAAAGCCATATTAACATTATAAATTTAAAAGTAACTCCGTCGGTCTGTTGATAAAGAGATAGATTTAACGATGGACAAGGACATAGGCTTTTTGTCGCGATAACGGATAACAAGCGGGCAGCTCTGCGTCTGAAGTCTACTATTATATTATTTGCGAAAGGTGGGATAAAAAATTAAGCGTCTGTTCTGTGACAAAATAGCATATATCTCGTTTCTTAAGACGTCTGATGGTATCTGGTTGATGACCCTGGCAGGTAAACCGAAGATTGTTGGTTCGATTTCTACTCTAGACCAATAATAGCGTCATAAATGAACACCAATATTTTTTTTTGTGTCTGAGAGTAATTTATCCAATTAAAATATGTTTTTGTTAGAAACATACAGGAACTAGCTTTGTTCCGCCGGCGCAGTCTATGTTCTTCTCCATAGTCTAAACTGTGCTAAAATTACTGTGCGGTTAAGCCGTGAAAGCGTAACAGACAAAGATTTTTTCAAATTTTGTATGTTAGTAAATCAACGCTTTGACCACCATAGTATAGGAACCAATGGGTTCAATATTACACTGCCGTGTGTAAAATGTACGTAGTTTTTTATCTTGATTACAGTTTTGAAGACAGTAACCAGTTCAGCATTCAAACAAGGCTTACGAGCAAACACTCTTACTTTCATATTTATAACAGAAAATTAATTAAAATAAATATTTTGTACTCACATGTACTTTAATTTTATTCTATTTATTCCACCTCATGTATAATTTCTCTCTTCAACAAATTTAATGCTAAAGAATTCCTTTGCTATTAAGATTGGCATTCAACGTTTTATGCCAAGAATTTTTAATATAATAAAATTAAAAACCTAATACCATGTACTAACTACTTACAAAGCCACTGTATGTGTTAATATGAATGCGAATGTTAATGTATGTACTTGAAATAAATATATGCATTACAAATAATAAATAAACAAATGTTTCATGACACACAACGCCATCTAGTCGTAACAGAATTAAGCTTGATATTATACCGAACTGAACAACTTATATAAATACATGTGTACTTTTATTGTAAATACATTCATATTGTAACATAAAAAATACCGAAATTAGCTTAACTTGAAACAAATATTTGCGGATCTTACAAATAAAAACATTTGGTCCGGCCCGAGATTCACTACCGCAGCAGTCGAGTACACTACCGCTGCACCAACGAGGTAGTCATAATAAACAAATATTTGCGGATCTTACAAATACAAACATTTGGTCCGGCCCGAGATTCACTACCGCAGCAGTCGAGTACACTACCGCTGCACCAACGAGGTAGTCATAATAAACAAATATTTGCGGATCTTACAAATAAAAACATTTGGTCCGGCCCGAGATTCACTACCGCAGCAGTCGAGTACACTACCGCTGCACCAACGAGGTAGTCATAATAAACAAATATTTGCGGATCTTACAAATACAAACATTTGGTCCGGCCCGAGATTCACTACCGCAGCAGTCGAGTACACTACCGCTGCGCCAACGAGGTAGTCATAATAAACAAATATTTGCGGATCTTACAAATACAAACATTTGGTCCTACCCGAAATTCGCTACCGCAGCAGTCGAGTACATACCGCTGCACCAACGAGGTAGTTATAATAAACAAATATTTGGCGGTTCTAGGGATAGAGTTACACATTTTTTTTTCACTGTATTTACATGTATGACCTCAGTATCGAATACCGATACCATTTTTTTTCTCTCTGGACATTAAAACCTATTCGTGTATAACGTTTTTGTAATCGACAGTACTAAGCGATAGTTAGACCTCTTGTTTATCACAAAAATTGGGGTAGCACAATTTATTTGGAGCAAAAATAGATTAGATTGATTATTTCTTGCCTGAAATAAATGTTGCCAAAAATATAGAATAGAATAGAATAGAATATACTTTATTGCACACCAAATACAGATTTTTTACAGTTGAAAGTTTTTACGAGATATGTACAATGGGCGGCCTTATTGCTAAAAGCAATCTCTGCCAGGCAACCTTTGGATGGACATTTCGACAGAAGAGAAAGTATAAAGAAGGGTAGTTAAGGTGTTTAACACACCTTAACTACCCTTTGTGATTCTAAATAAAAAAAAAAAAATAAATAAATATGAGTACACATAAACACAACACAAATATATATACATAATAAAAAAAACAAAAATACATATACATAAATACACAACGTAAATAAATAAAATATATATTGTAAAAATATATACATAACATACATACATTAAAATATTATAAAAAATAATTCAGTCATATACAGCTATCGAGAGCAAAGAGTACTTATGAAGCCAAATAGTGTTCTTTAACCATTCCATCCTTTACCATTCTTTAACCAAAATATATACCTACAATTAGTTATTTTTTAAGTTGTATTATATTTTAAAACCATCTGTGTAAATATGATACTCGCGTCCTCATCATCATTTTCAACAGTCCAATTCAGTCCACTGCTGAGCACAGGCCTCAAACAAAGCGAAAAATTATCCAGAAGCAGAATAGATGACTGTGAAACTATAGCAAAATATTATAATAACAAAGAACTCTGAAAGTTGAATCTTAGCTTCTCAAAACACTAAATATTATAGAAGATTAACATATTTGGCTACGGGATGGCTGCACGTTTGGCCTAGTGGTTTAAGGTCGTGTGTCATGGGTTCAAATCCTACGTGGGATAACTCTTTGTATGATCCAGAAATCGTTGTTCTGAGTGTAGGTAGGTTCTTTGTGTCCCGTTTTATGTATGCTTGTGAAGTCACCGCGACAAAGCATATATATTTTTAAAGAGATTTGTCTTTTTAAAAAGAAATAAAAAAAGATACACAGGACCGGTTGTTGTGATGAACCTTGGGCCAATAGTGAACATATTATGAATGAGATGATGAGACATATACATAGAAGAAGTGTTTAGCTAACACTATTAGGTTGAGCATATAACATTGATTCATTGCGGTCTTGAAAAAATCTCACTCTAAATAGGTATACCTCTTCCATAGATCCACCTGGAGCTCCCTACATCGAGGGTTACGCAGAAGGAGAGACTGTTCGCCGTGGACAGAGCTTGGAGCTGGTCTGCCGGAGTCGAGGAGGAAACCCACCAGCTCAGCTCATTTGGTACAAAAATGGGGAACAAATACGGATGGCTTACAGGTAAGAGATCAATAACATAATCGAAGAATTTTGGACTATACTTAATAGTAACTTATATCCAACTTATCTATTACATACAATTCTATGTCACTTTGTTGCTTACAATGAACTTCGAAACAATCTGACGGATTTAAAAAACTCTTTTTACACTACTACGGTAAACCCGGTTTTTATTTTGACAGGCTATGTTTGTATGTATGTTTATTTGTCTGTTCCCTCATAGCTCCACAACTACTCATTAGAACTGAACAAATGAGGTATTGTTAGAAGCGTCTTGATCGTCCGCTGGTTATGGACTATACGACGTGTCATTAAAACTAATGAGGCGCCCTCTAGTGGTCATAAAATACTGTTTTTTGCTGTAAACGGGACTTATTCGCGTAAAAATTAAAAAGGTTACGATACCTTCTATTTCTCCGACCTCTATGGGACGACGGGAGTCTACCCGTGACCACGAGCGGTAAAACCCATTCGAAACGTCTGAAAGTAGAAGGTATCGTAACCTTTTTAATTTTATCGTGAATAAGTCCCGTTTAACGAGAAATAAGGAACGTATGCATCGTATCCAAAGGTGGGCGTTAATGACTGCGCCACAGTGTTTCACTAATGCAGTCATTTTCGAACGTATTTATAAATTGTTATTTTGTTATTAGTTCCAAATAAAGAACTTTATTATTAAATTATTATTATTATGTTTACAGTAAAAAACACAATTATTATTTTAACACAGTTAAAATAATAATTTGAGATAAATATGCCGTGTTTGGTATCATTGGATAGGGCGTTTCCTGAACATTTTAAATTCGGCGCTTCGTATATCTCCTTGTTGACTGACTGACTTGAAAACTCCCGGAAACCTTTTAAGGTAATCCCTGCACCAAATAACTGTACTATTCTAGCTCTTCAGAAGAGATGCCATAAATAGTAATTTTGCGCAAACTTGTGCAAAACTATTTAACGGAAAAAGACACAGATTTTCAATTCTAATTATTTTATTGTGGATCATAGATGATTACAAATGATTACAAAATATTGAGGTCAGCAATATTTACAAATTAAAATTAATGTAAATTAAATATAACAATCAAATGAAATGGAAATGTCAAAAGAAAATTGAAAACACTATACATTACCTCATTATTTAAAACTATTTAAAGACCAGTGACGGCTTCTAGTTGTAATATCTTGTTTTGTCCCTCTAAAACAGCCCCGTTTATTCCCAATACCGGTATTTCAGATACTCGTTTCCGATACCGTTTCTCATACCTACTTCGGATTTCTTTTAAAGAAATATGGTAGCATTTTATCTTGAAAGAGGTTTTTCGACATCGTTTCTGACATAAAATAAGCACTGTATTACTGACTTCCGTTATATGAAAAGCTATTATGCACTATTTGTGAAGTATTTTGATTTTAGTATACGGAAGTTAGTTTAATATTTCACTGAGTTTTTAGTACATATAAATATTTATATATCTACTCACTGAAGGTTTTGGTATTCAGGAAATATCAACATTATAGTGCTCGTACTTCTGAGTGCTATATATATATACTTTCTGTGTATGTATGAATGCTTATGTGTCTGTGCGTGTGCGTATGTGTGTGATGAATGCATACCTCTTCTTTAAATTAATAGTTTTTATAAGTCACTGCTACATGTAAGCTTGTATACATACATTTTATAGATAAATATTACACCCAGACTCAGAATATTATTTTCATCCTCCTGAGCGGGAATCGAAACCAAAACCTCTGACTTACAACTGTCACTAACAACTAGACCCACATTCCAATAAATGTAATATATATGTTGAAGGTCCATTATCTATCGAACAAAACTGTCAATCTATGTTTTTCTTTAAATCTGCTGAATAATGGTCTAAAGATTTTCGATATAAAATACACAATACAACGAAGATTCAGCTTTTTTGCCTATAAAAAACACCCCCACCCCTATTTCGGGGATCGTATTAAGCTGGCAACAGATAGGGCGTATGTACTCATGATTTATGTAAGCTGAAAGCTAGGGAGGAGAAATAGCGATATCGATAGCGATTGTTGAAAAAATTAGGTTTTGTTTTATGAGTAACGATATTAGAGGAGGAAATTTCTTTCTTATCTGATGAATACCGTACACAATTCATGACACGCTGCTGATCAATTTTTTTTGTCTCATTTTTTCCTAGAAACAGTTATGGAGATGAACTTACATGTAAAATATTCATAGGTTTATGTAAAATAAGTTTTTTTATTGAAGTGAACATTTTAGATAAATAATCTAGTTTAATTGAAATTTAAAAGAAGGATGATTTATTGTGGATTATGGCAAATTCAAAACAAGTCACACTTCAAAAACCGCTTCTTATCAAAATTATAAGCAACGGTAATTACCTACATATCATCACCATAAATTTCAACTTATTTACAGGACTCTTTGAGAGTCGGGTTTTAAGTGCTTGTAAATTGTGCACACACGTGTGTTCAGCTCGAAATTATAGACGACATAACAGTAAAAAGTATTAGAAAACTACCTGCCACAGTTTTCATACTTAATAATATATTTTCCCACTTTTTCCTCTTCCTTTATCGATAGATCCCGTTTGCATCCGTCACTTGTAAAATTGTATTAAGTCGCGCCTACGGGCAGCGGAAACTGATTTATGGGCCCCTCTTACTGCATTCACTAGAGATGTGAGTATTTTGATAAATATATATCGATACTTTTTTCCCTTCTGCTATTTATTTCTATTTCATTTTTTGTGTCATTGTTATTAATGTATATCTTCTTCTTCTTGCGGTGCCTCTCCACTACTGAAGGTTGGCCGTCAGCTCCGCATATCTCTTGTTGTCCCTCGCCAGACGAAACAGTTCCTCTACGTTGGCGACCCCGGTCCATTGTCTAACGTTTCGAAGCCAAGACAGTTTCCTTCTTCCGACGCGTCTTTTCCCCTCAATCTTTCCCATCATTATAGTCTGGAGAAGATTAATGTATATGGATTATATAAATTTGATTTTATTTATTAGTATTAGCATAAAAGAGTTTTTGTGTCGATACTCTTGTATATTTACTATAGTGGGACGTTTCTATAAGCCTTTGATTGAAGTAATTCCGCAGAGAAATATTTGTCGAGGATAATTGGTTTGTACACTACTTAAATCTAACATTATGTGGTGGTTTAGCATAAGTAGCTATTCAAACAATCATTACCGAAACTGTAATTGTATCTGGGATGATATTTGACAACTGTTAATAGCGTAATAGAAAGGCTTTGAATAGACTTTGTAATTTACCAAAGTATAGTAGGATATAGTTTTTGTTTTATAGCGAAAGTTATTCTTGATAAAATGGTATAAAAGGTTTACATATCACGAATAAGCCCCCCAAAATATATATAAATAAACAGTGTGCAGAAATTTTATAAGTTCAAAAGTAGTTATTGCAAACGATAAATATTTATACTTTAAACACTATAAAGATTTCAAAGAGTGGTTAAAAAAACGACACATGAAAAGAAAGTTTAGTTTTATAAATAGTCTATAGTTCATTCCAAATTTAGGGCCTTAATCATCTTATGAAAACCACATTAAAATGGTGAATGAGGAAAAATCTGTGAAAATAGAAAACTTTTATTGATAGCCAGTTTATCTTGTTTCAGAAATCAACTTGAAACCATAAGAGACTCAGTTTTCGAAAACTAAAAGTACTTTTCAAAGTAAATTGAAGTCACTTGAGATTTTATTAAAAGTTATTCGTATAATTTTCTTATCTAGATAAACTGAAATTTTCTAACTTAGGTTTATATTGAAAAGGTAATCATAAAATTTGAAAAGGTTACATTTATTTTACTATATTAGTTTTCGGTCAAAATCTTACTAAGACTCTTTGAAGGAAACTAGCAATTTAACGTAGTTTAGTTAATTAGTTGTCGTATTATACAGCTATTTACTAACGGTTAACGATCCTGTTTGTAAGCCTCAGGTTGTGTGTTGAGTTCCTTCCAAAGACAAATAGTTGTCTGATCAGTGATTATTGTAAGTGTATTTAATTTGTAATAAACATGTGCTGCTTCACTGTTTCGATTGGAATCAAATGTTGTCGGAACAAAAATTTGAGTTATTATTATTAATTCATTGCTTTCATATAGCTGATTGTTTTCCTATTACTAAAAAAAATACATCCTGTAAAATTGTGTCTCTAAAACTCTTAAAGTAATACACTGATTTATTCTCTGCAGACGTGGTCACTAACTGAATGATTTGATGTAAGAAAAGTCGCTCTACTAAAGTTGATTTCTAACACCTCAGTTCTGCCAAAATATCTGCAAGAAAATAAATGCTTAAAACGTTCTCTATGAAAGTGAGTCTAGACTACACAATAGAAATAAGCTGGCCTCACTAAGTTTTCGACAGCTGAGGCTAATTGGGGGCGGCGAAATTACTTTCTTGAACGACACTTTTGAAATATCTAAAATTATTTTTATGGAAAATAAAGTTGACATTTTTAGACTTGCGATCACTTGATGTACATTTTGACATAAACGATCTAACTACATATAAAAGTACATCTGAAAAAGGACAGATACTATGTTAGATACAGCTTGTTGATAATTTAGCAGAAATGTCTATTTTTTGCGCTTTCATGCCAGAACTATTGAGCTGATTTTAATGAGATTTGGTACACGGACATTCTAGAGCCTGAAAAAGTCTACTTTTTACCGCGATTATCGACATACACGTAGGCACAGACTCGTGAAAAAAAAAAAAAAGGTGGAATTTAAATTTCGTTCAAATCCAAAAGCATAAATTACTAACACATGTAAAGTTTCAATTTCAAACCCTTCGCAAACAAAGATATAAAATATATATTATATTCATATCCCTGAAGACAGCCGAATAAATCAATACTATAACAACAATTCAATTCAAAACTCCGAATCGCTAACGTAGCGGAAAATAGTATTATCGATAATCGTATAGCGCAGCACTAGCTTTAAAAGTGATCCTATCTCGATAATATTTTACTTTATCCCTTTTACTTTTAACCAATTTAAGTTCATGGTGTCGATTTCTATAGTGCATAGAATTCCTCAGAGAAAATTATTTATTCATTGTCATTTCTAAATTGATTTTTGAAGCCGAAAGAGTTAGTACAGATGCTAATAAAATTGATGATAACGATTTCCTTGGAATGTAAATTTATTAAAATAATTATCGATTAGTGCTTCTCATGCTAATTTTAGAATTCAGTAAATTCTAAAATTAGGATGAAAAGCCATTAAAAAGAATAAGATTACACCTTGATAAAGTTTTTTGATTAAACTGTCTGGTTTTGATTTAAAATAATCCTGAGTTATTAATAATCTTGATGTAAAAATTAAAGTCAGCTTGAAACAATTCTGACTGAATTACTTCATTTTTCATTCATGTTAAGATTCATTTTCATGTTAAGAACCTTTGTCTAACCAAAACTTAGGTATCAAATTTGAAATTAATATCAAATTCTGATGTCTGTGGCTCTTTACAATTGTAGAATAACTAAGTTTATTAGTTAAACGCAATAGTACTCGTATTTAATGTTATTGTAAAGGTCAAAATATCAAGCATATCTAAATGTATTGTCAATAATATTGTAATTTTAGCAATGTCTATCAGCGCGTTTAAATGATAATCGTTGTTCTGTATAACGTGTGATTTTTTTATTTATACAAATAAAGAAAATAAATAAATATTTCGGACATCTGTCACAACGTTATCTAGCCCCAAACTAAGCAGAAATTGTATTATGGGTACTTGACAACTGATATAAGTCCATACATATTATAAATAGATAACACCCAAACTCCGAAACAAATATTTGCGAATCACACAAACATTTGGTCCGACCCGGGAATCGAACCCCAGACCTCTTGATCAGCAGCCACATACACTAACCACTAGACAAACAAGGCCGTCTAATGGTGACCATCATCATCATCAACAGCCTTTAACAGTCCACTGCTGGACATAGGCCTGTCCTTGAAAAGGAGGTATTGGCCTACTGTACCACGCTGGCCAGACGGGTTGTTATGGGGTTGGTTTCAAGTTTTCCTTCTCTTTGCATTGATGTTGTCTTGCGTAGTTTATCCCTTGCGACCATATTCATTTCGAATTTAGTAAATGCACCATGATAACCAAACCTTTGATTGTTTATTGAGATATTTCTCAATCATTGAGCCTGTGTGTGATTTATTTATAATGATGTCAATTAAAGAGTCAAATAAATAAATAACATGGGCCTAGTTTATAGTTATAGAATTTCTTGTTATTCCTAAAATAGTAGAGGACTCCAGAAGCGGCGATTGCGTTCCTGAAGCTCTTCCTGGCTGCTGAGGACGGCTGGGTGTACCCATTAGGGTAAACCGGTTCTCGATGCGATGTTTCTTGGTTCAGTGGCTTCCTAGCCATTTTTTTACCACCATCCTGAAAGCTGAGACTATAGGCCGTAAATTTAACTTTAAAGATAAAGTAAACTGAAAACAAGTTCCATCCCAACATGCGTAGCCCAAGACCTGATTTCTAAAAAGAGGGCTATGTTCAACAGTAAACTGTTAAAGGCTGTTAATGATGAGAATGATCTATATGTATTAAATGCTGTTAGTCTAGGTACTATAGCTCTGGTAACAACAAAATGTGCAATTTC
Source organism: Phragmatobia fuliginosa (assembly GCA_932526445.1). Classification (NCBI taxonomy): domain Eukaryota; kingdom Metazoa; phylum Arthropoda; class Insecta; order Lepidoptera; family Erebidae; genus Phragmatobia; species Phragmatobia fuliginosa. The sequence continues at coordinate 12,309,944 of OW052081.1, read as the reverse complement.
TTTCTAATGAAATGATTGTATTGTTACCTGTTTTTAAATAATGCTGACTGAATAATTTTGTACAGGTTCCGCAAAATTTAACATTCTTTTACCGTTTGTACGAAACGTTGTAGGTGTACGAAACGCGTCAGCATGTTTGCCCTAAAACGATATGTCGAATAAAAGGTGCCAGATTTTTGTGAATCTTCGCCGAATTTTCAATCTGCTATGGCCAAGATAAATAGAATTGTTTAGATGTAAGCATTTTTTGGGTATTGCTAAATTGAATTATGGAAATTGCTTGGAAGTCGAGTATGTACCTACCATTACTGTTTAAAAGACAGCTTCATTGTTTTTGGGATATGTTTTATTCATTGTTGTTTCTGAGATCTTGTGGATTAATCCTCAGTCTTTTAGTAAATAAATAAATAAATACTTCGGATATCTAGCACACGACGACATCTAGTCCCAAACTAAGCAGAACTTGTATTATGGGTACTAGACAACTGATATAAATACATACATACTATACGTAGATAACACCCAAACTCCGAAACAAATATTTGCGAATCACATTTGGTCCGACCCGGGAATCAAACCCGAGACCTCAAGCACAGCAGTCGCATACGCTATCACTACATCACCGAGGCAGTGAAAATTGTATTTTAATAGTAATTTCTAATTGAATACCAGTTATTTCTTTGTCAAACAATAAGTACTTCATCATCATCATCATCATCAACAGCCTTTAACAGTCCACTGCTGGACATAGGCCTCTCATTTGAAAGGAGGTTTTAGCCTACTGTACCACGCCGGTCAGACGGATTGGTAGAGGGTTTGTTTCAAGTTTTCCTTCTCTTGGCAGTGATGTTAGCTGCTTATTTTGTTCATTTAGTCGCCTCATACGACACCCATGGAATGAATAGGGGTGGTGACACTTTGTATTCTTAATCCGTCACCACACGGACATATACATAAGTACTTGAATAAGGATAAATTGTTAAATATGCTGTAGAGTAGTTGTGAATTCAGTCTTGATTATTCTTCAGGCCAAGCTCAGCCCATTCAGTTTGTCCATCTCATTTTAATATTATTATAATGACTAAAATTTGGTAGGTAGTCGAGCCACGCTGATTTCAGCATGAATGGGCCGGCTCGACGGGCCAGTACTACCCTCACACAGAAGACCATCCTAATAATGACAGCATTCTTGCTGTCGTATTTCTTTGGTGAGTGTGAGACCGGAGGCCCAATCATTCTGCATCATTTTCCCGGAGATTTCTAGCCACTTCTAGATTGTTTAACCAGGCTGCCATGGTATGGGTCACCATGCTACATTGAATACTATCACAATGAGCATGGCGACCCCTACTCTTGGATTCTGCTCATGCTTTCCATCAGGCAGAGTAGAGTCACTTTGGTGGGCTGGAATATAAAAAAAATAGTAGCTTAAAAGCAGTAGTTTACACTGTGCGTGTAGTCAATCTTTTGTTGTAACCACATCTAGTAAAACCTTATTAATTCTTGCAAAATAAATATGTAGGTAAGTAGCATGACACAGTTTCGATTCACAATATCGACTGGGCTCTAAACTTTAAATATCGCTGAGCTGTATAGTTTTCCAATATTTTTTTGCATATTCAACCTTATCTTTTTATAAAACACAATCTTCTTATATACATTTTTAAAGAGATGGAAATACGATACCATGTTTCCTGCTCAGCGTAAAAAGGAGAACTATATACATATACATGTATTGACGTTAATGTGACAAGCACCTCATGACTTCGTGAGCTGAATATGGAATGTGAATATGGAGAATGGATAAGGGAGGGAGGGAGAATGTCTTTTATGATTTGCATTGGCGTGTAAAGAACGGTGTTGTGAACATTAAGATTAGATTGTTTGATGTGGCGAGATTTTTTTTATTAAACGATTCAGGTCGCGGTTACGGGAAGACTGTCTAAGAGAGAGTTTGACTGCCTTGTTGGTCTAGTGGTTAGCGTATGCGGCTGCTGATCAAGAGGTCTCGGGTTCGATTCCCGGGTCAGACCAAATATTTGTTTCGGAGTCTGGGTGTTTTTCTATGTATAATATGTATGTATTTACACTAAATTATATTTATGTTTTAAAATATATATAAAATAGAATAGAATAAACTTTATTATACACCCGTTAATATGATTTACATAAATAACATAATCATTAGCAATTTCTTCCAAGTAACCTTAGGATAGAAAAAATCTTAATGCGGTTCACAGATTACATCTACTGACCAAATTTCAACAGTATAGCTCTTGTAGTTTCGGAAAAAAGTGGCTGTGACATACGGACGGACAGACAGACAGACAGACAGACAGACTTGACGAATCTATAAGGGTTCCGTTTTTGCCATTTGGCACCGGAACCCTAAAAAGCGGCCAAGTGCGAGTCGGACTCGCCCATGAAGGGTTCCGTACCAGCAAGTATATCAAATATAAGTTGTTGTAGTTCGTTGTAACTTTCATCGATGTTTTTATACTAGTGTATTGATTGGATGAAAGGTATATTGCGTGTTACGATTTATGACGTATAAAAAAAAAACTACTTACTAGATCTCGTTCAAACCAATTTTCGTTGGTAGTTTACATGGTAATGTACAACATATATTTTTTTTAGTTCTATCACTCTCTTACTTTAGAAGTTAGAGGGGGGGGGACACACATTTTTCCACTTTGGAAGTGTCTCTCGCGCAAACTATTCAGTTTAGAAAAAAATGATATTAGAAACCTCAACATAATTTTTGAAGACCTATCCTTAGATATCCCACACGTATAGGTTTGATGAAAAAAAAAATTTTGAGTTTCAGTTCCAAGTATGGGGACCCCCAAAACGTATTGTTTTTTTTCTATTTTTATATAAAAATCTTAATGCGGTTCACAGAATACATCGACTGACCAAATTTCAACAGTATAGCTCTTATAGCTTCGGAAATAATTGGCTGTGACATACGGACGGACAGACAGACAGACAGACAGACAGACAGACAGACAGACAGACAGACAGACAGACTTGACGAATCTATAAGGGTTCCGTTTTTTGCCATTTGGCTACGGAACCCTAAAAAGGAAGGGAATATGAATGAATGAGATAGAGTATATAACAAAAGAAATATTGATAAAATAAATAAATACACACATATATACGATAAACTGCCTCGTTGGTCTAGTGGTTAGCGTATGCAACTGCTGATCAAGAGGTCTCGGGTTCGATTTCCGGGTCAGTCCAAATATTTTTGTTTCGGAGTCAGGGTGTTTTTCTATGTATAATATGTATGTATTTATAAAAAAAAGTATGTTAATGTTTATTATATCAGTTGTGTAATGTCCTTAGTACAAGGTCTGCTTAGTTTGGGGACTAGATGGCGTTGTGTGTAAGATGTCCTAAATATATATTTATTTAGTTCCAACTGCAGAGACGTTATATTAAAAACTGCCTTCAAATATTAGTTACCTTAAAGAAAGGAACAAAAATATTCTACCATCCTTTAATATTATCTAAACTAGAGCATATTTTTCCGAAAAATAAAATAAGAAAACAAATATTGACTTCAATAGGAAATATACAACGAAATAACGGCTAATGATGTTTGTTTAGTGATGTGAACGATTTGTATCGACAATTGTTATTGGTGAATTTATTGTTGTATGTTATGGGACAGATTTTTTGTTCGAGAAACCAAACAGTATGTGGATTGTATCTTATTTTGATTTGTTACTACAGTATTGTTGGGATTGGGGGAGTAAACGGCTTTCGAGATTAATTTGAGTTAGTAGATAGACTAGAAAAACAAAAATGACTGCTGGAAATGCGCAATGGATTTGTTTTCCTGCTTAAGTTATATTGTATCTGATGTAAATTCATCATGGTTATAATAATGACCTAGGTTAAATTCACATCCATACTAATATAAAACTAAAAGTAACTCTGTCTATCTGTTACACTTTCACGGCTAAACCGCTTCAACTACTTAAATAAAAAAAGGTGTGTGTGCGATTCACACACGATAGAAGTGAAACTTCAGTAAATCGACAAAAAAATGAGATGAATAATTATAAAAAGTTGTAATACGCAGCTGCATACAGTGTACAGTTGTATTAGCTCACGTACTTTTCACACATACTAACACACGTTAAATGCTCAAATACAAGCAAGTATTAAACAGTGTGCAATATACATACACACCAACATTTGCTCTCTCGCTCTGGCTTACTATTTTTGTATTTGTGTCTCTTACCTGTTTTGCTCTCTCGCTCTGGCTCACTAATTTTGTATTTGTGTCTCTTACCTGTCGTTTTTCCGTTGCATCCGGTTTGAAATCACAACGGTTCTAAAGAAGTTTTACTTCAAAAATATATATCATAGATTAAATACGAACCTAAACTCTTTGCACTCGTATACTCTAAAAGTTCATCTTTCAACATCTTCCTTGATATTTTCTTCATATTTCAAAAAATTACTCTCTGCGTAATGTAATTCGGAAGGACCGCTCGACCTTGCCGTAATCTCTCCCATTTATCATTGTGTCAACTCCCTCGTCTAAACTGTCGTGATAGTGGAATTATCAACAACATGTTTTGCATTTAGAGATACTATATTATATTTTTTTATTACGTCTGTATATATTTTTATGTATATGTTTAAACCAGCTAAAATGACTCTGTCTGATGGAAAGCATGAATGGAATCTATGAGTAGGGGTCATCATCTTCAGATAAGCATGGTGACCTATACTATGGCGGTCTAGAGAGATGTTTCTGCATCATTGCCTCGTTGGTCTAGTGGTTAGCGTATGCGGCTGCTGATCAAGAGGTCTCGGGTTCGATTCCCGAGTCGGACCAAATATTATTTGTGTGATTTACAAATATTTGTTTCGGAGTCTGGGTGTTTTCTATGTATAGTATGTAGATATAGTATTTACAAAAAAAATGTATGTTTATGTATTTATATCAGTTGTCTGGTACCCATAACACAAGCTCTGCTTAACTCGGGACTAGATGATGTTGTGTGTCAGATGTTCAATAGAATTGGGCCTGCGTTCTCGCACTCACAAACGAAATATGACGGCATTAATGCTTTGTTTATCATTTTAGATTGAGTTTATGTGTGAGTAAAGTACCACTTAGGGGAGAGCGTTCGCAATTAAAGCAGTGTGGCTCTCCTACCTTATTAAATATACTCAAGGCTCTACTACCTTGAGTATATTTAATAAATAAATATTTCGGATATCTAGTTCCAAACTAAGCAGAACTTGTATTATGGGTACTACATAAACTAACTTGTTTTTTGTGAATACATACATATTATACATAGAAAACAACTAGACCCCGAAACAAATATTTGCAGATCACACAAATATTTCGTCTGTCCCGGGAATCGAACCCTAGACCTCAAGCACAGCAGTCGCACACTACCACTGCGCGGTCAAATAACTTCACCAGTATCTAACCACTTGAAATACATGAGTATATTATAATTATACAAGCATTTGCAGTCTTTAACAAATTTCATTACAAGCATGTATAATTTTAACAAAAATGAACCGACTTCAATGAAAAACTATTAGTACCCAATACGCGACAATTGTGCCTATGATATTTGAGAAGTTCCCTCGATTTCCTTTGGATCCTATCATCAGATCCCGACATGGTGACGATGGGACCACCTGTAAGCTATGCCCATTCCAATGCAAAAAGAATTTTTGAAATCGGTTCATAAACGACGAAATTATCGCTGAACATACATAATAAAAAGCTGCCAAGTGCGAGTCGGACTCGCCCATGAAGGGTTCCGTATCAGCAAGTAACATCATATAAAAGTTCTTGTAGTTCGTTGTAACTTTCATCGATGTTTTTATACTAATGTATTGACTGGATGAAAGGTAAATTGCGTATAACGATTTATGACGTATTAAAAAAAAACTACTCACTAGATCTTGTTCAAACCAATTTTCGTTGGTAGTTTACATAGTAATGTATAACATATATTTTTTTTAGTTTTATCACTCTCTTATTTTAGAAGTTAGAGGGGGGGGGACACACATTTTTCCACTTTGGAAGTGTCTCTCGCGCAAACTATTCAGTTTAGAAAAAAATGATATTAGAAACCTCAACATCATTTTTGAACACCTATCCATAGATACCCCACACGTATAGGTTTGATGAAAAAAAATTTTTTGAGTTTCAGTTCCAAGTATGGGGACCCCCAAAATGTATTGTTTTTTTTCTATTTTTATGTAAAAATCTTAATGCGGTTCACAGAATACATCGACTGACCAAATTTCAATAGTATAGCTCTTATAGTTTCGGAAATAATTGGCTGTGACATACGGACGGACAGACAGACAGACAGACAGACAGACAGACAGACAGACAGACAGACAGACAGACTTGACGAATCTATAAGGGTTCCGTTTTTTGCCATTTGGCTACGGAACCCTAAAAATGAAAAAAATATCCGACGAATTGAGAACCTGCTCCTTTTTTTTGAAGTCGGTTAAAAATTTAAACCAAAACAGCGTTTGAAAATCAGACAGATATAAAATATATGATATATTAATTTTCTATTGCCTGTTTTCAAAGACATTTAGTTTCTTACTAAACCACACAAAATTATTAATAGAAGTGGAAAATTCCATTAATTATTATTATACTTCTACAGGACGAGCCGTCTACTATTTAACAAAGAACTCAAATAACTGGGACAGTGTTTTGCGAACGTAATGGTTTCTTATAATTACTTTGATGTATTTTGTGGAATGTTAGGATGCCACGAGCTTTCAAAACTTTTCGTGAAATAGAAATAGAATTGATTATAAAATAAGAATTTAATTGATTATAAATAAGTTTAGTTTATAGAAATCTAACTTTCGCCCTCGGCTCCGACCGCGTGTATTGCTATTATTGCAGTAAAAAGTAGCCTATGTGTTATTTTAATATATAAGTTATATTATCAACTGTTTCATACAGATCTGTTCAGTAGTTTTTCATTTCATTTTAGTTTTTCAAATCATTTCAGTAGAGTTTCATGCATTTTTTTTAACGTTTATGTTGCTGTTGTTTCTACGATGGGATATTTATTATCACATAAACTGCCTCGTTGGTCTAGTGGTTAGCATATGCGGCTGCTGATCAAGAGGTCTCGGGTTCGATTCCCGGGTCGGACCAAATATTATTTGTGTGATTCACAAATATTTGTTTCGGAGTCTGGGTGTTTTCTATGTATAATATGTATGTATTTACAAAAAAAAAAGTATGTTTATGTATTTATATCAGTTGTCTAGTACCCATAACACAAGCTCTGCTTAGCTTGGGACTAGATGATGTTGTGTGTCAGATGTTCAAAAAAAAAAAAAATTCAAATTTCCCTATGCCTGTATGGCAGTAAGCCTAACTGTTATATAAAATGTATGATATGAATTTTCTTCACAAGTATAAAATTTCGGGACGGTGATTAATCCATAATATCGAACATCGCTCACAAATACCACTCTAGTTTGAGATGATGAAACTATTTCATGAAGGTACCCATTCCATCAAATTTAAATTTAATTTAAAAAAATATCATGATAAAAAAAACATCATCATCATCAGCCCACCGCAGTCCACTACTGGATATAGACTTCTCCCATTGCACACAACTTTAATCGATTTTGGGCAATGTATAATATAAACAGAAACATATTTGATACAAAAACCTTTACTAGATACATATATCAAGTGAAATTCCTTACGTTAATAACTTAATCCCCCGACCCCACTCCAAGTTAAAACTTCTAGACATCTGAAGCCCTTCTGCTTGACATAACCTTGTAGCGAAGTAAAAACGTTCGTCTTAACGATAGATTGATTAATGGATATTAGGTATTTCTATACCTACGTGTGACTTTGGGGGTCGTCTCAGATTACAAAAGCTGCTTAGAAAAATAGAAGTTCAATATTTTGTTTAGAGACAATGAATGTAATGTTTATAATATTTTTACGACTTTTCCTAGGAAGAGTAGGTAGAGGTGTATTAAAAGTGTAAGGAGTAGCGTAAGGACGAGTATTACGTCCCTTCCATACAAAGGGAGGATCCTCCGACCAGGCAAGGTAATCATGCCTGATGGAGTGCGGGAAGTTGAACATCGCGATATGTAAATCATGAGAATCTCTATATCGCGACACAGGATCTGTAGTTAATTTGTAATACGTTACTCAGTAGTTCGGTGTGTGTTACATAGATGGCGTCATAGATAGATTTCGCTGAACTGAATATGCTTTTTTTTTGGGTGCCAAAATGACTCTACTCTGCCTGATGGAAAGCATGAGTAGAATCTAAGGGCGTATTCACGTAGAAAGCTGGCTACCGGCGCTGATGTGCCAGCGCTTATCGGAACCTGTGTAGTCGGCGCAGGCAGTCTCTATACTTTTTGCTGAACCACCACCGAAGGTCGCCGACAAGTTCCGACCTGCTCCGACAAGTTCCGGCCTGCTCCGACAAGCGCTGGTAAGCCGTCATTTGCTGCTTCGGATGAGCTCAACATTTTGCACAGTCAGCTTCTGCTTATACCCGCTTTCTTTATGTAGAGGTTATCTGAATGCACCGGTTCCGATAAGTGCTGGCACATCGCAGCTTTCTACGTGAATACGCCCTAAGAGTAGTAGTCATCATCCTCATTGTGGATTTAGACAATGCAGCATGTTACCCAATTCTATGGTGGGTGGTGAGATGCGTCTGCATCAATGGGCCTGTACCATGTGAAAGTCACCACACCGCACCTAATTTGTGAACATATTGAGGTTTTTATTGTTTTGAATTACATCCTGTAGTATTAGTACTATATGTTTAGATTTAGTATGACCAGATCAATAAATGTTACCAAACAAAAAAAGTTACAAAGCAAAAAGGTTTGACAAAATTGCAAGAAAATTAGACGCCACTGAACACGTTAAAATAGACGAGAATTTCAGTGGATTTTAAAAAGAAATTTCTGAAGCATTTAAAGCTTAAAACATCTACCCGAGCTTTGAGATTAAGTTATAAATAACGCCCCCAAAAATTTAAAGCGAACTTTATAAAATGTAGTGTAATTTATAAACTGTAGCGGCGGTTAAAATTTCTAAAGCGACTTTTGGTGCGAGTCCAAAGCACTTTTAAAAGCTTTGTTAAAGTAAATTGACTCTTAGGGTACCTTTTAAAGACTTTTTTATTGATAAATAATGAGACGATTTAGAAATAATAATAAAAATAATGATATTTGTTAAATCAAAGATAACTCTATCATTTTTTTACTTTTAAATGCGAAAGGTAAAGGTGCTTAAAAAACGATTACACCTCAATTATTTAATTAATGGTCATGACATTAATCGGATATATAGAGAACAAAATTACAAAAAAGAATTATCAGTAACTTTTACAATAAAGTAACTTTAGCCCGTGGCTCTGCTCGCGTGTGTATCGGTTATCGAGGTTATGCTATGTCCTTTCTCGTACTTTAAACTATCTGGGTATTTAATTTAAATTTGAGTTTATTGTTAATTTAAATTAAGTTATAATAAGAATAACAATAAGAATAAGGATAAGATACAAAAGTGTTAACATTTACTGTGACAGCCACACTAGGCAGAGCCTGTGTTGTGGCTACCAAACGATAAGATTATCTTATGCCTAGGACTTATATTTACTTGTTAATACTAAAACATCTATTAAAAATACTCAGTGCAAGTGTGTGTGTGTGCGTGTGTGTGTGCGTGTGCGTGTGCGTGTGCGTGTGCGCGTGTGCGTGCGTTTGTGTGTGTGTGTGTGTCTGTGCGTGTGTGTTTGTGTGTGTGTGTTTGTGTAATAATATTTAGTGATGAAGATATTGCACCAGATAGGTCTACGAATGAATTATCACAATCTATATTAACGCAAACAATATTACAAAAACACTATCAAATATAACACTAACCGAAAATTCCAAATGCTAAATAACCTATTTAAAGTTTAAGTAAAACTCACATTGATCTGAAAAATCACCTTATCGCTAGTACCTTCAACCTTGTACCATACTCCTCAGTGCTTGCGTCTTCCACACGTTCAATTTGATTTATTTCAGCCATAATAACTATAAGATATCTCTTTGTTACATATATATCTTAACCTTTGTGAAAATATCTCGTATCTTAGTTGTTTAATATAACTAGAATAATTATATGTCTAGTTTTGAGACTTTAAGCTTAATATATCAAAATTTTGCTGTACGCTTCGCTGAGAGACATTGAAGTTATCACATTTTATTTTAAAAGTCCCGCATTAGGAATATAAATTCCTGTGTCGCAAGGGACTTTGCGAACATACATGAAACGGACACAAAGAACACCCAGACTTAGAACAACATATCGTAAATCACTCAAAGTGTTATCCTACGTGGGATTTAAACCCACGACACTTGGCGCAGTAGGAAGCGGCATGGCGACCACTTAAGGCCACAAACCATGCAGTCAATTGATCTGATATGGATAAAATACCTAATTTTGAGAAATAATTATCAACAACATTTGAAGTTCTGAATTTGAACTCATTTAATAAATCCAATAAAATCAGTACACCAGTTAGTAAAGCCACGTTGATATCAACATGAATGGTCCGGGTCGACCGGGGCAGTACTACCCTCACACAGAAGAACTTCTTTCGAGTAGTCTTTCATTGATGATTATGAGACCGGAGACCCAATCATCATCATCTTTCTATCAGGCACAGGCAATGCATGGGTTTCTATTGAGATGTGTCAGTATCATTAGGACTCTCTCTTCATGTCTGCTGCTACTGTCAATTTATGTTCATTGAGGGTAGTACCGGATAAGCAAGCCGAAATCAACGTGTCTCTACTTTCTTTTCGTTTTGAGTCCCTTCCAACCACATATTTCAGTATTACGCAGTACCTTTTATACATATACGTTATAGAATATATAGTGTGATACTAATAAGTTCAATTACGACGATATCGCAGCCATATTATACACCATTCCATTTTCTTAATCAAATCAAACCATTTTTATTTCAAATACACCAATACAACGGCATTTTTGAAACGTCAAGTAGTCAGTCAGTAGTCAGCCGTGAAGCTAATTGTCTGTTCCGATTCGTAGATCCTATGGAGAAGAACAGACAAGAAACTCCATGGACATTCTTTTCCAACATAGTTTTTACAATTTTACAATTTGGTTACATTGTTTTAGGCATTTTAATAAATATCTAATCTATATATATTTGAAATATTTAAATTATTTATTGTCTTAAGTATAGCCTGAAGACAATAACTACATAAATATTTCAGACTTCCCTCAATAAATCCATTAATTATTCCCAACCATTCTTGTAGATATTATTAAAATTTCGACATGCCCCAATTAATCATCAAAGTCTCCTTCCATTCAAATTATCTCCGAAATAATTATAATTAAAAAACTACCAATATTAACAGTCTTAATTAAACTTCCAAGAAAGTTAGTGAATGAATCTAATAAGTTCATTCTTGTCATGGTTCAGAGACCGGGCCGTGGGAAGATGGGTATCGTTCTGAATGATTCTCTCAGCCCTTGATTTGTTGTGTAGAAGAGTACCGCTTTCTTAAGAATCACTTTTGAAATATCTAGAAAAAGTTAAGACACAAGCGTCTCTGGAACTTAAATTTATTTGGAGAAGTAGCTTTTACCCGTGGCTCCGCTCGATGTATGTTAGGTTTGACTGTAAAAAGTGGACTTTGTTCTTCCTTAAGATTCACAAAGTTTTCATGTCAAGTATCATTTAAATGTCCGTGTGGTGACGGATTAAGAATACAGAGTGTCACCACCCGGAATGTTCTATACGGAGTAACTACTAATCCTGAATCGCAATATAGAAATTCTCGCGCTGATTAACTTAATACAACATACCAATATCAACCGTTGGGCATTGGCCCACCAGGCATGATCACCCTGATCCTCCCTTTGTATAGTAGGAACATGATATCTGTTTTTCCACACACATATTACACACATCAATCTTGTTATTAAATCTCTCTAATGATTGACCGTGGTCCGTGTGGTGACGGATTAAGAATACAGAGTGTCACCGCCCCTAGTCATCCCGCGTGTGTCGTAAAAGGCGACTAAGGGATAAACTACGCAAGACAACGTCAATGCAAAGAGAAGGAAAACTTGAAACCAACCCTATACTAACCCGTCTGGCCCGCGTGGTATAGTAGGCCAAAACCTCCTTTCTAAGGAGAGGCCTATGTCCAGCAGTGGACTGTTAAAGGCTGTTGATGATGATGATGATCATTTAAATCGGTGTAGCAGTTTAGCCGTTAAAGTGTTACAAACATAGTTAATTTTGAATTTATTACATTAAGTATGAATGTTGTAATAGACTTTTTTTTCATATTGCGAACCATGTTTTTGGCGCCAATGGGCTTGACCGAATGATGCCATGACCTCATAAAAGATCTGTGTTGAGCAAATTTTCTGTTGCTTTTCCCCGAGGGTGTGAGGTAACCTAATTTAGGGAAAGTTTAGGGTATTCATAGTCAGTCATAGTATTTCAGTACGTTTGATTCTCCTAAGACTTAAATGTCCACGGATAGCATCACTTATAGATCAGCCTGCTCATTTAATCTCTCCTCCCCTTTAGGTACCGCTCCTTAAAATAATAGTCCGTTGTGGTGATGGATTAAGAACACGAAGTGTCACCACCCCTATTTATACCATAGAAGTCGTAAAAGGCAACTAAGGGAACAAGAAAACAAAACTGGATTCAAACCGCATACCATTCCATCCGATCAGTGTAGTGTATAGGCATTGTAAGCCTCCCCCAAAGCTTCCTATCTAAGGAAAGTCCTGTATACATTGACAACTATTAAAAGCTGTAGTAGATGACTAATAAATAAATTCAACTATATTAAACTAAACTTGGTTCCGTCAGAAATAATTCTATTAAAATCTCAGTAAGGCATGTCTTGGAATCCTCATAGGCAGTCACGCAAGTGACTTCGGACGCGTTAATAGGGAAATTTCAATTCAAAATGCCACTTGCCTTTACCTAGGGCAATAATTACGCTTGAGCTGTTCCTTTACCCTAATTATGAATTATTCTACACCGTATAATATTGACTTTTAAAGTTACACACCTCAAAGATTTAGCTTGGGTAGTTTGTCTAACAGCAAACTTTATTGAACTTTTGCCAGATCTGCTAGTAAACGGGATTTCAGAAGCAATCCACACCTATATTTTATGATACGACTTGGTATAAATTGTTCCTGTTCTTTTAGAAATCAAGTTGGAATTCTTGGCTGGATATTTGTTGTGTTCAGAATAATGCATTTATTTTGTCAACGTTAAAAATTGATATTCAACTGTTCGTGCGGAAATTCATCCTACTAGGTGGGTTAGTTACGTTGGAATCGAGCCGAATATGATGTTCTTCTAATGGTATCATCATCTCCCAAGAAACACCACAAATGTTTTATCCATGGTCTGCCTAGCTGTATGAGATCAGCCAAAGAAAGATTAGGAGATTTTATAGCGCACAAGCGTGTGCGCAAATATAAGTGCACTTACTGTTCTTTTATTCTCAAAATCCGAAGCTACATAATCCAAGTATAATCGTAACCGTAAATTTAACCGGGGAAACAAATTTGACCTTTAAAGGAAGTCCATGATAGCCCAATGGTCACTCGATACTTTTATATCTTCTACAGTGATCGAAGTCTTGCCAATATATTTCGTTATAAAGGTATTTGACAACATGACAGTTCATTAAAACTGATCAAAAATCCTACTTTAATATCAAAAATGTTTATTATAAAATTACTCACGTAATTTGTAAAAGGGTGACATGTTTTTGAAGACTTAAATTTCAAAAAGACAGAATATACATTTTTATTTTTTTACAACCCTTTTCAAATATCTGTCTTTGGTAATGAAATTGGATATACGAAATTGAAACGTCGACTATTCATCCAAATATTATAAATTTGAGAATATCTGAGTGTGTGGAGTGACTTACTTAGGTTGACGAACACGTACTTAATCCTCACACACAAGTTCACGTAAAAACACACACACACACCCACGCACAAACACACACACACACACACACACACACACACACACACACACACACACACACACACACACACAATTCATAATACATCAAATCAAACTTATAATGTTCTTTTAATAATGTTAATTTAAAGTCTCATTTTATATTTTGTTTTTTTTTTATTTTATCATAGCGTTTGATGTTATATAATCTGGAGCGGGGACCCTGGTGACCTGTAACACAGGCAATTTTGTGCCTACTATGGGCACCAGCGATCCTCAACCGATGTACTACCTGCCTAAGTTATTTTTGTATTAGTTTTCTTTCTTATCTGTACTTTGGTTTTGGTGACAAATAAACGTTTTATTAATATTATTATTATTATCTCTCTGTGTCTGTCACGTTTTCACGGCTAAACTGCTGCATCGATTTCAAAGAAATTTGAAATGGAGATATTTTGATTCTTAAAGGAAGGACATAGGCCACTTTTTACCACTACATTCAACAGCCGCGGGGAAAAGCAGAAAATTTAACAGTTGAATTATATTCTAAGCCAGTAAGCAGATGCATATTTTTACACAATGGACTCTCACCATTCGATCAAATTAATAAAATTGAAGTATCTCTATGGAATATAAAATAAACAGTTATTTATTACAAGCCGGGGGAATAATGCAGACGCATTCGACCAGGCCGCCATGGTATGGGTCACCATGCTGCATTACTTACCCTCGCAATGCGGATGGTGACCCATACTACTGGATTCTACTCATGCTTTCCATCAGGCAGAGTAGAGTCACTTTAGTAGGCTGAAATATATATAAAAAGAAGTCATTCTTGTATCGGAAAAAAAGGCTATGACTATAGAGTAATCCCGTCCTATACGTCGTCCTATGTTTCTCTTTGTTTCGTTCCCATTATCTTATTAATCTGAAAATCTGCTAGAAATTTCACAAAACGTCTTCGCTTATAGTCTAGACCACACACGAAACTAATTAGTGATATGAATGCACTAGCAATCGCTAGCAGTCGTCACAATTAGCAGCACTTGTGGTAACCGGTTGTTGAAGATCACTCTTCCCTTTGAACCACTCTTGTCTAAACTGTATTTAACCCTGAAGCTACAAGAACACTTAGGCAAAGTGTTCAAATCAAGAAGCAAATTCCACAAATATTTCAATGATTACTAGTATATTAACAGATATGGCGATTTTCTTGGCTAAAATAAATAATTTATACTCAACTAGCTTTCGCTTTCGCTCGCGTGTATCTCGATTATTGCAGTAAAAAGTAGCCTGTGTGTTATTCTGATATATAAGCTATATTATTGTAAAGTTTCAACCAAATCCGTTCTGTAGTTTTTGCGTGAAAGAGTAACAAACTTACAAACTTTCGCCTTTTTAATATTAGAAAGGATTATCGGAACTTAGTGGAACTTGTTAAAATACGTTCTTGAAATTAAACTCATTTGTATTTCTTTTCCACTATTAAATAAGCTTAAATCTTTTACCGGACCGGTTTCGGATTATAGTTTTACTATCTTTTGCCAACGGCTCCGCCCGCGTGTAAGTTAGTCATGGCGGTAAATAGTAGCTTATGTGTTATTCCGATACGTAAACTACATTACTGTGAAGTTTCATCAAAATCCATTCGGTGGTTTTTGAGTGAAAGAGCAGCAAACATACGTACATACTCATACATTTTACAGTAATGTAGCTAAAATACTTTTAATTCTGTTCAGTAATTGTAGCGTGAAAACTCGACTTACTATAGAACTACTTTTGCATATAAGGATAACCAATATAATATACACTAACAAGTAGTAAGAAGAAATCCATTATTATTCTCCAATAGATGACTTTTGTTACTTAACTGTATCTCGGATTGTATAATTCCGATCGAGTTCCACTGAATGGCATTAGAAAGATGAGATTTTGTACTAAAACACTTTTCTGATTAGTTGACTCAATTTCAGCCTTCCATTTCATGCAGAAATAAAATAACACACACATCATCATCGTGATTATTATTATTATTGGATTCTAGTAAAGTCAAATCGAAAACTATTTCACTTCTAAAGATACGTATTTAAGTATAAACATACTTTAAAACTCATAACATTCTGTCTAGACCACTCTGAATTAATTTACACTTAAACTATTCAAACCGATCTTATATCTGTAGTGTTAAACACTACAGACCCATTTCCCATAGAATAATATCCATATTATGATCCCGTGGGATAGTTTAGTGACCGCAAAACGTTCTTGTGTTCAATGAAGTGGAGTTTAAGGTTAGAATGGGAGACTATCCTACTAATATTATAAACGCAAAAGTTTATGAGTATGTATGTGTGTATGTATGTTTGTTACTCTTTCACGCAAAAAAACTACTGAATGGATTTGAATAAAACTTTACAAGAATATAACTTATATATCGGAATAACACATGGGCTACTTTTTTCTGCAATAATCGAGATACATGGGCAAAAGCTGGGTGACTATAAAAATACATAAATCGTAAATGTCAAAATGGATCACTGTTTATCTCCTGTCAAAACTTCACAGGTTGCTATGCATAACACACTTGCATAGCAACCTTAAAGATAGTTTGTAAATGGCAAATATTGAAATGAGTTCTGGATTATCACATATGTAGGCTACTTTTTATCCCGAAAATACGCGTGTAACACCGCGGGGCGCAGCTAGTAACTTAATATGATTATAGATATGGAATATTTTACTGTAAAGATATAACACTATAAGTTAAGCCTCGGACTGTTTTGTAGGAAAATGTTGTGACCTTACTTTTTTCCTGCTTTATTATTTTCTGTATCTTTGCCCTGATTCCTGAATCCTGACGCAATAGATCATTTTGAGGTAAAAATTAATTTAGAGAAACTTATTACTTTGTAAAAAAATAATTATACATTTAAGCCTACCAAAGTGACTCTGCTCTGCCTGATGGAAAGCATGAGTAGAATCCAGGAGTAGGGCTTACCATTCTCAATGTAAGGGTAGGTAATGCAGCATGGTTACACATACCAGGGCGGCCTAGTCAGGTGTTTGGGCCTCCGGTTTCACACTCACCAACGAAATACGAAAGCAAGAATGCTGCCATTGTATGATGGTCTTCTGTTTGAGGGTAGTACTGGCCCGGTCGAGCCGGCCCATTCGTAATAGCGTGACTCTGCTGGCTTTGCGAATAAATTCTGGGAATTGCACTACTTTAAAATAATTCATAATTCCATCTGTTTCATTTGCCATTAGTATATTATATAGCAATATTCCACTAGAACAAATTGATATTCCTCTTAGATTCAAATTTTAGCAAGCAACAGCAAAGTTATAAGATTTCAAAGAAAGTTGAAAAACCCGGATCTTGCGCGTCAAAAAGAAATTCGCGAAAAAATTCCCGTCTAATAAAGACTAAGTAACACTTAAGAAATCTCAGCATTAACAAACTTGTACGTTCAGGAACTAAAGCAAAAGTTGCAAAAACCCGCTTAACCGCATCCCCCTTTATATTTTCTATAAATATTGTTGGAGCACCTGAAACTGTACGAGCCCAGTTTCAAACTTTGCCCGCTTTTGAGATAAATAATTTCCAAACGGAATGCTTAGGTTGTTTAAATTTTAAAGCACCCAAATAACGCTCTCAGTTACACCGTTTTAAATATGACGATTTCGGGATTGAGTTATTTTCTAGCACCTTTATGAATGTTAAATTATACTGAAAAATTTAAGACTAATCTCAGTCTTATTTTTTTTATTACCGTAATTATAGCTGTATTAGAATTCCTTTACTAGAGTTTTAACTATATACCTTGATTTTTTCTAAAATAATCTAATATTATATTCAGCAAGAATGAAATCTTTGTCTTGTTGTTTTGAAGAAATGTTTCTGATGATGAACCTAAATGAAAACGATTTTGATCTCAGATACCTACACATGAGAAATTTTACTGCCTCGAATGTGATATGGTTTTAATATTAACACAATCAATAAGTGTAATCAAACCAACTGCCAATGCTCCCGAAAATTGTTAACAAAACAAGTGGATTTCGGTGCCATCTTTGTCTAAATACCGAAATATAGTCCTATGTTATTAATGTTACTGTGATCTATCACAAATTTTCATTCGATTCATATTCTCACGATGGCTAAAACCAAATTGACTGCGTCTTTTATGAACTGTGAAAAAAATCGTTACAACCTAACTCAGTTAATCAGTTGCTCGGCAGCATCACAGTAGTTTTGGGTCAAGCTTTTTATAACTATTAATTTCGTTCTGAAACTGAAATGATTTTGTAAATGTATAAACCCATTATTTAAATTGGATAACATTATTGTGTTTGAAGTTAATAACGTTGACTTCATTCATTAATTCGTACTGAATCGTTTAACATTTATTGGTAAATATAATTTGATACAAATTCATTTGTGTCGATAATGGAATAACTGATCATTCGTGGCCAAAATGGTGGTAGAGCAATCAAATTCAGATTGTAAAATGTATCTAGTATTTATATTTAAACAATCAATATTGTATTATTTAACTTAACCTAGGCTGAAGACATTTTCTTTAAAATCGTGATAGTTAAAAAAATCATTACTAATATCAAGCAATTGAATTTTAAAAATTCATGTAAATGTAAATTGTTGATTCATTTTAAGCGACTCTAAAAAGAGAAGGATTTTTATTATTTTAATTTATTTATTATTTTATTTATAAGCCTACCAAAGTGACTCTACTCTGCCTGATGAAAAGCATAAGTATAACCCAAGAATAGTGGCCACTGTGATCATTATTGCCACAGCATTGTGTTCCAGACTTCATCTTCCGACCCTTTATTCCCAAGTTTATTTAGGGTTGGCTTGAACTAGTTCAAGCGGTTTTACCTGAGTTTTAGTCTTTCCACGGAGCGACTGGCATCGGACCTCCGCAATCCTAAGGGAGAACTGAAATTCGAAGATTGAACTACTTGTCAGTATAATTTGAGGGCACTGACTTTCATGGTGATCCACACTATGGCGTGCTATTAAGGTTATAAGGCTGCTTACAGTTTATAATAAAAAAATACAAGAATTTTATTTTACATACAAAATTAAGAGTGCCATTTTTAAACTCTAATCAAAGCAGGAAATCTCACGTAAAACTCTTCAAAGAAACTTGCCATTGAAGAAGCTACAAAAACAGGTTTAAGAACATGGCAACTGACAAATTTTATGATCAGTGTCAGAACGTTCAGTTGAGGAAATAACCCGTAAACTAAAAATACAATTAAAAATTCACGAGAACAAACTTAGAAAGGAAAATGTTGAGATAAGCTAAACTTTCGTTTCGAGATATTGTTTTTCAAGTTTCAGCATAAAAGGCTTTGAAGACGATTTGGTCGACGATGGAATTGCCTAACTTGTTTATCTTTGTTCCAAGGTTCTATTTTACTTGAAAAAAAGGACTTGAAGTTATCTCATGATGATGTGGTGCATTGGGTTTCATGGTATTTTAACAATATTCCTTTTTGGCACATTTCAGTTCCAATAATAAAATTCCAATCTACCTACCTATTTTTGTTAAAATTTGATTTCTCTTTCATCAAATTGTCATCAAATTAAACTGCGTTGGTGACGTTGTAGAGGCGTATACGACTGCTGTGCTTGAGGTCTCGGGTTCTATTCCCGGGTTGGACCAAACGTTGTCTGATCCGCAAATATGTGTTTCCTTTTTACAATAAAACGGCAATTCTATACAATAATAGGTTATATTAGTAAATAATCCCAGATTATAAATAATAATAATTTGATTTAAGAATGCCTTGTTGGTCTATTATTTAGCATATGCGGCTGCTAGTTAAGAGTTCTCGGGTTCTATTCCCGGGTCGGACCAAAAGTTTGTACGATCGGCAAATATTTTTTTCGGAGTTTAGGGTGTTTTATATGTTTATTATGTATGTATTAACAAAAAAAAGTATGTTTATATATTTATGTCAGTTGTCTACTAACCATAATACATGTTCCGCTTAGTTTAGGACTAAAATGGCGTTGTGTGAAAAAAAACATCCATTCGGTTTAACACTAGAACAGTTTAGTCGAAAATAGTCTGCCTAAATGGTTGAATTGTTCAACCCGTACATTAATATCTAAATGAATCACACCAGTCGTGAACATCTGTGAAATTCAAGACTCTGTTCCTTAGAACTCAGTGATAAATAATTTAAAAGCCTCACAAGAAGGAGATAGCTATATTTTAATATCGCTCTCGTAATCTAAGCCAGCGTGAGAAGTCCACCAGAGCATGAATTTCAATATTAATGCGGAAACCTCTCTACCGTATAATGGTTTATTTCATAAAAAATCTATTTGATATTCCCGTTTCACCAGGCAAGATTTAGTGTTTTATATGCCGTGGGAGTTCTGAGTGTAGACTTAGTGTATTGTAAGACAAAATGTGGAGTTTAAATGGGTGTGTTCTTGTTTTATATTATAATAACATATGTTAACAATTATTAATAACATATATTATAACAACTAAGCAGAGCTTATATTATGGGCACCAGCCCATAATACAGTCTCTGCTTGTACCATGTAAAATACTCATAATATTTGCAGATAATCCAAACATTTGGTCAGACCCGGGAATCGAACCCGAGACTTCTTGATCGGCAGCCGCAACGCCAACCACTAGACTAATGAAGCAGTCAAATCTTAATACTCTATTAGCATTCATTAACCGAAAATAGGAAAAAAAAAATTTTTTCAATTAGATAAACTATTTGCAGTACTAATACTATACTATTTTCTCTTTTGTTTCAGAACTACTGGAAGAATGTCAGAAAACGTCTTGTCTTTTAAAGCAGATGCATCAGATAACAAAGCTAGATATACATGCGAAGCGAAGAACATTATGATCAGTAATACCCTGAAAGCTGAAATCGATTTGACTGTTCTATGTAAGTAATTTAAACCATGTAATTTGATCTGACCAGCGATGTAATAAAATCAATCAACTGTGATTCGTCTCCTGATATTTTCGTACATAATTTTTCATATATGCGTATGTGGCGAATACATATAACAGTGCCCTCTACCGAAGAAACTTTGAACCACGAACAAACACGGAATGTTCTATTCGGAGTAAATGCTAATCCCGAATTGCAATATAGAAATTCTCGCGCCGATTGGCATATATGCAACATCCCAATATCAACCTTTGGGCAGGGGCCCGCCAGGCATCTTCTCCTCGATTGGTTAGAGGATCCTCCCTTTGTATTGTAGGAATATGATATCTCTTTTTCCACACGCATATTACACACATAAATCTTGTTCTTAAATATATATATATCTGTTTCAAAAAAATAAATAATGAAAATCTGTTCAACAGTTTAAAAGATCGAAACGAACAAACAGTGCAAGCGATTTCATATTACACTATGTAATTGGATATTATATCATCTCAATAAAGTCTTTAAGAATCATTTGACTACAGTATACTGTCAATAACGCTTAAATATGTTACAACCCTTACCTATTTGACAAATCGTATAATCAATGACAGTTGAACATGATTTTATTTCCTCACTAGTTCTGATCACGACTGTGATACCTAAACCTAAAGTTCACGTTAACAAAAACCATAATTCGAATATTTGATCATTCCATCACAAGTCCGACGCTTTAGGCATTAAAGTAACTCTACTTGCAAACCGTATAGTTCTAAGTTATCCTGTTCGAAACTTGTACTTGTTATTAAATCTACCATTAAATCTAATAATTTAATGGTTGACTAAATTCAGGACTTAGTCAGCCCTGTGTTAGGGTCATGTAAATTCGGGAGTACCACTGGCTTTACTGTGATAAACCATTAATTTAGAACTACCATTTATTTACAATATTAACTTAAAGAATACTCGTATGCACAATATTTGCATACAAGAGTCAGAAAATCCTCTACACCATCGCTTACTAGTGGCGTTACCAACAAACTGGCAGAATTGCCACTTTGAATTTTCTGTACTAGAAAAAACCGAGACTTTTGGTCACGAAAAGCGTCGATTAGTTGTTTAGCTAAATCTTTGATAATAGCATCCCATGAACTTAACGTCTATACCCTCAACGGCTTCAAAATATCGGTATTTACGACGTTTGACGCTTTCCGCTTATAATTAATATATTTATGTTTTTGAGTATACTTAAAAGTAAAAATTATTGTGTTATTAGCATTCATAGAATGTTATTTAACTTCTTAACTTTGAACATTTTTATGAACAATACTAAAATTTAAAGTCTTCTCATATAGAACATTAATTCTTTTAAACACCTCGTTCAAGTACAATAATACAAATACTTTCAAAGTTTAAATTATAAATATTAAAAAAAAAAAAACAGGCATGTTCACACAACATCACCTAGTCCCAAAGTAAGCAGAGCTTGTGTTATGGGTACTAAACAACTGATATAAATACTTAAACATACTTTTTTTTTGTAAATACATACATATTATACATAGAAAAGCACCCAGACTCCGAAACGAATATTTGTGGATCACACAAATATTTGGTCAGACCCGGGAATCGAAACCGAGACCTCTTGATCAGCAGCCGCATACGCTAACCACTAGACCAACAAGGCAGTCAATATAGACTCAGACTCGATGTTTTCATTATAATTTTAATAATAATAATAGTAATGAATCACGAATCTGAATTTCAAATTGGTCAGTACCTAAAATATAAATGGTGACAAATTTTACAAAGCCTAATTTAAGTTACACAGTATTATTTGGAATCCAATAAGACGTGCTCGAATCGTATTTTGAATATTACCATCAAAGACTAAAGCCCTTTGGGAAATAAACGTGAACAACCTCAAAGCAATTAGATTGTATCAAGTATAAATAGGGAGCGAACAATAAGGTTTTAAGGTTTGTAATTGTTGAAATATTTTAGATGGAAAAGGGACAAACAGTTGCTCAGTTAACAATATTTGAGAAGTGAAGTAAGATACTAGATACAATGTGTAGGGGAATTAACGAGATTACAGGACGGATGTTATTAATCTCACAATTGTGTAATATTTCGGACAGATTTTACTGGCCGTTGTCATAGGCTACTAAATCGTCATTGTGATGTTGTATATATAAATTATAAGTCATTATAATATACGTTTCATAGTTTTTTTTTTTTAATATTTATCTTAATTCTCGTCTTAGTAGTAAAAAAAAATAGGTTTAAAAAACTAAATAAACACGCTTTTAAACTAAAACGTAGAAAATAATTTTAATGTAACAAAGCGTGGGGAGACGTTATTGAAATATTTTCAGAAAACGTTTTAGTTTAAAAGTGTGTTTATTTAGTTTTCTAAGACTATTTATAAAAACTAGAAAAGACTAATTTGTTTTATTTCAGTTTTTTTTTCAAATTAGTGTATTGTCATCGGTCCTCAATAAATCTACTAAGTTTGAACGAAATCTGGGCGTTTAAAGTGGGTCAAAATCGCACACAAAGGAGTCGTTTACACACATACAACCAAACATACAAACATACATGTGAAGCTAATAAAAAGCGTGTAATAAATGACGTTGTATTGCTAGAATTTAATCTTTATGTAATACAGTTTCTATTGCAAAATCACGAAGTCAAGAGGTGATTTCATAAATTATTTTACACTAGCCAAGTCCCGTGGTGTTACCTGCGTTTGTAATTGTTAATCGCGAGTAACGCGAAAGCGTAACAGAAAGAGACAGTATGACAATTAAGATGGATTTTAATTAAAAAGATTAGGCGTTGTCAACAAATATCTTTAGACATTTTCTGCATAAAAGTCTGCATATTTGCTTAGATAAATTAAGTTTCCATAAATTCGTATCTCCATTATCTAACATAACAGCAAATTTTCTCGTAATGTGAAGAATTCCCCCATAATTTTATTTTTGATACGCATATTACAGTTCATCATCAAAACCGCCTCTTCAATCACACCTTAGATATCGGTATCACATCTCAATCCCCTTGTTTAACCTCACCAAAAGAGTCCAATATCAAAACGAATAATTTCTGTGAACAACCCCCGAGTTCATCCCCTTAGAGCCTTGAATCCTTTGATAATATAACTCTATCAGCTAGGGGTCGTCAAAAATCGCAGTAATTTTGATACTGTGTGGTGTAAGGGTAAACCAAACCGCTACAGCGGGTAAAGTTTTATAGTTATATTTTTAACATTGCTTTTGTGGGAATAATATGTGTTATATTTCAATATCTAAAGTCAAACTATGGATTTAGTTTTTGCTATTATTTTTATACATATTTAAGCCTACCAAAGTGACTATATTCTGCCTGAAATACAACTGCAAGAATGTTGAGTAGTACTGCCCCGTCGAGCCGACCCATTCATGCTGAAATCAGCGTGGCTCTACTACCTAACAAATTAAGAATCTTTGCACTTTTTTAAAGAGAAGAGAGCTTTTTTATTGCATAGCTTATGAAATAAAATCCGATTTCAAAGAAAAACTATTCAGAATGCCTATATTGCGACAGGTAGGACGATTTCTTCAGAATCCAGGTAATATATAGAAGGCAAACAAATATTAAAAAAAATACAGTCGAATTGACAACCTCCTCCTTTTTTTCAGTCGGTTAAAAACTACTTGATAATTAAAGTTAGCCTATTGTCTTACAATGTATTTTCTATATGTACTTAAGTAGAAACAACGTCTGCCGAAAAAATTTTTTTTTAGTATGTATTTTTTTATGTTATTCCGAATTCTAAAATTTATACCACAATCCAATCCAGTGTCCCTTGAATCCTGTCTCATTGTTTATTTACAAAGAACAGGTAGATAGATAACTTAAGAAAGACCAACGAACCGTAGAGGGGTTAGACTTTTTATACAAAATACAGTTGCTTGACTTGTCAAAGACTTTTGAAGTTGAACATCGATCGACCTTTAACCGATGGTAATGTGCTACCCTGGGAAACTACTCAACCGTAAAATAGACCATGAGGAACGGTTAATGAATGTGAATTTGTTTCTAGCGGTGATTTTGTGGGATGAGTAAAGTTCTAATCTGTGTTGCTAAATTAGAAAAGTCTTAGACACTTCTTAATTTAACTAAGAAAGTTTTAATTTAAGAAGTATGTTGTCATACTCGCGGTAGAAGCACTTCGAACTGTACATTTAAGTATGTGTTTATGGTTTTTAATTACTCGATTAAATTACATCTTACGGGGAAATTGAAAATGCAAGTCTCGTTATTTGGATTTATTAAATATCATCAATGTATATCAGTAAATAATCCCATATTATATAATAATAATAATTTTTATTAAGACTGCCTTGTCGGTCTAATGGGATTCGTATGCGGTCTCGGGTTCCATTTCCGGGTCGGACCAAAAGTTTTGGTGATATGCAAATATTTGTTTCGGAGTTTGGGTGTTTTCTATGTTTATTATGTATGTATTTAAAAAAATATATGTTTATGTATTTATATCAGTTGTCTAATACCCATAGCACAAGCTTTGCTTAGTTTGGAACTAGTCGATGTTGTTTGTTAGAGGTCCAAATAAAAAACAATACTTTATTTTATTTATTTTCTGTCTATGAAATACGTTTATAATGGTAAATTTAATCTTGTTATCCAGATTTTACTACAACCATACAACAAACATAACAATTTAACCAAAGTTTCCTTATTTATTTATTTATTTTTTTATTTATTTCAAGGAACACAAACAATGTATAGTACAAAATATCTTAATATCTAGTTTTATAACGTTTGAATCCAGTACATACATAAATAATATGTGTCCACAGCTTTTGCCACTTTATATTAATATATAAACTACCCATGCGAGTTTCAAAAAGACATTAACATTAAAAACTTACAACTAATACCTACTTTTTTTTTTTTTTTTCTTCTTCCTTAGCGATTATTTCTCGCATATATATAAATCTCCAAGTTACATTCTTATACAAAAAAAAAAAAAAAAAAAAAAAAAAAAAAAAAAAAAAAAAAAAAAAAAAAATAACAATAAACAAGAAAAAACAATAAACAAGAAAAAACAAAAAACAAAGTACTTATTACAACATGAGATACAACTCATACAGGAGTCGACTCAGGGCATACCCTTCCACAAAAGACATCTACACTGCCAAAATGCTTCCCGTTAAAATAATTATATGTTTTGCACATTCTTACAATTGGTGAATTCATTCCAAGATTAGTACGACATCTGGGCAAAACAAACAAATTTGTAATAGGTTGTCGAAGTGGTGGAGGTCTAAATGGTACCCCTATCCTTATTTTCCCCAACAAGTCAGAGTCAGATATTTTCCCGTTTAGTATTCCATGCAAAAACTTTAAGTCAGCCATTTTTCGACGCTTGCCAAGTGAGTCTAACTTAAATTTTCTTAATCGATCTACGTAAGAAATTCTTCGCCCAAACCCATGCTTCCAGGATAGATGTCGAGTAAAAGATCGCTGAATGGATTCTATACGTTGGGAATGATTCGAGTAGAAAGGATTCCAAGTGACACTAGAAAATTCTAAAACACTTCTTACAAGACTTTTATACAATAGAAGACTAGTAGTTACTTTTTTAAACTGTCTAGAATTTCTTTTAATGAACCCAACCATTTTAGCGGCCTTGGCAGTTATGTTATCGGTATGAGAAATAAAATTTAAGTTACCATCAAGTACTATTCCCAAATCACGAATCGTTGATACTTCTTCCAATATCTTACTATCAATTCTGTAAGCCGAGCCATAGAACTGTTTTTTCCGGGTAAATTTAATATGGAAACATTTAGATGGATTCAGATACATATTGTTATTTCGACACCATACTGATACGGAGTTAAGGTCATCTTGTAAGCTATTTTCATTTATGGAATCGTTAACCTCTCCATATAATTTCAGATCATCGGCATACAGAGAACAATGACCGGAACGTACAACATTGACAATATCATTTATAAATATTAAAAAAAGTTTGGGACCTAACAGTGATCCCTGAGGCACGCCAGAGAGAGAACAATAGGTATCAGACATAAATCCATTTACAACTACATATTGTGATCTACCTGTAATGTACGAATCAAACCACTTATGCAGTAAACCCTCTATACCGTATAGAAACAATTTCTGAAGCAAAATGAAATGATCAACTTTATCAAACGCGCTTGAGAAATCGGTATATATCACGTCTACCTGAGATCCCTTATCTACTCGGTCAAAAACAAAATCCAAAAATGATACCAAATTAGTAGTAACTGACCTACCCTTCACAAATCCGTGCTGTTTTATTGTAATATGCTGATCTACGTGACTACTTAAAACAGTGCAAATTAAAGATTCAAAAATCTTTGCGAAACAAGACAATATAGAAATCGGTCTATAATTATTTACATTAGATTTATCACCTTTTTTATATACAGGAACTATTTTGGCTTTTTTCCACTCGTTAGGAAAAGAACCACTACTCAATGACATATTAAAGAGGAGAGTAAGCGGTGCAGACAGCTCACTTGCGCAGGTTTTAACGAAGATAGTAGGGATCTCATCAGGTCCTGGGCCCTTTGAAGGATCAAGCCGTTTTAAGCTTTCCAGTACTCTTGCCTCATCAAATTTTATGATGCTTAATGGAAACAGAACTGAAGCTCTGTCAAAGTTGTTTCCCATGTCTACGTCAACTTGTAGTTCAGACTTATTAAAAACAGATGAAAAATGATTGGCAAATAAATTACAGATTTCATAACCACTTGTACCTGACACATTGTCCAGAGTCATAATATCTGGAAATCTGCTTCTGTTGTCATTTTTTGATTTAATGTAGTTATAAAATTTGCTTGTATCTAAAGCTATGTTATTTTCAATACTTTCTATGTGATCATTATAACATTTATCATACAACTTATGACAACGTTTCCGAAGAATTGAGAATTCAATTTCATCTCGAGGATTCTTGTACTTACGATATCTAGTTCTAACCTTTTCTTTTTCTTGAATCAATTTAATGAGTGGTCGACTAAACCATTGTGGATGCTTATTCTTTACTAAGTTTTTGGGCTTACGCTGTGGTACATGTACTTGTATAATTTCATTTAATCTTAAATAGAATTTGGTAACAGCCTCGTTGATGTCAACGTTTTCAAATATATTTTGCCAAGCAGTTGATGCTAGTTCTATTTTAATTTGATCAAATTGAGCTTTAAAGAAATTATAACCTGATCTCTGTTTATACTGGAGGCTTTTCTCCAACTGACTAGGGATAGATACCAGCAAACTAGGATGATAATTATCAATTTTCGACAACGAATCCAACGGCACCGAGACCGAAAGAGTCCCCATAGTAGAGAGAATTAAATCTAATATATTATTTGTTGAATTAACTATATGGTTGAATTGCAATAAATTGTTCATATTCAAGAAATCTATAAATGTGTTATTAAGAGTTGAATTTGTGTGTAATGGTACAGTATGATTTACATTATCCCCCTTTGACCAATAAATTGAGCTCATATTAAAATCTCCCGCAACGACAACCTCATCGACCTCTTGGATTACCGTCTCCATAGCATTTAAAAATGTTTGAAGATGTTCAAGTTTCAATGGAGGTGGTAAATAAACTGCACATAGCCCTATCGTAGTATTACGGTTCCCTATAGTGACATCAATGATTATCCATAAATCTTCACAATTCGTTTCCAAATAAGTCAGTCTAGCGGATTTGACATTAGCCTTAACTGCAATCATTACCCCACCACCCTCTTTTTTAGTACTACCCAGAGAATCATTACGATCCCTTCTATATACTACATAACGACCGTCCACCAGTTCTGTGTCTTTTATGGAAGCATTAAGCCAGGTTTCTGTAAAAATTATCACGTCGTAATTGTTTTGTAAAATGTTACCATAAATGTTAGCAGTCTTTGTTCTCATCCCCCTAATATTTTGGTAATATAAATTGAATTTTAAATTTAAACATTAAAAACTAATATCCATAAATTTAAGCTTAATGAAAATAATAATAGTAAAAAGAAAAACGAAAAACAATTAGAGAGTTTTTAGCTTATCCAGATTATTTATAAGAATTGCTTGACTTTCTTCATCCCTACGCACGTAAATGTGTCCATTGCGGACCCAAGTAAATTTATAGTTTTTGCATTTAGCTGCCTTTCTGGTTTCCAAATGGAGTGATTTGTTTTCAGGGCTCAAGTGTTCAGATACAAATACCGCTCTTTTGTCACCTCCAAGCCCCAAGTTATGAGAGTTCAGTTTATCCTGTTTGTTTGTTTTATTGTATTTGGTAACAGCCGCTAACAAGGCATCACGTCGGAATGTGGTATTTAATTTTACTATAACAGCGCGGGGTTCTTTTGACTCTTTATTCATTTTTGCAACTCTCTTACAAAACAACACATCATTCTGCTCAATAGGATTATTGACCATCTTAGCCAGTTGATTTATAATTACCGGTAAGGACTCATTTTTGTATTCAGGTATTCCATGTATTTCTATATTTGTCTCACGTAAATATTGCTCCATCATTCTTATCTTTGTTGCCATCTGCCTTATTGTCATCTGTAGTTCGTCCTTTTCCTGTACCAATAACTTAATTTTCTCAAGACTATTATCCAATTAGAATTGATGAAATCCCTTTGTAAGATCCAAGCTGATTCAGGGATTACTATCTGCTTATATCCCAAATTAATTAGCGCTAATTGGCTCGCTTACCCCTTAAGAGATAAAAGCGTGAGTGATACTTAATTGACTTTTGGCGTCGGATATGTGAGGTCTACTAGTATCTTTATTAGGAAATAGTGTAATCGATAACATGGTCATTTATTTCTGATGAGTTCGGTCTGAGGTTTGTTTAAGTGTGTTCAGGTAAAATCTAATCATTTTGTATGGATTGACAATACATGTGCTTGTTATTAACCGCCTTCAAAAAAAAGGAGGAGGTTCTCAATTCGTCGGAATCTTTTTTTTTTTTATGTATGTTCAGCGATAATTTCGTCGTTTTTGAACCGATTTCAAAAATTATTTTTGCATTGGAATGGGCGTAGCTTACAGGTGGACCCATGGTCACCATATCGGGATCTAATCATGGGATCCCAAGGAAATCGAGGGAACTCCTCAAATATCATAGGCACAATTGTCGCGATTTTGGTACTCGGAATAGTTTTTCTTAGAAGTCGGTTCCTTTTTGTTAATATTATTTTGTTCGCCTGTTTTGAAATTTGTTTTTAGCTTAAAGATATAACACAAAGTTTAAAAGAAAGCGAATTAAATGTTAGTAAACGTGAACTAAATTGATGAATAATTAAAGTTATGAAACGCTTAAAGCAAATTGGCCTTAGGTGATTGGAAACAATCACTGAGGGTAAGCAATTACTTCGCGGTCATACCTAGGGCCAAAGTTTGTGGCATGATATATTATGAGCGTTTCCGTGATTCGGAGGTCACGTTAAGCGGTCGGTCCCGGTTGCTTTATCATAAGATAGGAGTCATGACGCTTAGTTAAAGCAGGGGGGTGTCACTCCGCAGTTTAAGTGTAGTCGGCCGCCTGCCTGCCGGGACGAGCATGCCGGTCGAATAAACGTAGGTAAGAGTGACACGATAGAAAGAGACGCAACAGTAGGTAAATATAATTGTAGTTGATTCGGCGCTGTGCTATCTGAATTGAACTTAATGTTTTGACGCCTAGGGCCCCGAATTATTTAATTTACTTTTCGGAGTGAGGCTTGTGTATGAATACTATTATGTATTCTGTGGTTAAAGGCCTTCGGGCGCCTTAAAAACATTCAATGGTAAGATTTCGTAGTCAAAACATATATTGACTGACCCAAACCCCCACTAGACCAGCGTGGGGACGTGTGGCCTTAACCCTCTCCTAGATGAGACACGATCCCAGCAGTGGGACGTTATGGGTTGTTGATGATGATGACTTAGATTTATCTAAAGATTGATAGATCATTTCTGTTTTATATAAGCTAGATATATAAAATTTAATATTATTGTGGTATATATCTCTTTTTTTTTCTTCCGAGCCTTATTCCCAAGTTTATTTGGGGTCGGCTACTAGTTCAACCAGTTTTACCTGAATTTCAGTTTTTCCACGGAGCGACTGGCATCGGACCTCCGCAACCCTAAGGGAGAACTGAAATTCGAAGATTGAACTAGTTGTCAGTATATTTGAGGGCACTGACTTCCCAGTATATATCTCATTTAATACTTTACAATTTGAAAGTACCCCTAAATATATCAGATAATAAATATTATTAGTATTTATAGATTATAAACGCTTTTAAAATGCTGCACATTGAAATCTGCACTTAAAAATCGTCAATGCAGTATAAGCACATCAAAAACACTGAATACGTAAATATAGAAAGACAAGCACTAATTACAGTTATAAGTTTCTTGAAGGCTAATTTAAACTTCTACTTTCATAGTCGTGACCTTTTCAACTACTTGGAATATAATATTTTAAATATAATTCACTCCGGTGTACGTTTCGAAGAGGAGTAACACCAACGGCGCGGAAGTAAAGTTTCTTATAAAAATACGTTAGGCGAACTTCGGAGAGCCGTCAATGGAGAAGGAACAAATTAAAAGTTTGCCTTCCCGTATAAATGTCAAATAAATTTGAATGTCGTTTACGCAAGTCTGTGATTTATGTGTATATTATA
Source organism: Phragmatobia fuliginosa (assembly GCA_932526445.1). NCBI lineage: Eukaryota > Metazoa > Arthropoda > Insecta > Lepidoptera > Erebidae > Phragmatobia > Phragmatobia fuliginosa. The sequence goes on along the minus strand of OW052081.1, from coordinate 12,278,191 downwards.
GAGCTGTTTCATTTATAGCGTTAGATATCGCATAAAATATCATTTTAACTATTTTAGAGGTCTAAGAAACAATTGAAAAAAAGTCAAAAGCCTTTACAAAATATTGCGTTTGTCCAAATCTACGAAGGCTTTTAATCTTTTCTGCAAACAATTAATAAAAATACTTCTGCATGCTAGAACTCCTAATTATCTCGAACGCAAAAAAACGAAAAAGTACACTTATTTGTAGTATTTATCCATTTTCAAATTGAAAAATATATAGTCAATTCACTTTCTGACTGTATTTTTATTACAGTTGCTCCATCACACGTAACGATCTCGGGCCCTTCAGAAGCAAGAGTCGGAGATCCAGTGCCTCTGACATGTAGTACTGCTCCTTCAAACCCTGCGGCGGATATCAAGTGGCTAGTGTTGGGCAAACATCACAAAGAAGCTAACAACAGAACAGTAATTTCTCCTGAAGGTAAGTGTTACAAATGTTTAAGCTTATTTAGTGTCATCTTTGACACTCAGTGTCGCAGTGGTAGCGTATGCGACTGTGTGCTTGAGGTCTCGGGTTCGATTCCCGAATCGGACTAAATGTTTGTGTGATTCACAAATATTTGTTTCGGAGTCTGTGTGTTTTCTATGTATAGTAAGTATGTATTTACAAAAAAAGTATGTTTATGTTTTACTAAAATATTTATTAATTTATTTATCTTTAAACAACTATATGTAAAAACGTTAGGTTGGTTTGAAAATCCAAACCAAATCTACCCCAGTCAATTTGATATTCTACACATGCAAGAATTACTGCACGTTTGGCGTAGTTGTTTAAACGGTCGCCATGCCGCTCTCTACTGCGCCAAATGTCGTGGATTCAAATCCTACGTGGGACAACACTTTGTGTGATTCAGAAATTTTTTTCTAAGTCTGGGTGTTATTAGTGCCCGCTTCATGTATGCTTGTAAAGTCCCCCGAGACACAGGATGTATTTTCCTAATAAAACAGTTGTCTTTAAAAAAAAGAAAAAGAAGAAAAAGAATTATGCACTGAGATAGATTATAGTAGGTTCGCTATGCGCTATTCGTTATGCGGGTTATTCGCGCGCATACGGCGAAGTGTGGAGAGTATATTCGTTTCGTTCACAAAAAAAATGACAATGACACATCTCTACAACACACATATTTGCCTTATTTGATGCCTATTTGACATACCAGTTGGAAGTGTGGATGGCATGTTTGTTATTTGCGCACATAACTAATATTTGGGCGAATACGGCGCAGACACATAACGAATAGCGCATAACGAAGTGTGGTGCCTGCATAAGGTATGAACAGACGAAAGCTGACTGAAAACTGCTGGCAAAAGCTAGGTAGCTTACTTATAATTCTAAAGAAGTTTAATTAATATAAATTTTACTTTTTTCACAGGCGGTTGGATCACAACATCAAACATTACCGTAGTAGTTGAACCCAACAAGCGATCCATAGTGGTCGTATGCCACGGCATTAACGCACAACTTACTGAAAATATCGTCGCAACACATACCATCAACGTCCTATGTAAGTACTTAAATCATTTAAGTTATATTTGACCTGTCTCGCTATATATTTAACAAGGTTTTGGGAGTTCAAGTTATGTCAGTTATTTAGTACATTGCGTATAACCATCCAGTTATATTGAACCACTTCATGATATAGAACTTACGGGTTTGCGAGCTCAAGTTATAGTGGGCATTCCGGACCAGTTTAATATGAACAGGCTTTACGTTTGCTATCTGAGTGTGGTGAGGTCTGGTTAAAGTGGTCTGGTAAACTTAAGTCCTCTGATGTATGTACGTGGAAATTAAAGGCTAGAGGGAATGCAAACCTTGTAATGTTTTTGTATCAAACTATTTAGTGAAGGAAGTATTTATTACGGTACTCACTCTTAACAGACAAAATTAGGGTATAGATAAATTGTACTTTATATCTCTAGGAATACAGAAAAAAATCTAAGAGAGAAGTTCTTCTAAATTGGTCTTACATGATGACACTGAATGATAATTAAAATTCATTTATTCATTTATTCGCTTTGTTTCCCACCCAGAACACACATCATTAGTGATGAATAAAATTCATCTGACTGGTGTCTCGCTGTAATTTATCTATAGTTCCTACGTATGTATTTGTACAGTCTCCGATTGATTATTATTTTTGTATTATTGACAGGCGTAATATTCAGACTATTTCGAATTGTGCTTATTGCCATGTTGTATAGTTTTCCAGCATATGCATTCTCTGTGCACTTTCTATCGATGAAAGTCCTTTAAGCCGTTCTGTAATCGATTCAAATATGTGTGTGTGTATGTGTGTGTGTGTCAGGTAACTGAAATATTATTATTTATTATATATTTAGTAGCAGATAACATCAATTTCTCTCTGATCGGGTTTAAATGTAAATGAATTCATCGCTCGTCGTTTGAGATATAAAAAACTGTTTTTTATACTGATCACGTTTCCAGACTTAGCCCAAGTTTGATACTGCAAATTAGGACCATTTACTTGCAATTAGCGTTGGCATATTCTAGAGTTAATCTTTCGTTTTACTTTTTTATTTTATCGTAGAAAAGATATACTTGGGTATAAATAGGTCAGGCTCTAATAAATTGATACTAATGGCTCACAGAATACCGATGTAATTTCTAAGGGTAAGGTTACCTTACCCACTTAGAAAATAGGGTCACATTGAGGTCAAACTCACCTTCTGAATTCAGACAATACATCATGGTGACCCGCACTATAGCAGCCTAGCGGGTCTCCAGTCTCACTCACTAACAAAACACGATATTGTGGAGATACGGGTATCGTGTTCCTCCAGCACAAAGGGAGGATCCTCCGACCAGGCGAGGTGATCGTGCCTGGTGGGCCACTACCCATCAGTTGATGATGGGATGTTGATACATGTTAATCGTCGCGAGAATGTCTCTTTCGCGATTCAGGATTAGTAGTTACTCCGTATAGTTCATTCTGTGTTTTTTTAGTAGTTCAGTGTTTCTTCGCTAAATGTCGCTTTTCGTCGCGCTGTATGTGGAAGTCGCCACAGTATCACAAATAATATCAATTAAGGATGATCTTGTGTGTGATTTCGGAAAGTGGGATAGGCTTTTTTATGAAATATAGGTTGGAATAGTGACCCGTCTGCCTCCCTATGTCATAATAAAATAACATAAACTGAATTGCGTATTTTCATCTAAAATAAAATATAAAAATACCTTAATCCCTTCACCCAAAATTCTATTTAACTTGGATAAAATATGATAATCCATGGTTGAAGTACACAGCACGGATTTTCCATCAAAAAGCTATTTGATTAGAATGCTGTCAAGTACAGCCAACGACTCGAAGCTACGAATATTGATATGCACGAAAATACCTACGCAGAGTAAATACGTTACATAATGTATGTACATCTCGTATGGATGTACAGAGTTTGCTACGGGTTTTTGATTAGGTACGCGGAAAATTAAAGTTCATTTTATTTAACTTTTTGGTTTAATATCTTTTATGACTTTTTTTTATTTCTGTGCCGTTTTTTGCTCTTGTAATAAGACGTTACTAGTGCCTGTGTAATGATAGAATAGAATAGAAACTCTTTATTTGCACACTTTGTTACAGAGTTACAATATATTAAATAACATATATATGTAGTGTACAAAGGGCGGCCTTATTGCCATAGGCAATTTCTTCCAGGCAACCTTAGGATGGATCAATATGTATCGGAGAGACGGTGGTAGTCGACTGTGCATTAGGTTCTGTTGTAAATAAAAATATATATCCATCAATAAACAAACCTACATGCATACATACATACACAATACTTAGACATACATATATATACACACATACATACACATAAATATACATATATACATACATACATACATATATATAAATAATTAATTAAATAAAATTCTAGAAACAAAACCATAAATGACATATCCTTGATCGTGATTACCTAAGTTATGATGCATAGTATTCGTGAACCATTTTTTTAAATTTAGTTATTGTTTGCGCTTTCTTAATATTTGTCGGCAGTGCATTCCATAATCGTATTGCTTCAACAGTAAACGACTGATTATAGAATTTGGTGGAATGCAGAGGCATCTCCAGTCTCAGATTCTCGGATGACCGCAGACATTTTGCATGTGTGTCATTGAGGAACTTGAATCGTTCTTTGAGATAGAAAGGAGCTCTGGGATTAAACAAAATGTTATAGAGAAGAGTGAGAATATGAGTATTCCGGCGAGAGCGAATTGGAAGCCACTTGAGCATTTGACGGAAATCAGAGACGTGATCATATTTTCGTAGGCCAAATACAAATCGTATACAGAGATTTTGAAGTCGGTTAAGCTTATCGAGTTGTGGTTCGGTGAGATCAATGATAAATAAATATAAATAAATAAATATTATACGCAAGGCCATCTAGTCCCAAACTAAGCAGAGCTTGTGTTATGAGTACTAAACAACTGATATAAATATATAAACATACTTTTTTTTGTAAATATGTACATAATATACATAAAAAAACAACCAGACTCCGAAACAAATATTTGTGGATCACACAAATATTAGGTTCTGACCCGAGAATCGAACCCGAGACTTCTTGATTAGCAGCCTCATACGTTAACCACTAGAAAAAAAGCTGTTAAATTTCTACATTAAAAAATGAACGTTTATCTACTGGAGCAATTCCGCTAAATCTTTTAGTATTCAAGAAAAAACATCAAGGTAAGAAGGACTCTCCTGCTGGACAAATACCTCATCTGTGTCCAGCAGTGGGCTGCTAAAGGCTATTGATGATGATCAATGAAAAAAATATTAATTTTGACGGGTACAGACGAATTCACTATCAATGAATATACAATGCTCAAACTAATTATTGAATGAAAAACAAAACATTCAAAATGGCCGACGTTTGCGATTATTTATTGTCTAGTAAAGAGAATTCTTAACACTATTTCTAGTTTACAGTTTAAATTTATGAAACGTCACTTTTTGATGTACAGCAATCTCGCAAGTAATTTCATATTACGAACCAGCCTTTGTATAATTTAGAAGGCTTTTGTCACTGAATGTGTTGAATATTTTGGAGAATGTTCTAATGAATAGCATAGTAAATATAAACATGGTGTCGGGCCCTTGGGTTCGGCGCGTGTATGCTGAGATTACAAAAAGGTCGCAAGCTAGATACCTAAAAGTTCTTTTAGCTTCTGTGTTTATTTTTTTTCTCGGTTCTATATTCTCTTTGACGTGTTCAAAGGTTGTCTTTGCTTTTATACATTTTATCATTTGTTTTTAATTTTGTTGCTGGATTTTATATAAACGTTTTCTGTTGTCAATATCTTTATATATATAATTCTTGTGTGAGTGTGTATGTCACTGAACTTCTCTCAAACGACTGGACCGATTTTGATGAAATTTTTTGTGTGTGTTCAAGGGGATCTGGGAATGGTTTAGATTCGCAATTGGACCCGGTAGGTGGCGCTGCGATCAAGTTCTGGAATTTTAAAGTTGGGCGGTACGAAGTTCGCTGGGTCAACTAGTTTTATTATAAATCAAAAAGCATTATTTAACGACTGCCTTAAAGACAATTTTAGTAAATACACTGATATTTCTACCATCCATTGACCAATCTTATAGGGATTCATATTTGCCTTCACAATGAACTAAGTTACATAGTTATTTTTATCAATGTCCCTTGTCATTGATCCCGAGGAACGAAAAAAAGTTTTAAAATTTCAAGTGTTTAGTGTCTTTAGTAGTGACGGTGTTTATTGAGATATTGAGGTACAGATCATCACCAGCCTATAGCAGTGCACTGCTGGACATAGGCCTCTTCCATTGAACACCACTCTAATTGATATTTAATAATAGTATTTTATTACTAGATGGCGTTGCGTGTAAGTTTATTTTTTTTATTTATTATTTTTAAAAAGACAACTCCCGCATTAGGAATATAAATTCCTGTGTCGCGGGGGACTCTACAAACATACATGAAACGGACACAAAGAACACCCAGACTCAGAACAACAAATTGTGAATCACACAAAGTGTTGTCCTACGTGGGATGTCCGATGTGGGATGTCCGAAGATGTCCGAAATATTTATTTATTACACTTTTTAATGATTAAACTGCATTGGTGCAAAGAGAAGGAAAAAAAGAAATTATCCATAAAAATCCTTCTATACAAGTAGAGGTATGTTTTTAGCAGTAGACTGATAACAACTGTTGATGATGATAATGATAAAATTATAATATTTAGTTCAGTGAGAATCAAGGCCACGACTCTAACTTAAAAGTCAGTCAATTCAACATCTTGACACATATAATGTACAGTTTTTACACACATCCAGTGTTCGTCAGTAGTCTATTTGACTGTATAATACGAAGGCGGCGCCGGAACCCTCACAGTACGTGAGTTGAACTCATATCAGCACTCAACGCCCGCTGTTATCATCCACTACACGAAATTATGTCATGGCTTCAGATCCGTTTCTGTAATGTCCTTCTTATATATATGTGGAAGGATATTTATGACCTTTTTAAAATGTTTCACATAGCTCATTTAGGGGTCATCTATAAATGACGTGATTAGAATACATTTTTGTCGCAGGTATCTAAATTAATGTTCTTGAAATTATATTGATCTTGATTTCCTTATCGAAAAAATGACAACAAGTTTAAAATACTATACTTATATTCTGGGCTACCTATATAGCCTATGTCCTTTCCCAAGTTCAGTTCTATCTTCATACCAAATTTCATCAAAATCGGTTCAGTGGTTTAGGCGTGAAAGCGTAACAGACAAACAGACAGACATACTTTCGTATTTATAATATTAAGTAGGGATTTCCTAGAGCATCTAAGTCATATAACGAAGATATTGACATCTCATTTATTGAAATCGGTTAAGTGGTTTAGGCACTACAGTGGAACATACAGACATACTTAGACTACCAGAGTTATTACCTTACTAATCTTTCTTTTGTTTCATCGTAGTGACGTAAAAAGATATTGATGAGATGAAAAACGATTCTTTCAAAAGTAAACACTCTTTGCCTATAAATCAAAAATTTGTCAAAAATTATACTTAAATTGAGCAAAATTAGTGCTTCATTGAAATACCTTTTACAAGTGAAAAAAATATTTAATAATTCTGAAAAGAGCTAAATATATTCGAATCCTCGATTAAAATATTAGTAAAAAAATTTGGAAATTTGTGTATTTCATCCTTCAAAAAGCTTCTTAAAATGATAAAGTGAAGTCACTGAAATTTACTTTCTCTGTGAAAACTAAAGTTAGATTTTAATAGAAATTTTCCGATATGCGGCCAAAGTGTGCGTCACGATACTGCATTGTCTATATTCTTAATGAGTATGGTGATCAATACTCTTGAATTCTACTTGTGATTTCCATCAAATAGAGTTGAGTCCCTATAACGAACTTATAGGTCGATTAAAATAACAACCACCGTGAACACATTCAGAGTAATGTTTATTATGCAGGAACTACTCTTAATAGTACATAGTAATGTGTGGCCAGTGAGCACATCTACCTTAAATGTGATAAATCCTATTGCTACAATGCATATAATCACGTCAACGAGGAAATGACTCCCCGAATACTACATGCTCGTTAATAGACATATCTGAGATATGCTGGTCGAGTATATCTCTGTATAAATTCCATCAACTACTTTAAACAATATATGCCGCAGGAATAGCAGGCTCATCTAAAAAAAAAGATCACACATTTCTGTAACATGCTGTACATAAATTAAAAATTCTATCCAAATTGTACTTCTAAAGTCTTGTTCCATAATTAATTAAAGCCAAGGCGTGTACATCACCCCATGATCACAGTTAGCCCTCAATCACTTGTGGTTCTTAACCATTAGAAACAAAGATTACCCTTTAAATCATTTTTGGTTGTGGTTTAACCCTTGAGGTTTTTGAGCCTTCTAAAGTGCGAATGGTCAAGGCTAGCTAGTGTTTGGGAGGGTTGTAAGTTAATTTTGGTTTTAATTAAAATTAATTAATCTTAAAGTTAGGGGGTTTTGTGTGTGTAGGTGAATTATTTGGTGATTGTGTCTTGGCTTGTTCTTGAAGTGGGTTCAATACCGCAAATGACGGACGAATGGCGTAATAGTTTAGGCGATTACCTTGCCGCTAAGTGTTGTGTATTCGATCCCAGCTAGGGAAAGTACATTGTGGCAGAACACACAAATTGTTGCTTTGAGTTTGGGTGCTCTTTGTATGTGTTCCATTTAATTTTTATATGTGAGTCTGTCAAGTAACTCCACTTTGTCTGATGGAAAGCATGCGTGGAAGTTAATCTATGTAACCATCCTATTGATCTTGCTTCTGCATTATTGGGCGTTCAGTCTCTTACTCTATAACGAAACACGAAAGCAGTGCTGTCATTTAAGGTTGATTTTCTGTGAGAGAGTCGTACCGCCCCGTTCGAGCTGATCCACTATCTTGTACAAGTGTGAAGTCCTCCGAGAAGCAGATATTCCTATTGCCTTTATAAAAAGAAGACAGTAGACCATTATATACTTCTTCTTCCTAGCCTTATTCCCAATATTATTTGGGGTCAGCTATTAGTTCAACCGGTTTTACCTGAATATCAGTTTTTCCGCGGAGCGGCTTGCATCAAACCTCTGCAACCCTAAGGGAGAACTGAAATTTAATAGTTGAACTAGATGTCAGTAAATTTGAGGGCACTGACTTCCCAATAATTATTACCATAGATTTTCATGACAACCGGGACCGACGGCTTAACGTGCTCTCCGAGACACGGGCGTGAATCACCGCCAAACTTCCAAACTCCGGGCACCTATTATGAAATTCCTAAGAAAAACCCAAAAACACTTATTGAACGGATTTGAACCCGAGACCTCCTGATTAGCAGTTGCATACGTTATCCACTAGACCATCGAGGCAGTGACAAATATATACAATTTTTAATTAAAATATTCCTACAACCGTGCCATAGATCTCATGTTTTAAACCTTATTAGTGTAAAAAGTTCTTGTCTACTGCTACCTTTCATAATATTACTATTCCAAATACACTCCGAGATTAAAACACAAACTACATAAAATATTAAACATAAAATGATAAAACTATTGCGTTATATAAACAACGGGGACCGCATCCGGTCCGCACGAATTATCATAATATTTGCGGAACCGGAAATGGGATGACGTCACATGGCGGAGGCTTTTCGGGGTTCCGTAGTCGCATTGTGGACTCTGTATTTTATGTGTTGTTGTAGAAATTATTATGTTAATGATATTTTATCTAGCTTGACGTTATTGCTACAACATTTTTATTTCAATCTCATCTAATCTGACAACACATCTATGTGTATAGTTTTATTACTATTACAAAGGCTTTGACTGCCTTGTTAAGTCTAGTGGTTGACGTATGCGGCTGCTAATCAAGAGGTCTTGGGTTTGATTCCCGGGTCGGACTTAATGTTTGTTAATCTGATTAATTTTTGCTAATCTGTTAATAATTGTTTGGGAGTTTGGGTGTTTTCTATGTTTATTATGTATGTTTTTACAATATATATACATATATTAATGTATATATGTATTTTTTTTTTTTTTTTTTTTTTTTAAGCCTGCCAAAGTGACTCTACTCTGCCTGATGGAAAGCATGAGTAGAATCCAGGAGTAGGGGTCACCATGCTTATTGTGAGGGTAGGCAATGTAGCATGGTGACCCTTACCATGGCAGCCCGGTTAGATTATTCTGCATCATTCTCCCGGCCTTCGAAGGGCGGGAGAATGATGCAGAATGATTGGGCCTCCGGTCTCACACTCACCAACGAAATACGACAGCAAGAATGCTGTCATTATTAGGATGGTCTTCTGTGTGAGGGTAGTACTGGCCGGGTCGAGCCGGCCCATTCGTGCTGAAATCAGCGTGGCTCTACTACCTACAACCTTAAAACGCATACATGTATATACATATATTTATATATATATGCGTTTATATCAGTTGTCTAGCACCCATAGTATAAGCTCTGCTTAGTTTGAGATTTAATGATGATGTGTGTCTGACGTCCAAAATATTAATTTAATAAAGAAAAAAAAGTCTACGTGGATGATTTGTTTATCATTATAGACAAAAGACTGAAAACATTTGGTTGAAATAAAACACGGAGTTATACATATTAGAATCTGGATCTAGCCACTCAAACTGACTCACAGTCATTAGTGTATTGCCATCCTTTGAATTCTTCCTGAATCATGGTATTTGGTTCATGTAATCTCAGTCACTTGGTGAAAAACAAGGAAAGAATTTCTTACTAATTGCTTTCTGTAAAACTATAGTCTTACACCGTCAAGCCCGCCTTTTTATCCGTAGCATAGTTTTAACTGTAGAAATCTAAAAGAATATACTATTAGCTAACCTAATCTAATCTAAAACTTTACCACATCTCACAAAATTTGGCTCATATACGATTACTCCCACCCTCTAAGATATATCACTATTCAAATCTGGATTTACGAAAGACCAAGTTTGAACTCTAAATAAACGGTGTTACTACACAAAAAAATATCCAATAAGTGCTAAGCGGGTGTTGCCAGAAAAAAATAACAACTTGCAAAAATTTACAGAACCCTTGATAAATTTCATTATTCGTCGAGTTTTTTACCCGACGCACGGCCTAACACGATAAACCCTAGGTTGGATTAAACAGCTTTTTAAACTGCATTTTCTGTCTCTGTCCTTCTGCTACGATTATTTTGCTATCCTTTTCTGGTTGAATATTATTTAAGTAGCTTTTTTAGTGGCTCTAAAGTTGGTTGGAGTGTAATTTTCAATACTTTAAGTGTATTTTTTGTGTTTGTTTGTTTTGAGTTCAATAACACAATCAGTGTACTGTTTTTTTATTATTATTGTGTGGATTAATAATTGTGTAATGTTTGTGAGATTACCACGATCATTTGTTCTATGTCAGGGCCTATACTCTGTCCATTCCTTTAATATCGTCGCCCTCACACATCGCCATCGATTTGAAATCAAAATCAAACGATGTTATATTCTTTATGTCAGTATAGTAAATAAATAAAATGTGCACTATTATGATATATATTTGGCCCAGAACAAAGAAAACTTCCTAACACAGTCACTTGAAGGTCGGTTTAGTATGTGTTAAGTGATTTTTCAAATGCAATTTCTCATTTATTTAAACGTTATTAAAAATTAAATTTTACTAACACGTGCATAGTTACATTTTAAGTCAGTGGTCCAAAATAAATTAATTAATGCACAGAGTTATTGTTCTTTATTCTAAGTTTGAAATTAAATTCCAAAATTTCGGCTTAAATTCTTGTAAATAATCAATCTTGAAGCCATACTATTTTAATTTCCTTTTTATTTTATTAAATTCACAGAAACAATACTTACATGAAGTCAAATTATTTCAATCATAATAATATGATAGATTATTTTAATCGTTTAATCGATTTATCGTATTTCAAGAACTGTTTTACAGTTTGTTGTTTTTAGCTATGCATATGCCACTTCCCTACCCGTCTATAAAGTACGACATTACTTTAGTACATTATTACGAAAAAAAATACCGGTTATTTATAGGCGTGACCTGTCAAAAAGACAATAAACGAATGGACAAAGTATAATACATCTTGACTGCCTCGGTGGTGCAGTGGAAGTGTATGCGACTTATAGCGAACTTATAGGTGAAATCGAATGACAACGACAGTGTAATCTTTTGCAGTCATATTTATTATTTAAGCACTGATTTTCTACTCTATATTACTCTCTAAGATATATATTAGTGTGTCTTAATTTGCTCTTACAGCTACATTATATATTCTAAAACCTATCCCTATACTGCACATAAACACGTCTTGTTCTCAACGAGGAAATGATTGTCCGAATTCCTACGTGCTCGATAATAGGCACATATCTGAATGTGCTGGTCAAGCGTATCTCTGTATAAATTCCATCAATTACTTTAAACCATATATGACGCAGGAATATATGCTGTGCTTAAGGCTGCGGTTAAATATTTTGCTAAATTAATTATTGTTTTTTGTAATTATAAGCTATTTTTTTTATGTTTATATGGGAATAACCTCGACGCATCCTTTCATGTAAAATTTATTGAAACCGAACAACTCTGGAAAAAGTTATGCGTGATCATATATTTCCCGAAACCGATTAGAATGATGTGCAATGGGAGAGGCCTATGTCCAGCAGTAGACTGGGCTAGGCTGTTGATAATTGTGATGATGATTATATATTACAATCAATGAATACACAATTAATCATCCACTGTTTTACTACCCTTAGGATTAGAACTATTTTCCAAATGTATATGGAACTAATTACGGAGTATATCCTTTCAAACAAAAAAGGACTATCAAAATCATACTACTAACATAAAAAAAAAATATACGTGTCGAATTGAGAACCTCTTCAATTTTTTTAGTCGGTCTAAAATACACAGTTTTTTACAGATTTATGATTAGTGGTTTAGATTAATACTTTAAATCCTCACCCATAAGCTGATTTCTAACAAAAATATAACATTCTAAATTCAAAAGCATTTCTTAAATCCTTTAAACCTTTTCAGGTCTCTAAAACAGGTTATTTGCATAAACTATTTATAGAGGCTTGATGGTTTTATTGACACAGGCTTAGTTTTGTCCTGAAATGACTAAGGCATGTTGTTGTAAGGCCGCTATTAGCATTACAGTTGGAGTTTAGTCGACATTTTGTTTTTGAGGTCAGCTCTCAAGAGACGCTGGTTAGGTCAAACGGTTAGGCATGAATAGTTAAGATTTGCTAAATCTTCGGCTTGTGTTGAAAATATTTGTATATTCTTTAAATGATGTGTGTTATGTTCTAAGCTATCGTCAGAATAGAATAGAAAACTCTTTATTTGCACAACTTATTACACAGTTACAATAGAGTACATTAAATGACATATATATATGTAGTGTACAAAGGGCAGCCTTATTGCCAAAGGCAAGCTCTTCCAGGCAACCTTAGGGTGGATCAAATTGGATGGATAAATAAAATACTTTTATTATATCCATCCATAGACAGACATAGATGCAGACATACATACACATATATATACACACATACATACAAAATGGAAACTTATTCATAACCATAGTTAATTAATTAAATGATATTTTAAAAACAAAACCATAAATTTCATATCCTGGATCGTGATTACTTAAATTATGATTCATAGTATTCGTGAACCATTTTCTTAAATTTAGATTGTGTTTGCGCTTTCTTGGTATTAGGTAGTTTTATTATTTTGATTGTTATAATTACCTAAGCCTACCAAAGTGATTCTACTCTGCCTGATGGATAGCATGAGTAGAATTTAAGAGAAGCGGTCACCATCCTCATTGTGAACTCACACTATGGCTTCTGCATCATTCAGGGTCTTCAGTTTCACACTCACCAACGAAATAATTTTGTGATGGCTGTCTATTTATGCAACCTTTTTCATTGGTGCTTATTTGTTTAAAACTTTTTACGGCGTATTAAAAAAAAACTGTTTTTTAGAATTTATAACTCAAGTTGTGGTTAGTTTCTGGAATCATTTTGACGCAAGTTTGCTCAAATTGTTGATTTTATTTATGGGCTTTAATTTGCAATTATTTATATTTTAGTAATTTTTCTGTTTAATTTTACCCTAGTTATCTGTCATGCACGACCTCTTATCGACTCCAATGCAACCTCATGGTAATCGATTCAATAGTTCAGGGGTCGAAAGGACTCAAACAAACATTTTTTATTCCACATGTTTAACATTATTTACTTTCAGGATTAGTATATTTTTAGGACATATTTGATTAAGCCTTTAGAAATACTAATGAATGTTTTTAAACCTCACGTAGCAAATTTATGAGACAAATTTTAGGTCTACGTCGTAGATAGAGGTGCTACGTCGTAGGCTGCTACATCTACGTAGCTGTATCTTAAAACTATTCTGTTAGATATTCAGGCTTTATTTCATAGAGTTATCAGCTTATAGAGGTTTTACCTTGTTATATTATTAAATTAAAAGCACAAAAGCAAAGCCCTATCTAATTGAAAGTAAGGCGTCATCACATATGGCATTTTGAAGATAATTCAAAGAATACTTTATTTAAAGACTTCAGCATATTGAGGTACGCAAATTGTGGCGTCCGTTGAACGGGCATATGCCTGTAAACGTAGTGGGCACTGAGTTGTTATCTTAGGAACATTAATCATTTCTTGACGGTTTGGCCCAAGAAAAAGGATAAAGCGATTCCTGAAGGTCATTTAATTTTAAAACCAATCTTCCATAAATTAAATCTCCATAAACTCTAAATAGTGTATAAACCGTGTATTTGTAATTATTAACGTTATACTGTGTGGAGACGGATTAAGAATACAGAGTGTCACCACCCCTATTCATCCCGCGGGTGTCGTAAAAGGCGACTAAGGGATAAACTACGCAAGACAACATCAATGCAAAGGGAAGGAAAATTTGAAACTAACCCTATACCAACCCGTCTGGCCAGCGTGGTATAGTAGGCCAAACCCTCCTTTCTAAGGAGAGGCCTATGTCCAGCAGTGGACTGTTTAAGGCTGTTGATGATGATGATGACTGATGAACGTTATACTTATTTAGGCTACAAGTTAATATAAATAAGGTAAAGCTTGATTTTTTGAACACTTAACTATCTGTGTAATCTGATATTATATAATATATATTTAGTAATCAGTTTTTGATCGGGGCTCCGTAGCCTCCTTCCTCAAGAATCAAAGTATGTCCATGTCGTGTCCTTGTAGTTTAACCATAAAAGCGTACATAACAGACATTGAAAATTTTAGATTGAGATGTTTTTAAGAATATTTATAGCATACACTGCTTACACGCAAGCGGAGCCGCGGGCAAAAGCTAGTTTGTTATATTTGACAGCATTTAATCCAAAGAAGATGCAGATTACAACAAATAGCCTTGAGCACCACCCAAACCGCCTTGCAGTTTAGAAAAGACAAACAGCATCGTATTCAACATTCATGCTTTTCAACAGCTATTTTATACATCGACGATCGATCTCCTAAAAAAATTAATTTCGTCTATAAAATCATTTGAAAATGAGACCGCCTATTAACTCTAGTTTGAAACAATACAACAAAATCCGGATGTATATAATACCCGAACTCCGTTTCCCCGCTAAGTCCGCGCATCTGAACCATCGTACAACAGATTAGTGAACCGCTCCTAACCATTCCAGATATAATCTGTATGGCGATAGAGGATAGCGCGGAACGGACCGCTGATATGTCTGTCTTCGTTCCCAAAACTGATAAAGTAATTACAGATAATATGTGTTGGGTTCGAAGTTTTGTCTGTTATGATTTGGAACAAAAGCTAAGGAATACTTAATGATGAATATACTTACAGTAATAAGTTTACTGTAATTATAAAGGTTTAATAGGAAAAATGGAAAAAATAACCGAGGTTAAGCAACGACGGCGTGGTCAGACCTAGATGGGTGACCGTTTGTGGCATGATATGTTATGAGCGTTTCCGTGATTCGGAGATCACATTAAGCAGTCGGTCCCGCTTGTTATCATAAGATAACAGTCGTTAAGCTTAGTTGGAGGCCTTCGATCTTTAAAACTTACCACGTCAAGATTACGTAGCCACAACGTGTATTGCCAGTACCCAACCCGCACTCGGCCAGCGTGGGGACGTATGGCTTTAACCCTCTACTGAGAAAAGAATCGAGCCCAGCTGTGGGACAATATGGGTTGTTGATTGATTTATAGAACGACAAATGCTTCCTACTTTCTACTGGTGAAAATATTTTGATAAAGTAAAACTGTTTGCTGTGAGCAAGTTCCTCAACAATTTACATTGCGGGGCTAGGGGCTCCTTTCAGGGTACACCTGGTTCCTCGACTTATAGTACCGGAGGCGGCGTGCGGTTTTAGTCGGTTCGAGTCCGACATAACCATCAACTGGTGGTATCCGGGGGGATTTCCGCACGAAAAAAAAGGGGGCTCCTTTCAGAAGAGGGTTAAGGCCATACATAACACACTGTCCTAGTGCGAGTTGGGGACTGCAAAGATAACGTTGTGCCTACGTTGCTACGTTGTTTAAATTTTTTTTTAAATATTTTAGGCTTAGTATATATGAAAAATCGCTCCAGCTTCTAAGATAAGCCTTCAGCCCGCAGGCCAGTGGCAAGGTGACGATGCAGAAATCCATTCAACGTGGTTTTTACGACCTTCTTGTTATAATACATTTTTTTGGCCCCGCTTCTCTTCATGATACCGGGTTTTTGTAGCTGTTCTGTTTCTTCTTTGTATATATTTGCGTTTTCATGCTCTTTCAATAACGCTGTATGTACAAAAAGAAAATAATATACAAAGAAAAGGTTGTACTAAATGATTTTTTTGCGTTTTTGAAAATGAATCTATAAAATGATACTTAGTAAGTTTCAAGTCGCACTTAAAACCATTAATTATTTATTTTAGTGACATCTTTTTTTTCAATTATTACTTAAGATTATGTCATCTTCCGAGCCTTATTCCCTAGTTTATTTGAGGTCGGCTACTAGTTCAACCGGTTTTACCTGAATTTCAGGTTTTTCTCGGTTTGACCTCCGCAACCCTAAGGGAGAACTGAAATTCGAAGATTTAACTAGTTGTCAGTATATTTGAGGGCACTGAACTCCCTCATGAACATCTATGGCATTAATTGCCATAGATGTTCATGACAACCGGGACTGAATCACCGCCAAATTTCCAAACTCCGGGCTGCTATTAGGAATTTCCTAAGAAAAACCCCAAAAACACTTTTTTGGCCCGACCCGGGATTTCAACCCGAGACCTCTTGATTAGCAGTCGCATACGCTAACCAATAGACGAACGAGGTACTATGTATATTTTAATTAATATACAAGCTTTCGCTTGCGGCTCCGCCCGCGTCTTTGTCGGTTATCGTGGTAAAAAGTAGCCTACATCCTTTCTCAGGCCTTAATTCAGCCATGTGAGTTCGTTGTCTTAATGACTTGTATGTCATAAATTTATCTATGAACTAAAAGCACGTAAAATCGTTCTTTCGATATAAATGTCTATAGGGTTGTTAATAACTATTCAAAGTAAAACTCTGGTCCATGATTTGACAAATAACAATACTGATTTGTTGGGTATAAATTACAGTGAGTTGGTAGAACATGCTTATTGAATTTTCTATTTCTACTAGCTTTCGTCTGCGGCTCTGCCCGCGTGTGTGTCAGTTATCGCGGTAAATGTAGCCTATGCCCTTTTACAAGCCTTAGACTATCTGGGTCATCTTCCTAGCCCTTATTCCCAAGTTTATTTGGGGTCGGCTACTACTAGTTCAACCGGTTTTACCTGAATATCAGTTTTTCCACGGAGCGACTGGCATCGGACCTCCGCAACCCTAAGGGAGAACTGAAATTCGAAGATTGAACTAGTTGTCAGTATATTTGAGGGCACTGACTTCCCAATAACGATTGCCATAGATGTTCATGACAATCGGGACCGACGGCTTTGCGTGCTCTCAGAGGCACGGGCGTGAATTACCGCCAAACTTATATAAAATTTTATTTAAATCGGTGCAGTGGTTTTTAAATTTATCGCGGACAGACAGACTGATAGACGTGACGAAAATCTGCAGCAGTATTAATGACATTGTACAAAATCTGACTAAAATAAGAAAATATCGCTGCGAGTGAAATATGTAAAATGATTTTGTATATAATATTATTTTTTAATTATATTAGATCTAATGTAATTATATTGTTATACTGGTTTTATTTAAAGTAGGAAGCTTTTACGGATCATTTTCCTAAAATTTAAAAAAAAAAATTTTTTTTCTTTTTTTTTATGTTCGAAATCAAAGTTTAACAAAATTTAACACCACATTAATTAATCATTTTAACAAGTAACGTAAATCAATGAATATAATTATGTCCATACAATAAACATCGAAGTCTTAACGACTCTTAAAATTGATAGTGCTCCAGGAATTGATGGATTCAATAACACATTAATTAAGAAACTTATGTATCAAATAATAGAACCGCTTAAGATAATCATAAACCAAAGTCTCATAACAGGGATTGTACCAGAAGAATGGAAAACTGCAGTTATAGTTCCTGTCCACAAAGGAGGTACAACAAATTTAACAAACAATTAGCGGCCTATATCTCTGTTACCAATATTTGCCAAAGTCATGGAAAGGATAGTAAACAAGCGCCTTGTGAAGTATGTAGAAAGAAACAATTTGTTAACGGCCTCCCAGTTTGGTTTCCAGAAGGGAAAGTCAACTGAGGATGCTGTAAAAATTCTAACTGAGGAAATTGTTACTCACCTGGACAAAGGTCAAGCATGCGTCGGAGTCTTTCTTGATATAGCTAAAGCCTTCGATACCGTATCCACTCATATCCTATTAAAAAAGCTTGAAGGCATTGGAATACGCGGCATTGCTTTGGATTGGTTTCGAAGCTATTTAACAGGGAGAAAGCAACTAGTTAGGATGGACTCCTGGATGAGTTCTCCAACAGAAACAGACTTCGGAATACCGCAGGGAAGTGTGCTGGGGCCCACGCTGTTTTTATTATACCTAAATGACTTGGCTTCATTGCCACTACCTAATGCAAAAATTATATGTTACGCAGATGACACGGCTCTTATTTTTCATGATTCTACTTGGCACGGGTGTTTGCTGAAGGCAGAGCAGGGAATGGCCCTGGTAACTAACTGGCTATGTAATAATCTTTTGTCTCTCAATACTGATAAAACAAAGTTCCTCTGTTTCCATAAGACCGGTGCTTCTTCTCCTATATCATTTCCGAATATCAAAATCCATGATTATAATCTACACCAAGCTACCACAAACAAAACCTGTGACTGCAGTGAAATAATGCGAACTAAATCCATAAAATATCTTGGCGTTGTCATTGACGAGAAACTATCTTTCCATGAACACATAGCTTCTCTATCGGCGAGATGCAGAAAACTCATTTACGTAATGAAAGGACTTAGAGATGTCGCCAATATTGAATTACTTAAAACCGTTTATATATCACTCTGCCAGCCAATTCTGACATATTGTTTGAGTGTTTTTGGGAAGGAACAGCTTCAACGCACCTAATACAGTTGGAGAGAGCCCAGAGATCAATACTCAAAGTAATGCTCAAAAAACCAACTAGGTTTCCTACAGTGGATGTCTATAAGGCTATTGGTTTCTTGAGTATTCGACAGCTGTATATATTAAATGCAGTTATCTACACGCACAACTTAGTACTGGGCTCCGTTAACTATGATTCAATGGTGAATGCAAGGGTTTTTAAGATCAATACTACAAAATTCAAAACTAGTTTTGCAAAAAGGTTTCCTAAATATATGTTTCCCTTCTTATATAACAAATTGGCGAAGACGTGTGACCTGCGGCACTGCACAAAGTACCAAGCTAAAACTAAAATTAAAGAATTTATCTCCGGTTTGAATTGCAGGGATACAGAACTACTTTTAAAACATATAAGTTGATGTGTTATACACTCACTCACACATACATACACTTGCACACCCACACACACACACACTCACACACACACACACTCACACGCACACACACACACTTGCACTGAGAATTTTAAATAGATGTATTATTAGTATTAACAAGTAGATATAAGTCCTAGGCATAAGATAATCTTATCGTTTGATAGCCACAACACAGGCTCCGCCTAGTGTGGCTGTCACAGTAAATGTTAACATTTTTGTATCGTATTCTTGAAAATAAACATTATTATTATATTATTATTATTATTATTAACGACCTTCAGCCCAAGCCAATCAAGATATGTGTACACTGGACTCAACATTTTTTTTAAATTTTTAATTTAAAGATTTCTAGATAACAATAAATTTTGTGTAGTTTATTAATAAAACTACCCTAGTCCTGCGGTTTTACTCGAACTTATTGTCTTAAATCCCGGGTAACGCCGCGGAGCAGAGTTATTCTAAAAAAAATAGCATAAGTTATTCCTTCTGTCATCAGCTTTCTGGCAGTGAAAGATCCGTCAAAATCGGTACGCCATTTCAGTTAATATCCGTAAACAGTAAGATAGGCAAAAATAAAATATTTTTTGTTGCATGTATCGGATATACTTTCACACGTATTTATTAGAATTTTAACAAAAAGGAACCGACTTCATAGATAAACTATACCGAGTACCCAAATCGCGACAATTGTGCCTATGATATTGAAGGAGTTCCCTCGATTTCCTTGGGATCCCATCATCAGATCCCGATATGGTGATGATAGAACCACCTGTAAGCTACGGCCATTCCAATGCAAAAATAATTTCTGAAATCGGTTCATAAACGACGAAACCTCCTCTTTTTTTTTAAGTCGGTTTATAATAATGTTTATTTGAAATTACAAGCTGACACTCTTAATTTTATTTATTTGTATACATATAAAACTAGTAAAGTTTTGTTTAAATTAAAAACTAATATTGTTTTCACTTACTTTAGTTTACAATTCCGCAATTACCTACAAGTAATTAAACGTACTAACAAAACAAACAAAAGAAATCGTCTTAAATGATTTTACCACACACGTATTTCATTAAAAATCTCAAACTGGATACAAACTGCATCACGTCTGCAACTTACATTTAAAAAAGTTTCACCCTCCATGCGCATGCCTTAATAGATAGGGTTGCCACGGTCCGGCACGTTCCTCTCATTAAACTAATGAGTTCGTGGACATCCAGTGAATTAATTGCGCGACTGTGCGGTGGCAACCCTAGCTCGAGTGTGTATATAATTGTTGCATCACCACCCCTCAAATTTGCTTTTAAATGTACTCTTTGAACTCTTGTCTGAATAATTTTCCGGGACAAGTTATTAAACGCGTATATTAGAACACGAGAGTATTTTTAAAGACTACCTATATTTTCTTACCCTATGTCAAAACTCGATTTTCAACTTCGACATAAAATTATTCTATTTTTCTGAAACTTCTTTGAACGAGCCTGGTTTGATTGGGGTCTCTTCTTATTAAAACGCTGTCAGATACATTCTAAGACCTACGCTGTCCAGGTTATGAATAATGTCTTTAGAAAGTCTGACTGCCAGTTATAGAATAAAATGACTTTTTTGTAGAAATAAATAATGTAATGCCATGTCAATATTTGATCAATGAGATGAAAAATTTATCTTGTCAATTATTTTTGAGTTCAAATTTATTAGTACTCATAAATAAAATCGAAGAGTCTGTTTGTTGTATTAAATAAATAGTTTTTTCATCATCAACAGCCTTCAACAGTCCACTACTGGACATAGGTCTCTCCTTTGAAAGGAGGTTTTGGCCTCCTATACCACGCTGGTCAGACAGGTTGGTAAAGGGTTTGTTTCAAGTTTTCCTTCTCTTGGCAGTGATGTTAGCTGCTTATTTTGTTCCTTTAGACGCCTCTTACAACACCAATGAAATGAATAGGGGTGGAGACACTATGATTTACTAAATCCATATGAAATTATATTTCATACTTACACCTCAAAAGTCAACATAACAATTTTGGTCTATCTGTCTGTCTGCCTATTTGTTCCGACTGATTCCCTCTAACGAGTGGACTTATACAGCAAGAAAGCTGATAACATAAGGAGTTACTTAAGCTATTTGTTTTAGGCTAACTTCGTTCCGCTACCTTAAAAAAAATGCCTAAAACAATGTAACCAAAAATTGTAAAAACAATGTTGGAAAAGAGTGTCCATGGAGTTTCTTGTCTGTTCTTCTCCATGGGATCTACGAATTGGAACAGACGATTAGCTTCACGACTGACTACTGACTGACTACTGATTGACTACTTGACGTTTCAAAAGTGCCGTTGTATTGGTGTATTTGAAATAAAAATGGTTTGATTTGATTTGATTACTCGTAATTTACAACAATAACCGCAAGTAACACCACAGGACTCAGTTAGTATAATTTATATCTAACCTCTCAGACATCTTCAAATAATAAATTTCAAGTATTTTACTGCAAAGGTGACCTATCAGGGTTATTCAATTGAACGTTAGTGAAATTTGTTTACGTTCAAGTGCAAATGTTTGTTTTGAAAGTAACGGGATCAATCAATCTATTTACTTCTATTACAACACTTAGTTACTAGAATCTAAGTCCCCCTCAGATTCTGAGAAGGAGACACATAACCTTGCCATCCCAGATCCCATAACGATTTAGAAAGAAGTGTACTGTTAGGCTAACAATACCCAGGAGTATTTTCTGTCACAGGTACATTTATGGCATGATATTTGCAAATCTTGGGTCCATCTGGAGTAGGTGGTAATAGTCACTGAACTATATCTCTTCCTTTAGTCCTATCTTTATGCTATTAAACTAGAGTATCCTATATTGTATGCCATAAAAAACTCAAAATGTGTCATACGCGTTACACAGAAAAAGAGATAAGAAACTTTTTCTCTGGAAATATACTGAAACACTATTTTTAAGTAAATCCGCTAGCCACAAGTTTACTTAATTCATAAATAATACCTACTGTTACATTAGAAGTAACATAAGTTTAGTTTATCGAGCGATCGATAGATGGCGTACCTTACTAATTCTGAATCGCGATATTGTTTGATTCACAATTTTTGTCAATCCTATCAAGACACATGTATTGGTTCTATAGTTGTGTAAATATATAGAGTATAGTGTGATACGGTGGTTTTATTCGAATCACCCCAAGTGTCGCGACAGTAGTATCATAGATCTCCCTGCGAACACCTACAATGATATTCTTAGGATTATTTTCAGTTGTTGTAACATAAACCTCTAAGTATACCTTTTTCAAACCTTTATAGCTTCGCCTGGGTATCAAACCTATCATATTTATATCATTAATCATTGCGATAACAACACTCTGGGGACAAGCAGACATGATGGATCGAAGTACGATGTTAATATTGAGAGATATTGTTGAAAATATGTTACTGTTTTGATATACATGCGGTTGCACAAAGATGGGTAAACGATTTACGAACCTATATGATAATATAGGTACAGTCTATAAATTATAAATTTATCTTTAAATAAAATTGTATTTCGAAAATGTATGTCATTTTTCCAAGAAAAAATATTTCATGGATTAGTTGTACGTTTTTAATATTTTATGAAGGTGTATTTCAATTTTCAACAATTCTTACTTATTTTAAGTATTAGAATTTTAATCAACACGCATATTCTTAAATGTATTTAGTTGTATATATTACATGTCATCCATATTAATATTATATTTTAGAAGCAGCATTATCTCACTTTTAAATCAACAACAAAATGTTTTAAATCTTTAAGGTCCTAAATCGAATCGAAACCTTCCCAACCAAATAAAATAATATATGCCATCATAAATTCGCTATAAATTATTTCATAGCAAAACATTCCTATAAATTATATTAACGGTCTTACAGCTGTAGACATTTGAACAAAAACTCATCAAGACAGTAATATTGCATTCTGAGATGATCGTTGTTTTTGCTCTAACTGAAATGTCGCATCTACATGTCATTATATGACTTGCAAGTGTTAGAAATGTCTGTATAGATATAGTAATGTAAAACGTATTAAATATTTCAATTATTACTTACCACATATTGCATTGCTTCGTAGCTGTGCGTAATTTTAAGAACCTGTAAATATATGCGAATACATAAATTTCATTGTAATGAAATTATGTAAAATTAGATATATTGTAATACGAACCCAAAAACTATTTCTAAGAACCTCTTTTTCGAATTCTTGTCAACAGCTAATATAAAATATTTATGAAAACGTGACGACTTTTGATATTACTAAAATGAGTATTACAAGCTCGAGAAATACTCGTACGCAAAATTCATTTTTATACACGAAATAGCTCGCAGACGCTCTCCTCATATTTCTATTAAAATTCATAATGTATGGCCATAACATTAATATTAAGAAAATAATGCCACTAAAAGATCAAAGTACTGAAGGATCAAGTGTCACCTGTAGACTATTCTAGTTAAAACAATATCATACAACAGTTTACGAGGGCGCGCAAATTAGAAACGCGACTTTTTGCGAACTCCGTAACATACAGACGATAAATTGCGACGGTTAATTCTGGCCGTTTTTGCACTTTTGTTTTAAGATGGCTGACGAACTGAATGTTTTTTAGGACTCCATATCGTCAAATTATTTTCTAACATTTTTTTCATTTCATTTATTACACGCTTTTTATTAGCTTCACCTGTATGTTTGTTTGTATGTTATTACACGCTTTATATTAGCTTCACCTGTATGTTTGTATGTTTGTTTGTATGTTTGTTTGTATGTTTGTAAGCGACTCCTTTGGGGGCGATTTTGACCGACTTTAAACGGCCAGATTTCGTTCAAACTTTGTAGATTTATCGAGGACCGATGACAATACAATAATTTGAAAAAAAAAACAAAAAAAAAAGTATAAATTTTTTTTTTAGTCGAGAAAAAAAATATAGTTTTAAAAAACTAAACAAACACGCTTTTAAACTAAAAAGTAGAAAATAATTTAAACTAAAAAGTAAAAAATGTAACAAAGCGTGGGGTGCTTTCTGAAAATATTTCAATAACGTCCCCACGCTTTGTTACATTAAAATTATTTTCTACTTTTTAGTTTAAAAGCGTGTTTGTTTAGTTTTTTAAAACTATATATTTTTTTGTATGTTGGTTTATAATATGTTTGTAACCGACTCCTTTTGGTGCGATTTTGATCCACTTTAAACGGCCAGATTTCGTTCAAACTTTGTAGATTTATAGAGGACCGATGACAACACACAAATTTGAAAAAAAAAAAGTTTTTCAGTCTTAAAAAAAAAATATTTTTAAAAAACTAAACAAACACGCTTTTAAACTAAAACGTAGAAAATCATTATAATGTAACAAATCGTAGGGTGCTTTCCGAAAATATCTCAATAACGTCGCCCCACGCTTTGTTATATTAAAATTATTTTCGTTTTAGTTTAAAAGCGTGTTTGTTTAGTTTTTTAATAACTATTTTTTTTTATGTCATGACTTGCTTTAATTTAAATTATGTATCTTTGTGGAAGTATAGTTATGTTCTACTCAATTTTGTTGGGTTTTATTATTAACTGGAGTTGATATAGGTATATATAAGCGCTTAGAATTTTGTTTATTCTGAAACTTGTGAAACATGTTTATTCATTACTAGCTGTTGCCCGCGGCACCGCCCGTATGTAGGTCCGTCATGACGGAAAATCCATTCAGTAGTTTTTGCGTGAAAGAGGAACAAACATACATACTCACAAACTTTCGCGTTTATAACAGTAGTTCGGATTGTTTTTAAGTAAATTTGTCACAATAGATAATAGAGAGGTACACGTATAGCGAATTTACAGAACATATTTACACATATTAAAAAGTACACATTATAAAAAAAAATGATTGACAAACAAAAGAAAATACATTAAGATTCGACACACCAGAGAAAGTTAATAACATATGAAATTATATTATTGAAGATGATATCTTCTAACTCAACTATACGCCCGTATGTTTCACAGTAGGGTTGTCGCATGAATCCTGATTGCAGTCGTACGTGCCACGAATAACGCTCGGTCGTTATCTGATACCGTAAACGGTTATTTATAGGATAAATCTCTGGTTATTTCGCCTAGTTATGCCTTGACCGTGAATGTCTTTATTTCTTGTTATATAAGGCTGTATTTTGTGACTTTCTTTGAATTGCTAAGATGTTTGAATTACAAAAAGGATGTAATTTGATAGATGGTAAGTGCTTCATAATGCTCTAACATGAGGTAAGTTCATAGTGTGTGGCAACCCTAACCCACACATAGACCAAACCGACATAGGCAAAAACACGAAACTTTATAATTAGTGCCATTTAATTATAAAATCCCTTTTAGATCATGATCACTAATTGAAATAAGTAAACGTTTTTAATTAATTAACTACTAAACAGATTCTTTGCGGAAAGCTATTTTTTCGTACGAAATATTTTTTCTTAAAGAGATCGAGATCCTAGAGTAATCACTATAAGATTTGTTATGAGTGACTGATTGTGAGTAATTGACATTGATTTTAATAAAATTGGTTACTTCAAATGTAAATGGAGTTGTCAGGATAAAAGTTTATTAGTAGTCTTTGTGAGAGTAAGTTAATATATTACTGATTAAGTTTGTTACTTGTTAATTAGTTTTCAGGTAGGTAGTAATACCTAGATCCCAAAGGCATGGAAATACTTTTCAACAGTAATTTTCAGATGCCTGATTGAAGACATAATTTGCATACGTCATTATATGCAGATTTAGAATCTACCTTAATATCGAACCTTGCAACTTTGAGCTTGAAATATATAACGCCAGAGTCCATATATTATAGTTTGTAAACCAAAGAGATTCTATTGTCTGCATTGTAACTTGTAGAAATGTCTCCTTCAAATTTTGACTAGACACCATCTCTGCTGACACCAAACTTGAGCTCGCAATACTAATAAACTTCTAAGGCTGTAATTACACTGTTAGACAAACACGTTCATGTGATCCAATTAGCGACAACCCTAAACTAGGTTGTCGCTTCCCATTATTTTAATCACCACTTCGTGACTAGACCCTTCCTTATAATTTATATTTGTAAAGATGGGTGTACACTTACGACAATGTCATGTCAAAAAAACTGTCAAAATATATTTGTGTGTATATTTTAAGCCATGAAGCATGTTTTTAGTAAAGAAAAAAAAAATAATAATAATAAAAAAAAACTAAGTACAATATAGTAGGTAAACAAAATACTGTTATATATAGTCGGGAAACACCACGGAATACACTTATATCCAAATAAAATCAAGTAGGATGTGACACAGGTCACATGCCAAGCATGATATAACCCAATCAACTTATTATTCAATGTTCCAGCAAGGTAACAGATTGTAGTACACAGAAGGAAAAAGAATAGCAGGGCCAAAACTCAAAAGTTGTTTTTATCATAAAAGTGTTTTTTAACCCGACTACGGCAGGTCCAAAAAGAAGAGTTTCCAAAGTTAAGGCGGTTTATTATGTCTGTTCGTTCTACCAAAGCGCCTAATCTTAATGAGATGTGAATAGATTTGTAGTAATCGCCCAGGTCACGAAAGCTGTACAAAATTTATCAAAGTATTAACGTGGTCGGGTTAAAGTTTTTTTTTTTTTTTATTATTAACGTTAATATTTATCCAATAAAATGTTATTACTTTAGAAATTTCAGAATTTTATAGCTTTCTGCTTATCATTGGAAAAAGTAAAGTTAATATTTAAGTCTTACGAGCCAAATCATAAAAACTTTATTAGTAAACACTATGCAAACATTATTTGCTCCATCAAAGACTTCGTACCTCCTAATTAACGTCACACTTCCAACGGTTGCTCGCTGCAATCGCTCGATGAAATCGCACAGTCGTCAGTGTGTACAACTCCTTATTAACCTCGCCCTGTCATTTTATACTGATAATTAATGATCATTAAAGTAGGTACATAATTTGGAAACAGAATGACTGGGAGCTAAAAGAGTTCGATTCCCGGGTCAGACCAAATATTTGTGTGATCCATAAAATATTTGTTTCGGATCTGGTTGTTTGCTATGTATAATACGTATGTATTTACAAAAAAAAAGTATGTTTATGTATTCATATCAGTTGTTTAGTACCCATAATACAAGCTCTGCTTAGTTTCGGACTAGATGATGTTGTGTGTAAGAAGTCCGAAATATTTATTTATTTATACTCTGTCTAAGATTTAAGATGCTAAGAGAATATTCTGGTTATTTAATTAAGGTTTAATGACCTCATAAAGTAACTTAAGTTATAAGTATGTGGTTTACTCTGCCTGATAGAAAGTATGATTAGAATCCAAAAATTATTGGTCACCATTCTCATTATAAATGGAACCAAATCAGCATGGTGACCCACACTATGGCGGTCTATTAAGATACTCCGTCATCTTTGGGTTGCAAGTTCGTTTTCACCCTATTTAAATTAGTTAAAAATGAATAAAAATAAAATATTTCAACAAAATCTTTTGCTGGCTTTACTGAATTCTAGGTACTTGAATATGTTATTATTGCTCTTAGAGATCTTTATACATAATTCAAGTCTGAATACGCTTCGGTTAGCTACTGAGAAAGCCCAAAATCTTTTTAGTGCAAAACGTTGCTATTAACGTACATTACCTAATCGCACGTGAAGCGCGATACTATCTGAAGGATTAAATTTAGTGGAGAAACTGAATTATTCATCCATATACTCAATAGCACATTATGGATGTAAATGTGTTGTATATGTTGTAATATAATATTCTGTGTAGTGCTCAATCTAGATCACTTAATACAATGTCATACATGTATCGATTTTGATTGTGCGAGTATTACAAACTTAGAAGACTTGTTGAAAGTCTTAGAATGATTTTTATGTTCCTAGCTAAACCTCGTAGTTGTTTTTGTACCTTTAAAATAACAACGATAAAAGTAGCCCATGTTACTTTTTATATTAAAACCTGCCTGTCAACTTTTTTTATTCAGGACAAAAAACAGTTGCGCAATTAAAAATTACATAATTTGTCTTAATGTTTGTGTGATCCGCAAATATTTGTTTCGGAGTCTGCGTGTTTTCTATGTATAATATGTATGTATTTCCAAAAAAAATGTAGTATGTTTATATCAGTTGTTATGGGTACTACCCATAATACAAGCCCTGCTTAATTTGGGACTAGATGACGTTGTGTGTAAGACGTCCGGAATATTTATTTATCTTTATTTTTACTAAGAGGTTTGAGATGATTTAAACAGTATTTCTGTGGCAATGTTTAGCATGACTGTAGAGTCCAAAGGATCGTGAGGTATTAGACTTTTAATAAAAAATCCCGTCAATATTAGTCCAGAGATTACTCAATATTTTTTTTTATAAGTACAGTACACACTTTTATATATATTTAGTTCAAAGCTGTTGATTTGTTATTATAAATGAACATTAATTTTGTTTATTTGAATAGATGCATAGGTTTTCATAATGGTTCAACATTTTAGCTAAATGAATGCCAATGGCGGAGTTTAGCGGAGTCTCCTAATACAGGCTTCTCATTGCTGAACAGGAGACCCCAACCACTAGATTGTAATCTGTTGAAGAAATAAATAAAGATATTCTTAATGGTTTAACTGTTAACATACGTTATAATAAAACTTGATAAGTAACAAGCAATAATCAATTCTAATACCCAAAACATAAGTCAACAATTTCTGATGTACTCTTTCTCTGTTTCAGATCCACCCACGGCACCAATGATTACTGGTTATATACCTGGTACTACATTGTCAGCGGGGACAGTGCAAAAGCTATCTTGTATTTCGTCTGGAGGCAATCCACTAGCCACTCTAACATGGTTCAAGAATGACAAAAAGGTAAGTATAATAATTTTTTGAAATTTAACGTTTTTTTTTTGGAAGAGCATAATTTTATACCAAGTGTAAGATCTTTTCTTATATGACTTTCTGTATTGTGTTGTGATAGTATATGCATACAATCGTAAAATAAAAAAATATATCAAGGGCAAGATGGAAAACTGACTTACTTCAACGTAAAGGCACTATACCTTAACGCTTAGAAATATCGTAGTACTTTCTCATAATGATAATTATTTAAAGAATCTTATCCTGATAAGTTACATTTAATTAGGCTCAAAATGTTTATATACAACTAGTGCTTGCCCGCGGCTCCGCCCGCCTGTTAGTTTGTTAACACGATACATAATAGAAGGCCACAGCACAGGCTCTGCCTAGTGTGGTTGTCACAGTAAATGTTAACATTTTTGTATATTATTCTTGAAAATAAACATTATTATTATTATTAAAAGATTTGAACCTTTTAATTGCACTATAAAGGTACCCTTTTTTATTCTGTTGTAATTTTAATTGAGTTGTATTTATCTTTGATGCAAGAATTACAAATACCAATTCAAAAATAATATATGTCCATCATCACAAACCTTATTTTTATTGAAAACTAGCTGATGCCCGCGGCTCCGCTCGCGTTTTAGAGGTATCAAAAATAGATGTTGGCCGATTCTCAGACCTACTGAATATGCATATAAAGTTTCATAAAGATCGGTCAAGCCGTTTCGGAGGAGTATGGCAACGAAAACTGTGACACGAGAATTTTATATATTAGATATTATTTCATTTTCAAAAACTAACACTGATAAAAAGAGAAAATCCATATATTATCAGCAACTAAAAATATTAAAAATGTACAGATTGAACATAAAGAACGTAGATATCATAAATAACACTACAAATTATTTATATAATATTTTGTTACAGATTCATTCAGTTACAAAACAAACGGAGCGATCAGTATCAGCTGAGATTTCAATACTGACAAATGTAACTGACAACCAGGCACAGTACAGGTGTGAGGCAACGAACAGTGCGACAGAGATACCCCTGTTTGAGACCGTGACGTTAAACGTTTATTGTGAGTACCAGGGACCAACCCTCATTCAAACTTATCCAATGATATGAAGCACGTTTTTTATTTGTTTTTACTGCCTATATATAAGATGACAAAGTACGTCTGTATTTTATTGGCGAGTTTATTTTATAAGAAGGTTTTTTGAGAGGTATCATCATCATCAACAGCCTTTAACAGTCCACTGCTGGACATAGGCCTCTCCTTGAAATGGAGGTATCGGCCTACTATACCACGCTGGCCAGACGGGTTGGTATAGGGTTGGTTTCAAGTTTTCCTTCTCTTTACATTGATGTTGTCTTGCGTAGTTATCCGTGTGGTGACGGATTAAGAATACAGAATTTCACCACCCCTATTCATCCCACGCGGGTGTCGTAAAAGGCGACTAAGTGATAAACTATGCAAGACAACATCATTAAGACGTATAATCACTGGATATTATTTCGATAATATTGTATCGAAAAATAAATAGATATTAAATTTTTAAATCTTATTAGAAAAAACGCGTAAGTAGTCATTTTAATAAATTCTAGTCTAGATAATATTACAATAATATTATAACATTACAAACAAGAAAATTGTAACATTAATTAAGACAACAACTGTATAACCGAACTGTATAGTTAAAATGTGAGTTTATATTAAAAGCGAATATTATAACTATCGTCTCGTTCTAATTATTTTTCATTATAACGTTCAAATAAGAATGTTCTTCGTTACAAAGAACTTTTTATATTATAAAATTTGCTTAGTTCGCAGTTGAATCTACAAAATTGAATGTATAAAACACTAGCTTTTGCCCACGCCTCTGCCCGCGTGTTTATCAGTAATCGCGGTATATACTTTCCTGTAGCCTATATACTTTCCTAAGGTTCCGTCTATCTCTTTACCAAAATTCATCAAAATTGGTTCAGCGGCTTAGGCGTGAAAACGTAACAGGCAGACAGTTATTTTCGCTTTTATAATATTAGTAGGGATTAACAACTAAAAATATATGCAAATTAGAATGGATTTATGGAAATCAAATAATCTTATTCTAATTATCTTTCTAGAATAGTCTACTAATATACTTTTTAATTTCACAGTCGCCCCAGAAACAGTCAAAGTCCGTGTAGTACCTGAAGAACTAAAGGTTGGCATTGAAGCCACTCTGTACTGTGACGCAGCATCAAGTAACCCTCCCGCAACCCTTTCCTGGTGGCGAGATGGTATACCTGTACAAGGTCAGAATAGTCTTTGTAAAAAATTGTAGTATATGTACTAGAAGATCATCTATGTATATGGATTTTATTAACAATAAAACTATTCTTAGGTCTCCCGATGCAGCAAAAGAAAGGCCTCCATGGTGGAACAGTGTCGACTATAGAATTAAAAATGAATATCACAAAGGATTTGAACGGAGCTGTTTATACATGCCAAGCAATGAACGAGGCACTGCAAAGAAGCGTCCATGATGCGCTGGCTCTAAAAGTTTTATGTTAGTATAATATTAAACTGACCTAAAAAAAAGTATTTTAAAAATACAAGTTGCTGTCTTCAAAAATGTACTAGATGTGACTGTAGCTAAATTGAAATTTTCTAGATGCGCCAATATTCGACGAGACGACTCCTTACCCAAAAGTTGGTGTAGAAAACGAGCAGTTGATCATTGTTCTTCGAGCTGATGGTAACCCTGGTAGTATCACATACACCTGGACCAAAGATGGACTGCCTATCACACAGTCTTCTTATAGCACTGGTAGTAAGTTTAAATTTAATTATTAGTTTAATTATTATATTTATACTCATAGATACAGAATTTAAATCATCATTACCATTTTTTTATCAGTCTCTGAATTTCATTTGTGCCAAAATATAAAAGATTTTGTATGATCCTTCATATGTAAATGTTCATTCTGTAATTGGAGACTTTTGGAATAATCACATAAGCCGACTATTCTGAGATCCAAATAACCTTCATATACAGTTTTACTTTTAATTAAGTATTTACTTTATGAAAAATATATGAATTGTAGTTATCTTCAATATTCTAGTTCAATTTTGAAGAGAACAAGAATGTAATTTCACAACCATCAAGCAACTAATATTAGATTTTATATTAAAATATTAATATCATATCACAAAGCAGAAATATTTATTTATTAGGTACACTTTATGTTTCAATTATAACATGGCTTTTTGTACACTTGTAATCTTCGTGTGATGACGTATTCTTCAACAACCAATAATGTCCCACGGCTGAGCTTGGTTAATGCCGTAAGTCCTTACGCTGGTCGAATGCAGGTTGGGGTCTGTCAAAACAAATTGTGACTACGTAGTCTTGTCGTTGGATGTTTTTAAGTCGCCCAAAGGCTTCTAACTAAGCTGCATCTTATGATAACAACCGGGATCGACTGGTTAACGACATATCATGAAACAAAACGGTCACCTATTTAGGTACTGTCGTTGCTTTCCCTTGGTGATTCAAATCACCTTATGCTACTTATCTATAAGCGCTTCTCATGATGGCGTATGATACATAATGGCACCATTGTTGTTCCTCCCCCATATGTATCGTAGGAGCTGACTAAGGGAACAAAGTATACAGGACAGTAACGCTGCCTAAAGAAAGGAACCTTGACATAATCTCTATGCCAATTAATCCGTAGGTCAAAATCTAATATCTAATGAGTGTCCTGTATCTAGAAATAGACTTATTTATGTAAAGAACAACACTCATAGAAAAAAAATGCAAACAGTTTTCATATTAATATAACCAAAACTTGAGAAACCAAAATGAATTGAAAATGAAGAGACGGACTAACTCAAAGTGTAATCAGTTATAACCAATGGCAAAGTTCCCCTCTCTAAATTAATTTTAGCTATTTCAAATATCAATTATACTGTCAAAACATCAGTAATTTCTAATTATGATACCATATTGAAGTTAACACAATCTAATAGAATTTACTACTGCGTTTCAGTAACACAAATAATAATTTTACGATTAATCACTTTGCTAAATATTGGTCTTTGAAATTAACTATTATTAGGTGTAAAATCCAAACAAATCTAAAGGTTTACATAGCAAAGTATACAACTGTGTTTATTTAAATCACTAAAACAAAGTGTTTGTTTATTTATATATAAATATAATGTCTGTTACTCGGATAAATTTGTAAATGTATTCAGAATTTCGATCAGCTTTGGGTTGTAGTAAAACTTTCAACAGCTGTTTAGTTTCTACACATAATTTGGCCGTGAACTCTTTATCACGCAGATGTGACTTATAAATTCTGTTTTATTAACATAATGGTTATATAATTTTCTTTTCATGTCTAAATCTATCAATCGATTTATGATAAACTTTGCTATAAAATTATAATAATGTATATGTAGTAGCATATTTAAAGTCACTATTTTCAACGATAACAGTAATTTAGTAAACTATTTAATTATCTTTTGTCTTCATTCACATCTACGCTTAGCATAGTCAATCCATTTAGTGTTATATCATAGCCATTTACAGTTAAAATATATATAAATAGAGTATAATAGATTCTTATTTTCTTCAATTTGCATTTTTGATGTGTCTGATCTGCGTAAAAGAACTCAACTAAACAGTCCTATATGTATGCGGTGAGATAAAACCGCTTAGGAACAAACAAAATGTACTCAGCTAACATATAAGCATGCTTGTTATTGAGTATAATGGAAATGAATAATAATGCAGGAAGACACAAAGTAAACACATCCAATATTCAGGTATTATTCAAATGTAATAAAAATATTTATATGAGCATATCAAACCTGCTGAGACCTGACAATTCGTTAAATACGCATTCAAATATTAGGTAATATATTTTTTATTATTAAGGAGAAAATAGAAGGCACAAAATTCCATGGATTTTTTTCAACATCTTCTGGTGAATGGATGACTGATACATTTCTTATGTCCAAAATAAAATTAGTAGACACAGTATTAATGATAATTGGAGTAGTATTAAGCTACATGCTCAGACCAAATTATAAGCATTATGTGTGGATTAGCAGATCCTAAGTATTTATGTAAGTTACATATTATGATATCACAAAATTATTATATTTTAAAAGCACATCAACGACTACCCAAAATACTATTTAAAAAATCCGTACAAAGGTTGTCTGGAAAAGATCGCCGTGAGCGATAAGACCACCTATTTTATTACATAACCAGATTTCGATCTCTGTAAATATTTTTCTATTGTAAAGTGGTGTAATATGTAATATGTAAGTAATATGTAAAGTGTGTAATATAAAGCTATAATAAATAAATGTAAGAAAATATTATATACATACTATGTAATAAGTCGGAACTATCACTTTAAGTATCATAGTAAGCATATTCTTTTTGTTTTACACTTAGATGATCGCATAATTTCGGAAGGCAGTATGCTGAACATGACAAGGCTCTCGCGTCACGATGCTGGTATTTACACTTGTGAGGCAGTTAATTCTCAAGGCGCTGCTGTTGCTAATATCAGCGTATCCG
The DNA here is from genome assembly GCA_932526445.1 of Phragmatobia fuliginosa. Lineage (NCBI taxonomy): Eukaryota > Metazoa > Arthropoda > Insecta > Lepidoptera > Erebidae > Phragmatobia > Phragmatobia fuliginosa. The sequence continues at coordinate 12,243,100 of OW052081.1, read as the reverse complement.
TACATTGTAAGTAATTTTGAGCTCTTCGTTGTGTGATAAAGGTAAAATTGATTATGTTACTAAACAAACTTCTCATATCTACAGCGAAATGTTGAAACCTTGCAACACTTTGTAAATTATTAAATTGCTAACGGCATTTTGGTTATAGTTCAATTAATATCAGCGAATATTCAGTGTTATAAACTTATATAAGCTTATAGATTTAAAAAGATTTATCAAACGTAAAATCTATGCTGCTAAATTAAAGATATCACTAGCTAAAATATAGTCGAGTCGTAATAATATTTAAAGTAATAGTCAATAATATTGACTCCAACTTGAGAAACACATAATATTTTTCATTCTAATATAAGTGTTACTAGTGGATAGTCTTAATTGCACACCCTAAGTATCTAATCTCACTGATAGCAAAAACCGAAAAACAACTTCGAAAAAACTCGGTTAATAGCATGTTCGAATATTTGGTTCAAGTTAATAAAATTTCATGCTATAAAACCTCCCAGGTTAATTACGTCTTTCGTCATTGGTTAATTTATTTAAGTGATTCTGCGAAGCTGCAGTACTTATTGGAGAAAATGGAAATGCTATGCAAAATGGAAGTTTTATAGATACTTAGTATCGTTTAGTAAAATGTTATTAAGGCCGGCCTAATTATTGAGTTGGTATATAAAATTTTATTGGGTATTTCTTTAGGGACAGAAACACACCTCTATAGTTGTGTACGAATAAAGTTTGCACAATCTATATGTTTAGCTACTTGAAATTAATAATAGATTTAATTTTTTTAAGCATTTCAAGCAGGTTTTTGTAATGTTCATTTCATTTCTGAAGCACCTGAACCAAAAGCTTTTTGTTTTAGATCCAGCGAGTATTAAGTCGGTATCGCAGCAAGAAATTGTAAATGCAAACCAAGATGCTGTACTATCTTGCACGGCTAACGGTAAGATAACCTATCTTTGTGCAGTTGTTCATTTTATCTATGAATTCCTTTAATTTTCATTTGGTGATTAATATTCAGATTGTAATATTCTCCAGTTCACTGTTTTCGAATATTATCATAGATGATATCTATTCGTGACGGTTAATAAGATTTCAAATATGCTATGAAGAATGATTTTGTGACGAAGTATTTTATTAAAATTACTTTCTATTACAGGCAATCCGTTAACAGCTGACCACATTAGATGGGATCGCAAAGGCTACAAAATCAAACCTAACAATGTTTCTTTTGAACCCCGAAACTCTACTAGCTACCTCATTGTTAAACAAGCAACTAGAGAGGACGTGGGAAATTTCCAGTGTGTCGTAGATAATGGATTGGGCAGTGAAGCCAGAGAGAGTGTGATGTTGGTCGTAAAGTTTAAGCCTGAGTTGGATAGCTCTCCAAGTTTGATGAAATCGGCTTCCAATGTTGGCCAAGTGGGCAGGTTGATTTGCAAGTAAGTCACTTGAAATTGCACAAATTACATTCACACACGTCTATTATTTTTGAAATAAAAACAAATCCTTGAACATTATGTGAACTTATGAGTGGAAGCGAATAACAACTACGGTGGAATCATGTTCATTATTTAGGAACGCAGTATTTGTTATCACTCTAAGGGCCACAGCACACTAGCTACTTTTAGCATCGACGATCGGCGATTTTCCGACTGCATCGCGCTTTAACGGCTTTCTGCGTTCGATTGCGGTATCAAAATCGCGCGTCATGCTGCATCATTCGAGATTTTCTGCGTTCGAGCGCAATATCGGAATCGTGCGTTTTAGCGTTTGCTTAGATGCCTGGATCGCATCGGCTATAGTTTTGTCTATAATGTTCCAATTTGTAACTTAAAATTTCTGTGATTTGCAATGATATTGCAGTATCCTGTAATCTGTGGTTTTATTTACAAAAAAAATAATGATAGTCAAGTCGTGTTCGGCAAACGACAAATCGATACTACCGGCATCCGAATGTGTGCGGAGAGTAGCGTTCAGCTGCTGTGTCGCGTTTCTAAAAAGCGACTCAATCTCCGCGTTTGGCGTTTTAAGTGTGCTGTGTTAAGCGTTCGGTCGTCGTATTTAGCTTCTAAAAAGTGACTAGTTGCCGATTGTAGATGCTGAAAGTAGCTAGTGTGCTGTGGCCCTAAGATTACTTTATATAGTATGGATATTGATACTGATTTACAGCTACATTGTAAATTCTAAAACCTATCGCTAATATGCGTCCCATCACGTCCTTAATCTTAACAAGATAAAGACTGTCCAAATTCTACGTGATCGATAATATACTCATATCTGAAATATACTGGCCAGGCTAATCTATGGATAAATTATATCAATTAATTCAAACATTTAAGACATAGGAATATATCATGACAGATAGAATATAATATAATACCATACACTATCAAACAGTTTAAACACAAATTAGAATTATATCAAGACTAATCATCGTTTAAGTAAACCATTACATTTAGTGCACCTGTGGTAATTTCAAACTGTGTTAATATGTCTAAATGGTACACGGTAGGTTTAATTATTCCATATTAATATTACAATAATAATTTAAGACTTTTATATTCATTTAAAATACGTACAATCATGTTAGGTCTGTTCTAAATTGACTATAAAATATTTTTTGACAATTTCGAATATACTCGTAGTTAGTATGTTTCAGTAAATTGATAGATCGTTGTAAAGGATTCTTTTTTGTAAAATAATACAGTATGTTAGTACTATCAGAATAAACCTTATTACAGCAAGCATTTTCTATCTGTATTTAACGTATTTTTTCTAAGTTTCAAAAAGGAATATTTGGACTTTCAAATATTCAAAATACCTTTATCCACACATTCCTAATTACTTATAAGATATACCCTTCTATTGAAATCCTGTGAATATCCTATTTTTTTCTATTTATTAAGTAGTTCTTGCACATATACTATCGTAACATTCACAGCTTTTAATCCCGACACTTTTGACCAAAAAATATACACCATATTTACACTACGCGTCCCTTTCAGATGCAAATCAGCACCCGCACCCAGCTTTACTTGGTCCAAAAACGGTGCAAAGCTACCAGTCAATACGTCGACTACGTTCTTTGCGGAATACCACAAGTTAGATCCCGTCACATTCACGTCAGTGTTACTGATAAATGATATATCTAGCAATGATTACGGCTCATACGAATGTGGTGCCAGAAATGATTTGGGATTTTCAACAACTTCTGTTAAATTGGATATTACTAGTGCACCAGGTGAGATTTTTGTTTCCTCTTTATTTGATATCTTGTTATAATATTTATCTATTTTATATCTTCTATTGTATAGAATCTGTGTAAATAGAAACTTTAAATTTTGAAATTCTTTTTGTTTAATAGTTTTTTTTAATATTATGCATACTAGGTGTTTTCCACAGCGTGTTTATTATCAAGTCATGTACTGATATAAGTAAATAATACTCATATATAGAATAATTACTAATATGCGATACACAGAAAAGCCGTTAATCAATATAGGATAATTATGTTTTTTTAAAAGAGACTGTGATCCCTTAGTTTGTTTCGTCCTTTCTTCTCAGGGCTAGTCCAGTTATGAAAGGCCGAACTCATCTGCTCAAAAAAAAGTATAACTTGCAAAAGTGTTCATGTAACCTAATTGCTGAATAAATGATTTGATTTGATTGATTTGATTTATCTACACATGAATTTATCAATTCAAATCTGGAAATATTTAAACCTAACAGTTCTTTGTTGATATTCGTAGGTTTATAACTCATTAATTATACTTCAGGGACTGTCTCGGTGGCGCAGTGATATTGTATGCGACTGCTGTGCTTAAGGTCTCGGGTTCGATTCCCGTGTTGGACCAAATGTTTGTGTAATTCGCAAATATTTGTTCCGGAGTTTGGGTGTTTTCTATGTATAATATCTAACTATTTACAAAAAAAAATTAAATCCATTGTCTAGTACCCATAATACAAGCTATGCTTAGTTTGGAACTAGATGGCGTTGTGTGTAAGATGTCCGAAATATTTATAACTATTATTTACTGTTGGTTACGTTGCATAAACACGTTTATTACAATAAAATTTTATGTTACAGATCAAGTCATATCACTAATGGTGACCAACGTAACCCACAACACTGTGACCTTGCAGTGGGTGCCAGGATTCGATGGAGGCCTACCTTCCTGGTACAGGGTTAGATACAGGTAATATTTTGCATATAATTTAAACTTCTAGATCCTAGTGACTCCTAATCCTAAACAACACTTAACGAGAATCAGAATTTTGAAACTAATCCTTTCTTAAGTTCTCTGAACAAAACCCTATAACTTTACGTATTAACTGCTTAAAAGTAAATTTAACTTAAAGCCATTAAAAGAACTTTGAAATTTCATTTACATGTTTATGTTCATAAACTTAAACTTCAGTAGAAGGATTAGGACATTTCATAAAATAGTGGTAAATAAATGTCATCTTTTAATCTTATTAAAGCTTTCTTATAAGATTACTAGCTTTGAATACTAATATATCGGTTATCGTGACAAAAAATAGTCTATGTATGTACTGTTTAGTCGTAAAAGCGTAACAGACAGACAGACATAGTTACCTTCGAATTGTTAGTATTAATATGGCTACATCAATATGATTCATGAATTGAAAAAAATTAACAAGCTAATTAAATACACAGGTGACAGATATGTTAATTATATTAAACTACTAGCTTCACCCGCGGCTCCGCCCGCGCTTATGTCTATTTTCGCAGTAAATATTATTATGCCTTTGTGTTATTATGATATATAGGCTATATTATTATGAAGTTTCATCAAAATCCGTTCAGTAATTATTGTGTGCAAAATTTTGCGTTTATAATATTACTCGTTGCCTACAACGAGTAATATTATAAACGCAAAATTTTAGGATTAAATACAAAACTAAAGAATTTAGTTACAATATTTTAAATTTGTTTAAATGGTTTGCATTGAATGAAAAGAATTCTTTAACTTCATTTAGTTTGAATCTAATCAAGTCAAAACTAAAGTTAATGCTATCACTTTGAAAATTTCTAAAAATATAACAATTTTCAGGAGAATTTATGAAGAATCATACAAATATGAAGATGTAATACCACGAAACGCTACAACATTCACAATTGGAGGTCTAGAAAAGAATACTGATTACGTTTTCTCAGTAATGGCCATCAATAAAATAGGTCAAAGTAAATATAGACCAGATGACACCAAAGTTACAACACTGAGTAAGTTCTAACAATTACTTTTAATTGGACTTTCTTTAGTTATGAAACTTCTAACAACTATTATGAAAGTTTTCTTAGAAAATATAAGAAAATAATTCTTCGAAAATAGATTCCTGATACATGAGAATTTATGATCATTAACAATGCGACACGCCTTAATAATTTTTGTTAAACTTCAGAAGTTCACAAAGAATTTTAAATGTACCAATTGCTGAATGATTAAATAATGTGATAGAATTATAATATTAATTCCTCGAGTCTTCCAAAATATATATTTTTAATATGTGTAAAAGAATTCTAAAGATAAATTAATCGGTTTGAATTTTTTCACGCTGCATCAGACATGATCCCTTCATCAATACAATCCTCTTCAGAAGAATATAACTACAATGTACCTGGAGTCTTTATTATAACTGGTACTATTGTCGGTACAGCATTGATACTATTAAATGTATTGCTGATTGGATTTTGTCTACATAAACGGACGAATAAGAGAATTAGAGGTTTGATGTCATCAAAATATTCTAAATTGTTTGGATATTTTTATTTGCAAATATTTTTGTGTTTAGGACTGTGTTTAGTTTATTTTAGTTGCATGAGATGATTTTAGTATTGTGTCAGTATTAATTATAAGTACTTATTACTTGTCATGATAATTACAATGTATCTAATCAAATTAACATACCATAAATTTCGATAACGCTGTGTTCATTATCTTGTTCAAGACTTCTTACGTTTGATGTATAATGGATGAAATTTTGAGCTTTACTGAAATAATCATATAGAATATTGATTAAACAAACATCATAATATATATCCTTTCTCAGAAATAACAAAGATAACAATAAAACAAAATTATATAACTAGAAGTTAAATTAATACAACTAAAGAAGAAAAAAAAACGAATTCCAAGCCAAATTTGAACATTACTAGAATTTCTAACTAAAATGATATACTTTGCCTTTGACATCTGCAAAGGGATTCGCTTACAAAATAAAATATCATGCGGACAACACAAGTTACAATTCCAGCGAAGTTTTCATGGCGCCCTTGACTGAAATATAATTTAACGGACTCTTTGTGAAACCTAAAGTGCTTTCATCTCAATGGCAGATATGCTTTTAAATATAATACAGTTGAGAAATACTACCTGACTATGAGAGTCATTTCACACTCTTCAGAACAGTTGTAACTCAAAAATGTTTTACACTGTTTTGTTTTTAGTCGTGAAAAATATGGTGTGAAAACTTTGTAAACGTATTTATGGGTTCTGTAGTTCATGACTCGTAACTCTTATAGATGCGAATATTTTTATTTTTGGTACTTCCCCTACACGTGAATTGGGGCTGATTTGTTTTTCTCTCGTCTACCCCATTATGTGGGGTATCGTTAGATAGGTCTTTTAAAAACAATGAGAGTTTGCCAGGGCAAATTTTTATTTCGGTATCAGTTTGCGAGTTATTTATCTTTTTAGACATTTTTCTGTAAAATCCCTGGACTCCCTGATTTAGCTAGCTATTTAGCTAACAGTTGGTTCGAAAAAATCTAAAAAAAAAATTGTAGTAGTCCATATCATGAACTTTAAAGGAAAACTATAATAGCTTAGATAGCTTTTTAGATTTTTTTTTAGATTAGGACTACGAAACCCAATGCGTGCCCTGACACGCACTTGCCCTGTTTTGTTTTTTAGCTACAGTTCATAGCGACATGGCCACAATCTCATTCATTGTTATCTTGATACTGGGTATTGGAATTTGAAATGAAATTTAGTATCAACTCAATACTGACACAATAATACAAATCATCTTTAAAAAACACTGTTAATTTTATTTATAATTATTTTTATTTTCTCCTCTCCCCAAAGCTTCATCGGAAGTAGGCGAATTGAACGTGGTATCTACAGAATATGTGGAATCAGCTGATGTGTCTAAATCTGTAGTTATATACGTATCGATCACTGGCGTTGTATTAGTATTGATTAATGCTGCTTTAGTTGCATGCTTTATATTGAAAAGGCGATCTAGAAGGTTGAAAGGTAAGTTTTTATTATTTTTTTATTTATTTTTTTGCTTGGTGTTAGCCCTGTGATGTATTCCACTTAGATATAAAATTTAGTTCAGTTATATTATTAGTTTTATTCTATTTTATTCAATACAAATTATAAATATACAAAAAATTCGAACATCTGACACACAAATACCATCTAGCTCCAAACTAAGTAGAATTTGTACTATAGGTAATTGACAACTGATTTAAATATACTTACTTAATATACATAGAAAATATCCAAACTCTGAAATAAGTATTTACAGATCCGGGAATCGAATCCGAAACCTCAAGCGCAATGCATACGCCAAGAAGGTAGTCAAAATATTTTAACTAAACTATATTTTTCTCGAAAACCGGTTTTAATATAATGTTAATTTGTCTATGTATGGCCTTAACCCTTTTCTGAGAGGACCACTGTTTGTCTTTGTTTGCGACTTTATGGGTTGTCTACAAAATATCAAAGAGGAACATTTATGAATCGATATCTAATGATGTATTTGATATTGAACAATAAATATTCGCTACTAGGAATGTCTTTTTAGCATTGGATGATGAGCAAAATAAAAAGACATTGTGGCTGATCTTCTTACTTTAATTTAGTAAATGCAAATATATATTTCTCGTGTATAAATGTTCTGAGACAGAATAAATACCTACTATAATATACTGTTTTTTGAGTTAACTTGTCTTACTTTTTTGACATAAAAAATGAACTCAGAGGTATTTTAGTCATTAGCGAGACATAAGCAAAATTTTGTTTCATTAAATTTTCTCTTTTGAAATAACTTACATACCTTCTAGGCTCGTCTGACCTTAATAGAACAAAGCAGATGTAGAAAAATTCTTATATTCGTTTTACTTTGAATACAATATTAATTAAGTTACCTCGGGACTGATAATATTGATAATTTTATTCTTCTTGAGTAGATTTTGAATACCCTTTACTCTAGTTTTCGTAATTAATATAACAAATTTTAACACAGAATATTGTTACATAGACGTTGATGAAAAATCTCAAATATTTAGTTTGTTTCTTCGAAACGGAATTTTATAATCTAATATCAGCCAGCTTTAAAGCAAAAAATCTTGGAATGTTTAAAATGTGGAGATATTGAGTGTTGTTCATGAATACAAAGTATTTAGTTTAATATATATAATAAATAATAATAAATATTTCGGACATTTTTACACACAACACAATTTTTTTTTAATATATGATATTATTACATATAGTTAAATTAAAAATAAAGACAGTAATAGTTGCAGTTGCAATAATTGCATTAAAACCTTATAACCGCATTGTAAACATATTGATAAGCATGGGGCAGTGTTGCCAGCAGCCCCGTTTTGTTCTGAAAAAAGAGAACACAAAGTTTTCGAAATATTTAATTGTTTCAAAGCACAGACATTCATTCAGTCGTAATTCTTATTTTCTATAATTAATGTCACGTATGATAAAATATTCAAAAACTTAATTGATTATCATTCGCAAATAAATTCCCGCCAAGGCAAATGTCAAACTGACATTTCGGAGACCTTATGCTACACTAGCATCTCTCGCGGCGAATTCGCTCGTGGTTAACCCTCATTGACTTATACGGTACATCATCATCATCATCATCCCATCTCAGTCCACTACTGGATAAAGGCTTATCCCATTGCACACCACTGATCGATTTTGGGCTATACGGTACGGTATGTGGTATTGTATTATAGGAAACCTCTATCCTAAGGAGAAGCCTTAGTCTAGCAGTAAACTGTTAAAGACTTGATATGATGTGTAATAGCACAAAATATATATTTGGCAAGAGCTCAAATTACATTTTAAAGTTATTAAAATTACAGTCGCCAATTTTGAAATTAATAAATTCACTCATAAACTAAAATATACAACAAATTTATGAATAAAATCAAGGTTTTACTAGGTATAGACTCAACAATAGTGGCCTTCACTGGTTATAAATTAATTATAGGCAATTGAAGAGATAATAGTAGTTATTTGAACGGTAACTAACTTATGCTACAATTAAATTATATTCCCTGAATTTTAGTTTTAAATTCAGGCAGTCTTTTAAATATCGAGTGAATACTAATACAATATAAATTACCATACATCTTCCGAGCTTTTATTCCCAAGTTTATTTGGGGTCGGCTGCTAGTTCAACCGGTTCTACCTGAATATCAGTTTTTCCACGGAGCGACTGGTGTCGAACCTCCACAACCCTAAGGGAGAACTGAAATTTGAAGATTGAACTAGTTGTCAGTATATTTGAGGGCCACTGACTTCCCAATAACGATTGCCATAGATGTTCAATACAACGGGGACCGACGGCTTTACGTGCTCTCCGAGGCAGGGGCTTGAATAGCCGCCAAACTTCCAAACTCCGGAACCGATTATGAATTTCCTAAGAAAATCCGAAAATCAATTTTTGGCCCGACCTGGGATTTGAGACCGAGACCTCTTGTTTAGCAGTCGCATACGCTAACCACTAGACCAACGAGGCAGTTAATATAAATTACTATACAAATAAATAAAATAAAGTGTATGTTTGAAATGTCTAAATAACAGCTTTCGCAGATACACCACAGAATACATAATAGTACTCATACAGAAGCCTCACTCCGAAAAGTAAATTAAAGAAATCGGGGCCCTAGGCGTCAAAACATTAAGTTCAATTCAGATCGCACAGCGCCGAATCAACTACAATTATATTTACCTACCGTTGCGTCTCTTTCTATCGTGTAACTCTTACCTGTTCTGACGACGTCTATTCGACCGGCATGCTTGTCCCGGCAGGCAGGCGGCCGACTATACTTAAACTGCGGAGTGACACCCCCCTGGCTACACTAAAAGCATATGATTTACGGTATTATACATAGGCCAATACCTGCTTTTCAAGGAGAGGCCCATGTCCAGCAGTGGACTGTTAAAGGCTGTTGATGATGATATATAAATCAATATTTTTTTAATGTTTACCTGTCTGTCTGTTAGTTCCGGCTAATCTCTGGAACGACATGACCGATTTTGGACGAGACTTTCAATGGCAGAATTCTGATGTGATGAGGAGTAACTTGTACAAATTTTATTTCATATTATACTACTAGCTGTGCCTTACGGTGTTACCTATGGCTTTATTTGTATATTTATTACAATCATCAACAGCCTTTAACAGTCCACTGCTGGACATAGGCCTCTCCTTAGAAAGGAGGTATTGGCCTACTATACCACGCTGGCCAGACGGGTTGGCATAGGGTTGGTTTCAAGTTTCGACGGTCGACGCAATTCTGCGTCTGAAGGCCGCGACCGAACAGGCGGTGGGCTGCGGCGACGTGCTGTTGGCGGTGTCGTTGGACATCGCCAACGCATTCAATAGTCTGCCATTCAGCTGCATCAGGGCCGCACTCCAGTACCACGGAGTGCCACAGTACCTGAGGCGGCTAGTGGCAGACTATCTGACGGAGCGTACTGTCATGTACGAGGACCGAGAAGGAGTCTTGAGACGTCGGGCCATGTCGTGCGGTGTTCCACAGGGGTCTGTCCTCGGACCACTCCTGTGGAACATGGGATACGACTGGGTCCTGCGAGGGCGTCTCCCCCCCGGGGTCGGTGTAATTTGCTACGCCGACGACACTCTTGTGACAGCCCGGGGGGCGACCTTCGAAGAGGCGGCACGCCTGGCCACCACAGGAGTCTCCCTGGTGGTCGGGCGCATTGAGGCGCTGGGTTTGCGGGTGGCCCTAGAAAAGACGGAAGCCCTACTTTTCCATGGGCCCCGTCGTGGTCCACCCGCCGGCGCCTCCATCGAGGTCAACTCGGTCCTCGTACCGGTCCGGGCCCATTTGAAGTATCTGGGTCTGGTCCTAGACGGTAGGTGGCTCTTCGACGAGCACTTCCAACAGCTTGCTCCGAAGCTGATCGGCACTGCCTCCTTCCTTGGGCGTCTTTTGCCCAATCTGGGAGGAGCCAGTGTCGCCACGAGGCAGCTGTACACGGGGGTTGTCCGGTCTATGGCACTCTATGGTGCACCGGTGTGGGCGGCGGCTCTGACCGAGCAGAATAGGGCGCGCCTCAGGCGGCCGCAGAGAACTCTGGCGGTCAGAGCCATACGGGGTTACCGCACCGTATCGACGGAGGCGGCGTGCGCCCTGGCCGGAACACCCCCCTGGGATTTGGAGGCGGAAGTGCTCGCCGACGTTTATCGGCGAGTGGCTAACTACCGGGCGGAGAGTGGTGGAGTTGGACCTCCGCCCGAGGACGTGCGCGAGTGGCGCGAAGCCGCTCACCGAGCCACGATGGATCGCTGGTCGGTCCGGCTGGAGACTCCACGTGCTGGCCTCGCCACCGTAGAGGCGCTTCAGCCGGTCATCGGCGAATGGGCAGTGCGGCAGCACGGGACCCTTACCTTCCGACTGACGCAGGTTCTTTCCGGGCATGGTTGCTTCGGAAAGTACCTGCACTCGGTTGCCAGGAGGGAATTGAGTCCCGCCTGCCACCACTGCGACTGCAGTGAGGATTCGGCTCATCACACGCTGGCGGTCTGCCCCGCATGGGAGACGCAGCGCCGGGTCCTCACTGCAGTCATCGGAGAGGATCTCTCGCTTCCGGCCGTCGTTCGTTCCATGGCCGGCAGCGAGAGCTCATTTACCGCGGTCGCAACCTTCTGCGAGGACGTAATCACGCAGAAGGAGGCGGCGGAGAAGGCCCGGGAGGACGACATCCAATCGGACCAGATTCGCCGCCGGCGACTCGGGCGGCGGAGGCGCGAACATCTGCGCCTCATGCCGCCTTGAGTGTGGCCGTGGGTGGACGGGATGGGTTTTCCCTCCACCCGCCCTATGTGGCCAGCCGCGAGGAGGCGGCGTCGGTGTGTGCCGGACGCCGCCTAAGAGAGGGTCGTCAAACCGAGACGGTGCCCGCATCAGGAGCGGGCAGGCGCTGGAGAAGTTCAGAAGGAGATCTCACCCTGGACTTCTCCTCCTCCTAAACGGAGAAGCGCGGAGAAGGCACACTGTGTGGTTTTTAGTCGGTTCAAGTCCGACACACCACCCCGCCGTAACCCCCGGTGGGGTGACGGTCCATGATGATTTTCCACACATAAAAAAAAAAAAAAAAAAAAAAAAAAAAAAAGGGTTGGTTTCAAGTTTTCCTTCTCTTTGCATTGATGTTGTCTTGCGTAGTTTATCCCTTAGTCGCGTTTCACGACACCCGACTTTTACGACATTTATTACAATAACCGCAAGTAACATCTCGAGGTACAGCTTGTGTACCATAAAAGTTTATCTAGAAACTCTTTATATCTGCAAATCAGCTATCTGCGAATAAAAGACCCATCATAATCCGTCCATCTATTCAAGAAATCATCCGGAACAAATACAAAATCAAAAAATAAAAACAAAAATAAGTACAGTATTTACTTTTATATGAATTTACTAAACTGTGTGTTGAAACTTTCATTTAAATTTTACTTATTAAGATAAATAACTTAATAAGTATTACTAGCTGACCCGTGCCACTTCATTGGGCATAACTTAATATAAAAGTTAGACATATGCTGTCGTTGACTTTTTTGTAGGAATTTTCAAGCTCCACACCTTTTCTCTAGAACTCAAAAATATATCTTTCATAGTTAAGGCAGCGTTCGTAAGAAACGCTTTCATTCGACCGTTTTTTCTCCGATTCACTTTGCAAAACGGACTACCACGTAAAAGCCTTTTTGTTTTTCGTTTTTTATATAACCTATGACACTCAGCAATAATGTGGCTTTCTATTGGTGAAAGAATTTTTAATATCGGTTCAGTAGATCCCGAGATTACCCCTTACAATTTAACAAACACACAAACTTTACTTCTTTATAATATTGGTATAGATTCATGAAAACTGTATCAAAATCCATTGTGTGGAGAGCTACCAAATAGCATTAAGCGAATTTATACTTTGAAAAAGAAAAAAACCAAGAAAACATCACCAGCAAAAGGAATCTTGCATTTGGAAATTGTTAAGATTATCGTACGGCATTTTGAAGACGAAATTGGCATTCTTCGTACGGTTCAAGGGGTTTTGTGCTATGACATTCTTAGCCTTTTCAGTAGCCCTATTTGTAAATACTTTTATTCTGACACTTCAAAAGATTTTTGTAAATTCTAAAAAGAAATTTGATTTTATAAATCTACTAGCAGATCGTCGCATTTGTTTCACCCTTTTTTGCCGAGGCGTATAAAAAATAGTTGACGTCCTATTCTCAAATCTATTGAGTAAAATTTCATAAGAATCGATCAAGCCGCTCCGGTTTTACTTTTTCCCAATTCGCATGATTTATTTTGATTAATATGTATTTAATTAAAAAGGCCCAACAACAATCTATTAATTTCAACAGAAATTGAAACTTCACAAATAGACCAGCCAGGAGAATAAATAATTAAAGGGCTTTCATTACACCAATAAACGATGGCAGTATGTTTGATAGCAACCGTTTCATTATCTGCTTCATTATTACTGTTTACTGTATGTTGTAATAAATTGTCTGGAATTGGGCCGAAGTTTTATTAAAGCGGTACAAAAAAAATCTAGTCGTTTACTCGTATTTGCTGTATTAGAATCATTTTTGTATTCGTGAATATATTTTTTAAATGAGCTAAATTTAAATAGTCAATAGGGTTACTAAAATTATTTCAGTATAATTATCTTCTTATCTTATCTATCTATCTATATATATAAAAATGAATTGCTGTTCGTTAATCTCGCTAAAACTCGAGAACGGCTGGACCGATTTGGCTAATTGTGGTCTTGAATTATTTGTGGAAGTCCAGAGAAGGTTTAAAAGGTGAATATATAAAAATGAATTGAATTTTTGTTATTAATTATGGATTCCTTTTGTTTGTGTTAAGTATATTTTATACACAAGTTCAGGTCTTCTATTTATCGATTGAGGCAGTCCGAAGTCTGACGGGTCAGCTAGTATTGACATAAATATTATTGTTTCGGAGTTTGGATGTTTTCTATATAATATGATATGTTTGTATTTACAAAAAAAAGTATATAGGTATGTATTTCCATATATCAGTTGTCTAGTACCCACAATACAAGCTAAGCTTAGTTTAGTTAGTTTCGGACTAGATGATGTTGTGTGTCAGATGTCCGAAATATTTATTATTTTATTTATTTTATAAACCGTACCAGATTTGATTTTGGGCAATACCTAAGCAATCAGGATTACCTAAGTTATAGTTTCACATTCAGGAAAACTATTGTGTGTAGAGGAAAAATGCTTATGAAAGTATGTAATGTAATGTACATTACATACTTTCATAAGCATTTCTTAAAAATCTGTTAATTTGATATTACATGCAAATACTTCAATTTTATTTATTTGTATGTAAAGATAAACATATTTTACATTCAAACTACACCCACACATAGAAAAAGTGATCACTCTACACATAATATTTTTCCACGGAAATTGAAATTTAAAAATTTTTGTCTGTCTGTCAGTCAGTCCGATTTTGACGGGACTTCCACTGGCTGAAAGCTGATGATATAAGGAGTTACTAAGACTAATTATTTTTGACTAGCTTCACTCCACGTCGTTACTCGCGATTTTTAATAATAACCGCGGTTAATATGAAAAAAAAAAAAACTCCATAGGGCCATAGTTGCCACAGGGCACTTAGCCTGTGTTTCGATGGTCGTGTATAAAATATGTCAAACTGTTGTCATAGCTAACCACATAAGAGAACACCAAACCTATTTAGGTTTACGCAAAGTACAGAAAAAACAGGCTTTAAAATAGAATCTTTATTGAAGTAACATCTGTTACTTCAATAGTTTTCTTTCTCTCTTTTTTATAGATAAAGCTTTTTATCTGTTTATAGTTATTTTTTACACTACTAGATGGCGCTAGAAAATGATATGGCTCTGATATATATAGCAATAAGCTTCTATTGGTAGACTTTTTTATGATAGAAGTAACAGTAAATCCACTACTAATAAGTTTTTGCATAAAAAACATAAATTGATCTTCACAGAGCAAGCGGGTCAGGCTTCTAAATCAGCCACCATAGAAATGTACGCTCCATCTTCATACAACGACACCATGACTGGCGAAACTCTCAGCTCTGTCTCTGAAAAGTCGGAATACTCACAAGATGATGGAACTGATGATAGACAACCTCCACCCATACCTGAAGTGCCTAGTATGCCGACTAGACATATGTTAAGCCAGGTAAGTGATTAAAACTAAAATATAGAGTAAAGATAAGTTTTACTTTAAAAAAAACTATAACTATCCTATAAGAAGTAGAGCGACGCTGATTTCAGCACGAATGGCCCGGCTCGACCGGTGCAGTACTACCCTCACACAGAACACCATCCTAATAATGACAGCATTCTTGCTGTCGTATTTCGTAAGGTGAGTGTGAGACCGGAGGCCCAATCATTCTGCATCATTCTCACGGCCTCAGAAGAAATGATGCAGAATTATCTAACCAGGTATTGGAATGGTATTGGTCACCATGCTACACTGATTATCCTCACAATGAGCATGGTGGCCCCTACTCCTGAATTCTACTCATGCTTTCCATCAGGCAGAGTAGTCACTTAGGTAGGGTTAAATAAAAAAAAGACTGAAATTGTAATCGAATTAAAATCTGAAATTGAAATTAAAATTTGAAATTTGAAATTGAAATTTGAAATTTGAAATTTGAAATTTGAAATTTGAAATTTGAAATTTGAAATTTGAAATTTGAAATTGAAATTTGAAATTGAAATGTGTGAAATTGTGTGCCTCGGTTGAGCTGACCCGTTATCAGCTCAACCGGGGCGAGAAACCTAACCACCCACTACACACAAAAGAAGACCAAACTAAAAACAGTGCTGTCGTGTTTCGTTGGCAAATCTGAGATCGGAATTCCCAATGATGCACAAGAATCTTAATTGGCCGCTTAAATGTGTACTACGACAATAGGCAATACTACTCTTGGATTCTGCTCATGCTTTCTATCAGGCAAAGTACCTAGAGTCACTTTGGTAGGCCAATTTAAAAAAAATGCAAAACATTTAACTATATTCCCGTGGAATATATTGGAATTTGAAACAAAACTGTGTTTTGCTACTTTGTTTTCCAAGTCACGTACAATTAGACTTCTTATTTTGGTTTATGATTGTTCGAAACTTTTACGAAACTCGTGCAAAAATTAGGAGTGCTTCTGGTATACATACATAGCATCTAATATTATTCTTTTTTTCAGACAACGGATGCTTTCCTCATGGACGACCAAGGGCTAGTAATACCTCCACCTCTGGACTATCCTCCTCCAAACTATGCTGTGTACGATGCTGATCATGCTCGAACACTGCCACATCCTCACAGGCACAAGGATATCAGTGGACATAGCACTTTGGGAAGAAGTTCTGGTAAGTGTATCCTGAATGAAAGAATTGCTAGAAGGAAAAGTCTAAGTGTTATTAAAATACTAGAAAAGGGTAAAATAATAGATTAGTGGTACAGAAACAAATCAAACATTATTTTGGAAATATCTTGTTGTTTTGGCTATAGTATTTTCTCAAAAAATCGAAAGTAAATAACCCGTGGTTGAGCTTTCCAGAATGTTAAATCAGAAACAAATTCTGATATTATTAACAACAATAATAGTTTTATTTTTATTGAATAAATGAGTTCAAAATTTGTAATTCTCATGATGATAGGTAAAATCATGTTCCTAACAATATCGTATGTTACTTTTTCCTGTAGTTATCATTAATCTGCCATTTGTTCACACTACAGTTAGCATCAGTGGAATACATGATGCTATCATCATCATCATCAACAGCCTTTAACAGTCCACTGCTGGACATAGGCCTCTCCTTAGAAAGGAGGTTTTGGCCTACTATACCACGCTGGCCAGACGGGTTGGTATAGGGTTTGTTTCAAGTTTTCCTTCTCTTGACAGTGATGTTAGCTGCTTATTTTGTTCCTTTAGTCGCCTCTTACGACACCCATGGAATGAATAGGGTGAATGATGCTAATTGTAGTATAAATCAACTACATGGGTATGCACACTTTGAAAGCAACAAGTTTTTGCAATAGGAACTGGAGTAGCCAGTTCTCCATATACCTTATTTATCTTTAGGTATCTTATGTTTATCTGGTGTGGGTGAAATGTAAATCGGCTTTAGTCGCCGGTTTGTGCACGATCCTAGGGAAAACAGATGTAAACTAATACACGAGGGTTTACAAGGAGTTTATTGATTCTACAGCAGTTTAAAATTAGTTAGATTATACAAGGGCTAGTTCGCGAGCACATTAGGAGGTGGGCCCTTGAGAGTTCCGTTGACGTTGCCTCCCAGAAAGAGGAGACACTTATCTTGAGTAACCGCCCGGGTGTCGGGTGTGCAGAAACAGGGCTGGTCATGAGGCGCGCGCTGTTTATATAGCTCCGCGGCCGCTGTTGTTGCCGTGCGCCGCAGAAATCTAGGTGGTTTAGTGTGACGACGCGATGTCCATGTCACATGGGTACTTTGAAAAACGTTTGTTGATTTGTTCTCAGGTAAACAGAACTATGTTCCAGCCCCTAGCCCGATGCCTCCTTTGGATGGTTCCTACTATAACATGTCATCAGATAGGTACTTATCGTACCCGCCGCTCATTGGAGAGTATTTGCAACAGGTAATAATTCTATCACTTTACCCAAGATTAAGGTGATTTGGTGATCTTAGTGGAGCAAGCACTTAAAGTTGTGCCTATAATAGAATGAGTTTGATAGATAATATCCACCATCTTATTCTGACTGTGATTTCAGCCTGAATAGAAATTTACTATACCGTGTTCATTCTGACCAGCATTTATTTATCCATAAACTTTTATTATATTTTACACTTTTAACAAATTGAGAAAGTAATTATAGAAGCCTTTTCAGGAGTTACATTACTTACTTAATCCTTTGTTTTTCTCGTAGCAACAAGGCCGTACTCCGACCCCGCCTCAGCAGTATGGTCAACCGCTGCCAAAGCCTCATCTCATGAATGGAGGTCTCTCAAGTGGATCTCCCTCACACATGGCCAGCCCTCCGCACTCCTATGCTTTGGATGGTAAGTTCGTAATTTTCAAATCGTATCAGCTAAATCGAAAAACCTGCAGCAACGAATTTCTTGCATTCTACATGACTTTTATCCCTTTGCGATCAAGTTTACTATTTATGAAATGCATTCATTACTTTCATTTGTAGTGATTCAATTTTCAAATATACCAGCGTTTTTACGGTACTCGAGTAGTAAAATAACTTTATCTTCAGACAGATCAGCTGGTGGCACTCTAAGACGTCAGCGTATGGACAAGATGGCGGCCGTACCACCACCTGACGTTACTGTACTGCATCAGGGGAACTGTGGGCAGGTATAATACATTTTTTACTGTTCTATATAATTGTCCACAATACCATCCCCGATTTTTTTAAATATTGAACTAATAACAACGGTCAAATGGGTCAGGGTAGACACATTCAATGCGAAACACACATAAACCGATTTAATAGAGCAAAATATTGGCAAGCAACTCAAGCGCAATTTCAAGGAAAGGACACATCAAAACTATATGAATTCTGTGAACTCCACATCTGTACAAGGAAGATTGGGTTTATTTTCTACAAAACATCAACTAAACCATGAACTTTATTACAATTAGGGTCCCGATATGATGGGACCCGATATAGTCTCGCTTGGCTGGTGATCATTCAGTAATATCAATCATTTATATATGAATAGTTGCTCACAAGAGCGTGCAATTTGTAGGGCAATCAGAAGCATATTGGAAATTGATGAAATATTTTCCTTTTCATATGATTTGATTAATAAATATGTGCCAGTGTGATCACAAGAGATCACTCACGCTTGCAAGTAATATGAAAAGCGATTGCTGTTATGGCTGGTAATGATATAGGGGAACATAATGATTATGAGCAGCTCATTGAAAACTGTGTGGAGGAACGTGTTATGGCTCTCCAACACAACAGGAGAATTCTCCTGTGGTTGTGGCCCAACGGTCATGAGCAGAGATCGGAATTGGGTGTGTGTAAATACCTAAAGTTTGCAGCGGGACATAATATGGAGCTGTTACAACCACTTAAGTTAAACCGGGTTTAAATTTTACCGGTTTAGTTTTGTTTTTTTTTTACATGTTCCTTGCCTTTGAAACACCGAACTATAAACATTTACAAGCCACTAATACAGTTCTAAATAAATTTTCTGCTAATACAGTTCTAAATAAATTTTTGTTTTGTACTTTTCCGGTTAAAATTCGGTCTTTTAGTCCCAATTGTTCTTTGTCGGTCAAACACAGAATTTTATTTATCTGCAAAATGCTAATGCGGTTTTAATTTCTTTTTTTGATCTGTATCTTAAGTTAAAAAGTTTTGCTACAGGTTGATGCAAGGAAAACGAACATTTTCGCGTCTTTACATAGTTTTGAAGTCGGCTTTTTTTTAAATTATTAAACCTGCACTGCATAAAAAAATAAATTAAAAACATTTATTTCAATTGCAAGAACAGTGGTCGTAACAGCTCCATATTATTATTGCAAACTTTAGGTATTTTCACACACCCAATTCCGATCTCTGGTCATGAGTCTTGGAAAAGGCGCTGTAGTGTACTTGGTTTTAGGTTGTATATGAAAGTCCATCACATCTACAAGTCAGGATTTTTAAGCTCTCGTAGTCTCACAAATTTAGCCAAAACAGCAAACAAATGACTTATCATCGGTTTTTTTTTATAAAGATAACTCCCGCATTAGGAATAGTATTCCCGCATTCCTATGTAGCGAGGGACTTCACAAACATACATATCTCACTCAGAACAACAAATTGTGAATCACACAAAGTGTTATCCTACGTGAGATGTGAACCCACGACACTTGGCGTGCAGTCATTTTGGTTGATTTTGTTTTTGCTGGCAGGTTTTGTGTTGATCTTACTCCAATTTAGCCACCCCATTCATATCGAAGCAATTCAATTTTATAAATTTAAAACTTATTTAATACTAGTCTTTGCCCATGGCTTCGCCAGTCTGTATGTTGGTTATACCGAAAAATAGGACCCTGTGTCCTTATTGAAATTGATGCAACAGGTCAGTCGTATAAACGTAAATGACAGACAGAGTTACATACGAATTTATAATTTTTATATAAATCTACTATTTCTAATCGGCCTTCTTATTTCGTACTTAGTAGTTTGTTTACTGTACTTTTTTCAAGTTTTACAATAAAATATAATTGTTCGCAAAAATGTAGGTACATTTTTACGCTTGTAATAAACGAGTGTCGAATTGTTTTGAAAGGATTACTAAATTTAATTACCAAAATCGCGCTTCAAAGCATTACTTATAAATAACGGTCAAAACAAAATTAATTTAACGAACCCATAATATAATCCTAAATACCAAGAACTGTTCTAACACTTTTGTCATTCCGAAAAGAGCGTGAACGATTTCTTAATTTTGATTAATTAACAACAATCTTCAGTTTCAACTTAAGTCCGGGCATTTCAATCTTCCAGAACTTTCCAATGGGTTTCGAAATACCAACTTTTTGCTACAAAACTTTGTCATTTTACTTCTAAAATGTAATTGAGCGAATACCGTAAGAAATTTGCGCGTGACTAAAATTCTATAAGCGTTCATTATTGAAGTAGGTGTACACCGTCGTAATTACAATGTGATGGGTTCCGTATGCCATTTTTTTTACATTTATCGACGACGTATCGTTGGTTAGCATATGGGATTGCTGATTAAGAGGTCTCAGTGAGAACTAAAAGTATTGTTGGGTTTTTCTTCCAAGAAATTCATAATAACAGACCGGAGTATTTAATTTTGGCGTTGACTGACGTCTGAGCCTCGTACAGCACGTTAAACCGTTGGTCCCGGTTGTCATTAACATCTGATGCAATCGTTATTTGGAAGTCAGTGCCCTCAAACATACGGACAACTAGTTCAACCTTCGAATTTCAGCCGTTGCGGAGGTCTGATGCCAGGCGCTTCGTGGAAAAACTGATATTCAAGTAAAACCGATTGAGCTAGTAGCTGACCCCAAATAATCTTAGGAATAAAGGCTAGGCTATTTATTATGCTTTTTTTGCTTCCGATACTATTACTTTATTCATTATTATCGATTTTGGTTCAGTCAATTAATTAATTTCTGCGATATTTACTCTTACGTATTTCTAAATAGGGTTTATAATTACAAACAACCCATAATGTATCGCTGCTGTACTCTGATCTCCTCACAAGAGAAGGTGAAGGCCATACGTACCAGAGTTGCCACCCGTCCCGAATTTCCCGGGACAGTCCCGAATTCGATGATTTCGTCCCGCGTCCCGACAGCCTATTGATTTTGTCCCGATTTTACACAAATGTAACAATTGCTCAATTTTTTTTTTTTTTTTTTTTCTCTTTATTTAAGGAGTTTTAGTCCTTAAGGACTACGCCACTCCATTAGATCAACTACAGCTACAACACAATTGTTAAATCTAGTCTACTGTGTACAAATTTACATACAAACTTTTATAATGGGCACACACTTTCTATAACTAACAACTCCTGGATAATATTAAAAAAAGAAAACATAGCTCTGCTGGCGGTGCCTTCGATAATGCTGTGTTTAATCATTGGTCGATGGTGATTCATCAGACAATGATCAAACACAACATTTATTAATTCTATGATGATAAGGATTTTGCCGGATCAGTCAGTACTTCAGTAGCTACATATATGTATTATAACAAAAATATATGTGTAATCATGCATATAATGGCCGCCGCCTCATTCCAACGAGCACTACCCTATACAGCGACTTTGCCGTCTCCGAAAGGGGAACAGATAATATATCATAACAAAAGCCAGGTTGGTTATTTGTTATAATTAGCAAATCATGTCTCACGTCTTCATTCCGGACACACTCCATCATAATATGATACGCATCTTCTAAAATGCCACACTCTGAGCAAAGGGGAGATGGAACTTTCTTCATCATATATGCGAACTTATTAAGTGGGATGTGTCCGGAACGTAATCTGAACGCTGTTATTATCATCTGTCTATCCAATGTACAATCATCAAACCAGGGAGTCTTCCAGGGCTCGTTTTGAAGTGTTTTATACCATATACCTTTCTGTACTGATCGCTCGTCAAAATGAACTTTCCAAAGCATAAAACAGTGTTCTCGAATTAGATGTATACAATCAGTAAAAAACGGCAAGGAACCCATAACTACGCCATCACTACAAGCTAATTTCGCCAATCTGTCCACTTCCTCGTTACCTTTTAGTCCGATGTGAGAGGGAATCCACTGAAGAATAATGTCTTTTGAATTAGATTTTAATTCGAAAAGTAAATTAATAATTTCGTAAGCTATCGGCATGCCTCTTTTATAAGAGGTACACCGAGCCACATGTTGAAGAGCGCTTTTTGAATCAGTTAAAATAACAAACTTATTGGCATTTATTGATTTGACATATGCTAGGGCTTCTAAAATAGCAATTAATTCGAGCGAGGTAATGGACATATTGTGAACCAATCTTAATTTTAAATATTTGTTAATCTGTGGATCATAAAAAGCAACTCCCATATACAAGCTTTCTTTGGATCCATCTGTATAAACTTTATAGAAATCAGAATACTTGTTTTCAAGAAATAAGGAACAGCTTTCACGTAGTAAACTTCGCGCAGTGTAGATAAAAAGAAACAGCTATTGGGTGCCAAATGGAACTAATGACAACCTTTTTACCAAAATCTTTATTTGTTGTATTCAGTGGAGTGTGTCTTTTCGTCAGGGCGGATGACTGAACTGCCCACGCATTCGTTCTTACGCATGACCTCACCCAACTGGTACTTCAGCACACCAGGTTACCAGACACATCGAGTCAAGCGCCCTCCTTGCTAGACCTGTTGCTGGCGAGCCACTCAGCGCAGTACTGTGTGTCGGTTCTCGCCCCTCTAGGCTCCTCCGACCACTGCCTGCTGTCCACAGTAGTGAAGTATGCGCGGAGCTTCGATCACTCGACGTCCGGAAAACCAGTAGACCTGACGGGATCATAGCGGTGGTTCTAAAGAACTGTGCACCAGAGTTGTCTCCAGTACTGACACGCTTGTATTGCCTGTCATATTCCTAAGGAATTGTCCCGGAGGCCTGGAGAGAGGTGAATGTTCAACCTATCCCCAAAAAAGGTGACCGCTCAGATCCCGCCAACTACCGTCCTATAGCTGTCACCTCCATACTCTGCAAGGTGCTTGAACGAATAATTAACAAGCAATTGGTTCATTACCTGGAAGATCACTCTCTGCTAAGTGATCGGCAATATGGCTTGAGACCGAACCGATCCACGGGTGATCTTCTCACGTACCTCACGCACCTGTGGGGTGAGGCTTTGAATAGATATGGAGAGAACCTGTCCATCAGTCTAGATATGACCAAGGCCTTTGATAGGGTTTGGCACCGCTCGCTTCTCTCTAAGCTTCCGGCGTACGGCCTGCCCACTAAATTGTGCGGCTGGATTGCCGCCTTCCTGCGCCAGCGCCGCATTAGAGTCCTTTGTGACGGCGCGGCGTCTGATTTCAGCAGGTAAACGCAGGCGGACCCCAGGGCTCTGTCTTGTCGCGCACGCTGTTCCTTCTATATATCAATGACATGTTGTCGCTCTCGATCGGTTGCAGGGGCGAGCAGTTCGCATCATAGACAGTCCCGAAGCCACCGAGTTCCTGGAACCTTTGCAGTTGCGAAGAGATGTCGCCTCTATGGCAGTCCTCTATCGCCTTTACCATGGGGAGTGTTCTGAAGAGCTCCTCCACCTCATCCCACCCTCTCCCTTCCTCTACAGAATAACACGATCTGGCCAGGGAAGTCACCCCTTCAGAGTGGAAGACATACGCTCCAGAACTAAGCGGCTCGGGTCTTCCTTCTTGTGTCGAGCAGTTAAAAACTGGAACTCATTGCCAGCTGATGTTTTTCATTCCTACTATGATCCCGGGTTCTTTAAGCTAGGCGTGAAAAAGCATCTCCCTAAGCCGCCATAATGTGGTTCGCCATACTGCTTGCATTTGCAGTGAGTATGGCGACCCCCACTTGTGGATTTTACTCATGCTTTCCATCAGGTATAGTAAAGTCACCTTGGCAGGAGTTTTATAAAATAAAAATCCCCTTTAAAGTTGAATAACTCTCAAACGGATATCGAAATCAAAAAATTGTCTGAGCAACTTTCTTAATGTTTAGAGATGACCGATCTAATGATAGCCCTAACGATAAAAAAATCACCCCCACTTTGCGTGTAGGGAGGAACCCCAATTTTTTTTTTTTTTCATGATTTTACTTCAGCACATTGTCGCCGTAATAAAAACATGTCCATGCAGTTTCACCTTTTTAGCACCAACCGTTTTGACGTTTTTAAATTCGAGGACGGACAAACGGACATGACGAATCTATAAGGGTTACGACTAATAAGCTATGGAACCCTAAAAATGAGATAAAATTAGTGAACGCACCCCGTAGCAATTAAAAAAGGTGCATGGAGAAATATTTGAAAAATAAATACGTAAATGTTTATACAAAACTTTTTATTTTATCCTTTCCAAAAAACTGCTTTTTTATCATGATCTGAACTAGACTGAAATTTGACCGACTGTCCACATAATAAGTATCGTCCCGATTTTTTTTTCCAAAAGGTGGCAACCCTGATACGTACCCACGCTGGCCGAGTGCGGGTTGGGGACTGGCAAGACGCGTTGTGGCTACGTAATTTTGACTTGAATGTTTTTAAGCGTTGGATGTTATCTTATTTTAACAACCGGGAGCGACTGCTTAACGTGAACTACGAATTACAGAAACGCTCATAACGCTCATAATGCCAGCAACGGTCACCCATCCAGGTACTGACCGCGACGTCGGTGTTTACCCTCGGTGATTGTTTCCTTTCACCTGAGGCCTTAAGGGTTTACAATAGTTGTAATGTATTAGCTTATTACAATTTATCATGATTTAGATATAGTGAAGTCAATTATCCTTAACAGTGTCTGATTGCACGGTTGGCCTAGTGGCTTAAGCGGTCGCCACGCCGCTTCCTACTACGCCAAGTGTCGTGGGTTCAAATCCCACGTAGGACAACACTTTGTGTGATTCACAATTTGTTGTTCGGAGTCTGGGTGTCCTTTGTGTCCGTTTCATGTATGTTTGTAAAGTCCCCCGCGACACAGGAATTTATATTCCTAATGCGGGAGCTGTCTTTAAAAAAAAACAATATTTCTCTACGTTAGCCTCGCAATGCATGTTTGAAAATTGTATAATATTTATATTGCCTGAATATGTCTCCCGAATTCTACGATAAGCCAACCTCCGGAAATTGCGTTCACATCACTTCCTACCAATAACATAAAAAGTAATTTTACTGAAGAAATAGAAGCGAAAAAAGATTCTGTGACGGTACAGCGTATATTATGTAATTTTTTAAGTATAAATTAAATAACATACACTTATTCATACAAATAAAAAAAATTGGAGAGAGGCAGATAGCTGATGATGACGATGATGATGAGTAGTAACTTAGCCTACTTTTTTAGACTAGCTTCACCCCGCGGCGTTGCCCGCGGTTACAACAACAAACGCGCATAACACCGCGGGGCTCAGCTCAGTTTCTAATAAATAACGGGTACGGGTAGAAGCGCTCATAGCCGAGTGGCCTTAGGTGATTGGAAACAATCGCCAAGGGTAAGTAACGACGGCGCGGTCAGACCTAGATGGGTGACCGTTTGTGGCATTATATGTAATGAGCGTTTCCGTGATTCGGAGGTCACGTTAAGCAGTCGGTCCCGGTTGTTATCATAAGATAGCAGTCGTGAAGCTTAGTTGGAGGCCTTCGGGCGGCTTAAAAACATCCAACAGCAAGATTACGTAGCCACAACGTGTCTTGCCAGTCCCCAACCCGCACTCGGCCAGCGTGGGGACGTAAGGCCTTAACCCTCTCTTGAGAGGAGACCTGAGCCCAGCAGTGGGACGTTATGGGTTGTTGATGATGATGATGAACGGGTACCTGGGTGACCTTATTTTTGACAATGTACGCTTCTTACATTCTGCTCTTTTGACAGTTATCGATTCACTTGTCATTTTGCTCTTTTGCCATTGTGATCTGAAATGTCATTAATGACGAGATCATTTTATGGTTTTTCCGGAAGACGGTCCCCGTTTCACCTCATTTTTTTTTATAATTAAATTCATTACGACGACGACTTGAAGACTTTACAATTAAAGACGTTGATTACTTGGCATTGGCAGAAATAGCTGATATTCGGCTGGTTGCCATTTCATCAACAGAAGAAGTCATTAATGACAAACTTTCACTCCCGGTTTTGCTTGCAGAAAAGTCCGCCTCGTGTAAACTCTAGCAATTTTCCAACACATTCAAGTGAGCATTAATTGAATCTCCTTCTGACGACGAGATTGAAATTTAATCAAACAGATGTTTACTATTAATAAAAGTTTTATTTTGAAAATACATAACTTTTGCCTTTGAATGTTAATGTCTTGATCCAGGAAGCTTTATCTATTCTTGATTGTCTTGTATTTCAAATCCTTTTGAGCTTAGTAAACTTCATTAAAGTGTTTTAATTATCATATTTTAGAGCTTCTTGGTGTTTTTTTTAAACTAATTAAGTATTTTCTATAAAACTGAAGCATACCTTTATTTAAATATGAATTATTCAACTTAATGAATGCTGTAAAAGTAAATAATTCTAAATTCACGACGGCTAAATTTCTGTTAAATATTCTGAGGAATAACATTATCAAGATTATATACATTTAAAAATTATCGTGGTGACGGATTAAGAATACAGAGTGTCACCACTCCTATTCAACCCGCGGGTGTCGTAAAAGGCGACTAAGGGATAAACTACGCAAGACAACATCGATGCAAAGAGAATGAAAACTTGAAACCAACCCTATACCAACCCGTCTGGCCAGCGTGGTATAGTAAGCCAAAACCTCCTTTTCCAAGGAGAGGCCTATGTCCAGCAGTGGACAATTAAAGGCTGTTGATGATGATAATGAAATATGTTACACTGCAGGCAAAATTAATACTCATTATTGTCAATCATCTACCAGATGTTTAATTTCTTAAATCAAGTCAACACCCATTAAGTTACCTTAAATGTACTCTGTTTTTAACATTTTTTTTTTTTGTTACAGCACTCATCACAAACGCCGATCCCAAAACAGCCACAGTCCATTCTAAAGGACCCATCTCGACACAAATACGGCAACCAATATGGCAGTCCAATATCTTCGAGCACACCGCAAAACTCAAATCAGATTCTGACCGTGCAGAATCTCACGTCAGATGTCCCACAATATGGGACCATCAAAAAAGAAAATAAGAAACAAAACGTCACTATTGATGAATCCTATAATAAAAGAAGTGAGACACATGTAGTGTAAAGTGTCATTACAAACTAAATAGGCTATGAGTTTTAATAAAGTGTACATGTAACTAAAGTGTACGTAGAACTAAAGTGATCGTATGACTAAAGTGGACTTGTAACTAATGTGGCAAATGTGAAGTGAATGGTGTAAATAAAATGAACTAGATTAAATTGTAGATAGAATTAAAATAAATAAATGTGATACACGAACGAACTTTCAAACGATTAGTGTCCATTGATAGATAGACATGACATTTGGCCTGAATTAGTATTTGGGCTGGTCTGGTTGTATGAAAATGTTCGACTGATTTATCAATATTGTAATAGATAATACGTCCAAACGACATAGGCGAACAAAAAGATATGATTTTTCAATGTCCAATTGTAAAATCACTTTTAGGTAATATATTTAGATGGTAAAGTTACGATTTTATTCATTTTTTATTTTTTTAAAGGCTGGATCTGGAGTTCGATGGTTTGTAGTTTTTAATTGCATTTGATCTAAGAATAAATACAATTTTGATTATAAATTCAATTCTCAATTGATAAATTTAATTGACGTACATTATGTAATGTATACTCGTATTATATAACTGTTTTGAAGTAACAAACGGTCGAACTAATAACTTTATATGTGAATCCAAATTTTATTGATTCCATAAAAAGATCTCTCTTAATTAAGTTTTGAAAATAATTATTATTGTTATAATAGGGGTTTTGATAAATCAAACTAATTATATTAATCGGGAAAAATTTTGAATTTTGTCCTGTTGTCGTTTTTGATTGAAATTTCTCTAGAAAATGTTAAAATACATTTTAATTGTTGAATAAGTGATTTGAGACTTAAAAAGTTGTTCCTGACGAATTTTTGCATAATTTAAATTTTCATTGGTTCTTTCTCTTTTTATTTTGTTTATTTTCTTTTTGACAGTTTAAATTAAATTAAAAACAATCCAAGTATAAAAAAATTATTAAATTCAGAGAGTGATTTCAAAAGTTCGAATATTTTTTGGTAAAACTACAAGGTACGTTTAGTTAATAATGCTTGATTTCTGCTATTTGTCGGCAAAACAAAGTCGGTTCGATACTATATATATTTTACTTTTCATTAAGAAAATGATTTTCCTGATAACTACAGAAAATACTTTCTTCATTTCATTTCGAATTCAATTCATTGTCCATATCAAAAATTGTATTTAAAATATACCGTATGTAAAACATTGAAACGGTGATGAACTACAGTCATTTTTTTACCATTTTTTTTTCGAGGGACTGTCAAAAGGAAAATAAATGCATGAACAAAGTATGAAATATTTGTATGATTTTAAATTTAAATCTTCGTGTTTACATAAATACTAACTCTAATATGTGAGACAACCCCATTAGTCTATGTGTCAAATGTGTAAATTTAAAACTTTAAATTGTAATATTTTACATAAAAAAAACTGAAAACATTTACAACTTACTGGCAGTTTTATTATTATTTTGTAAAATTTTACTCGTTAGTTAATTTTTCTGTATTTTTACAATGTAAATAAAAATAATAATAATACTCAAAGCGCGAACTGACAATAAAAATAAGTTTCATTTATTTTTTATTCATGTCTATGTTGATTCTATGTAAATAATATGTAAACTTAATTGTATTTTTTAACATTAATAGCATTTTCAGCCACAAAATTTAATCGGTCATAATACACATGCCAAAGTTTTATTAATTTTATTTTTAAGTTATTATGATACTTAATTATTTTATATTATATTTCTTTTGCTTCGAATTTGTAACAATCACAAAATTTCTGGAACTTCAAAATGATTGTCAATTTTTTGGTTCCCAATATTGAGAATCCATCCAATAACAAAATACGATTTTATATTTACATGGATTAAAGACTATTGTTACATTTCGAATAAAAATAAAAACCTAATAATTATAATTTTTGTTTTATTTTTTCCTTATAATTTAATTATTATTTTGTTACGTAATTAAAATCCAATTATTAAAACATATCAATCGATGAGTGGTATAGGTATTTCTTATCTTTAATTGATATTTAGTGGTCACATTATAATGCTTTCAATTTACTGATTAAAAAGCGCCAAAACTGATATTTACTGCCTCGTTGGTCTAGTGGTTAGCGTATGCGACTGCTGATCAAGAGGTCTCGGGTTCGATTCCCGGGTCGGACCAAATGTTTGTGTGATCCACGAATATTTGTTTCGGAGTTTGGGTGTTTTCTATGTATAATATGTATGTATTTACAAAAAAAAAGTATGTTTATGTATTTATATCAGTTGTCTAGTTACCCATAATACAAGCTCTGCTTAGTTTGGGGACTAGATGGCGTTGTGTGTAAAAATGTCCGAAATATTTATTTATTTATTTATTTATTTTTCTTTCGCGACTAAATAATCATTTAGATAAGAACAATTAGCTGGGTTAACGTCCTTCTATATTTAAGTAAATTTAGTAAAATATTAAAACCGTGCCTTATACTTTAATGCCATTTTGAGATTAAATATCACTTTGAATATTGCCAAATTAGTGTAATGATAATAAAAAAAATACGAACTCTTTAATGGTAAGAACACTTTGTTTTTATTTTTATTATTTTTAAATTATTTTTTTATTAACTTTATTGCAATTGGTGTTATTTTATTGCATGATATAAATAACGGCCTCTTGTATAAAATAAAATATTTCGTAATTTGATTGATGTTGCTGTTTTATATTAATTTTCATAAAAATATGAGCTTCGTCATTTAGTGGTAAGTGCTAATCAAATGTTCAAAACATTTTGTCAATATAAGTAAGATAATTAAATTAATTAATTAATTAAACAAGTCAATGTTAAAAATTTGGTATTAATCGTCTGTTAAAAAATACGAACAAGATGTGGTATATCATGAGAGTATTTCATTTAATAATTACGTAATTTACAAGCTATTTATTTATTTCTAGAATTAAAATACCAATCCACGTCTTAGGAAAAAGATATACTTTTTTAATTATTTAAATATAATTATTAAATAAATTATAATTAATCTTCCAGATTTCATCAACTTGCTTATTATTAAATAATTATACTTTATTTTATTTTTTCTTATAAAATAACGAAACAAGTTGATGAAATCAAATTTTAAATAACTTTAACTTCATCTCAACGATCATTGTAAAATAAACCCAATCGCTAAAATTATAAGGTTGTAAATTGTTCTGTAATTCAAAAAAATGTGACTTTGATATTACGTACTTACGTAAAGCTCATTTGTGTAATCAGCATGAAATTGAATAAAAGCGTATATGTTAAAAAAGCTTTTCGTTTCACAAGGTTCCTTTAAAAACAACCAAATTCATGGATTTTAATGCTTTTGTGGTAAAATAACTTATTATTATACTTTGTCCATTCGTTTATTGTCTTTTTGACAGGTCACGCCTATAAATTACTGGTATTTTTTTTCGTAATAATGTACTACAGTAATATCGTACTTTATAGACGGGTAGGGAAGTGGCATATGCATAGCTAAAAACAACAAACTGTAAAACAGTTCTTGAAATACGATAAATCGATTAAACGATTAAAATAACATATTATTATGATCTAAATAATTTGACTTCATGTAAGTATTGTTTCTGTAAATTTAATAAAATAAAAAAGGAAACTAAAATAGTATGACTAAAAGATTGATTATTTGCAAGGAATTAAGTCGAAATTTTGGAACTTAGGTTCAAACTTAGAATAAAGAACAATAACTCTGTGCATTAATTAATTTATTTTTGGACCACTGACTTAAAATGTAACTATGCACTCGTTAGTAACATTTATCTTTGAAACACGTGGTTAATAACCAGAGATCGGAATTTGGTGTGTGAAAATACCTAAAGTTTGCAGCGGGACATAATATGGAGCTGTTACAACCACTTAAGTTAAGCCGGGTTTGAATTTTACCGGTTTAGTTTTGTTTTTTTTTACATGTTCCTTACCTTTGAAACACCGAACTATAAACATTTACAAGCTGCTAATACAGTTCTCAATAAATTTTCTGCTAATACAGTTCTAAATAAATCTGTGTTTTGTACTTTTCCGGTTAAAATTCGGTCTTTTAGTCCCAATTGTTCTTTGTCGGTCAAACACAGAATTTTATATATCTGCAAAATGCTAATGCGGTTTTAATTTCTTTTTTTGATCTGTATCTTAAGTTAAAAAGTTTTGCTACAGGTTGATGCAAGGAAAACGAACATTTTCACGTCTTTACATAGTTTTGAAGTCGGCTTTTTTTTTTAATTATTAAACCTGCACTGCATAAAAAAATAAATTAAAAACATTTATTTCAATTGCAAGAACAGTGGTTGTAACAACTCTATATTATTATTGCAAACTTACTGCAAACTTTAGGTATTTTCACACACCTTATTCCGATCTCTGTTAATAACGTTTAAATCCAGAGTTATAGACCAGTGCCGATAATGTTTGAAAACAAAATAAATTATAGTAGGATGAAACCCATTGTAAAAGGAGAAGAGTATTACAAAAATTAAATTAAAAATATTTCGAAGTATAATCAATGAATATAAGTGATTTTATAACAATTTATAACACAATTTATATCTACCATCAATAGAGCATCATTTCACAGATTTTCACCTTTTTCAAACAACAGAGATTTATTTTGTAATAATACATTAAATCGAACTTACCTTCGTTAACAACAGAGCACTATTTCGAATTAGTTTCAAATTCGATATATGAAGACAGTCACCAACACCGAATCAAAACTAAATGATCCGACGTGATTTTTACACTACATTCAACAAAACTGTATTATATCCAAATAATACACTATTTCGTAAAGCTGTCTGCGTGTTGCTCCCAAGACGGACAAGTTGCAACAAGAAATAGTTTAGTGTTCTCGGCATGAATAAGACGGCGCGTCTGCAGCAATAGAGAGTTAGCACACCCTCTATTTCACATTTGAAAAAATATAAATACGTCTGTCTTCTTGGTATGCGCGGCAAATTTTCGGCTATTCAAATATAGTAAAAAGTCAATTTTGCGATTTTTCGACTTAATACAGTATCGTTCTGGGCGTGCGATATTACGGGCGATCTGGGGTCGGGAAGGGGTAGATGGGGGGGTTTTAAGGAAAGAACTAGGCTTATCTCGAGTTCCGGCAAAACTACAAGTCCTATGGAAAAAAGTTAAATGGCAAAGTTGTAGGTAATAAACAGATCTACATCTTTTGCATTTACACTTTTTTTACATAACTTCAAATTTTATGTGAAAAATTCAAAAAACCAAGTTTTTGATTTTTTATTTTTATCTTTTACAAATAAAATTATTTTTTAACGAAATTATGTGAAATTTTTAAAATTTGTGAAATTATGTATATTATTTTGTTTAATTTATTTCTCCTTTAATTTTTGTAATGATGGCGATGGAGATTGGCAAGACACGTTGTGGCAACGTGTCTTGCCAATCTCCAACCCATACTCGGCTAGCATAGCAACTGTGGAGGAACGGGAATCGTGTTCCTCCAACACAAAGGGAGGATCCTCCGACCAGGCGAGATGATCATGCCTTGCGGGCCATTGCCAAACAGTTGATGTTAGGATGTTGTATACATGCTAATCGGCGCGAGAATGTCTCTTTCGCCATTCAGGATTAGTAGTTACTCTGTATAGATCGTTGCGTGTTTTCTTCGTAGTTCCGTGTTTCTTCGCTAGATGGCGCTGTCGTATGTTTTCGTCGCGCTGTATGTGGAAGTCGCCACAGCAACATATGGATTTAAAGCTCTCCTGACCCGAGCCCAGCAGTGGGAAATTATGAGCTTTTGATGATTATGTCAGATACACATACTCGTACGTTTATTAGAAACTTTTATCTGACAAATTGTGCTTATTGGCAGATAATTCTCTAATATTACTACTTTGACTGCCTTGTTGGTCTGGTGGTTAGCGTATGCGGCTGCCGATCTAGAGATTTCGATTCCCGAGTCCAGACTAAATGTTTGAATGATCTGCAAATATTTGTTTCGGAGTTTGGGTGTTTTCTATGTAATAATTTGTATTTTTCTATGTATGTATGTATTCATAAAAAAAAAAATATCAGCAAATAGTGAAACTGGATCTTATTTTCTTTTTTCATTTTTGTAAATATTCAGCACAAAAAGTGGGAACGCTGAAATTATTATTTTTTACAAAACAATAAAATTATATTAAGTCCAATTGTACAAAAAGAATGAGTAATTTCTTTAAAAGGTTAAAAGTTAAAAGAATATTTTTGGTAAAGTATTTCTCTTAAGTAATTAGAAAGCTTTTTCGGAGCTTTGAATATAGCTATGTTTTTATATACATAGTGAAATTTTCCTGTAAAACATTATTTTAGAGTTGTTCTGATTGTGGTGGTGCTCGTCTTAATAAAAATCCATTCTTTAATTATGAATTTCTAAGTAACACTGGATGCGAGAAGCCCAAAATCGATCAAAGTGGTGTGCAATGGGAGAGGCCTATGTCCAGCAGTGGACTGAGGCTGATGATAATGATGATGATGATGAAGTAACCCTGTCTGTCTGCTACACTTTCAGGACTATACTGTGGTATCCGTGTCAATGTACTTAACATCTGTTCTCGTTACATATTATTGCATTGTATAAAGTTCAATGACCAAATGAGCACACGCACAGACACGTGACACGGAGATATAATATTTAAGTCGTACTGACTTTGTGATATTGTGATGTGATATTACATCACAATATCACAATATCAATAACGTTAATAATGAGTTGGAATTAGAATCTAGTGATGATCACTTGTTTTCCCGCACACGCACAAATTTAGAAATTTAGAAGCTAGTCACACATAACTCCAATTCGGAGAGGATGTTTCTAAAAAGTTGGGTAAAAATATATTGGTATTCTAGCTTTTGCCCACGGCTTCAACAGCGTGTATGCCGGTTTTTAAGGGAGGCATTCGTTCGGCAGTGAACGGTGTAAGGCTGAAGAATAAAGAAATAGAACAAAATAATCACGCTTCTAGTTTTCCTGGTTGATCTCTGAACTCACAGCATTTAGCTCAGTAATAAGGAACATCCACTGACTGAGATTTGTTCCTAATCATGAATAGACCGCAGTACCAAGAGTTTCTTGGAATGCCGGATAATTAATTTTCTAGAGACATTATTGCACAGAGTAAGCAAGTCTCGTATCATGCAAACACGGATACCTATATACTTTGCTAGGTTCTAAGCAAATTGCATAATATAACCTCGTGGCTGACGAGGTGGATATATTTTATTGTACTTTGAGTGAATTCACAAATATAGCACTTCGCAAAATTTGTTACCAATAGATGTAATTTGTTTTTTAGAAAAATGTAACTACAATATCGTATTTTATTAGTCTGTAACATTGATATATAAAAACTCTAGATGCACAGTCTCAAACAAAAGCAGCATACGAAACTATCCTTCGTAGTCATTGATTTATTGAAATATCAATGTAGGTAGTTTTAGTTATGCTATAAACATATCTTTTGCAAATTCAACCTTACGCGCATTGGTTAAAGTTTTTATTACAAAGCAGTTTACAATGACCAATCAAATTTTACTACCGAAGTTTTGAATAAGAACAGGGTCGTTTGGATTATGCGACTAAAATAAAAGGTTGTGTTATAGTCGTTCTCACACTGAAAAAGCGGCCATTGAAATTTGTCGTATTATATTTGGACCGTTGAGTAAAGTTTTTAGACAAATTATATCAAAATCACACGTTGCTTCCGATATTTAGTCATAAAAACAACAAAAACAAATTAACAAACTCTTTTACTTACCGAAAATACGATATCTCATCCTTTTTTAACGTTCTTGACGTAATATTTTTACAATTCCTCACGGACACTTCAGTATTTTTAACGTGCGCACAGAGACGCGAGCGACGCGAGACTATTTGAAATAGGAGCACAATTTTAAAATGTGCTCATATTTTATGAGGACGGTTTTGAGACGCTGAGTGTGTATCTTGGGTTTTTTAATACATCAATGGTTTGTAAGGATATTGTAAGAAAGATATATAAGTAAATAAATAAAACGTTATAATTCATCAACATCAACAACAAATAATATTGGGCTCGCATCTTCTATCAGGAGCTGGCTTAGGCTATTAAGATTGAGTCTTAGGAATTGCTGGCGCCTTCTAGCTGTAAAGTTCAACGTGCAAAAGTTACATATAAAAACAAACATTATATTTATAAAATCAAATAGTTGTACCAATAGGCTTACCCGTTATCACATTTTATACAACACGTTTGGCCTAGTGGTATAAAGTGGTCGCTACGACGCTTACTACTACAATTATCGTGGGTTCAAATCACATATGGAACAACACTGTGTGATCCAGAAAATTTTGTTTTGAATCTGGGTGTTCTTTGTATCCGTTTCATGTATGTTTGGTTAGTCCTTCGCTACATAGGATGGATATTACTAATGCGATAGGTGTCTTTAAAAAAATATATACAAAACAAACTTAAAATTTTGAATTTACGAAGGTTTTGTGAGGTGACGTATAATTTTTCTTTATTTGTTAATAAGTAAAATAAACATTGCTTTACGTCATTAAAAGTCCGTTAAAAATAGAGAAAATTAGACTCGTAAACTCTTATAGTAAAATGAATTACATTTTCCTTGTAATAAAATACAATTTCAAATAAAAATGAGGAAAGTTAAATACAAAGACGGTCAGAGCCAAAAGGATTATAGTCGTAGAGAGCGCTGGGAATTATTCGTGTTTAATTTGGAAGTGTAAATCCGTGCCTAATATG
This sequence comes from Phragmatobia fuliginosa, assembly GCA_932526445.1. Lineage (NCBI taxonomy): Eukaryota > Metazoa > Arthropoda > Insecta > Lepidoptera > Erebidae > Phragmatobia > Phragmatobia fuliginosa. The sequence goes on along the minus strand of OW052081.1, from coordinate 12,206,545 downwards.
CTAAATACAGGTCTACCGTCAAATGCAGATCTCTGTAATGTTTGGCGCAAGTCACAAGCTCAATGTGTTCTTGGAAATAATTTAATTAACAAGGGATTTTATTAAATAAATTACAAAAAATAAAAAAATACGTAAGCTGTTAAATATTGGTACCAGAGTTGGAGTAGCCACTTTGCCCATATCGGATTGATATTATCAATACAAATAATTAAAATTGGAGTGTCTGTTTGTAATATTAAAATAACCGCTTTTTACTAAATGCATATGTATGAATACACGTTCTTCTTCTCAATTCTTCTCAATTTAAGGGTCAGTCCCTTGTCGGTGGAGCAATCGCCACTCCTGTCTACTTTCCGCAATCCGTTTGACCTCTTGATAGGAGTAGAGTAGAGTAGATAGTAAAGGAGAAAATAGGAGTCCTGGACTCCTATTTTCTCCTTTACTTGTTGTATGTACGCCAATGTTGAATACACGTTACATATGCCAAAAATTTTTTTTTTACAAGTTTTATGTCTGTCTGTCTGTTTATTCCGGGTAATCTCTGGAAAGGCTGGACCGATTTCGACGGGACTTTCACTGGCAGATAGCTAATGATATAAGGAGTAACTGAGGGTACTTTTTTTAGACTAGCTTGCCCCGCGGCGTTGCCCGCGGTAACAACCACAAACGCGGTTAACACCGCGGGTCTCAGCTAGTAACACATAATTTGACAACCACTAGCATAGTTACTTTCAAGAATTTGATTGAGTATTTTATGAAATGGTTGGTTTGTTATTAGTTGTATGAAATGGTGATATTGTTAGTTATGGTTTATAGTTCGAAAACTGAATGTACCTTATTCATGTCTGTGTGTAAAAAATTAAGGTAAATATAAATAAATAAACAAACAATTAAAATATTTTACATGACAACTAGGTTTGACCGTGACTTGAAGAATCCTACTAATATTATAAACTCGAAAGTTTGTAAGTATGTATGTGTGTATGTATGTTTGTTGATCTTTCACGCAAAACTAAAAACTACTGAACGGATTTGCGTGAAACTTTACAGTAATGTAACTTATATATCAGAATAACACATAAGCTTCTTTTTACTGCAATAAACGAGATACACGGGCGAAAGCTTAGTGATTATAAAAATACATAATACATTATAAAAATACATACTCTTAAAATTTCACAGGTTGCTATGCATAACACACTTGCATAGCAACCTGTGACCTAGTTGTAACATAACGAAGATTTAAAGAAAAAACTTTCTTCAATAAATCTTCTGTAAATGTCTTCGCTTGTGACTTGCGCCAAGCCCAACAATACGTATGAGTTCAGCGCCGTATTGATATGTTAATGGTTACCGTGAACATGGAGAGATAGCTCTTGGAGCTTTTATATTGTTAATAGAAATAATAAAAGAGGCTTTGTCTGTGGATTTAGTGAATGAAAATTAAGAGTTTAAAAAATATGATTACTACGTCTACAACTTCGCTTTTTGGGTGCCAATAAATTACACTCGAAAGAAAAATAGAAAAATTCTTTAGTACATGATATACTCTTAGCCGATACAGAAAATATTTTAGTACACACGAGTGTACTAATTTCGGTTCGCCTTCAGGGTTGCGGAGGTCCAATGCCAGTCGCTCCGTGGAAAAACTAAATTTCAGGTTTCAACCGGTTTTCAAAACCTGATGAAATAGTAGCTGACCCTAAATAATATTGGGAATAAAGACTAGGAAGAAGAAGATGAAGTACGTTCACTCTCTGTTTCCACACTCTCTTACTCCGATGGTACAGCTATCCGATGAGCAGGGAGAGTTCAGGCGCTAGACCGACGACTTTACGTGCTATTCAAGGCACGGGGATTAAGACCTCAGCCTCCAAACTTTGGGCTGTTATTAAGGATTTCTTGTAATAAAACCCAAAAATACCTTGAATTAGAAATTGTACCCGAAACCACATGATCGATAGTCGTATATACTAACCGCTAGACTAACAAGGCAACTAGGATGCGAGCGGAGCCGCGGACATCGGCTAGTCTTATATATAAAAATCATGTCGGAAACGGCTTGACTGATTCTTATGAATTTTTTTATGCATATTCAGTAAGTCTGAGAATCGGCTACTATCTACTTTTCATAACCCTAGGATGCGAGCGGAGCCGCGGGCATCAGCTAGTTCTTATATAAAACTAGCTTAGCCCCGCGGTGTTACCCGCGTTTGTTGTTGTAACCGCGGGCAACACCGCGGGGCGAAGCTAGTCCAAAAAAAGCCTTAGTTACTCCTTATATCATCAGCTATCTGCCAATGAAAGTTCCATAGATTCCGAAACGAACAGACAGACAGACAAACAAAAAAAAAAAATTGGCATACGTACCGTGTATTCATACTTAAGCATTTAGTAAAAAGCGGTTATTTTAATATTATAAATATATAATATATAAATCCAATTTTATTTATTTCTATACATAAAAGTCATGTAAACTATATTTCACTGAGATTTTTTTCCAAACCAGCTTCATCATCATCATCACCAGCCTTACATCAGTCCACAACTGGACATACAGGCCTAGGTACAGCCAGCGTTTGCAATGTATGCGTAAAAAATTTGGTTTATTTACGACATCACGTAAGAAACCTCTAAAACTATTATCTACTATATTATGCTTGTATTATACATAAAAACCTTCCTCTTGAATCACTCTATCTATTAAAGAAAATGGCATCAAAATCCGTTGCGTAGTTTTAAAGATTTAAGCATACATAGGGACAGAGAAAGCGACTTTGTTTTATCATATGTAGTGATCTAAGAAGCTTACAGGTAATGGATGTTGACCGTTTTAAAATTAAATTATATCGTCCACGTAAAACAGGTTATGCATAGAATGTAATACCATTTACTAAACGGTGCAGACACGCGGTGATTTGAATAGAAAATATAGTGTTTTGAGGTGTATTTCAGCCTTACCACAGTTACGAACATGCATATATCGACTCCTTGTTGGTCTAGTGGTTAACGTATGCGGCTGCTCATCAAGAGGTCTCGGGTTCGATTCCGGGGTAGACCTAATGTTTGTGTGATCCGCAAAATATTTGTTTCGGAGTTTGGGTGTTTTAAGTATTGGCCAGCGTGGTATAGTAGGCAAAAACCTCCTTTCAAGGAGAGGCCTATGTCCAGCAGTGGACTGTTAAAGGCTGTTGATGATGATGATGAAGTACTTACAAAAGAAAAGTATGTTGTATTTATATCAGTTGTCTAGTACCCATAATACAAGTTCTGTTTATTTTGAGACTAGAAAGCGACATCTTTACACACAGTAAAGATGTCGAAAATATTTAAAAAATATATATTTAGAACTACGTAACTCGCTCAACTTTGCCTGCCTTCAACAATAACCCATGACGTCCCACTCGGAACTCTCAGGAGAGGGTTAAGGCCAAACGTCTGCACGCTGGCCGAGTGAGGGTTGAGGACTGCCAAGACACGTTGTGACTACGTAATCTTGCCGTCGAATGATTTTAAGCTGCCCGAAGGTCTCCAACTAAGCTTCACGACTGTTATCTTAGATAACAATCGGGAACGACTGCTTAAGGTAACCTCCGAATCACGGACACCCACACAATATATCATGCCACAAACGGTCACCCATCTAGGTACTGACCGCGCCGTTGTTGCTTACCCTCGATAATTGTTTCCGGTCACCTAAGGCCACTCGGCAATGAGTGCTAAACTTTGTCTATTTCTCGCATTATACACAAGCATTAGTACACACACAAAGAACACCCAGACTCAGAACAACAATTTGTGAATCACACACAAAGTGTTGTCCTAAGTAGGATTTGAACCCACGACTTGACGCAGTAGAAATCAGCGTGGCGACCGCTTAAACCACTAGGTCAACCGTTCAGTCAAAAAACTATTTCTTTTATGTATAGTATCTATCTGTGTATCTAACAAAATGACTGTTCTGCCTGATGTAAAGCATAACCAAGATCCAAGAGACATTTCAACAATGAGTCCAGATTATAGTGTGTAACACATTTTTTTTGCTTTGTTAGAATAACACAAAATTAATTAATCTCACAGAAGCGATCTTGCTATTAGCGCCATCTTTGGGCAACATTGACTACTCCATCGCCTATTATCTTCGGCAAAGAGTCCTGTTTTCTCCAACTAGGCACTGGGTGGCGCTCATGTCGGGTTCAAATCGATTTTAATCATAGACTAGGTATTAAATAGTTTTTTAATTCTAGTTGTGTCTCTGAAAATGGCGTGATGTTTATCTTATTTTGTAAGGGGGTAGGTTAGTTATATCCTATAGACCTTGAAATAAGATATATAGACGAGTCATTCCTACTGCTCTTATAGTACTACAGTTTGCATTATACTTATACTTGTCGCATATCTACTTGGTGAGATTAGCATATTGAAATTCTCCTGCATCATTAAGCTTCGCACTCACCGATGAAACAAGAAAATACAAGCCTTATTCCCAATATAATTTGGGGTCGGCTACTAGTTCAACCGGTTTTACCTGAATATCAGTTTTTTCCAAGGAGCGACTGGCATCGGACCTCCGCAACCCTAAGGGAGAACTAAAATTCAAAGGTTGATCTAGTCGTTAGTAAAGTCCGACACACTGCCCCGCCGCAAACCCCAGCGGGGTGACGGTCCGAGGGTTTCCACACGTTAAAGAAAAAAGGTCAGTAAATTTGAGGGCACTGACTTCCCAATAATAATTGCCATAGATGTTCATAACAACCGGGACCTACGGTTTTACGTCCACTCCGAGGCACGGGCGTGAATAAGCGCCAAACTGCCAAATCCGGTTGCTATTAGCAAAACACAAAAATACTTTTTGGCCCGACCCGGGATTTACGCCATCCACTAAACCAACGAAACAGTTATAAAGAAACAAGAAAATACGTATATTGTAATTTGAGGTTGGTAGATTCAACCTTATAGGACACCAGAAAGAAGGATGATTCACAACGAGGATAGTGACCCCTGCTCCTGGATTCTACTTAAATCATTTCCATTTAGCAGAATAGAGTCACTTTGGTATGCCTATATAGAGGGTGAATTTTTGAAACGAGACATTAAGGGTAGGTACCTTAACCGTTATAGTCACAGGAAAACGCTTTTAGGAGACTATCCATAATTTTTTAAGATATTCTGAACTGCATAAGAAAAAATGTACAGTCAGCAAGAAAATGGTCCAATGGCGTTTTCCTGTAACTATAACGGTTAAGGTACCTGCCCTTACTGTCCCTTCTCAAAAATTCACCCTGTATAGACAATAAAATAATAATAATAAAAAACTTCTCGGACCTTTGAACTCACATCATCTAGTTCCAAACTAAGCAGGGCTTGTAGTATTGGTACTAGACAACTGATATCACCCAAACTCTGAAACAAATATTTGCATATCATACAAACATTTGTTAAGACCGAATCGAACCCGATCCCGTAACAAGGCAGTGAAATAAGATAGGGTAAGTACAGATATTTATCCAGATTTCTTACCTTCAAAGGCGCTTCGAGTTTTAAACTCTTAGAGCGGACTTACTAGTACACTCTTACACTAAAGTCAAGTTCAATTAAAACTTCAAAGATTGAAGCCAAGAATAAAGGAAATATGGAAAAGCACAGCTAACACTTTATTATAGAAATTGCCGTTCTTTCCTCCTTCATATTTTTACTTTGTGACAAATAAATCAAGATTTGTTTATGATTTATTATTCAACAACAAATAACTCAATCTTACTTAGACTTCTGATAAAATAGCCTACTGTTTAATGTAGATTTGAATACATTTTATTGTAATGTGTTATTTTATTACTCCATAAAAAATTTGCCTAAGTTTCACTGAATATAACTATATAACTGCTAGTGTAAGTCCCGTAAAAATCGAATCAGCTTCAAAGATTAGCGGGAACGAACAAACATTTTATTTTTTATTTAATTAACTGTAATTGACAATATTCAGACTCATATATCCCTACTAATATTATAAATGCGAAAGTAACTCTGTCTGTCTGTCTGTCTGTTACATTTTCACGCCTAAACCACTGAACCGATTTTGATGAGATTTGGTATGAAGATAGAACTGAACTTGGGAAAGGACATAGGATACTTTTTATCGCGAAAATTAAGGTAGAAGGGTTTGAAATAGGGGAAGAAATCATGTAAGATTGTTTAATCTACCCTTACCGTATCGCGCTATATAAACGAATTCCACGCGGGCGAAGCCGCGGGCGGAAAGCTAGTTTTTTCATATTTCTATGCTTTTTTCTGAAAACTGCATTAAATTATTGAAGTTGGTTAAAAGATAATAGCTTTTGCCCGTGGCTGAGCTTGCGAGTATGTCGGTTATCGCTGTAAAAAGTAGTCTTGGTCCTTTCTCAGATTTTAAATTCATTTCATCACCATCATCATCAACAGCCTTCAACAGTCCACTGCTTGACATAGGCCTCTCCTTAGAAGGTTTGAAATGTAGTAATAAATCTATTACCATTTAAACTATGTAAAATGATATGTTTAACGAGTCCTATTAATTTGCGTTATCTTTACACGTAGGGATGATAAAATTTGAATTCTCTTTACTTTTGTCAATGAAATAATGCCTATTGGTAATTTCTTAGTAAAGCCTCTAAATACAACTTGCTTGCCGTCTTTAATCAGGTGTTAGTTGTGTCGTATTTGAAACAGATGTTAAATGATGTCAACCTTCGAATTTCAGTTCTCCCTTAGGGTTGCGGAGGTCAAATGTCAGTCACTCTGAAGAAAAACTGATATTCAGGTAAAACCGGTGGCATTAGTAACCGACCCCAAATAATATTAGGAATAAGGCTAGGTCTTCTTCTTATCGTATCAATGGCAACACTTTACATGGTTTTGGCCTAGTGCTCGGCAACGTGGCAACGGATTTGTCACCTAAACTCTGCGATACCGAGTGTTAGGTGTCCAGGGTGCGCCGGACGTTGGGACTCTTGTTCTCTTTTTTAAGTCGCTCGGGGAGGCTCCTCTCGTGCACCCCAAGGCTAGGTAGAAGAATAAGATTAAGAAATAACTAGGTGACAAACGGAGCCACATCTACACAGATAAAATTACGCAATGCGTAAAAAAAATTACCCATAGTAGTCGTAACATGATGATTCACACTCCACAGCCATTCTCGATGATTGTACTATCTAATACTGAAAATTTTTTTCAAATCGGGCTTATATTTTCAAATTCCCAGGTAGTACAACATGTATGTATGATCCGCAAATATTTGTTTCGGAATTAGGGTGTTTTTATTTTAAACTAGCTGTGCCCGCGACTTCGTTCGCGTGGTTGTCGAGAGCAAAACAACGTCGTTTAGATAAGAGTATATCACCTTTTTGATGATTTAGATAAGAGTCCTGACTTTGGTATAGTTGATTACGTTAATGCTTCTCTATATACTATGTTAGCGGTGGAATTACCCGGAGCATATACAAAAAGGTTGTTTGGGTTGCTAACACGTGATAGAGAAACATAGAGTTGGCCGTGTGAAAAACAATCAAAAGTAAGGTCTACACCCGCAACGGATAACGTCTGGCCTTGGGCTTTATTAATAGTCATAGCGTAACAGAGGCTTACAGGAAATTGCACACGTTTGAAAGTAAACGGAAAATTATTGGGGATAATGGGTATCCTGGGAATGAAAACAACATCACCGGAGCCGCAACCTGTTAAGATTTCGGCTTCGATGACATTTCGTTGGAGATTTGTTACTCTCAACCGAGTTCCATTGCATAGTTTTGGTGGGCTTAAATTTCTGAGTAGAATGATTGGTACTCCGACTTTTAAATAAATTTTGTGTGCTGGAAGACCTGGTGTATTTAGAGAGTCTAAAAACTCTACTGGATAGTGGGTGGCATCTCCTTCTTCTAAAACCGTGTTAATAGATAAATATTCCCTACTTTCTCCAGAAACATGTACCAATATTTGAGAATTTATTGCTGCTGCTTGGTCGTTGCGAGGTGCCAAAATAGCTCGTTGGCATAGCCAAGCAGCGTCATGGTTCGAGATCTCTGATGGATCTCCGTATACAGAGGAAATGAGTTCCTGCTGTGAGGCAACAGAAGAACACAGGCTTTCGACTAAAGTTACTTTACCTCCTTCTTGAGTCGGGTATGTGCCGTTACCAATTTGAAGTAGTAAATTTGAGAAAACCTGCGCGTTTGCGTCACCTCCCAAATATGCTCGCATATTAAAGCTCAAATTAGTTAATATGACACTACGCCATAAAATAGAGCTCTTTAAACAGGCACCTATTTCATCGGCCCTCGTTCCTCTGGGTATTATAGGGAGTGTCTGCCTGAAGTCTCCACAGAATAGCACCGTTAAGCCTCCCATCGGTCGGTCATTTTGTCTTATATCTCGCAACGTTCTATCTACAGCTTCCACAGCTTTACGATTTGCCATCGTACACTCGTCCCAAACGATAAGGGCGCAATCGCGTAAAACCCTTGCTTTATCACTATTGCGAGACACGTTGCAAACAGGGTTTTCTGTGCGGTCCAAGTCGATTGGTATTTTAAATGTTGTATGTGCAGTTTTTCCTCCTGGTAATAAAGTGGCAGCTATTCCTGAGGAAGCGACGGCAAGGGCAATTTTGTTTTGGCTCCTTATTTGAGCCAAGATAACTTTAGTGAGGAAAGTTTTACCTGTTCCACCAGGTGCATCTAAAAACAGCATTTCTCCTAATGAATGTTCTACACTACAGCATACTCTATCAAAGATTTGACGTTGTTCTGACGTCAAATTTGAACAGCCATTTCGCAATATTTCTGCTAACTCTTCGGGGTTGTAATTTATTTCAGATGTATACTCCCTATTAATTCGTTCCCCACCAACTGTCGGTGTCGGCAAGCCGTATTGACTGAGGGGGTTCCCTCCTATACTTGTAACTATATCTTGTATAGCCAGCAAAGCCCTATTATGGCAGCTTTCACGTACTTGGTCAGAAGTTTCACTATTTATATTTTGCTGTCTCAAAAAATCTTCGGCAAACGCGTCTTTATATTTTTGCCACAACTGCCCAGCGTCCGATAGGCCACAAAATGTCAACAAAATGGCAAATAAATGGCGCAAACGATGTGGACTATCACTGACGCATGCTTCGGCTAAAGCATCATCCCAATGCTGATCGCCATCTAATAAATGCCGTGCGCGGCAAGCAGCTTGAAATGTGGGATATTCTATATCGTCCACTTTGCGGAGCTCAGCAAAAGAAGTAGGTCCTCGCACTGTGTGAAGAAGAAGGCGTAAATAATAACACTCTGCATTATTTGGGTGCACCGTGTATACTCTTCCAATCACGTGTTCTTTAAAAATGCCGGACTCGCCTTCTACAGCAGTTCCACGTCTCCTGCGATTAAAAACACCTTGCTGCTTGTTATAAGTATAATAATGTGGCACTTCATTGTACAACAGAGACTTAGCGAAATTGTCTCTTTCGCAAAGGCGAAAGAATGCGAGCAAGGTGGTTTGTCTTGGGTTGTTCATTCTTTCTGCCACATTTTCTGGCTGAAAGTAAACTCGCTGCCCGCCTTCCAGGTGCACGTCAAGATGGATGACTGGCGGATACCTTTCATGAATAGGGAAACTCAAAATGCGCCAAACTGCCTCCGAAGAGCTTATGTATCGGCCAGATTGATACCTTGTCACTTCATCAAATTGGTTGTTATTTCTTAGTGCTATCATGGCTTGATCACTACCTTTATTAACATATTTACATATATATTTTATAGATTCGACGCTATTACAAATTTCAACATTAATGTGTGCTTGAAAAGCGTTTGACAAAACTGGAGAATACGGTACCACCCAACTATTATTTAGAATTATTTCTTGTCCACGGAATCTGACAGTAGCTGTGAAACCACCTTGTGACGGTGATCTTCGCCGGTATTGCGGATACCCATTTTCCCCAGCCATAGTTAGTTCTTTCAGTGCTCTGGGGTATTTTTTTGAGCATTGACCATCTTTCATGCACGGTGATTCCCTGTTTAAGAGGCCACATGGCCCGTGAACCATATGTGTTTTTACTATGTCATGCAAAATCGGATCTGCATTATAGTCCGGAAATTCTGCACTTATGACACTGTCTATAGCATCGGGACGAATTTTTTCTTCCAGCCACAGAAGAATGTGCGCGTGGGGTAAACCACGCTTTTGCCACTCGACGCTATACATAAAACAAAGAGTTGAACCGAAAACTTTCTCCTTTGTAAGTAGATTAATCAAGACTTTGAGTTTTAAATGAAAAATCCTAGCAATAATGTCATGTCTGTCGTATGACGCCTGTCCTGTGAGAAGTGCCTGGCAAATCTCCGTCCACTTTGGATTTGTTGTAAATGTTATAAAAAGGTCCGGCCGGCCGTATTTACGGACGTAACAAAAAGCATCTTGCGTTCGTTCGTGCATATACCGCGGACCGCCTGTGAAACTGGATGGCAAAATAACCAATCGACCCAAGTTTTCGACGTTATTATCTGATTGCATGGCGTCCCGCAAGTGCACGTATTCTTCAGCGCGTAACCGTCGCTGGTTAGTGCGAATATACACTAAACGTTCAGTTTCTATTTTTGCGTACATGTCCACAATAAATTGGCTGAACAAACCACGAAATCGTTGCAAATATACGAAACTGTTTTGCCTTATTTGTAAAAGGTAGGAATAGTATTGTTGAGCAGATATTTTTTTTTGATAATTAGTGACTCTCGTAGTAGGGTTCACTTGGTACAGCCCAAAATTGTACCCATCTTCACCATGACAATAGATTAGTGGATATTGCAGGGCGTCGTAAGCTCGGTGGGTTTCCAAAATGCGTTGAAGGCGATCGTCGCGTGTACGCAACACGATATCACGTCTCTCACACTCCTGGTCGACTAAAACAACTGCAACTTCATCTGCGACGGGTGCATTGTGTCTTCCACGGTGTTCACCCACAGGACGTCTATCGGCACTTATAACAATTTTGAAATCATTGCTGCCTTGTGGAATTGACTCCAATGCAGCTTTGAATTCACGAACGTACTGGTTAACGCGATGCAGCAATTCTTGAAGTTGACCCAAAAGCTCAGCATTGAGCTGGGGAAAATTGTGATTTCTAACATTGAGCTGTTGCGTGTAATCGGATACAAAATAAATTTGGAGAAATTTGGGTTCATTTTCTGGCAGCAAAGATCCAATAAGGTGATAAACTTGACCTTGTACTTTGAAGGTTGGCATGAACGGTCCTTCCGTTATTTGTTTTGCCCCAAAGGAAGTCATTTGGAAAGCACTGTTATATAAACGAATATTATCCAAAAAACGGTTCGACTGGGGATGATCGCCATTCAGGAGACTTATAAGTAAGTGTGGTGGATCTTGGAAATTTGGAAGAACAATTTTTCCATTTGAGCAGCACATTCCATCTGTCTCTTTCCTCCATTTCAAAGCATGACAAAAATTACAAATTTCTCTCATGTCACCCACGAAAGTAAAGCCAGCATAATTAATTCTAGACGAATATGTGAACCCTGATTTTTCCCTATTGTCCCAAGGTAATAAAATATTTGCATCGTCATTTTCCATGGACTCATCAGCTCCGCTATTTGTTTCTCTATTCATATGGTATCGAGCTCGTTCTATTTCTAGGCGAGATTGACGTTGTTCTGCTGTTTCTGCTCGTCTTAGTTCATCTATTCTTTCCCTTTCAGATGCAAGATAACTTTCATTGTTTCTTTGTACACCTACATAGTTATGTCTAGCTATTTCTAATCGTTCTTCTCTTTGGGAGAGAGATTCAGACTCGCGCGAGAGAGCGTGTCGCTCTCGGTCAGATGACAGACGTGCTTGGCGTTCCTCGATACTCTCTTGAGAACGCAAAGTCGCGGTCCGAGTTCTTTGCGAACTTAAGCGCGACTCCCTTTCTGTGAAAGTCTCTGACTCGCGTGAGAGAGACTGGCGCTCCCGATCAGCAGACAGCCGAACTTCGCGTTCCTGGATATTCTCTTGAGAACGCAAAGTCGCGGTCCGAGTTCTTTGCGAACTTAAGCGCGACTCCCTTTCTGTGAATGTCTCTGACTCACGTGAGAGAGAGTGGCGCTCCCGATCAGCAGACAGCCGAACTTCGCGTTCCTGGATATTCTCTTGAGAACGCAAAGTCGCGGTCCGAGTTCTTTGCGAACTTAAGCGCGACTCCCTTTCTGTGAATGTCTCTGACTCACGTGAGAGAGAGTGGCGCTCCCGATCAGCAGACAGCCGGTCTTCGCGTTCCTGGATACTCTCTTGAGACCGCAAAGTCGCGGTCCGTGTTCTTTGTGAACTTAAACGTGACTCCCTTTCGGTGAACGTTTCCGATTCACGTGAAAGAGCGATGTGCTCTCGGTTAGCAGATAACCGTGCTTCACGATCTTCTTCCGATTCCTGAGACCTACAAAGTCTCATCCTTTTCGCATTTCGGCTACGCAGCGAAAGGTTAGTTTTTTTTCTTTGAGGCATTTTCAAGGAAAATTAAAGCAATAAACAAAACTAACAACACTTATGACTGAATAGCCTACAAACTTAAAAGAACGGTGCGTCGAACAGTCTAGTGTGACAACGTATCGTCTGTTCGTGGTCGTGACTCAACGAATTGGCAACACTAACTTACTGTATAACGATTGGCACTATTGGATTCAAACTACGAAGTAAATCAAATACAATCTTAACTTCGTACTTCAAACCAATGACCAAAGTTGACCAAACGAAACCAATAAGATAAGCAAATACTTTTTTTTCGACCAATTTAGAAAATCGATAAACCAAGCAACCAAAGAACTTTTACGACACACGCAAGAACTTTTAAGACACCTAACGAAACCCAATTTGCCTAGTAAACACGGTGGACGTCATCCTCGCGCGGAAAATCTTAACACCGCGATTCAGAAAATGACGTCATTTGCACAACGCCATCTATCGGATTTAGATTTCAACTATCAACATTAGTTCTATTTTTAGTCTTAAGATGTCGTTGCAAGTACTATACTTAATTGCGTAACGTAATATTTTACTTCTTGAACTCACTAAATTAATCATATCTTTTGATAGAGTGAACCGATTTCGATGAAACAAAAACTAAGTTAAACCTCAAGTTGCGTATAATTTTTGTATATAAACATTGTCAGCATTGAATTCGTAGATTTTACGTGATGTGCGCACAAACAAACAGACAAACAGACAAACAGACAAACAGACAAAAATTTCAAAAATGATGGAAATGGGTTCTGTTACTTATCTTTTCACACGCTGGCTATTTTTTGTTTCAATTTCTTCAATGTACAAAAATGACTTTTCTACAGATTTATTATATGTATAGATGACACTACGCCATAAAATAGAGCTCTTTAAACAGGCACCTATTTCATCGGCCCTCGTTCCTCTGGGTATTATAGGGAGTGTCTGCCTGAAGTCTCCACAGAATAGCACCGTTAAGCCTCCCATCGGTCGGTCATTTTGTCTTATATCTCGCAACGTTCTATCTACAGCTTCCACAGCTTTACGATTTGCCATCGTACACTCGTCCCAAACGATAAGGGCGCAATCGCGTAAAACCCTTGCTTTATCACTATTGCGAGACACGTTGCAAACAGGGTTTTCTGTGCGGTCCAAGTCGATTGGTATTTTAAATGTTGTATGTGCAGTTTTTCCTCCTGGTAATAAAGTGGCAGCTATTCCTGAGGAAGCGACGGCAAGGGCAATTTTGTTTTGGCTCCTTATTTGAGCCAAGATAACTTTAGTGAGGAAAGTTTTACCTGTTCCACCAGGTGCATCTAAAAACAGCATTTCTCCTAATGAATGTTCTACACTACAGCATACTCTATCAAAGATTTGACGTTGTTCTGACGTCAAATTTGAACAGCCATTTCGCAATATTTCTGCTAACTCTTCGGGGTTGTAATTTATTTCAGATGTATACTCCCTATTAATTCGTTCCCCACCAACTGTCGGTGTCGGCAAGCCGTATTGACTGAGGGGGTTCCCTCCTATACTTGTAACTATATCTTGTATAGCCAGCAAAGCCCTATTATGGCAGCTTTCACGTACTTGGTCAGAAGTTTCACTATTTATATTTTGCTGTCTCAAAAAATCTTCGGCAAACGCGTCTTTATATTTTTGCCACAACTGCCCAGCGTCCGATAGGCCACAAAATGTCAACAAAATGGCAAATAAATGGCGCAAACGATGTGGACTATCACTGACGCATGCTTCGGCTAAAGCATCATCCCAATGCTGATCGCCATCTAATAAATGCCGTGCGCGGCAAGCAGCTTGAAATGTGGGATATTCTATATCGTCCACTTTGCGGAGCTCAGCAAAAGAAGTAGGTCCTCGCACTGTGTGAAGAAGAAGGCGTAAATAATAACACTCTGCATTATTTGGGTGCACCGTGTATACTCTTCCAATCACGTGTTCTTTAAAAATGCCGGACTCGCCTTCTACAGCAGTTCCACGTCTCCTGCGATTAAAAACACCTTGCTGCTTGTTATAAGTATAATAATGTGGCACTTCATTGTACAACAGAGACTTAGCGAAATTGTCTCTTTCGCAAAGGCGAAAGAATGCGAGCAAGGTGGTTTGTCTTGGGTTGTTCATTCTTTCTGCCACATTTTCTGGCTGAAAGTAAACTCGCTGCCCGCCTTCCAGGTGCACGTCAAGATGGATGACTGGCGGATACCTTTCATGAATAGGGAAACTCAAAATGCGCCAAACTGCCTCCGAAGAGCTTATGTATCGGCCAGATTGATACCTTGTCACTTCATCAAATTGGTTGTTATTTCTTAGTGCTATCATGGCTTGATCACTACCTTTATTAACATATTTACATATATATTTTATAGATTCGACGCTATTACAAATTTCAACATTAATGTGTGCTTGAAAAGCGTTTGACAAAACTGGAGAATACGGTACCACCCAACTATTATTTAGAATTATTTCTTGTCCACGGAATCTGACAGTAGCTGTGAAACCACCTTGTGACGGTGATCTTCGCCGGTATTGCGGATACCCATTTTCCCCAGCCATAGTTAGTTCTTTCAGTGCTCTGGGGTATTTTTTTGAGCATTGACCATCTTTCATGCACGGTGATTCCCTGTTTAAGAGGCCACATGGCCCGTGAACCATATGTGTTTTTACTATGTCATGCAAAATCGGATCTGCATTATAGTCCGGAAATTCTGCACTTATGACACTGTCTATAGCATCGGGACGAATTTTTTCTTCCAGCCACAGAAGAATGTGCGCGTGGGGTAAACCACGCTTTTGCCACTCGACGCTATACATAAAACAAAGAGTTGAACCGAAAACTTTCTCCTTTGTAAGTAGATTAATCAAGACTTTGAGTTTTAAATGAAAAATCCTAGCAATAATGTCATGTCTGTCGTATGACGCCTGTCCTGTGAGAAGTGCCTGGCAAATCTCCGTCCACTTTGGATTTGTTGTAAATGTTATAAAAAGGTCCGGCCGGCCGTATTTACGGACGTAACAAAAAGCATCTTGCGTTCGTTCGTGCATATACCGCGGACCGCCTGTGAAACTGGATGGCAAAATAACCAATCGACCCAAGTTTTCGACGTTATTATCTGATTGCATGGCGTCCCGCAAGTGCACGTATTCTTCAGCGCGTAACCGTCGCTGGTTAGTGCGAATATACACTAAACGTTCAGTTTCTATTTTTGCGTACATGTCCACAATAAATTGGCTGAACAAACCACGAAATCGTTGCAAATATACGAAACTGTTTTGCCTTATTTGTAAAAGGTAGGAATAGTATTGTTGAGCAGATATTTTTTTTTGATAATTAGTGACTCTCGTAGTAGGGTTCACTTGGTACAGCCCAAAATTGTACCCATCTTCACCATGACAATAGATTAGTGGATATTGCAGGGCGTCGTAAGCTCGGTGGGTTTCCAAAATGCGTTGAAGGCGATCGTCGCGTGTACGCAACACGATATCACGTCTCTCACACTCCTGGTCGACTAAAACAACTGCAACTTCATCTGCGACGGGTGCATTGTGTCTTCCACGGTGTTCACCCACAGGACGTCTATCGGCACTTATAACAATTTTGAAATCATTGCTGCCTTGTGGAATTGACTCCAATGCAGCTTTGAATTCACGAACGTACTGGTTAACGCGATGCAGCAATTCTTGAAGTTGACCCAAAAGCTCAGCATTGAGCTGGGGAAAATTGTGATTTCTAACATTGAGCTGTTGCGTGTAATCGGATACAAAATAAATTTGGAGAAATTTGGGTTCATTTTCTGGCAGCAAAGATCCAATAAGGTGATAAACTTGACCTTGTACTTTGAAGGTTGGCATGAACGGTCCTTCCGTTATTTGTTTTGCCCCAAAGGAAGTCATTTGGAAAGCACTGTTATATAAACGAATATTATCCAAAAAACGGTTCGACTGGGGATGATCGCCATTCAGGAGACTTATAAGTAAGTGTGGTGGATCTTGGAAATTTGGAAGAACAATTTTTCCATTTGAGCAGCACATTCCATCTGTCTCTTTCCTCCATTTCAAAGCATGACAAAAATTACAAATTTCTCTCATGTCACCCACGAAAGTAAAGCCAGCATAATTAATTCTAGACGAATATGTGAACCCTGATTTTTCCCTATTGTCCCAAGGTAATAAAATATTTGCATCGTCATTTTCCATGGACTCATCAGCTCCGCTATTTGTTTCTCTATTCATATGGTATCGAGCTCGTTCTATTTCTAGGCGAGATTGACGTTGTTCTGCTGTTTCTGCTCGTCTTAGTTCATCTATTCTTTCCCTTTCAGATGCAAGATAACTTTCATTGTTTCTTTGTACACCTACATAGTTATGTCTAGCTATTTCTAATCGTTCTTCTCTTTGGGAGAGAGATTCAGACTCGCGCGAGAGAGCGTGTCGCTCTCGGTCAGATGACAGACGTGCTTGGCGTTCCTCGATACTCTCTTGAGAACGCAAAGTCGCGGTCCGAGTTCTTTGCGAACTTAAGCGCGACTCCCTTTCTGTGAAAGTCTCTGACTCGCGTGAGAGAGACTGGCGCTCCCGATCAGCAGACAGCCGAACTTCGCGTTCCTGGATATTCTCTTGAGAACGCAAAGTCGCGGTCCGAGTTCTTTGCGAACTTAAGCGCGACTCCCTTTCTGTGAATGTCTCTGACTCACGTGAGAGAGAGTGGCGCTCCCGATCAGCAGACAGCCGAACTTCGCGTTCCTGGATATTCTCTTGAGAACGCAAAGTCGCGGTCCGAGTTCTTTGCGAACTTAAGCGCGACTCCCTTTCTGTGAATGTCTCTGACTCACGTGAGAGAGAGTGGCGCTCCCGATCAGCAGACAGCCGGTCTTCGCGTTCCTGGATACTCTCTTGAGACCGCAAAGTCGCGGTCCGTGTTCTTTGTGAACTTAAACGTGACTCCCTTTCGGTGAACGTTTCCGATTCACGTGAAAGAGCGATGTGCTCTCGGTTAGCAGATAACCGTGCTTCACGATCTTCTTCCGATTCCTGAGACCTACAAAGTCTCATCCTTTTCGCATTTCGGCTACGCAGCGAAAGGTTAGTTTTTTTTCTTTGAGGCATTTTCAAGGAAAATTAAAGCAATAAACAAAACTAACAACACTTATGACTGAATAGCCTACAAACTTAAAAGAACGGTGCGTCGAACAGTCTAGTGTGACAACGTATCGTCTGTTCGTGGTCGTGACTCAACGAATTGGCAACACTAACTTACTGTATAACGATTGGCACTATTGGATTCAAACTACGAAGTAAATCAAATACAATCTTAACTTCGTACTTCAAACCAATGACCAAAGTTGACCAAACGAAACCAATAAGATAAGCAAATACTTTTTTTTCGACCAATTTAGAAAATCGATAAACCAAGCAACCAAAGAACTTTTACGACACACGCAAGAACTTTTAAGACACCTAACGAAACCCAATTTGCCTAGTAAACACGGTGGACGTCATCCTCGCGCGGAAAATCTTAACACCGCGATTCAGAAAATGACGTCATTTGCACAACGCCATCTATCGGATTTAGATTTCAACTATCAACATTAGTTCTATTTTTAGTCTTAAGATGTCGTTGCAAGTACTATACTTAATTGCGTAACGTAATATTTTACTTCTTGAACTCACTAAATTAATCATATCTTTTGATAGAGTGAACCGATTTCGATGAAACAAAAACTAAGTTAAACCTCAAGTTGCGTATAATTTTTGTATATAAACATTGTCAGCATTGAATTCGTAGATTTTACGTGATGTGCGCACAAACAAACAGACAAACAGACAAACAGACAAACAGACAAAAATTTCAAAAATGATGGAAATGGGTTCTGTTACTTATCTTTTCACACGCTGGCTATTTTTTGTTTCAATTTCTTCAATGTACAAAAATGACTTTTCTACAGATTTATTATATGTATAGATTTGTCGCACGAGAAACCACTGAGAGTATCAGTCACGGAGGAGAAACTTTCATTACTTAAGTAGATTTCAGACTCACATGCAGAAACTTAATAATCACTTTATGACAACATTAATACAAATATATAATAAATACTCGTATATATAAATGTTCGGCACTTGATTTAAATTGGGCTATTCCTAGTGGACTGTAGGGCTGGTTGTTCGATCAAATCAAATCAAATGAAATCAAACCATTTTATTGCAAGTAAACCATACAACGGCACTTTTGAAACGTCAAGTAGTCAGTCAGTAGTCAGTCGTGAAGCTAATCGTCTGTTCCAATTCGTATGGAGATTCCTGATCCTATGGAGAAGAACAGACAAGAAACTCTATGGACACTCTTTTCCAACATTGTTTTTACAATTTTTGGTTACATTGTTTAATGCATTAAATGTGAGCACAATGTAATCGTAATAATAAGACACCACTAATTCGCACTGCCACATTAATTGTTTTATTTGTATAGTAAAAACACGTACGTACAGCACGTGACAATAGTGTTGACACACTCAAAATTAGACATTTTAGGGCCACCGCAGACTAGCTACTTTTAGCATCGGCGATCGGCGATTTGGCGACTGCATCGATGCTGCATCGCGTTTTAGCGACTTCCTGCGTTCGATCGCGGTATCGGAAACGCGCGTTTTAGCGACTGCTCAGATGCCAAGTCGCTGCTACCGGCATCCGAAATAGTGCGGAGAATAGCGTTCAGCTGCTGTATCGCGCTTCTAAAAAGCGACTCGATCGCCGCGTTTGGCATTTTTAAGTGTGCGGTGTGGAGCGTTCGGTCGCTGTATTTAGCTTCTAAAAAGCGACTAGTTGCCGATCGCCGATGCTAAAAGTAGCTAGTCTGCGGTGGCCCTTAATGTTGATGTTCCCAACATTAAATAAGTGTTTTCTATGTATCATATGTATGCATGAACAAAGAAAAATATATGTATAAGTTATTATATCATGTCTAGTACCCAAAATACAAGCTCTGTTTAGTTTAAGAATAGATGACATAGTGAGTAGGATGTTCGAAATATTAATTTACATATTTATTATTACTTTACTTCTTATACACTATGCCGGTGATATGAATACTAGACTGAAATGTCCTCCCTATGGTCTCCTGCTGTTGCCCGCAGCCTAATTCTTACTCAGCCAGACAGCGAGCATTGTGTGTTAGAGACTTACTTATGTACACAAATCCGAAGCATTAAAGTTCAATTTCGATAAACATACAATAATCTTTTTCAAACAAGTCACACACAGGTAAAAGAAAAATTCAACTCCTCTCAAAATGGATGAGAGAAACCTTTTTCACAGCTGAAATAAAAGCGGGTCTATATTTATCATAATATTATTATTTTGAACCAATAAATATGATTCCTGCTCGCCGGGGTTCGCATCCAATAAACGTTTGCGATTCCAGGACGTTCCTGCCCAACCCCGACCTATCTTTGATGAAATACGCATGTAGAGATAGCAAAAGGGTGACAGAATAAGGTAATGTTTTGTTCATAGGGGTAGCAAAAATGTTGTGGAATTCTTGAAGTTAAGACTTTGATTTATAAGATTATTGGATGATGTGAAGTGAAAGAATATCATTATTATTGATTAACTTTTAAGAATATACTTTCACACAATACGTTTGCTTTTATAGACTGAACTGCATATTAAAACAGCAACAATTTAATAGAGTTAACCTTAGTAAACGTACAGATTTTTTTTTCTCGTCTAAGTTTTTTTTTTTTTTTTTTTTTTTTTTTTATATTTAAGCCTGCCAAAGTGACTCTACTCTGCCTGATGGAAAGCATGAGTAGAATCCAGGAGTAGGGGTCACCATGCTTATTGTGAGGGTAGGCAATGTAGCATGGAGACCCTTACCATGGCAGCTTGGTTAGATTATTCTGCATCAT
The DNA here is from genome assembly GCA_932526445.1 of Phragmatobia fuliginosa. Classification (NCBI taxonomy): domain Eukaryota; kingdom Metazoa; phylum Arthropoda; class Insecta; order Lepidoptera; family Erebidae; genus Phragmatobia; species Phragmatobia fuliginosa. Next base: position 12,186,116 of record OW052081.1, on the reverse strand, counting down.
TCTCCCGGCCTTCGAAGGGCGGGAGAATGATGCAGAATGATTGGGCCTCCGGTCTCACACTCACCAACGAAATACGACAGCAAGAATGCTGTCATTATTAGGATGGTCTTCTGTGTGAGGGTAGTACTGGCCGGGTCGAGCCGGCCCATTCGTGCTGAAATCAGCGTGGCTCTACTACCTACTAATTTTTATTTTTATTTTATTTTTATTTTATTTTATTTAGAAATATTTTTATTTTATTTTTTAAATTATATAAGATACTATATTTTGTATTCGGCGTTGTTTCTGCAAGTCAATCAATCAACAACCCATAATGTCAGATTACACGGCAAGTCTCCTCTCAGACTCGGCATTCGGCACTCGGTACGGTCTCCTCTTTCATACGTCCCCACATTGGCCGAGTGCGGGTTCGGGACTGGTAAGACATGAACAAACGGGACCGACTGCTTAACATCCAAATCGCGGAAACGCAATCCACCTAGGTCTGACCGCACCTTCCTTGCTTACTTACGTTTGTACTATGAGCGCTACGCTTGTTTTTGTAAACATAAATAATAATGTACTCAAAAAAAGTCAATCTGTTTTTCTTAGAGTAATTTCTGGGTGGTTTTTGGCATGACATTTTGGAACCGGTTCAACCCTCTCATAGAAAACCAACCTAAAATGACCAATTGTAAAGAAGTGAGTGAGAGTACTGAAGGCCCAATGGTGCAATAGCATTTCAATAAATTAAAAATAAATAATTAAATATTTCGGATATCTTACACACAACGACATATAGTCCCAAACTAAGCAGAGCTTGTACTATGGGTACTAAAAACTGGTATAAATACATAAACATACTTTTTTTTCAAATATGTACATACATATTATACATAAAAAAACACCCAGACTCCGAAACAAATATTTGTGGATCATACAAATATTTGGTCTGACCTAGTAATCGAACCCGAGACCTCTTGATCAGCATCCGCATACGCTAACCACTAGACTAATTAGCATAAAATTATTAATATAGTATGAGTCATCATACTCATCATACTGCTTTGTTTATATACGCAATGAATATTGTAACACCTTTTTTTGCTTTGTTCGAATAAAACAAAATTAATTGAATCCCACAGATGCGATCTTGCTATTAGCGCCATCATTGGGCAACAATCGACTACTCCATCGCCTATTAACTTCCGCAAGGCGTCCTGTTTTCTCCAACTAGGCACGGGGTGGCGCTCATGTCGGGTTCAAATCGATTTTAATCATAGACTAGGTATTAAATATTTTTTATTCTAGTTGTCTCTGAAAATGGCGTGATGTTTATCTTGTTTTGTAAGGGGGTAGGTTCGTTATATCCTATAGACCTTGAAATAGGATATATAAAGCCGGTCTCACTCATAGAAATTTCATTTCTCTTATTGTGTTATATCTTGAACTAAGTTTTGCTGTTGTTAGTTACTTGTGAAGTTAACAGTGAAACTGTTACAAATAATAGTGCGTGACTATATTGAGTGTATTGTGTGCCGTAAATCTGATAAAATTCATTTCAGAACATAACCTCCTTATAGGTTATAATATATATAATCTCTAGAAACCTAGACTCTGTAACAGGTACATTCGATCATTTCTAATCTTTTTATTTTTAATAACTTTGTGAATTTGAAACCAATTTAGCATTAAAGTTTGTTTAAAATCTTGTAGTATAACTGTCTTACAGTTATTAGTGAATGTATGTTGAGTTATAACAACTTTGAGTGTTATGTATCGAGTTTTGTAAAAAGTTTAAACTTTTATTTCAATATTTTAACTTTCAACATATTGGTTATTTGTTTAAACTATAATATGTGTATGAATTAGTGTATATAGTTGAAACCAACCAAGCTATTCTTTTGTAGGCTTTGGTTGTGTTTATAATACTACTTAACCTTAGACTCTGAATCTTAACTTTGAATCTTAACGTTGAACCTTAACTTTGAACTTTATCTTAGAACTTTGTTTTTTTTTTCTGTATAACATAATGGCCCATTTAATTAATTGCATTATTATATCTTAGAGAAGATGAACTTATTAATGAATTGTCTGCTATTCAACTTTGATTTTTGAACTTTGACTTTGAAATGTAACTTTGAACTTTGACCAGAACTTTTAAATTTAGATTCTTTATATAACAACTCGGCATATAAATTTACTTGTATGAGTTATTACCGAATGGTCTGCTGTTTAACTTTTGATTTTGAACTCTTGACTTAGAACTTCTAATTTAGATTTTTTAAATTTGACTTCGTGACACAGATTTTCATGAGTAACTTACTAACGCTTTATCTACTATGGGGTTTTCAGAGAATCCTGTTGGCGCAGTAACTGTCTCGAAGGTTGAGCTGCGCTCTGCCTTGGGTCTTCTCCGGCGTGGCAGCACTAAAGCCAACGCCTCTGTCCCTGCTTCTGTCTGCATCGGAGATGTCCGTCTGTGAACCTAAGGTTTTATGAACTAAATGTAGTTCTCTATTGAGGTGACCTCTTTTTTATTTTTTTTGAAATCCTTTTTTGATTTTTATACTGAGTCTAGTCACCGTAGGTTAACTCTGTGAGCTTAGGTGTCTTCTGGTTACATTACTAAGTAGTGGTGGTTTGGTCTACCCCGAACTAGTAGGTGTCCGTGACCTCTTGGTTTAACTCTGTCTGTGTCTGCGGTCAGCGGTCACTTACTATAATTATGATGATTCGGAGAGCAATACCAGCCCATGGTGTCGGTGCACACTACACCTCACCTGAGCAATAGGGGGTCCATTAGACCCGACCCATCGAAACCGCTACTGTAATGAATTTTTTTTCTCTTTGTGTATTAACTCTACGTTATTGGTCAATACTTTGTTCAACTTAATGATAATTTTATTTATATTGACAACTTCGTATAGTAGCTTAGTGTCTGTTGACTACTTATTAACAGTTGAATTTTTTTGTCTTCTGTAGTGGGCGGGTATTTTGTGGTTGGTGGCTGTGTGTGTCTTTGACGAATTAAAACAAGCCTTCACGCTGCTGTGTCGGGTCCCTTGTACACCTGACACAGCTGATTGATGATGTTGGTTGGGAGCTTTGTTGGTTGATGTGGCAGGACCATGCTAGTCCTGCACACAACTTTTGTCTGCAAGTTGCAGTCCTCTTTTATGTGGGGTAATGCCCGTACTAGGCTTACACACATCCTTCCTCTGCATGTTGCACTTTTTTCCTATCTATAGCGGGGTACGACTGGCCTTAGGCACAAGTCTACCCGTCTGCTGTGTCCTCGTTGCAGCGGGTCGTGACTGCAACAAATTCGCCAAAGACATGACACACTCATTGCCCGAGATATCTCGCTTACTATTGGATGACATTAGATTCAATACTGTTTCCTGTCTACATGTTTAGGTCAGGCCTTTCTTGAACGTTTTAATCTTTAAAAATTTTGAAATCATTTGTGTTGAGAATTATTTTTAATAGCTTTAAAAATTATTTAGCGTCCTTTTATTTTGGCTTTTAGTAAAATCACTTATCATATCAAGGACATTTTGAAGTACAGTAAAGAGGAGCCACTCTCTGTTCCTGCCCCACGTTGGGCGCCAATTTGTAACCCCTAGCCCCGGTAAAGGGGGGTTTAGTCGGCCCTAGCCCAACCAGGGGGAATCACCTCACCGGCGCGCAGTCAGTAGAACTATGAGAAATCCCAGGGCGCCTTTCACTAGTAGAATTTAGATATGAAAAAGAAACAAGCTAAGAGAATACCAGACAAAGGTCTATGTGTGCATATGTCGATGTGGGCGGTCGGGGAATTCTTCAAGGAAAACACTGTTTCGGTCTCACATATACGTCTATTCTATTTAAAATGTACAATATTGTTAATTCTAACTTATTACATCATTATTAGTCATATTAGATTACTTATATTTATTACATTTGCAAAAACAAAAAAAAGAAGGTCAACACATAAAAAAGTTCCTGACTGAAGCTTCCCTAGTCCGACGAGGGCTCGACCGGGATGTGAGGGCGTCAAAGGGGAGCTCACGGCCACCCGGACGCATCTCTCGGGGATCCCTCATCTCGTGCGATTTAAAGTACACGCACCGGCGAACAAAAGAGAAGGGTATATGTATAATTATAAATTAATTGAACTCAATGCGCGACCCAGCAACTGCTCATGAAATGATCGGCGCTGTGTGGCTACCACCTATGGCACTCGCCGGTATCTGGCAGTGGAGTCTCAAATGAGAAGAGGGGCTTTTCTTGCAATCTCCAGGTATTCCTGGCGAGGATTATAGAAAACTATACCAAGCGAAGCGACCCTGTGAAAAAGATTATATTCTAAGATACACGTCCAGAACACACGATAAGGCCGAGATACAGTTTACAGATATAATATATTAACTCACCACAAGTTGCGGGCACTATATAAAAATCAATCTTCACAAAACATAGGTTACAAGAGTTTTTTAAACTAACCAAGTATATTTAAATTGTTTAACAAGATTTAAAGAAAACAATAACCTTAATAAAAGTTAGGTATTGTGATAATAAGATGAGAACTTGATATGCAGTTCAAGCTCACAGCTTACTCACCCACTTTGTAAGTAGGTAGTCCAACAAAGTGTTGAAAAAAAGTTACCCTCAATAAGTGACTTTTTACAACAAGGCTAAAAATACATAAATGTGAAACCGAATCAAAATAAAAAATAGGGGACAAAACACAGAAACATATAAACACAATAATTCCGAATAGGAAAAGGCCAAAACTTACCAAATAACAGCAGTATTACAATTTAAATATTAATTTTGAATTTTGTACTTTTGCATGCCGCAGAGATGGTGGTATACTGGGCTGAAAAATGCAAAAAAGAGATTATTACATGCGTACTGCTATCGCATAACCAATTAGCGTCCCGGGAAGTCTCGGACGGATGTTTCCCTGAAGAACAACTAAACCCCCCTTTACCGGGGCTAGGGGTTACAAATTGGCGCGCCAACGTTTGGCTTAGAAACCGAACCCTTCTTTGTGTGTGTGCTGTGTCTGGGTGTTTTGGTTGTTCTTCAGGGAAACATCCGTCCGAGACTTCCCGGGACGCTAATTGGTTATGCGATAGCAGTACGCATGTAATAATCTCTTTTTTGCATTTTTCAGCCCAGTATACCACCATCTCTGCGGCATGCAAAAGTACAAAATTCAAAATTAATATTTAAATTGTAATACTGCTGTTATTTGGTAAGTTTTGGCCTTTTCCTATTCGGAATTATTGTGTTTATATGTTTCTGTGTTTTGTCCCCTATTTTTTATTTTGATTCGGTTTCACATTTATGTATTTTTAGCCTTGTTGTAAAAAGTCACTTATTGAGGGTAACTTTTTTTCAACACTTTGTTGGACTACCTACTTACAAAGTGGGTGAGTAAGCTGTGAGCTTGAACTGCATATCAAGTTCTCATCTTATTATCACAATACCTAACTTTTATTAAGGTTATTGTTTTCTTTAAATCTTGTTAAACAATTTAAATATACTTGGTTAGTTTAAAAAACTCTTGTAACCTATGTTTTGTGAAGATTGATTTTTATATAGTGCCCGCAACTTGTGGTGAGTTAATATATTATATCTGTAAACTGTATCTCGGCCTTATCGTGTGTTCTGGACGTGTATCTTAGAATATAATCTTTTTCACAGGGTCGCTTCGCTTGGTATAGTTTTCTATAATCCTCGCCAGGAATACCTGGAGATTGCAAGAAAAGCCCCTCTTCTCATTTGAGACTCCACTGCCAGATACCGGCGAGTGCCATAGGTGGTAGCCACACAGCGCCGATCATTTCATGAGCAGTTGCTGGGTCGCGCATTGAGTTCAATTAATTTATAATTATACATATACCCTTCTCTTTTGTTCGCCGGTGCGTGTACTTTAAATCGCACGAGATGAGGGATCCCCGAGAGATGCGTCCGGGTGGCCGTGAGCTCCCCTTTGACGCCCTCACATCCCGGTCGAGCCCTCGTCGGACTAGGGAAGCTTCAGTCAGGAACTTTTTTATGTGTTGACCTTCTTTTTTTTGTTTTTGCAAATGTAATAAATATAAGTAATCTAATATGACTAATAATGATGTAATAAGTTAGAATTAACAATATTGTACATTTTAAATAGAATAGACGTATATGTGAGACCGAAACAGTGTTTTCCTTGAAGAATTCCCCGACCGCCCACATCGACATATGCACACATAGACCTTTGTCTGGTATTCTCTTAGCTTGTTTCTTTTTCATATCTAAATTCTACTAGTGAAAGGCGCCCTGGGATTTCTCATAGTTCTACTGACTGCGCGCCGGTGAGGTGATTCCCCCTGGTTGGGCTAGGGCCGACTAAACCCCCCTTTACCGGGGCTAGGGGTTACAATATGACCACCACTCTGGGATTCTATTCATGCGTTCAAATACTTGCTACTATAACGAAATATATTGACAATATCGCCGGGCTATACAGCAATATTGTAGCAATTGTTGGACTGTGTTGAGATATATAATCAGCAACTTGTCGGCTATAATATGGCAGCAAGAAATTGTCAAAAAAATGCACGTTTAGTACAAGTGTTGATTAGTTTGAAACTAGATGTCAGTCAATCAATGTCAGAGCTGTATTGTCAGTTGTTCGAAAGCATCCTCCTAGCCATTATTCCCAAGTTTCTTTGGGGTCGGCTACTAGTTCAACCGGTTTTACCTGAATTTCAGTTTTTCCACGGAGCGACTGGCATCGGACCTCCGCAACCCTAAGGGAGAACTGAAATTCGAAGGTTGAACTAGTTGTCAGTATATTTGACGGCACTGACTTCCCAATAACGATTGCCATAGATGTTCTTGACAAGCGAGACCAACAGCTTTACGTGCTCTCCGAGACACGAGCGTAAATCACCGCCAAACTTCCAAACTCCGGGCAGATATTAGGAATTTCCTAAGAAAATCCCAAAAACACTTTTAGCCCGACCCGGGATTTGAACCCGAGACCTCTTGATTAGCAGTCGCATACGCTAACCACTAGACCAACGAGGCAGTTGTTCGAAATATGTATTAAATAAAAAATTTTTGCTGACCATCCTACTAAGCTTAGTTTAGATTTCGTCACAAGTTCTTTATGTGAAACAATATGAGCGTTCCTCGCTAAGGTCAGCTTTTTACATTCCCAATATTTGCCATGAACGGAAATATCCCGACGAACCTTATTACAAGGCTTTATTACGTACTAGCCAAAGCCCTGACTTTGCTCACTTTTTATGAGGAACCTTCGTAAACACATTCTAAATTTATACGCAATATATACCTCATTTACTTTAATTTTACTTAGTTACAGAATTGATCGGTAATTTACCTTTTTTATTGGGCTAATACAGTTAGTTGGTAACTGCACGGTTGGCCACTAGGTTTAAGCGGTCGCCACGCCGCTTCGTGCTGCGTCAAGTGTCATGGGTTCAAATCCCACTTGAGATAACACTTTGTGTGATTTACAATTTGTTGTTTTGAGTCTGGGTGTGCTTTGTGTTCCTTTCATGTATCTTTGCAGGGTCCCCCGCGATACAGTAATTTATATTCCTAATGCGCGAGTTGTCTTTATAAAAGAAAAGAAAAGTCTGACTTAGCTAACTATCTATAAAATATTTCGGTCTGACGTCTGACACAACGCCATTTTGCTTCAAAGTAAACAGAGTTTGTACCATAACAGCTTGATTAACTGATAAATTAGTTATATAATTCTGTTTGTAAATTCACTTATAACTATTAATAGATAACACTCAAACTCCGAAACAAACATTTTAAGATCAAAGAATCATTTAGTACAACCCGGGTATCGAACCCGGAGCCTAAGCACAGCTGTCGCACACTACCACTGAGCCACCGAAAAAGCAGTAAAAATTATTCTAAGTTTCATAAGATCTTTGAAGTAGTAGATAGAGGTATCCCATAATACAAGCTCTGCTTAGTTTGGGTCTAGACGGCGTTATCTCTAAAATGTCCGAAATATCAATCGACCACATTTTGTTGAGAATAATAACTTGAGACAATTTCACACGACTCTTTGATCCTGAACTAAGCTAAGTCTATGCGATCGCCCTCACCTTTTTGACTCCTCTCCGCCTGATGGAAAGTATGAGCAATCCACCATGCTCATTGCGAATATGAACAATATATGGTGACCTAAACTATGGCGGAATAGTGTCTAGTTTTTCACGCTCCACATAAAGGACCTTATGAAACGACTAAAACCGCACGCCGTCTCGGGTACTATGAGTCGGAGAGCCAAGTATACCTGTCCCTGGAACCCCGCTTAAAGGACCTGGGATCATAGTTGATTATAGTCGAGTAGTTGAAAACTGCACGGTGGGCCTAGTGCTTTAAGCGGTTGCCACGCCGCTCTGCACCAAATTACGTCACCATGCTGCATTGTATGCACTCACAATGAGGATGGTAGTCCCTACTCTTGGATTCTACTCATGCTTTCCATCAGGCAGAGTAGAGTCACTTTAGTAGGCTTAAATAAAAAAATGTAATTACTTAGCTTCCATCAATCTTTCCAAAAAAATGAATTCAAAAGCTCGAGTTTTTATTTCAATCAATCAATCAATCAATCAATATTTATTTGCGAATATGGGTCTTACAATCAGATGTTACAATATAATAACGGAACAGCCACATTCTACCTCTAGGCATGCAAATATTTCTTAATTTATATTGGTCACAATTAAATGGTCACACAAGAAAAAAATAAATAATAAATTACATGCAAAGTCAACCTCAACAAATCATGACAAAAGTTAAAAGAAAAGACAAAAATCAATGAGTCAAAAAACCAATATAAGAACGTCAATTAGATCTCGTCAACACATTTATCTTCTAGATATTCCTTAACACTATAATATGCCTTTTGCAACAAAATGGTTTTTAATTTACCTTTAAATTCATATAAATTTTGAGTGTTACATAAATCAGCTGGCAGCTTATTATAAATTGTTGAGGTCATGCAGAGAACACTTTTGTTCATAAGGGCAGTGGTATTGTACATGGTTTTTATTTTATGTTTATGCCGAGTACTCTGTAGATGCTCAAATAATTGTGTATTTTTCTTTACAAAAATGGCAACTTCAAAGATATACATGCTTGGCACAGTTAATATCTTTAAATTAACAAAATGTATTTATAAAATTAATAGCTGGCTCGTTTATCCGGTAAAGCATTCATACATTCGGACTCGTAAAATTTAATTACGCCATATGAACGCATTCGAACACGGTATGTATTGATGGCATACGAACATAAGACTGTTTTTTTAATAGACCTGTTTTTCATATGATCCTGCCAAAGGCTTTCCATTCTAGCTGATGGATATAATATAATAATAATAACTTTATTCCCAAAATTGATACAGATAGCACATAAATTAAACAAAAATGAATACACAAAGTTTATAATGAGATTGTATCTTGGCATTCAGTAACGTGACATACCAACCCCAAACTGAGAAAACTCGTATCTTGGGAATGGGTAACTCACCGCTCCAAATGTCATACATCATCATCATCATCAGCCTATCTCAGTCCACTGCTGGACATAGGCCTCTCCCATTGCACACCACTTTGATCGATTTTGTGCTTCTCGCATCGAGCTCCTGCCAGCCATCTTGCGCAAATCATCACTCCACCTGGCCTGTGGGCGTCCTACACTACGTTTGCCGAGACGCGGTCTCCACTCCAGAACTCTTCTACCCCAACGGTCATCAGTTCTGCGGCTAATATGGCCAGCCCACTGCCACTTCAGCTTGCTAATCCGGTGGGCTATGTCGATGACTTTAGTTCTCTGACGGATAACTTCATTCCTGATACGATCCCTCAGAGAAACGCCGAGCATAGCCCTTTCCATTGCACGCTGAGCAACTTTGAGCTTGTGGACCAACCGCACCGTAAGTGTCCACGTTTCGGCTCCGTATGTCATGACAGGTAGGACGCACTGGTTAAAAACTTTCGTTTTTAGGCATTGTGGGATCGACGATGAGAAGACTCGACGTAACTTTCCAAACGCCGCCCAACCCAGCTGAATTCTTCTATTCACCTCGTCCTCGAGGTTATTCCTACCCAACTGCAATGTCTGCCCAAGGTAGACATATTTTTGAACAACCTCGAGAGCGGTACCGTGTATTGCAATCGGTTCCGGTAGTACATGTTGATTGAACATGACCTTGGTTTTATCCAAGTTCATCCGTAGGCCGATGCGCATAGAAGAATCAGCTAGGTCGTTCACCATCTGTTGCAGGTCCTGCAGTGTCTCTGCCATTATGACGATGTCGTCCGCAAATCGCAAGTGGGAGATGTATTCGCCATTGATGTTAATGCCACGTCCTTTCCAGTTCAGCGTCTTAAACATATCCTCCATTGCATTAGTGAACAATTTCGGGGAAATAATATCCCCTTGTCTCACTCCTCGATGCAATGGTATGGGCTTTGTTTGCTGGTTCTGTACTTGGACGGACATGGTGGCGTTATCGTAGAGACATCTCATCACTTGGATGTATCGCCAATCTACCTGGCAACGTTGCAGGGACTCCAGAACAGACCAGATCTCAACCGAGTCAAAGGCCTTCTCGTAGTCCACGAATGCTAGACACAGCGGCTGATTATACTCTTCGGTCTTCTGTATAATCTGCCGCACTGTGTGGATGTGGTCTACGGTGCCATATAAGCTCCGAAATCCGGCCTGCTCCGGTGGTTGAAATTCGTCGAGTCTTCGCGCAAGACGGTTCGTGATGACTCTTGAAAACAGCTTGTAAATGTGGCTTAGAAGGGAAATGGGTCGATAGTTCTTCAGCAAGGTCTTATCACCTTTTTTGAAGAACAGCACGACCAAACTTCTACTCCACATCTCCGGAGTTCTCCCTTCAAAGAGGGCAGTGTTGAAGAGCTTTTGGAGCTCCCTCAGTACGGGTTTACCTCCAGCTTTTAAGAGCTCTGATGTAATACCATCCTCTCCAGGGGCTTTTCCATTTTTAAGCTGTTTAAGAGCCATCTCGATTTCATCAGTGCTGACTTTCGGCAGGTCTTCGGTATAGTGGCGACTTAATGCAGCTCTGGTGTCCTCATTTTCGGGATCAGGTCGCGAAGCATGCGAAGCGTATAACCGGCTATAGAAGTTTTCCACTTCCGAAAGGACCACCGGTTTTGAGGCAACAACTTCTCCACTTGTTGTGGTCAACTTCGTCAGTTGGCTTCTTCCCAGAGGTTGTACGAACACTTTTGACCCCCGATTCTGCTCGATTGCTCTCTTAATGGAGAGAGTATTGAAGCACCGGAGGTCGTGTCGTACGAGTTTACTAATTACTCTGTTCAGCCTCCTCTTTGCCGACGAAGTGACGGGTGGGTTTTCACGCCGTTCCCTCATCAACCTTAGAGTCTCCTCCGAAAGTTTCGACTTCTTGCCTTTACGTTGTAATTCGCAGAATCTCGCGCCTTCTTCCCTGAGGATTGCGACCACATTTTTGAGGTTCTGGTTTACGTCTGTTGTGGTTTCCACGGCAGCGAATCGGTTTTCCAAATTTAACTGGAACGTTTCAGATCCTACCATGGTCTGGAGCAGAGTAGGTCGGAGCCTGGCCTTCATCAAGCGGGCACGTTCAGCCTTAAAGTCGATATTCAGAGAGCCTCGGACAAGTCGGTGATCGCTTCCGGTATTAAACCTATTTAGCACTGAGACGTCTCTGAATATGTGCCTCTTGTTCGTCATGATGAAGTCAATCTCATTTTTAGTCATAGCGTCGGGGCTTTGTCACGTCCACCTCCGTTGGGGCTGTTTCTTGAAAAACGAATTCATCAAGAAGAGCCCCTCGCGTTCGAGGAAGTTAACGAGCATTTGCCCCCTATGATTCCTGACTCCAAGTCCATGGGATCCTACCACTGATTCGCTGCAAATCTGTACTCCCACTTTAGCGTTGAAGTCACCCATAACAACGTTGTAGTGGGTCTTAGTGGTAAAGTGGAGGGCCCTCGATATGTCGTCGAACATTTCCTCCATCTCGTCATCCGTGTGCGCCGAGGTCGGTGCGTACACTTGCACAACTTTGAGGCTATACCTCTCAGTGAGCTTGATGATGAGGTACGCTACCCTGTTCGACACACTGGAAATTTCTACAACGTTGTTGGATATTGACTTGTTTACCAGAAACCCCACGCCACCTTGGGATTGTTGGTCTCCCTCTCGGAAGTACATTAGATGGCCTGACTCGAGGGTTATAGTGTCCTCCCCCTCTCTTCGGACTTCACATAACCCGAGGATGTGCCACCTAATTTTCCCAAGTTCTACCTCTAGTTGTGCCAGATGCGAGTCTAGCCGTAGCGTGCGTCCGTTGTAAGTAGCCAGGGTCAGTCGGTTGTGGTGGCCTCCCGTAACCCGGAGATTCTTAGCACCCCCTGCCCCACCGTTACCGTGGTCGCCACCATAACCAGGAATAGTGGGGCTACCGGGAACTGGGGGCCGTGGCCTTAGTTGCATCTGCATGGGAGGCGGGTTGGCGATCGCAGGGTACAGCTTATTTTACCGGTGATGCTGCTGCCCATCACCGGTCTTTGGTATTTAGCTGCACGTATTTGGATGGTTATACCGCCATCAGTCGGTCGCCAGAGCCTCGTTCGTTGATCAGCAGGACGTACCGCGTGCAGGTGAGGTTGGCTTGAGGGCAGAAGATGATGGTTTGCCTCCTTACCTCCCAGTCATACATCACCTACCTACCTAAATGTCATACAGCACATTATTATCCCACAAAGGACACATATTTGTATTAAGCAATCATAATGTTATTTGCGATAGTTTTTTTGTTTACAACAGTCTCAAAATTACATATTACCCTTCAAAAGATTCTCCGTTTCGTAATAATTTAGTAGCTTAAACCAATTACCCAATTTTTCCTTGAAGTCATGTTTGTTCAGTCTATATAGCGAGATCTTTTTGCTAATGATAAAAACAAATGCGATTGTGGGTAAGGTTACCTTCAATCTCAATCCGAATTATCACAATGCTGCAAGGTCACCCATACTATGGCGTACTATTAAAACAAATCTGCAAGGTCACTCATACTATGGCGGACTATTAAAACAAAGCTGTAAGGTCACCCATACTATGGCGGATTATTATGACAATACTGCAAGGTCACCCATACTATGGCGGACTATTAAAACAAAGCTGTAAGGTCACCCATACTATGGCGGAATATTATGACAATGCTACAAGGTCACCCATACTATGGCGGACTATTAAAACAAAGCTGTAAGGTCACCCATACTATGGCGGATTATTATGACAATGTTACAAGTTCACCCATACTATGGCGTACTATTAAAATAAAGCTGCAAGGTCATGAATACTATGGCGGACTATTAAAACAAACTGCGATTTCACCCATACTGTGGCGGACTTATTAAGATGCTTGTGCATCATTAGGCCTCTAGTCTCAGATCTTTAAACATGGAACTTTACAAATAAGATTGAAACGGACACAAAGAACACCCATACTCAGAAAAGCAATTTTTGGATAATACAAAGTGTTGACCAACACCTGGCTAGCTAATAATTAAAAAAAAAAACAAGTTTTTATCTCCTTTGCAATGATGCTGTCTTGCATGTTTATATCCTTGTTAGTCTTTAACTATACCCAAAAGATGAATATACCTATGAATAGCACACTAGACAATCAAAGTCACTTTCAATTTAGTAATAAATAAATATTTCGAATATCTTACACACAACGCCATCTAGTCCCAAACTAAGCAGAGCTTGTTTATGGTTACTAGACAACTGATATAAATACATAAACATACTTTTCTTTTGTAAATACATACATATTATACATAGAAAACACCAAACCCTCGAAAAAAACATTTGGTCCGACCCGGGAATCGAACCCGAGACCTCTCAATCAGTAGCTGCATATGCTAACCACTAGACCAACAAGGCATTCATAATGCAAGTATGGATTAAAATGTTAAGCTAAAGCATAACAAAGCTAAAGGAGGATTTTTTTGCCCGACTACAGTAACGCAAAGGGTTATAATTTTTACAGGCTATGTATTTTTGTTTCAACATTTGTCCCATAGAAGGCTAAAACCAATGAATAATTATGATTTTGAGTGCAGCCAGAAATAAGGCAAGCGCCTTTCACGGCTCGCTTCTGTCTCTAATGATATTTCCTAGTGAGCGTGTTGAGCTTTCAAATGGATAAGGTTATGTTAAAGGTAATCAAGATACATTATTTTTTTATATTTAGTGAGAGATACAAGGTCTCAGAGAAAATCAGCCCCCCTAGCCGAGATCAAAGTGCTTTGCGTTGCATATCTCTTTATAATCTTTTGATTTTTTTTGTTATTAGGAAACTCCCACATCTATAAAAATAAATAAAATTGGAGTGTGTGTTAATATTTTTTTTTATTATGTAAATACCGTAAATATTTTTATAGGCATTCAATAAAAACAGTTCATTTGCTATTGCAAACAGAAAATTCAACTTTATTTATTTGAATAAATAAATTTTGGGCATCTTGCACACAACGCCATCTAGTCCCAAGCTAAGCTGAGCTTGTATTATGGGTACTAGACAACTGATATAAATACATAAACATACTTTTCTTTTGTAAATACATACAACGCCCAAACTCCGAAACAAATATTTGCGGATCACATAAACATTTGGTCCGACACGGGAATCGAATCCGATACCTCTTGATCAGCAGCCGCATACGCTAACCACTAGACCAACAAGGCAGTCAAGAATCAGATAACAACCATCCTACTGAACAATTACTCTCAATTAAAGCTGGCTGGTTCCTTTTAGCATAATTGCATCAGGCCAGCAACAGACGGAGTCTATTCGAATTAATACCGTTACTTACTTCCACCTTGAGGGACACAATCGTCGCCCCTGCGTTTATTGCGCGCACTCACTATAAATGCCCTCTTCTACAAAGAAATTAATTCACTCTTTATATTATAATTAAACTAGCTGCGCCCCGCGGTGTTACCCGCGTATCATTATAGTTGTGCAAGTTTGATAAACATGGCAACCTGTGAAGTTATTTTGACATCTACGATTTAATGTATTTTTATAATCACCTAGCTTTCGCCCGTTTATCTCGATTATTGCAGTAAAAAGTACCCTATTTGTTATTCTGATATATAAGCTATATTACTGTAAAGTTTCATCCAAATCCGTTTAGTAGTTATTGCGTGAAAGAGCAACAAACATACGCACATACACACATACTAACAAACTTTCGCGTTTATTTCGCATTTATAATATTAGTAGGATTATTTGGTTGTACCATTTCAATATCATGCAGCGAGTACTGTAAGTATGCCACGTTGATTTCATCAGGATTGTACCGGCTCGACCGGGGTCCCTCACACAGTAGACCAACCTAAAATGACAACATTCGCGCTGTCTTTAGTTGGTGAGTGTGAAACCGGAGGCCAAATAACTCTCCCAGCCTTTGGAGGCCAGGAAAATGGTGCAGAAACATCTCACTAAGCCACCATGGTGTGGGTCACCATCATCCTCCTAACCATTATCCCCAAGTTTGTTTGGGGTCGGCTACTAGTTCAACCGGTTTTACCTGAATATCAGTTTTTCCACGGATCGACTGGCATCGGACCTCCGCAACCCTAAGGGAAAACAGAAATTCGAAGATTGAACTAGTTGTCAGTATATTTGAGGGCACTGACTTCCCAATAACGATGGCCATAGATGTTCGTGACTAACGGGACCGACGGCTTTTCGTGCTCTCCAAGGCACGGGCGTGAATCACCGCCAAACTTCCAAACTCCGGGCAGCTATTAGGAATTTCCTAAGAAAATCCAAAAAACACTTTTTGGCCCGACAAAGGATATGAACTCGAAACCTCTTGATTAGCAGTCGCTTACGCTAACCACTAGACCAACGAGGCAGTTAACGACAGTTAACTCCTGCCAAAGAAAACATGATTACTTAAAAAGACAAATACAAGAGTCAACGTGTTTCAAAATGTCTAAATCATATTATAAAATTGGACATTATTTTTAATACCTCTCCATTTTTGCGCAGTAACCATTCCGTCGTAAGAAAGCCATTTTAATAATTCAGAGTTTGTTTCTTTTGAGCTTCTTTTAACATTGTTTTTCTTTTAGAAGGGAAAAATAAGAGTAAAGTAAATAATTTGGGTTCATTCTCTGCAGCTTGTAAGGATGTATACAATACGAGTATTTTTTTTATCTGATTATGGCGATTATTATGATTTTTTGGTGTGGTGACGGATTAAAAATACAGAGTGTCACCACCCTATTCATCCCGCGGGTGTCGTAAAAGGCGACTAAGGGATAAACTACGCAAGACAACATCAACGCAAAGAGAAGGAAAACTTGAAACCAACCCTATACCAACCCGTCTGGCCAGCATGGTATAGTAGGCCAAAACCTCCTTTCTAAGGAGAGGCCTATATCCAGCAGTGGACTGTTGAAGGCTGTTGATGATGATGATTTTTTGAGTCAAGTATGTTTGTTGTATCCGCCGTAGCGGCTTAACTACTGAACCGATTTTAATTAATGGGTGTCTTATAAGGTGACTGAGGAAGCAAAGTACCAAGCAATGCCATTGAAAAGAGAAGGGAAACTCAAAGCAAACTATATTAGACCAACTGGCCATCGTGGCAAAGTAGACCAAATATCCTTTCGAAGGATCGCGATTCAGGATGAGTGACTCCATGGTTCAGTGTTTCTTCAGTAGATGGCGCTGAATTCGGAAGACGCTATACGTGCAAGGAATGTAACATTTCCTTGGCAGTCGAGTAATAAAAGGTAAATACAATTTTCTCTTAGTGTGACCTGTCTCTGACCCGTGCTTGCGTCAACAAACCCTCAACAAATAAAAAAATATTGACTACTGTTATTCAACATAAAATAAAGTCCTTCAAACATTCCATTCTCTGTTCATAAATAAAACGACTTTCCCATTCATCCAATCGAAACTAAACATTAATAAAAGTATTTTAGATTTCAACACAATGTACATTTCCCAAGTGATGTTGAGAGCCCTTAAGACAAAGCCTGCTGAAAACGGTCGTTGCCTGTCTGTGCACTGAAAACATACAGATCAATAATGTTACTTTCAACGCTCGATTAATAAAAAGAGGACCAAAAATTTTGATTCCAGTCCCCCACGCTAGCTGTACTACAAATTATTCGCGTTCCAAAGCCTGACGTATCAAAATTGAAGTATTCATAGGATATAATATTTTTTTGAATCACGATTGGCCACGATGTGGGGAGTTCGGTCGATGCATTACTATTTTTTTGAAGTGAATGTACTGTGTTATTATTTTTCTCTTTTATGTTTAGTTTGCGTCAGCAATATAGGTATTTTCTTTTTATATTTTTAGTAGGTTAGCGCCACCCCACTCTACACTTTTCATGGTACGTTTTTTTCCATCCTATGGTTGCCTGTAAGAGATTCCCTCCGTACGATAAGGCAGCCACTTTATAAGCTACTACGACTGACATCAAGCAAATGCATATCATAAATTGAAAGAAATTCTGTTGTTTGAAAACTCTCCAAACGCAACTAAAAATCACTAAAAGTGAGTTTTGTAATGTCAATCGACATTCTAAATGTACATTTGACAAAAGTTATCATATAACACTAAACAAAGACGTTACCTAAATACCTACATACAAAATTCAACATCATCATCTTCAGCCTATCGCAGTCCACTGCTGGACATAGGCCTCTCCAATTGCACGCCACTTGGTTCGATCCTCGGTTTCTCAGAAGAATAAAATCAGCACTAATATCTTTTTTTGTGTTAGCCTTACCGTACACAATAAAATGCCGTATAAAGAGGTAACCCAAACGTTGTTTTCGGGAGTTTTCGAATCACCTTAATCGAAATCATACCGACTGCACGGTTGGCCTAGTGGCTTAAGCGGTTGCCACGCCGCTTCCTACTACGCCCAAGTGTCGTAGGTTCAAATCCCACGTAGGACAACACTTTGTGTGATTCACAATTTGTTGTTCTGAGTCTGGTGTTCTTTATCGCTGCTCATAACGGTGATTGGAAAGAGAACAAAGGGGTAACATATGGCTATAAATACATTTATATTGCCTTGGTGAAGCAGTGGTTGGCGTATGCGGCTGCTGATCAAGAGGTCTTTGGTTCGATTCTCGGGTCGGATCAAATGTTTTTGTGATCTGCAAATATTTTTTTCGGAGTTTGGGTTTTTTCTTTCATGCTTGAACTATCTCGATCATCGATCAGAGTGGTGTGCAATGGAGGCTAATGATGATGATAATGAAATATATGTCACTTGAGCGAATCTATTGACACCTCATTAATTAATAGCGACGTCTAAGAACGAGATGAAAAATTACATTAACTGTCAAAAGTCATGCCCTTCTTTTGTTCGTCGCCGTAGTCAGGTAAATAACACAGCTATACGTATTCAAATATTCAAACGACAATTAAAATAAATAGACACATTTATAACATAAAGCAGATATCGAGCCGTCGCTTCAATTATCCAATAACCAAATCCTAATCTTCTAATCCGTAACAATTAACCCGTCACTGCCAACTACAATGAATTCAGTACGCAACCCGCGATTCTAACTCAGCGAAGATTTAAGTGTCGATAAAGTTCAACCGTTCGAAAAACGACAAGACTTCGATGCTCAATCGAATGGAATATCTGTTTAGGACGCACTTTTTAACTGGCCAACGAACTACGAGTAGGTATAAATTTATGATCGCTTATTGATATTAGAACATAAAGCTATTGAAAGCACAGCGATCCTTAAATGTGATGGTTCTACTTCGATCAGTTTTATTGAATCTATATTTATGTTTTAAGATATAAATAAACAAATATCGACGCCCCCGGAGAATAAAATGGTGGCGCTATTACCATTTTTTTTATGTTTCTGTATTTTCGGCATCTGTGGGTCCATATAGACCTACTGATTTTTTCAAATATTTCTTTTGGAAACCTTGTCATGTTATAAGAGTTTTTATTTTTACTCTCCGGAAGTCATGTAACAAATTTAACCCATAAAAATATCGTAGTTGTCAGCTACGGAACGCACATATGTCTCGATAAATCGGTACGACGTCATACCATTTTACTCACGTAAATAAATTGATCTCTTTTTCGCGGTTTCCCTAAATTTTTATACAAAAACTAAGTTTAGAAAAAAGACAGTGGTAACTTTTACAACAACAAAATGGCATTGGTGTACACCATTTATTACACATCATTCATGTAAGTACTGTAACAACGAAAAACATCGTAGTATACGGTTATGTATTTATATCAGTTGTTTAGTACCCATAACAAAAGCTCTGCTTACTTTGGGACTATATGATGTTGTGTGTAAGATGTCCAAAATATTTATTTATTTATTTATTTATGGTTTTCATTATATTACAACTTTATGAGAATAAAATGGTTAAATGCTGTTACTTAGGATACACCTAAATATAAAATCAGTATTATAGATTTTTCGTAATAACTTTAAAGGTATACATTATATTTTAGTTTTTCTCATACGATAATATAGGCCGGTTACTTTATGATCTAAAACAGAATAACAGTTTTTTGCTCGTCCTATAAAATTTACTTTTGTATATTACGATTTTATTCCCCGGGGGCGTCGAATATCAAAAACACATAAAATATAAATACATAAATATACTTTTTTTTTTTACAAAAAAAGAGTTTTTATGTATTTAAATCAGTTGTCTAGTTCCCATAATACAAGCTCTGCTTAGTTTGGTACTAAATATTTCGAACATCTTAGACACATCTCCATTTATGAGTTGTGTTTAAGATGTTCAAAATATTTACTCGCAGTTTAAACTGTTCCTCAAGGAATGAAAGATGACACGCTTAAACATTGTAAGGGTAAAAAGTAAACCACGTTTGCAACTCTTCAAATCAAATTGTCAAATGTACTACTGTACTATACAATGTATTAAACTATATAATATAAATTAATTTTACAATGCACTTCAAAGACATCTAGGGTTAACGACCTGGCTCTATTTTACGAGGACTTAAATTCAGTACTGTACGTTTGGTTTATAGCTCTCACGAATACCATCAGCCTTTGATTATTATTAGGTTGTAGATCCTTGAAGTTTATGTGACTCTGCGAATGACCTATGACGTCATTTAAATTGCAATTTTATTGTTCATAGTCATGTAACCCATGGTGGTCATGGTACCTTTACAATAAATACCGTAGGTAGCACAGGAGCAAAGCTAGCCTACAATAAAAGTACCCTAAGTTCCTCCTTCCATCATCAGCTATCTGTACTTGCAAGTTCCATCAAAATCGATCTTGACGTTTTAGATATTAAATAATAATCATTTACATTAGATGAACAGTTGTAAGCTGCTGTGTTTGTGAGTAGTTTTTTTTTTTATAAATATTTCGGACATCTTACACTCAACGACATCTAGTCCCGAACTAAGCAGAGCTTGTATTATGGGTAGTAAGCAACCGATATAAATACATAAACATACTTTTTTTTGTAAATACATACCTACATATTACACATAGAAAAACACCCAGACTCCGTAACAAATTTTTGTGGATCACACAAATATTTGGTCTGACCCGGGCATCGAACCCGAAACCTCTTGATCAGCAGCCGCATACGCTAACCACTAGACCAACGAGGCTGTTTAAATAATTACTTTAATCAACTAAATTTATTTTTGTATAGTTCATGCAATATAATCAGTCGTTCAGGCAAGTTGGAGTGAGGAGGATGCGAGTAGCCGAGGATCAAATTAATATAATTGACTGCACGATTGGCCTAGTGGCTTAAGCGGTCGCCACGCCGCTTTCTACTACGCCAAGTGTCGTGGGTTCAAATTCCACGTAGGACAAAACTTTGTGTGATTCACAATTTGTTGTTCTGAGTCTGGGTGTTCTTTGTGTCCGTTTCATGTATGTTTGTAAAGACCCCCGCGACACAGGAATTTATATTCCTAATGCGGGAGTTGTCTTTTAAAAAAAAAAAAAAGTAATATAAGTGGATTGTAATTGGAGAATCCTATGTCCAGTTGTGGACTGCAATAGGCTGATGATGATGCAGTTTAAAAGCATTTATAAAAAAAATGTTCGTTCAAGATTATCAAAATATTCACGTCAAACATTACTTAGAAACACAAAATTTGCAGAATCCTCCCCTTTGTACCGCGTAATATCCGGCGCCGGACGGAAGTTCAATCAGTAGTTTGTTCTACCTCTAGCGGCCATTTCCTGTTTATCATAGTTTTACTATTTAATTGTTTAATGGGGTTGTGACATGCCTAAGCAAAGTGGTCTAGTCTTTGCTATTAGTTTTTTCTTTTTCTTCTTTTTTATAAAATGACAATTCCCGCATTAGGAATATAAATCCTGTGACGCGGGGGACTTTACATACATACATGAAACGGACACAAAGAACATCCAGACTCAGAACAACAATTTGCGAATCACACAAAGCGTTTTCCCACGTAGGATTTGAACCCACGACACTTGGCGAAGTAGAAAGTGGCATGGCGACCGCTTAAACCACTAGGCCAACCGTGCAGTCATTTTTATGCAGGCAGTTTTATTGAAACTAATTTTAAGTACATTCAAACTATTCTTAATTTGTGTTTCAGGTGCTATAGGTTTTTCAAGAACTTTATTTTCTAAAACAAATTAAAACAAATAATTCATATGAAAATAATTCAAACTTTTATTGTATTACGGAAGAAAAAGTTTGGCAATTTTGAATAAAAATGATATCTGACAAATGTCCACCACGTGCACGCTGACTCTGCTTAGTTTGGGGCTAGATGATGTTGTGTGTCAGACGTCCGAATATTATTTTGTTATTATCATGACATGTCACCTTCTTCTTCTTCTTCTAGTGCCTCTTCAATCTTGAAGGTTGGCCGTCAGCTTCTTGTACTCCTCTCACCTTATATAATCATAATAACACACACCTCTACCGGATTCTGAAACCGAGTCTCAATCGTATATCTGTTATTTTACTCAATATCCTATTAACTGAACAATAGTAGTTACGAAAGTAAATAAAACTCGACCTATCAACTCTTACACAATTCTTGGCAAGCCGTAAATCCTTCGCTGCCCTTCTTTGTGTAAATCCAAAATGTAAACGAGACCAGGGGATTTCGTAGTCAAAAATACATTTTTCTTACGCAAATAATGCTTTAATAATGCCTTGTAGCGGTCACCACGAAAATACATGGGTAAGTTAATATGGAAAGGGATTTTTCTTTTTAGATCCATGATCTTTTGATGAACATTTAAAAAAAAATGCTTCTGATTTGAATAAAGAAAACAATATTTTTTTTACCCTGACTTGAGGATCCTTGTCGAGATCAAGAAAAGAATGGCAATAGGCTGCAGTATATCTATATCTTATAGAGCAGAACTAACACACGACCGTCCAATCCCAAACTAGGCAGAGCCGGTACTATACTGCTGACAAACGCACTTATTTGCTATATATATTTACTTCTGTGGAGGAACGGGTGTCATGTTCCTCCAACACAAAGGGAGGATCCTCCGACCAGGCGAGGTGATCATGCCTGGTGGGCCACTGCCCAACAGTTGATGTTGGGATGTTGTATATATGCTAATCGGCGCGAGAATATTACTTTCGCGATGCAGGATTAGTAGTCACTCCGTAGTTCAATGTTCCTTCGGTAGATGGCGCTGTTGTATGTTTTTGCTTGCGCTGAATGTGGAAGTCGCCACACTTCCATATAAAACAATTGTGTCACGATCTTAGTTGCCATACTCCTCCAAAACGGCTTGATAGATTCTTATAAAAAGGCACCTACCAAAGATAAAGTAATCCTTGAACTGAAAATTTGAGCTCAATTTAAAAATCAAAAGTAGAATAGAATAGAATAGAAAGTAATTCCTTTCTATTTGTCTGTCTACTCTTTTATGTCTAAATTGCTGAACTGATTTGGATTAATTTTGGTATTATTATTGACAGAACCTTAGAGAAAGATGTAGGCTTTTTGTGTCGCGATAATCACTCCACACGCGGGTAGATCCGGGGACAATAGTTAGAAAATACCTGCATGTTAGAAATGACTGCACGGTTGGCCTAGTGGCTTAAGCGGTCGCCACGCCGCTTCCTACTACGCCAAGTGTCGTGGGTTCAAATCCCACGTAGGACAACACTTTGTGTTATTCACAATTTGTTGTTCTGAGTCTGGGTGTTCTTTGTGTCCGTTTCATGTATGTTTGTAAAGTCCCCCGCGACACAGGAATTTATATTCCTAATGCGGGAGTTGTCTTTTTTAATAAAAAAAAAAAAAAAAAAAAAAAAAAACCAGCTTAATATTGTTTCAATTCGAAAGTAGCTCTGTTGGTCTAAACCATAGCATTGATTTTAATGAAATTTATTATTGAGATAGGTGCATAGATCCTCGAGGAAGGACATAGGCTTCCTTTTAAAGCAACATCCCTACTAATATTATAAAATGTGAACGTAAGTTTGTTTGTTACGCTTTCACGCGAAAACTATTCATCCGATCATCATGAAATTTTGTATACATATTCTTGGAGGTATTTTATGTAACATAGGATATGTTTTATGAAAAAAAAACATAACCGAAATACACGCGGGCGAAGCAAGCAAGATACAAGTTATACTTAAGTTATTTTCAAAAAGTCTGACTCCACACTTTTGTACCTAAGCCTGCCAAACAGACATGTCATAAAATTCTCATTTGTTCTTCCTTGTCTCCAATATTATCCAGAGCTCACAGCTCACCGAATATTCTTAGTTTTTACCAACCAAACCATTGTTATAACATTTATTATGAATTATACTCTCGATTTATGGGCGACATTGATATTTGAACTTTAAGTTCTAAGAGTCAAGGTCAAAGGTCTCATAAATAATATATTGGTTATAATTTGATTCAGTGAACTTATTTTAAATCGTATAATTTAGATATATAAGATCAGCTAGTAATCTTTATTGCTTACTAATATTATAAATGCGAATGTAAGTCTGTCTGTTTATTTGTCTGTCTACCCCTGAACCGATTTAAAAGAAATTCGGTTAAATGATAACCGACATACACTCGAACGGAGCCGCGGGTGAAACTAGTATTGGTATATACAGGTTGTGCCATAAATAGTGGTCCACCTTTAAGGATTCGATATACTATACTATACATAATATACTATAGATAATTTACTATAACATATTACAATTTTATCCATTTTTACCTAAAGGTGCCAGATATATTTTTTTCGTTATTTTTTTACGATATTTGTACCTCTTGTTACAAATTTGGTTGTAGTTTTAACAAAAACCATTATTTTTTCATTTTGATTACTGCTGAATACTAGATATACATAGATATATATAGTTTACTAGCTTTCCGCCCGCGGCTTCGCTCGCGTGGAATTCGTTTATATCGCGCGACACGGTAATTGTAGATTAAACGATCTTACATGATTATAAGTTTGATAGTAACTTCGACACAAACTTTCGTCACATATTTCAAACCCTTCTACCTTTATTTTCACGATAAAAAGTATCAAGTTCGCCCGTAAATTATTTTTCCTTTAATTTTTATAATATTCTACATATGTCATTATCAAACTATCATTATGGTTGCTATGCAAGGTGTTATGCCCAGCAATCTGTGAAGGTTTGACAGGAGATAAACAGTAATACATTTTGACATCTACGATTTATGTATTTTTATAATCACCTAGCTTTGGCCTTTGTATCTCGATTATTGCAGTAAAAAGTAGCCTATGTCCTTTCCCAAGTTCAGTTCTATCTTCATAAAAAAATTCATCAAAATCGGTTTAGTGGTTTAGGCGTGAAAGCGTAACAGACAGACAGACAGTTACTTTCGCAATTATAATATTAGTAGGGATTTGGAACCTTTGGGTAAAAATGGATATAATTGTAATATGTAATAGTAAATTATCTGGTTTATCGAATCCTTAACGGTTGTTCAGTATTTTCGCCACACCCTGTATAGAGTAGAATATTTTTATCACGATTTGTTTTCCTAATTATGTAAATTTACAATAAAAATGTATAATAATTAATAATAATATTTAATGAAAAAACTTTCCATTTGATAAATGCATCAACTTTGACGGTAATTACTAAAATGATGAAAAATCGTTGCTAATTAAAGCTCGTTTGAAATTCAACATGATGAATGACATCTCATTGGAGATAAAAAGTAAAATAATTATCTTACAAATTGGAATGTTAGGAAAGTTTTAATGATTGAAGGGCAACTCTCAATTTGTACGTGCAATAATTAATGAATATAAGAAATTAATGATTGTGAATCGTTATTGAAAGAAAAAATGTTTACGCTCTTAGAAAAACTTATTATTTTATTTTATAAATATTATTTAATATATTACGATATATTAAAATATATTATAATATTTACTAATTTAATTGAAGTGTTTGTTTGTAATATCAAATTACAAACAAATTAGTAATTACTGCCTCGTTGGTCTAGTGGTTAGCGTATGCGACTGCTAATCAAGAGGTCTCGGGTTGAAATCCCGGGTCGTGCCAAAAAGTGTTTTTGGGTTTTTCTTAGGAAATTCCTAATAGCAGCCCGGAGTTTGGAAGTTTGGCGGCCCGTGCCTCGGAGAGCACGTTAAGCCGTCGGTCCCGGTTGTCATGAACATTTATGGCAATCGTTATTGGGAAGTCAGTGCCCTCAAATATACTGACACCTAGTTCAATCTTCGAATTTCAGTTCTCCCTTAGGGTTGCGGAGGTCCGATGCCAGAGGCTCCGTGGAAAAACTGAAATTCAGGTAAAATTGGTTGAACTAGTAGCCGACCCCAAATAAACTTGGGAATAAGGCTCGGAAGTTTTTTTGTAATATCAAACAGAGCTTTTTTTATTAAATGCACATTAAAGTATTTATGAAACACCCATCAAATATGGTATTTAAAAAAAATGTTTGTTTGTATCTGTCCGTCCGTCTGTTTGTTATTTCGTCTAGTCTCTGTAACGGCTGGGCCGATTTTGACGGGATTATCACTATAAGGTAGCTAAGGAAATTAGAAGTAAATTAAGCGTGATTCACCACAAAAAACGGCGGGTAACACCGCGTGACTTAGGTAATATAGTAAAGCCTAAAACAACTGCCTCGTTGGTCTGGTGGTTAGCGTATGCGACTGCTGAACAACAGGTCTCGGGTTTGATTCCCGTGTCGGACCAAATGTTTGTGTGATCCGCAGATATTTGATTCAGTGTTTGGTTGTTTTCTATGTATAATATGTATGTATTTTTACAAAGAAAAGTATATTTATATCAGTTGTCTTAGGACCCATAAGCTCTGATTAGTTTGGAACTAGATGGCGTTGAGTGTAAAATGTCCGAAGTATTTATTATAATTATTATTTGTCGTCGTAGGTCTAGTGGATAGTGTATACGACTGCTAATCTAGAGGTCTTGGGTTTAAATCCCGGTTGGGCCAAAAAGGGTTTTTGGGTTTTTCTTAAGAAATTCCTAATAGCAGCCCGGAGTTTGGAAGTTTGGCGGTAATTCACGCCTGTGCCTTGGAGAGCAACAAATGGTATTAGGAGAAGTAGAGAAACACTATACGAATTATATAGTCTAAAACCCTGCATAAACACTGAAAGTTTTAATCAGTATGTATCTAGGTATTCAAAAACTTTTAAAAATGTTTGTAAGAAAGCTAAAGGATTATTTATTAGTAATAAAATTAAATCGTCGGACAACAAAATTAAAACTACTTGGAAAATAATTAATAGTGAAACTGGTAGGAAGAAACCATTAGGTAATAGTTACAGATTAGAAACATCACGTGGTATAATAAAGACTGATAGTGAGGTGGCACAGCAGTTCGTTGATTTCTTTACTGATATCCCTGTTAGGACAACAGAAGCTCTGAATTCCTCACCGGTTCTCTCTTTGGCCTTGCTCCGAAAACAAGTCGCTGCCTATCCAGTGTCTTTTAATTTTAATTACATAAATTCATCTACCGTTATAAAGGCTTTTAATGAAATTAAGGTCAAACCGACCGAGGATATTTGGGGTATGTCAGTGCAAACTTGTAAGCCCATTATTGAAACAGTTGCCCCCTACTTAGCTTCAATTTTTAACTCCTGTGTAGATCAAGGAGTGTTTCCGGATTTAATGAAACAAAGCAAAGTAATACCTTTATTTAAATCCGGAGACCCTACAGATACAAATAATTATAGACCTGTTTCAATCTTGCCAGTCTTTGGCAAGGTATTTGAAAAGATCATGCTCAATCAGATGCTTCGCTACTTTAACAAAAATAACATCCTTCACGATCAACAGTACGGTTTCACCAAAGGACGTTGTACAACCGACGCCGGTGTCACCTTGTTAAAGCACATCTTTGATGCATGGGAAGCGTCACAGGATGCTATCGGGGTTTTCTGTGATCTCTCGAAGGCATTTGATTGCGTAAGTCATGAAACATTATTATTAAAGCTTAATCACTACGGACTAGATAAACGAGCACTTAGCTTGATTGAGTCGTATCTCAATGATAGGCAGCAGAAAGTACAGGTAAATGGCGTAAATTCTCTGGGCTCAAGGGTCAGAATGGGAGTACCGCAGGGTTCAATATTAGGCCCATTTTTGTTTCTGGTGTATATTAATGATCTCCCACACATATTGCAAGATCAACCGAACATTGTATTATTTGCAGATGATACTTCATTGATCTTTAAAGTTGATAGGCGGGCTGAAAATTTTGTTGATATAAATAATACTATTAATAACGTACATCATTGGTTCACTACTAATAACTTATTGCTAAATGGAAAGAAAACCAAATGCATTAGATTTTCTTTGCCAAATGTTAAAAGCAGTAATTGTGACATTTTAATTAACAAAGAGAAACTAGAATTGGTAGACGAAACTGTTTTCTTGGGAATCACGCTAGACGCAAAATTACAATGGGGTCCGCATTTAAAATCACTTGCTGGGCGACTTAGCTCAGCGGCATATGCTGTTAGAAAAGTTCGGCAACTAACGGATGTGGAAACCGCACGATTAGTTTATTTTAGTTACTTTCATAGCATCATGTCATACGGCATCTTGCTTTGGGGACGTGCGGCAGAAATAGAGTCAATTTTTATTCTGCAAAAAAGAGCCATTAGAGCTATATATAGTCTCCGCAGTCGCGATTCTGTTAGGGGCCTTTTTAAGGAGATCAATATCATGACAGTTCCTTGTCAGTACATCTATGAAAACATAATGTATGTTCGAAAAAATTTACATCTCTTCAATCAAAGATGTGATAGACATGGGTATAATACTAGGAATAAAGATAAATTAATTCAACCACGTTTTAGACTCTCAAAAGTGCATACATCTTTTATGGGGTACTGTGTTAAATTTTATAATAAAATACCTCAAAACATACTGGATTTAACAGAGAAACGTTTTAAAAATGTTGTAAAACGCACACTATGTAAGCAAGCATATTACAAATTAGAGGATTACATTGCCGACAAGAATGCTTGGCTTAATGCTGGTCCTGCTCCACAGCCACATGATTAATTCTCAAATTATTTAGAAGTTAGTTTAATTTTTGACATAATTATGTTAATTTTATCATAATAATTGACATTCATATATTTCAATTTTTTTTTTTTTGACATTGGATATCCATATTTCCGACATGGATTATTGATATTTTAATTGTATCTTGTTTGACATTAAATTATTATTATTATTATTTTTTGTAATATCATTATTGCATAATTAATTACTTTTTATTGACATGATCCAAATATTTATCGCATTCTTAGAGAGTAGCATAATTATAAATGGTTTTTATTATTGTATAACTGCGAACATTTTGAATTGTACATGTGAGCACTTTGTAGTCACTGGTAGCATAAGTTTGTTGACTGGCGGTTGTGAGTATGTCATGCTCGCTCAAAAGTCCTGCTGGCGGTGGCGTGTGTAGCAGGTCGTTCGGTTCCCTACGATATGGTTGAACTGGACGATGGCTGGTGCATGGGTCATGCTCGTGATACGGGCGCCGCCAGTCGGGGCTGGTCATCTCACAACTTCTATTTATTGTTTAATTGTTTTTGGACACTACATGTGTAAATATCAGCATCGTTACATTGTCCTCACATTTAATAAAATGCCTTAAACAATGTAACCAAAAATTGTAAAAACAATGTTGGAAAAGAGTGTCCATGGAGTTTCTTGTCTGTTCTTCTCCATAGGATCTACGAATTGGAACAGACGATTAGCTTCACGACTGACTACTGACTGACTACTTGACGTTTCAAAAGTGCCGTTGTATGGTTTATTTGAAATAAAATGGTTTTGATTTGATTTGATTTGATAGAGCACGTAAAACCGTCGGTCTCGGTTGTCATCAACTAGTCAATGCCCTCAAATTCACTAACAACTAGTTCAACCTTCTAATTACAGTTCTCCTTTAGGGTTGCAGAGGTCCGATGCCAATCACTCCGTGAAAAGACTGATATTCAGGTAAAACCGGTTGAACTAGTAGCCGACTCCAAATAATATTGGGAATAAGGCTAATAGGAACAAAATAAAAATTGGGCCTCTATGGGCCTCATTCAAATATAACCCGCATGTAATACCGCAGGACGCAGTACTAATAAAATATATTCAATCTGAAATATTGTTATTAGAGCAAGAAATATCGATAACAGCATTAAACCTTTTCCATATAATTTGAAAGTAATTTTTTAAGCCTCGCTGACCAATTAAAAATAAATTACGCGCTCGACTAAGAGCTCACTCGACGCAGTTCCAAACTAGGGTTGTCAAACGCAGATATTCAATTGAAATTAAATTGTTAAAAAAAAATATCACTGGAAATATTAAAACAATAATGGACTTAAATAAATGATAAAAACGACATGAAAAAAATGGCCTCGTCGGTTTAGTGGATAACGTATGCGACTGCTAATCAAGAGGTCTCGCGTTCAAATCCCGGGTCAGGCCAAAAAGTGTTTTTGGGTTTTTCTTAGGAAATTTATAATAGCAGCCCGGAGTTTGGATGTTTGGCGGTGATTCACGCCCATGCCTCGAAGAGCTCGGAAAGCCGTCGGTCCCGGTTGTCATGAACATCTATGGCAATCGTTATTGGGAAGTCAGTGCAATCAAATTTGCTGACAACTAATTCAACCTACGAATTTTAGTTCCCCCTTAGGGTTGCGGAGGTTCGTGGAAAAATTGATATGCAGGTATAACCGGTTGAACGCGGGCGGAGCCGCGGGTATAATCTAGCTTAGAATAAAAGACCTGTTATAAATTTTCGAGAACACTTTAATGTTATTCATCATCATCAGCCTACCGCAGTCCACTACTGGACATAGTCACGCCATTTAGTTAATGTAATGTTATTGCACTAGTATTAAAAGATTTTTCAGAAAATACTTTTCATTTTAAAATATCGTATGAAAAAAAAAACATATTTATTGAGACTAAATATTTTATATAAAAACATTTTTGAATACCTTTGAAATTGTGATCTAAGAGCTTTAGAGATTCTTTCTGTCAAATAAATGTTCGTCCAGGTTTGAGATAAAATTTATTACACAAAAATTAGGTTTTTAAATTAGTTTTCGGATTTGTTATGTTTTTTTTCTTATAATAGGATTGAAAATGTAATTTATTAATTTAATACGTATTATAGTATCTAAAAGTCTTCTAAAGAATGTATTTTAGAATTGAATTTGTAATCTGTATAAAGTATAAAATATCTGATCACTTAGATCTTATAAAGTACTCAACGGGTTTTAATAGTCGAAGGGTTTTAATGCAGATTTCAGTATTAGATAGAGTGATTCAAGAGGAAGGTTTGAAGGCAAATGTATGTTATACATGCATGGTATGCCATATAACTCAAAACCGCTTCATTTAGTTAAATTTAGGAAATTATAATTATATAATGTATGACAAAATCGATCAAAGCGGTGTGCAATTAGAGAGGCCTATGTCCAGCAGTGGACTGAGTTGGGATAACTGTTTTGGTCATATAGCACCCTATCTTGTACTATAATGTGAATACATATATACTTTTTTATTGTAAATACATACATATTTTAAAAATAAAAAATCTAAACTTCAAAAAAAAAATTGAAGACAAACATTGGTCTGACCCGGGAATCGATACCTCTTTATAACCTCTTTAGCAGTACTTTATAAACAAATAAACTGAAAATAAAGTATAAAAAAATAAATAAACACAAACTATAATAATGTGACAACCCTAACTGCACCTGAAAATACGTATTCCAACATTGGGATACGTTGGAGGTTGGAATTCCACGTTCTAATTTCCAAAGGAGGCACTACGCTCATGAAATTCAAATTTAAGAGACGTGCTCGCAAATTCTCTTTTTTTTTTAAATCTACGGATTAAACAATGTCAAAGTGATAGGAGATACGATTGTCAACGTTTTAAGTGTTAAATTTACGATCCTTTATCTCTTTCTATCCGAAGGTTTTATGTGCGACGGAGATGGTTTAACCGTTCTATTGCTGTTATATCTTTTTGTTATAAAATTTTAATGTTACGAAGTTACTGAATCATTTGTTCATGTAGAAAAGTTTAGCGGATGATTTAAAATGCGAATAATTTTATTATATTTGATAAT
Source organism: Phragmatobia fuliginosa (assembly GCA_932526445.1). Classification (NCBI taxonomy): domain Eukaryota; kingdom Metazoa; phylum Arthropoda; class Insecta; order Lepidoptera; family Erebidae; genus Phragmatobia; species Phragmatobia fuliginosa. The sequence goes on along the minus strand of OW052081.1, from coordinate 12,154,390 downwards.
TAGGTACATACAATGGTTTAATGTTATAAAAGATTTGCAGGAATGGGTCTACTAGTTGATATTATATTTCTTTTTATATTTTTAACCGACTTAATAATAAAGAAGGTTTCTTTAGGGAGTTATTAATATGTTCGCAGTAGATTAAATAGTTTTTTTTCTAAGTTAGTTACGCAATGACTGCATACAAATTCTATAAATTCGAAAGTAACGCTGTCTTTTTGTCTGTATACACACACACTATACACTTTTACGGCTAAAACACCGATCAGATTTTGATGAATTTCGGTGTAGAGATAGATTGGAGCTTAGAGAAAGAAAACGCCCAATTCTTAGTTTCGATAACCCACATTCCGCGACTACCACAACTAATAGGTAGTAGGGTCACGCTGATTTCAGCACCAATGTGCCGGCTCAACCGGGGCAGTACTACCTTCACACTGAAGACCATCCTAATAATGACAGCATTCTTGCTGTCGTATTTCGTTGGTGAGTTTGAGACCGGTAACCTAAACATTCTGCATCACTCTCCCGGCTTCCAGAGGCCGGGAGAGTGATGCAGAAACATCCGACCAGGCCGCCATGGTATATGGGTTGCCATGTTGCATTGCTTACCCCCACAATGCGTTGGGTAACCCCTACTCCTGGACTCTACTCATGCTTTCCATCAGGCAGAATAGAGTTACTTAGGTAGGCTTAAATATATATATAAAACTAGTTGACCCAGCGAACTTCGTACCGCCCAACTTTAAAATTCCAGAACTTGATCGCAGCGCCACCTACCGGGTCCAATTGCGAATCTAAACCATTCCCAGATCCCCTTGAACACACACAAAAAATTTCATCAAAATCGGTCCCGTTGTTTGAGAGAAGTTCAGTGACATACACACTCACACAAGAATTATATATACAAAGATACTCAGAGACCAAATTCATGAACCTAAATAACTATATTATTACAATACATGCGTTTTAATAAGAAAGATCAAAGATAAAAAATACAAAGTCATCTTGATTTCAAAACAAATTGAGAACAGGGTTTACGACCCCTACGATCACGTAGGGGTCGTAAAGCATTAGCTAATAATATTTGCTCAGTGAAACCACGTACAAATTACGGTACAAAAAATTGTAACTTTTGAAGAGGCATAAATGTTCAATAAATTGCCAAACGAAATTAAAATCACTGAAAGTTTTAATATTTTCAAGAATTATTAAGCAATTTATTCTGGATAAAATCTATACATGTCATTATCTTAACTAAAGCATAATTAGTAATGATATAACGAAATGATGAAAAAGATAAAAATCGGCCAAGTGCGTGTCAGGCCACGCACAGGAAAGGGTTCCTCAGTCACCTATAATGGTATGTGGATTTAAAATCGTATCCAATAGATAATTGTTATGTTTACGTATTAATACGTTAATTTTGTATGACGTTTTCCAAGTGAGCGCATTTTACCATATAAGCCTTTATAACTCCTGAACTAAGAAAGTCATCTAATCGGTTATAGTTTTTCCGCAAAGTTCATTAAATGGACCAGCATCACGATTTTTTTCAAAATTTTTGAGCCAGCCGTTTAGCTTTTAGAGGGGAGGGGGACGCCCTGTTTTTACAAAAAAGTGCCCTTTAAAGTGAAATATCTCGCAAACGGATACCTAAATCAAAAAATCGTCTAGGAAACCCTTTATTGTTTTTAAAAGACCTATCTAATGATACCCCACACGATGGGGAAGCCTCGAGAAAAAAAAATCATCCCCACTTTACGTGTAGGGGAGGTACCCCAAATAAAATTATATTTCATAATTTTATTGTAGCACTTTGTCGACGTAATTACAACACGTATTCATGCAAACTTTCATCTTTCTAGCACTTACCGTTTGGACGGTAAGTCGAGGACGGACGGACGGACGGACGGACGGACCCTAAACAGGAACTAAACGGAAAGGAACTAAAGGAAAAAAACCCTAAACGGAACCCTAAAAAGGATGTTTACTATATAGTAATTTCTAATGAAAAAGCTCGTTCCTTTTCAAAGTATTTAGTTACAAATTTGTTTCTATATTTAGGTACTTTTTTAGGGTCCCGTAGTTCATAACTCGGAACCCTTATAGATTCGCCATGGCCGTCCCTCCGTTCGTTCGTCCTCGACCTACCGCCCAAACGGTTGGTGCTAGAAAGATGAAACTTTGCATGAATATATTGTGTCGTAATTCTGTGGACATAATGTGTGTCGTAATTTTGGGGTACCTCGCCTACATCTAAAGTGGTGAAAAAACTTATCTAGTGATACCCCATCGTGTAGTATATCATTAGATAAGCCTTATAAAAATATTGTAAGGTTGCTAAAATTATTATTTTTCGATTTAAATATCCGTCTCTGAGTTATTCAACTTTCTAAAAACAGGGCGCCTCCCCCCTTCTAAAGGCAAAATCTGAAAAAATAGTGGTTAAAACTAGTAATTGAACTTTCAAGGAAAACTATAGCGGTTTTTATAACTTTTTTATTTTGTGAATCATAGGGGCCTAACTTATAAATGCACTCACGTGGAAAACTTCGTACAAAAATAAAGAAATAATAAGTTAAAATAACAATTGTCTATTGGACACGATTTTAAATCTACCTACCATTATAGTAACTACGGAACCATATTCTTTTCGTTACCTGTCACGCACTCGGCCAATTTTTTACATATTTCTCGCGTTTTCTAATTGCTCGCTGTATTTCATAAATATAAAATGTTGAAACTGTTGTACAATATTTGAATATAACCTACAAGCTTTAATATGAGGCTCCGACAGCGTGTATGGCTGTTATCCCGGTAAAGAGAACCCTTCTTCAAGGAGCAAAGTATCTCGATGCTAAGTATCATTGTAATCGATGCAGCGGTTTAGCCGTGAAAGCCTCACAGATGACAGGAACTCACTACCAGCTCACGTGTTTCCTTCCCACTATGATCCCGGGTCCATCAAGCGGGGCGTGAAAAAGCATCTCACTAAGCTGCCATAGTGTGGGCCGCCATACATTTTTGTCTGCATTCGTAGCAAGTGTGGTAGCCCTTGGATTCTGCTCATGCTTTCCATCAGGCAGGATAGAGTCACTTTGGATGGCTTAATATAAAAAAGCAGGGTTACTTTTGGTTTTAAAATATTTTAAAACCACCTGTTTTATCTCGTCTGTCAATCCTCTAAGCAACTTAATGTAATCTTTTATGACTTTCTCGTTAAACTTGACAAATATTCTGCATGAAAGAAGACTCAAATATCCATAAAACTTGTTTAGAGAGATAAATAAGAGATAGTCGCTATAACTGCAAATGAACCTTACGGTATACACTTACAATGTCAAAATATAAATCTCACCACTACTAATGGTGTACACAGAAATAGTGAGAATCGAGTGAGTTATCTCCCTCATCATCGTCAAATTGACATGACTTGACATCATGACTGCCATGGTCTAGTGGCTGGCGTACGCGGCTGCTGATTAAAAAGTTCGGTTCGATTCCCGGGTCGAATCAAACGTTAAAAAAAAGTATGTTCATATAAGTTGTCTGGTACCCATAGTACAAGCTCTTCTTAGTTTGGTATTAGATGGCGTTGTGTGTAAAAGATGGAATATTTATTATAATTATTATTACTTTATCCGACCCGTGGACTGCTGGACAGAAAAGTCAGCCAAGGGTGTCCTCAGTTATCGGTCCTAACCTGTACACATCAAATGACTTACCTCCACCAGATCATCGAACCATTTTGCAAACGGCGTAACAAGGCTTCGTTTTTCAATAAGTGGTCGCCACTTCAGAACATATTGGCACTATTGTCTAGATGACCAGTCTCGTCCGCGAGTTATGGGCTCCTTAATTTGCCTCTTAAGTTTAGTGATTTTCAAAGCAATATCATCATCATCATCAGCCTATCTTAGATCACTGCTGGACATAGGCCTCTCCCATTGCACACCACTTTCATCGATTAAAGCAATATGATAGGCACTTTATATAGCGGTTATCAAATAATTTTGAAATTCATTGCTTAATTTTTTTTTTTGCTTGCACTTCTTAGACACATACGAATGTTCAGCACGAATGGGCCGACTCCAGGGCAGTACAACCCTCACACGAAAGACCAACCTAAAAATTACAGCATTAGTGCTGTCGTATTTTGTTGGCTAGTGTGAGACCGGAGGCCCAATTATTCTGCATCATTGTCCCGGCCTCCGGATGCCAGGAGAATGATGAAGAAATATTTTATTGACTGCCACGGTGTGGGTCACTATACTGCATTTTCTTCACTCACAAACTCTATTCCGGATTTCCGATCATGCTTTCCATCAAGAACAGTAGAGTCACTTTGGTAGGTTTAAATATAATGAAAAATAAAAATCAAAAAAATTATAAATTTTGTTGCATAGAACGACTTGAAGTGTGGGGATACTTGTTATTATTATATTGCTTGTAACAATAAATGCACAAAAATGTAAATGAGGAAATATTAATATTGCGAAAATTCTAGAACGTAAAATCAACAATCATGGTTGCTACGACGACGGAGCCCTGCGCACGCCGCTCGCTCTAGCATCGGCAAACTTTGCTCGAAGAAGTCTTCATCCATCAACAGCTTCAATGCTATATCCCTACTTCCCTACTGATATTATAAATGCGAAAGTAACTCTGTCTGTCTGTCTGTTACGCTTTCACGCCTAAACCACTGAACCAATTTTGATGAAATTTAGTATGAAGATAGAACTGAACTTGGGAAAGGACATAGGCTACTTTTTACCGCGATAACCGACATACACGCGGGCGGAGCCGCGGGCGAAAGCTAGTATATATAAGTATATGATACTAATATATTAAATAAATATAATAAATGGGATCTCGCCACAGACTTATTGGACATATAGTTATTTCAAAGGTAACGATACCTTCTATCACACTGTTCGTGGTGACGGGTAAAAGTTGCGAAAATATAAAAAGTCATAAAGTATTCAAAATTTATATTTACTTAATAAACACTAGTTATTTCTAAATCTTGACTATAAAAAGAAGCGTCAAACTTTTGAAGCGTTATTTTTAAGATTCGAGTTAAAAATCTTAAACATAAAAAAAAGCCTAAGCTGTGTCTTTAAGAATTTCAATAGTAGGGTTAAATTTAACTTTAAATTATTCATGTGGAGTCAGCATATGTTTGACGTCTAACCTTGATTCTAGTAAAATATTCATCTTTAAAGTTATTGCTTTGCATTGCTTGAAATAAACTTACAGATAAAAGTACTTTTTTCACCAGCGAATGATGTTAAACTGAATGTCGGCTTGACCAATGACAGCTTTTTGTTTTAATATGTATGTTTATTTATTGACAGAGAGGTATTTGAATATTTGAGTCATCAAAGACTTTAATATATGCTACAACGCCATTTACCGGAGATACACCGAACTATAGAATAACAAATCCTGTATCGCGATATAGAATTTTTCGCACCGATTAATATATGTACTAAATTCAATATCTACTGTTGGGCCATGACCCGCCAGGTATGATCACCTCGCTTAATCTGTTGATTTTCCCTGGGTGTTGGAGGGGGATGAAAACAGTTCCTATACAAGCGATTACTACCCATGGGTCTCTTCATCTTAAAAGTCAAAATCTCTGCTTAGTATCAGAGGAGGTCAAGATTATGGTTCAGGTAACTTTTCCAAATATTAGTCTTATAATTTAAACATAAATTTTTAATTATTGTTCTTGATTCACCACCAAGGCAGTCAAGGTGGTTAAAGAAACGTTTGTACACCCTCTCTTCGTCTGAAGAATCCTAAAACGGTTGTTTGAGAAACAATTTCCACTACGTACCTATATAAAAACAGTGATATTTACAAAGCTTATTGGTTGCTTAAAAGAAAAAATGTTTTTCTTAAATTATTATTTTCAACTTTTAACCTTTTTGAAAAATTACTCGTTCTTTTTGTAGAATATGACACAGTTTTATTTTATCGTTAAAAAGTAACTCCAACGTTTCGGTTCTTTATATAATACTAAATATTCATACTAGTCCATCTTAATAATGTAAAAATGAAAACAATTCTGTCTGTCAGTTTGCCTTTATGTCTACTTGAGGGCCGAGTTCAGTGAAATTTGATTCTTGAGGAAGGATATGGGTTAGATAATAAAATCGTGAAAAACTTTTGCTGATTTTCGAAGTCGGTACTAAACGCAATACTAACCCATCATTTGCGGGGAGTATCATCATCAATCATCAACAGCCTTTAACAGTCCACTGCTGGATATAGGCCTCTATTTAGAAAGGAGGTATTGGCCTACTATACCACGCTGGCCAGACGGGTTGGTATAGGTTTGGTTTCAAGTTTTCCTTCTCTTTGCATTGATTTTGTCTTGCGTAGTTTATCCCTTAGGTCGCCTATTACGATACCCGCGGGATGAATGTGACACTCTTTATTCTTAATCCGTCACCACACGTGGTGAGTATAATAGGTCAAAACCTCCTTTTTAAGGAGAGGCCCATATCGAACAATTACAAGTTATTGATGAAATTAACAAATTACTTTTATTTAACTGCGTCGGTGGCGCAGTGGTAGCGTATGCGACTGCTGTGCTTGAGGTCTCGGGTTCGATACCCGTGTCGGATCAAATGTTTGTGTGATCCACAAATATTAGTTTCGAAGTTTGGGTGTTTTCTATATATAATATGTATGTATTTACAAAAATAGTATGTTAATGTATTTATATCAGTTGTCTAGTACCAATATTACAAGCTCTGCCCAAGTCTCAAACTAAGGGATTAGATGGCGTTGTGTGTAAGATGTCCGAAATATTTATGATTATTATAATTTATTTAATGCCTATACAATTTAAACTTTTATTACGAAAGAAAAAGCACAGCCATCTATCATTATAAAGAACACGTCAATTCTTACTTTTAAAAGCTTTTCACGTTAAAATGGATAATAATTCAAAAGTTTCCAATAGTTCGAGGAAAGATATCAAAGTTGCCGGCTCCAATATTGGACGTAAAATCCGATAACCGTATTTATTGTTGTTGATTGCTTAGCAAGTTGGAACAGGACTCGACAGGTTGTTAGTTCAAGTACTTTACTAGTTTTATATTTATTACGTTTTAGTAATTAATGTTGTTAAAGAATTTATCAAACTGATTGGATAAATAAAATCAGTTTTTATTCATTTATTAGTCTGCTTAATCGATTCCATTCTGACCGATAGAATACACAAGTAGAATCTAAGAGCAGACAATGAAACATGGTGATCCACACTATGGCGGCTTAATGATATGCTTTAGCATCTTTGCGTATTTTATAAATCGAGATAAACCTTTTTTTACCCTTTGTTTTATATATTTAGCCATCCAAAGTGACTCTACCCTCCCTGATGGAGAGCATGAGCAGAATCCCAGAGTCGGGGCTACCACTCTTGCTGCGAATGCAGACAATAATAGGTACATGTCGGCCCACACTATGGCGGCTTAGTGAGATGCTTTTTCACGCCCCGCTTAAAGGACCCGAAAACCTCCCCCTACCCCTTTCCGACCTCAGATCGCCCGTAAATTTTTCCTTTCATTTTTATAATATTCTCCTCCTTTTCCAATAGGTTTCATCCTACTATAATTTTATTTGTTTTAAAAAAATTATCTAACCTGGTCTACTGGTCTATATGTCATTTACAAACTATCATTATGGTTACTATGCAAGTGTGTTATGCCTAGCAACCTGCGAAGTTTTGACAGGAGATAAACAGTGATACATTTTGACACCTACGATTTATGTATTTTTATAATCACCCAGCTTTGGCCTTTGTATCTCGATTATTGCAGTAAAAAGTTGTCTATGTCCTTTCCCAAGTTCAGTTTTATCTTCGTACCAAATTTCATGAAAATCGGTTCAGTGGTTTAGGCGTGAAAGCGTAACAGACAGACAGACAGAGTTACTTTCGCATTTATAATATTAGTAGGGATGTAGGGATGTAGGGATGTAGGGATTATGTAGGGATAGGGATGTAGGGATTATGTTATAACTAGAAATAACAAACAAATTGCAAGATTTACGTGACGCGCGCGCTGTGAAACTAAAACCTGTCGAAAGATGTCGTTTTGTTTTGACTCCGCCCTTATACGAAATTGTCCGAATCTTGTGAAACGGTTACGGATATATTTTTATTTCGGATATCCAATAGCTTTGCTTACGGAGCTCCATAACATCCCTGGTATTTAACAACGAAACACTACAGTATGAATGCTGTCATTTGGGTTGGTCAAGGTTGGTCACTGTAAGAGGTTAGCACCTTTACAGTACAGTCAACACGTTCATGCTAAAAGCAGCGTGGCGTTATTGCCTCGAAACTTCTTTCATGTTCAATTTCATGCCCTACTGTAATTCGTAAATGAGGAGACGATATAACTGATTATCAATGATAACCTGCCGTGTGGTGACGGATTAAGAATACAAAGTGTCACCACTCCTATTCATCCCGCGGGTGTCGTAAAAGGCGACTAAGGGATAAACTACGCAAGACAACATCAATGCAAAGAGAAGGAAAACTTGAAACCAACCCTATACCAACCCGTCTGGCCAGCGTGGTATAGTAGGCCAAAACCTCCTTTCTAAGGAGAGGCCTATGTCCAGCAGTGGACTGTTAAAGGCTGTTGATGAATGATAACCTGTATTCAAAGACCATTTCAAACATGTTTAAGTATTCAAAAAGGATCTTGGGTATGGGTAAAGGTGTCACAGGAACCTGGTGTCTGTAAGGTTGTATATTTATAAATATAATTTACATTTCACATTTTCTTTTAAAAGACAAAAGATTTCTTCTTCATTTCAAGATATCTTACTCATAAATGACTTCTTTCTATTTTATTTTCTCCCAGAAAGCGAAAAGTTATTACATGCGGGTAGAATATTACCAGTTGTCATGTAGGAGAGGCATGTCCAACAGTGGACTTCTTTTTAATGAGATGATGAAGATGAAGACCAAATATTTGTGTGATCCACAAATATTTGTTTCGGAGTTTGATCGACACTAGAATCGTATACCTAATACTCAGCCATGTTAGCTATATAAATATTCGCACTTCCAAACCACTAAATTATGACGAATATTCAAAACAATGTTCAGGAATTCACAAACTCTCCGTGTATGTCCACATTATACGTACAACAGCTTTAAAGTTTAGGGTAACGTTCCACTGTGTCTACTCATAATAAATTCTGTACGGCTTTGGATACGGGTCACTTCGTCACACTGGCGAGTCGGAAAGTTAATATATATGATGTGAGAAATTTTTACATGCCTTCACGACTTTTGTCTACAAAGGGCTCGACATAGATCTCTTTAGCATCGACGATTTTGATATTTGATTATTTGTGACCCTGTTGGTTATTACGCTACTATAGAATAACAGTCCTGAAGCTTAGTTGGAAGCCTTTTAGCGGGTTTTCTTTTGCAAGTACCCATCCCATACGCGGCTAGTGTGGGGATGTATGGCCTTAACCCTCTCCTTAAAAGAGACCCTAGACCAACCGTGGGACATTATGGGTTATTGATGATGTATGAAACTTTATTTCACCCCATAAGAACCTTTCTTGTGCCTTGAAGAAAATGTTGGTAGGACAACAACCGATTTGACAGAGCGGTTCTCGTGTTTTGCGCTTAGTAACACATATGGATTTTCATTTTCGCCTAGTCTATGAAAATATCATAGACTTTGAAATTCTCGAAGCTCCTGTGCAATAATATGCATGTATTACACGTATAAACCTTCCTCTTGATTTACTGTATCTATTACTGAAAACAGCATTATATTTTGTTTGAAAGGTTCAACCGTACAGACAGCAGAAGGAACTTAATTTTACAATGTGTAATCATGATCATAACATATGTTTAAAAATACATAACTACTAGATTTTGTGTGAGACTCCACCCGCGTGTATGTCGGTTTTCACCACAAAATGTATGTTCTTCTCCACGGTAAAATGTATCGAATTCAGTCCAGTGGATTCTCATTCAAATTGTACACCTAGTAAGGTGTACAGTCAGCGTCATAATGATATTGGCGTTCAAAGTGGTCAAAATGATGTGAAAAACATTAATTCAATTTGATGTTGGCTCGCAAGGTGCTCAAATTGTTGTACGCATTCAAAGTGGTCAAAAGATCTTAGCAAGCAGTTGTCAATAATATGTTAGCTAACAGAGTGTTCATATTGATGTTATCAAATAGGTTGTTCATTGGTTTCTAAGCATGCAAACTAGTCAAAAATATCTTAGCAATAAACAGAAACCAACGTTATCGCCCACAGATAGAGTATACTTTGCAGATTCATTATAACTTTTAAATGTTTGTCCTTTTTTGTCTTCTATACCTTTCTCATTCATTTCTTGCATGACGTAATTGACATGTCTTTTGTTTCGAATGTTATTAAAAAACATAGTCCAATATTCTATTGAATCATAGGTAATCTACAATAATAAACTGAGAAAAGGAGTATGGATGTAGGTATTTAAATGAGATAAAACCAATTGAAATTTCTTTGATAAAAAGTAGAATTAATGATACGATTATTTATTTTCGGGTAAAAATTCTCATTTGATTCGTCTTCTTGACGAGTACTTTGACACTCTAAGATGGTAACCAGGGTCTGACGATGGAGCTGGAAGGTGGCCATAGGAACTCCGTAATTAGACGCAACCCCATCGAAATTGGGCTCATTTTATTCGTCTTTACGAGTACTTTGATACTATATGGTAACCAGGGTCTGATGATTTAACTGGAAGGTGGCCATAGGAACTCCGTAATTAGACGCAACCCCATCGAAATTGGGCTCATTTTATTCGCCTTTACGAGTACTTTGATACTATATGGTAACCAGGGTCTGATGATGGAGCCGGAAGGTGGCCATAGAAACTTCAGCAAATGAGTCGATGTGGTTGCGTTTTTGGTTTTTTGTATAAGTTACATATTCATCAACTGTTCGGCTTTGTAGAACGTATTTTAATGTCCTACAATGTACGCAATCTATCTTGTCATATCGTAAAGCTCGTAGGATTCAGAAAGTACCTATTATAATCGAACGGTCAAATAATATTAATTTTTTACGCAGTTCATTATAAAGTCGCTCGTATTGTCTGTCCGCTCTGATCATTTAAATTAGGCAAGGTATTTAAACGCGGTTTTCATCATAATTAAAGTTATCTTTTAGGGAAGATTTATTGTTGTGATTATATTAGTGTACTAGATGCGCCCCGTGGTGTTACCCGCGTATCATTATGGTTGCTATGCAAATGTGTTATGCCTAGCAACCTGTGAAGTTTTGACAGGAAATAAACAGTGATACATTTTGACATCTACATTTTATTGTATTTTTATAATCACCTAGCTTTCGCCCGTTTATCTCGATTATTGCAGTAAAAAGTAGCCTATGTGTTATTCTGATATATATAAGCTATATTACTGTAAAGTTTCATCCAAATCCGTTCAGTAGTTTTTACGTGAAAGAGCAACAAACATACACACATACATACATACTCACAAACCTTCACGTGTATAATATTATTAGGATTATATAGTAGGATTATTTTAGTGGAACACATATAAAGTCAATGTTTCTTAAAAACATAATATTTTTTATATTATAGCCAATACTGACAAAATTTTACGAGTAACATAAGCTACAAATAACCTACAGTAATAATTTAGAAATTTTTTAATAATTTATTTGTGGATTATACCAACACATATTTTGAATAGGTGACTCATTTCTGTATTCTAATTCCAACAATAAGCTTCTCAAGTAAATGGCTTATTCACTTGCCTTACAAATATTATAGTCATATATTCAGCTTCTGTGCTAGATTAAGCTAATGTTGGTTGTTTTTTACACTTAAAAGATATGACACTACCACACTTCTTAAATATGTATCCAGTACAAGACTTACGGTCCACACAATATCATATTGTGTGGACCTTAAGTCTTGTACTGGATATTTTCATATTCATGCCCATTCAGCATTGACATAACCCATAAACGAAAAAACCAAAATGCTTGATTTTTTTCAAGTATTTTAAAATATGTTTTAAATGTTTCCAATGTGTTTCATTGTAATTATTATTAAACTGGTTCTAGTCACAAACATCATAAAATATATCTGGGCGGACTAACATAGATAAATCAACTAAAGTTCCTATTGATTGCTGGTAAGGATACTGAGTACAATGAGTGTCTCCCTTCTCTAGCTTCAAATTTACTTCCATTGGTGTACTGACTGGGTTACAATTTTTCATGATAAGCCTAGCTAAATGATCTACAAATTGTTCCTTATCTACAAAAATCTCATTATTGTTTCATCTGACTCTCATTCCTAAGCATTGTCTAATATTTCCCAAGGCTTTTAATTTAAATGTAGATTTTAACTTAGTCTTAAGGTATTCAGTTTACAATTACAAAAAATAAATAAAATTGACCACATACAAGGCTATATATCATCCTGACATTATCAATATGTTTAACAAATAAACAAGGTTCATTGATTGACTTCCTATACCCCAAGGTTTGTAAAAAAATCATCCACACGCTTATACCATGCCCTAACTGATTCTTTCAATTCGTAGATTGCCTTTGAGGGGTCCGAAGTTTATGACTCGGAACCCTTATGGATTCGTCATGTCCGTCCGTCCGTCCTCGACTTTCCGTCCAAAGGATAGGTGCTAGAAAGATAAAACTTTGCATGAATATGTGTTGTAATTATGTCGACAAAGTGTTACAATAAAATTATGAAAAATATTTTTACTTGGGGTACCTCCCTTACACGTAAAGTGGGGATGATTTTTTTTCTCGCGACTACCTCATCTTGTGGGGTATTATTAGATAGGTGTTTTGAAAACAATAATGGATTTTTAAGAGGATTTTTTGATTTAGGTGTCCGTTTACGAGAAACTCCAATTTAAAGGGCACTTTTTTGTAAAAAATCTGGAAATATTCGTGATGGTGGTCTATATAATGAACTTTAAAGGAAAACTGTAGCAGATTAGATGACTTTATTAGTTCAGGAGTTATAGAGGCTAAAGTTGTAAAAGGCACTTCCTTGGTAAACGTCATAAATTAACACATTAATACGTAAAAATAGCAGTTATCTATTGGATACGATTTTAAAACCACGTATCATTATGGGTGACTGAGGAACCCTTTTATGTGCGTGGGGGATTTTTTCATATAATATATTTATTAATCAAAATATCTACCATTATTATATATAAATTGCTGCCATCTAATAGGAATGTAATTTATGTCTTTGCGATAGAACTCAAGTGATCTAGATTCTACAAACTGTGTGAAAGCATTTTGTACTGCCTCCTGGGAAGAAAACTTTTTATCACGTAGAAAATTGTCTAAATTACGAAAAAAATGGTAGTCCGTTGAAGCAAGGTCTGGCGAATACGGAGGGTGACGAATGTTTTCTAATTGCAATTCCTCTAGAGTTGAAATGGTTTCTGTCTGACACGCACTTGGCCGATTTTTAGGGTTCCGTTGCCAAATGGCAAAAAACGGAACCCTTATAGATTCATCATGTCTGTCTGTCTGTCTGTCCGTCCGTATGTCAGAGCCACTTTTTTTTAAATTTAATACTTTTTTTATGACATTCCAAATCGTATAGTAAACTCATATACACATCTTCAAATGCCCATTCAAAAAAGCTGTGGTTACATCAAGGTGAGTTATGTCTAGATTATATTTAACACTCAATACAAGCAATAGTCTTATTGTAGTGACGGTCCACTGGTGAGAATGTTTCTGTATAGTCTGTGCCTGGTCTTTGTGTAAAACCCTTGGCGACTAACTGACCATAATATCGCACATTATCACAACTGTCCACTTTTTTCTTGAACACCCACTTACACTTAACCTCTGTTGTTGGTTTTGCCTTGTCCACTACTTTCCAAGATTCGTTTTCTTCAAATGATTTTAATGATCCTCCTGTAAAGCTTTACACCATTCTCTTGATTCTAACCCATTTAAAGCCTCTTTATATGTTATATTGGCTGGTCTACACATGGATTTGTACCGATTTCAAAACACACATTACTATAACTAAACCTCTTTCTTCCTCTAACATCTTTAGCGGGCTTAGTACTCTGTATTTTTTAACTCTTTTATTGATACACTGCCAAATGTTTCTCCTGAAAGACTAATGTCTGTGGTTGGTTCTTCCTCTGTACTGTCCTCATTGTTACTTTTATTAGTTGATGGTTCAGAGTCCGAATTATCAGAAGATGACTTAGGTTCTATGCTAATCACTATAATCAGAAGATGAGTTATTGTTATCAATTATTACAGCTTGCATATTATCCCGTAACGATTCCCAAATCGCATTTACTTTAGGATATACGTTATAGGATAGGATTTACGTTAGACTTTTTAAGGTATACAATAATGTAGTACATTATTTTGATCTATCTCGTAGGGTACAGCCAGCGTTTACAATGTAAACGTAAAAAATGGGTTTATTTACGACATCACATTAGAAACCTTTAAAATTGTCAATGTTTCTCCACTATAATATTATGCATGAATTATACATAAAAACCTTCCTCTTGAATTACTCTATATATTAAAGAAAACGGAATTAAAATCCGTTGCATAGTTTCAAAGCTCTAAGTATTTATAGGGACTGACAGAGAGCGGAAGCGACTTTGTTTTATACTATGTAGTGAAACTGCAAAGTATACTCTATCTGTGGGTGATAAGGTTGGTTTCTCTTTAATGCTAAGATATTTTTGACTAGTTTGCACGCTTAGATACCAATGAACAACCTATTTGTTAACATAAATATGAACACTCTGTCAGATAACATATTATTGACAACTGATTGCTAAGATCTTTTGACCACTTTGAATGCGTATAACAATTTGAGCACCTTGCGAGCCAACATAAAATTGAATTAGTGTTTTTCACATCATTTTGACCACTTTGAACGCCAATATCATTATGACGCTGACTGTACAATTTTTTCTTACGGTCATGACATAAGTACTTAACACTTAGTGTTTTTTTCACGCATTGCAATATTAATAAAATAATCAGAGCATATCATAGTATATTACTAAATGTTCAAAATTTGCAAGTCCAAATATAGCAATTTTCAGACGCCTCATAGTTATCACTCATATGTAACATCTCTAAATAGTTGTGTCTGTCAGGTATTCCTCAACTGTATAATAGCATTTATTGATTTAAAACTTTTTTAGTTGTTTCGTAAAAGCGTTCAGTGATTCGAAATTTTTATAGTCTTTGGTAATTTGTGTTTACGTTACTTTGTTTACTACACCGTTCGATAAATGGCGCTGTGCGCTACCGTTAGATCGCACTATGGTTTGGTTACGGCATGTAATATATATAGTGGATGGATTTATTTTTAGTTTTGAACATTCTTTCAACTATTGTGTATTGTTTTACCTAGTGAGAAATACAACTAGTGGTTAACAGTCAGTAGTTTGATTTTACGGCCCCTGAGGATCCATTTGTACATGGTCCTTCGACGCCGGATACAGTGCGCGGAAGTGTCGACGTGCACACTTTAGTGCTTTACCAGCACAGAAACCAGAGTGGATTGCTCTGAAGTGCTACCGCCGCTAAGCGCCACGAAGAGGCCTCAGCGACGTACTCCGTCAACGGCAGAGGGCGCCACGGGTGTGGAGTCACTTGGCTGTCAGCAGCGTGTTGAAGCGCAATATACAGCGGAGTATCACTGAAGCGGTTAATACAAGCGACTAGTAGTGGTGGCGTGGTGGAGACACAAGCAGTGGTGTGGTGGAGACACAAGCGGCCTCTATTGGAGAAAGTGAGTGAAGTGTTCGAGCAAAACTGTGAGTAAACTACATATATTACCGCCTAACATCAGGCAGGCGCAAACATTAACTAGATTCAAGAAAATGGTACAGGAGTTTTATTCACCTTAATTGAGTCCGACACGATTGAGGGTGAAACGAAACTGTTTCTCTTTTCTATTTTTATTCATTTAAGTATGTATATTTACTGGTATAGTATGTATGTATGTATGTATACATGTATATGTAAGTATATTTATTGTAATAAGTATGCATTTTATGTAAGTAAAAATTGTAAATGTTTGTAGATAATATAATATATGTAGTGTATGTAATATGGTATAGTACCTAATAATAAGCAAATAGTAGGTTCAAAAATGTATATTCAACTACTACTTTCTCCCTACAACATTTGATCCATCCTAAGGTTGCCTGGAAGAAATTGCTTTCAGCAATAAGGCCGCCCTTTGTACACTCAATATTTTATCATTGTGTTCCTTTTTCTTTTGTAAATCTGTAATTTTTGTGTGCAAATAAAGAGTTATCTATCTATCTATATATTTATTTACTGATCCAGTGCAAAGTGAGAAGTTCCGTCGGCAGCAATTTCAGACTTTATTAAATTTTAATTAGACTTAGAATAATTTTGTTAATTTTGTACCTACGGGGAATCCATGTCCGATTTTTTCTAAGTGTCACATTTTTTCAAACAAAATTTCATGCTGGTATTGGGACTTGAAATATTTCCTTGAAGGTTATATACGCTTAATATTATTGCTTTATTGCTTAATATATACGCTTACGTTTGTGATCTGTGTTATTTGTGATCTTAAATCAAATTGATCGTTTCAAATTTTCTACCGTCAACATGGAAGCATTGATTAAGCTACAAAATGACTCAAAGAATTCCATTGAGAAAGGCAGAATAAATTACAAAAAATCACCCAAAGAACGTTTAACGCCTTCGTTCCTAGAGACTAGATTGGAAACTCTGGAACAACAATGGAAGTCTTTTGTAGAAACACATAGACGGATTATAGAACTTGCTAAAGATCACGAACATAGCTATTTTAAGATAGATACCTATGATAGCACCGAGGAAAGTTATATATTTTACAAATCAGAGTTAAAGGAACATATTTTAAAAATTGCACGGCCGACAAAGTGTTCAGATAAGCATCCAGGAACGAAACATAATAATGTAAAATTACCTAAAGTTGTTATTCCAATGTTTTCGGGGAAATATACAGAGTGGACATCGTTTCGCGATCTATTTCTATCATTAATCCATAATAATGATGAAATCGATGATGTACAAAAGTTACATTATTTAAAGGGTCATTTGACGGGTGAGGCAGAACAATTGTTACGTCATACTACAGTCACAGCCGCCAATTACCAGGAATCCTGGCAGTTGCTGACTAAGCGTTTTGATAACAAACGATATTTGTGTAACTCTATGTTAAAGAGGCTGTTGAATCAGCCGAATATTTCAGAATCAGCTGTCGCGATTAAAGAGCTCTTGGACACAACTGTAGACTGTGTAAACGGTTTGGAACACATCGGTGTTGGGGTTAAATCTTGGGATGTTATAATTATATACATAATAAGCGCTAAATTAGACAATGAGTCACGAAAGTTATGGGAGTCAACTGTTAGCACCTGTGAGGAATTGCCTAGTTTTGATAAATTTAAGACTTTTTTAGAATCCCGGTTTCGCTCGTTAGAGTATTTAGATACAACAAATTGTGGACGAAAGTCAAATAACAAACCAAGAGTTCTTCATGCAGTTGCTTCAAAATCCTGTGACCCAGTCAAAATAAGCTGTCCATTCTGTAACCAACCTCATAAACTTAGTCACTGCAAACAATTTTGTAAGGATGACTATAAAACACGTAGTGATTTCGTTCGAACCAACGGCTTGTGCTATAATTGTTTAGGGTCGAATCATTCTGTTAAGTTTTGTCGTGTCACCGCCACTTGTCAAATTTGTAAACGCAAACACCACTCGTTATTACACCCTAAGGATTCCTCAGGATCAGCGTCGTCTGGAGGTGTAACGGAGACGACGTCAGTAGCCATGTCGGCAGTAGCTGAGTCGAACACGGCTTCCGATGTAGTGCAGGAGTTAAATGCTTCCACTGTAATCACACACTTTAGCAAGAAGATTGTTCCAAGTCAGGTTTTGTTGGCGACCGCTCTTGTCGAAGCACAGACAGAGAACGGTTACAAACATCTGCTGAGGGCGTTATTGGATCAAGGATCCCAGACGTCGTTCATAACCGAATCAGCAGTTCAGTTGCTTGGACTCAGAAAGATACCCACAAGAGGTGTCATTTCGGGGATAGGAGGTGACGGCGGAGCTATGGTCTCCAAGTCGATAGTTTTCGTAACTATTAAATCACGTCACGATCCTAATTTACAAATTCAAGTTCAGGCATATGTATTGAGCACTATCACCTCACTTCTACCAGGTGATAAAGTATTAGTACCAACATGGCATCAACTAGAAGAAATGGTTTTAGCTGATCCAGAGTATCACACTCCAAACAAAATCGATATTTTGCTTGGAGCTGAAGTCTACGGTCAGGTTCTCGTAGAGGGTTTAATTAAATACCCTCATGGACCTTTGTTAGCTCAGAAAACACGTCTAGGTTGGATTTTGTCTGGACGAACACACACAGATTCGAATTCAGATTCAGCACATTGTCACCCGGCTTTTGTTAGCATGTATTCGCAGATCAGTGACAATGAGATGCTTAAAAGATTTTGGGAAATCGAATCTGATGCATTCAGTGAGAAGAAAATACTCACCCAGGAAGAGGAGTTATGCGAAGACTTCTTTAAGCAAACCACAAAACGAGACTGCACTGGTCGGTATATTGTCAGTTTACCATTTAGAGACTCAGACCCTCAGTGCAAATATGGAAACACTAGAGAAGTTGCACTTAGAAGATTTCACCTTCTTGAACGTCGGTTCAAGAAGGATCCAGAACTTAGACGAAAATATGCAGAAGTGATCGAAGAATACCTAGACCTAGGCCACATGGAAGTTATCAATCCCGATACGGACACTCAGAGATCTGAGGCAGTGTACCTACCTCACCACGCCGTAGTTCGGGAGGATAAAACAACGACTAAGGTACGAGTTGTATTCGACGCATCTTCTAAGGGGTCTAATGGTGTATCCCTTAATGATGCACTGATGGTTGGCCCTACCATTCAACCGGACCTGCGTCACATTGTGATGAAATGGCGGTTACATCCAATTGTCCTTTGTGCCGATATTGTTAAGATGTACAGGCAAGTCATAGTTAGTCCTCACCACACTTCTTTTCAACGGCTGCTCTGGCGAAGCGATGCGGAGTCTGAAATAAAAGATTACAAATTAACACGTGTGACATTTGGAACGGCATGTGCGCCTTACCTTGCAGTTAAGTGTTTGCAGCAGTTAGCACAGGATGAGGGAACATCTTTTCCGTTAGTCGCTGAAAAATTAAAGGAAGAGTTTTATGTAGATGATTTTATGTCGGGCTGTCAGAGTGTAGCGGAAGGAGTGAGAATTTATAAAGAAATGACAGAAATGCTAAGAAGAGGAGGTTTTGAATTGCAAAAGTGGACAACAAATAGCCGAGAACTTACAAAGAAATTTTGCGAAGCTAAAACCAGTCTAGACAAGGTAATAGAATTAAACTTACCTGCAGTAACGAAAGTACTAGGCATCTCGTGGGACAAAGAACATGATTGTTTTAATTATTCAGTGACATTGAATCAGCAGCCTGGCCCAATTACCAAAAGAAATGTCATATCGGAAATCTCTCGCCTTTTCGATCCCTTAGGGTGGGTAGCACCGTGCGTTATACCCGCAAAGATATTCATACAAAAATTATGGCTTGCGGGAATCGATTGGGACGAAAGTTTACATACAGTTTTACAAAATGAATGGTCAAATTACAAAACTGAATTATTGAACTTACCTAACATTGTGATCCCGCGGTGGTTAGGGACCAATAGCAACGATATTGTAGAACTCCAAGGCTTCTGTGATGCATCCAATAAAGCATACGCAGCAGTAGTTTATGTGCGAGTGATCAATGAGAACAATGACATCAGAGTCAATTTGGTGACAGCCAAGACTAAGGTGGCCCCCATTAAGCAGCTTTCGATACCACGTTTAGAGTTAATGGGTGCCGTTCTGCTGGCCAAACTGATTACGGAAGTAGCTGAACTGTTCAACATTGCTAAAGAGAACATACACTGCTGGACGGACTCTACAGTAGTATTAGCATGGCTTTGTGGTCACCCCAGCCGTTGGACTACCTTCGTAGGTAATCGCGTCTCAGACATCTTGTCTTTAGTGGAAAGTTCTCAATGGGCGCATGTGAGATCTTCTTCCAACCCTGCGGACATAGCGTCCAGAGGTATGACACCTATAGAACTTGCAAACTGCTCACTATGGTTTCATGGTTCACATTGGCTGAAGAATGGAGTAATCGACTACTTTAAACCTAAGTCAATCACTACGGAGGAAGAGGTAAGAACGATAAAGGCACACGTAGCAATGCGTCAAGATGAGTCTCTGTGGTCTAGATTCTCATCACTTCAGAGGATGATTCGAGTCGTAGCGTACTGCAGGCGTTTTCTTAAAAGGAATAGAAAAGGACTAGCTTATCTAACCAGCGAGGAGTTGGAAGAGGCCCTAGACATCTGTATTAGAGAATGTCAACGGCAATCATTTAGTGAAGATATAGATGATGTAAAGAGATCAGGAAGAGTTAATAAGCATAGCAAATTAAAGGCACTCTGCCCTATGCTAGATTCACGAGGAATACTGCGAGTTGGAGGTAGAATAGAACATGCTCCTCTCTCTGAAAGCACGAAACACCCGATTATTATTCCTGAAAATAGTCACCTAGCCGGCCTGCTTATTGATGAAGCCCATAGAAAGACACTTCATGGAGGACCAACTCTAATGTTAAATTACCTGCGCTCGAAATACTGGATAATCAGGGCAAAAAGACTCGTCAAATCATTTGCACGTAAATGTGTAACTTGTCTCCGACACTCGGCTAACTTTAGAAATCAACTCATGGGACAGTTACCTTCGTGCAGAGTTACACCAGCCAGAGCATTCTTACATAGCGGAGTTGATTTCGCAGGCCCAATCAATATTAGAGTATCTAAAGGTCGCGGCAACAAGTCTTATAAAGGATACATATGTTTATTTGTATGTATGGTTACGAGAGCGGTACACTTGGAGGTCGTTAGCGATCTTACGTCGCAAGCTTTCATTGCAGCGTTCAAACGATTCATCGCCAGACGGGGTCACTGCAGTGAAATTTGGAGCGATAACGGCAAGAATTTCGTAGGTGCTTCCAAGGAGTTAAGCTACCTGATGAGTGCCGAACAATCATCGGTTGCCAATGAAATTAGGGATTGGCTCGGCTCCAACAGTGTTAAGTGGCACTTTATACCACCGCACGCCCCAAATTTTGGTGGTCTTTGGGAGGCGGGCATCAAATCCACTAAATATCATTTAAAGAGAGTCATTGGCGACTCCACTCTCACTTACGAAGAGATGTCTACTCTTCTTGCTCAAATTGAGAGTTGTCTTAATTCCAGACCAATTTCTCAAATATCACAAAACTCAGAAGACCAAATGCCACTTACGCCTGGTCACTTTTTGATCGGGGAGCCGTTAATTCTTGCACCGGATCGTAATTACGAACTATCTAATATAGGTCTGCTGAAAAGATGGCAGTTGGTACAAAAAATGACACAAGACTTCTGGCGACGTTGGTCCCAGGAATACCTTACCCAAATGTTGCACCGTTATAAATGGTCTCAAAGGGAACCTGAACCAAAGATAGGTGATTTGGTTCTAATCAAAGAAGATAATCTGCCTCCGGGGAGATGGTTACTCGGTAGAGTTTTGTTTAAGCACCCTGGTTCGGACGGAATCACTAGAGTTGTCACCGTGAAATGCAAGGATTCTGTTCTGAAACGACCTACAAATAAATTGTGCATTTTGCCCATTGCAGAATGATATTGTAAGATATTTTTAAGTTTCGATTAAAATGTTGTATATATAATTTCATAACCCCCTTGACCTCATGGTGGGCGGTTTTTTATTAATTTTGTACACCAATCCCCCTTTACCGCATGGTGGGCGGACTTCTTTAAGGTATATTATTAAGGACATAGTGTCAACATATGTCCTTGGTGGGCGGAATGTTTACGTTACTTTGTTTACTACACCGTTCGATAGATGGCGCTGTGCGCTACCGTTAGATCGCACTATGGTTTGGTTACGGCATGTAATATATATAGTGGATGGATTTATTTTTAGTTTTGAACATTCTTTCAACTATTGTGTATTGTTTTACCTAGTGAGAAATACAACTAGTGGTTAACAGTCAGTAGTTTGATTTTACGGCCCCTGAGGATCCATTTGTACAATTTGTTATATATTTTTATTGCTATATAATATGGACTTTTCTCACACACTTTTTTTGGATTAGGAAAAGTTCCTTTATATTAACGCTGATGCCCCTCTCCCTCTTGTTGTTGAGGGGATGCCTCGCTACCGGCCGTCATAAGATCGATGGCCGGTAGCGACAGTTGTTTTATCGCGGTCGCAACCTTCTGCGAGGACGTAATCTGGCAGAAGGAGGTGGCGGAGAAGGCCCGGGAGGACGACCTCCACTCGGACCCGATCCACCGCCGGCGAACCAGGCGGCGGAGGCGCGCACACCTGCGCCTCATGCCGCCCTGAGTGTGGCCTCGGATGGGTGGGACGGGTTTCTTCCATGGACAACTTCCAAAATACAGGCGCAGAGAGGGTCACACCATGTGGTTTTAGTCGGTTCGAGTCCGACACAACACCCCGACGGGGTGAAGGTCCGTGGGGATTCCCACACGTTAAATAAAAAGGTTTTTTATATGATCTTTTTTTTAGTTTTTCATCGTGAAAGCATAACATACAAACAGGCAGAGTTACTTTTTAAATTATAATGTTAGTAAAAACGTTCATCAGCAATCAAGTGAACAAGTGCTTTAATCATCCACGTTAGAGGTTTTACATAAAAACCATTTAACAAATACAGCATGAATAGGCCAGATCGACCCAGGCGGTACTCCACTCACACAGAAGGACAATCTAGAATTTCCTTCCTTTCCTAAAAAAATTTTGCAGTCGTATTTCGTTAGTGAGTATGATTCTCGAGACCCAATAATGCAGAAGCATATAAGCCACCATGGCTCAACATGAAAGAAAGAAAGACAGGAAGATATTCATTGTACTAGCATTCGACCGCGGCTCCGCCTGCGTGTTTCTCGATTATTGCAGTAAAAAATAACCCATGTGTTATTCTGAAATATAAGCTTTATTACTGTAATCATCATCATCATCAACAGCCTTTAACAGTCCACTGCTGGACATAGGCCTCTCCTTAGAAAGGAGGTTTTGGCCTACTATACCACGCTGGCCAGACGGGTTGGTATATTTCTGTAAAGTTTCATTCAAATCTGATAAGTAGTGTGTGTGTGTGTGTGTCTTTTTGTGTGAAAGAGCAACAAAAATAAATACTCACAAACTTTCGCGTTTATAATATTAGTACGATTTATATTACATAGGTCCTACTTAAAAATATTTTTGTATTTTTAATATGCTGTTGCATTATTGAGTATTATAATGAGGATGGCGACCCACTCTTGTATTCTACACATACTTTCCATCAGGCAGAATAGAATGAATTTGGTAGGCTATAATGCCTACTAGCCTATAATAAAACAACCACTACTGGATATTCGATAAACTCTTGTCTTAAATACGTTACAAACTTAATAGTTTCTCGACACAAACACGCCATTCACATTCCACCAACATTTAAGTCCATATATTGAACTTCAACGGCTCCTAAACTTAAATTAAATTAACTTCCCTTAACTAAATACTGAACTAACTTCATTACTTTCAAATTGACGACTTCCAAATGACTTGTGCATACTTAATGGATGAAGCCACAGAGTTCTCGTCTAATGATTGTGAATTCGACCAACATTAAATCCCACACAAATATTACGTAAATCAATACAAATGATATTTTCGACATCTTACACACAACGTCATCTAATCCCAAACCAAGCAGTTATTACATAAATATATATTTTATTTGCCGTCTTTATTTCGTAAGTACCCCACGTATATGTACAAAGTACTCTTTATTACCGTTTCATGGAAGGTGCGTTGGCCGTTATTGACTTCCTGTAAAAGCCTTTGAAGAGTTTATTTTGAACTAGCTTTTAGCCGTGTGTTTGTTAGTTATCGCAGTTATGAGAAAATTATAATTATTCAGTTTTTAAAATGCATCTTTTTGCCAAATAACATTGAAATTGCAGTGCAGCACCAAACTGCAGGACCAAAGTGTGATCCACAAATATTTGTTTCGGAGTTTGGGTGTTTTTCTATGTATAATATGTATGTATTTACAAAAAAAAAGTATGTTTATGTATTTATAGCAGTTGTTTAGTACCCATAATACAAGCTCTGTTTAGTTTGGGCCTAGATGACGTTGTGTGTAGTTGTCCGAAATATTAATTTATTTATTTATATGAAATTTTCTTCTCAGTCTATAGCTTAAGAAAGAACTTAAGCTACTTTTTATCGCGTTAACCGACAGAGACTCGATTGAAATCTAGTAATATAATTATATTAAACGTACAAATATATTACGTATACATAATACATTTATGTATTTATGTATACGTTCTGGATTTTCAGTAAATAAATTTGAAACAGGTTTTTGTTAGCGATAGAATATTCTAACATTAACCACAGAATACATATTATGCATTAAATATGGGAAAGCAGTATCTTTAAGTTTATTTAATGAACCGTTTAATCACGCACACTATTGCAAAATTTCTATTTTTTTCAAAAAAATCCGCGTTTATGTTTCCGCCTCTTATATAATAGCTTAAATGAATTAGAAAAGTATTCTTAAGTATAATTTATGATTATCGTTATTCTTCCTACTAGAACAGTCTTTCGAAAGCATTTAGATCCATCCTATGGTTGCCTGGAACTAACGATACATAGCAATACTCGTAAGACTGCCCTTAGTTTGTAACGCATATGACAAACTCTGCTAAAATGAATTATGCATTAACATTTTTTTTATCTATTTAAAATCACATATACTATGTACAAATAACCAGATATTACGTTTGCTGTGTATATTTTCAGATGACTCAAAGGTATAAAACAGTTGCTATTTCTACGAACTTAAACTTCAAAGGTTACTTTAAGCTTGAAGCTTGTTCAGAAAAGTGGAACTAAAATAATAATAATATTTGACACACTGCCATTTAGCTCCAAACTAAGTAGTGTTTTCTATTTATACATATAAACCTACCAAAGTGACTCTACTCTGCCTGATGGAAAGCACGAGTAGAATCCAGGAGTAGGGGGTCACCATCCTCATTGTGAGTACAGACAATGCAGCACAGGTACCCTCACTATGGCTTCCTGCTGGTTGGTCTAGTGGTTAGCGTATGCGGCTGCTGATCAAGAGGTCTCGGATTCGATTTCCGGGTCGGACCAAATATTTCTGTGATCCACAAGTATTTGTTTCAGAGTCTGGGTGTTTTCTATGTATAATATGTATTTATGTACAAAAAAAAGTATATTTAAGTATTTATTATATACAGTTGTTGAGTACCCTTAATACAAGCTCTGCTTAGTTTGGGACTAGATGATGTTGTGTGTAAAATGTCTGAAATATTTATTATTATTATTTATTAGTGACATGTAAATGATTGGACATCCAGTCTCACACTCACCAACAAAATACCACTTCATGAATGCTGTCATTTTGATTGGCCTTCTGTGTGAGGGTAGTACTGCCCCGGTCAAGACGACCCATGCGTGCTGAAATCAGAGTGGCTTTACTATATAGCTTGTATTATGGATACTAGATAACTGATATATATTAAACATAGAAAACTCCTTTAAATATATTTTTACACGCTTAATATTAGCTTCACCTATGTTTCTAACCGACTCCTTTGGGTTTGATTTTGACTTACTTTAAACGGCCAGATTTCGTTCAAACTTTGTAGATTTGTCGAGGACCGATGACAGTACACTAATTTGAAAAAAAAAAACCTAAAAAAAACATCATCATCATCATCAGCCTATCGCAGTCCACTGCTGGACATAGGCCTCTCCAATTGCACACCACTTGGTTCGATCCTCGGCTTCTCGCATCCAACACCTAAATGCTAAAAAAAATGTTTAAACAAATTAGTCTTTTTTAGTTAGTTTGATGTCTGGTTGTGATTTTTAATCTGTTGAAGAATTTGAGAGATAATGTTAACAAATAAAGAATGCATGACGTGCTTACCTATAAGAAATTGTTATTGTTACATTAGGCTTTAAGTTCATTGAATGTATTTAATATTCATTATTTCCTCTAAGGATAGAAAAGTGAAAAAATTATAATAATAATATATTATATAAAAAAATAAGCGAAGCATAGCATGCATAGCATAGAACAGAGACGAGTGGAAAGCCTTAGAGGAGGCCTTTGTCGAAAGACAAGCTGGTGAGGAGAAGGAAACCGAGAGACTAGTTAATAAATAGTATGGAGTTTAAGTTTTAAGTTGTTTTTTTTTTCTTTTTTGATATATTCTAAACTATGTTAACCAGCAATAAAGGCTTATTTTATTTTATATTATTATCAGTTTATTCAATTGTTGGTGAGTTAAATTATGAAATAAAATAAACTTATAAACAAATATTTGTATTTAAATAAAGCTTATTATAAACTAAAAACTGTTGATTGCAAAAGGCATATGTTCAGCATTAAACGAAGATAGACTGGTAGTTATGCAAAACTCTTATCCATAAATCACAGGCCGTAATTACTAACATCGTACACTTAGAATGCAAAGTTAAAAGTCAATTTATTTCAAATTCCTTAAGAGCCAACAAGGGGAATATACATAAAAATCCTATTAAATCCCATCGAATATTCGTAGGAGTGTTAATTTAGGGGAAATTTATCACGGCCCAATTGCGAATATATAAGGGTAGGGGTAGAAAAGTGCCACTGATTTATATGCCGCGGTCGCTTTAAAACGGGTAGTCCGGGAGATTGGATTTTTTTACAGAACTGGATTTGTTTTTTTGTGTGGTTGAACTCTCTGTTAAACGATGAGGTATATGTCATAACCAAATGCGATAGTAAATAGAGGAGTACTAAATTGTTTTATCTATGTTGTTCTTTTTGAAAAAGATATGTAGTATTTAAAAAAAGGATTGAAATAAAATTGACTATGTGTGGTCATTAAATAATAAACGGACATCTTACACACAACGCCATCTTGTCCTTTCTATCTAGAGCTTGTATTATAACTAGACAACTGATATAAATTACATAATACATAGAAAACACCCAAACTCCGAAACAAACATTAATTTGCGGATCACACAAACATTTACTCGACGACGATTCGGGAATCGAACCGGAGACCTCAACCACAGAAGTCACATACGCCACCACTGCATAACCGAAGTAATCATACGGTTGAAATTATTAACTATTACTATATTACTATATTTAAGTATACCTATGTATTTACTTTAATCTATCATCTAAATATCCTTAATAACACTTTAAATTGGAAAATAACTTAGTTTGCCACGGTTTCGAAGCTACACTGATGCACCGGTTTCGACGAAATTGGGTACGAAAATACTGTGATTCTTGAGAAAGTATTTAAGCTTCTTTTTACCGTAATAGTCATAACACCGCGGGCAAAAGCTGGGATTATCATCGCTCAAACCATAATTGTTGTGTGGTATGTAAATTGATTTTAAATTCTTATCAAATCTAATAAATAAATAATAGATATTTCGGACATCTTACACACAACGTCATCTAGTCCCAAACTAAGCAGAGCTCGTATTATGGGTACTAAACAACTGATATAAATCTATTGTTTACGCCAAAAGGTCGTAACGTTTATGAACGGAACGCGAAGCCGTCAATTGACAGGAGTGAAGTTTAGAGTGTGAGATTTAAGATGAGAACGTGTTAAAACGCCGGCGCGCGCGCTGTTAAAACCGGTGTGTGGAGTGAAAGGACATTATGCTCAACAGACAATAACTCTAATCAGCTCGAAAACCCACCTCGTCGTGGAAACAATAGAACTGTTACAGTGCCACGAACAATAGTGCATTTAGTGCCCCGAGGCCGGCCACCCAAAGCAGATCCTGACAACAAGCAGATCCTGTCATCACCAGCTCGCATCCATCACCACCAACAGGTGAGTACTCAGCCCTACCTATCTGCTGCCATCCTTAATCCCTATAATCATACAACTTCCTCAACCGTCGCTGTGATGTTTGCGCCTTCAAGGCGTCGCCATTACATCTTTATAGATACTTTTTTTGTAAATACATACATATATACATAGAAAAAGACCCAGACTCCGAAACAAATATTTGTGGATCACACAAATATTTGGTCTGGGATTTGAACCCGAGACCTCTTGATCAGCAGCCGCATACGCCAACCACTAGACCAACAGGGCAGTCAAATACTGTAATATACAGCGATACGGATATTAAACTTCCCGTTTCAAATTATTTTTAATATAGGTATATAAAATAAAAATAAACTGTGCTAACTTCTAAAACTGTCCCTGCTCC
Source organism: Phragmatobia fuliginosa (assembly GCA_932526445.1). NCBI lineage: Eukaryota > Metazoa > Arthropoda > Insecta > Lepidoptera > Erebidae > Phragmatobia > Phragmatobia fuliginosa. The sequence goes on along the minus strand of OW052081.1, from coordinate 12,125,827 downwards.
TGTACTACAATGTGGGTCGATTCTAGAGCTGGTTACGACTGCCTTTATCCGGCTTGTCGCTTCTTTGGCTCAAAATGGCCGCATAATTTAGTCTACTCTGTGGTCCGAGAACGCCACAATTCGATTCTGCCAACCTACTTGAATGAATGTTTAAACTAAATTATAGTTTTTTACATAAAATGCTAATAGGAAACTTTCTAGGTAGGAATTACGAAGGTCTATAATTACTTCAATAAATATAGGGTTCGCAGCGTTGTCTATACTTAAACTGACATGTGCATTGGACATTCCTGACCAGATTGTGATAGAACTGGCTGACAACTTAGTACTTAGTGGTCTTGACTATTTTTTTAAATTTTTAAGCCTACGGATTTCCTCTCGGTAGAGAGTTAAGGCCCTTAATATCGCTTAGATTTAAAATCGTGTCCAATAGATAATTGTCACGTTTACTATTTATTTTTGTACGGAGCTGCCCAAGCGAGCGTATTTTACAAGTTTGACCTCTATAACTCCTGAACTACCATAGTTATTCTAACCGTTACAGTTTTCCTTTAAAGTTCATCACATGGACAACCATTATGAATTTTGTCAGTATTTCGAGCCAGCCGTTTAGCTTTTAGAGGAGGGAATCCATGCCTAAATGAAAAATCACCGTACCAACCAAACTGAGCAACTCTTACGAATAGTTTCCTAAAGCAGTGATCTCCAACAGTATTATACCTTTCAACGTCATAATACACTCACATATTATACACAATACTAACACCTACTAAACTAACGTGCACCATATACATTCACAATTTCCTACACCAAATACCTTACCAAATTGTTAATAGATACATGTTTTCTTATAATCTTGTTATAAAAATGTAATCTTGCTGCAAATCGTATGTGTTCAAAAGTTGCGATACAGACTTTGGCTATTGCAGCTTTCACTGAAATCTGGACTGCCAATCAAATATAGTATTCGCGAGAAAAAAAAAACCTTACCTTTCGCGTGGGAAGTACTCTGACGGACGGAGGACGGACGGACGGTCTTGACGAAACTATAAGGTTTACTAATGGGTAGGTTAACTGGAGTATGATAAGATCATCATTATCATCATCAGCCTATCGCAGTCCACTGCTGGACATAGGCATCTCCCATTGCACAGCACTCTGGTCGATTTTGGGAATTTTATTATGATTTATTGCATTAGAATAAAATAGAATAGAAAACTTTTTATGTGCACACCTTGTTACAGAGTTACGATACAGTACATTAAATGACAGATATGTAGTGTACAAAGGGCGGCCTTATTTCCAAAGCCAATCTTTTCTAGGCAACCTTAAGATGGATCAAAATGTATCGGAGAGACGGTGGTAGTCGACTGTGCATTGAGTTTAGAAGTAAATAAAATACATATAACCATCAATAGACAGACATGCATGCACAATACTTATACATACATATATACCGGCGCGTGATTATGTACCATAAATTACATTACTTTTAATAATGATTTATTGTAATCATTGCTCCAAGTATTAGTTTTGTTTGTTTTAGTCGATTCTGTAATCGATGTTGAATGATCGGAAATGATCCGCTTTTATTTAAATACATTCAATATAAATAAAAGCGGATCATTTCCGAATAGGGTAGTTGATATCGCGCCACTAGTGATGGCGGTCGGTCAATCTACTGACGGCTACCGTACGGTGCACATGTGCTAACCTATTGGCTCTTGACTGGTTTCAGTATTTTTATTCGTTTATGATTTTGCGTTATGATCTGGCTGGATATGTAAGATGTTCAAATAATACGACATTGAACAACAAAAGAGGCACTTATTTTGAAATTCTGCCGTTGCACCGCCCACGATTTATAGCCTCAACCAATACCGCTGTGAGGCCTCCCCTGACCCTCCGACATATGTATTATTTAATGAAATTTTAGAAACAAAACCACATACATTTTATATCCTTGATCGTGATTAATCGTGATTTAGTATTCGTGAACCATTTTCTAAAATTTTGTTAGTGTTTGTGCTTTCTTAACCCTTCGGGTGCCTGGTGGGTCTGACAGACCCATCACTTCAAAACTTCGACGATATTTTTTTATTTATTTAACCTAACGCGCTGCGCTTCTCAGTAGCTTCGCGATATGAACTAGCAGCCATTTTGTCTCCTCTCCCGTAATCCGCGACGCACACGCATTCAGAGAAGAGGTGTTTTATGTGCGCTCGGGTCTCAGGGACCCGACCAGGCACGCCGCGTAACTTTTATTCCCTAAGTACTTACTTTTGTTTTTTCTTGTTTATTATGTTTTGTGTGGTAAATTGTTTACGAAAATAATATTTTATGAGTTAAAAATGGTTAGTAACGAATTTTGAAATCTGTCAAGCTTTGAAGAGATATTTTAAAGAATATGAATACGAAGATGTGGTTCTTGATGATAGTGGATGTGAATCAGTCTACTTGGATGTACCACATGGGTAAGATAGTGCTGAGGAAGTAGCAGAAGTCCATGCTGAACCCAATAATAGTGAAAGTGATGACAGTGATGTTGAGATGTCTCAGCCATTGAGTAATTTGTCTCACGCGTCGAGTTTTTTTTCTTGTTATAATTTAGCCTACCAAAGTGACTCTACTCTGACTGATGGAAAGCATGAGTAGCATCCAGGTGTAAGGGCCACCATGCTCATTGTGAGGGTAGGCAAAGTAACATTGAAACCCATACTACCATGGCGGCCTGGTTAGATAATTGGATAATTGTGAATTTTTGTTACGTAAAATATGAGAATTTTAAATTAGGTAATAAACATTTTCTAAAACAACTTTAGTTTTAATTTTTCCAATCATATAATTTAAATGTCAGTGAAAATTAATAAAAACCCTGTATTTAGCTTTCTGACTCGTTAAGTAGGTAAAAACCAAGCATTTTGTTTACGGGTCTCACAGACCCACCAGGCATGCGAAGTGATTTTTAGGTACCAGGCACCCGAAGGGTTAATATTTATCGGCAGTGCATTCCATAATCGAATTGTTTCAACAGTAAACGACTGATTATAAAATTTGGTGGAAGGCAGAGGCATCCCCAGTCTCAGATTCTCGGATAACCGCAGACATTTTGCATGTGTGTCATTGAGAACTTAAATCGTTCTTCGAGATAGAGGGGAGCTCTGGGATTGAACAAAATGTTATATAGTGTATAGTGAGAATATGAGTATTCCGGCGAGAGCGAATTGAAAGCCACTTGAGCATTCGACGGAATTCAGAAATTATTTTCGTAGGCCAAATACAAATCGAATACAGAGATTTTGAAGTCGCTCAAGCATATCGAGTTGTGCTTCAGCATTATTTCATTACTTTTTTTATGTCAACCCTTAAATAACAATATTATAATAATTCTTATAACATGTAGGTAGAACCGACCGACTGATAAATTATTATAAAAAAAAATATATAATCGTCGAAAACAATTTGCCCGTTCGTAGCACAAAAAATATTTAAAATATTTTCCACGTCACAGAAGATTGATTCGTCGGTTTTGATTGATGCTCTTACCTTTTGTTATTTATTTTTGTTTAAATTCAATTATTTTCCTGTTATCGAGTTTGTGTACGAATGTACAGAGATTTTTAACATTGAAATTTATATTTTTTATGAAAACAAAATGAATAAAACAAAGGCATTAGTTAGTTTGCCTGAAATAGTTTCTTAAAAACATTTATTTAACAATGGATATAGTTTTAATCTACACTCGGTTCCAAAAATAACGGGTCAGTCACAAAAATTGAAATACCTCCAGAACTGTAAAAGCTAGATCAATGAAATAAAAAACAGAATAAAGACTTTTTAGTTGCGCTTCTAATAGCATATTATTTAAACTGGTTGATGAAAAAAACTTCATTAGAAAAACAAAATTTAAAAAAATTACTATTTTTAAAAACAAAATTTTTGTTTCATGTCATTATGGATGCTTTCCATTTCTATTCTGTCACAAAAAAAATTATCGTGAACGTCTTCCACGTGCATAATTATTATTCTGTGAGGTGAAGCATGGCAGTCACGCTAGAGGAATGTACCAGAATCCTAACTTTTTTGGAACTTGGGCGGAGCCAGCGTGAAACAGCCAGAAACATTGGTGTATCTTTGTCGACTGTTCAGCGGGTAGTCCAGCGGTACCAAGAGACCGGATCACACCTTAGAAGACCAGGAAATGGCAGACCAAGATGCACAACGGCCAGGGAAGACAGACAACTGGTGGCTACAATGCTCCGAAATCGTTTTCAAACTGCTGTTGGTCTAAAAACTCACTTTATTCGCTTTGGAGGTGGCAATTTAAGCGCTCAAACAGTAAGAAGACGTCTTGCTGAAGCAAATTTGAAACCATTGAGGCCCGCAAATGGCCCCAAACTGGAACGGGGACATCGAATTGCAAGACAGAGATACGTGCGCGAACACCTAAACTGGACACTAGACGATTGGTCTAGGGTAATGTTCACGGACGAGTCTAAATTCATGCTTTATAAGCATGATGGTAGGCAGTTGGTGTACAGAAGACCAGGGGAGCGCTTCCATCAAGCGTGTGTGGAGGAAAAAGTGGCGTACGGTGGAGGCTCCGTACAACTTTGGGCTGGGATTTCTGCTGAGGCCCGCACCGAGCTGGTGCTCATTCAAAATGGAACTCTAAATGCAGAGAGGTACGTGGAAGAGATCCTCAATGAACATGTAGGTCCTTTCATGGCCAGGATGGACCGGCATGGCATATTAATGCATGATAATGCGCGTCCCCATACCGCCAGAATTGTACATGACTACCTTGAAGAGGTCGGTATCGAACTCATGCAGTGGCCAGCGCGAAGCCCGGACTTAAACCCCATCGAGCACGCCTGGGACGAGCTTCAGAGATGCGTGAAAGGTCGAAACCCCCCACCAATCACGCTTCCCGAGCTCATACAAGCACTGGTGGAGGAATGGGAAGGTATTCCTCAGCACCGGCTCCGAAATTTGGTGTACAGCATGCCTAATCGCCTGGAAGCTGTCAGAAGAGCTCGTGGAGGCAATACAAAGTATTAAATGAAGAAAGTGATGAAAAACAGCAAAAAAACAATCATAAAAAAAATGTAATCTTAAGAAAAATATGACTACTTTAGTTTTTTTTTAATTTAAGATTAATATTGTGGGTGTAACTAAGTTTTATTTTATTTTTTATCTGTATAATTAAATTCTCAATTGAACAGTCTTCGTTTCATTAGGATGGCATACGTAGTTCGGGAGATATTCGGGTTTATGTGACTGACCCGTTATTTTTGGAACCGGCTTTATATACCATTTATCGGTGCACCATTGTTGGAGACTTATGGGAGGTAAAATATACCTATGGTTTTTAATCGACAAATAACTATCCCAATTTTCTTTTGATTCCTCCATACTACTCCATACTAGATTGGCAGCCATTTTTGACGTTTTGACGTTGGTAGTGTTGGTTGCGTACTCAACTCATAGTTCATTTTAAAAATAATATACTCATCTTTGTTCCATTAATTTATATATCTAGAAAGTTTGGTGTGATCTATAAACAATTAGACAGTGTTTTCAGGACATATAATAGTGTATAATTCTAAATATACTTAATTAACAGAAACACACCAGATTAGTGAAAAAATTCTACCCTCTTATATAAATATAAAAAATAAATAACTTTATATACAAATTCTGTTGTTGTGAGAACCTTAATCGCATAGGCCCGAGTTTGTAGTCTAAGTGTTACTCACGTGCCAAGTGAGAACTCCGTGCAGGGAGCCGAAAAAGTGCCTCAAACACATATTGACAGCAGCGCCATCTGTTGTCGAGTAGATCGACCACCCTATCTTACCTTAGATTCACACAATGGCAAACTGTGCGGCTTGTGGTAAACTTATGTCCTCCAGGGGAGCTGTTGTATGCTGTAAGTGTACAATAAAGTATCACCTGTCCTGTGTTAATATGACCAAGGCGAATAAGGAATGGCAATGCCAGGACTGCAGGGGCAACTCTGCCAAAGAAAGCGACAAAGTTGGTAACAACGAGAATAAGAGTTCTCCCGCCAGCTCATATGACTCTTCACAGTCTGTTGCTGGCTCAGCGGAAAAGGACCAAGGGCGAACTGCTGATATTGTTCGTGAGCTAAAATTAATGAGAGCGGAGATGCGGGAAATGAGGGAGGACGTGAAAGCGGAGCTGCGGGAGATTCGTCTCGAAGTGAATGACCTCCGCCAGGCAGTTGCTGCATCTAGAAAAAAGGTCGACCAACTGGAGAGTCGTCTAGAAGACCTAGAGAAAAAGCAAGCTGCCTCACACGGAGGTGCAGTGGATCAACTAGAGGGCGCGGTGAGGCAGTTGCAAACAGAGCTCAACGCGCGAGAGCAGGAACTGCTACTTTCCGATATCGAGATCTCGAGCCTTCCTGAGAGTCCCGGCGAGAACGTATTTCATTCCGTTGAACTGGTAGCTAGGAAACTGGGAGTGGCGCTGGAGACGCGAGACATAGTGTTTGCGGAGCGTGTGGGCCCCCGTGTGGATCGATCAAGTGATTCGGGAGCGGCGCGGTGCCGCCACGTCGTGGTGCGGCTGGCGCGGCGCGGGCTACGGGACGAGCTGCTGCGGAGCGCGCGCGTGAGGCGCGGGGCCACTTCAGCTGACCTCGGTATCGATGCGCCGCCGCGTCGTTTCTACATCAATGAAAGGCTTACCAGAAACAACAAGGCCCTTTTCTACCGCACCCGACAGGCAGCGGCTGGGTTGGGCTGGAAGTTCACGTGGACGAATCGTGGCAAAATTTTAACAAGGGAAGCTGAAGGAAAGCCCACCCACGTGATACGCTCGGAGACGGATCTTGAACGGGTTTTTGGTAAGGAGACTGTCACAAGCGATAAACATTAGCATATTTGGATTGGAGTATCGCATCACCTATTTACAAGTAATTATTTATCTAAAATTACACACGAATATTTGCAGAATATATTTATATACAATTGTTTACAAATGTTCTTATTACATGAGAGCTATACTAGAAATAAATTGCAACAGTCATCCTATGGATAATGTAGGATTCATTATGTTCTTTCTACAACTTGAGAAAATAATAGAGAGTAATAAGTTTCCAATGTGCAGCTTCCTAAATTATAATATTATGATTTTCCTGATGGTTGTGCTTCCAGTTACTTACATTACAATTACAATTATATTAATTAATCCAAAATTACTTTTAGGTACAATAGATGCCAACTTTAATTTGAGGTCATATGCAATGACTGTTTATGTGGTGACTGCCTCCAAACAAATATATATTATTAATCATATTAAATATAAGTATTACAAACATAGTACTATAACCAGGTATATTAAATTACAATGAATGGTAGGAAATTTTTAAAGTTTGGTCTTTTTAATGCGGGCTCACTGGGAACTAAGCACGATGAGTTTTTGCTGGCTATGAGTCTGCATTCGGTAGACATCATGGCCATTAATGAGACTTGGTTAAGGCCAGGTGAGGAGGGGAGGGCACCAGCTGTGCCAGGCTATAGGCTGCGGCATATTCCAAGACCAAAATCTATCAGGGATGGTCGGGGTGGGGGTGTTGGGTATTATATAAAAAATGGAATTAAAGTGCAAACTAGAAGTCACCCTGCACATAAGGATGTAGAACAATACTGGCTATCACTAACTGTAGCAGGAAAAAAACTTTTAGTAGGTACAGCTTACAGACCCCCCTGGCTGTGTGTTGACAAGTTCTTAGATAGTCTGACTGACAGCATTGGTGCACTTGCCCCTTTTGACTATACTATTCTCATGGGTGACTTTAATATCAATATGTTAGATGTGTCTGCCACAAACACCAGAAAACTCCAACACTTCTTACACTACACCAACATGCAGCAAATAGTAAATAGTCCCACACATTTTAAAGGAAACAGTAGCACACTTATAGATGTCATTTGTACGGATGCGACAGTGAGAAGTGTAGTGGTTAGTCATAATCCCGAATTAGGCCAACATTCCATAGTGACTTGTGAGTCAGTGTTTAGGAAAGAAAAGGTCAAACCTAGATGGATCACCTACAGACCACTCAAAGACATTTCACCCGTTCCATTTAATGTCGATCTGGAGCATATTCCATGGCAGACGTTAACTCTGCAGGATGAAGTGGACAACATGGTGGAAGAATTATCAAGACAACTAATACAGTTGTTCGACCGCCATGCCCCTATAAGGCAAACATTATTTAAAGGCGAGTGCACACCATGGATTACCGATAACATTAAACTAATCTTTAGGCTAAGAGACAGGGCTAGGAGTGTGTATCAGAAAACAAAATTACCATCTAAAAAGAAATATTATCTGGACCTTAAGCATCAAGCTAAATTAGCATTACATAATGAAAAATCTGCTTACTTTACAATGAACATAAATAATAATATAAACAATCCAAGGTCTCTGTGGAAGAATCTAAAGAACAAAGTCTTTCCATCACAAAAACCCACTTTTTTGCCCGATCATTTTAATAATCCAGATGATATTAACAAAGATTTCTTAAATATACCAGGTGAATGCAGAGTAACCATTTCCAGGCTAACATACTACGAGTTTCATAGATACAAGCTAGACTTGTCTTTTAGGCTAAAACCTGTAGACCAGAGTACCATAATTGGTATTCTAAAGAATATAAAGACAAGTGCAATGGGTATAGATAAAATAAATATTGACATGTTAACACTCTCGTTACCAAATTCATTGGACACTATTACAAAAATTGTCAACACCTCAATTATAACACATACATTTCCAAGTGAGTGGAAACACTCTATTATCAGGCCAATTCCCAAAATAGATCTCCCAAACACCACAAGGGATCTGAGACCAATCAGTATGCTACCCTGCTTATCAAAGGTGTTGGAAAGAGTAGTTTATATACAGGTAATACAATACCTAGAGGACAACGGTATCCTCCCAGATAAACAGTCTGGTTTTAGGAAAGGACGTGGAACTGCTACGGCCCTGTGTGATGTGATAGGTAGCATACTAGAAGCTAGGGATCGTGGAGAAGGAACAATACTCGCCCTATTAGACTACTCCCGTGCTTTTGACGCCATTGACACATCCCTGCTCCTCTCCAAGTTGTCGTATTATGGATTTGCCCCAGAGTCCATACAGTGGTTTCACAGCTACCTCTCAAAGAGATCACAAAAGGTAGAAATAACCACAGAGAATGGATCGGTTATGTCTTCCTGCCCCCTGGCTGTAACCAGGGGAGTTCCGCAGGGCTCCATCCTGGGGCCTCTTTTATTTATATTATACACAGCTGACATAACCAACTGTTTTCAAAATTGTGGATACCACATGTATGCAGATGATACTCAACTGTTTTTATCATTTAAGCCAAATGAAACTAGATCTGCAGTGGATAGGATAAACGAAGACTTGGAGAGGGTGGTTAGATGGTCTGAGGAGCACTCCTTGGTCTTAAATCCTGTAAAGTCCAAATTCATAGTATTGGGTAGTAAAGGGCAGATCCAATCTGTTCTACAGAATGATCCTGTCATTACTATAAATGGACAAAGGATTGCTAGGGTAAATGAGGCATATAATCTGGGACTGTTGATGGACCGAGAACTGAGATTTGAAGCGCATATAAATAATATAGTCAGAAATTGTTTCTATAGACTCAAAATTTTGTACAACATCCGCGACTACATCAGTATACCTTTAAGGATACAATTAGTAGACAGTCTAGTTTTGTCCAAATTTAATTATTGTGATGTAGTGTATGGTCCATGCTTACTGGCAAGAACAAAGAACTTAATACAAAGAGTACAAAATGCTTGTGCTCGGTACTGTTTCAATATTCCCAAACGTCACCACGTAACACCTTACATAAATGACCATGGAATCATAAAGATGGAAGCCAGAAGGAAGCTGCATTTGGCTGGCCTGCTTTTTGGTGTAGTCAAAAAAGGGAGTCCTACCTATTTACATGAGAGAATAGACTGGAGGCATAACCACTTTGCTTACTCTATCAGACCAACAGCTAGAGCTCTCAGCATGCCGGGACATAGAACAGCTGCATTTCGTGGCAGTTTTAAATTTGCAGCGACACGATGCTGGAACTCCATACCACCCCCCATTAGGGATCTGAAATCAATTTTTTCTTTTAAAACAAAATATAAAAAATATCTATTAGAACAGCAAAAAGTTGCTAAGTAGATAGCTATGACCATAGTTCCTTCTTACCTTTAGGTTTCTGATCCAAGAGCAGTATTATACTGGCACGGGTGGGGTGGCATTTTCCATAGAATCCACATGCATTGGCGGCCCAACCTGGTATGTCCCGGTATGGTGGCAGTTTCAATTGTAATTTTTAATTTTGGTTTCAAATTGTTTGTTTGTATATATTTCCTTTTTGTTTGTATTGGTGTGTATCTTTCTATGATTATTTGTATTTAATTCACCCTGGAAGGAATAAAGGATTAATTTGTGAATATATTGTACTAACACGGTTTAGTGTGTAGTGTGAAAAAGAATAAATTAAAGAATCATTTATGATATCACTTAATGCACTTACCCGTTTATATATTTTTCAATATTGATGGCGGAATTTAGTAACCTGAGGCTATCGGCGTCAAATCAGCTGCTATGGTGGACGCTGAAAATCAGCTCTGTGATAGCATAAGGCCATTGCAGTGTATGCTGAGAGTCCACCTATTTGTTGGACACGACGTACAGCCCCCGTGACCAATATTACCAGCTCAGTATTGTATTTCAGAGGCTTATTTTTGTTTTGTATCACATATATATGTTAATGTAGACTTTATTATGTATAATTGTAACGTTTTCACAAAGTATAATGCATGCAAGTGCTAATACACATTATAAACCATAAATTCATAAAAGTAAAATTTTCAATTGCCACGTCAGCTTGTATCAAATTGATTGACATATTTGACATTAGCAAATGTCACAAGCCTCAAAATATTGTCAAATGTTATCTCTATCGACTGTGTTTGGATATTTGTCTTTTTGTCTATCTTTTGTATGTTGTGTCTTTCAAATAAAGTTTTATTATTATTATTATTATTATTATTATTTTGTATCTTACTATAACTGTTGTAAATCGTGAGTAACGCCGAGGAGCGAAGCTAGCTAAATTAGCCTAAGTTACACCTCATGTCATCAGCCTTCTGCCAGAGAAAGTCCCGTCCAAAATCGATCCAGCCGTTCCATAGATAAGCTAGAACATAAAGACAGACAGACAGAAGTATATGTTTTGATATTCATTTTGTAAAAAAAACTATAACAATTGATATTAAATACAGACACACAAGTTTTATTCATTTGTTTAAATGGAAAGAGGTTAAAACCCAGTGCGATCAAGATACACAATTTTCGGGAATTTCATTGATTGTTATATCGCTCAGAGACAAAGGAAGGATCCTCCAACCAGGTAAGCTGATCCTGCCTAGCGGGCCAAGTCAACGATTAATGTTGAGAAGTTGTATATATGATAATCTATTTTCCGGTTAATCTCTGGAACGCTTGGAATGATTCTGACAGAGCTGAGAGCTCTGTCATAATCATTCCAACCTTCTCTGCCAGATAGTTGGTATTATTAGGTGAGGTAAACTAACTTTGTTTTATTTTTACTGCAATAATGAACAATATCTGATTTAGAAGCAAAAAATATTCGTTGGTAATACCGCCTAGTGGTTTAAGAGGTCGTCACGCTGTTTTCTACTTCATAAAGCGTTGTGGGTTTATAACCCAAACGGGTCAACACTTCGTGTAATCTACAAATTGTGGTCGGAGTTTGGGTATTCTTCATTTCCATTTTATTTATGTTAGTGAGGTGTAAGGTGTTGCCTTATTTAAGAGTTCAATTTTAAAGAAGCGCATAGTTTCCGACATGCAATTAAAGCAGTGTAAAACTTATAAAATTTCATACTAACTTGTTCTACAAGATATCCCTGGAAGTCACAAAGATACATTTCAACAAATTTTAAAGTAAAATTATAAAATTCACAGGCTAGACGACTAAAGGAGCTTCTGAAGCAGCTAAACTTTAGTTCTAGTACCCCAACTCAGACGTGCTTTTTAGTTTTTATTCAGTGGCTTCTGTAGATTGTCTGTGATCTGAGCGATAATTTAATTGTACCATCCTCATCATCTATCAATAACTCATTTAGTAGTTCACTGCTGGGCATAAGTTTTGCTTTAGAATTAATGTTTTACTCTAGTATATCATGCTGGCCAAATATGACAATATAGCGTTTCCTTCAAGTTTACCTTCTTTCCTGCGTGGTTTGTTTCGAAATTAATTTTACAAAAAATTTAGATTGGCCTTAATGATAAATTTCTTTTTTTTTCCTCTTCGTTTTCTGTTACCAACTTGTAATTATAAAAGTGCAGTAAAAATTAAGACACTTCTACGATATTTTTCTTTTGGGGTTCTCAAGATTTTACCTTCTTCGACAAGCCTAAGTGCAAAATGTTGAAGACCAGTTCCTATCCAAATCTACCTATCGCTGTCCACTGACATGATGAACCAGCAATTTGTAGAACGTGGTTGGAAGCGGAGGGAGATATTTTGCGTTCCTTGGAGGAGACTTTTTATCAGTAGTGGACGACGATCAGTTAACCAGTCCAAATTGGAAAAATGTAGGAACTTACACAATAATATAACTGAAGTGTTTCATGTTCCTAATACGTGTACATACAATTTTCATATACTATACAATGTATCTGAAGTTAACACCACTTTTAGCACGTAACTGTAAAGCTCATTGCTTCATATTTTAACAAGTTTCACAAAACTGGTTCGTGTGAATTGGCCCCATGATAACTTAAATCAAAATTTTACATATCTTATTCAATCTTAAATTCACTCTTATTCATTGTTAAGAGAAAAAACTGTTTGACTTTTGTTCTCAAGATAACGTTTTACTTCTAAAATGTTATTTTAAAATGATGGTAATTCAAAATGTCAGAAGCGTATACATTTTTAAGCAGCTTCTTAAATCGATTGATATTTGTTTTAGTTCAATGCAAATTCAAAGTTAGCTTGATTTATTCATCGTTATTTTTACTAGCTTGTCTCTCAAAATGTTTCAGCTGAAAATATTTAGGAGTTTTTAGAGTCCAAAGCCAAGACTTTAATGTACTACAAAACACACCAATACAAAATGGTGCAATACCATCATCATCACCAATCTGCCTTTTGTTTGACGGGCTGGAAAAACTCCTTCGGATCTCCGACTTCTTGGGAACTCAGAAGTTAGGGTATAGGGTTTCCACTAAAAACACCCTGACGGTCGGCTCAGGCGCTCTGTTCTGAGGAGGACCCGAACCATGTTATGCGAACGAACAGGTTGACGCCACACCTATCTGGACTCTATCCTGGGCGAAGCCTATCACAGTCCACTTCTTTATCTTATCGTGTCAATGGCAACACTTTAAACGGTTTTGGCCCAGTGCTCGGCGACGCGGATTGCGTTTGGCCTTGCTTTATACAGTTCGTCAAGAGTACACGAATCTGGGCTCGCGTGGCATGTCAATAAATGGCTCATTGTCTGTGATGACGCGCATCATTTTTTTGCGCTTGGGTATAAAAATCCCCACGTTGTCAGATTGTCCTTAGATCTACCAACCTAGGTACGCCGCCTATTAAACGCCTTCCAGGTTGGCCAGAGAAGTTGATTTCCTGCAGGTAGCCAGTTCACTGCTGCACATAAGGACCCTCATTAGGTGCAATATAATAATAATAATTTTCACACAACTAGCAGTTTCTAAACTATGGTGACCAGACTATTAACAAATATAAAAATCGGCCAAGTGCGTGTCAGGCCACGCACAGGAAAGGGTTCCTCAGTCATCCATAATGGTACGTGGATTTAAAATCGTATTAAATAGATAATTGTTATGTTTACGTATCAATGAGTTAATTTTGTATGAGTTTTTCCAAGTGAGCGCATTTTACAAGTTAAGCCTCTATAACTCCTGAACTAACAAAGTGATCTTATCTGTTATAGTTTTCCTTCAAAGTTCATTGTAGCCACAAATGTCCTACACGTAGTTAGATAAGCCACATATTATAAGATACAGTCAAAGATTAAATAAAGCAATTATAGGCACGCACCATTTTAGTATATAAGCGCTATATGGACCACCATCACGAATTTTTCCAGATTTTTTGAGCTAGCCGTTTAGCTTTTAGAGGCGTGGGGGGGCGCCCTAATATATAATAAATAAGCCCTTAGTGGCCGTGTCTGCGGTCACGGGTTATTACAATGTAGCAAAAATAAATCAAATATTTTACTGTAATCGTGAATCCAAAACGTTTAAGTTGCCTACTTAAACCGCAATTATATTATTAAACATTTTGGTTTAGCTGTGCGAAACTGTAGTGCCTCAATTAGTGGAAATTATTTCTGCCCTACATAATATTTTGATAGCGTAATTAAAAGGAGCAGGAGCAGGAGCAGGAGCAAGGAGCAAACCAATTTTCGTTGGTAGTTTGCATGCATGCATGCATTTTTTTTTAGTTTTATCACTCTCTTATTTTAGAAGTTAGAGAGGGGGGGGACACATTTTTCCACTTTGGAAGTGTCTCTCGCGCAAACTATTCAGTTTAGAAAAAAATGATATTAGAAACCTCAACATCATTTTTGAACACTTATCCATAGATAGGTTTGATGATGTACACGTATAGGTTTGATGAAAAAAATTTTTTGAGTTTCAGTTCCAAGTATGGGGACCCCCAAAACGTATTGTTTTTTTCTATTTTCATGTGAAAATCTTAATGCGGTTTACGGAATACATCGACTTACCAAATTTCAACAGTATAGCTTTTATGGTTTCGGAAATAATTGGCTGTGACATACGGACGGACAGACAGACAGACAGACAGACTTGACGAATCTATAAGGGTTCCGTTTTTTGACATATGGCTACGGAACCCTAAAAAGTATAAATATAGAATGAAAACCAAATCAAAAAGACTAGCATTTTACATGTTTAGTATTCTTAAGAGAAGTATGGTTAGGCATTATTGTGTTTAGGTCGCGTAGTAATATTGTCCATTAAAAGTGCCATCACTGAAACTAAACGAAGTTGAACTGAAGCGGGTTCATGAATTCAAATAACTTGGACACTATCTTGCGGATGATCTTAGTGATTACAGGGATATTGATCGGCTCCACCCTTCGACATTCTGGCCGATATGTACACGATGGTCTATGACCAAATTCGTTCTATCGGTCGGGATGGCGAGGGGACAGCGCCGGATCTAGAGCCCGGAATGCTACGGCGGAACGCATATGCTCAAGCTCTGCAGTGTTGGCAGGCACGGCTTGAAATTCAGGGCTGTGCTAGCCAACGTGCTGTCGGAGCCGTTCTGCCGAACTTCGAAGCGTGGGTAAAGAGGACCGGCTGTGTCACCTATCGATTGACTCAGATACTCACCGGTCACGGTTGTTTCGGTGAGTATCTGAATCGAATAGGACGGGAGGCTACAGCACAATGCCACCATTGCGGGTCTGACCGGGACTCCGCCCAGCACACGCTGGAGGACTGCCCTGCTTGGGAGTCCGAGCGTCGAGTCCTGGTCGGACAGATCGGACGAAACTTATCACCGCCAGCATTGATCGCGGCAATGCTGGCGAGTGGCGAGGGATGGGAAGCCGCGGTCTCCTTCTGTGAGAATGTTATGCTCCGGAAGGAGTCCGCAGAGCGGGATCGGGAAAGGGCTGATCCCGCTCGAAGGAGGCGGCGAAGGGGATGCGGTAGAGGCCGCTAGCTCCCCAATCGTCGCTTAAGGGTCGCTGCGGTCACATCCTGGGGCAATGTGACCGCTGCAAACGACTCGAGATAGGTGACACCCCCGGTGCGGCCGGGGGGTGTCGTTTAAGGCGGGTTGATGTTTTGCCTCTTTCTGTTCAGAGCGGTGAGAGGCGCAACAACATCCTGCCCCGGGGGTGAAACTAGTCACCCCGGGATGTACCTCAGACGTTGAGGTACGGCAGGGGGGACACCAGAAGCTGCTGACGCGATCCTGGTGTTCCTCTCAACTGCCGAGGTAGGCCGCCGCGGGGTTTAGTGGGTAGACCATTTGCCCGGGAGTCCCACACACGCCCTTCGTTTACCCCACGAAGGGTATGGTGCGAAAAGCATTCCCCGCGTAAAAAAAAAAAAAAAAAAAAAAAAAAAAAAAGGGATATTGATCGGGAACGCAGGGCAATGGCGATTAGGGGTAATATGCTGGCCCGTAGGTTTGCTCGTTGAAGTAATGAAGTGAAAATAACACTATTTAAATCATATTGTCAAACTTTCTACACAAGCAGCTTATGGTTCAACTGTACCCAGAAGTCTTTAAGCATATTGCGTGTTCACTAAAGTAATGTCTTCAGGATGCTGTTAAAGTTGCCTCGTTACTGCAGTGCTTCCACGATGTTCATGGAAGTGAGAGTTGATGGCTTTGAGGCTATATATACGTAAGCGAACTGCATCTCTGCTTAGGAGAATACGGGACAGCAGTAATAGCATCCTGATGAACATAGCTGAAAAATACGCCTCGACTTAAATAAATATTTTTAAAAAAATAAATAAATATAAATATTTTTGGACATCTTACACACAACATCACCTAGTCCCAAAGTAAGCAGAGCTTGTGTTATAGGTACTAAACAACTGATATAAATACATAAACATACTTTTTTTTTGTAAATACATACATATTATACATAGAAAAACACCCAGACTCAGAAACAAATAATTGTGGATCACACAAATATTTGGTTCCACACCCGGGAATCGAACCCGAGACCTCTTGATCAGCAGCCACATACGCTAACCACTAGACCAACAAGGCAGTCAAGACTTTAATGAATTAATGAAAAACATTGTAAAAACGTTGATGAAATAAAAAATAATAATATGTTGCTAATTACTAACCTAGGTTAATATAATTTGTATACTAACACTATGGACTTTTACTGAATAAATAAATTTATTATTATTAGTAATTATTTGAAAAAAAGAAGATGGAGAACGAAAGAGTACTACGCTGATTTGAGCACTAATAGGCCTGTTCGACCTGGGCAGTACTACCCTCATCAAGAAGACCATCCTAAAAATGACAGCATTAGTGCTGTCGTAATTCGTTGGTGGGTTTGAGAGTGGTGACACCAGGTCACCCTCCTACATAATCTGCATTCACAATGAGGATGATGACCTGGATTCTACTCATGCCTTCCATCAGGCAGAGTCAGCGTCACTGTGGTAGGTCAAAATGTATTAACACAAACTGAGTTTTTATTTTTTTTATTTTTTTTTATTTATTTATTCTTTATGTACAGGTGTACAAAGGCGGACTTAATGCCGTAGGCATTTTCTGCCAGTCGACCTTAGGGCGATGCAGAGCTAAACATGGTAGATGCACATACGAATCATAATTTTAAGATATAGCACACTTACTCTACATATACATGCATATTATATACATACACATATATACACATATATACATATATATATACACATACCATACATATAAAGAATAATATAACATACATAAGTGTATACAATACATAATATAAGTATGTATAAACGTTAATACACATAAATACAAATAACACATATTATAATAAATATATAAAAATTCAAGAAAAGGGGAGCTAAAATTTACGGTGGTTTATTCATTGTGTCTGTAAAATGCCTCCGTACTTGGAATTTGAAAGTTTGTCGAGTTTTTGCCATCCTGATCTCGAGAGGGAGCGCGTTCCATAATAGAATAGATTGCACCAAGAAAGTAGAATGCACGAAGTCAGAGCGGTGAGTGGGACAGTGGAGAAGAAGATTGTTTGAAGATCTAAGATTTTTATCGTGATTTGCACCTAAATATTGGAGATGAGTAGTTAAGTAGGAAGGAGAACTTGGTGAAAAGAGTAAAGAATATAGAGTGGTTAATGCTCGTATCTGTCGACGCTGACGAATTGGAAGCCATTTAAGAAGGGAACGATGCTGGGATACATGATCATATTTACGTAAATTGAAAACGAATCGAATGCAATTGTTGAGAAGACGGTCGAGTTTATTGAGCAGATCTGCATTCAGGTCAAAGTAGCACATGTCACCATAGTCGATTATAGGGAATATTAGGGTCTGCACAAGCATTGCCTTAGTTTCCGATGGTAGAAAGTTTTTAAACCTATAAAGGGCCCGCAATGAACCTGTGACTTTCTGGCACACAGATGCGACTTGTTTTCGCCAGCTAAGAGTTGTGTCAATATACAATCCGAGGTCCTTCACACTTTCAGAGTAAGGAATAATCATGTCATCGTAAGTAAGCGGTGGAAGTGAAGCAAGGTCGAGTTGGCTTATACTTCGGTTACTACCGATGACAATAGCCTGGCATTTTGTCGGATTCACTGACACACCAAACATTTCAGACCAATGTTTAATGGCTGCCAGGTCACTATTTACGACCGAAACCGCGGACGATATATTGCACAACTCCGATTGATAGTAAAGTTGCAAGTCATCGGCGTATAGATGATAGGAACACTGAAGTCTTGTAGTGATAAAATTAATAAAGATGGAAAATAAAAGAGGTGAAAGAATACCGCCTTGGGGAACGCCAGCAGCCAAATTACACCAGCTGGAAGAAGATTCTTCCACACTGACTGATTGCTTACGATCTCGAAGATAAGAGGAAAACCAGTCCAGTACGTCTTGAGAGACGGAGAAGTGGGAGAGGATAGCAAGGAGGAGTTCATGACTGACGGTATTGAAGGCATTGGAAAAGTCAACAAGTACTACAGTTGTAACCTTGGTACTCTCCATCCCCGCCTTAATGTCGCCAGTCACTTTAAGCAGCGCAGAAACGGTGCTATGGCCTGGTCTAAACCCAGACTGAAAAGGACTGAGTAAGCTGTTACTGTAAACAAAGTAGGAGAACTGTTTATGGACGCAGGCTTCTAGCACCTTGGAAAGGAAGGGAAGGATAGAAATTGGACGGAAGTCAGTTGGAAGAGACGGATTAGGAGTTTTAGGCATCGGACGCACATATGCTCTCCGCCACAGGGATGGGAATGAACCAGACATGAGAGAGAAGTTAACAATATGGGAGATAACGGGAAGGAGGTGGACCAAAAGTGTGGTGATCATTTTCCTGCTAATGCCATCACAACCAACGGCTTGGGATTTAATAGAAAGGATAATCTTCCTAATCTCTCCCTCTGTAACAGGACTGAATTGAAAAGGGCTTACATCTGGACGCGGTAGACTATTGATGTAGTTACAAGCATTATGTTCAGATAGACTGTCCAACGTAGAAGAGGTGATAAAATGTTGGTTAAGTGAGTCGAGACTTATGGATTGAGGAAAGTCTACATGTCGCGATCTGCCGATGCCTATAGTTCCTAGGAACTTCCAGATGTCGGCAGGAGAGGAAGAAGAAATATTATCGAGAATATGGCGGCGTTTGGCGTTCCTTATCATCAGATTACACCGATTTCTCGCAGACTTATACAGTTCCCAGTTTGCTTCGATACGGTTTCCCTTGTAAGTCCTAAACGCCCGATTGCGACGTCTCATAACCATCCGAATACCCTCAGTCATCCAGGGTGCCGGTGGTCGTTTCAACCTAACCCTCTTAACCGGTGCATGAGTGTCATACAGTTTTTTGACTACTTGGTTGAAAACGTGCACCTTGTCATCGATAGCAGTGGAATCGATTAGAGACGTCCAGTCAATATGTGATGCGTCATTACTTAATTTATCAATATCCATTCGTCTAAAGCAACGCCTGTACAGGGTTTTAGGTTTGGGTTTTGGAGGTTTAAGGACGTAGGAGAGGAAAATCAGGTCATGATGTGAAAATCCGGGAGCGTCAAGTTGACCATGAGAGGATACAAGGGTAGGATTGGAGGTGATGATTAAGTCGAGCCAAGTATCCACGCCGACATTATTGTGGTGAGTGGCTTGTAACGGTAGGATATGAAGGCTGACCGATTCAAGAAGAAGCTGGAGTTTATGGGAACGATTGGAGCTTAGGGCTAGGAGATTAGTATTAAAATCACCCATGATGACATGATGAACATACTCTGCACCCAGCGATTCAAGAACTGTTTCGAAATCAGTGAAATAGTCAATAGAAGGGGGACAATAAACAACACCAATCACGACTTTAGCACCTCTGACACAAACCTCTAAGAATAAGAATTCAGCTGAAGCATCATAATTAGAAGAAGAAGAAGATAGAATTCTATATGGAAAGTCACTGCGCAGATAAATAGCGACGCCACCTCCTCTCCTGCCTACCCGGTCATTTCGGATAAGAATAAAGCCAGGTAAGGGGTAAGAGGTGGAGAGAAGGTGCGGCTTAAGCCATGTCTCTGAGATCAGAACGGCATGAACATTCGTGTCACAAAACGCCTCGTATAAGTCAGTGAAGTGGCTAGGAATGCTTTGGGCATTCAGATGACAAACATTCAATAGTGAACTATTTTTATTATTATTAAACTGACGGCGTAGAATACCACCAAGAGTATCTGTTACGGAGGAGAAACTATCATCACTTGAAGAGGTTACAGATTCACAAGCAGAAACATAATACTCATTATCTGAGGACATGGATACAAACACACGGTAAATAAATTTATTAAACTAAATAAAGTTCAACTTTAAAATTTATAAATATACTATAAAATTAATATATATATTTAAGTGTATATACTTATTAAATAACGTGCAGATGTTCTGGTACACAGCTTGTATCTCTGCACCACCCGCCAGCTTACATAATTTCAGAAAAACTTAAAAAGAAAAGAAAAATACACTGTGAAACAGTACGTAAACTCATAGCAGTGCGAAGAGAATGTCGATGCTTTACAGATTGCAACACCGTCAACGCAAAATTTTAAACTCAAGCGCAGTGTATTCGAATACAGAGAATGAAGTGAGTGAATGTTTTGTTACTCACAAAACGTCAAGTTAAAAAGTAAACAAACAGAAATGGAATAAGCATTAAGAAAATTGTGTTTATAATACTTGTTAGTCTACGCAATTAAATCTATTAAAATAATATCTACACAACCCGGGCCAGGGGCCCTTTTAAAAACTTAACAAATGTAAATATGTGACAGAGGTAAAGATCACTAATGTAAGTTTCGGAGTTCCGCCGTGTTACCCGCGGTTGTTTTTGTAAATCGCGAGTAACGCCGCAGAGTGAAGCTAGTCTAAAAATAATTAGCCTACGATACTCCTTAAATTGTCAGCTTTCTACTAGTGGAAATCCCATCAAAATCAATCCAGCCGTTCCAGAGATTACTCTTACATACAGACACTTCGATTTATTTGTATAGATAGGATTTTTTTTTTTTTTTTTTTATATTTAAGCCTGCCAAAGTGACTCTACTCTGCCTGATGGAAAGCATGAGTAGAATCCAGGAGTAGGGGTCACCATGCTTATTGTGAGGGTAGGCAATGTAGCATGGTGACCCTTACCATGGCAGCTTGGTTAGATTATTCTGCATCATTCTCCCGGCCTTCGAAGGGCGGGAGAATGATGCAGAATGATTGGGCCTCCGGTCTCACACTCACCAACGAAATACGACAGCAAGAATGCTGTCATTATTAGGATGGTCTTCTGTGTGAGGGTAGTACTGGCCGGGGCGAGCCGGCCCATTCGTGCTGAAATCAGCGTGGCTCTACTACCTACAGTTGCAGTATACCTACAGTACAGAATAAAATGCAGTTATAACTACTGAGTTGAGAAACCTACAAGTGTATGCTTATCTGCATGTAAAGACAGAATTCATTTCGAGATAAGATCATTTTAAATGACAAGTTTTAAAAACAGTGCAATTAAAGTTTAAATATTAAAATTTTTAGTAGTCCCTGTTAGGGCGCCAAATTTATTAATACTAATCTTCCAGCATTCTTGACTTAGACAAAGTCAGATTTAAAAATTCATTACCGCCGAGGTAAAACTGCCGAGATTTGGGGTTCCCGAGGAATTCTTAAAAAGCTTTACATATTTTATGTTTAGGGAGAGTCTGATTTTCGTAGTTATTACACGTTATATTCGTATGTTTGTTTGTTGGGCTCTCACGACTTGACTGTTCAATAGATCACTATGAAATTTTGAATACATATGGTCAGGGCATAGTTTATTTTTCTGTTAACAAATATCTGTTTTTAGATTATTTTATTAGAGTGGCCTATATGTATATAAACCTACTTGATAAGGAGAGGTCTTTGTCCAGCAGTGGACTGTCACAGACTATATCAATTGTCTAGTACCCATTGTACCAGTACCAGTATACGACATTTCGTTTCAGGCTTGAAACTAGATAGCGTTGCGTGTAAAATGTTCAAAATATTTAAAAATAATAAATTAAAAAATATTGGATAAACAGCATAAAAAATTTCATATGCACTTTACCAAACACAGTTCAAAATGAATAAACAAAAGATCATCTGGCATGGGTGATTACATACATTAAATACATCAGATTACTAAATACTAATCATCATCATCATCAGCCTATCGCAGTCCACTGCTGGATATAGACCCCTTCCATTGCACACCACTCTGATCGATTTAGGGCTTCTGGCATCCAGCTCTTGCCAGTCATTTTCGCAGGTCGTCACTCCACCTCTCCTGAGAGCGTCCTACACAATACAACCACATAATCGTTTAAAACAAGATACGAATAATTTACTTCACATACAGTAGATACCGAAATCAAGTTGACTCATGCAAAACAAAGCAAGTTCAACACATACAAAAGTAAAATTCGCATAATATCTTCACATTAAAGCCCGCGGTTGGAAGTCAACACAAATTTAAATAAACACAAGGCATGTTTCCGGTCCAGATATTCAACCTAGATAAAACGAGTAAGCCATTGTATAACACTTGTAGTTGCGATGTTAAAATTACATCGCTGAGCAATAAAAATGTCTCGGCAAATCCAGACTGTGTTGTTTATTACACGTTTTTAGTTTCAACTATGTAGAATAATGAGCGTAACATAAATGTGTTACGTTTGTAATAACAATTAATTAACGCTTGTTATGTAAAAGGCTAAGGCTAGTTAGTTTGATAGAGGGGTATGAAAAAGCATCTCATGAAGCCGCCATAGTTTTTTTTTTTTTTTTTTGGGGTCGGTATGTTGACCCCGTCACTTTTCCCCGGTCATTAACCAGGACCTTTTACATCCATTTTTACATTTTTACCTTATTTATTAAATATTTTACTGAGTATATACTCAGTATTGTTTATTTTATTTACAATTTATATTTATTTACATTTTCTATTATTTACATTTTCGTTTCCTATGCTATGTATATTTGTCTAAGCTCTTTCATTTATTTTGCTGTCTGTTCGTTATATTCTAAAATTAACTATCTAATTTTGAGAGCTTGGTTTCTTTTTTATTCTCATTTACATTTTGGTCTTAATGATATATACATTTATTAGTTAAAATAAATAAATAATAAATTTAAATTTAAAGTTTAAAAGAAAAAATTTTAATATAGAGAATTACAATTTTTGTTTTTATAATTGAGTGTAATAATGTGTAATGTGTTGTAAACATGTGTAATGTGTTGACAAGGTAGTAATGTGTATAGTGAGGTTTTAGATGCAAGTAGATCAGCTGGTTATGTCTCATGTGCTTCTCCAGTGGGTGTGGTTTCCTTTTTTTTATCTTGTTGTCTTTTTATTCATGTTGTCTGTCCGTCTGTCTTTGTTATTATTCACCGAGACGCCCCACTCAGATGTTAATTTCAAGTCGTCATATTTATGACTGGTGTATTGTTATGTACTATGTCTATACTAGTGTTTATGTTAGTGTTTAGTTCATATTCACCCTATCTTGTCAACAGAATGTTTATATACAAAAATATAAACAACTGTTGACACCTCAGTATGAACTATTTTGTATTTGTACGTGTTATATGTTGTATGCCTGTTTTGATGTATTCAGTTATATAATTATTATATACTTCATACATCAGTGTCTATGTATGTGTATAAGTGTATGTGTTTTTGTATTATGTATGTGTGCTGTCAGTGGATAGTCATAAATATGACGTGTTCAACCTTGCCAGGTAGTCCCACTTATTTCCAATTAACCAGGCATTCGGCGCTATAGGCGTTATGGCCTATGTTCTTTAACCTTTAACTACCGACGTGGGGCCTGTGAGGCCGCGGCAGGTTGACACTTTGTTAGATTTATACCTTCCTCGTGTAGGAGACCTCTGTACTCTTCAGTAGCTGCGAGTTTAGTTGCACCGACGCCATTGAATGTGGTAGAAGTGCCAGCGAACATAATTTTAGTAAGTTATTTCAACTTGAAATTCCGACGCGGCCTCACAGGCCCAACGTCGGTAGTTACGTGACTTTTTTGTTTATGATACGGGCAAGGTAAAGTGCCTTGTTACAGAAATCTCATAAGAAAATTGATGCAGCTGGGACGTTAAAAGGTAAACTGAGTTTATCTATACATAATTCACGTCTTTCCAATTTTTTTTTTTTTTTAGTTTTTTTTGGTATATTGCATGTATAGAGAATTTTTGTCATAAGTTCAGTCAATGAGTTATATTATATTATATGTTATATTATATTATTATATGTTAAATTATATGATGCATATGAAACAAAAGACTGATAGTGTATTTATAACGATTAGTATTGGAGCATACGAATAAGCAGAGGAGGGTAGTCAACCTACATTTGTCTCGATAGCTTCGTATGAACTTGGCAAGAATACTCGGTTCTGATATGCCAGATACAGTTCAAGGTTAAGCCAATGAAGAAAAAACAAGAAAAATATGTGCATCTTGTTCACCTATAGCTATATAGAAAATCCATATATCACAGTGCGCTAAGCAAACATGCCCTGATTGTGTGTAACTTTGTTCTTGGACATTTTTTTTATTTGAAGCTTTCTAAATGCTGTTTATTATTTTTCTAGTAGATTTAAACCTAAAGTATAAGGAAAAGTACTTTCTGTAGTTACTAAGTTGTGAATTTTTTTTTGAAATCAAAATTTTGTCTGGTAGTCATATTTTAGTTAAAAAACATAGCCAAAGGAG
The DNA here is from genome assembly GCA_932526445.1 of Phragmatobia fuliginosa. Lineage (NCBI taxonomy): Eukaryota > Metazoa > Arthropoda > Insecta > Lepidoptera > Erebidae > Phragmatobia > Phragmatobia fuliginosa. The sequence goes on along the minus strand of OW052081.1, from coordinate 12,100,708 downwards.
TTAAGGTATATAATTACTAAGTTAAGTAAAGTTGATGATTATTTTTATCTTTTTTTTAGCTATAACATCCCAAATTAACAATACAAACTATAATTTGATACTCAGTTTACATATTTTCCACACTTATTCAATGTTATACTTGCGGCCTCTCAGGCCCTACGTCGGTACTAGCGTGACAAAAAATCCACGTCGGTAGTTAAAGGTTAACCCCGAGTGTGCACAGTTGCAGCAACGTGGTCCGGCCCCGGCTAAATATTCGGGGCACTTCACACGCAAGTGCGGCCCTCCGCAGTGGCTGTAACTGTCCACACTCGCGGTGCAGAACTTTCGGCCGTGGCCGAATGCCAGGCACCTAGTGCATTGAATGACCGGGGATTGGTCCTCCACTCTGACCCTTTGCAGGTCAAGGTAGAGGGTTCCAGCCCCGGTCATCCTCTGCCACACCATCGGCCTTACCTGGAGTATGATGTGGGATGTCTCGGGATTTTTCGTACGTTTCTTATATTTAATTTTCAAGTCTTTATCCTCTTGTGGCAGCCCCTCGAAGATTTCCTTGTTTTGGGTGTATAAGGCCCGAATCAAGTCCTCGTCATCCCCATCGATGAAAACATCTTTGAGGACGACGAGTGGATCCTTGTTTCTCAAAGGGGCCACCACAAGCCCACTACCACTGTTTTCAATCTGTGCTCTCACTCTGTCGCGCTCCCCCTCGGTGTCGCATCCCAGAATGACCGTGTGATTTTTGGCCTTCCTGGCCTTACTTACCTTTAGGCCGGTACCCCTGGCGTCGACCGCCTTTTTCACCTTGGCGAGCACCTCCACGGCAGTCTCAAGACTGTTCGCGGAGGTGACCGCCACCGAGTGAAGTGCCGGTCGGCGTCCGGGTCCGGCCGCTGCGGCCCTAGCGTAAGTCATGGGGGGGACTGGGGTCGGGAGGCTCTCGGTCGGTTCAAAATGGAGTTATAACTACTGAGTTGAGAAAGCTACAAGTGTATGTGTATCTGCATGTAAAGACAGAATTCATTTCGAGATACGATCATTTTAAATGACAAGTTTTAAAAACAGTGCAATTAAAGTTTAAATATTAAAATTTTTAGTAGTCCCTGTTAGGGCGCCAAATTTATTAATCCTAATCTTCCAGCATTCTTGACTTAGACAAAGTCAGATTTAAAAATTCATTACCGCCGAGGTAAAACTGCCGAGATTTAGGGTTCCCGAGGAATTCTTAAAAAGCTTTACATATTTTATGTTTAGGGAGAGTCTGATTTCCGTAGTTATTACACGTTATATTCGTATGTTTGTTTGTTGGGCTCTCACGACTTGACTGTTCAACACTATGAAATTTTGAATACATATGGTCAGGGCATAGTTCATTTTTCTGTTAACAAATATCTGTTTTTAGATTATTTTATTAGAGTGGCCTATATGTATATAAACCTACTTGATAAGGAGAGGTCTTTGTCCAGCAGTGGACTGTCACAGACTATATCAATTGTCTAGTACCCATTGTACCAGTACCAGTATACGACATTTCGTTTCAGGCTTGAAACTAGATAGCGTTGCGTGTTAAATGTTCAAAATATTTAAAAATAATAAATTAAAAAAGATTGGATAAACAGCATAAAAAATTTCATATGCACTTTTCCAAACACAGTTTAAAATGAATAAACAAAAGATCATCTGGCATGGGTGATTAAATACATTACATACATCAGATTACTAAATACTAATCATCATCATCATCAGCCTATCGCAGTCCACTGCTGGAGGTAGGACTCTACCATTGCACACCACTCTGATCGATTTAGGGCTTCTCGCATCCAGCTCTTGCCAGTCATTTTCGCAGGTCGTCACTCCACTTCTCCTGAGAGCGTCCTACACAATACAACCACATAATCGTTTAAAACAAGATACGAATAATTTACTTCATATTAGATACATACTTCATAGTAGATACCGAAATCAAGTTGACTCGTGCAAAACAAAGCAAGTACAACACATACAAAAGTAAAATTCGCATAATATCTTCACATTAAAGCCAGCGGTTGGAAGTCAACACAAATTTAAATAAACACAAGGCATGTTTCCGGTCCAGATATTCAACCTAGATAAAACGAGTAAGCCATTGTATAGCACTTGTAGTTGCGATGTTAAAATTACATCGCTGAGCAATAAAATTGTCTCGGCAAATCCATACTGTGTTGTTTATTACACGTTTTTAGTTTCAACTATGTAGAATAATGAGCGTAACATAAATGTGTTACGTTTGTAATAACAATTAATTAACGCTTGTTATGTAAAAGACTAGTTAGTTTGATAGAGGGGTATGAAAAAGCATCTCACGAAGCCGCCATAGTTTGGATCGGCATCACTATACTTCTTTCATCGCAAGCAGTCTGCTGGCCTCCACTACTGGATTCTACTCATGCTTTCCATCAGGCAAAGGGAAGTCACATTGGTAGGCATCAAATAAAAATAATAAAAATAAAACAAACATAGTATAATATATATATATATACTCCTATATAGGTTTACTCTTAACAAGACGGTTTGGGGCTTATATACCACACGCTTGCAGAGTTTGCGCTGCATGGGCGACGCAGCGTCGGGCCTTGACTGATGTCTGCGAAGAAGATCTCTCGCTACAGGCCGTCATAAGCTCCATGGCGGGTAGCAACAGTTGTTTTACCGCGGTCACAACCTTCTGCAAAGTTGATATTTTTAGAAGTAGGCGGCTCAGAAGGCCCGGGAGGACGTCCTCCACTCGGACACAAGTAGGCGCCGGGGGGTTTAGAAGCCGAAATAATATCTTTTCCTGGATTCCTCCTGTTCCAGGTGCAGAATGGCACTCCGTGTGGTTTTAGGCTGTTCGATTACGACAGACGGCCCTATCGTGAACTCCGGTGGAGGGTTTTCTTTGTAGTGCTGCTGTCCAGTGAAATTTTCTCCCTTAGTCATCTCTTACGACACCTACGGGATGAATAGGGTTGGCGATAAGACGTGTTTTCAATAAGTCATATTACGGAGAAGTCTCTATTATACATACGCTCGCGACATTTTGTTAAAGGGATAGAAAGAGGAGCATTAAACGAGATTTAACAATAAAATTTTAGTTTCCTTTACAAATCAAAACTGTGATTTTTAAAACCAGACTAGCACTCAAGACGGTTATCATCTTGCAAAGAGTGTAGTTGTATTTTATAATCCGTAGGTAACAACAGGTTTTGTAGGTATAAAGTTTTAAATATCTGTTGCGAAAAATTCAGATCCACCTCAACAATTGATTTATCTTTTCCAAATCTTATAGTATGTAGATGTATTTATGTTGCATATGTATGTATTATCTTTATTATTGTCAATATTTTATATGGTACTCTGTAAATATAAGTATTGTTTCATAAACTAACTTAACAATCTAGGGTTGTCAATAACATAAGTAAGAGTAGGTTCGCATAGCTTCAATTGTATTACGTACGTGTCGCGTCGGCGACGGTTGATCTCAAATTGTAGACTGAGAACCGGTGTCTGAATCCTCGACAGCTTTGGTCGTGTATTGCTTTAAAGTGCCAATACCTGTCTGGGAATTTAAAATGAGATTTTAAATGAAATTTCTTATATGCGTTTCAAAGTACTGTATACCATCCTACTAATATTATAAACGCGAAAGTTTGTTAGTATATTTTGAAAAGTACGTTTATGTATTTATATCAGTTATTTAGTACCCATAATACAAGCTCTGCTTTTAAATGCTCTGTTTGTAAATACATACATATTGTAAATAGAAAAGACCCAGACTCCGAAACAAATATTTGCGGATCACACAAACATTTGGTCCGATCCGGGAATTGAACCCGAGACCTCAAGCACACTAGTCGCATATGCTACCACTTCGCCACCAAGACAGTAAATGAAAGTACAAATATTAGATACGGAACCACTTAAAAAATGATATGTAGTAACTTACCACCCTAGAGATAAGGTAGGGTGCAACACTCGTTAATTAATGTTTTAAAAGCGGATCGTGAGGGGCGTACAACGTGATTATTTTCAGTGCGATTTAATAACACTGTTTCTGCTGAAAATACATGGTCCTTTTTTAATGGAATTGGGAGAGGAATTTTGATTGTACCGTTTCGGTACAACGGACCGCCATGAGTAATTGTATAATTATTTCAACAAAATGGGTTATAATAATAATATTTTTACAAGTTGTACCCTAATTTGACTGGTATCCATTTAAGTCCGTGTGGTGACTAAGAATACGAAGTGTCACCACCCCTATTCATTCCATGGGTGTCGTAAGAGGCGAATAAAGAAACAAAATAAGCAGCTAACATCACTGCCAAGAGAAGGAAAACTTGAAACAAACCCTTTACCAACCCGTCTGGCCAGCGTGGTATAGTAGGCCAAAACCTCCTTTTAAAGGAGAGGCATAATGTTAAAGGCTGTTGATGATGATGATCCATTTAAGGAGATAAGGAGACTTAATGTACCAGGTTGGAAAGTTAGGAGTTTCTGAAGCATAAACAAACAAAATTAACATTTTATATAACAACTAGCTTTCTGCAAGCGGCTTCGCCCGCGTGGAATTCGGTTATATCGCGCGACATGGTAAGGAGTAGCCTATAGTCTTTCCCAAGGTCTAGACTTCTTACATGATTTTATGTTTGGCAATAAGGAACTTCCATACAAACTTTCGTCCCCTATTTCAACTCCTACTACCCTTATTTTCGCGATAAAAAGTATCCTATGTCCTTTGCCAAGTTCAGTTCTGTCTTCATACCAAATTTCATCAAAATCGGTTGAGTGGTTTAGCCGTGAAAGCGTAACAGACAGACAGACAGACAGAGTTACTTTCGCATTTATAATATTAGTATGGACTAGATGACCCACACAGCATCGACTGCGTCTTCTATTGCCCTTTGGGCGATGTTATATCGTGGAAGCAAAGTTGTTTCCCATAAAAAGGTTATAGTGAGCTAACCTTAAAATATAGACATATGCTGTCGTGGATTTTTTTACATCTTTTAAAGGTGGAACAATTCTGTCATACATGATTTTTGCAAACCTTTCACGGTAGCAGCGGAATCCCTTAAGAGAAAAAAAAAACCGATTTTGTAACATTCTTCATGGTCCTCCGCTACTATTGGTCTTAGTGTGATGATAATTATGTAGCCTATAACATTCCTTGATAAATAGCCTATCTAATACTGAAATAATTTCTAAAATCGGACTAGAATTTCCTAAGATTTGCGCGTTCAACTAAACAAACAAACAAGCTTTTCAATTTCATAATATTAGTATGGATACTAACTGATACACCCGACTTTGCGTCTCTTTTTAATTATGATCGACTCTTATCGGTCTAAGTGAAAAATAGTTTCGAAGTTTAACGAAAGCAAGAACGTGACACGAGAATTTTATGTAATTGTAAATCTTTTTTTTTTCTACTTACTTCTGCTAAAGTGAATACTCTGCTTGATTAAAAGAACTAGAAGAATATAATAGTCAATACAACGTATTGCAATACACCATGTTGTATTGCAATACGTTGTACTGACTATTATGTTCTTCTAGTTCTTTTCACTATGTAAGGTTAATACCGCTCTCATCACGTCGGCCCATTCCTGCTCAAAACCTAAATTTTACTCCCTTACTCAGTTACGTGCGGTCGATCTTACAACACCTCCAGGATAAATAAGGGTTTTGATACTCAGCAGTCTCAATAAAAATCGTTGATTAGGAACTGAGGCAATACTATCTAATTTAAAAACAAAATTCACGATTGTCTGGCCCCTAAACTACAAGTAGTATAGATTAGGGGCCAGACAATCGTTATTACTTTTTTTACTTTTTGGCGCGATATGTAAAATGAATACGTGGAAACTGCTTTGGATAATGTATAATTTAGTTGTTTGCTATTGTTCTGTATTTTGTATCTGTTTGTTTCTATAATAAATAAAATTATATAAAAAATTAAACAAAAAGGGAACGATGATAGCTGCAAAAGTATAAAACTGTGGCACAGATATCAACGCCCCCTCCTTTATAGGAAAATAAGTTGTTCCAGATCTAAACTAAGGATGCAGTATATTGGCAGTACATTAACATAAAAGTTCTCCAAACAGAAGACAACAATTTAGTAAATTGACATTAATAAAAATAGCAAAATAATAATATTCAGTGTGTGATGTGTAGTCGTTCGGTAGTGTGTGTGTGTGTGTGCGTGCGTGTGTGTGTGTGTGTGTGTGTGTGTGTGTGTGTGTGTGTGTGCGTGTGTGCGTGTGTTCGTGTGTATGTTTGTGTGTGTTCGTGTGTATGTGTGTGTGTATGTTTGTATGTGTGTATACGTTAGTGGGTGTTAATCAATGCATCCAAAAATTTTGCCGTTGCAACATAATCGAAAGATTTCAAATAAGTTTCATTACATTGCTATACTGACAAATAATACCTACTATTACTATACTATTTGAATCGAGAAAAATACAAACAAAAATTTTGATAAAAGCTTGCAAAACAAATTTTAATGTAGTAACAGTCCCTCTCATCAATCAGAACATTAAAATACGCAAGCAATAGATTAACAAAATAAATTACGCACCGGTTTTACCCAATTTAAATGGTATGATGTAATTACCCGTATACTTACAAAAGGGTAAAAGGTTAAAGTAATTAAATTGTGGTCTAATATTGAAAAGTTAGTTCAGTTGTATTATTTTATACGTTTGAATATAATACCGACATTTCTAACCAAAACATAATTAGAATTTTCTATTTTATCTATATTTATATTATGAAGAGGAAAGGTTTATATGTTTGTGATGTTGTAGAGGGTAATCTCTGGTTCTATAAAAATAATTTTGGAAATATTTTAAAGAAGGCCGATATTTTAAAGAAAGCCACATTATTTTAAGTTGTCAATGTCATCTGAGGATCTGACGGAAACTGGACAACTACTGCTCAAAATAGAGAACAATGGATATAGCTGTTACCCAGATGGGGAACAAACTTTAATTTTTATACAACATGCCTCTGTAATATATATTTTTACATATATAAACCTATCAAAGTGACTCTACTCTGCCTGATGGAAAGCATGAGTAGAATCCAGGAGTAGGGGTCACCATCCTCATTGTGAGTGTCAGTTCCAATTCGTAGATCCTATATAGAAGAACAGACAAGAAACTCTAAGGACACTCTTTTCCAACATAGTTTTTACAATTTTTGGTTACATTGTTTTAGGTACTTTATTAAATGTGAGGACAAATTCAAATTCAAAATTCTTTATTCACTTAGGATGCAATACATCTCTTGTGACAGGTCAAGATTCTACATGTACATTTATGCCATGTTCGCAAACAATAGGTAGAGCCGGAGAAAAGAACATGGCAATAAAAACTCGCGGCCACTCCTTTCAAATCACCAATGTTTACATAGTTTTAATGTTTATAAACCTGATATGGGGGTAAGGTGCTGCCACTAATATACTATACACCATGTTAGAGGACTGATGCAAATTAAAGTGATTAAAAATTAGAACATAAGCTAATTAAAAAAAAAAAAAAAAACAACAGCCTCAGTGGGTACAACATAGTAGGAGCATCTACTTACAATGTAATGATGCTGATATTTACACAGGTAGTGTCCAAAAATAATTAAACATTAATATAATAATATAAAATATAACAGTTGTGAGATGACCAGCCCCGACTGGTGGCGCTTATGCACCAGCCATCGTCCAACTTAGATTATCATCAGTTTTATGTATTTAAAATTGAAATGAAGCCTAGTGGATTGGAAACAAAAACAGAGGGTAAGAAACGGCGGCGCGGTCTGGATCTAGATGGATGGCCATTTGTTATATGATACCATGAGCATTTTTGTGAGGTCACGTGAAGCAGTGGGAACAGATTATCATAATAAGATAACAGTCGTTAAGCTTAGTTGGTCTTCGAGCTTAAAAACATCCAACGGCCAGATTACGTAGTCACAACATTGTTTTACCAGTCCTCAACCCACACTCGGCCTTAACTCTCTTCTGAGAGGGAACACGAGACTAACAGTGGGATGTTATGGGTTATTGAAAATGAATATTTCTTATACAACTATTTTATCATTAAGTAATCCTACTATCCTTGAGCATGTGCGTGTGTATGTATGTTTGTTGCTCTTTCACGCAAAAACTACTGAACGGATTTGGATGAAACTTTACAGTAATATAGCTTATATATCAGAATAACACATAGGCTACTTTTTACTGCAACAATCGAGATAAACGGGCGAATGCTAGGTGATTATAAAAATACATTAAATCGTAGATGTCAAAATGTATCACTGTTTATCTCCTGTCAAAACTTCACAGGTTGCTATGCATAACACACTTGCATAGCAACCATAATAATACGCGGGTAACACCACGCTTATCTTTATATATATAATTCTTGTGTGAGTGTGTATGTCACTGAACTTCTCTCAAACGACTGGACCGATTTTGATGAATTTTTTTGTGTGTCTCCAAGGGGATCTGGGAATGGTTTAGATTCGCAATTGTACCCGGTAGGTGGCGCTGCGATCAAGTTCTGGAATTTTAAAGTTGGGCGGTACGAAGTTCGCTGGGTCAACTAGTATATATATAATTCTTGTGTGAGTGTGTATGTCACTGAACTTCTCTCAAACGACTGGACCGATTTTGATGAAATTTTTTGTGTGTGTTCAAGGGGATCTGGGAATGGTTTAGATTCGCAATTGGACCCGGTAGGTGGCGCTGCGATCAAGTTCTGGAATTTTAAAGTTGGGCGGTACGAAGTTCGGTGGGTCAACTAGTATTAACATAAACTTTAAGATTAGTAGTTGATATAACCAAGTTTAAAACTGTCGGTTTTATAACGTGAAATTCTTTGATTAATATCGTGTAAAGCGTTGACCCATTGTTAAATGTGTGGGAGGTCTTTGTTCCATGTTGTTTTATTGTTTGAGAAATGGCAGCCGGACTTTCTGATATATTGTACCTTTAAATTTATTGCGGAGATGCGAATGAAATTGTACGCGTAGCTATAAAACGTAGAAGGATTTTATCAAACATTTTCTGCCAACAACATATCATTTTACAACGTAAAATTACTGTTTATCATAACATCTATAAATATATTTTTTGTTGTCAACAAGCTGATCGTATTAACTTACGAGTTTATTGTTAACTTAAATGAGATTAAGATATGATACTAAGATAATTATGAATTTGTCACATCTTTGATAACTGACTCCTTGTTTTAAAAAAGAATAAATCCCGCATTAGAAATAAAATTCCTATGTCACGGGAGACTTTACAACAGACTGCCTTGTTGGTCTAGTGGTTAGCGTATGTGGCTGCTGATCAAGAGGTCTCGGGTTCGATTCCCGGGTCAGACCAAATATTTGTGTGATCCACAAATATTTGTTTCGGAGTCTGGGTGTTTTTCTATGTATAACATGTATGTATTTACAAAAAAAAAGTATGTTTATGTATTTATATCAGTTGTTTAGTACCCATAACACAAGCTCTGCTTGCTTTGGGACTAGATGATGTTGTGTGTAAGATGTCCAAAATATTTATTTATTTATTATTTATTTATTTATACATGAAACGTGTACCTGACTGAGTACTTATATATTATATATATAAATAACTATTCTATATATTTGTATGAATGTATTACTTATGTGTCTTGACTTCTATGTGTACATCTAAGGTGTTTAGTAGTGAATTTGTATACTATACATTACTTGTAATATCTAATGTATTCGTTAGTATAAAGTATAATATTTTATTTGTTTTACAGTTACTATTAGACCAGTGCTTTTAGTGTTTGAAAACAAAATAAATTATAGTAGGATGAAACCCATTGTAAAAGGAGGAGAATAGTACAAAAATTAAAGGATAAATAAATTACGGGCGATCTGAGGTCGGGAAGGGGGAGAGGGGGGGGGTTTAAGGCAAAAAAAATGGTTTATCTCGATTTCCGGCAAAACTACAAGTCCTATGGAAAAAAGTTAAATGGCAAAGTTGTAGGTAATAAAAAGATCTACATCTTTTGCATTTACTTTTTTTTCACATAACCTCAAATTTTATGTGAAAAATTCAAAAAACCAAGTTTTTGGTTTTTTATTTTTTTCTTTTACAAATAAAATTATTTTTTAACGAAATTTTGTGATAACTTAGCTTTACATGTCCTGAATACACCGTAATTTATTTGAATTGAAATATCTATTTTTTCACCGCATTTTGACTGAATACCGAAAAAAAACCCTAATTTTCAATCGAAAATTCGTCCGTCAAAATATCAACGTTTTTCACAAAAATTGGGTGTTTTCTATTCGATGAAATCTCTACTTTCCGATGGTGTAAAAATAATGACCATAGTAAATCTTCTCAGAAAATGCCAACAATGAAGGTCTATATATCTAATTCTATTTTCTGTTTTAACACCTACCTCATCATATTTCTACATTACCCTTAGGTTGTCTGGTAGAGAATGCCTCATGGCATTAAGTACCTACGCCTTTGTATAATATGTGCATTAAGTTTAAATAAATAAATGAAACGGACACAAAAAACACCCAGACTCAGACCAACATTTGTGAATCACACCAAGTGTTGTCCCACTTGGGATTTGAACTCAGGACACTTGGCGCAGTAGAAAACGCCGTGGCGACCGATTAAACCACTAGGCCAACTGTGCAGTTCTTTTGATTGTATTAAGTGTAGCATGATGGGGTATCATCTTCCGAGTACATATTAATTTATTATTCTCAAGAGTTTTTGGGGTCGGCTACCAGTTCAACCGGTTTTATCTGAATATCATTTTTCTACTAAGCGAATTTCGTGTGGTGATGGATTAAGAATACAAAGTGTCACCACCCCTATTCATTCCGTGGGTGTCGTAAGAGGCGACTAAAAGAACAAAATAAGCAGCTAACACCACTGCCAAGAGAAGGAAAACTTGAAACAAATCCTATACCAACCCTGCCTACTATACCAGCGTGGTATAGTAGGCATAAACCTCCTTTTAAAGGAGAGGCCTATGTCCAACAGTGGACTGTTAAAGGCTGTTGATGATGATGATGAAGTTGATGATTAAGCGACTGTAATTTGACCCCCGCAACCCTAAGGCTGATTTAGGAAGGTTCAACTGGTTGTGAGTATATTCTGAATAACGATTGCTTTAGATGTTCATGACAACATGACAACATCCGTACCGCTGTTATTAAGAATTTGTTGTAAGAAAAACCCAACAACATTTTAGACGCGACCTGAGAGTTGAACCCGAGCTAGACCAATGAGGCAGTTTGGAACGATGTTTAACATTTAAATTAGAATTATACAGGGAAAAGCAACGTTAGATCCTTTAAATACGTTATCATAAATAAAAACATAATGTTTTCAAACATGTATATTCAATCATCATCTTCATCAGCCCATCGCAGTCCACTGGTGATGATGATGATTATTACACGAATTCTTCAGTACAGCACCAATACCAATAAATCAATACCTGTGGTATGTTTCGGCATTTCTTCCCAGAGTGAGTTTAAAAAAATGTTCTCCGACGTGTTAAATTATCTGTAAAATATTTAATTTCAAAATAAATAGCATTTATCATTATTTTACTATTCTCAATGAAAGTGATTTATATTATGTAGCTGTGTTTGTCCATCCATTTAGCCGAATTCCGATTACAGTTAGACGCATTCAACGAAAGAGCATTTGACCGAACTGAACACGTCCACAGAACCGTCCGCCAGCATTTCAACGCTGCTTAATAGAATTTAAGCCTTCTTTGAAATCTAAATTGATATTCCTAGTTCTGTTGCAAATTTAGGTATAAACGTCCTTTGCATTCAATCTATATTGAATGAAAAGGAAAATCTAGTAGGTAACAGCTTCGTTGGTTTAGTGGATAGCTTATGCGACTGTTATTCAAGAGGTCTCTGGTTCAAATCCCGGGTGGGGTCAAAAAGTGTTTCTGGGTTTTTCTTACGAAATCCTTAATAGAGCCCGGTGTTTGGAAGTTTGGCGGTGCCTCGCCCGTGCCTCAGAGAGCTAGTAAAGCCGTCGGTCCCGGTTGTCATGAACATATATGGCAATCGTAATTGGTAAGTCAGTGCCCTCAAATTTACTGACAACTAGTTCAACCTACGAATTTCAGTTCTCCCTTAGGTCCGATGTCAGTCGCTCCGTGGAAAAATTGATATTCAGGTAAAACCGGTTTAACTAGTAGCCGACCCCAAATAATATTGGGAATAAGGCTAGGATGAAGAACTAGTAGGTACCCCGTAATTAGGTTAGATATATATGAGTATATTTAAAAAAAAAGGAATTTTTGTTTTTAAATAATAAAAGCATTTGAATAAATTGACTAATAAGCGTTTTGACGATTTAAAGAGAGTATTCTAATAACTCCTAAAACCTTTAAATAAAGCAGGATTGTTGTCCTAATGGTGGCCGAGGTTTATCAGTTATGCACTTTGGTATATCATTCAGTGGTCGTCATGTTATCCCGCAGAGGATGCGTGGGGGATCGGGCCGGTTTGCCCCTTCCAGCAATGTCTATTACGCCGCCTCTCAAGAGAGGCAGGTCCTTGAGCTGTAATAGTGTTCCTCGATTTTGAGGATAATTGTCCAAATTGGCCCGAGCCAGGTGAGACCCCAAGCGACACTTGGGGAGCTCCGAGCGGCGCACTAGTCCCCCTCGGTATCAATTTCAGTGTGTTTTAAATTTAAAACACACCCCGCAGTCTACACAGACGTCTATTTTTGCGGATTATTTTGTTGCAGGTATAAGAGCGCCGTGATGGTCCGTGGTTTACGTATATAAAACTTCAATCATTTATGTACAGATAAGTTTATTATATGTATGTACAAGTAAATTACAGCGCACTTATTATTTACAATATATTATGTATAGAAGGTGCTAAGAAGAGAGATTATGTACACGATTAATTACAATAAATAATATGTATCTGAGACATATCCAGCAGCAAGAGAAGTCTCTCTAGATTTTTCCAAATCACAAAAGTCACACATGACGTTTTATTTTCTCCCAACTTTCATAAAGATGAAATGAGGCGAAGGAAGAAAAGAGTATGTATGTGGATGCGTGAATGATGTTGGATGATGTGTGGAAGAAGGAGCCTACACAGGCGTCGTTTAGAGGTGCTATTTCGTGCTGTGTGAACAACACGAGTCCGCGCACGTTGTCCTTTGGGCCAAGTAGGCGCAGGTGTTTGTCTACACCTACAATGCAGTGTAAACTGCAGCATCACCTGTGAACAATAATAGTGTTCTGAGCTAGTGGTCGACAGGACTGTCGGCGCACGAGCCCCGAGCAGCAGCGGGGGACAGTGGGACGGCGGTGCGAGGAGGCGATCCTTTGGGCACCCAAAGGATCGCCTCCTCGCACCGCCAGTTCACTCCCCGCAACACGTTAATCAGCGACGCTCGCCTTAGATAACTTTTAATTCATAAAATTGTTGTACATAATACAGTCCACTATATTTTATTTACAAAGCCAAAGTAACGGGAAACTAAAACTAATTAGACAGGACGCCTTTCTAAGAGTATATTCTTCTAAGTCTTCGCCACGAGTACTAGTTCATTCACGACGATTTCAACAGAAATAGAACATTCGAACAGGATCTATAATGTCTGGAAAGGATAAAGGCATTATAAAATAAAACTAGAATTTGTACCTAGTGTTGGGAACACCAACATTTAAATGTAATTTTTTAAGTGTGTCAACACTGTTGTAACTTCCTTTTTTTTCTGAAGCTTGTTATCGTGCCGTAGGTACGTGTTTTTATACAAATAAAATAATCACTGTGGCAGTGCGAATTAGTGGCGTCTTATTATTGCGAGCGATAAACCAGCCCTACAGTCCACTAGGAATAACCCAAACTTTATACTCAAGTGCCGAACATGGTCCTCCACCCGTCATCGTGATAATCTTCAAGGACTTACAATCCGTCGCCATTTTGCTGCCGCAGTGCAAGATCAAACGAGCACCAAAAGGATCTTCAAATCAGGGAGGACAATATTTAAGCTAAGTTTAGCATTCTTCTCTGCAAGACCACCATTTTTTGAAAAGTGCGAGTTGACATACAAGAATATATATATTATTTTTGCATCAAGCTTTCGTTCCTGTTACGACAAACCACATTGAATGAAATTCAAAACGTCCAGCATTTCAAATTTCAACCAATAGGAAGCCGCCGCGCTGCGCTGCACACCGCGTTGTCTCCGCCGGACCAATAGAATCGCCCCTGCCTGCGTTCCCGCGTATGCGTCGATCGAGTCTCACCCGCCGGCGGTGACCGCCCGCCATTTTATCATTGAATCGTCTGCGTCTTGGCGCTTATTATATCTTTGCGTGATATTTAATGGTTTTGTGGTGATAATTCGTACAGAACTGTATTTACAAGTATAATTTTGCATATTAATTGTGATTTTCTACGCTAATAATTTAGATTATCTCCAAATACAAGATGTCTGACGACGAAAAAGGTACCGATAACATTTTATTATTAAAAAACAAGAAAAGAGGTGTTCAAAGCTGTTTAACTAGAATACACAATGAAATAGAAACCTTGGCATCAACCACAACTTCCAGGGTCTTTCTTGAAGTTAAAGAGGAACGTCTACGATCGCTGTTTTTGACTTACGAAAATGTATTATTTCAATTAATGGCTTTAGACCCCTCTTTAGAGGATGATGGCAAGGTTGAAGATAAATATTCTCAAACTCTTATAAAAATAAAACGATTACTAGTGGAACTTGATACTCCGAATACGAACCCCAGTGATATTATTAGCAACAAAGCATATATTCAAACAAAATTACCACAAATAAACGTTCCAATGTTTACTGGAAAGTATTCTGAGTATAGAACCTTTATGGATCTGTTTAACTCTCTCATAAGTAACAACAATAGTTTAGAGAAGATTCAAAAGTTGTATTATCTTAGAAGTTTTCTTCAGGGTGAACCGTTAGACTTAATAAAAAACTTACCTTTGCTTGACTGTAGTTATGATGATAGCTTACAAATATTAGTTAAGAGGTATAATAATGACTTCTTAATTAAAAATCAGCACATAAATAGTATATAACAGTCTCATACATGTTGACAATACACAAACCTCTATTTCTTTTCTATCAAAAACAATACATACTCAAGTACTATTGCAAACAGCACAAATAAAAATGTTTGCTAGTGATGGCACAAAAGTACACATCAAAGCTCTGCTAGACAGTGCTTCTCAAATTTCATTTATTACAAAAGACTTAGTTAATTTATTAAAATTAAACCCACAATCTTTGAACTTTAAAGTTCTAGGAATCGGGAACAACATTAATAATTTAAAGGAGTATGTCCATATCCAATTACACTCTCTCGTTAAAAATTACAGTATTAATGTTTCATGCTTTATACTTGATAGGATTACCACAAGGTTGCCACAAATAAAGCTAGACTTATCAAAATTTGTGTTGCCCGCGAATATCAGCCTTGCTGATAAAGATTTTCACAAGCCAAGTGATATACATTTATTAATAGGTGCTGATGTATTTTTCCAGCTGCTGACCCGTGAGCCAGTTGTCCCACTAAATTCTGCCCTGCCAATATCTGCACAAGAAACTCCTGAGCCTTCACACTTACAGCACCACAATGCGTCTGCACCCACACTTTTGAGTACTCACTTTGGTCATATAATAGGAGGTAACCTGCCTTATTCTTTCACTAATAATCCAGTCACATTACTTTGCAATAGCTGTGACACAGAGCTTCACAATAGCATTGCCAATCTTTGGGAAACAGAAAGTGTCCCTGAATTGTTTCCAGAGAAAATAGCTGAACATGACACATGTGAACAAATCTTTCAAAATTCAGTTCAGTTAAAGAATAACAAATTTACTGTGGCCTTGCCTTTAAAACTGCCTCTTTGTTCTGTCAATGAAACTTTAGGAAGTTAATTTCATTTAGCTTTGAAACGATTTCACAACTTAGAAAGTAGATTAAATAAAGATTCAAGCTTACTAAAGCTTTACAGTGATTTTATACATGAATACATAAACTTAGGCCATGGTTCTAAGGTGGACATTAGTCAGTATGAATTTGAAGCTGAGCCACTGTATTTTTTGCCACACCACCCTGTAGTCAGGATGGACAAAAGAACCACAAAATGCAGAGTGGTCTTTGATGGTTCTATGAAAACAAACAAAAAGGTATCATTAAATGACATGTTATTGAATGGTCCTGTTGTACAGAACGAATTATTTGATATTTTAATTTTGTCAAGAATAGATAAATACATTTTTGTAACTGATATAAAACAAATGTTTAGAGCCATTAGTTTAGATAAAAAATATTGCTCCTTACAGAATATACTCTGGAGAGATTCTCCCGATCAAAATATAGAGTATATTCAATTAAATACTGTTACATATGGTCTTAAATCTAGTTCATACTTAGCCACGCGTTGCTTACTAGAGCTAGCTGAACAGTATGGTGAACAATTTCCAATGGCTGCCTTTATTTTAAAGCACCAGACGTACGTCGATGACGTATTAGGTACAGCCAATTCTCTTGAGGCTTTGATAGAGGCAAAAGAGCAACTGTGCAAACTTCTAAGCCTAGGAGGCTTCCAACTTCATAAATGGTCTTCAAACATTGTTGAAGCCCTACAAGATATTTCTATAGAAAGGCAGTATTTTGATAATATAGATTTACAAAGAGACAACTTGTCTTTAAAAACTTTAGGTCTTAATTATAATGTTAAGGCAGACACTCTAAACCTTGCTTCTCCCACTCCTCAAAGCAAAGTTCCTGAAACTAAGCGTGAGATTCTCAGCTTCATAAGCAAGTTTTCTGATCCTTTAGGTTTAGCTGGGCCTATAATTGTCTGTGCCAAAGCTATCTTGCAAAAATTGTGGCAAGCCCGCATAGGCTGGGACTCTGTGCTTGATCAGGAGCTGAATGATGTTTGGCTTGAATTTTATTATAGCTTAATTCATATGAAACCAATTAGCATTGACCGTTGTGTCAGCATGAGCAATGCAAGGTGTGTGCAATTGATTGGGTATGCAGATGCATCGCTTTCCACTGGGTATGGATGTTGCATTTATCTTAGAGTAACTGACTATGCTGGCAATATAAATGTCTCCCTGCTTTGTTTCAAATCCAGAATAAATCCTCTAAATCAAAGCCTCACGGTACCCAGGCTGGAACTAAATGCTGCATTACTGCTTTCAAAGCCAGCTGTTAAGGTTCACACAACGATATCGCTTAAAATTCATGCAGACAATGTTATTTTATATTCGGATTCACAAATTGTTTTGGCATGGCTTTCAACTGACATATTAAATCTAAACACATATGTTGCTAACAGAGTGAAACAAATTACTGAAAATACAGCATGTTTTACTTGGTCATACATAAGCTCAGATCAGAATCCTGCAGATTGCTTGCAGAGGAGTGCTCCCTCACAATCTGGAACTACATAGTCTCTGGTGGCGGGGTCCCGAATTCCTTCGTCATGGTGAGTACAATGTTCCTTCTACTACACCTCCAGACAACATGGAGCTTCCGGAGATCAAGGATGAACTGCCTCATGCAATGGTTTGTACTTATAATATGCAACCTATCTTAAATCTAGAATTTTTAAAACGATTTTCTGAGCTGCACAAAGTGCAAAGAGTTCTTGCCCACATACTTAGACTTTGTAGCAATGTTCGTACAAAATTAAATAAAAATAAAGAAAATTTTATAACGTCTCTTGAACTTGAAAATGCATTATTGTAGATAATTAAGTACGAACAACAAACATTAATGAAGGATGTTATCCATTCTTTAAAATGTAGTCAAAGAGTTATTGATTTATAGCTATAATTCTTTATGTCCATTTTTGGATGACAACGGTTTGGTGAGAGTAGGTGGCCGCCTACAAAACGCAAATGTGCCATACGCACAAAAACACCCTCTCTTTCTTCCTAAAGGTTCTCATATTATAGAATTAATTGTAAAATCTGAACATGTAAGGAACCTTCATGCAGGTCCTAGATTGGTTTTGTCTGTTATTAACCAAAAGTTTTGGATAGTTAATGCTATGAGAGAAATTAAAAGGGTTATTCAAAGATGTATAATATGTTTTAGACTTAAAAAACATGCATCTGAACAATTAATGGGCAACTTGCCTAAAGATAGAGTAAATGTGTGCCGTCCCTTTCAGAAGATAGGCACAGACTTTGCTGGCCCAGTTTCTGTGAAACAATCTTCACTGCGTAGGTCAATTGTAGGCAAAGGCTATGTTTTGGTTTTGTTTGTTTCGTTACCAAAGCGATACATTTAGAATTGTGCTCTGACTTAAAAACAAATACATTTCTCGCATGTCTTAAACGCTTCATTTCGCGAAGGGGACGCCCCACTGATATATATTGCGATAACGCATCTACATTTAGGTGTGCTAATTCAGAATTACATAATTTGTATAAATTGCAGTCATCCAGAGAGCATCAAACACAAGTACAGTCATTTAGCGCTGAAAAAGGCATTACTTTCCATTTTATTCCTTGCTATTCGCCTGTGTTTGCTGGGCTTTGGGAAGCAACGGTAAAAAGTACCAAATTCTTATTAAAGAGAACTATTCAAAGGGAAATAATTACCTATGAACAGTTGTCAACTGTATGATGTGAAATAGAAGCGGTACTGAATAGCAGACCGCTCAAACCAATGTCTAATGATGTTAATGATTTTTCATATATATCTCCTGGTCACTTTATAATTGGAACTACTTTAAATTCATGCCCAGAAAGAAATGTATCTGAAATACCTTGTAATAGATTGAAATTCTGGGATATATGTAACAGTATGAAGCAATCTTTCTGGAAAGCATGGAGTAATCAATACTTGAATACTTTGCAATGTAGACCGAAGTGGAGAAATATATTACCTAATTTAAAAATTGGGTCTTTAATTATTCTTAAGGAAGATAATACTCAGCCCATGTATTGGCCAATGGCAAGGATAATTGATGTTTTTCCTGGCACAGATAATTTGGTCAGAGCCGTTGCAGTCAAAACTGCAAATGGCAGAGTACACAGACGGTCTGTAACCAAAGTCTGTTTGTTACCAATAGATTGCAATTAATTTTGTGTAAGAATAACATTACCTTCTATGTAAACCTAATAATAATAACAATGTTCATTATGTTAACAAATTGTAAACTGCAGTGCCTACTTAGTTTATTGCATATTCCTATTCATAACTGGCACTGTTTTGAACTCATTTAATGGCTGTGAAAATGTAGAAGTCATTATTTTGTATTCTTATACTTGGCTTCCATTTTCCCTGAGCCGGAGCATGTTGGGAACACCAACATTTAAATGTAATTTTTTAAGTGTGTCAACACTGTTGTAACTTCCTTTTTTTTTCTGCAGCTTGTTAACGTGCCGTAGGTACGTGTTTTTATACAAATAAAATAATCACTGTGGCAGTGCGAATTAGTGGCGTCTTATTATTGCGAGCGATAAACCAGCCCTACAGTCCACTAGGAATAACCCAAACTTTATACTCAAGTGCCGAACACCTAGGCACGAGCGTGAATCACCGTCAAACTTCCAACCTAAATGTTACTAAGAATTTCCTGCAAAAAAACCAACAACACTTTTGGCACGACACTGGATTTGCCTCAAGACTTCTTGATCAGTAGTCGCATACACTAAACCCTAGAGCAACGAGGCAGTCATAATATATAGACTCCCTATGTGTAATATAAAATTAATAAGGGCCACAGAACACTAGCTACTTTTAGCATCGGCGATCGGCAACTAGTCGCTTTTTAATGACTGCCTTGTTGGTCTAGTGGTTAGCGTATGCGGCTGCTGATCAAGGGGTCTCGGGTTCGATTCCCGGGTCAGACCAAATATTTGTGTGATCCACAAATATTTGTTTCGGAGTCTGGGTGTTTTTCTATGTATAATATGTATGTATTCACAAAAAAAAAAGTATGTTTATGTATTTATATCAGTTTTTTAGTACCCTTAACACAAGCTCTGCTTACTTTGGGACTAGATGATGTTGTGTGTAAGATGTCCAAATAATTTAATTTATTTAAAGCTAAATACGGCTACCGAACGCTCCATACCGCACACTTAAAAACGCCAAACGCGGAGATTGAGTCGCTTTTTAGAAGCGCGACACAGCAGCTGAACGCTACTCTCCGCACACATTCGGATGCCGGTAGCATCGATTTGGCATCTGAACAGTCGCTAAAACGCGCGTTTCCGATACCGCGATCGAACGCAGGAAGTCGCTAAAACGCGATGCAGCATCGATGCAGTCGCCAAATCGCCGATCGCCGATGCTAAAAGTAGCTAGTGTGCTGTGGCCCTAAACGAGGCCAGGATTTGTTTTTCTCATTCGAAAAGCTAAAAATTTTTTTAAATAATTTCGTAAAGAAGTCCTAATATCTATGTTTTACCATTGCATTCAAACTTTCTAGTGTAATGAGTTTTTTGAAGACCAGTTCGTTTTTGTTTAGATTTCCCGCGAGGAATCATTGCTGCGATGGTTTTCATGTTACATGAGAAATCTGTCAGCTTTCGTGCTTAACTTTTAGCTTTCATTTTTTAAAAATAAAATAGTCGCCAAAAAAAAATTTTTTTTGGTACATCTTACACACAACGCCATCTCTTCCCACATTAAGCAGAGCTTGTATTATGGATACTAGACACCTGATATAAATTTATAAAAATACTTTTCTTTCTGTAAATACATACATATAATATAGAAAAGACCCAATCACACACACATAAATATTTGGTCTGACCAGGAAATCGAACCCGAGACCTCAAGCACAGCAGTCCAATACGCTGCTACCACTGCATCAGCTTTCTCATTGCGTCTTTTTAAATCTTTTTTCAGGGAGAAATCTTCACACACACACAGTTTAGACACACATACATAAACAATCGCCAATTACTATGAACTCACACATACATTGTATAACAAAAACAACTAAATTTCACACATACATAAACCCATTATAATATTATATCTTAACACTGTAATGCATATGCCCATTGGGGTTTATGCTTATTGGGGTTGAAATCTCATCACTTCAAAACGACTGAACAAACACTGATGATATTTTCAGCAAATCCCTACTAATATTATAAAAGCGAAAGCAACTCTGTCTGTCTGACTGTCTGTTAAGTTTTCACGCCTAAATTACCAAACCGATTTTGATGAATTTTGGTATAGAAATAGATGGAACCCTGGAAAAGGACATAGGTTACTTTTTACCGCGATAACCGATATACACACTGGCGGGGCAGCTGGCAAAAGCTAGTATAAAATAAGGTAGGTGGAAAAATTTATCTTTGCGATGATAAAGCTCATATGGCTCAGCCCCCCTTAGTTTTTAGATTTCGGTTATTTCCACAGCGTCATGTCGTATGGCATTCTGCTATGGGGCAAGGCAGCTGATATTCAAACAATTTTCATTCTCCAAAAACGTGCAGTGCGTGCGATTTACAAACTAGGTGGACGAGTTTCCCTTAGAGAAAAGTTTAAAGAGATAGGCATTATGACAGTTGCATCACAATATATATTTGCAAACATTATGTTTATAAAACAAAATATGCATTTATATCACAGGAATAGTGACGTTCACTCGGTGAACACGAGACATAAGCATAAATTAGTAGGTCAATATCATAGGCTACATAAAACGCATAATTCATTTATGGGTCTTTCCCTGCGATTTTTTAATAGGTTACCAGCTAGTGTTATGAGTCTATCAGTGGAAAAGTTTAAAAATGTAGTCAAAACTTATCTTATACGTAAAGGTTATTATACAGTTGACGAATTTTTAAATGATAAAGAAAAATGGATTTGACTACTTGCTCCTTATCATTTTATTCTACTGATGTGAATGTTGTTATCACATTGTTTAAGAACATGATTTTACTTTTGTAAGTAAAGATTCTACGTGACTAATAAAGGCCATTCTTCTCTTTCTTTTGATCTTATAATTAATATTTTATATTTAATCTTTCGTTACCAGTAATTTGGCCAATATTTGAGCACATATAGTTTTTACCTTTGTTGTAAGTAGATGCTCCTACTATGTTGTACCCACTGAGGCTGTTGTTTTTTTTTTTAAATTAGCATAAGTTCTAATTTTTAATCACTATAATTTGCATCAGTCCTCTAACATGGTGTATAGTATATTAGTGGCAGCACCTTACCCCCGTATCAGGTTTATTATATTAAACATTAAAACTAACTAACATTGGCGATTTGATAGGAGTGGTCGCGAGTTTTTATTGCCATGTTCTTTTCTCCGGCTCTACCTATTGTTTGCGAACATGGCATAAATGTACATGTAGAATCTTGACCTGTCACAAGAGATGTATTCCATCCTAAGTGAATAAAGAATTTTGAATTTGAATTTGAATTAAATTTTTATTTTTTAGATTTCTATTCTATTCTTGTTTCGTTGCATAATGTCACTCAGTCACATGATCAAAACAAAATATTAGCCAATGAAACAAGAGAATAAAGAAATAGAATATAAAACAAAAAACTTTTGCAATTTTGGCTACGGGCAGATGGCTCACAGCGAAGTGGCCTTAGGTCATCATCATCATCATCAACAGCCTTTAACAGTCCACTGCTGTACATAGGCCTCTCTTTAGAAAGGAGGTTTTGGCCTACTATACCACGCTGGCCAGACGGGTTGGTATAGGGTTGGTTTCAAGTTTTCCTTCTCTTTGCATTAATGTTGTCTTGCGTAGTTTATCCCTTAGTTGCCTTTTACGACACCCGCGGGATGAATAGGGGTGGTGACACTCTGTATTCTTAATCCGCCACCACACGGCCTTAGGTAATTGGATAAAATCACCGAGGGTAAGCAACGACGGCGCAGTCAGTACCTAGATGGGTGACCGTTTGTTTCATGATATGTCATGAGCGTTTCCGTGATTCAGAAATCACGTTAAGCAGTTGGTCCCGGTTGCTATGCTCAACCCTCTTCTGAGAGGAAACCAGTGCCCAGCAGTTAATATTATGGGTTATTGCTGATGATAAAAAAGAAATTTTCTTTGAAAAGGCCAATCTATTATGTATGGTTTATTATCGACTTTCCTAATGACTTCGTCCTTTTACATCTGTTACCAAAGTGAAAAGTAGGCTGTATTCTTAATCTAAAACTAAAGTATCTCCTATGTCTATGCTAAATTTAATTAAAATCGGTGCAGCGGTCTAGCCGTGACAGCGTAACAGACAAAGAGACAAATTAATAGATTTATAATATTTAGTACGGATGGTTGAGGTCCGTTGTCAGTCGCTTCGTGGCAAAAAACTGACGTTCAGGTTAAACTGTGGACTAGTCGACCGTAAATAATCTATTATAGAATATGTATAACTCGTGCGAGCTAAGATGGCACCTGGCTTAAAATGAAACCTGACACTGTTCCCCCGCGTAACGCCCCTCTGTCGTCATGCGAGTAGCGATAGCATCACTATTACCGTCCCATGAATTTTTGCATAATATTTATAGTTTATTAAGTATCAACTAATACCATTTAAATCACTGGACGAATTTATTTAATTAATATATTATTAGGTTCGCTGGGGTAACCCAATTATTATAAAAAAGGTGACTTGATGAGAAAATCCAACATGACGACTGTGAGACGCAATAGTTTCAAATAAAAATAAATACATATTATATTGTGAGACTACAATTAAACGGTTTATCATAACGATTTAAAACGGTATTTTATAACCATATATTCCTACCTAATATCATATAAAATGATATTAGATATTACCTAATATCATTGAAATCACTGCACAAGGAATGCATTCGGGTAAATAATGAATGGAGCCTGCTTCCTATTGGTATGCATGTGTTCTTAACTAGTAAAGTAACACTTAAGATAAAGTAGTATGAAATAATACTTAGCGCAAAATAAATGTTCTAATTTAAAAAAAAAACTAATATATTTAAATATTTTTCATTTTTTATGCACTTCGTACTGTCAACAACTGTCATTTGAGTCAGGTGCCATCTTAGCTCGCACGAGTTATATATATCTATATCATTATAATACATGCGAATGTGAATCTATTCCAAATATTAAAAAAAACTTTCACCAATGGAAAACTACATTATCAGAGAGGAAAATGATATAATTCTTCTTGTCATATGCGAATGGAACTTCAGAGAAAAACTAGCTATACTCTGTCCATTCCTTTATTATCTTTTTGACAGTTATACAAATTTCGGAATTAGTGACGCTCTCACACGTCACCGAATCGGTTTGAAATCAAATTCAATCTATATAATATTCTTTAATTCAGTATTCTAAGTAAATAAAATGTGCACTATTATGATATATAATTGCCCAGAACAAAGAAAACTTCCTAACACAGTCTCTTGAAGGTCGGTTTAGTAAGTGTTATGTGTTTATTCAAATGTATTTTCTCATAACTCATTGTCCTTTATTCTAAGTTTGAACTTAAATTCCAAAATTTCGACTTAGTTCCTTGTAAAGAATCAATCTTGAAGACATGCTATTTTAATTGCCTTTTTATTTTATCAAATTTACAGAAACAATACTTACATGAAGTTAAATTATTTTGATCATAATAATATTATGATAGATCATTTTAATCGTTTAATCAATCTATCGTATTTCAAGAATTGTTTTATAGTTTGTTGTTTTTAGCTATGCACAAGCCACTTCCCTACCCGTCTATAAAGTACGAAATTACTGTAGTACTAATGTAGTAGTACTGTAGTATTTTTTTCGTAATAATTTACGACTAAATACAGGTAATTTATAGGCATGACCTGTCAAAAAACAATAAACGAATGGACAAAGTATAACAAATAAATAGATTGTTGCTACTTTCTACATTAATTATATTATATATATCGGCGCAACACAACATTCAACGAACTACGTCATCGCTGCACGTGTTCTTACTGACGTAAACAACTCGCAACGATCGACCGCCCCACTACAATGCCTATAAAAAGCCGTCCGCTGCAGCGAAGCGATGATTCGTTTGGCTGTGCTCGGACAGCAAACATCTAACTTATTGTGAAATATTCGAAGCTGTGTAATCAATACTAATTTAAAGTAAATTCCGGTTGAAGTAAAGTTTATTTTAAGTTATTTCTGAAAATGAAATACTCCAATAATAATAATAGTAGTGACGTCACTGTTCTTAAAAACATTAACGGGCACATCGTTCCGTCATATATTTTGTACGTTATCAGATATCCATTGAACTTACTATACACAGAATATTATAATTCGATGTATATAAATATCATGCTCATTGTACATATTTGCTTTAGAACATGAGTGATAAATAAGCATGTACATTAAATATTTTGCATCTCAGAAAAGACTGACGAAATATGTGATTCCTATAAATTTATGCTTACAACATACGTACGTACCATATTTCTGAAAATATATTTCATTCCATTTCATTTGCTGGTCGTCAATTTTACATAAATCGTACATTGATATACAAAAAAATATGTAAAACAATTCCTATAAGTAGGCTTACTCTAAAAGAAGTTAAATAAAACAATAGCTTTTTTGCAAACCTTAGATTATGAACAAACTGAAGAGTTATTGAGGCTCCAACAGTAAGCTTATATACGCATAACTACACATACACCTATTTGTAGACACATCACAAAACACATACACACACACAACCCACACACACACAACACATACTAATATTTGTTTCGGAGTCTGGGTGTTTTTCTATGTATAATATGTATGTATTTACAAAAAAAAAAAAGTATGTTTATGTATTTATATCAGTTGTTTAGTACCCATAACACAAGCTCTGCTTACTTTGGGACTAGATGATGTTGTGTGTAAAAGTTGTCCAAATATTTATTATTTATTATTTATTACATACACAACCTACACACATACGCATGCACGCACACACACCGCATTTTATTTTATTTCCACGTTTTAAACCTAAATTCAGAGAAATCTGTTTAAGTAGCAGCAGAACACTAGCTCCCAAGTCACAGGAACACCTAGTTTGGGAGTTAGGGTTACTCTAATTATTAAACTTTTACCTTAAATCTTGTAATTTTATGGTTCTTAAGATATTGTAAAAGGTTATTTATGACAATAAAGATTTTTATTATTTATTATTATTATTTCTCAATATTTATCATAGTTTGTACGTTAAATACATACAAGTGTACAAAACCTAATTAACGCGTATGTAGAATAAATAAACTTTTATTTAGTTTTTTCTTAATGACTGTTGAAGAGTATTTAAAAGAGTTTGACTTTTATAACAAAGATTAAGCGATTGAGCGTATCTCAAAAGTTGATAACCAAAGTATATCAAGTGGCAAAACCTGAGGCAGCAGCTGCTGACTGAATAACATCTCAACGCGTAAATTTTCACCATTTATTGTGCGAGGAATACTCGTATTTTCGCTTCAACTTTTCGTAAAGTAACTTGATACGGTTGAACTATCGGATGGTGAGTTCAACTTACCGTGACGTACATATCGTTTCCCGTAAAACGTTAAAAAAAAATTGTTGGAATTTGAAGTTTTGATATTTTCTGTCGTGAAAGGTTGAAGAGTCGAAAATTGTTTTCAACACTTTAGTGGAGAATATTTTAAGGTTAATATATTTAGTTCGAACTAGCTGTGCCCCCTGTCAGCTCCAGGGGGCACAGTTAGAGCGCAGATTGTAGCTGTTGTATCTTTCAACAACAACCACGGGTAGCTAAGGCAGAAATAAAAGTATCTACCTGCCAGTTGAAAGTCCTGTTCAGCCTTTCTATTTATTAGCCGGAACAAAAAGACTGACAGTAAAAACCATCAAATAAATAGTAACTTGTCTACTCCTGCATCCTATGCAATTTTAAGGGTTCCGTGGTTCCTCTTACACTCGGAATCCACTTGGAACCCTTATAGATTCGTCATGTCCGTCCGTCCGTCCGTCCCGTCCTTGACCTATTGCCCAAACGGTTAGCGCTAGAAATATGAAACTTTACATGAATATGGGTTGTAATTACAAAGTGCTACAATAAAATTATGAAAAATATTTGTACTTGGGGTATGTACTTCTCTACATGTAAAGTGGGGATGTTTTTTTTTCTCGCGTCTGTGTCATCGCGTCGTGTGGGATATCATTGAATAGGTCTTAGGCCCCTTTTTTTTTCTAATAACAGGGCGGCCTCCACCCTCTAAAAGCTAAGCGGCTGGCTCAAAAATCTAAAAAAAAACATGACAATAGCCCATATTTTGAACTTTCAAGGAAAACTATAGCGGTTTTGATAACTTTTTATTATAGGAGTTGTAGGGGCCTAACTTGTAAAATACACTCACTTGGAAAACTTCGGACAAAAATAAAGTAATAATAAGTAAACATAGTAATTATCTATTGGACATGATTTAAATCTACCTACCATTATAGTTCACTACAGAACCCTATTCAATGCGTGGCCTGACATGCACTTGGACAATTTTTTGTCCAAAAAAGCTTCCAAAATGACCACTCTGCCTAATGGAAAGTTTAGGGGTAGCTATTAATTTGTTAATCCTTATTAACAATATAAATGCCAAATTTATTGTTTTTGTCTAACTGTTACGATTTTACAGCTAAACTATTACATCGATTTATATCTTTTTTATAAGAAGGCACTTTGATTGTCGAGACATTGCACAGGCTACTTTTTCCCGCGTTAACCGATTTACAAACAATTGGAACCACGGGCAAAGGCTAGATAATAATTTATTTATTTTGCACTTTTACTTTTCAATTACTAACCGATCTTGCACTATGCACCATCACATTTTTATTAGCAACGTCTAGACTTAAATCCATTAAAATGAAATTCCAAAATAAATTCATCCGAGAAATTCTGTCACTAATAACTTAAATGTTCGTTTAAGTTAAAAATCTCCAAATGTTATATCAACCATATAAATAAATCTAAGTGAGTTCGCGTCGAGAGAATATTGTCGAAGTCGACATGTTGTCGCTAGATGTTAAGTTGCATTGCAATATAGACCGCAGGGCTTGCACATAAGAAGTACTTTGATTATGAAATTATTATTAACATTTATACCTGTTTATTGCGGCTTATCATGTTGTTAAAGCTCAAATTTTGTGTAGGTATCAGTTTGGACTTTTAAGTGCATTTGTGCCAAAATCATCAGTATCATTTTCGTCCTTCGTTCTTAATAAGATCGAATTTAAAATAATAAAAATATCATTGTCTCATTTTTAAGTAGTAATATACTAATTTAAGAAAAAATGCAATTGAAATATTTTGATTTACTTACACATTCCTTTATAAAAGAAAAGGAGAATATAGTACGTATTAAAAATATTAACTTAATTTAATGTAAAGAGAAAAAGTTTTTTTTTAATGATTTGGAGCTTGCCTTTAGGGTTATGTGGTTCACGTCTCGGAACCAAGGAAAAAATTACGCGTATAGTGTGGATGATTGTTTTCTCCCATCTACCCCATCGTGTGGGGTATCATTAGATAGGTCATGCTTAACTACAATGCGCATTCTTTGTTAAATCAGGGCATGAACCTCCTCTAAAAGCTCAACGGATACATCGTAAAATCTAAAAAAGAAACGTTATTATAGATCCAATAATGAACTTGAAAAAAACTAAAACAAATCTTATTAGTTTACGAGATATCTATAACTCCTAAACTAATAATTTAAAAATTATAAAAACCTTTTGGTTTCAGTTGTAAAATACGCTGACTAGGAAAACTTTGTAAAAAAATATATTGAGTAAACATAACAATTATCTATTGGACACGATTTTAAACACACATGCCGATATGAATGACTAGGAAACCGTTTGTAAATATTTATTATTTATTATTATCAACTGCCAACCCTATTTTATTTTTAAAGTTTGACACAAAAATACAGTCCATGCCAGCTGTCCGAATATGGAATATTATTCGAGTTTGCTTAAGTTAACTCTGCGTTGTTTTGATTTTAAACTTTACACAATTTTTCGTGAATATATTGTGAAAATACTTGTTAAAAGTGTCGTAGAAATATGACTGTACTGAAATACAGTTTAAAATATTTTTTCTTTTTCATTACTACCTATAATGCAGTTTGTTTTCTTTATAAATAAATCAATCAATAAGAAATAAAAAGGGTTAAGACCATACGTCCCAACCCTGACCGAGTGCGGGTCGAGGACTGGCAAGATATAATGTGGCTACTTAGTCTTGTTGTTGGATGTTTTAAAGTCGCCCGAAGGCCTCCAACTAAGCTTCACGACTGTTGTATTACTTCAACAACCGGGACCGACTGCTTAACGTGGCCTAAGAATCACGGAAACGCTTACCTATAACATTTCATGCCACAAACGGTCACCCATCTAGATACTGACCGCGCCATCGTTGCTTACCGCCTTTGGTTATTGTTTCCAATCACCTAGGGCAACTTGGTTAATAGCACTTCATTGTATTCAATAATATGTGTGCCTGTGTTAATTAAAATAAAAACGTATGATTTTTCGCCATCCTTAATAACAATAAGTACAGTTTTTTTTTAAAATCAGGACCAAATACGAGGACATCAATATAGTTTGGTATTTCACTTAGAATAGAAATTAATAAATAACGTACTTACTGCCTTGTTGGTCTAGTGGTTAGCGTATGCGGCTACTGATCAAGAGGTCTCAGGTTCAATATGAAACTTTAGATTGATATGTGTTTTTATCACGTCCGCAAAAGGCTGAAATAAAATGACAAAACATATTTTCATTAGTGTTCCTCCCCTACACGTAACATGGGGATGATTATTTTGTGGGATATCCTATCGTTTTGGGTATCATTAGATAGATATTTAGAAAACATTGAGACATTGATCATTGGATTTTTTGATTAAGGTATCCATTTGCGAGTTATTCAACGTTTTATAGTGTTGCACAATAAAATAAATAAATAAATATTTCGGACATCTTACACACAACATCATCTAGTCCCAAACTAAGCAAAGCATTTGATTGACTCGGGCCCAAATAACTGGATTGAGTTCCATAACCCACAGATAATTACGACAGAACGCCACTACATACCTAGATTGGTCAGGGAAGCCATTTAAATTACTAAATACAAGAATTTCAATCGTGAGGATGGGTTTCAATTGTCAAATGTCTGGAATCCTGTGATTCGAATGACATGATGTGAACAAACTATAGTTTCGCGATCGGATACTGTTAGTGTTGTGTGTCGAGAACAGTTACGAGTGAGTAGTGAGTTAGTGACCAGTGGTACCGGGGACGATCGTAGAAAAAGACTGCGAAAGAGGGTAGACCGATATATCTGCCAATAACATCCCACCCGCAAGATCTTCAGTTACTCCGTGATCATGGCGCTTGCAACAGTGCCGAAATATCGGATACTCACCAACAAAAAGGTACATGGTAGCAATCCCGCACATTTCTGTTTTAATAAGCAGAGCTTGTATTATGGTTACTAAACAACTGATATAAATACATTTTTTTTTTGTAAATATATACATATTATACTTTTAGGGTCGAAAGTGAAGTCAAAACAAAAATATAATTGTCTGTCTATAATTGTCTAATTTTCTGTTCCAATTCGTAGATCCTATGGAGAAGAACAGACAAGAAACTCCATGGACGCTCTTTCTCAACATTGTTTTTACAATTATTAATTATTACAGTACTTACACAAGAAATCAACTTTTATTAGTATTTGAATAGAAATAGTTACATTAGATTTCCAACTGTAACAAGTTAATCACTTACAATACTCGCAGTTCTTACTTAACAATTTGATAATAACAATGTAACAATATGGTAAAGACCACAATAACGTTCCTTCAAAGTTATTACCACGACGAGCGCCGAACAAGAAATGTGTTAAGCACAGTCGCGCGCCGCCTTTTATACCCTAACTTATGAAATATCTAATAATACATATAAAAAGCCCAGACTCCGAAACAAATATTTGTAGATCACACAAATATTTGATCCGACCCGAAAACGCGACCTCTTGATCAGCAGCCGCATACGACCAGACTAACGAGGCAGACAAAATATGTTTGAAGGATATAAAATATTGTTACGTAGACGAAGCGGGGGTTGCCAATTAATCACGCTCAAATTTATCATAACCCCACACTATTATAATTATCAAAGCAGTCCAATCTCTTAATATTTTGAGCAGTATTTAATCGAGTAACAAAAGCAATGTTGGTTTGTAACAGCTCTGGTTAGCTTCAAGCTTAAACGCTTTTGTCTGAGGTAGACCTACGCTTTGTATTGTATCTTAGAAGCCATTTATTGGCCACTAGACTAATCCTGGTCTTAAGGCGGTAAGCTAATAGCTTGGTTTTACTTATGACTTTGACTCGAGAAACTGAAGCAATGTCAGTATTGCTTCAGTTTCTCGAGTCTAAATTAATATAAAGTAAATCTTTAATTGATATGTATTTTTAAATGACTTCAAAAAAAAGGAGGAGGTTCTCAATTCGTCGGAATCTTTTTTTTTTTTATGTATGTGCAGCGATAATTTCGTCGTTTATGAACCGTTTTTAAAAATTATTTTTGCATTGGAATGGGCGTAGCTTACAGGTGGTCCCATAGTCACAATATTGAGATCTGATGATGGGATCCCAAGGAAATCGAGGGAACTCCTCAAATATCATAAGCACAATTGTTGCGATTTGGGTACTCGGAATAGTTTTTCATTGAAGTCGGTTCCTTTTTGTTAAAATTATTATATTTTTTTAAGCCAGTAATAGTGACTCTACGAGTACTCTGCTTAATAGAAACCATGATACATGAACACACTAGAGATCTTTTGACTGCGATGATGCTGTTTAGACATTGGTGGAGGTGATGTGTTGTTGGTAATATTATGTGTTATTATTGCTTTCTTATATTTTCACTTTTAAATGACTTTTTCGTATTTTTCTTTTGTTATTTTTTGTTAATGTGTTTATTAGATTTTTTGTTATGCATGTTAAGTATAGGGCTGAGGGAAATGTGTAGACGAAAATCTTGGGTATTGAAGTTGAAAGGTTCAAGGAAAGATAAACATAAGAAAAGTTGGATGCATTGTGTGAAAAAATTGATAAGTGATAAAGTAGAATGGTAGGTAGGTAGGTAGGTAGGTAGTAGTAGGCCAAAACCTCCTTTTTAAGGCGAGGCCTATGTCCAGCAGTGGACTGTTAAAGGCTGTTGATGATGATGATGAGTAGAATGGAAGGATAAAAAATCATCGACGATAATTTATAGTTAAATTTACATTACATACAATTGTTGCCATTGTTGACATTTTTTAAATTATTATCTTTAATTAATATAGTTATCACTGAAATTGTAATAATCGCTTCTATATATGTCTTTTGCATTCAAGAATATTGTCTAGACTTAAAAACAGACTGTGATCCCTGAGTTTGTTTCGTCCTTTCTTCTCAGGGCTAGTCCAGTTAGGAAAGGCCGAACTCATCTGCTCCATAAAAAGTATAACTTGCAAAAGTGTTTATGTAACCTAATTGCAGAATAAATGATTTCATGGCATTTCATTTAATTTCATTTTATTTCATTTCATTTCATTTTATTTCATCATCATCATCAACAGCCCTCAACAGTCCACTGCTGGACATAGGCCACTCCTTAGAAATTAGGTTTTGGCCTACTATACCACGCTGGCCAGACGGTTTGGTTACAAGTTTTCCTTCTCTTTGCATTGATGTTATCTCGCGTAGTTTATCCCTAAATAAAAAGTACTTGCCCCAAATAAAATTTGGATATGATGATTTTTATTTATTTTATTATAGCACTGTAGTGCGTAGTACGGTGCGAAGATGAGATTTACTATTTCGAGAATGTCACTTGAAAACCCGCGATTCAAAGACATGTTATAAGATTTAGCTGAGATAGTAACCCGTTTTGATCTACTATACTACGTTGGCCAGGACGGACACTTTTAACGTGCATGTCTTGCTACATCGTTCTCACATAATGTACCATCTCAACATGAATGATGTAACCAAGATTTTGTAAAAAACATTTTGATTTAAAAGAGTGTCCATGGAGTTTCTTCCCCGTTCTTCTCCATAGAGATCTACGCTAGGGAATGGGCAACTACAGTACTTTCACAGTTTTTATGTCTTGTGACTGGGACTGTAGCTACATTTAATTTTCATTTTTGTTTCGACAATTCAAAAGTGGCTGTAACTGGCCTACTTGAAATAAATGCTTTGATTTGAATTGATTTGGTGTATGGATTCTTTCAAATTCCTCCTCTTGAAAGGGCTGTTGGGCTGTTTAGTTTGCCCTCATAGTCGCTTCTTATGACATCCATGAGTGCCATGTGTGTCGTAAGAAGCGACTAGTGTTAGTGGGACTCCCTTTTTTTAATCCATCAACAAACGGAGACTTAAAATTACTTGTAAACCCAATTGATCTTTATAATTAGCTAACTAATGAAAGTAGATTCACCTCTAATCTGATCACCAGAACCTCATTCTAATCCACGTGTTTCTTGCATCAAAGGCTCGCTATCAAATTATACCCAAATCAACTAAAACCACAATCGTTAATGGTGATCCAACGTCCTAGTCAAACACCATATCATTTACGCAAACCATGACAATGGCTACGTCGAAATTAACAGGTTTAATACTGACTATTGAAGCAATGCACTTGAATCATTTACGCTTCTCATGATAATAAAAAACAATTTATAACCTGAGCTTAGCGGTGTAAGCTCAGGTCTCTATGCAGGAGAGGGTTAAGCCCACCGAGTGTGGGTTGTGGACTGGTAAGACAACGTTTTGGCTACGTAGTCCTGCAGTTGGATTTTTTTATCTTTTTAGTATATATGTATTTACAAAAAAAGTATATATGTATTTATATTAATCGTCTAATACCCATAGTACAAGCTCTGCTTGGTTTGGGACTAGACGGCGTTGTGTGTCAGATCTACTAAGCTTCACGACTGTTAATTTTGATAACTTCCGAGACTGACTGATTAACGAGACCTCCGAATCAAAGAGTCGTCATATCAAGATACAATTCTGTTGCTGACCGCGCCGCGTCGTTGCTTATTGCTGTGCTTAAGTCTCGGGTTCGATACTAAGGTCGGACCAAATGAAGTTGTTTTTTTTTAAGTATGTATTTAAAAATAGCATCATCATCAACAGCCTTTAACAGTCCACTGCTGGACATATGCCTCTCCTTAGAAAGGAGGTTTTGGCCTACTATGCCACGCTGGCCAGACGGGTTGGTATAGGGTTGGTTTCAAGTTTTCCTTCTCTTTGCATTGATGTTGTCTTGCGTAGTTTATCCCTTAGTCGCCTTTTACGACACCCACGTGGGATGAATAGGGGTGGTGACACTTTGTATTCTTAATCCGTCACCATACGGTCAAAAATAGCATCGTTATGTATTTATCAGTTGTCTAGTAACCATAATTCAAGCTAAGCAGTTAGTTTGGGACTAGATGACGTTGTGTGTAAAATATCAGATCACTTAATAATAATAGCTTTATACTCTTTTGTACATCGGCGGACTTAATCTTTAGAGTGTTCTTTAACCAGAGCTTTGGGTGGTGTAGATAACTTGTCAGGTAGGCGCATATTGTTTACATACTAAAACTCTTTCTTAAAGGGACTCCTTTTAATAATATATTTTTGTTATCATATTATATTTTTAAGGCTTTTAGTTTTAGGTTCATAGTTCCCTAAATTATGTTTATGAAATTTAAATTAATTTGTAAGGAATACAATTAGATTGTTATGTAAATTATTGATATTGTATTCTTAAACAACTACTTACGTTAGAAGTTTGACTTACACTACTGTTAAGAACGATGTTTCACAATCTAATGCTTAGGTAAATTAAATAAAAGCAGCCAAGTGTGAGTCGGACTCGCTCATGAAAGGTTCCGTAGTTTTATCATTCTCTTAATTTAGAAGTTACAGTGGTAGGGACACATTTTACCACTTTGGAAGTGTCTCTCGCGCAAATTATTCAGTTCAGATAAAATGCAATTAGAAACCGCAATATCATTTTTTAAGACCCATCTGTAGATAGCCCACACGTATGGGTATGATAAAAAAATGTTTTTGAGTTTCAGTTCTAAGTATAGGGAACCCTATAGGTATATAGGTTTATAGGTAGTAGAGCCACGCTGATTTCAGCACGAATGGGCCGGCTCGACCCGGCCAGTACTACCCTCACACAGAAGACCATCCTAATAATGCCAGCAATCTTGCTGTCGTATTTCGTTGGTGAGTGTGAGACCGGAGGCCCAATCATTCTGCATCATTCTCCCGCCCTTTGAAGGCCGGGAGAATGATGCAGAATAATCAAACTAGGCTGCCATGGTAAGGGTCACCATGCTACATTGTCTACCCTCACAATAAACATGGTGACCCCTACTTCTGGATACTACTCATGCTTTCCATCAGGCAGAGTAAAGTCACTTTGGCAGGCTTAAATATATAAAAAAATAAAAAATAAAAAAAAACCCTCAAAGTTATTGTTTTTTATTCTATTTTTGTGTTAAAATCTTAATGCGGTTAACAGAATACATCTACTTAATACCTAAGCGTACTAACGTGTATGGGACGCGGTCGTGGGAACACATACTGCCCCGTATATTGAACAACATACCTATCGAAACCCGTAGCAAGATGAATAAAAAAAACTGTAAAACTGTTTTGATAAAGCATTTACTGTCTAGCTGATACTCAACTAGGTATATATAATAATAATATATAACATTATTTATGTTTTACAGATATGTAATTTATTTGTAACCGAGATGTGTCTGATATACCACGGATAAACTCTTGATGGTTTGTGTGGTATATAATGGATAACTGTATGCATGTATGAATTTTATATTAGACAATAAATAAAAAAAAAAAAACTTAGCAAGTTTCTACAGTATAGTTCTTATAGTTTTGGAGAAAAGAGGCTGTGACATACGGACGGACAGAGAGACAGACATGACGAATCTATAAGGGTTCCTTTTTTTGCCATTTGGCTACGGACCCCTAAAAACGTAAGCTTATAATTTTTTTCATTTATTCCACAATCGTTAAGTTTCATAAACCACACGTGTTTTATTTATGTAGTTGTTTGAATATCATATGAATGAAAAACATTCTATGAAAAAATTGTATCGAGAATAACTATGTGTGTCACCTATGCAGGATGCGTTTCTATTGACATCAGTATAGTGTGGTGACGAGGGCTTTTATTACGTATACAGATAGAAAGTGGGACAACTATTGCGATACTTTCTTAAAAAAAGAAATGAAACTTTGGGATGTGATCTTATTATTTACTTCAGCCAACTGCCGACCATTGCTGAATAAAGGCCCATCTCAAAGAGCGCCAATCATCCAGGTTATAGGCAGCCCGCATATCTTGAAGTTATCCGTCCATTTTAGTCGATCGTAAGTCACCACGTGATGTGCGAGTCGCCCATGAAGGGTTCCGTAGCAGCAAGTAACATCATATAAAAGTTTTTGTAGTTCCTTGTAACTTTCATCAATGTTTTAAT
Organism: Phragmatobia fuliginosa; assembly: GCA_932526445.1. NCBI lineage: Eukaryota > Metazoa > Arthropoda > Insecta > Lepidoptera > Erebidae > Phragmatobia > Phragmatobia fuliginosa. The sequence goes on along the minus strand of OW052081.1, from coordinate 12,064,064 downwards.
AATAGTGTACTGATTGAATGAAACGTAGGTTGCGGTTTATGATTTATCACGTATTAAAAAAAACTGCTTACTAGATCTCGTTCAAACTAATTTTCGTTGGAAGTTTGCATGATAATGTACATCATATGTTTTTTTTAGTTTTATCATTCTCTTATTTTAGAAGTTACAGGGGGGAGGGGCACATTTATCACTTTGGAAGTGTCTCTCGTGCAAACTATTATTAGAAAAAAAATATATTAGAAACCTCAATATCATTTTTGAAGACCTATCTATAGATAGACCCCACGCGTATGGTTTCGATGAAAAAAAAAAAGTTTAGTTTCAGTTCTAAGTATGGGGACCCCCAAAATTTATTATACTAACTATATTAAACCTATTTTTTCAGACATATTTTTCAATTTCCAAAGTAAATCGGCAAGAATTCTTTATAATATTAATCATTCAAAATAAATTCTGAATTCTCTTGTATCCCAATTTTTCCATTAACCTCGATAATGTTGTGTATTCCACTCTGGAATGCGCTCCCTCCCAAAATCAGGATGTCCTTAAACCGCTGTACATTCAAAATAAAAGTGCGTGAACTTTTACATAGTGAATTGGCTGTACAATCACAACGCTAGTAAAATTATTTTCATGTCAGTGTATTTTATATCTAAAATTCTCGTGTCACAATGTTCGTTCCCATACTCCTCCGAAACGGCTTGACCGATTCTTATGATTTATGCATATTCAGTAAGTCTGAGAATCGGCCAACATCTATTTTTTTCCCCTAGGACGCGAGCGAAGCCGCGGGCATCAGCTAGTATTCATATATATTTATGTATGTTGAGTAAATATGTAGTAGTATATTTATGTATGTATATTGTAATATAATATATGTAGTAGTATGTTTATGTATATCGTAATATCGCCATTTTAATTTATTCTAAAGTAAAATCATCTCTCATTTACATAACTTATCGGACTCTAATAAATATGTATTACACATATTTTATATATGTGCACCTACTACATTGTATTTCTGCATCACCGGAAGGTTGACTGGGAGAAAATACCTCATGACATTAAGTCCGACTCTGTACAACATGAGCAATAAGTATTAAATCCCTACTAATATTATAAATGCGAAAGTAACTCTGTCTGTCTGTTACGCTTTCACGCCTAAACCGCTGAACCGATTTTGATCAATTTTAGTATAGAGATATATGGGACCTCGAGAAAGGACATAGGCAACTTTTTACCGCAACACACTCGCGGGCGGAGCCGCGGGCAAAAGCTAGTAATATTATAAATGCGAAAGTAACTCTGTCTGTCTGTTACGCTTTCACGCCTAAACCGATTAACCGATTTTGATCAATTATAGTATAGAGATATATGGGAACTCGAGAAAGGACATAGGCAACTTTTTACCGCGACACACTCGCGGGCGGAGCCGCGGGAAAAAGCTAGTAATATTATAAATGCGAAAGTAACTCTGTCTGTCTTTTACAGCGATAAACGACATACACGCGGGCGGAGCCGCGGGTGAAAGCTAGTAAATAAATAAATTTAGAAATTTCAATAACAAAAATCTACAAATACCCACAAATACTTCCATACGTATTAGGTCGATTACAACCAACTAGTTTGAAATATTTCCTCGTTAAAACCGTGCAACATTGACACGCGTCACTCGATAACGATGCGTCAGATCGGTGCATTCAAAACTTTGTGTACATCAACTTGTGTATGTATGTGTCTGTGTGTTTGAGCGTACGTGAAGAGTGTGATTGATGTTTCAGTTTTGACGCGAGGTATCAAACTGAAAAATCAAACTGAATTCTACTTTTCAGTTTGTGTTGCAAAACCCAAGTTGGAACGAATTCTAATATAGCAAGTTTTACTGAAAAATTATATATAGTGTATTTATGTAAAAATAAATATTTTGGACATTTTACACACAACGCCATTTAGTTCCTAACAAAGCACAGTTTTAAATCAGGGTACAATAGTAATATAAATACATATGTATTTATGTTTCTTGTCCTATCCTGTCTCGCTGGGGACTTTAAAAACATTAATAAAACGGACACAAAGAACACCCAGGCTCAGAACAACAATTTGTGAATCACTCAAAGTGTTACTCTATGTGGGATTTGAACCCGCGATACTTGGCGCAGTTGAGCGACCGCTTAAACCGCTAGGCCAACCGTGCAGCGTCTAAATAGAATATATTCATAATGCAAACTTTATCTTTTACAAAAAATAAAGATAAATATTTTGGTAGTTTTACAGAATAAAAACTCAAAACTGTACTCAGACTATAATCCGTCAAGTGAGTAAACTAATCGCTTAGCTAAAGTGAGATAGATTATGTTCACAACAAACTAAAGTACTTAGAACCAGAAGAGGGCGAGTAGGGGTTACAAAATACCTCAACCTAGAAATCTTTGAGCGATTACTTACAAGTTCTGAGTACGTTAGTGTCAAATACAAGAAGTTTAGGTCTTCTACAAACTTTCAATAAGGAGAAAACTTGCTAAAATGTATTTATGATATTTTTTACTCTGTCTATTGACAAGCATGTGTAGAAGCCACGAATAGTGGACTGCCTTGTTGGTTCAGCGATTAGCGTATGCGGCTGCCAATCAAGAGGTCTCGGGTTCGATTCCCGGGTCGGACCAAATATTTGTGTGATCCACAAGTATTTGTTTCGGAGTCTGTGTGTTTTCTATGTATAATATGTATGTTTTTAAAAAAAAAGTATGTTTATGTATTTATATCAGTTGTTTAATACCCATAATACAAACTTTGCTTAGTTTGGGACTAGATAATGTTGTGTGTAAAATGTCCGTAATATAATATTTATTTATTTATTATTTACCTTACTCATTTTAGTCCGTGTGGTGACGGATTAAGAATATAGTGTCACCACCCCTATTCATACCGCGAGTGTAGCAAAATGCGACTAAGGGATAAACTACGCAAGACAACATCAATGCAAAGAGAAGGAAACTTGAAACCAACCCTATACCAACCCGTCTGGCCAGCGTGGTATAGTAGGCCAATACCACATTTTCAAGGAGAGGCCTATGTCCAGCAGTGGACTGTTAAAGGCTGTTGATGATGATACTTATTTTTAATGCAGAAAATGTAGTGTCGTGACCTAAATACATCTGGTTGCGTACTAACGACATTCGACATCCTGGACGCTGTCATTTTAGATTATTCTTCTGTAGGACGGTAGTACCGCCCTGGTTAGACCTGAAAGTTCGTGCATTATTCTTCCATTTTTTTTTACAATATAAGGGATAAACGATGCAGTCAAATCACTTGATGGTAAGTGTTTACGGACATCCATCCACTTTCAACTAAAGAATTGACATGTGAGTCACCGTTCTTTAAGTAGAACAAAAAACTATAACCGGACTATAGAAAACCTTTGAATAAAATTTATATAGCCGATGTCAAATGCCTATTAACAAGCTTTGCATTGAAGCTTCTAACTTTTTGTGATTAATTCCGTAACGATTTCTAAATGGGTTGTGCTTTTGTGTTTCGTTGGAAACTATGGTACCCAAAATACAATGATGCAGAAATACCTCATAGTGTGGATTACCGTACTGCATTGTGTGCACTCACAATGCGGATGGTGACCACAACTCTTCATTTTTAGGGTTCCGTAGCCAAATTTAAAAAAACGGAACCCTTATAGATTCGTCATGTCTGTCTGTCTGTATGTCCGTCCGTATGTCACAGCCAATATTTTCCGAAACTATAAGAGCTATACTGTTGAAACCTTGTAAGTAGGTGTATTCGGTGAACCGCATTATGATTTTCATACAAAAATATAAAAAGAAAAATACATTTATGGGTGGTGGTGTGGTGTAGTAATTTATACATGGAACTGAATCTCAAAAATATTTTTTTCGTCATACGCATACGTGTGGATCTATGGATTGGTCTTCAAATATGATAATGAGGTTTCTATCAACATTTTTTTCTAAACTGAATAGTTTGCGCGAGAGACACTTCCAAAGTGTTGAAATGTGTCCCCCCCTGTAACTTCTAAAATAAGGAAGTGATAAAACTAAAAAAAGTAAATGATGTACATTACTATGTAAACTTTCAACGAAAATTAGATTGAATGAGATCTAGTAGGCAGTTTTTTTTAATATGTCATAAATCATAAACCACAATTTACCTTCCATTCAATCAATTCACTATTATTACTTATACTTTGCCATCAGATAGGGTAGAGTCACTTTGGTACAGTGACCCTACAATGTCTGAAAGGGCTCATACATATAAAAATACTGAGTATACTAAGGGTCGAAAGATGATTTCCTTCTTTCAAAAATTCTGTCATAACCATCAGTTCATCATTTATCTTAAACGTCAAGCAAACTCACAGTGTGCGGTATACCTTATATATTTCTTAATCAAACATCGTGTAAGCACTCGAGTCTCTCAGTTTTTCCCACGTCCACGGCCACGCGTGTGTCAAAAACATGTTAACTTCACTGAGTTTACTTAACAACATTTTTTTTCATATTGAGTCATGTGACCATGAATTTCGGACATTTTGATGCGATTGAAGATATTTGTTTTTGCTTAATATTGAAAAAGCGGCCAAGTGCGAGTCGGACTCGCCCATGAAGGGTTCCGTACCAGCAAGTAACATCATATAAAAGTTCTTGTAGTTCGTTGTAACTTTCATCGATGTTTTTATACTAGTGTATTGATTGGATGAAAGGTATATTGCGTGTTACGATTTATGACGTATAAAAGAAAAACTACTAACTAAATCTCGTTCAAATCAATTTTCGTTGGTAGTTTACATGGTAATATACAACATATATTTTTTTAGTTTTATCACTCTCTTACTTGAGAAGTTAGAGGGGGGGGACACACATTTTTCCACTTTGGAAGTGTCTCTCGCGCAAACTATTCAGTTTAGAAAAAAATGATATTAGAAACCTCAACATCATTCTTGAAGACCTATCCATAGATACCCCACAAGTATAGAATTGATGAAAAAAAAATTTTGAGTTTCAGTTCCAAGTATGGGGACCCCCAAAATGTATTGTTTTTTTTCTATTTTTATATAAAAATCTTAATGCGGTTCACAGAATACATCGACTGACCAAATTTCAACAGTATAGCTCTTATAGTTTCGGAAATAATTGGCTGTGACATACGGACGGACAGACAGACAGACAGACAGACTTGACGAATCTATAAGGGTTCCGTTTTTTGCCATTTGGCTACGGAACCCTAATAGATGGCGCTCTTTGGAGGAGGTCTTCGAACAACAGTACACGACAATAGATTGATTTGATTGCCTTGTTGTTCTAGTGGTTAGCGTATGCGGTTGCTGATCAAGAGGTCTCGGGTTCGAATCCCGGGTCCGAACAAATTTTTGTGTGATTAGCAACTATTTGTTTTTCAGTCTGGGTGTTTTATATGTTTAATATGAATGTATTAACAAAAAAATTGTTTTAATGAATTTATATCAGTTGTCTAGTTCCCATAATATCAAATTAGATGGCGTTTTGTGTAAGATGTCCGAATTTTATTATTATTATTATTATTTAGGTAAATCATGTTGAGTGGAAAGAAAAAACGATATTACTTTATCTCTTTTTTATATTAATGAGGTAGCAAAATACGGATGGCATAAAATTACTGTAAACAATAGGTATATTTTATTAATACTACAAAATATGGTTTAATTTAAACCCAACTTTTCAGTACAGTACATAATTTTAATGAAAAGTGAGAGTCGATAACAGCCACTGTTTTTTGTCTATAATTTATTGTAAGCTCAATTGAGGCTTATCAATGATTACTAACTTAATCCAAACTATTTAGGATTACATTACACGCCTTATAATGCCTTCGGAGCGCCCATTCAAAAATATATACTTTTGAGTTTTATAGAAAGGATTTAGAAGTTTGAGAATTTACTAATTATGCTAGCCAAAAGTCATGAAAGGTACCTAAATAACAAAAAGAACAAAGGTACCTGATCTAATGCTGACACTTAAATAATTTAATACTTCTGTAGCAATCACTCCAACAAATAGGCAACATTTTGAAATAATAAGGAAAGTGGATACAAAAAATATTCCACCTACGTGGTGACCCTACCTTACATTTCCACCGGAAACATCAATCAATTCTATAATGACATCCCGAGTAACAGAAAAACACCGCGAGAGAGCGCTCGTTTATTTTTTATTACATCTCCTTAACAAGTTTCACATATTTTCAGTAATGAACCGGCTTTTATAGGTGAATAAAATTTATTTCCTGTTCCAAAATAGAATGCGGGTATGAAAATAGAAAAAGTTCAAGTTACATGAAACCATGTATGAAAAGTAACACCAAACCATAGTTTATTTCAAGAACAGTACAGTGTTAGATGCATTATCTAAAATACATTATAATTTTGGTTGTACTATTTCTGAGAAGACATACAACGCCATCTAGTATTAAAGTAGAAAGAGTTTGTACTAAGAGTAATGAACAACTGATATTAAATCTCTCTCTCCTTAGTGAACGATGTTGCATTTCCGTTGGTTAATAAGGCTCTGCGAGAGCGCATGGCATTTCGGGAACTCTGGTCAGTTCAGTCAATCTTTTGTGACACTATGTGATTCGTAAATTGTTAGACACAAATTATTTCATTTCATTTCTACAAACTTAAAAAAAACGAAAAAAAAGTCAAAGGATATCAAAAATATTAGCTTTCCATAATATTAACTTTTCATGTTTACGTTATAGTGACTTCCACATACAATTCAACAAAACATACAAACAGCGCCATCTATCGAAGATACAACGAACTGCGGAATAATAGACTACTCACAGTGACCTCTAATCCTAAGTCGCGATATAGAGAATCTCGCACAGATTAGCGTATACACAACTGCAAACATCAACCGTTGGGCCTTAGCTCGCCAGGTGATCACCTTGCCTGGTCAGATGATTATCCTTTTGTATTGGAGAGACACAAAAGCCCACTCCCTCCACAGTTAAAAAAACACATCGTTTTCCGGTACGCGTTCGCCACTGCAGAACTTTTGGACCCCAGTAGCCATCCTAGCTGCTGGAAGCAGTCGGATGAGAATAACACAGGACAATGATGATATTTCTTTTTTGTGATTTTTCTATTTTTTCTATTTGAACTGATATCATGCCTTCTGAAAATAATATAAATTACGAATATTGAAAATCATAATAATTGTTGTAAAAAATTGTGTTACCTAAAACTGTGAAAGTACCCTAGAAAAAAAGATTTTTGAAAAGGCTGGAAAAAATTGTAAACGATCTATTTTTATTTTTGTTAATTTTGACTTAGAACCTATTTTCAACACCTCAAAATACTAAATAGGACAAGATAAACGTGATTTAACTGAATCTCTTTTAGTAATCTAGAAAATTTTAAGATAAATAGCACTCGAAACATAAACCAGCCAAGTGGCAAGGAAAATATGGAGCCAAGAAAATAAGTCTACAGTGTCTACGGCGTAGACACGCTACGTTGGCTACAGCATCGTAGCAAATCCGGCATCGCTTTACCCGTTCGTTACTTGGATATGAATATATTTATTTTATTTTTGCATTTGAAACAAAACTGAGAAGAATTGATGTTAAACTAGATCGAGTTTGAGATAAGGACGTGTTTACATATGTACAAAAATTAAATAGTCAGTTATTAACTATTTGACTATAATAATACGAACAAACATAGTAGTTAAATTAAATCAGTCCCATAGCCGTTTATGCTACTCTAATGTTTATTTTTATCAACTATACTTAATTTGTCTCCTTAATAGAAGCCTACAATATAGAAAGCTTCTACACGTTTAAAGACATCTGAGCACTCAAAGTTGGTAAAAACTAAAATATCACCGGAAGTTATATTATAACTTTCCCTAACAATCAACTTCCTCAAGTTTTCTGGGTTCAACGTCTACTTGAGAAAGCATATTTCACGATCTAGAAATTGTTGTCCTGAGTTTGGTTGTTCTTTGTGTCTGTTTTATATATTTTTTTAACAGGAATCTATCTAAAGCCAGTTGTATAAAAATAGTATTCATATAGATTTTAAGTAATATTGAGTAAGTAGGTACCCAACAAGGTTATGAGAAAAACCAAAGTATTAAACTCTAGAACAAAAAAATACTAGTAATACTATTATCTATATATTATTAAGTAAGGTAGTAAATAAAGTAGGTAGTAGAGCCACGCTGATTTCAGCACGAATGGGCCGGCTCGACCCGGCCAGTACTACCCTCACACAGAAGACCATCCTAATAATGACAGCATTCTTGCTGTCGTATTTCGTTGGTGAGTGTGAGACCGGAGGCCCAATCATTCTGCATCATTCTCCCGCCCTTCGAAGGCCGGGAGAATGATGCAGAATAATCTAACCAGGCTGCCATGGTAAGGATCACCATGCTACATTGCCTACCCTCACAATAAGCATGGTGACCCCTACTCCTAGATTCTACTCATGCTTTCCATCAGGCAGAGTAGAGTCATTTTGATAGGCTTAAAGATTAAAAAAAAAAAAAAAAAGAGTAAATCAATAACATTGTATGTACGAAAATTGAGTGGACGAAGGAGTATGAAATTTCGCTCACTTATATTTTTTGTAAAGGAAAGCTATTATATTATTTGTTTTTAAGTTTTTTAAATGTTCCATGTTTAAAACGTCACACACACTTCCATATATTTGACACACACACGCGTAGATACTCTTTTATTATAGAGGTAGTAGAGCCACGTTGATTTCAGCACGAATGGGCCGTCTCGATCGGGACAGTACTACCCTCACACAGAAGACCATCCTAATAATGACAGCATTCTTGCTGTCGTATTTCGTTGGTGAGTGTGAGACCGAAGGCCCAATAATTCATTTCTCCCGGCTTCCGGGAGAATGATGCAGAATTATATGTATAACCAGGCTGCCATGGTATGGGTCACCATGCTACATTGCCTACCCTTACAATGAATATGGTGGCCCCTACTCCTGGATTCTACTCATGCTTTCCATCAGGCAGAGTAGAGTCACTTTGGTATGCTTAAATATAAAACAAAAAAAAAACAACATCGTTACCTTTACCTAGCCTTGGCGAAATCCGTGATTATAGAAGTTATAGTGGTTGACAATAGAAACTTAATAATATTGCCACTTATAATTCAAATTAATGAAGATCGAATGTCGACCACTAGTGTTAATAAACACTCCAACCGATGCAAGCCGGTGTAAACTACTACTCGCTACCAATACGGTCAACGACATTACCCAACTATAAAAAACTTCATCTCGAACGATATTCTCTTGTATATCAAGCCAAAAGTAAATAAAAATCTTCTCTGAGTAGATTGATGCGTCACTTCCGCGATTATGTCCACTTGTGCAAATTAAAAAAGTTACCACCGACCTCAGTGTGGTAAGGGCGGGTAAACTTTTTCCACCAAATTCCGGATTTTCACCCCGTGATAAGGGGATTGAAAGTAAAAAGTTGAAGACAGGGCAGATTGATATGGGATGGAAAAACTGTTGTTTAGAATTTTCTTTTCAGTGCATAGAGGATCAAAGGCATACTTTTCTAAAACGTTTAAGTTAGTGTTATTTGAAAGTTGTTTTGCTTGTTTTGTTTTTGGAGTACTACTTCTACACTAGGAATATTTTTACTTATATTATGAAGCTGAAAAATTTGTTTGTTTTGTTGAATGCGCTAATCTCGTTACTGGTTTGATTTAAAAATTATTTCAGCTTTATATCTTTATATATATAATTCTTCTGTGAGTGTGTATGTCACTGAACTTCTCTCAAACGACTGGACCGATTTTGATGAAATTTTTTGTGTGTCTTCAAGGGGATCTGGGAATGGTTTAGATTTGCAATTGGACCCGGTAGGTGGCGCTGCGATCAAGTTCTGGAATTTTAAAGTTGGGCGGTAAGAAGTTCGCTGGGTCAACTAGTAGATTTATATGATGATTACACCTATGGCATTTTATGAGCTGAACGTTGTGAGAACTAATATGAGGGATATTGCAAGTCTCAAATGTTGAAATAAAACCGAGACAATACTTATTTATAAGAAAAATATAAATTCCTGGAAAGATCTCCATTTTATTCCAATTGATACAACTTAATTGGAAAGTTGAAAATCCTTGAAACAAAGCAGATGAATTGTAAAGGATTCTAAGAGAAAAAAGAATAAAATATTTAATTCTTATTTTCTCATTAATTAGCTTTGAAACATGAATGTATATTTTTATCATATTACTGTCTGACCGCAGATTTTATTGCTTTTAAATCATATACAATTCAATATTTTATTAGTTTTAGTTTGTTTTTGCTTGAAGCTATTTAATAATAATATACTGAAGTCATCAAAACCGGTACAGCCTGCCAGAGGTTGTCAGAAACTAATAGAGATATGAATTAAAAAAAATGATTTTTTGATGTAAGTACTGTACTTACATCTATAGCGTTTGGTGAAAAGCTTTTAATTTGAAATTACATGCAAGTACTAATTTTTGTTTATTTATTGGCATAGATGAAATGAAAGCCTTTCAAAGTGCCAATAATACTAATAATATGTTATAAATATTAAATAATGTATTTAAAAATATATTTATTTGCATGAATATTGTACAAAGTTCTTCAAATTTACCTCATGTATTGTATACGTTTTTTTTTCGCACGCACGCACAAACCCTCGCAGCTGACTAAAATCGATATTTAGTAAATTAATAATTATTTTATACTTTGAATTTATTTTAATTGAAAACACTCGCTCGCTCTCCTACGCTCCTCAAGGAATGTACATGCCAAATTTAGCCCAGTAGTTTTGGCTGTGCATTGTCTGTCATTCAGTCGGTCAGTAACGGAATAATTTAAATACATTGATTTGAAAATTGTCACATTATAACAATACGCTATGAGCAATAGGTTGCGCGGATCAGCTATATATATGGACATACACATCAGATCAAATTTAATATCGAGAGTTCTTTTAAAAAACGAATCCAACAATGACAAGCCCAGGTCAACATAAATGAAGGGATAAAATTAAAAAGTGGCAACAGAGCGAGACGTCTCATTAACTTCTTCTGACGCGAATTAAACCGTTCCTGAGTTAATGAATGGTTTCTGCCATAGATCGACGAATAGTTTAAGAAAAAGTTTGGATGCGGAATTGCAGATATACGTGATTATAATTTTGCTCGCGTGTATCATGTAGTTAAATGTACCTTTGGGGCCCGGTTGAATGATACAGAAAGATCTGACCAAGCCGCCATGGTATGGGTCACCATGCTACATTCTCTACCCTCACAATTAGGATGGTGGCCGCTACTCCTGGGTTCTACTCATGCTTTGAACCTTGAAATGCATGCTATGAATGCATTTCAAGGTAGTAGAGCCACGTGGATTACATCAAGAATAGGCTCAACCGGGGCGTTACCCTCTCACAAAGGACCAACATAACCGAGGTGTTCGAGTGTAAAAGACCGCCAATTAAGCTTCACGACTGTTATCTTATGATAAGAACCGGGACCGACTGTTAAGCGTTACCTCCGAATCACGGGAATACTCATAACGTAATATGCTACAAACGGTCACCCATCAAAGTACTGACCGCAATGATGTTGCTTACCCTAGGCGATTGTTCCAAATCACCTAAGGCCACTTGACTATAAGCACTTCACTTGGCTATGAGTATATGAAGGCTATCAGGGTAAATTGAGGGGTAGTCCTGTATCGAAATTCATACTATTTATTTATTAATTTGAAACAATGTTATTATTATTTTTATTAATTTATAAATTGTAAAATAAATTAAAAAAAAAACTATTACGGTTTCACCGCTACCACTAACTACTGGGTGGATTTTAATGAAATTATGGAAACAGATACTTAGCTTCTTGGGGACGGACATAGGCTACTTTTGCCGCCGTAATCGAGACACATGCGAGTGGAGCTGCAGATAAAAGCTTAGATATAATTTATAACTATTAATTTGGTTTATATATGCCTTCAAAAATTAGTCATTTTTGTACCAAATATAATCAAATTTTGACTGAAAATACAACACAGTTTTGTTTATTTTTTTGAAACCACCAACATGGCAGAGCACAGTTAATATATAAATAAACAAACAGGCAGAATGATAAATAAGGAAAAGTGAATGGTCGAGAACCATAAAACAGAGGTCGTAGGTTTTTATGGAGAGTACTCAATAAACGGATAACGCTACAACTTCAGTTTCGATTGGGAAACATAAAATTCCTGGTGATGGGGACTCGTGTTATGTGCCAATATAAGTTTAAGGAGTGGATTGAGGGAATATTTTTAGCAGGGTGATCTATTTTTGACGTTCAAAGTAACAATTCAATTGTTTGACAAGCTCGGGTCTATACATTTCGATTTGATGCCTTTATTTTTTTTATTTTTATTTAAGGCTACCTGACAAACACTGGCTGACTGGCTAAGGCAAAGTCTGACTGAAAAATTTTACTGGAAGCCTGATGCAAGGCAAGAGTAGAATCTAAGTATAAAGTCACCATCCTCATTGTGAGTAGCGGAGCATGGTGACACACACTATGACGGCTTAGCGTGTCTCACACTGAGCAACGAAATTTGATAACTCGAATTCAAATTCAAATTCAAAATTCTTTATTCACTTAGGATGCAATACATCTCTTGTGACAGGTCAAGATTCTACATGTACATTTATGCCATGTTCGCAAACAATAGGTAAAGCCGGAGAAAAGAACATGGCAATAAAAACTCGCGGCCACTCTTTTCAAATCGCCAATGTTTACATAGTTTTAATGTTAATAAACCTGATATGGGGGTAAGGTGCTGCCACTAATATACTATACACCATGTTAGAGGACTGATGCAAATTATAGTAATTAAAAATTAGAACATAAGCTAATTTAAAAAAAAAAAAAAAACAACAGCCTCAGTGGGTACAACATAGTAGGAGCATCTACTTACAACAAATGCTGTTATTGTTTTGGTTAGACTTTTGTGTGAGGGTAGTATCGCTCCAGTTGAGCCGGCCTATTCAGACTGAAATCAACGTATCTCTACTACCCTATGGGCTGTTTTGATTAATATTTGAACCAAATGTTTGTATGATCTGTGAACATATGGTTCGGAGTATGTGTGTTTTTTTGTATCAATACATTTCACAATTGTTGCACTTACTAATATCGAGCAAGAAACGTCACAAAAATCACGTTTGTTATATGAGAATTGCACTTATTTTTTTTTTTATTTTTTTTTTGTGAAGGTTCAATTATCTCGCTATAAGGCGCTGTCTAGTGAGAGACAGACATACAGACAAACACAGAAGGTTCAGTAATTATAAATATGTTTATATTTTTTACAATTACCAATAACTTGATCGATTAAAACGTATGATGATTTATTTTATAAAATCTCTAGCAACATTTGAAAATATTTCTTTTAATTGACACATTTTCCATGGAAACTGTTTGAGACTTTGAACTACTTAATGTTTGCATAAAAAGCTTTGTAACTATCAATATAACCTGAGTATGTAATTACATCTTACTAAATGGGTTATAACTTTCATATTATGTGAGCGTTTAACGTTAGTATTGCCGCATCCATTTTTCTTTATCTTCCCGTTGCATGACGCTCATCAAGGGAATTCCATTGTATCACTTGTAATGGGTACTGCAAGTAGAAAAAAAAGACATAATCAGCGCCCTGGATACACGAACCCAACTTAATTATTGGATAAAATAATAAGAATTTAATTCTAAAACCCCGGTTCGTTTTGGAAGGTGGCCGTAATACTAATTGCATGTACTTTGTATTTATGAGAATAATTTCGTACGAAAAAAATGTAATCTGTACTTCGCTGACTTTGGATCTGACATTATGTCTAATTTCTTTTGGAACAGTTGAGTTTTAGATGTTTTGGGATCCGTACTTAAAAAAAAAAACCTTGTTAAAATTAATGATTTCTTTTTAAGGTTCCGTAGCCAAATGGCAAAAAACGGAACCCTTATAGATTCGTCATGTCTGTCTGTCTATCCGTCCGTATGTCACCGCCACTTTTTTCCGAAACCATAAGAACTATACTTTTGAAACTCGGTAAGTAGATGTAATCTGTGATAAAGATTTTATAATTTTAGATCTTTAGATTTAGATTTTAGAACTGCATTAAGATTTTCACATAAAAATAGAAAAAAAAAACGATACATTTTAAGGGTCTCCATAATTGGAACTGAAGCTCAAACATACTTGTGGGTATCTATGGATAAGTGTTCAATGATGTTGAAGTTTCTAATATCATTTTTTTTCTAAACTGAATAGTTTGCGCGAGAGTCACTTCTAAAGTGGAAAAATGTCGCCCCCCCCCTGCCCTGTAACTTCTAAAATAAGAGAGTGTTAAAACTAAAAAAAATATATGTTGTACATTACCATGCAAACTACCAACGAAAATTGGTTTGAACGAGATCTAATAAGTAGTTTTTTTTGTAATACGTCATAAATCGTACACCGCAATTTACCTTTCATTCAATCAATACACTATTATAAACACATCGATCAAAGTTACAACGAACTACAAGATCTTTAATATGATGTTATTTGCTGATACGGAACCCTTCATGGGCGAGTCCGTCTCGCACTTGGCCGCTTTTTCAAAATGGTGTATTTTCTATGCTAAGAATATAGGTTAATGTGTTCCCTGGTATTGTCACTAATAAAGTAGTTATAGAGGTTTTGGTTCGATTCTCACCCTTTACTAATCTTTCTTTGATAAACACAATCATTAGTTCTGTCCTTGTGTGTAATCTGTATATATAAATAATTAAATATTTCAGACATCTTACACAACGCCATCTAGTCCCAAACTAAGCAGAGATTGTATTATGAGTAATAGATAACTGAAATTAATATATATGTATACTTTTTTGTAAATATATCATATACAATACATAAAAAACAACCAAACTCCGAAACAAATATTTGCGGATCACACAAACATTTGGTCCGACTCGGGAATCGAACCCGAGACCTCAAGGACAGCAGTCGCATAAACACATAGCCTACACTCTATTTAATATTAGTATCTTCATGATTTTCCCTTAGTTAAACGAACGAACGAGGACCAGGAACGTACAAAACACAGTAGAGTACTAGCTTTATCCCTCGGCTCTGCCTGCGTGTAGATCTCTCATGACGGTAAATAGTTACCTATATGTTATTCCAATATGTAAGCTATATTGTTGTGAAGTTTCATCAAAACCCATTCAGTAGTTCTTGCCTGAAAGATCAACAAACATACATACATACTCACAAAATTTTTCATTATTAACGTCCGTGTGGTGAAGGATTAAGAATACAAAGTGTCACCACCCCTATTCATTCCATGGGTGTCGTAAGAGGCGACTAAAGAACAAAATAAGCAGCTACCATCACTGCCAAGAGAAGGAAAACTTGAATCAAACCCTTTTCCAACCCGTCTGGCCAGCGTGGTATAGTAGGCCAAAACCTCCTTTCAAATGTGAGGCCTATGTCCAGCAGTGGACTGTTGAAGGCTGTTGATGATGATGATGATGATATTAGAAGAATTATAAAGAGAACGTTTGAGAAAGACATATTCTATGCCTGTTTTATTAACTATATTTTATTATTCCTAAACAAAAATGATGTTTCACTCCTACTATATTCGGTTCCAGTATAGTTTGTGTTGTCAAACAAGCAAACAATCGCCATTGAATGCATTCGCTGTGACTATGGTGTTTTCATTCTTGGTTTCTACTCATGCTTTCCATCAGGCAGAAGGTAGCCACAAAGAAAAAAGTCAGTAACGCATTTATCGTCTCTTGAGTATATCGCCCCTATATCACAGAAAGCGAAAAAATAAAATTTTCAGTAAAAGCGAGAAAAAAGCTGAAAATTGTTCATCAATAAAATAAATCTTTAGCCTTCACTCGCTTCTAACTTTACAGCCTCATTCGTATCATTTAGAAAATGGTTACCAGCGTAAAAGTATGTGTGAAATGAAATGGTTGTTTAATCAGAATCAGTATTGAGAGTGCCGAGAACCATTCTTGAATATGAATCTTTATTGAGCCAACCTATTTCGGGTTTACTTCGACTCAACAGATTTTTGATTAATAAATGTAGCTTAACATTTTTCAGGTAATACTCAATTTATACTCCTAATAAAATTCGAGAGCAACGTATGTTTTTTACAAAGATATTTCGTTTAGCTTCAGGTAAAGAAATTTATGGATTTTATTTTGTACCTTTTCGTATGTTTTTTTTTTTATAAATTCGATGCTAAAATGACGACTCAGTGTGATGGAAAGCAGAATCTAGGGTCATCGTACTCACTGTTTAGGACTCGTCTTACTCAATGGGGACAATGCAGCACGGTGACCCACACTGTGACCTAGTGAGATGCTTCTTTAGCCCTGAGATCATAGAGGAAAGAAGACATGTGCGCTGATAAAGAGTTCTAGGTTTTAACTGCTCGGCACAGAAAAGAAGAGCCGAACCGTTTTGTTTGAGGGCGTATGTGAACTACTCTAAAGAAGTGACTTCCAAGTCCAGCACGTGTCTTATCAGTTTTTGAGATCGTGGGTGGATATAGTTGTAAGTTATTAGTGTTATTATCAATACCTCAATTCTTATTGAGTTTTGAATTGAACTGGCAAAACTGGAGGGATGTCTAATTTGATGCTATGACCACTTTTTATATCTTTTTTACCCGACTACGGCCAAGCCAAAAGGAAGATGAATTTTGACAGTCCCTTTATGTTTGTATGTTCCAACTTGTATGTAGCCCCTAAAATACTAAACCAATTTTACTAAAAGTGTCAATGGATTCGTATCGCGAACCTGACTTGTCGAAATAAATTTTATTAAAAATTTTTATGTAGTCGCGTTATAGTTTTTCACTTATTATTGTTAATTGAGACCTAGTCAAAATCGGGCCTAGTCGATTAGTCGCAACAAACAGACAAAAATGTTAAAAACTGTTTTCCATAAGAATGTACCTACCATATAAACATTGAGATATATTTAGTAGAATGGATGTTAATACAAAGAGACACATTTATTTTATATAAAAGTTTATTTAAAAAAAAGTAATTTTTAAATAGAAATTGATTTGAATAAACAACACAATCAGCCCTGTATTAGCCGAAATTCCTTTATTTAAAGGAACCTACAACAAAGAACAAAGATATATATATACACTCGTTTACACGTGTATACGTACGCAATGTTCTTTACAGAATAAAAAATTGTAACAACTTCCATTTGCAATAGACGTGTATGGGATTTAAAAGAGTTCCGTTTGTATAGCGGACAATTCGTGAGTTTGAACTGTGACCCGCGTGTGTGGTAAGCTACACAGCTACCTGTTTTTTTTTCTGAGAGCTTGCCAAAATGACAGTACTCGGCCTGATGGAGATTGGTCTTCTGTTAGAGGCTATCCTCTAACAGAAGATACTAGATACTACTATCACTTTGAACATCAACGGCCTTTAACGATCCACTGCTGGACATAGGCCTCTCCTTTGAAAAGAGATTTTGTTCTACTATACCACGCTGGCCAGACGGGTTGGTAAAGGGTTTGTTTCAAGTTTTCCTTCTCTTGGCAGTGATGTTAGCTGCTTATTTTGTTCCTTTAGTCGCCTCTTACGACAACCACGGAATGAATACGGGTGCGACACTTTGTATTCTTAATCCGTCACCACACGGACATTACTTTGAACGAACCGGCCTATTTTTATCTAGTACCCACAGTACGTATTCTGCTTGGCTTGGGACTAGATGGCGTTGTGTGTACAATCCCCCAAATATCTATTAAATAAAATTCTTATGTCACGTTGTTGCTCTTGATTAACTTCAAAACATAGTCTAACCTGCAACTAAGATCTAAACGAATTTCAAGTCTTTTGAGGGTTCCTAAGTTTATGACCCGGAACCCTTTTAGATTCGTCTGTCCATCTGTCCGTCCTCGACTTACCGTCCAAATAGTAAGTGCGAGAAAGATGAAACTTTGCACGTGTGTTGTAATTACGTCGACAAAGTGCTACAATAATATCATGAAAAATATAAATAACACGTAAAGTGTTGATGTTTTTTTTTTTCTCGCGGCAACCCCATCGTATGGTATATCAATAAATAGGTCTTTTATAAGCAATAAAGGGTTTCTAAGACGATTTTTTTATTCTGGTATCCGTTTGCAAGAAATTCCACTTTAAAAGATAGTTTTTTGTAAAAACAGGGCGTTGTACCCCCCCTCTAAAAGTTTAAGGGCTTGCTCAAAAAATCTGAAAAAATTCGTGATGGTGGTTCATCAATGAACTTTATAGGAAAACTATAACGGATACGACTAGGACTTTGTTAGTTCAGGAGTTATAGAGGCTTAACTTGTAAAATGCGCTTACTTGGAAAACTACAAAATTAACGCATTAATACGTGAAACAATTATCTCTTGGATACGACTTTAAATCCACCAGGTTAGCGTATGCGACTGCTAATCAAGAGGTCTCGGGTTCAAATCCCGGGTCGGGCCAAAAAGTGTTTTTGGGATTTTCTCAGTAAATTCCTAATAGCTGCTAGGAGTTTGGAAGTTTGGCGGTGATTCACGCCCGTGCCTCGGAGAGCACGTAAAACCGTCGGTCCCGGTTGTCATGAACATCTATGGCAATCGTTATTGGGAAGTCAGTGCCTTCAAATATACTGACAACTAGTTCAATCTTCGGATTTCAGTTCTCCCTTAGGGTTGCAGAGGTCCGATGCCAGTCACTCCGTGGAAAAACTGAAATTCAGGTAAAACCGGTTGAACTAGTAGCCGACCCCAAATAGAATTGGGAATTAGGCTAGGAAGATATACCATTATGAGTGACTGAGGAACCCTTTTCTGTGCGTGGCCTGATACGCACTTGGTCGATTTTTTATATGTATTTTGTCGAGCATGATTAAAACACGATATGAAAAACTAAACACCTTAATGAACAGAAGTAGCGTAAATAATGAACAGATATATTTTGCGGACCATCAATGCATACAAAATATGTATCTCAGTAAATATCTTACATCATAACGTTTTATAGTATAATATTACCAGTTATATAGAGGGGATGGGGGATGGTAAAAGCCCCCGAAATCCTATTAAATGCGCGCGATGGCGCGGTCTACCATACTTGAGTGGGCCCGCGGACGAAATTGCATCTAAGCTGTGCAACTATTTGTAAGACGCAAATCACGAGATGTAGCGATTTTATAAAAACTGTTTGAAGTTTTTGGTCAAATTTTAACCTCTTTAAATTATTTATGAGGACATTTATTGATTGTGTTTGTATATTCTAGTGATTACAATAAGATATTGGTTTGGTTTGGTTTGGTTTTTCTGGGCGGTTTCCGCACTTAGTCCTAGTTATTGGACCATTGTGCGTGAAAAGTTATTTCCCATTCACTCCAGCCAGCCTAGGTTGGTCCAGAAGGAATGCAGCCTCCGGGGATTACTGCAGGCCTCCCGATACGTTGCCGGTGACTGTAGAATTTGTGCCCGTTGTTCGGCCACACTGCTGCATTCCATGATGACGTGTTGTGGCGTTTCTTCTGCCTCCATGCATCCTCTGCATAGGGGGCTGTCTGTTACTCCTATGGTGTGTAGGTGTTTGTTTAGGAGACAATGTCCGGTTAGGGTTCCTATGATCTTGCGGAGTTTGTCTCTGTTCATCCTGATGAGGGTGCGGGCAAGCCTTGTATTGGGAGCTGATACAGCGTTCTTGGTTTGCCGACATCCCTCCTTATTTAGCCACTCTGTCAAGTGATTTTTCTGGGTTCTTTCGCGCAGCCATGCTTTAATTTGGGCTTGAGGTATGGGTAGCAGTGGTTCTGGACCATGCACTTTCGTGTCTGCTCCCTTCTTTGCCAGCTCGTCTGCGGCATCGTTTCCCAGTGAGTTGCTGTGTCCCTTTATCCATTGCAGAGTCACTCTGTTGGTTGCCGCAATGGTTTGGAGTGCACTATGGCATTCCATTATCAGGACTGAGTTTATTGTGTTGTTACGGAGGGCCTGGAGCACGGAGGCACTATCAGTGACGATTTTGATGTTAGAGTCACTGATGTCTCTGGCAGCAACCGCCTGTGCCGCTCTGGTAATGCCAATACATTCTGCCTGAAAGATTGTATTTAGCTTGTCTAGTGTTGTTGTTATCTTGATGTTTAGGTCGTCTGAGAAGACACCAGCTCCAGTACCTGTGCTGGTTTTGGAGCCGTCGGTGTAGATCCTGACTTCCCCAGTGCCAGAGTAGTCATTTTTCTCTGCGGAAAGCTGGATGTCGTATCTTCGATCAAAGATGTGTTGCCCCAACATCTTGTCCATAGGCGCCTCAAGGAGCGGATTTTCCTTGATGCATATTTGGAGAATGTTGGAGTGTTTTGTTGTTACATTTGATTTCCATATGCCCAGAGATCTTAACCTCAGGGCTGCCGCCTTTGCCTCTTCCTGTATCACCAGGTCTAGTGGTCTTAGGTTCAGGAGATACTCTAATGCGGCTGATGGAGTTGTTCTCATGCATCCTGTTGTTGCCAAGCTTGCCAGGCGTTGTAAGCTTTGGAGCTTGGATTTTACTGTGCTCATTTGTGTCCTGGGCCACCACACAATTGAGCCGTAGGTTATTGAGGGCCTGATTACTGCTGTGTATAACCAAAGGGTGATCTTTGGGTTAAGACCCCATCTCTTACCAACTATTCTTCTACACTGATTAAAAGCAATACAGGCCTTCTTTGTTTTGGATTCGATATGACTCGCCCAATTTAGTTTATCGTCAAGGATTACGCCCAGGTATTTCACTTGTCTAGATAGGGAGAGTTTTGTTTTAAATAATTTTGGTAGTTGTAGTTCTGGTAACTTCCTCTTGTTGGTGAAAAGGATAAGTTCTGTTTTTTTCGGGTTTCGGGAAAAATGGTGTGACGAACATTATCTGTCAGTAGACAGATAATGTTCGTCACACCATTTTTCCACAATCTGAAAGGCTGAGGTCATGACTTTGCATAGGACGTTCTCAGCGTTTCCACTTATCAGAATTGCTAGGTCATCAGCATAACCAATAGTAGTATATCCTCTATCGTTTAGTCTCCTTAGGAGACTATCGACTACTATGTTCCAGAGAAGTGGCGAAAGGACCCCCCCTTGGGGGCATCCTCTAACCACCTTCGCTCGTGTGGTAGTGTCCCCCACTATCCGAACCGCCCTTTTGCCGACCAGTTCGGTGATCCATCCTTACAATAAGATATAAGATTAGTAACTTTATGATGACCTAAATGTTAAATGCTAACTGCACGGTGGGCTTAGTGGTTTAAACGGTCGTCACGCCGCTCTTTACAGCGCTAAGGGTTTTGGGTTCAAATCCTACAGGGAAAATACTGTGCATGATCCACAAGTCCCCCGCGATACAGGAATATATTTCTAATGCGGGAGTTATCTTTGAACATGTACACAACATCATCTAATCTCAAGATAAGCAGAGCTTGTACCATGGGTACTAGACAACTGATATAAATACATATATGTATACTTTTTTTTTGTAAATACATACATATTATAAATAGAAAACACCCAGACTCCGAAACAAATATTTGCAGATCATACAAACCTGTGGTGCGACCCGGGAATCGAACCCGATGCTTCTTGATCAGCAGCTGCATACGCTAACCACTAGACCAAAAAGGCAGTCAAGTAAGCTAAAAAAAAATAGCTTTTGAAAATGAAATCTGACAGTTTCTAACACTTGCACCCTCACATTGGCCAGGGCGAGCTGTGTAATTATCGGCCTCACTACACAAATTGAATTAAAATGTTATCTAGTTTTTGTACGAAACGGGAAATGCACATGCAGCTAGAACAGTGCCAAAATTTTGAAACTCTTGCAAGAAAATATGCAGACTTGTAGGACTACGTCTAACATATTTTGCTTGGGGGGAAAATCGATCAAAATGGTGTGCAATGGGAGAGGACTATGTCCAGCAGTTGGCTGATGATGATGATGATGTTAATATTTTATGAAAACATGGGTCTTGACTAAGAGACAAGGTTAAACACGTCAAGGAATATCATCTCAATTTCAGAGAAACTGGTCAATTTTACGATCTTAGAAAGAACCGCTATTTAGCAAAAGTGAAAGTAAAACAAAAAAAATTACGAGTTTGTATTTACTTATACTTCTTGTTTCAGGCCTTATTCCCAATATTATTTGGGGTCGGCTTCTAGTTCAACCAGTTTCAGTTTTTCCACGGAACGAGTGGCATCGGACCTCCGCAACACTTAGGGAGAACTACAATTCGAAGGTTGATCTAGTTGTCAGTAAATTTGAGGGCACTGACTTCCCAATAACGATTACCATAGATGTTCATGACAACTGGGACTGACAGCTTTACGTGCTCTCCGAGGCACGGGCGTGAATCACAGCCGAACTTCACAACACCAGGCTACTATTAGGAATTTCTTAAGAAAAACGTAAAAAAAATTTTTGGCCCGACTCGGAATTTGAATCCGAGATCTCTTGATTAGTAGTCGCATATGCTATCCACTAGACCTACGAGACAGTTTAGTATTTATCTATACTAACACATAATAATAGGTTTGCCTATGAAATTGCCGTTTTGTATGCAATAAGTAAAAGTACTTATTTTTTCAATTTTTTTTATTTCTGTTATTCGAAGTAAGCACCCAAGCAGTTTATTCACAGAAAGAGCTGCAAGAGCTGGGGTTAGAAGCTCTCCCTCATCCGCCATACTCACCAGACCTTGCACCTACCGACTTTTACTTTTTCCAAAATTTAGACAACTTTTAAGTGGGTAAAAAATTCAATTCCCGAGAGGCAGTACAAAATGCCTTTGAAGATTGAACTAGTTTGTCAGTAAATTTGAGGGCACTGACTTCCCAATAACGATTGCCATAGATGTTTATGACAACCGGGACCGACGGCTTTACGTGCTCTCCGAGGCACGGGCGTGAATCACGGCCAAACTTTCAAACTCTTGGCTGCTATTAGGAATATCCTAAGAAAAACCCAAAACGGTTTTTGGGCCGACCTGGGATTTGAATCCGAGACCTCTTGATTGTGTCACATAAATACTTACAAACATAGATACTCACAAATACGACAGACTCAATAATTTTGATAACTGTGTAAAAGAACTATGACTAAGTACCCTTTTCATTTTCTTCATTATAAAGTAGTGCCTGACTTTAATATAAAAAACTATCATGACTTTTAATTCCAGTGTTCCAACTCAATCTCTTACTTAAGTCTCAAGGCAGACCACCACTTTCATGAATGAAAAACTTTGTAATTCCATTAAACAACTTTGGAATCGTCTTGGACAAGTACAGCTAATATATTCAGTAGAAAATAATACTAACAAAGAGTCTACCTTTTCGCCTAATTAGAACAAAGCTTCGAAATAGAATACGTAAGTGGATTACTAATTAGAAGTATAATTAACTAATGTGTTCTACTAATGTATGAGTTTGTGTTACCTGAGCCTAAAACATGGTGAATTTATAAATTACAAACTTTTGCAAATTTTGTAAATTCTTACAAGAATCAAGAATGATAAAATAAAATGATGATAAAATGATATTTATTTCTGTAAGTAAATCTTTACAGACATTTTTACAAGTCAGACTTATAGCTAGAAGGCGCCGGCATTTCCTACGACTCACTCTGGGAAGAAACGCCGAAACAAACCACAGAGGTGTCTTTTTTTTTCTTTTTTTTTTAAGTCCTTGTACAATATTAAAGAGAACTATGTGAGTGCAGTATAGGGTCTGGGTTGGCCTTTTGAAGAAAGAACCATAGTTCTGAGTTGACCTGTCCATACAGAAATAATGCCAAATGTAATTTAAATCAGCGCAGTGGCTTGTAAAGGTACCACAACCGCAGGTAAGACGCGGGGGAAGCTAGTCGGGGTTAGTTAGTTTGGGGTCGACTACTAATTCAACCGGTTTTGCCTGAATATCAGTTTTTCTACGGAGCGACTGGCATCGGATCTCCACAACCCCAACGACTAAAGAATTGGAATTCGAAGATATAACTACTTGTCAGTATATGTTTGGGCACTGACTTCCCAATAACGATTGCGATACATGCTCATGATAACTGGGACCGACGGCTTTACATGCTTTCCGGGACATAGACGTGAAATTTCGACAATTTTTACAAACCACGGGCTGTTACAAAAAAAAACTTGATAGAAAAATCTAACAACATTCGGGTTATAATTATACAACATGTATGTAAATAATTTAAAATATATAAAACATAAAAATGATATAAATAAAATTATATATTTATGTATTTATATCAGTTGTCTTGTATTACTAATACAAGCTCTGCTTAGTTTTCGACTAGAAGATGTTGTGTCAGATGTCCGAAATATTTATTTATTTAATACTAGCTGCGCCCCGCGGTGTTACCCGCATATTTTCGTGATAAAAAGTAGCCTACATATGTGATTATCCAGAACTCCTTTTTAACCGACTTCAAAAAAAAGGAGGAGGTTCTCAATTCGTCGGAATCTTTTTTTTTTTATGTATATTCAGCGATAATTTCGTCGTTTAAGAACCGATTTCAAAAATTACTTTTGAATTGGAATGGGCGTAGCTTACAGGTGGTCCTATCGTCACCATATCGGGATCTGATGATGGGATCCCAAGGAAATCGAGAGAACTCCTCAAATATCATAGGCACAATGTCGCGATTTGGGTACTCGAAATAGTTTTTCATTGAAGTCGGTTCCTTTTTGTTAAAATTATTAATTAGCCATTTAGAAACTATCATTATGGTTGCTATGTAAGTGTGTTATGCATAGCAAATTGTGAAATTTTGACAGGAAATAAACAGTCATACATTTTGACATCTACGATTTATGTATTATAATAATCACTTAGTTTTCGCCCCTGTATCTCGATTATTGCAATATTACTGTAAAGTTTCATCTAAATCAGTTCTATGGTTTTTGCGTGAAAGAGCAACAAACATACATACACACATACATAATCACAAACTTTCGCGTTTATAATATTAGTAGGATTGTTTCCAATCACCTAAGATCACTTGGCTTTGAGCCCTTCGATATATGATATTACCTAATCATCATTATCATCAGCCTATACGCCACTTAGTTCGATCCTCGGCTCCTCGCATCCAGCTAATGAATTAGTATAATTATAAACATGCAGATGTTTATATAAACTCACTAGTTGACCCAGCGAACTTCGTACCGCCCAACTTTAAAATTCCAGAACTTGATCGCAGCGCCACCTACCGGGTCCAATTGCGAATCTAAACGATTCCCAGATCCCCTTGAACACACACAAAAAATTTCATCAAAATCGGTCCAGTCGTTTGAGAGAAGTTCAGTGACATACACACTCACACAAGAATTATATATATAAAGACTAGTTGACTAGTTGAGTAGTTTAAAGTTGGGCGGTACGAACTTCGTACCGCCCAACTTTAAAATTCCAGAACTTGATCGCAGCGCCACCTACCGGGTCCAATTGCGAATCTAAACCATTCCCAGATCCCCTTGAACACACACAAAAAAATTCATCAAAATCGGTCCCGTCGTTTGAGAGAAGTTCAGTGACATACACACTCACACAAGAATTATATATATTAAGATAACTAGTTGACCCAGCGAACTTCGTACCGCCCAACTTTAAAATTCCATAACTTGATCGCAGCGCCACCTACCGGGTCCAATTGCGAATCTAAACCATTCCCAGATCCCCTTGAACACACACAAAAAATTTCATCAAAATCGGTCCAGTCGTTTGAGAGAAGTTCAGTGACATACACACTCACACAAGAATTATATATATAAAGAAGATTACTATGTAGTCTAATACACAAAGCTGATGTCGTAATGACAATACAGAATCTGTTTGCCGGTGCTCATAACAGAACGCGGCTCCGCATTGAACCTTCGCGATTATGGCGAGGGGAACGACCTCGGAGATGCTGCACGCAACCATCTTGTTTCATTAGCATTTCTATCTTGAATACGCACGTTTGTAGCTTTGATGTTTTATCTCTTATTTAATTTTTAACAGTTTCACTGTCTAGTGGTTAACGAATGCGGCTGCTGATCAAGAGACCTCGAGATCAAAACCCGATTACGGCAAAAAGTGGTTTTGAGTTTTTCTTAGGAAATTCTTAATAGCGGCCCGGAGTTTGGAAGTTCAGAGAACAAGTAAAGCCGTCGATCCCGGTTGTCATGAACATCTATGGCAATCATTACTGGGAAGTCAGTGCCCACAAATTTACTGAAAACTAGTTCTTCCTTAGGGTTGCGGAGGTTCAATGCCAGTCGCTCCGTTGAAAAACTGATATTTGGGTAAAATTGGTTGAACTAATAGCCGACCCCAAATAATATTGGGAATAAGGCTAGGAAGAAGATTACTTGAAACTAATACTTGATACAATATTATTACAAGCATTATAGATGCATGGTTGAATCAAACTCACGTTAGTAGTAGCACTGTAATAACAATGTATCTACGCCGTGCATTGTCTACGGATGTGGTGCTACGAGTTAGCTACGATATAATTTGGTTAGTGTAGTATGGAAACGGATAAAATTCATATGAATATTTTTTTTCACTATAATCGTGATTGTTAAGTTTATTGATTGAAGTATATACTCTTTACTGTATGCATACAAAACAAAACATGAGGTTAAAATTTTATTATTTAAATTAAAAAATTGACGGCCTTATCAGTCTCGTCAGCCTTAACACGGATATCAATTTATAAACATTTTAGGGTAGTTTCCATACAAGAAAGTCATTACAACGAAAAAAAATTATAATAATAATTTGGATCCATTCACAAATATACACCCATTATTATAACACACATACTAATGCACATACATACATATACATATATATAAATTAATTTATGCACATTTTAATGGTGCAGAATTATCTAACCAGGCCGCCATGGTATGAGTCACCAAGCTACATTACCTACCCTCACAATGAGCATGGTGACCCCTACTCCTGGATTCTGCTCATGCTTTAAATCAGACAGAGTAGAGTCACTAAAAAAAAAAAAAAAACTATTCACAATGACAAATAGTAATCCGTTGCCTGATAAGAAGCTTATAGTATAATGAGTAATTCAGGCCTAATTTATGAAGTGAATAGTGCTTAAGCGGCGCTGTGCACTTTTTGTGATGGGTAAAAAATGATAAATTCGCGTCAGGACACGTGACCTGATCAAAAATTCGTAAGACGGAGGGAGCGTATACCGCCAGCGCGGCGTAGGAGAGGAAGCATCCCTCTCTCTTTTAGAGTAAGAGCCCAGAGCGATCAGACATAACTTATTTTCACATGGATGAAACCTTAACTACTCAGTAGCGTCTAGTGTACTTTTAATACCTGCGTGTTTGTGGAACTAGATCTGTGACACCTGGGCAGATATAAAGGTGAGAAAGATAACTAAGAATAAGAGTTATCTAACTTAAATTAGTATGGCTGATCTTTATATATATATTGTAGAATAAAAATTAAATAATTAATTAATTTTTCTAAACTAGTTTCATAAAGTGTCAGACACTTTTCATGGACCAGAGCTTTTGTCAGACGCTTTAAAGTTCGACAAAAAATTAATGAACTTTACTTATTTTTACATGTCTGATTTTTAAATATGTTAATGCAATAACTATTAAAAAGTAAAATTTCATCACTCAGACAAATTCGAGTGACCAAACATCCCCTAAACACAAAAATTATTCAGTCGAGAGTGCGAGCGCGAGAGCACTATTCGCATGCTGAATAAAAAAATTAAATATATTGAAAATACTTACTCATTTCAATCCAAGATTTTCGCTTCCTTATTTAAATAAGATGAGCTTCAATATTAAGTTGTTAATTACTAACTATTAAAAGAATTCATTTATTGCATGTTTGGGATAGTGAATATATGAGGAGCCATTTTATTTTATACGGAAGAATCTTTATTTTATTGTAAATTATATAGTTAGTGCAATAGGTATTGCTATTAAAGATTATTTATTCTTAATATTTCACAGCAACTTGGTAAAAAATATTCCCTGTACCTTAGAAGGGTGTCTGAGGTTGCTTTGAATGGAACTTACTTTGAAAGGCGTGCCAGAGGCCCAAGCCACCTCACAGAGGCATTTAATTTTGTTAGTATGCACTATACATTTAATTTTATTATTATGTTATATACAGCAGGCAGCATACAGTCTTAATGACATTCTCTTTTAATTTATATTTTAAACAGTTTTGGTTTAGATGTGACATCCCGGTGGATATTATCAAATTTTATCTATTGATTTTGACGATGATTTTCTTAAATTAGCTAAGACACATGAGAAATTTAACTTCAATTAACAGTAGACAACCCTGTTAGCACGCAGTCAAAATGGCGTTCGATATTTCGATAAAATTTCATTTGATAAATTTAATTGTTAATTAACAATATGGTTATTTAAAGTTTACATTTAGCTAATTATTTTTAATTATTTTCAATCGTTCTTTGTAATTCCTGCACACTTTTATTAAGCAAATCGTCGTTTTTTATCGCAATACGGGCTGAATATTTTTTGCTTTGATTATTTACATGTCTAGATGGAGTGTTGCGCTGCATTCGCAATAAAAACAACAGGCCAGATTTGAAGGGCTTGTGTGCGTGTTACACACACATGCAAGCGTAGCCTACGGGCGCGCGCATGACGTGGGAGCGTTCTAAGTGATACCAGCCCGTGAATGTTTTCCATAAAAGGAGGGAAAA
This sequence comes from Phragmatobia fuliginosa, assembly GCA_932526445.1. Classification (NCBI taxonomy): domain Eukaryota; kingdom Metazoa; phylum Arthropoda; class Insecta; order Lepidoptera; family Erebidae; genus Phragmatobia; species Phragmatobia fuliginosa. The sequence continues at coordinate 12,035,210 of OW052081.1, read as the reverse complement.
TATTATGTATTGATTTTGAGATTTTTAAGTTATTTGTATTAAATTTAAAGTCAGGCAATATGTATTAAAGTTTTTGCTTTTGAGTTACTAGGTATAATATATGTTGGTGCTAAAGGGAATTGCTATTAAAATTGAAAGCTTTATTTATTCTTAATACTTAACAACAATTTGGTAAAAATATACCTTGATCCTTAGAAAGAAGTCTGAGGTTCCGGTACTTTGAAAGGCGGACGAAGGAAAGCCAACTCACAGAGGCCTTTAATTTAGTTATTATTCAACATATATTTAATTTAATTACTATATTTTTAACTAGATGTTCCCCGCAATTTCTCGTAAATCTTGTTTTTTATATCGTTCTCGTTAAGAACTCAGAGAAGGTGTAGCTTCCGATTAGTGAAAGAATTTTCAGAATCGGTTCAGAAATTCCGGAGATTAGCGCGTTTAAACAAACAAACAATATCTTCAGCTTTACGTCGTACATACTACTTTCATTATCAGCATCTTTGGAGCGGCGAAATCGACACGCATATCAGATTTTTTAATAAAATAAACAATATCTACCACCTTAGATTTAAAAATATATTATGTATACATAATTATATGATATGTATTATCCAGAACTATAGTTAAATTGAATTGGCTTGAATTCTCGAAATATACTTTTTCGATCATGATTGAACATTTTGTAAATTGGCTAACACTCACATGGGAAATTTAAATTCAATTAACAGACTACCATGTAAACATTCCGTCAAAATGGTGGTCGAAATTTTAATAAAATTTTACTGAGTTAATTTAATTATTCCTTTACGATATAGTTATTTAAAGTTTACTTACCGATGATCGGTAATTTTTTTAGTTGATTTCAATCGTCCTAAGTAATTCCTGCACACTTTTATCATGCAAAACGTAACTTTTATACGCCACTCGATACGTGTTTATCGTACAATGACAGTAACGCCACTGATTGGCCGCGACGAGCTTAGTCTCTAACAATTAGAGACTATTTTTTTGGACATTTAGACGCTCGAACTCTCTATCTAGACATGTTTATAATCAAAGATTTTTTGTATTTAGGGGATGTTTGGGGTGTTGGATGTTACTCGAATTGGTCTGACTGATGAAATATAACTTTGTAATAGTTACTTCATTAACATATTTAAAAATCAGACATGTAAAAATAAGTAAAGTTCATCAATTTTTTGTCGACCTTTAAAGCGTCTGACAAAAGCTCTGGTCCATGAAAAGTGTCTGACACTTTATGAAACTAGTTTAGAATAATATTCTACAAAATATATATAAAGATCAGCCATACTAATTTAAGTTAGATAACTCTTATTTTTAGTTACCTTTATAACCTGGTATCTGCCCAGGTGTCACAGATCTAGTTCCACAAACACGCAGGTATTAAAAGTAAACTAGACGCTACTGAGTAGTTAAGGTTTCATCCATGTGAAAATAAGTTATGTCTGATCACTCTGTGCTCTTGGACCATTTCTACCGCACGGCGAAAATGTAAGCGAGCGCCTGCTGTTTCGTTTAGAAGATGCAAGGCGCTTGCGTGAAAGTATGTACGTGTGTGTTTGTGTACGCGCTAGGCGCATCCATGGATGGTGACTGCTGACTGCTAATTAATGAATAAATATTTATTGTAATAGTTATGAAGTGTTAAATTGATAATGTAATATGAATTGCCATATTTGTGTACGTCGGCGCAATAAATGAATATTGTATACTGATAATTAAAGCAATTCGTGTAAAGTTATTTCCTAACCATTCCAAAATATCAAAAATACACAACGGTCATATTCAAGTTTTCACTTTTAGGGTAACACCACTTGACTAAGTATAAAATAAAGGTAAATAAAGAAAAATAAACGTAGTGTAGGACGTGGCCAGGTGGAGTGATGATTTGCGCAAGACGGCTGGCAGGAGTTGGATGCGAGTAGCCGAGGATTGAACTAAGTGGCGTGCAATTGAAGAGGCTTATGTCCAGCAATGGACTGCGATAGGCTGATGATGATGATGATGAAAGAAAAATAACTTTAATAAAGCCTCTTCCACTTTATAGAACTTCACGTTAGCTCTACGGCTGCGGTTAAAAAAATATCAAATTCTCTTTAGCTATTTCTCTGTTCAAGTGGTACTAGTGAAATCACTGCCTTGAGTTCCGCCATAGTTAAGTGATAAATATATGTCGCAATCATCTAGCTTAATTAGCCGTTCAATCAACATAATTATTGTTATATCAACATATTGACTGCCTTGTTGGTCTAGTGGTTAGCGTATGCGGCTGCTGATCAAAAGGTCTCGGGTTCAATTCCCGGGTCAGACCAAATATTTGTGTGATCCACAAATATTTGTTTCGGAGTCTGGGTGTTTTCCTATGTATAATATGTATGTATTTACAAAAAAAAAGTATGTTCATGTATTTATATCACTTGTTTATTACCCATAACACAAGCTCTGCTTACTTTAGGACTAGATGATGTTGTGTGTAAGATGTCCAAAATATTTATTTAAAAAAAAAAAAAAATATATTTTTAAACCAATTTCATTTTGGAAAGACTCAATAAAGATAGCATAAGTATAAACAATGATTCTTGTAAACATTAATAAATTTAAAAAACATATTAATACTAGCTGAGCCCAGCGGTTTTGCCTGCGGTTATAGCACAGAATACATAGTAGTACCTGTACAGAAGACTCACTCCGAAAAGTAAATTAAAGTTATAGATACCCTCGGTGTCAAAAGATTAAGTTCAATTCAGATCGCACAGCGCCGAATCACTACGATTATATTTACCTACAATTGCGTCTCTTTCTATCGTGTAACTCATAACTGTTCTGACGATGTCTGTTCGACCGGCGTGTCTGACCCGGCAGGCAGGCGGCCTACTATACCTAAACTGCGGAGTGACACCCCCCTGGTTATAGTTGTAAATCGAGAGCAACGCAGGGTAGGCAGAGTTAGTCTAAAAAAATTTGCTTAAATTGCTCCTTTTGTCATCAGCTATTTGTCAGTGAAATGCCTGTCAATATCAGCTATTCCTAAGATTAGTCATGCAACATGTCATGCCACAAGCGGTCACCCATCTAGGCCTGACCGCGGCATCGTTGCTTACCCTAGGTGATTGTTTCTAATCACTTAAGCCACCTCGGCTTTGAACGCTTCCTTAAACTATTACTATTACTTCCTTATACTATATCTTAGAAAGGTGAAATCAATACAAGCTACCGATAAAGTACGCGATTCAATAAGTAACTCTGAACGAAAGGAACCAATCACATCGAATTAAAACAACTAACTAACGTGCTAGTTTATTTAGTTAGAGGTCTAATTTTCTAGGGTTGCCACCTATTAAGGGTGTTTTCTATGTATAATATGTATGTATTTACAAAAAAAAGTAAGTTTATGTATTTATATCAGTTGTCTAGTACCCATAACACAAGCTCTGCTTAGCTTGGGACTAGATGATGTTGTGTGTCAGATGTCCAAAAATATTTATTTATTTATATATTTAATTATTCAATAAAATTTTCAATTACCATTTCTAAAAAATTTCCATAAATAAAATTGAATTGTCTGTAACATCAAATGAAAAGTTGTAAATACAAACACTACCGACAACTGAGAAAGAATTTTGTCCGTGTGTCTGTCCGTCGCTCTGTCTATTTATCTATTCCTACTGATCTCTGGAATGTCTGGCCCGAAATTTCACAAGCAGGAGCTGATGTTATAGGGACTAGCTTAGAGTATTTTTTTAGACTATCACGGTCTTGGGTTCCACTCCCTGATCGACCTAAAGCTTGTAACATCTGCTAATATCTGTTATGGATTTTCTATCTTTTCTATATTTAATACATATGTATTTATGCGCATCTCGCAGATGTTCGAAATATTTGTTTATTTGTAAATAGATTGTCAAGTGAAAAAAGGATATAATAAAGAATCTTCTTTACTAAATACCTTTACCTGAAACAACCATATATAATTTTGCTTCAAGCAGTTTCTCATAACATACTACTTTATCTTAAGTGGTACTTTACTACTTGAGTTACGAAAATACATATGTATATTAATAGGAAGCAGAACTCATTCATAATTTACCTGAATGCATTCGTGCAGTGATTTATATAATAATACGTAATACCTAATATCATTTTAAAAGAAATTAGGAACTGAAATATGGTTAAAAAATACAATTTGAAATCGTCATGATAAGCCTTTTAATCGTAGTCTCTAAGTATCATATTTATATGGATATTCTTTATTTTAAACTATTGCGTCTCATAGTCGTCATCTTGTTTTTGTTTCGTGAGAGTTTTCCTAAAACAATTGAGTCATCCAGACGAATCTAATTATATATTAATAAAATAAATTCGTGTTTTATATGACATTAGGTAATACCTAATAAACTATAATTATTATGGAAAGGTTCGTGCAACGGTAATAGTGATGCTAACGCTACTCGCAAGACGACAGAGGGGTATCACGCGAGGGAACGGTATCATGTTTTGTTTTGGGCCAGGTGCCATCTTAGCTCGCACGAGTTATATCACACAAAAACATTTGAAGATTATTTCTAAATATACAACTACTCAAATATCGTCCCTAAACACATAAATATATTTCCTCACAAAGGTGCAAACTTCCAACAATGGCCACACAGCGGGTAGTTCCCGGACAAGTTGTAGATATGATTTGTTCCTTGTGCTTTTATTACCAGGGCGTGTCGTTCAAGTACACTCCACAAAGATATTTTTCATATATTCTATTTAGAAAATGGGTACTCCTTACAAATATCTACCTTTACAAAAATAAATAAAAATTTCGGATATCTTCATCTACTTCCAAGCTAATCACAGCTTGTATTATGGGTACTATACAACTGAAATAAATACACACAAACGATAGAATACTCCGAAACAAATTGAAAATTGACTGCCTCGTTGGTCTAGTGGTTAGCGTATGCGACTGTTGATCAAGAGGTCTCGGGTTCGATTCCCGGGTCGGTCCAAATGTTTGTGTAATCCGCAAATATTTGTCTCGGAGTTTGGGTGTTTTCTATGTATAATATGTATGTATTTACAAGTATGTTATTCAAAAGTATGTTTATTTATCAGTGGTCTAGAACCCATAACAAAGCTCTGCTTAGCTTGGGGACTAGATGGCGTTGTGTATAAAATGTCTGAAGTATTTATTTATTTATCTAAATTATATTTGCGGATCACACAAACATTTGGTTCGACCCGGGAATCGAACCCGAGACCTCAAGCACAACAGTCGCATACGCTACCACCGAGTCACCGAGGCATTCAATGGACTATAATATCATAATGGACTATTAATAGCTGCTGATGATGATTTCAAAATCTTTTTTTGAAATCATCATCAGCAAAAAAAAACAGTCTGCCAAAGCGATTCTTCTCTGCCTTCACTTAATTCTCTCTAAAAAAAAACATGAGTGTTACCCCGAGAGTGTTGACCCACGCTGTGGTGACCCAGTGAGATATTTTTGGCACATATTTCTTCCTCCTAAGGATTACTGAAATCAGCGTGGTTCTACTGCCTATAACTTGATGAAGTCATCAGCATCCACAGACTCAGCTCCATGGCCTTTATACTTAAAAGAAACAAGTTAACAATATGGCTTATTATATGACAGTATTGTGTCTGTGACTTACGACCTTTTACAAACACACTGAACTGATGGTGAAACAATAGAAATATTTCAAGCTTTTAACTGCGCTACTGGTGTAAGTACGGTGGCGCTGAAAAAAAATAAAAATTCATTTGGCGTCCTAATGAAGTTTCAAAGCCTGCAATTAGTGAAGGAATTATTTTGCGGAAAACGGTCATAAGGATGGTACGAAAGCCGAAAACCGAATCCTCTCGAATTTTTTAGCAAGATGAAAGTTTTATTCACCTGTCATGTTAATTACTAAGTCAGTCAGTCATTAAACAAATAATTTGAATTCATTTAAAATTTATAATTTTTTGTATTGCAAATCAATAATGTCTCATCATCATATCAGCCGCAAGAAGTCCACTGCTGAACGTAGGCCTCCCCCATTGATTGCCATTTCAACCGGTCGGTAGCGGCCTGCATCCAACGAGTCCCTGCGATCCTAATCAGGTCATCCGTCCACCTTGCGGGAGGTCTTCCTACGCTGCGTTTGCCGTCACGTGGTCTCCACTCAAGCACCTTTCTGCCCCATCGGCCATCGGTTCTCCGAGCTATGTGCCCTGCCCACTGCCACTTCAGCCTGCTGACTCTCTCTGCTATGTCGGTAACTTTAGTTCGTCTACGGATCTCCTCATTTCTGATTCGATCCCGTAGAGAGACCCCAAGCATAGCCCGCTCCATAGCTCGCTGTGTGACCTCGAGCTTCCTTATGAGGCCCATGGTTAGAGACCACGTCTCGGCACCGTAGGTCATCACTGGTAACACGCACTGTCACAATAATGTCTACTTTACATTAATATTTTATATTTTTAACATTGTTCAGCAGCCATTAAAAAGTTATATCACTAAAGGAAAAATTGATTATTTTCATATCCTACGGGTATCCTTTTGTAAACAATGTTGTAAACAACAATGATAGAATAGATAGATGATCTACGAGTAGTGATGCATTTCTGTTGTATTAAGGAAATTGTTAAACTAAATCTGAATATAAAAGTAATTAATTACATGATCAAACTATTTAAATTCTGGAAGCCGAAAAAATTCTAGCAAAGCCGAATAGTCTTCTCACTAGTGACCTTATTATTCTAGTGAACGGCGAACTCTCGCCTCCACTTATTTATTTCTAAGTTGTTGACACTTTTTTGACAGAAATTATAAATATGCTGAATTTATATTCATTATTAAATGTATTATATTAAGGGTTATTTTCGCCAGCTCTTAGTGGACCAACTTATTACTTTTGTCAAAAGGAATTATTTCTGATGGACGACTAATTTTAGGAGGTATGAAGTCTTAAAAGACCGTGGTTTAACTTTGTTAATATAATTTTATTTAAAAAGTAATTGAGCTAAATAACATAATCCACTACTCATCTTTAATTCGTCAATTCTGGAGATAACAATTGTTAAAATAAACGCGTTATAAAATATAGATACTGAAATATTAACTAAAAACAGCACTGCAATGAGAAGGAAGACTTGGTAGAGGAGGTCAAAACCTCTCTTCTAAAAGAGACCTATGTCCAGCAATGGACTGTTCAAGGCTGTGGATGATGATGATAATAGAACATTAAAATATCAAGTTTTGTTGTTTTCAGCTTTTTCTTTAATGAGAGAAAACATAAGCTGAGGACGTGAATCTATTGTTGAATGTATTGTCTGAGCACAATACACAAATTTATACTTCAGCTTCAGTACCGTAGTACGAGTTAATCTACTCTGCCTGAAGGAAAGCTTAAGTAGAATCCAGGAGTAGGGGTCACAATCTTCATTGTTGAAGCAGACAATAAAGCATGGTGACCCACAGTATAACGGCCTTATCATATACTACTGCAGCCTTGGGCCTCCGGTCTCACACTCACCAACGAAATACGACAGCATCAATGCTGTCATTTTTAGGAAGTACTAGCCTGGTCGAGCCGGCTCATTCATGCTGAAATCAGAAGGGCTCTACTACTTCTATACTAAATTAATAACGATTCATCTTCATCTTCCGAGCCTTTATTCCCAAGTTTATTTGGGGTCGGCTACTAGTTCAACCGGTTTTATCTGAATTTCAGTTTTTCAACGGAGCGAATGGCATCGGACCTCCGCAACCCGAAGGGAGAACTGAAATTCGAAGATGGAACTAGTTGTCAGTTTATTTGAGGGCACTGACTTCCTGATGTCCTAGATGTTCATGACAACCGGGACCGACGGCTTTACGTGCTCTCCGAGGCACGGGCGTGAATCACCGCCAAACTTCCAAACTCCGGACTGGTATTAGGAATTTCCTAAGAAAAATCCAAAATTACTTTTTTGCCCGACCCGGGATTTGAACACGAGACCTCTTGATTAGCAGTCGCATACGCTAACCAATAGACCAACGAGGCAGTTCATTAAAAAAAAGCGGCCAAGTGCGAGTCGGACTCGCCCATGAAGGGTTCCGTATCAGCAAGTAACATCATATAAAAGTTCTTGTAGTTCGTTGTAACTTTCATCGATGTTTTAATAATAGAGTTTTGATTGAATGAAAGGTAAATTGCGTGTTACGATTTATGAAGTATTAAAAAAAAACTACTTACTAGATCTCGTTCAAACCAATTTTCGTTGGTAGTTTGCATGGTAATGTACCACATATATTTTTTTTAGTTTTATCACTCTCTTATTTTAGAAGTTAGAGGTGTTGTCCGGTTGTCATTATTTTTGCAGGCACTGACTTCCCAATTACGTTTCTAATAGATGTTTTTGACATGAAACTTCCACACGCTGAATTGCTATTGAAAAATTTTTGTACAAAAATCCAACATCATTGACTCAGCCCGGCAATCGAATCTGAGACCTCTTGATCTACAAATAACATACGCAAACCAGTACACCATTGTGGCTTCAAAAAAAAGTTATATCGTTATAAATATTATAAAAATCACCGTGGAAATCAATATCAGGAAAAAGCTGGTATCTTACAATGTATTCATCTCGACCCAAATATATCGCCTTTAAATCCTTTATAGACATATTTTGTAAAAAGCTAACTTACACACATTTAACATAATTTATCAATATTTAAGCATATTCTATGCATTATCAGAAGCCATAAAACTCCGCTGGGACCTTCCCGCATACAAATCGCTTACTTAATAATAAATTATTGGGTAGTCCGCTACTAGAGTCCTTTAATCAGTATTGTCACTTATTTATATACGTGGGCAGAGCTAAGCTCGGCGAATTATGTACATATATTTAAAAGGTAATAGGTAAAAATTTTGCTGAATAAAATTTAATACACGTACTCAAATACAGTTTAAAAAATATGGACTAGGATTAAGCAAATGAGTGACTACAATAAATCTGTAATATGAAAGGTGGAAGAGCCACGCTGGAGGCTTAATCATTCTGTATCTTTCTACCAGCCTCCTAGGTTGCCATGGTATGGGTCACCATGCTTCATTGTCTGTAGTCATATTGAGGATAACAACCCCCCATTTAAAAAAACTTACGTGATTAGTGACGCCGGTCTCACGGACCGAGTTGAAGCCAAAACTCTCTGTTTTTTTTTTTTTTTAGACAACTCCCCCATTAGGAATATGAATTCCTGTGTCGCGGGGGACTTTACAAACACACATGAAACGGCCACAAAGAACACCCAGACTCAGAACAACAATTTGTGAATCACACAAAGTGTTATCGCACGTGGGATTCGAACCCGCGACACTTGGCGCAGTAGAGAGCGGCGTGGCGACCGCTTAAACCACTAGGCCAACCGTGCAGTCAATGGGTCTGCAGTGCTGAACTAACGATGAAGGACGTACAAAAAGGCAGATACTTCAAATTGCAATACGCATTGATGGCAAGTAAAAAAGTTATTCGTTATTTTCGAACCACCCGGTCTCATAGACACATACATTAACAACGACGGGTTAAATATGATAAAGTGATAATTTAGTATAACAGTGTATACTTTATATTTGTGGATAATTTAATTATTAAAGAAGTTTGTCTCTGCACGTTTGACGGTACGTTTTTGCTATATATAAAATGAATATTATTTTGGATATCTTACACACAACGCCATCTAGTCCCAAACTAAGCAGAGCTTGTATTGTGGGTACTAGACAACTGATATAAACACATAAACATGCTTTTTTTGTAAATACATACATTTTACAGGTAGAAAACTTCGAAACATATATTTGCAGATTACACAAACAATTGATCCGATCTGAGACTCGAACCTTAGACCTCAAGACCAAGGCAGTCTAATATTTATAAATATTTGACAATGGTCTTCTTAAAACTCAGAAAGGAAAATAATCGTTTTCTAATTTTGTTTCTTACAAATAACTCTCCTAAATTTTGCTGTGTTATATTTCTGCAGACATCCCTACTGATATTATAAATGCGAAAGTAACTCTGTCGGTCTGTTACGCTTTCACGCCTAAATCACTTAATCGATTTTGATGAAATTTGGTATGAAGATAGAACTGCACGATGACTGCACGGTTGGCCTAGTGGTTTAAGCGGTCGCCACGCCGCTCTATACTTCGCCAAGTGTCGTGGGTTCGAATCCCACGTGGGATAACACTTTGTGTGATTCTCAAATTGTTGTTCTGAGTCTGGGTGTTCTTTGTGTCCGTTTCACGTATGTTTGTAAAGTCCCCCGCGACACAGGAATACATATTCCTAATGCGGGAGTTGTCTTTTTTAAAAGAACAAAAAGAAAAAAAAAACTGAACTTGGGAAAGGACATAGGCTACTTTTTACCGTGATAACCGACATACACGCGGGCGGAGCCGCGGGCGAAAGCTAGTATTATATTTATTGTATTTACAAAGAGCCTCATCTGGAAGTGTCGGTTTAGAGTTCAGTGTCTCAAGATCATTTACTAGATTTATTAATGTTAGTAATTTCAATTTGTCTCAGAACAAGATTTATTATGACACGTATATATACGTTTAATGTTACCAGAACCCATTTCGGTGTAACCACACCATTTAGACATGCCTATTAGTAGCTTCGACGTCTACATACATATCTACATGTACTCTCTCTGTAATTTAACGGCATTGGCAGAGCATTATATGTATATTGGGAGTAGCTGAGACCTGCGACCTTATCTACGCTTAAGGGCCACCGCAGACTAGCTACTTTTAGCATCGGCGATCGGCAACTAGTCGCTTTTTAGAAGCTAAATACGGCGACCGAACGCTCCACACCGCACACTTATAAACGAAGAAGAAGCGCGACACAGCAGCTGAACGCTACTCTCCGCACTATTTCGGATGCCGGTAGCAGCGACTTTGCATCTGAGCAGTCGCTAAAACGCGCGTTTCCGATACCGCGATCGATCGCAGGAAGTCGCTAAAACGCGATGCAGCATCGATGCAGTCGCCAAATCGCCGATCGCCGATGCTAAAAGTAGCTAGTCTGCGGTGGCCCTAAGTCTTGAGAGAAGCTGGTCTTTAAAAAAATAGTCTAATCGTATCTTATTTCAGCAGCTATGTATGAGTAGAAGTCCTATCAAAATGGGTAAAGCGGTTCCAGAGATTAGACGGAACAAACAAGTAGAACAGACAAACAAATAATTTGTTTAAAAAATGCTTATTTGATGTAAATTTGCTTTTTTATGTCAGTTTCTATAAACGCTCATAAGATCTCTACTTTCTCTGACGGAATGCCTGAGTAGAATCCCACAGTAGGGGCCACCATCCTCATTCTGAGTGCATACAATGCAGCATGGTGACCCACACCATGGCGATTTAGTAAGATGTTTCTACGTCGTTCTTCCGACCTCCGGAGGCTGGAGTAAGATGCAATTCATCAATTTTATCAATTTGAATATAAAATATATATAGATTATCCACTGCTGGACATAGGCCTCTTCAATTGCACGCCGCTTAGTTCGATCTTCGGCTACTCGCATCCAGTTTCTACCAGCCGTCTTGGATAAATCATCACTCCACCTGGCCTGTGGATGTCCTACACTACGTTTGCCGAGACGCAGTCTCCACTTAAGAACACGTTTACCCCAACGGTTGTCGGTTCTACGGCTAATGGCCAGCCCAATGCCACTTCAGCGTGCTAATCCTGTGGAATATACAACGAGTTTTTATATGTGAATTAAAACTCGTAAAAAACTACAACGTTAACAATAGCAGATCAACTGAAAAAACAAATACTCCAATTTAATAATAAACAGTATATTTCCAGATTCAAGTGCCAAGATTCCCATCAAAACGAACAATATCCCTTTATAACCCATTTACGGGTGTATCCATTCAGATTCCCCAAGGATTAAACCCAATATGTGAGCAACGGAACACAATATGGTAAGCATATGCTGTATTTTTATCAAAACCAAACAAATCTTTGTCTCGTCAGCGAAAAAAAGGCAATTTTAATCTACGTAATGTCAAAAGTTTGTTTAGACCATACGATTTTGTACGACAATGTGGTTTTTTTTTAATTCATGTGTCGCGGGGGACGTTACAGGGACTTAGAATAGTAATTTATAGATCACACAAAGTATTATTCCTTGTAGGATTTGAATCCGTCATTTGGCTCAATAGAAAGCAGCGTTGCGCCCCCTAAATCCTAAGGACAACCGTGAAGTCAAGATTTGAAGTATCTCTATGGCAAATTTCAATGTAATCGCTGCAGTAGCTTAGCCGTGAAAGCGTTATAAGCAAACAGACAACAGACAAACAGACAGTTACTTTCGAATTTGTAATCTTAGTATGGATATGAATCAAATTTACGTTATTTAACATAAAGCAACAGTCCTGCATTATTTCAAACTTTAAGATTATAAGTTTCAAGTTGAAAACTTAATGTTTCTCAAACTTAAATGCTTTCAATGAATGCTACCTCCTGTATTTAATTATTACATTTCTGAAAAGTTCCAAACAAGACTCATTTTAAGATTTTTAAATGGTCATTTAAGCTTCTATTTTTAACTCTTTAGAAATAGAGAGATGGTATTACGGGTTTGAGAAGGTTATGTCATACGACATGTTTCCGACTTTTTTTTATCTTTAAGAAATCGTACCCATATCGTATAGTGTAAAGACCCTCTCATCCCTCATTCACGTCTGTCTAGTTCCAACGTTCATAGCTTTTATTTGTACTAAATTGATCTGTAGCTGATTTGATGTTTTTGTACCCTAATAACTCATGTCACGGGAGGTCTCTTGGGAGGAGGAGGGACTTTTGTATTTTTAGCATTCTCTCTTATCTATCTTTAGATACATCTTTGTTTTCAAGAAAATTGGAATATTATATATAAACACCCACACCTATGAATATTCACTACGGGATACGCAGTGAATTATAGACACATTTTGAGAAATATCCATTCTAATATTAAAAATTCCAAAGTAACCCTGTCTGTTACGCTTAAACGGCTAATGTGCGGAACATATTTTAATTAAATTTGGCAAGGACATGTTTTGATTCCTAAAAAAAAATCCCTACATATTACCCTGATAACCAAAATACACAGGAGCTGAGGGGAAAACAAATATAGTAATAAAAAAATATAGTTTTAAAAAAGTAAACAAACACTTTTTTAAACTAAAATGTAGAAAATAATTTTAATGTAACAAAGCGTGGGGTGACGTTATAGAAATATTTTCAGAAAGCACCCCACGCTTTGTTACATTAAAATTATTTTGCGTTTTTAGGGTTCCGTAGCCAAATGGCAAAAAACGGAACCCTTATAGATTGGTCAAGTCTGTCTGTCTGTCCGTCCGTATGTCACAGCCAATTATTTCCGAAACTATAAGAGCTATACTATTGAAATTTGGTCAGTCGATGTATTCTATGAACCGCATTAAGATTTTTACATAAAAATAGAACAAAAACAATACATTTTGGGGGTCCCCATACTTGGAACTGAAACTCAAAAATATTTTTTTTATCAAACCTATACCTGTGGGGCATCTATGGATAGGTGTTCAAAAATGATGTTGAGGTTTCTAATACCTTTTTTTTCGAGACACTTCCAAAGTGGAAAAATGTGTGCCCCCCCCCCCCCCCTCTAACTTCTAAAATAAGAGAGTGATAAAACTACAAAAATATATGTTGTACATTACCATGCAAACTACCAACGAAAATTGGTTTGAACAAGATCTAGTGAGTAGATTTTTTTTAATACGTCATAAATCGTAACACGCAATTTACCTTTCATCCAATCAATACACTAGTATAAAAACATCGATGAAAGTTACAACGAACTACAAGAACTTTTATATGATGTTACTTGCTGATACGGAACCCTTCATGGGCGAGTCCGACTCGCACTTGGCCGCTTTTTTTTTATGACCAATATTTTTAGTCTTTTTTTTTTCGAATAATCGTATTGTCATCGGTTCTCGATAAATCTAAAAAGTTTGAACGAAGTCTGGCCGTTTATAGTGGGTCATCGCACCCAAAGGAGTCAGTTACAAACATACAGGTGAAGCTAATATAAAGCGTGTAATGTACTGTAATCGTACGCAAGTTAATATGAAGCAAATATGTTTTTATGAACAAAACAATTAAAGTTTGTTTTGGACGGCCTTGCTTGCGGTTTTCTTGGAGATTCCAGTCTAGAGCTTGCCTCGGGATGTGGTTGGAATCTCTTCGGAGGGTGCAGCCTATCCAGCTCCTTTTACGTCTTTTGATCGGTTGGTCGATCCGGTACTTCATCGCAGTGATCCAACAAGTGAACGTTGAATAATGTCACGGGCCAGAATATACCGAGTATATGGCGAAGGCATCGTAATCCTCGTAAGAAATATTCCACTATAATAATTCACTATTTAATATTTTACTTTATTTGTGACTGCCTGGTGTACCGTGGCCTCTACAATCACCTCGCCAGGTCTACTGATAACTAGTCCAACCTTCGAATTCGGTTCTACTCCAGGAATATTAACCAACCCCAAATAGCATTAGAAATAATAAAGCTACGAAAATGAAAAAAAAATGTCTAATTTAGAGGACAGATAACTTTGACAAATTAGCTTTTATAGAAGGCTTTTTTTTATTATAATTCACAAAACTGATGTTCAACCCAGTGGTTTAAGCTGTCGCCATTCTGGTTTCTACTACGCCAAATGTAGTGATTTCAAATATCACGTGGAACAACAGTATGCGTGATCCACAAATTCTTGTTCTTAGTCTAGGTGTTACTTCTGTCCATTTCATGTATGTTCGTAAAGCCCCCCGCGACAGGATGTATAATCCTAATGGGGGAGTTGTCTTGTGATAAATCTTTTAATTTAGCCTCTATATCTCAAAGATGAAAATGTTATCATAAGATAAAAGTCATAAGGCTTTATTGGAGGACTTCGGGCGGTTTTAAAGCCACAACGTATGGCCTTAACCTCTCCTAAAAAGAGACCCGATATACAGCGATTTGTCGCTCAGTGAGTTGTCTAGTTCCAAACAAATAAATCAACTGGTCAGACAAATTTAAATCTTTGGATATTTAGTAGCAGGCCTAGGTTTCTGCCTATCCCCAAATGAACTAGACGCAATAGTTGTTTCCGTGTCCCGAGTGGCGTGTACTGATGGTGACGATTTACGCTCAGCACGAACGTGCCGCTCTAGGGCTGTCTAAAATATCGATAAATCGATAAAGTTCTGTATTTATTTTAAATTTCTTGCATAATACTAACGTCAACCTAGCATCAATATTTTTGCACTATAAGAAGCACTAACAAGTTTTATTCGTAGATTTTTTTTATGTTATTTATAGAATAAAAGAAAGTTTTATCATGAAAACAGTTTTCATACCAAAACTTTTCTTTTTTTATTTTTCTTGACGCTAGACAAACACCGCTAGACCAAACTAGCGGTGTTTGTCTAGCGTCAAGATATCAATCGATTACAAGATCGATATCTTGAGTAAGAGTGAGAGAACCTGTGTTGAAATATGTTGTGAAAGATATTGAACCTGTGTTCGTACACTATAATACCACATTAGTAGTTTGATCGTTGTTGAAACTGAGGGACCAAACATTTACGGTAATTTGTACTTGCATCCACTGTCACCAGAACGCAACCGTGATCATGATAATATGGCACTGAAACACGCATATTGTTTTTCTACAACCCGTCATCCATTACTATACCCTCACCTCAGTGGTGTCATATCAGTCAAACGTAACGTCAAATGTACATTAAAATCGTTCTTACGTACACAAATATAATTCAATACCCAAAAAGAAACCAAATCAAATCACAATATTTTGATATCCTACAAAAACAATCTCAAAGGTTAAGTCCTAAAAATATGAAGATATTCCATATTACGACATCTACAATTGATTGTAAAACTTTTACTGAGGAAAATGTTAGTTTTATTGTCAAATAAGGTCTACAGTAATGGGCTCGAAGGACCACAAAGAAGATACGACTTATGAAATTTTATATTGCCGTTGGTTATGAAACCAGAACTTTAGATATTGGACAAGTTATATTTCATGAATGAATAATTGAATAATAGTATGATTGTATTCGTAAATACATTCCTGATTTGAAGAACACTGTATAATTAATTAATATTATTTGTGCGGGAATTAACGCGATCACTTATTTAGAGGTATTACATACCTCTGATTTGCCTGACGTTTCGACCAGGTTGCACCGGCCGTGGTCACAGGTTGACTCCCGTAGAAATAATATTAATTATCATAGAACGCGAAAGTTTAAAAGTTAGTACTGTATAATTAATGTAAATGATATAGTTCTATTTAGTACTCTCATAATATTTGACTTCATGTATCCGCTCTACGGATGGGTTAAGGAGTTATTTTTACTTATTTTTTACATAGACTACCTCGGTGGCGTACTGGTAGCATATGCGACTGCTGTGATTGAGTTCTCAGGTTCGATTACCGGACCAGACCAAATTTTTGTATGATATGCAAATATTTCTTTTCGTCGTTGGGTGTGTCTCTATCGAAAATATATGTTTTTACAAAAATGTTTATATGTATTTATACCAGTTGTCTAGAACCTATAGTACAAGCTCTGCTTAGTTTGGCACTAGATGGCATTGTGGTATTGGATGTACGAAATATTTTTATTCAAAAACCAAATACCGATACATCGACAACTCGCAGTACATTTTCATCCCAACACTAATCTAAACAAAGAGCCGGCAATTTGTTTCTAAAAATGTTTTTCTCTTGATTCCCCGTAGGAAGGGGATATTCTCCTTATTGCCTTCACGATTTATGCCCCGCCGCTTCAATTTTATAGGGCGATGAGAACGGGACGAATCGCGCGGACAGAATTGGATACTCGTAAACGATTGGATGACACCTGAGACATCTTGCCTGATTGAAATCTGTTCAAGGTTATGTTCAAGGGACTTGTGCAGTTCATATTCATTGCCGTTCACTGATATTACGAGTTCCTTTACTGAGCTGTGTGGGAAGAAAATAATGCTGAAAGTTTATTTACTACAAGCTGAATCCTGTATGTCCTTCCTTCCACCGATGGTAAGCAACGACGGTGCGATCAGATCTAGATGGTGACCGCTTGTGGCATGATATGTTGTGAGTATTTCTGTAATTCGGAGGACACGTTAAACAGTCGCTCCTGGTTTTTATCATAAGATGGCAGTCCTGAAGCTTAGTTAGAACCCTTCGGGTATCTTAAAAACATCTCATGGCAAGATGACATAGCCACAATGTGTCTTGCCAGTTCCCAACCCGCACTCAGCCAGCGTGAAGCCCAGCAGTGGGACATTAAGGGTTATTGATCATGAGTGATGGGTAACACGCAGGGCTAGTTTAAAAAAAATAGACTGTTATTTTTTATATCATTAGCTAATGAAGTCCCCTCAAAATTGATCCATCTTTTCCAGAGACAGTTAAAAAAAAATTAAAAGTTTTTTTGGTGAAAGAACATTAAACTTCCATTTACATTAAATGAAAGTCTGTTGATTTGAAATTACAAATAACCACTTCAAATACATTTATTTGTGTTTAGATATCAAATTCTTTTAAATGATCTTTTGGATGGAAATAATGCGTTTAATAATCTAATATCTTTTGTATCTATATGTATGTGTGATTGTGGAACCGGCTCTAACCAATCCGCAAAAATGGTAGTATTTACTAAAAAAAACCCCCAGCAACTACATAATTAATATAAATATTTCGGAAAACTCACACACAACGCTATCTAGTCTCAAACTAAACAGAGCTTGTATCACAGAATACATAATAGTACCAGCACAGAAGACTCACTCTGAAAAGTAAATTAAAGTTATAGATACCCTCGGTGTCAAAAGATTAAGTTCAATTTAGATCGCACAGCGCCGAATCACTACGATTATATTTACCTACAATTGCGTCTCTTTCTATCGTGTAACTCTGAACTGTTCTGACGATGTCTGTTCGACCCGGCAGGCAGCCGGCCGACTATACCTAAACTGCGAAGTGACACCCCCCTGCTTGTATTATGGGTACTAAACAACTGATATAAATTCATAAACATACTTTTTTGAAAATACATACATACTAAGTATGTATGTATTTACGGTCGGTATTGACGGTATTTACGGTCGGTATTACGGCCATCACCCAAACCCCTCCCCGACCCAACGCAACCTTGCGGAGGGAGCGGGAATCGAACCCGCTACTAACACTAGGTACCGGGTTCGATTCCAGTTGGAACAACTTTTTATTTTTATCATTACTTTTTATTATGTCCACAGATGGTTAGCCCAAGTAGGGCATCGTGCGTGGGCCCCCGCGAAAAACAACGTGGCCCAATTTTACATACAAATTATCCTACATTGGACGCCTGTAGGAAAACGACCCTCAACAACACACGCCGCTGCGGATGGCCGCACTACACACCCACCGGACATGGCATCGGAGGAGATTAGCGTGTAAGCCGACGCCTCTGTCGCTGGTCGCTTCGAGCTGGGCCTCCCCAAAGTCCCCAGGTATCGCCTGAGTTCTCACCTGGCTCGGTCTCGACTGCGTGACTAGCGCAAATCTCCCCCACGAACAAGACAAACACCAAGAAGATTCTCACCCACACGACCTGTCCCTATTCAGGGGCAGCGGTAAAGACACCGCTGGCAGGGGGCAACTGCCCTGAACCAGCCTCCACGCGTCCCCTGCGGGACGAGGTAACGAGCAGAGCAGGTATTGAGGATTCGCCTGCCAACATTTGTTGAGAACGGTAGTAGTCTATCCGATTTGTAAGTTGTTCTGTGTTTTTAAGTGTGTACATCCTGTGAGTACTATGAGTGAGTTTATTTTTACCTGGTGATTCAATTTTGTATCTTGGATAAGTAAATCAGTTGCAAGACGTTATAATTTTGTTTAATATAAAAACCTATTCTACCCTGAAAATTGTTGTTGTGTTGAAAATTAAAGAATTAGGTTTTTGTAACCTAAATATAGTATGTATAAACTAAGTACTTTATTTATGTACATACTTAAAAAAAAAGTATTCATCAGCAGTTGTCTTAGTACCTTTAAACAACATCATATAGTCCCAAACTGAGCAGAACTTGTAGTTCTGCTCAGTTTGGGACTAGATGGCGTTGTGTGTAAGACATCCGAAAAAAGAATATTTATTCCAAAAAGCAGATCAACAGATACATTTAACATCTTAGTAACGAACCAATCGAAACTAGTTTAACATTCTGCAACAGAACTGTAGATATATAAATAATTCCCTGCTCTCCAATCCCCGACGGAACCCATCTCAATTTACCCGTACTAGCTAAGTGATATTACTTGTTGAATCCAAACTTTTGTTTTTACATTCGGACGGATAGTTGCACTATCTAACCTTAATCTTAAACTGACTTTTTTATGACTGGCGTTTTTGAATTTTGATTAATAGCCACCCGCAACGGCTCCGCTCGGGGACATATATAATTGATTTTACGGGTTAATATATTAATATAGCCTACTATCTTCGCCCTCGGTTCCGCCCGGGTAAGTAGCAGATAAAAGTAGCCTATGTGTTATTCTGATATGTAAGCAGATACCAGCAACGAACATACATACTCACAAACTTTCGCGTTTATAGTATCAGTAGGATGTCACTCACAAATAACTTAGCCTTCTATTGGTAAAAGAATTCTCTTAATCGGTTCAGTAGATCCAGAAATTACCTCTTACAACGTCACAAACTGAAGTATTGACAACGTTGGGAGGTGTAGGTGTAATTAGGCAAAGAATATGTTACTTGGAAATATTCGTAGTACGCTTATCGCAGTCCACATCTGAATATTATCATTGTCAACAGTTCCGTGCTAAATAAAGGACATTTTCAAAATAAGGGATCTACTCCAAATCAAGAAAAAATGTTTTGTGTTTGTTATAGCACTTTGTTGACATATCAAAAACATATATCCATGCTAAGTTTCATCTTTCTGGCACTAACCATTTGGACGGACGGACGGACATAATGAAATTATAAAGATCCCGAGTCATGAACTACGGAACCCTAACAATCATACATAACACTTCGACGTCATGTGAAAACTTGTTTGTCTATATTTTTGTCTGTTAGGTTGTCGGGTGTCGGTAGGTGTCGCATGCTAAATAGCTTGAAGCTTCGATGCTTTTGAAATTACTGATTGACTAGTGGTTTAAGCTGTCGCCCGCTGCTCTCTACTGCGCCAAGTGTCGTGGGTTCAAATCCCACGTGGGACAATACTTTGTGTGATTCAGAAATTATTCTCCTGAGCCTGGGTGTTCACTGTGGCCTGCTGTCCCACTCCTGAGTTCGGGTCTCATCTCAGGAGTGGATAAAGGCCGTAAGTCCCCACCCTGGCTGAGTACGGGTTTAGATTAGGAACTTGCTGTTGTATGTTTTAAGCCACCCGTATGCTTCCAACCAAGCTTCACGACTGTTATCTTATGATGACAACCGGGACCGACTGCTTACCGTGATCTCCGAATCACATAAACGCTCATAACATATCATGCCACAAACGGTCCACCTAGATACTGATTCGGAGTCGTTGTTTAGCCTCGTTGATTGTTTCCAATCACCTAAAGGCCAATAGGCCACTCGGCTATGAATACTAATATATACTTAATATGATTAAGCTAAAGAGTTTGTTTGTTTTTTTGATCTCGCTAATCTCAGTAAGTACAAGTCTGATTTGAAAAATTTTTAGGTCTCAAATAACTCAGTTATCGACAAAGGCTACAGGCTACATATCATGACTGCGTTGTTGGTCTAGTGGTTACCATATACGGTTGCTGATCATGAGGTCTCGGGTTCGATTCCCGGGTCGGAGCAAATTTATTTATGTGATCCCCAAATATTTGTTTCGGAGTTTGGGTGTTTTTCTATATATAATATGTATGTATTTACAAAAAAAAAAGTATGATTATGTATTTATATCGGTGTCTAGTATCCATAATACAAGCTCTGCTTAGTTTGGGACTAGATTATGGTGTGTGTAAGATGTCCGAAATATTTATTTATTTATTTATTATCATCATGCCAATACCAAAAAGAGCGGAGTAACAATAAAATATGTTGCGAAAGCGTAGGAAAATTCAATTTGAGAGCTTTTATTGTGTGCGCTCCGTAAACATTAAACTTTTTCATAAAAAGGGTTCATTCAAACTAAACCGGGAACATAATAGTAATATGAGCATATCTATGGAATAAAAAAACACTAAGATTCAATTAGACGGTACTGTAGGATGCGGACGCTATGTATTGTGCCTACGATACCCCTTCTATTTGATAAATCCATTACGCACAGACGCTATGTATTGCACCTACGATATCTATTCTATTTTATTAATCTATGACGTATGCCAGGCGCCCGTTATTTGTCCTTGTAGCACTACAGTTACAATCATAATATCTATCCTTTTTAACACGGGGTGTTACGCATGCGCTAATCTGCCTATAGAGCACGGAGCCGCTACATCCTTGTCGCACTGCAGTCTACAATCATATCCTCTATCCTTTTTTACGGTGTTAGGTTTTTTCGTTACGGAATTTCTTGATTCGGTCGCCGCACTCAAAGCCATCGATAAATGCTATGCAATAGCTTAAAAGTAAAAGTAGTAGTGACTATCTTCTTAGGTTGGCTCACTTTTTTCTTTTATTTACTTATTTATTTTCTCAGTACTCGTAAGTAAATGCAGACGATGTTGCGTGAGTCTGCTAGTTAAAAAAGAACAAAACAGATTCCTAAAAAGTTGTAAAAGTTTAGATCTTCGTTTAATATTTGAAGAAGTCATCCAGTGCTATTGGCCCCCAAGTAACTTTGTTCTAGCTTATTTATGACCGAAAAGGCATTGAGTTAGTAAACGTAATATGTCAAATAAAAAAGTTACCAGTGCCACGTTACATGTTGAACTTTGAAGTAAATTGTATACTTAAATTATAAATCTGAGTTCTAAGAATATTTACATAAGATCTAACTTCGTTTTATGCCTAAGGACATGGTGTATGTGCAAAGATTTGATGGTTAGGATTTAACTGAAATGGTGTTTGCTTTGTGAATATTATATTTTATTTATTTATATACTTTATGCAAAATTACATGCATCGGCGGACTTAATGCCTTAGGCATTTTCTGCCAGTCGACCGATTGGGCGATGCAGAGAAAAGATGAGGTAGGTGCATATAGGGTGAATCGATAGATTATGGTACAAAAAGTCATATAATATGATATACATACATATAATATGATAAGTAATATACCTACATAAACATACATATATACGTCTATATTTATACACATACATACACGTACATATATTTATTAACGTTGAATCCAATAAGAATTTTTGATAAACTAAGACCCCGTTGAATCCGCCAATTCGCCCAATAAAAGCTTCTTTACCTTCATCTTAAAAGTGTCTCGATTCTTCGCCATTCTGACCTCGAGAGGAAGCGCATTCCACAAGTGGACAGACTGGACAAAGAATGAGGATCCAACAAAACCAGTAGTGTGTGATGGGCAAAGCAGGAGGAGATTGTTAGCCGACCGAAGGTTCCGGTTGTGATTATTGCATAAGAGTTGGAAATGTGTTTTTAAATAACTAGGGGGGGATGGGGAATTGAGGATAGTGTACAGGAATGTGAGTGCGCGCATTTTTCTGCGTTGACGAATCGGCAACCAACCTAACTGGGAACGAAAACTGGAAATGTGGTCATACTTACGAAGATTAAAGATGAATCGAATGCAGTTATTGAGAAGACGATCTAACTTGTTGAGATCTGCATTCAGGTCATAATAGCACACGTCACCATAGTCTATCAAAGGGAAGATAAGAGATTGCACAAGCATTTTCTTGGTTTTCACGGGCAGAACATTTTTCAAGCGATATAGTGCTCTAAGAATGCCGGTGACCCTCTGACATACATATGTAACTTGATCACGCCAGTTCAAAGTGCAGTCGAGTTGCAAGCCTAAGTCTTTCACTGTTTTACAGACCGGTATAGTGGTACCATTCAGCATTATTTTGGGGAGTATGTCTAAATTAGTCCTGTCCATTGAACGCCTACTACCGATTAGTATGGCCTGGCACTTTGTCGGGTTGATCGCTAATCCGAACCGCGCAGACCAGTTCTCGATCGTCCGGAGATCAATATTGATATTATCAATAGCCGTTGTTATGTTATCAACACTGGCCTGAGAGTACAGTTGTAGGTCGTCAGCATACAGGTGATACGCACTGCGAAGTTCGGGACATAGGAGATGAATAAAAATTGAGAAAAGCAAAGGAGAAAGTATACCGCCTTGAGGGACACCAGAGTCGACATCACACCATCTCGAGGAGAGATCATCAACGCGAACGGACTGTTGGCGTCCCTGAAGATAAGATGAGAACCATTCCAGCGCCCCAGACGAGATCTTAAGATAGGAGAGGATGGCCAAGAGGATGTCGTGACAGACGGTATTAAAGGCGTTCGAAAAGTCGACCAGAACTAAAACTGTCACCTTTGTTTCTTCCAAGGCTTCTCTAATATCGCCTGTCACTTTGAGGAGAGCAGAGGTAGTACTATGGCCGGGCCTGAAACCCGATTGAAATGGGCTAAGCAAATTATTTTTATATATATAATCAGATAGCTGTTTATATACACAGGATTCAAGAATTTTGGAAAGGAAGGGAAGAATTGATATGGGTCTGAATAAAGGTAAAGGTAAAGGAATTATGTAAGCTTTACGCCATAGTGTGGGAAAGGTTCCGGAGTATAGGGAGTAATTGATGATATGTGTGATTACAGGCAAGAGTTCTTCAAGGATGGACATGATCATACGCCTGCTGATTTGATCATAACCAACAGCGTTGGATTTGATGGAAAGGATAATCTTTTTGATCTCACCCTGCGCGACTGGAACAAATTGAAAAGGGTTAATATTAGGAAAAATAAGGCTCGCCAAGTAACTGATCGTGAGATTCTTGGCTTGAAGGTCCAAAAAGGAGGACGAGGAGAAATGGCGATTAATGTCTTCCAAGCCAATCAGCCCAGACCAGCCAAGAGGCGCCTGTTTACCAACACCCATGGTTCGAAGGAACTTCCAGGTGTTGGCGGGGGAAAGGCAGGCGAGGTTGTTGTGAATATAACGGCGTTTAGCATTGCGTATCATCTGATTGCAACGGTTCCTGGCTCCCTTGTACAAATTCCACTTTTCCTCTGTGCGGTCCCTTCTATGTCTACAGTAAGCCCTATCTCTTCGCCTCATAGCTGACAGGATCTCCCCTGTCATCCACGGAGCAGGTGGCCTTTTAAGTTTTATCTTTTTTATAGGTGCATGGGTGTCGTACAAGGCAAGAATCACTTCGTTGAAGGCTTCGACTTTATCGCCTAAGCTAGAGGCCGTGGTAACTGCATCCCAGTTGACTTTAGAAGCATCCTCACGTAGTTTACCTACATCTAAACGACCAAAGCAACGCCTGTGCAATACTCTCGGGGGTTGTTTAGGGGATTTCAGGGCATAGGAGAGGAAAATGAGGTCATGATTGGAAAAACCGGGTGCGGAAAGTTGGCCGTGGTTATGGACAAATGTTGGGTCAGACGTGATCAGCAAATCAAGCCAAGTGTCCCTCCCCGTGTTATTGTGGTGAGTCGGTTGAAGGGGTAAGATCTGCAAATCGGCTGATTCGACTATCTGACGAAGTTTACAGGATCGTAGGGAATTTTGGGTAAGATCAGTGTTAAAATCACCCATGATGACGTGGTGAGCATATTCTGACCCTAAAGATTCCAGTACTGTTTCCAGACTGGAGAAATAGTCAATAGAGGGAGGACAATAGACGACACCCAGAACCATCTTGATTCCTCTAACACAGACCTCAAGAAAGAGATGCTCAATGTCAGCTGTGTAGGAGGTAGGAGAACATGCAAGGATTTTGTAAGGGAGGGAACAGTGGATATAAATGGCTACCCCGCCACCTCTTCTGTCAATCCGGTCATTTCTGACAAGAATGTAGCCTGGTAAAGAATAGGATGTGGAAGGAAGGTTAGGTTGGAGCCAGCTTTCAGAAATGAGGACAGCATGGACGTTTGTATTAGTAAAGGCTTCTGTCAAGTCCTCAAAATGGCTGGGTATGCTTTGTGCATTTATGTGACACACGTTAAGTAGAAAATTCGATTGCTGGTTAAATGTGTCACGCAAATGATCACCCAATGTGTCCGGCAGAGAGGTGAAGCTATCTTCACCAGTGGAGACTGCAGATTCATAGGCAGAATTATACGAGTCATCGTTATCAGTTATCATAATAAATACAAAAAAAAATTCAAAAATATCAATACAGAAGAATATACTATTAAGAATATATAAATAAATTTATTATATATATAATATCTAAATGTTCGTATACTGAAATAAATGTATAAAAACCCTCACAATAACTACGTTAGGTCTTTCTCTGCACCACCCACCAGCTCACAAAATAGGTTTAAACATAAATTAAAAACTAAACGCGAAACAAGCACGACAAAAGACATTTATCAGTTAAGCAGTGTGAGGGAACGTTAAAGGAGATTCGTGTTGTATCCGAACGCAGCTCGCCGAGTCAAATGTCACTTTGAAATGTCAGATTTGTATGCATTTGACAATAGATAAATTTGTTTACAAGATATATGACAAGTTAATTAAATTAATACAGAAAGTGTGCAAAAATCAAAACGTTTGTGGGTAAACTGATGATCAAAGTAATAACAAAACAATATAAGCATTTATGTTTATCAGAATTATAGACCAGCGAGCTACGTGGATGCTACAGGTACAATTTTGAATCAATAAGTTATTATATTATAGTTATAATGCTGGGTTGATTACACCTTGCCCGTAATGTTCTTATGGGGCCCGGGCGACGCAGCCCTCCTGGCTCCACTTCGTGCCTGAGAAGCAGCTGCACCGGGAACAGTTGGATGCTTAGCAATGAAGGGCAATAATTCTTCACTGGTTAAATTTGTGGCGAACCCCATCAGGTGTCATGACTATTATATTGCCGTTCTGAGTCCAGCATGCACGAGCGCCGAAGTGCTGCCTCGCCCTGGTGAACGCTGTCTGCCTAGCTTTAGTGAGGAACTCGCGCAGTGATATTGGCGTACCTTTGAGTGCTGTTTTCATTCTCCAGATAGAGTTCCTGAGGTCAGTGCTGCGGAATCTTACTAAGATGGGTCGGTTTTTTTCATTTTTGGGGGTCCCCAGCCTGTGACAGATGGTGAGGGATTCCGCAGAGTGATCTTTCAATTGCAGTTTATTATGCAGAATATCTACAATGATTTTACTGCTGTCCTCACCCTCAGACTCGGGGACTCCCATAAATAGAAGTGATTTGCAGCGATGCCTTGTTTCCATGGCATCAACAGCCCTGGAGCACTCATTAATTTGTCTCCGCAGGATACTCAACATGCCGTAGATAAGCTCTCTAAAGGTACGGAACTCCTCCGCTACCTTTGCAACAGTATCCTTAGCATTACCTGCTGATTGAAGTTGTGCCTCCAGTTCCTCCATCCTCCTGGTAAAGGTCTCCTCCAGAGACTTTTGTGCGGCCTCAATGTTTAGCATTTGCGGCATATTGATTGTTTTGATATTGTGATGCTGGTGGGTGGTGTTCTTCAGATCCTATGATTCACCACATACACTGATGCTAACATAAGTTGTGAACTATAAGGCTGTAATTCACTGTTATTTAAAGTTTATTTGTTGAAAATGTAAGTATTTAAATTAAAATAAATTTTATGATTTTCAAGTATGTGTCTACTTTTTTAACACCTACCCCCAAAAAAGTATTTATATAATAAATTACGGTGTATTCAAGACATGAAAAGCTAAGTTTTCACAAAATTTCGTTAAAAAATAATTTTATTTGTAAAAGATAAAAATAAAAAACCAAAAACTTGGTTTTTTGAATTTTTTACATAAAATTTGAGGTTTGAATGTGAAAAAAGTGTAAATGCAAAAGATGTAAATCTTTTTATTATCTACAACTTTGCCATTTAGCTTTTTTCCATAGGACTTGTAGTTTTGCAGGAAATCGAGATAAGCCATTTTTTTCCCTTAAACCCCCCCCCCTCCCCCCCTTCCCGACCTCAGATCGCCCGTAATTTATTTTTCCATTAATTTTTGTACTATTCTCCTTCTTTTACAATGGGTTTCATCCTACTATAATTATTTATGTTCACTTTTTGTTATTTTATGAGGCTTCTACCCTGGTCTACAAGAATTTATACCTAAGTCGATATTCATATGCGTTATTACGTAACTTCTATTATTATAAAGTTACGTACAGTACAGTACAGTACAGTACATACGGGTATTTCTCATCATCATTATTATCAGCCTATCGCAGTCCACTGCTGGACATAGGCCTCTTCTCCCATTGCACTCCACTCTGATCGATTTTGGGCTTCTCGCATCCAGCTCCTGCCAGCCATCCTGCGCAAGTCGTCACTCCACCACGCCTGTGTGCGTTCTACACTACGTTTGCCGAAACGCGGTCTTCACTCCACTCTTCTACCCCAACGGTCATCTGCTTCTAATATGGCCAGCCCACTGCCACTTCAGCTTGCTAATCCTATGAGCTATGTCGAAGACTTTATTTCTCATCCAGGAGAAAGTCATCATCTTCCGAGCCTTTATTCTCAAGTTTATTTGGGGTCCGCTACTAGTTCAACCGGTTTTACCTGAATATCAGTTTTTCCACGGAGCGACTGGCATCGGACCTCCGCAACCTTAAGGGAGCACTGAAATTCGAAGATTGAACTAGTTGTCAGTATATTTGAGGGCACTGACTTCCCAATAATCCAGGAGAAAGTAATATTCCCAAAGTAGATAATATGTCTTTAAAGCGACTAGTAACATACCATGCCCTCAATTTAACACAAGTAAACTTAAATTTGAACACAGATACATTTGTAAGCAGCTCAACCAATTTATGAGACCACAAACCTGAGATCAGAGATTATATCAAAGCTCCAGTAATTTTGTAGATATAACATTTGATTATATATATTAGAATCAGTTCAATGTCAAGATTATATGCTCACTTTAAACATAAAATAGATTAGATAGATAGAAATTGAATTGAATTAATTCGCTTCAGTGGCGCAGCGGCAGCGTATGCGACTGTAGGTTTAAAATATAATTATTAATGTTTATGTATTTATATCAGTTGTCTAGTACCCTTAATACAAGCTCTGCTTAGTTTGGGACTAGATTGCGTTGTGTGTAAGATGTCTGAGATAAGTTTAAGAAGTTTTGTATGAGATATCTAAAATATTGATTTAAAATATTAATTGTAATACTAAAAACTAAGCGATAACCGAATAGTTTAAAAAAAATTGAAGTTAAAAAACTATGTTAGTTTGTGGATGGATGACTAGTCGTAACCTTAAACCGCCTCCGTACTGAACTTTAATCTTTAATCCATCGATCCCGATTACCGTATAATAACTGTTATACTGTACGGTTGGCATAGCGTCTCAAGCGGTCGCGACGCCACTTTCTACTACGCAAAGTGTTGTCTGTTCAAACCCCATATAGGACAACACCTTGGGTATTCTCCAAATTAGTGTTCTGAGACTGGGAATTTTGTGTGCGTTACATGTATTATTGTAAAGTCCCCTGTTGCACATAATCATTATAATTATCAGCCTATCGCAATCCAGTGTTAGATATAGGCCTCTCCAATTGAACTCTAATCGATTTTGGACCTCTTGCATCCAGCTCCCGACAACTACCACCGCGACACAAGATGTGGGTAAAGAGTTGGATTTATTTAAAAAAAAACTGTGACAATTATTGCAAGTATTTAAAGTCTGTATATATTTACAAAAACAAAATATATTTGTATTTTCATCAATAGTTTTGTACCCACAGCACAAGCTCTGTTAAGTTTTGGCCTAACAGCCATTGTGTGTCAGATGTCCGAATCAAATCAAATCAAATAATTTTTATTTCATATAAATCAATACAACGGCACTTTTGATACGTCAAGTAGTCAGTCAGTAGTCAGTCGTGAAGCTTATTGCCTGTTCCAATTCGTAGATCCTATGGAGAAGAACAGGCAAGAAACTCCATGGTCAGTCTTTTCCAACATAGTTTTTACAATTTTTGGTTACATTGTTAAAGGCATTTTATTAATAAAACAGTTAAATGTGAGGACAGTGTACCAATGCTGATATTTACACTGGATAGTGTCCAAAAATAATATAGCAGTTATGAAATAGCCAGCACCGACTGGCGGCAAAATAAAAAAGTAACAAAACGGACATTACGGAACCCTAAAAAGAAAACAAAAAGCATAGATACAAAGCTTCAGAGGGATGTGAAAGAGAAAGGGTGAATATAAATATGTGCTGGCAATTGGAGAAGTACACAACACTACGCGTTCAAGCGTACACACTGCAAGTGACGGGATGTAGGGTTCGCAAAATAAGAAGCTACAAAAGCTATGTATAAGTATTTACAAAAAAAAAGTATGTTTTTCCATTTATATCAGTTGTCTAGTATTCGTAATACAAGCTCTGTTTAGTTTGGGACTAGATGGCGTTATGTGCATGTTGGAAATATTTTAATTTTATTTTATTTTACAATTTTAAGGATACTTACAGCTAGAAGTAGAATTGAAACAAATATAGTAAAATAGTGAGGGCCAATGACAAGTTTCCACAAATATCCAAAAGGCCGCACTAGTAAACATAATACATTTCACAAAGTAAACATGTATGTACATGGTTTTTTCGATCTAAGGGTTGACAGCAAATCCATTTTCGTGGTTATAAAGTTATTCGCAAAAGTAGTAGTCAGACAGTATTGTCTTCAATTTTGTAAGAGGAGTAAAGAACAGATCCACGTCGACTTCCCGACACGTGCCATTGTAAACGCGACAAGCCCGTATTATATAGGAGTTTTGTCTGTACGCAGTTCCTACTATAGGAATGTGCAACTGATTCGGCTGACGCAGTAGTACTGTGGGCACACACAAGCCTATTTTGCCAAGCAGTTCTGGCATAAATATATATATTTTAGGAAACTAACAGGAATTGAAGAAAAGTTATTTATTTCTATAGCTGCAGAACTAAAGGAGAACTCAGAACCTAGTTTCCACATACTTTTTTAGAATTCGCAGTGATAGAGAGATAATATAAATAAGGTTTTAATTAATCAGTCTTACTCAAGTAAGTGTTGACAACCAAAAGAAAAGAAAGTTTTAAGCAATTTATCAACGATTTTAGGTTTTACGTATTCTCTAAACTACAAAATTTATTTAAATAAATTAGAGGTTAATATAATACTGCTCATAATGGCATAGACATAGACTACTACTACATAAATGTCACCAAAAGTTTTTAAATTGTCTTGAAATTTTAACTTGTTTAAAAAACTTGAAACAGTTTTGGTCAAAATTAACAATGTATTAGGATATAGTAAAAGAGTTACTTTAAGAGTAGAAATTTTTACTAAAAATAAATTTAATTATATCCTTTTAAACACTAATGTAATTACTAATGATTTTCTTTGCAAATACACGTATATATAGCGTTCGTTAACCCAGCAAAAAAGCAAAAAAAATTGAGCCTTAGAGAGATTAGAGTATAACAGAAATTTAGTGTGTTCTAAGGAGTAATTTGTTACAAATAGCAAAATTTGTGCATGCAGTAGGTTAAAAGTTATTCGACAAAAACACTTTGGTCGGGCTATAGGAGAATGTTGTTACATTCTTTTTTTACTTATATCTTCATATTGCTTAAAGTTACTTAATCCATTATAAATATAAACCATGGCTACATGTTACAGCTTTTTATTTGATTGTAAGTATACTGGTTTTCTAGCAAAACTGTTTTTTTCTGATTTTCAAAACCATTTTATTACATCGGTGTTCATCAAAAAATTTAAAAACTAATGACTAAACCAATTTAAAAAAATGAACGTCTATCGATGGTATTTTGGTCAAACTTCTGCGTTCAGCCATTTTCAAGTTCTAGACAGGGCCAAAATATTGCCCCAGCAAAATTGTCAATAACTTAAGAACCACAGCTCACACAAATTTTGCTGTTTGCTAACATTTGACTGCCTCGTTGGTCTAGTGGTTAGCGTATGCGGCTGCTGATCAAGAGGTCTCGGGTTCGATTCCCGGGTCGGACCAAATATTATTTGTGTGTTTCAAAAATATTTGTTTCGGAGTCTGGGTGTTTTCTATGTATAATATGTATGTATTTACAAAAAAAAAGTATGTTTATGTATTTATATCAGTTGTCTAGTACCCATAACACAAGCTCTGCTTAGCTTGGGACTAGATGATGTTGTGTGTCAGATGTCCAAATTATTTATTTATTTATTTATTTATTTATTTATTTATTTATTTAATAGGTAACAAAAGCTATCTTTTCATGTATTTCGTTTGAGTCTGAAACGATTTACAAAAAAAATTTTTGCTGTGGTAACGTTTGAAACGTTACTCCAGCAAAAAGTGTTTTTTGTCACAAAAAGCAAAAAATTTTGCTATTTGTGACAAATTACTCCTTAGAACACACTAATTTTCTGTTATACTCTCATGTCTCTAAGGCCCAATTTGTTTTGCTTTTTTGCTGGGGTAACGTACGCTATATAATTATATACTAGGAAAATTTTAATTATACGATACGATATGATTGTTTGCAATTTTAAAAAAGCAGCCAAGTACGAGTTGGATTCGGCCCTGAAGGGTTCCGTAGCAGCAAGTAACATCATATAAAAGTTCTTGTAGTTGGTTTGATGGAAAAAAAACAGTTCTAAGTATGGGGAACCCCCATATTTTATTGTTTTTTTTTCTATTTTTGTGTGAAAATCTTAATGCGATTTACAGAACACATCTACTTACCAAGTTTCAACAGTATATTTCTTATAATTTCGGAAAAAAATGGCTGTGTCATACGGACGGACTGTCTGTCCGTCCGTATGACAGCCATTTTTTGACACACAGACATTCCCAGACATGACGAATCTATAAGGGTTCCGTTTTTAGCCATTTTATGGAACCCTAAAAAGACACACACAAAAATTTAAGTTTCATCTTCAAATAGTGATTGAATTTTAATACTAGTAATAGATAGATATTAATGTTTTTTTTTTTAAATTTGATAACTCAAAACTATTTCTATAAAGATCGTATTAGGCCATTTACATTTGAATAGTGGCTATAGGTAGGTATATGAGGTATAGGATTAAAATTGAATATAAAAGCTGATTAATTAAATTCTCAGTCTGAGTCGCTTGGGTACACATCACATGTGAGTCGGTCTGATGAACACTGTAATTAACTTTATAAAATCATTTGACCTTCAGAAACCGTGGAAAGTCAAATTAAAAAATCTAATTCCAATACTAAATATTCCAGTGAAAGGAATCTAAATGAGTAATGCTTTTAAGTTTTGCCAAAGAAAACTAGAGTATTAAAAGTTTTGGGCTAATAAATTGAAATCAAATAGTATCAAGTTATTGAATTATAAAAAGTCTTTAAAGAACACTTTTATAATGACTTATTAATTAATTTAAAAACCCATACAAAATAAACAGAATTTATACATAAAATAATATTGCAAGTTTATATACGAGAAGCCCAAAATCGATCACAGTGGTGTGCAATGGGAGAGGCCTATGTCCAGCAGTGGACTGCGATAGGCTGATGATGATGATGATGATGATATACGAAATCAGTAAGTATTATCAAAGCAATAGTAGAGTATAAATAGTTACATGAATTTAGCCTTAATTTGTTATTTAGCAAACATTCTAATTTCTGTTTTTTCTATGATTAGATTATAAGTATATATATCCATATGAATTTCAATCCCAAGTAGTTTTTGGAATTGAAATTGGTTAGGAGGAAGGCATGAACTTCTACGCAAATAAAGTTCTTAAATAATGGGTCTATTGGTTTAGTCATTAAATGTCGTGGCTAAAAACTAGAAAGGTTTTAATTTGTTTGGTTTTGCAAAATAATGAGTAGACTCCAAAAGTAGGGGGTCACCATCTCCATTGTGATTTTTGTGATTTTTCTTACACTTACCAACTAAACATAACAGTCCGAATGCTATCATTTTAGGAAGGTCTTCTATGTGAGGGTTGTATCGCTTCGGTTGAGCCGAACCATGCCTCTATTACTTTTGATATCATTTATAAATCAGAAAAAAAAATTGTCAAATAAAAGTCGTTATTTGTTCGGAGTCTTTGAATAGTTTATTTATGAGATCTATATTTAGGGATTCACAAGTTTTTTTTTACATATTATACGAGGCAAACGAGCAGACGGATCACTTGATGGTAGGTGATTGCCGCCGCCCATGGACACCCGAAACACCAGAGGAGTCACAGATGCGTTGCCGGCTTTTAAGATGAGAGTACGCTCTTTGATTGAAGGTTTGAAGGTCGTATCGGTCTGGAAACACCGCAAGCCACAGTTAATTCCACAATTTAGATGTGCGAGGCAGGAAATTTCGGGAAAAACGCACTGTTGTGTACTGCCAACCATCAATAATGACTAAGTCTTGTTTTGGATCAGCAGACAGTTACTATTACAAAATAAACCTGTTTCCAAAAAATACCCGAAAAGCTGTTTTTGGACTTTCGCGTCTTTTACACATACTCATGTTTTTTACTATAAACTTTTTTTTTTTTTTTTTTTCAAAGAGACAACTCCCGCATTAGGAATATAAATTCATGTGTCGCGGGGGACTTTACAGACATACATTAAACGGACACAAAGAACACCCAGACTCAGAACAACAAATTGTGAATCACACAAAGTGTTGTCCTACGTGGGATTTGAACCCACGACACTTGGCGAAGTAGAAAGCGGCGTGGCGACCGCTTAAGCCACTAGGCCAACCGTGCAGTCAACGGGACTTATTAGCGATAAAATTATAAAGGTTACGAAACCTTCTATTTTCCGACGTTTCGTACGGGTTACACCGCTCGTGGTCACTGGTAGACTGACGTGACATCAGAAATAGAAGGTATCGTAACCTTTTTTAATTTTAACTCGAATTACATTTACAGTAAAAAACATGAGTATACCTGAAAAGATTAACTAAAGTATAATTAATTAATAGTTTCTCATAAAACAAGTTTGTTCTGCTGACCGTACAAGTCACAAAGGCCCTGACATCACAATATTAGTTCGTTAGTGCTTGCTGCAACTGATCATGTTGTGCCAGGGTTGTTTGTATTGATGATGACCTTTGTTGCTGATTGTGATGCTGCAAAAACAGCCTAGTTTGAATACTTTCAATTTTCAAGTAAGTAACGATTAATAATTATTATTAATCAAACGATTTTCGTAAACTTATTACCATTCAAGGAATATTGCTTTAAACAGCTCCTCCTTACTACCTCGTAGCTTATGCGTGCGGTCACGGGTTCGATTCCTGGTCTGCAAATATTTGTTGTCGTTTTTTATGTATAATATGTAGGTGACTAAATTTTAAAGTAGCTCGGAGGGCGATGGAGCGTCCTATTCTAGGTGTTTTTGAGAGTAACTGACATCGCACAGAGAATCAGTACGCTGAAGTGAAAATAGACCGGTCGTGTGAATAGACGAACCGTTAGACACTGGAGCCAATATGTGCTAGATTAGAGACCACAATTGGACAAACGTAGTACAGGGTGACCTGTAACACGATGGACAAATAATTTGAAGAAAGTAACTGACAGCGGATGAATGCGCACTGCCCAAGACCGAGATAGTTAGCAATTCTTAGAGGATACCTTCATACATACAGCAGTGGATAGCGATAGGTTGATTTGACACATTTTACTACACTATACATAGTAGTAGTAGAACCTAAGGTACTTCTTATTTCATTAGCTTTCTGCCAGTTCCTTCAAAATTGGTCCAGCCGATTAGCCGGAATAAATAAACAGACAGACGGACAGACAGACACAAAATTTAAAAAAAATACTTTTTTGATATTAGTAATGTTCATTTGATATTACAAACAGACACTCTAATTTTGTTTATTTCTATAGTTTTTGGAAAAAACTATTACTATATTTTTATGATTAACACTAGTTTAGTGACTTTAATAACAGAATCACGGTCAAAAATAATTTTAATAACTATAACTTTTTGATCGGATAACCCTAACTTCTTCTGAATCTCTTCTCCAATAAGAAGACAGTAAAATAAACATACATAGGATTGTGTACAACGATATCAAAAGACACAAATTACATGCTGCACAACCCTACTTTATTACTACGCAGTAATGAGATAGCATAGAGAAAGGAATGGAGTAGTATTTATTTAATGTAATATGCAAATTAGAGTTTCTACTCTTAACTAAGTAAACAACGTATTTAAGATGTGAAGTTAGTTTCCTTGTGTAAACAAACTTATACAAACGATTCTATAATGAATACCGATTGTAATGAATGCAAACATAGAAATGATTTTGCCTTGTCTCACGTTAATCCTAGCTTTGGTTTGTTTGATATTCTTGGCTTATTTAGTCAACCTATTATTATCAATAATTTTTTTACACAAATGTATGTCTAATGTAGCGAAAATGGTATTTAGTACCCGATAAAACGTATATTTTAATACGTGTAAGGCCCGGCCAGTCTTATAGATATGAAAATTGATACAAGTATTTTTTGTTAAGTTAACGCCCGAAGTGTTAAAACAGGCCCTTATTCCTAAGACTCAGACTGTATCGCATGAACCGTGAAATGATGATGCATTCCTGTTATTGCTTTATGGACAAAGCATAAAAACGAAAAAATCATTCCAGGAGGCATTTGCTCGTTTTTGCTCGATATTAATAACGACAACAGGTGGAAGCTTGAATGGACTTCGGAAAGGGTTCCGTACCATTATTTATAATAGTGATACGGAACCCCTTCCGAAATCCGACTCCCGTTTTATTTAATTATGAGTCTTCCAAAGCTATTCTACTGACACTAACTAACTAACTAAATAACATGAGTAGAATAGATAGACTTGAATGGACTTCGAAAAGGGTTCCGTACAATTATCAATAATATTGATACGAAATGATATCCGAAGTCTGATTTGCTCTTTATGTAATTATGAGCCTGTCAACGCTACTCTACTCTGCCTGATGGAAAGAATGAGTAAAATTTAAGTACAGTGATCATAGCCCTCATTGTGAGTGCAGAGCGTATTGCATTGTTTACATGGCATACACACTATAGTGGCCCAGTGAGATGATTGCATCTACAATATTTACTTTTAAAATATTGTCACCATAATTCTACTCTACGGACATCTCTGTCGTACGCATTGCGCACATAAGGCTATCAGTCATGATCCACATAAATTCGCCACTCTTTGTTTCACACCTTAATTAACTACTTAGATATGTTAGGAACAGTATTTGTACATGTGTACTATTGTAACTACGCCTTTACAAGACGGACAGTACTCTTGGGAATGCTGGCTTAATATTTATTAGAACCTATTAGGATGTAATCCTTATTTCTTACTTAATCTTATTAACATTATAAATGTCAAAGTTACTCTGTCTTTCTGTCTGTCGCGCTTTTACGCCAAAACAATTTAACCGATTTATCTGAAACTTGGTACAAAGATAGTATAGATCCTAGAAAAGACATGGGCTAGGTTTTACCACGATAACCGACATTCACGCGGGCAGAGCTGCGGGTGAAAGCTAGTGATGATATATACATATCTTAGCTGACCCATGTAGCCTTGTGCACCTTACTTTTTAATCATGCTCGCAAATATATATATAATATTACACATAGTTATAGTGTCACGTTGTTACTCAAGAACTCTTCTACCCTAATGGTCATCAGTTCTGCGGCTAATATGGCCAGTCCACTGCCACTTCAGCGTGCTAATCTGGTAAGTTATGTCGATGATCTTAGTTCTCTGACAGATCACCTCATTCTGACGGATCATCATTCTGTTGGATCACCTCGTTTGATTCCCGGTTGGACCAAATGTTTGTGTGATCCATAAATAATTGTTTCAGAGTTTGGGTGTTTTCTATATAAAATATGTATATATTTACAAAAAAAAATACGTTATGTACATACGTTGTGGACATAGACAATATTGACATAGCGCACAGTTTTTTATGTGATTGCTCAGAACTTACTAAATACATAAAATTTGAAAAGACTAATCTTACTATTATTTCACAGAATATTCGCAGTATCTATTG
Organism: Phragmatobia fuliginosa; assembly: GCA_932526445.1. Lineage (NCBI taxonomy): Eukaryota > Metazoa > Arthropoda > Insecta > Lepidoptera > Erebidae > Phragmatobia > Phragmatobia fuliginosa. Next base: position 11,997,886 of record OW052081.1, on the reverse strand, counting down.
TAACTTTGATGACTTTTTAGTGACATTTTCTTCTTTTAATTTCAAAACAGACATTATAGTGTTGACTGAATGCAGACTTAATACCAACAAAACCATTCCACAGCTCAACAACTATGTAGCTTACTCCTCTTCTAGGCAGTTAAATCAAAATGACGGCGTAGTTGTCTATGTCAGAAGTACTTTGAAGCATAAAGTTAAAGAAATAGAACTAACCCACGCGTCTTGCCTGCAATTGGACATTTTGAACTGCATAGTCTTCTGCATTTACCGATCCCCGTCTAACCCGAACTCTAGCGGCTTCGTTAACTCACTAAGCGCACACCTAGCACCACTAGTATCTAATAAAAATATAATTATATCAGGGGATATTAACATCAATATTAAATTAAAAGATAATGAGCCCCTACAAGAATTTCAAAATAGAACGAACTACCTTAGCATGTTATCATCATATGGTATCCTTCCGGGACACACTTTGCCCACTCGTGATAAGAACTGCCTTGATCATATCATGCTAAAAATAAATAAGGGAAAGTTATCAGCAGAAATTGCTATATTACAGACCACTATAACTGATCACTTTACAACACTTTTAGTACTCTCTAATCTTAAAAACAAAATAATAGCAAACCGCACTAAGACCATTGTAAATTTTGAACAAGCCCTAAAACTTTTGAAACATCAAAACTTAAATGATTTACTTTTATATAACGACCCAGACACTTTATGTGATTGCCTTATTGCGAAAATAGCAGAATCTATTCATTTAAACACAACTTCCTTAAGAATTTCTCACAGCAAACGCGTTTTAAAACCTTGGATTACACCTGGTATCTTACGTTGCATTAAAAATCGAAACAAACTACAAAAGAAAGTCCGTTGTAATCCAGATAATGAGGTATTAAAAATAACTTATAAACGGTACAGGAATTACTGCAACAACTTAATAAAAAAAATTAAAAGGAAATACGATCAGGATCTCATAAATAATTCAATAAACGATAATAAATTACTTTGGCGCAATATTAAATCCATTACCTACACAAATAAATCAAAAAACACCTGCACAGATTTACTAAATATTAAACCAACGCCGGAAGAGGCAGTAAACAGCGTTAATGACTATTTTGTAAATATTGGTCGTAAGCTAGCACAGGACATACAGGGCGCTGTACACTCTGCTCCTATTGAACCATGTAATATACCAGTACAATCAAACTCTTTTGTACTTCTCAATACGGATGAGAGCGAAGTTTATAGGGTAATAATGAGCCTTAAAACCGACTCAGCTTCCGGTTGGGACAACATACCCACAAAGTACCTAAAATATGCAGCCGGTTATATTGCTCCCTTTTTGACGCATCTCTTTAATCTCTGTTTAAATAAAGGCGTCTTCCCGGATGCGCTAAAACAAGCAGTCATCGTCCCCATACATAAATCTGGAGATAAAGAGGATATCAATAATTATAGACCAATTTCTATTTTGCCCTCTATAGCTAAAATTTTCGAAAAAATAATTAACGTTCAACTCCTTTCGTACCTCAATAAATATAACATCTTATCAAAGTCACAATTCGGATTTAGACGCGGAATATCTACCGAGGATGCAGTTGCTGCTCTCACGTCACTTGTAGCCCAGCAAGTCGATAAGGGTATGAGGTGTCTCGCTGTTTTCCTGGACCTAAAAAAAGCATTTGATACTGTCTCTATCCCAGTACTTCTGAACAAATTGGAAAGGGTGGGCATCAGAGGATTTGCGCTCAATCTCTTCAAAAGCTATCTGACTAATAGGAGGCAAAGGGTTAAGATCGGAAACCTTATCAGTGAGGACGCGATAACATCTTTCGGGGTTCCCCAAGGAAGTGTAATTGGACCCACGCTCTTCCTCATTTACATCAACGACCTGTGTAACCTTGAAATTGGACATGCTAAAGTCTTCTCCTATGCTGACGATACAGCTCTGGTCTTCCAGGGACGTTCTTGGCAGGAGGTTGGGGGCTATGCTGAGGCGGGTATGTCTCAAGTAGCTAGCTGGCTGACAAGTAATCTCCTTACCCTTAATACACAGAAAACTAATTTTATTTGCTTCGGTATATATAATAACACACAACCCGATAATCATTTTAACATCAGGGTACATAGCTGTGGCTTACAACGGGACCAGAACTGTATCTGTCCTAGCATAAATAAACAAACCAAATTAAAATATCTTGGCGTACTAATCGATCAGAAATTGTCCTGGCACCCACAACTAGAAAGTGTTACTAATAGAATAAGAAAACTTAACTGGATTTTTAGAACACTTAGACACGTAGTTCCGAAATGCCACAGAGAGAATACACGTCCTTCACGTAACGTATTGAATGAGATCTATGTTTCTCTTGTGCAGTCAGTTTTGACATATTGCATCCCCATATGGGGTGGCGCCGGCAAAACAAAATTCCTGGAAGTAGAAAGAGCACAACGTATGTTGCTAAAGGTGATGCACTTCAAAGAAATCACATTCCCTACCAACGAACTCTATCGAATCTGTGAACTTCTATCTGTAAGAAAATTATATATTACACAAACGGTTTTGAGAATGCATAAGAAAATACCTTTCAATCCAAGCCTCATCTCAAAAAGAAGGAGGTATTGTGTGGCTAATACCCCTGCCACAAAAACTAGTTTTGCTGGCAGACAATACCTTAAACGTTCTGCTCAATTATATAACTTAATTAATAAAAAGCTATCGATTTATTCTATGCCATACACCAAATGCAAAAAAGAGCTGATCGGCTGGATTAAGACCTTGTCTTATGACGACACTGAAATGCTTCTGCAGCACGTATACTAGTGGTTCATTCATCCACTTATCCCAACACACACACACACACACACACACACACACACACACACACACACACACACACACACACACGTACACACTACCTCGCATGTATAATTATGTATAAGTTTCACTTTGTTTGTTATGGAAGAGTGGGATCTCCTGACACAAGCAACCATAGCTTAAAAGGAGGTTCCCAACACTAAATTGTTTTATAGGCTAACTTATATGTAAAATAAATAAATAAAAAAAAAAAAATGTATTTATATCAGTATTTATATCAGTTGTCTAATACCCAAAATACATACAGCTCTGCTTAGTTTGGGACTAGATGGCGTTATGTGTCTGATGTCCAAAATATTTACTATTACTAACATAGGAAAATCAACCTCACACTTAGACCATTAGGAGCCAAGCATGATTAAAAAGAGCTAACTTGAGTCAATTAATGTATAATCCTGAAAACAACATTATTGACCATGCTTATTTATGGATTCGAATCGATATCCTCTGTCTTAGTAGTTGAGGTCTCCAACCATTAGACCAACAGTCTCATCACTTATTATAACATCACTGCTGGAATTTAGCCATCAAAGTGATTAAAAAAACGATATGTTTGTGTAAATACTCGACAAAGAAGAATTTCAACATCAATATTTCTACATACCCAAAAACGTCATATTATATTGAAAAATAGGCAAAGACAAGCAACCGAACGAAAATGGTTTTAATCAGTATTACAGCTCACAGAGCAAATCTAATTTCGGCAACCGGCAAGCGACTTCGACGAAATGCGGTTTTCGAGCAAACGTAGTGCTGTCCTATAATATCGATAGTCGAAGGCATACTCGTATGTTTTATTCGAATAATTTCAAGTTTCAATTGTGATTATTGGAGCGTAAAGTTCCATGCTTATAAGACGTTTGTTGTTGAATAAAAATATAATATTATAGTGAATAAACTTGAGAATACTATGTTAATTTGTGAATGTTATAGTGTGATTATTTTTAACGTAAAGATGGTTTAGGAAATAATTGTAAAATAGCCCTAGATAACGAAAGGTTTTAGAGCGAAATCTATTCGATTATTTTTTTAATTAAACAAATTTCAAAGTAACTAAAATTTACTACATGAATTAAGTACGGTAGTGGAATAGGCGGTCTCTACCATCTGTTTTCTACTGCAATAGTTGTAGGTTCAAATCCCACATGGAGTAACAATTTGTGTGATTCACAAATTACTTTTCTGCGTCTTGATACATATACGTTTGTAAATAAGGACACTAGATGCATTTGTAATGTTTTTTGTCCCATAAAAGAATATATTTATAAAAGAACTAGCTTTACGCGGCACTGTCTTTGTCTATGCTGGTTATCGCATTAAAACATAGCTCATGCGCGTCCCCAAGAATTAAAGAAATGCTAAATTTCCATTGAAATCGGTACAGCAGTTAAACTGTGTAAGCGTGAAGACAGAGTGACATTGCAGTTTATAATTTCAGTACAGATATTTTTTGTAACTTGATTAACAGAAACCACCGTCACCTTGAGGCCTGTAACTTCAGAACAAAAATCTCTCACAATATCCCCAAGTGTACAGGTCTTAAGTAGCCTGAATCCATCATCCAGTCAGCCAGTTTCAAATCTATGATTGAACTTCCAGCCACAGCGCAATAAAAACATACTACAGCGCCATCTACCTAAGTAACACCGAGCTATGGACTCACAAACTATACGGACTAACCGCTAATCCTGTATCGCGATATAGACATTGTCGAGCCGACTAGCATATATACGAGGGTTGCCTTTTATATTTCGGGATTTAAGAACAAAGACAAATATTATTCATCGAAAATCACTTTATTGTTTTTCAAAAGACTCCCCATGAAGATCTAAACACTTTTGCATGCGTTTGAACCAATTGTCAAAGCACTTGCCACTCTGATTGAAGTATCTCCAAAATATGCATTCTGAATGCAGCAACTGCTTCTTCAGGTGTTGACGTTGACCTCACAATTTGTTTTTGATGTGAAACATCTATAGCCGCACGTAAAACAGATTTCTGGCCTGGCGACGCGTCGCCACGGCACGCTATACGATGGTATATATATACAGTCTATATGCAGTAGTGTGTACGGTGTGGCGACGCGTCGCCACACCGTACACACTACTGCATATAGACTACTATTTTAATAATTAGTAATATTTTATTTTATGATTATGACATATTTAGTTCCTATTACAATATGTTCTTTTCTGCATATTACTTTTACCAAATTATTGGCGATGTTTCACATCTGCCAGGCGTCCCGTGACGGCTCACATTTTTATTTTATATAAAATAATAATTAATAAAAAGAAGTCATTCGGTGACAAGTCAGGACTATACGGCGGGTGACTCATCAAATCAATATTTTGGGTGCTCAAAAATGCAGTTGTTTGAGCCGATGTGTAAGAGCTCACATTGTCGTACAATAAAATTAATTTCCATTTAATGATGGACGTCACTATTAAAATTATTGGAAAAAAACAATTAAAATATGAATCCTTTTTAAATTATCGACTGTTAACAACACTAGTGACCAAGAAAGATCGTGCACGACACTAGTGTTACAGCAGAAATCAGACTTGTAAACCTAATACATCGTCTTCTCTTCGCCTGAAGTGATTCCGATCTAATTACATGAAGCCTTTCTGCCCCTGCCACTAGCAATGCATTCCAGGATAAGTGTTACTTAATAGTGTTCATGCAAATTTGAACCTTATGGTACTTATCATGGTTACAATGGTACCAGAATGTAGGTTGCTAGTTTGAGATAAGATGGCAGTGACTCAGATATCTTAAATTGCTATAACTTTTTAATCCCCGAAGCCAATACGATAAATTAATAAATATTTTTGGACATCTTACACACAACATCATCTAGTCCCAAAGTAAGCAGAGCTTGTGTTATGGGTACTAAACAACTGATATAAATACTTAAACATACTTTTTTTTTTTTGTAAATACATACATATTATACATAGGAAAACACCCAGACTCCGAAACAAATATTTGTGGGTCGCATTTACAAATACAGTTAAGTAACTCAAGGTGGTAAAGCCACACTAATTTCAGCAGGAATGGGCCGGCTCCACCGGGGCATTATTAGTCATACAGAAGACTTACCTAAAAAAAAAACAGCATAAGTGCTGTCGTATTTCGATGGTGAGACCAGAGGCCCAATCATTCTGCATAATTCTTTCGACCTCCACAAATATCTCACTAAGCCTCCACGGCGTCGGTCAGCTTTTTCTACTCAAGCTCCACTCACAATTTTCTACTCGAGCTTTCCTTTTTTTTTTTTTTTAAATAAATAAATAAATATTTTGGACGTTTGACACACAACATCATCTAGTCCCAAGCTAAGCAGAGCTTGTGTTATGGGTACTAGACAACTGATATAAATACATAAACATACTTTTTTTTTTGTAAATACATACATATTATACATAGAAAACACACAGACTCCGAAACAAATATTTGTGAATCACACAAATAATATTTGGTCCGACCCGGGAATCGAACCCGAGACCTCTTGATCAGCAGCCGCATACGCTTACCACTAGACCAACGAGGCAGTCGATTTATGACATTAGGCAGAGTAGAGTCACTTCGGTAGGCAAATATATTTAAAAAAGTATTTAAAAAAAAAACTACCACATGTTTAATCAACCATTTTATTCAAACACCAACGATAGTTAAAACACGTTCGTCTATATCAAAACCGTGCCGATTGCGGTCGATAGTGGTCGCGCGTGGTCCGACCACAAAGTGACGGTCGATGCCACCAGACATTACCATTCACATTGCGGTCCGCTCTAACTGCACTGTAATGATAACCACGTAGCTCGTACTTTAAATCGCTGTGAAGTGAAGCGCTCATAGCCGAGTGGCCTTAGGTGATTGGAAACAATCACCAAGGGTAAGCAACTACGGCGCGGTCGGACCTAGATGGGTGACCGTTTGTGGCATTATATGTAATGAGCGTTCCCGTGATTCGGAGGTCACGTTAAGCAGTCGGTCCCGGTTGTTATCATAAGATAGCAGTCGTGAAGCTTAGTTGGAGGCCTTCGGGCGGCTTAAAAACATCCAACAGCAAGATTACGTAGCCACAACGTGTCTTGCCTGTCCCCAACCCGCACTCGGCCAGCGTGGGGACGTATGGCCTTAACCCTCTCTTGAGAGGAGACCTGAGCCCAGCAGTGGGACGTTATGGGTTGTTGATGTCGTACTTTAAATTGTATTAATTTGAGAAAAATTTGGAAGCTTTGGTTATTTTGATCTAGATCTAAAGGTTAGCGTATCCAACTGCTAAACATGAGGTCTCGGGTTCGAATCCCTGGTTGGGCGGTTGTTGGATTTTCCTACAAGATATATATATACATAATAGCAGCCCGGAGTATGGAAAAAGTGCAGTCTTTCACTCCCGTACCTCGGAGGGCACGTTAAGGAGTTGCTCCCGGTTGTCATGTTCAACTTAAATAAACTTGGAAGTAATAAAGGCTAGTACAATGATGAGGTGGTGATTAGTATAGCTTAATTAATTAACTTTTTTTTTTCTCTTATAATGTCGCTCTAGAAGTGTTTTTTTAATTTGTTTAGTAATTTCTGCTTAAAAATGATGGCAGTCCAAGAACTTATCCTACCAATATTATAAACGCGAAAGTTTGTGAGTAAATGTCAAAATGTATCACTGTTTATCTCCTGTTAAAACTTCACAGGTTGCTATGCATAACACTCTTGCATATCAACTATAATGATATACGCGGGTAACACCGCGGGGCGCAGCTAGTTTACTATAAAACATTGCATGATACATGAAACTTTTAAATCTTTTGCCCGTGGCTCCGCTGGCATGCCTGAGGGTTATCACGGTAAAGAGTACCCTAGGTCCTTTCAAGAATCAGAGTAGCTCCATACGAAGTTACTTTTGAATGTATAATTTAAATTACTAGTTTTAGCTCCCGGCTCCGCACGTCTATGTCAGCTTTCGCGATAAGGATTTGCCTATATCTTTCTTCAAGAATCAAAGTACTTTCTTACCACATTTAATTGAAGTCACTTTAACCGTGAAAACGTAACAGTATTTTTTTTGAAGTGACTACACTGCCTGATGGAAAGTGTGAGTAGTATCCAGGAGTAAGGGTCACCATCCGCATTGTGAGGGTAAGCAATGCAGCATGGTGAACCACACCGCGGCGGCCTGATGGGATGTTTCTGTATCATTCTCTTGGCTTCTGGAAGCCGGGAGAATGGTGGATAATGATTGGGCCTCCGGTCTCAAACTCACCTATGAAATACGACAGCAAGAGTGCTGTCATTATTAGGATAATCTTCTGTGTGAGGGTAGTAGTTGACTGCACGGTTGGCCTAGTGGTTTAAGTGGTCGCCCCGCCGCTTTCTACTTCGCCGAGTGTCGTGGGTTCAAATCCTGCGTAGGAAACTTTGTGTGATTCACAAAGTGTTGTTCTGAGTCTGGGTGTTCTTTGTGTCCGTTTCATGTATGTTTGTAAAGACAACCACGACACAGGATTTATATTCCTAATGCGGGAGTTGTCTTTATTAATAAGAAAAAAAAGTACCGCCCCGGTCAAGCCGGCCCATTGGTGCTGAAATCAGCGACGCTCTACTAGTTACTCTTGAATGTATAATATTAGTTTGAATTAGTGTTATAAGGTGACTTAAATTAGATCATTAAAAAGTCGGTTGTCTGTAAAATCGGTTTACTGACGTTAGTTGAACGTGACAACGTCATAAGATTGTGCCCTTTTGTCGCTCGTTCCGCGGTTCGCTTGCACTTCAAGCCTTAAATGGAACGCCTCAGAGCGAGTTCACGCCGCATGAGTCATGTTTTTTCGTGCGTGCAGCCGGCTCCATCGAATTATAAGACGTTGTCACGTCAAAACCTTACCAATGTATCACAACACTTTAAAAATGTTGTAACCCAACAAAGTGTTACAAAATCACATCATTAATAACACTGCAAACACAAAATTATTACAAAAACAATTACACATAGCAATGGTTCATCCAAACACATGTTACCCGTTTTTTGTCACCCAAATCCTAGATAAAGTGTCCCACTCATCATCTCTAAGCTCAGCTTAATTCTTTCCGCATCATTAACGTACACAATAGAATTAGTTGAGAGATAAATGGACCACATTAGCCGACGTCCACCTACCTTGATAATTGAGAACTGCAATCAGATGTACCAAATATATATCCCTTCTAATATTATAAATGCGAAAGTAAGTCTGTCTGTCTATCTGTTACGCTTTCACGCCTAAACCACTGAACCGATTTTGATGAAATTTGGTATGAAGATAGAACTGAACTTGGGAATGGACATAGGCTACTGTTTACCGCGATAACCGACATACACACGGGCGGAGCCGCGGGCGAAAGCTAGTGAATGTATATATATTTATCTAGTCCCAAACTCAGCAGAGCTTGTATTATGGGTACTAAGTTACTCTTAATATCATCAACCATCTGCCAGTGAAAGTCTTGTCAAAATCGAACCAGTCCTTTCAGAGACTACCTGGAACTACAGACGGACTTTTTTTTTAAATAGGACCAAATATTTGTATGATCTGCCAAAATTAGTTTCGTAGTTTGGGTGTTTTCTATGTATTATATGTATGTATTCACCAATAAAAATTCATGTACGTATTTATGTCAGTTATCTAGTACCCAGAGTACAAGCTCTGCTTAGTTTGGGACTAGATGATGTTGAGCGTCAAAAGTTTAAACAAATGAAATAGAATTTAAGATTTTAATGTACATATTGGTTATAAACTAAAACAATGAACCTAAAACTAAAAACCTTAATAAAATATAATATTATAACTAAAATATATCATTAAAAGGAGTCCCTTTAGGCATGGTTCCGAAGATACTGGCAGCGTTCCCCCTTACAAATTATAATTATATTTTTTTACAAATGTGTCAAACAAATTATATTTTTTAAATCTATACTTCTATACTAATACTCGTATTATAAAGCTGCAGAGTTTGTTTGTTTGTTTGTTTGAACACGCTATTCTCTAGAACTACTGGTCCGATTTGAACGATTCTTTCAGTGTTGGGTAGTCCATTTATCGAGGAAGGCTTTTTTTTTTCAAAATTAGGGATCCGTAATAAAATTGCTACTTTGTAACACAAGGTGTAAAATCGAAAACCTATTTTTTCCACGGAAAAGAGAAAAACGCATGTGAAACCGCGGGGCACGGCTAGTAATTAAATAAATGGACCGGCTCGACCGGGCCGGTACGACCCTCATAGAGAAGACCAACCTAACTTGACAGCATTGATGCCGTCGTATTTCTTTGCTGAGGGAGGCCCAAAGATGCAGAAGCTCACTAGGCCGCCATAGTATGAGTCGCCATGCTGCATTGTTTGCACTCATGCTTTCCATCAGGCAGAGTAGAGTCACTTTGGTAGGCTTAAAAGCCGGCTTTGACTTAAAGTACTGCCCTCTCGATTATCACACCAGCTTACAAGACTCGCCTTTATCTACTGTGCTGAGAATTGTGGTTTCAAGCCCCACATGTGAAACCTTTGTGTAAACATTAATTTCTGTATCTTAGAGGTACAAAATTAAGTGGCTAAAGTCAACTTTTATAGGAGAGGCACAAATTCGCGTAGTGAAATTTTGAATGTAATTTTGAGAAAGTTATTATAATAAAGGCAGAGTTATTAACTCAGCTGTATTTTATATAATAAATAGAGGTAAGTATCATGAATTACACATAATTACTATAAATCCATTTATTATCTAACATCATTTGAGATCCAATCATCAACAGCCTTTAACAGTCCACTGCTGGACATAGGCCTCTCCTTGAAAAGGAAGTATTGGCCTACTATACCACGCTGGCCAGACGGGTTGGTATAGGGTTGGTTTCAAGTTTTCCTTCTCTTTGCATTGATGTTGTCTTGCGTAGTTTATCCCTTAGTCGCCTTTTACGACACCCGCGGGATGAATAGGGGTGGTGACACTCTGTATTCTTAATCCGTCACCACACGGACAAGATCCAATACCCAGTTAATATTTGTATATCTCTTCTGTAAATATTCGTGCATTGTATATCTCTTTTCATAGACGACGGAGGACTTAATGCTTTATACCATTATGTAAAAGTGGTTCTTGGGATTTTAATTGTATGATAAACGTAACTTCGAAAAAAAATGTAGTTACTATTGTATACCTATGAGGTTACAGATTTGTTGTTCTGAGTGTGAGTATTTTTTGTGTATGTATGTTTCTAAAGTTCTCAGCGACATAGGATATATTCCAAATGTAGCAGTTGTCTTTATAACAATAACAATTAATGCTTTTGATTATTGTCTATAGCTATCCCGAAATAACCTTTTTTTTGCCGCTTCCGGAGAAGTCCAAAAGAAACTTACTTGATTTTATATTTAATTAAATTTACTTATTACTAATTTTACACACTATTAAGTATAATTAAACTAGCTGACCTGGCGAACTTTGTACCGCCTTAGAATATTAATTCATAATAAAGTATTGTGTTTAGATATTAACTGATAGTGACAAATCGACAGCAGCGCCAACTAACACGCCCCGGCCGGTACCGCCAGAATTGCTTTGTTCCTGCATTTTAAATCTGTAATATCCTCAAAAGTAATAATGGAAATTACACACTGTACAGGGCCATACTAGTCCATATTAAATACACAATTTATTCCAAACCAGTCAACCTTGGAATGTAAATCTCTGGCGAATTTTATAAATAGTAATTGAAAGCGTACTGAGGACAAAATATTATTATTTCTATATCTCCAAGGGGGGTAACAGAATTCTAAATTTTGTAAATTATAATGTATACAAATATGTAAAATTTAATGTCGGTTTGTAACATTAAATTGGTGAAAAAACTGATAGTATATATGGTATTTATAGAAAAAAAAATTTCTTCCATCTGTCTATACGTTCCAGGTAACCTTTATTATTTATTTAATTCATGAATATTTTTTTACAATTGTGTCTGAAAAAGAAAAGAAAACTATCACCTCGCCTGGTTGGAAGATCCTCTCTTTGTGATGGAGGAACACAACACTCGTTTCGTCAACAGTAGTGATCTTGACGTGATTGCAAGCAGCCTCCAAGTAAGCAGATCAGCACCATCTTTATCATCACACCCTCCCTCACTCCAACAGCGATGATCGTAAACCAAGTCTCAGCCTAACATCAACGCACCAAACCAGCCTAGTTACCCCTACGATCTCGTCAGCGTCTAGGCACAGCACACTGCATCTACGATCCAAGTAGAGCATCTTTCTCCCGTCTTCGCAGTAGCCAGCCACTACACAGCAACCGCCCCTGCTCACTAGGGACTCCACCGAAGCATCGCGCACCGCATGAGATTCCGACTTACTTTGATCAGCCGACTTCAGCCTTGACTCACAGAGGCGAGTGGCATACAGCTCCGACTCGCTAGAACTACTTACTCCTGACACTAGCACGCTCCGCAACAGAGTACAGACAACTGACTCATTAAACATCGACCTCCGGTCTGGGAGCGGAATAATGTTGTGGCCACTTCTACATACAGCGCAGGTGATTATCATACAACAGCGCCATCTACAGAAGATACTGAACCACGAAGAAAACACGGCACGATCTATACGAAGTAACTTCTAATCCTGAATCGCGATAGAAAAATTCTCGTGCCGATAAGCATATATACAACATCGCAACATCAAAGATCACCTCGCCTGCTCGGAGGATCCTACCTTTGTGTTGGAGGGACCCGACGTAAGTTCCTCCACAATGAAATCGTAGTGACAGGTGATAGATTTTGTGTGTGGGTCTTAAAATACGATAGACTATTTTGTATCATGCCATAGAAATCCTATACAATGGAAACAGTCAATAAAGTGTCCTATTCTTAAACAAACTTAGATATAATTGTGTAAACAGAAAGACATAACACACTGCAAACTAGACCCGTACTAACTATTGCAAAACTTATTAAAAGCGCTACCTTACGAATTTTCAAATCTCCTCTTCATGCAACTCGCTACAACTTACAAGTGCTTGACAAAAAGTATAAAAAGCAAAGCTACAAAGTCATGCTCACCTATGAGCCAGCAATAACTTTAAACTACAAATCCCTTAGAAAATAACTATTCCGTTGTATAGAAACGAGATGGCTTGCTTGCATTAGAACCGTTTCATTTTACACACTTCTAAGATGTAGTAAGTATCTGAACAAGAACAAGTTTAGAAAAGTTTAAGCGGACTGAGTAAGAATTTTTGATAAAATTTTATATAGCCTGTGTCCCCCGGATTACCTATTAATCACCTTTTCTCAAAATTTCCTTTACTTTTGGCTGTACTTACTCGGCAAAAATAAAAATAAACACATCCTGGCTGTTGGTCTCGTGGGTAGTAAGTAACCTTACTGCCAAGTCGAGAGTCATGGGTCATGTTAAAATGAGGTTTGATAATAATTGTGCTTAAGAGCCCAATTACTATTTGCTAATGCTTAAAGTTATCCTTTGTACAATTCTTCAATTTCAAAGATGACAGCGCGATCTAACGAAGGTACGCCAAACCGTGAAGCAATGACCTATAGAGTAACAACTAATTCTGTATCGCGATATGGAAATTTTTGTGTCGATTATCGAATATACAATTTCTCAACATCAACACTTGAACCGCGGCCCGTTAACCATGACCGCCTCACTTGGTTGGAGGATCCTCCCTTTGTGTTTGACGGACACGAAACTCGCTCCCTCAAAAGTAGTGATCTCGACGTGAATGGAAGCAGCCTTAAAGTAAGCAGATCATGTTCACTCCCACAGCAATAATCATCAATCAAGTAAGCCAGGCAGCCACCTCGGCCTCAATAGGGACACCACATGCAGGAAGCGACTGCTTTAGCCTAACTACCCTTATGGAAGCAAATTGCTAATGTCATAAGCAGTGACAGCTACTTATTTTAAAAAACAAAAGTAAAGCCAATGAATTATTGACCAATATCCGAGTCAAAAGCAACAAAAACCGAAAATAATATCACGGAGCGCAGCTATGCTAATAAAATTACGAAAATAAAAACAAATTTATTCTTCGGCCGCAGATAACTCCCCAAAGAAATGTAAGCAATACAAACAAATTTAACAGAAAAAGTAGATTATTCAGATTTCTAAGCTGGAATTAATTATCTCAATTTTTTCTCCATCCTGGGACCTCGTGCCAAACGATTATACGAAGACGCTTTAATTTAGCATTTATATAAATATTACTGTTAATATTTGGCTTATTCTAAAAGGCCTCTATTAAAACTGCTACTATTTGTCGATAATGGGTACTCCCGTAGATGGTTGAGAACCCAATATCATTTGAAGTAAGCTACCAGTTCAACCAGTTTTACCTGAGTACCAATTTTTCTAAGAAACAACTGACAACAAACCTCCGCAACCCTGAGGTTCAACTGAATTCGTAGATTGAACTATAGCCGGTTCCAAAAATAACGGGTCAGTCACATAAACCAATAACGGGTCAGTCACATAAACCCGAATATCTCCCGAACTACGTATGCCATCCTAATGAAACGAAGACTGTTCAATTGAGAATTTAATTATACAGATAAAAAATAAAATAAAACTTAGTTACACCCACAATATTAATCTTAAATTAAAAAAAAACTAAAGTAGTCATATTTTTCTTAAGATTACATTTTTTTTATGATTGTTTTTTTGCTGTTCTTCATCACTTTCTTCATTTAATACTTTGTATTGCCTCCACGTGATGAAGCCTCCAGTGATGAAAAACTGCAAAAAAACAATCATAAAAAAAATGTAATCTTAAGAAAAATATGACTACTTTAGTTTTTTTTTAATTTAAGATTAATATTGTGGGTGTAACTAAGTTTTATTTTATTTTTTATCTGTATAATTAAATTCTCAATTGAACAGTCTTCGTTTCATTAGGATGGCATACGTAGTTCGGGAGATATTCGGGTTTATGTGACTGACCCGTTATTTTTGGAACCGAGTGTAGTTATCAGTATCTTTGAGAACACTTACTGTCCAATAACGATTGCCATAGATATTCATGACAGTCGAAAACGACACATTTTAATCGTGAATAGCGTGAATCACCGCCAACATCTTATACACCGGGCTGCTATTAAGCATTTCTTGTAAGAAATACCCACCAACTCTTTTCGCCCGACCCGTGATTTGAACCCGAGACCTCTTGAGTAGCAATAGCATACGCTAACTACTAGACCACAGAGACAGTCATTTTAAAGAATCTATGTAGTGCCCTAAAATGTTTACAAGAAACATCTCTATTTATTTTTTTTGGAAAGGAGTGTCCATGGAGTTTCTTGTCTGTTCTTCTTCATAGGATCTACGAATTGGAACAGACAATTAGCTTCAGGACTGACTACTGACTGACACTGAACGTTTTAAAAGTGCCGTTGTATCATTGATGTATTAAAAAACCCTAGATACACACTCAGCGTCGCAAAACCGTCCTCATAAAATAAGCGCACTATTGAAAATGGTGCTCATATTTCAAATAGTCTCGCGTCGCTCGCGTCTCTGTGCGCTCGTTAAAAATGCCTAAGTGTTCGATGCGGAATTGTAAAAATATTACGTTAGGAACGTTAAAAAAGGATGGGATATCGTATTTTCGGTGAGTAAAAGAGTTTGTTAATTTGTTTTTGTTGTTTTTATGACTAAATATCGGAAGCAATATGTGATTTTGATTTAATTTGTCTAAAACTTCACTTAACGGTCCAAGTATAATACGACAAATTTCAATGGCCGCTTTTTCAGTGTAAGAACGACTATTACACAACCTTTTATTTTAGTCGCATAATCCAAACGACCCTGTTCTGAATTTAATGGAGTCGATTTTTTTTTATTGTGTTTAATTTTTTATTAATAAGTTTATTTAATTTGAACTTTTTTGAATTTAGTTTTTAATAAGTATGTATACGTTACAAAATATATAATAATATTATTATAGTTATTAATCGAATTGCAAAAGGAAAGGAGGTCGTCCAAACGGTGTTATTATTAAAGTTCGTAAATATTATATTACCTATTATATCGATTAATTAGGGGACAACTTATGGGTTCGCGAGATACAATTTTTTTAAGCCAAATAGTGCATGCGTCGTTTGTTCTGAACATTTTGTGGACGAAGATATGAATGTCACTGCTAAAGGCATAAAACGTCTTCTTAAAACGGCTGTTCCTAGTATAACGGTAAGTAGTCGTTAGCCAGAAAAATAATGAATTTATCAAATAATTTCGTCCCTACATTCAAATAATATAATTATTTTTTACAGGATATGTCACTGATATGATATGAAAAAATGAAATAAATGATTTTAAGAGTTAATATTTGTTTCATTGATGTGTACATCAATGAAACAAATATTAACTCTACGTTCATGTCCTACCCAAAAACATATTTACGCTCAGATATAAGTATAATTATGGGCTTAGAACACAATTTAACTAACTCTTAAAATACTAACTCAATGTATTATAATAAAAAAAATATACAAATATTCCTCTTCACTCCATGTCCTGTCCTGCCGGCTAGCTTCGGTCATAAAATTTGATTGGTCACTGTACGCTGCTTTGTAATAAAAACTTTAAACAATGCGCGTAAGGTTGAATGTGCAAAAGATGAGTTTATAGCTTAACTAAAACTACCCACATTGATATTTTTATACATCAATGACTATATGGGACAGTTTCGTATGCGGCTTTTGTTTGAGACTGTGCATCTAGGGTTTTTATATATCAATGCGTTGTATTGATTTATTTGAAATAAAATGGTTTGATTTGATTTCATTTGATTTGCTGGCACAGCGATATCAGAATAGGCTTCCCAGGCTTGCACAACCTCTGCATACAAACTACTCGACTAACTTTAATATATGCATTTTATGCCCTAGCTCCAACATACATGGCGATATACATATATGATATTATACAGACATGCATTCACAATTTATGTATATTTATGCATGAAATCTCTTTGTGAAGGTTTAGGCAATGGTAGATTAATGTTTTAATTTGCTTATACTTTTTACTTGATGATAGAATCCATAATTTGAAATCCCGGAACTATGGCGCGTATTTAAGGTTCAATTTCCGGGGCGGACCTAATTTTTGTGTGATTCGCAAATATTTATTTTCTTTATAAATATAATTCTTGTGTGAGTGTGTATGTCACTGAACTTCTCTCAAACGACTGGACCGATTTTGATGAAATTTTTGTGTGTCTTCAAGAGAATCTGGGAATGATTTAGATTCGCAATTGGACCCGGTAGGTGGCGCTGCAATCAAGTTCTGGAATTTTAAAGTTGGGCGGTACGAAGTTCGCTGGGTCAACTTGTATTATATATAATACGTAAATATTTACAAAAAAAGTATGAAGTATTTATATCAGTTTTCTAGTACCCATAATACAGGCTCTGTTTAGTTTAGGACTAGATGACGTTGTGTGTAAGATGTCCGACATTTATTTATTAATTTACTTCACTCGATATTACAATATAAAGTCATCCGCTGCGTTTGTCTGTCTGTTACTCAAACTCAAAACTAATATAAACTCAAAAACGACTGCACAAAGAAAGGACATAGTCTACTTTATGCCGCGATACCATCAATCTATTACCATCGATGGCGATAACTGATAACGCGGACGAAGCCACGGGCAAAAGCTAGTAGTAGAATAGTATAAATGAAGAAGTAATGATGTCTGTCTGCTGTTTCCACAGCTAATTTGCTGCTACAATTTCAATGAACTTTGGCATGCAGATACTTTGATTCTTGAGGAAATAAATAGGCTACTTTTTACGATACCCAGCCTACATCATGGCAAAGCCAATAGAAGTCATAAAATATTGTATTTATTTGTGTTATATACAAACAACCGATCATTGAAACTCATCGAATCGATTAATCGAAAACCTATCTAACAAAGCTTTATTTAATTTTGAGTCAATCTTGTTTAGATATAGTTGAATCGAATTCAAATTCGAATGTAGAAATTTATAAAGAATGACCATCCTTTTAACATTAAACTACACATTGGTATAGTACTATTGACATTAGCAAATGTTACAAGCTTCAAAAATGTTATTCTCTGTTATTTCTTTGTACTCTTCCTAGCCTTTAATCACAAGTTTATTTGGGGTCGACTACTAGTTCAACCGGTTTTACCTGAATTTCAGGTTTTCCACGGATCGACTGGCAACGGACCTCCGCAACCCTAAGGGAGAACTGAAATTCGAAGATTGAACTAGTTGTCAGTATATTTGAGGGCACTGACTTCCCAATAACGATTGCCATAGATGTTCATGACAACCGGAACTGACAGCTTTACATGCTCTCCGAGGTACGGGCGTAAAATCACCGCCAAACTTATAAAGTCCAGGCTGCTATTAGATTGGTTGGGGACATAGCGGTCGTGGCCGCTTATTTCACGCCGAATCGAAACATAACTGAGTATGAGCAATGGCTCGCTCAGCTGACTGTCGTCGTCGATGCCTGTCGCCCCCACCCGGTTCTTGTGCTCGGGGACTTTAATGCCTGGTCGGAGGCCTGGGGTTCCCGTCGCACAAACCCGAGGGGAAGGGCACTGGAGAACTGGGCTGAAAGATTCGGTCTAGTTGTCCTGAATCGGGGATCCGTACCTACGTTCGTGACGGCGAGGGGCAGTTCGATCGTGGACATTTCGTTCGCCTGCCCCTCGCTGGCACGTCGCGTTCGGGACTGGCGCGTCGTTGTGGGGGAGGAGACGGGTTCGGATCATCGATACATTCGATTTGATGTCTCCACTCCCATCAATGGCGTGCCGGCTAGACCGGCTCCACCCGAGCCACGTTGGGCGCTCAAGCGTTTAGATAAGGAGCTCCTCCTGGAAGCCACCATCGTGCAGGCCTGGGCTCCTATGCCGGATAGACCTGTCGATGTGGATGCCGAGGCACAATGGTTCCGGGAGGCGATGACCCGCGTCTGCGATGCGGCGATGCCTAGGGTTAAGCCCAATACTGCGAGGCGCCGGGTCTACTGGTGGTCGCCGGAGATTGCAAGGCTGCGGCATGCCTGCGTCACCGCGCGACGTCAGTGGTCCAGGTTCCGCAGAAGGCGTCGCCGCCCCGAAGATGCGGCAGCCCGAGAGGCGGAGCTATTGGTGGATTATAGGGTTGCCAAGAGGACCCTTCAGGCGGCGATAAAGCGGGCCAAGACAGAGGCCCGCCGCGAGTTACTGGAGACACTGGAGCGGGATCCATGGGGGCGCCCCTACCGTATGGTTAGGGGCAAGATGCGCCCATGGGCTCCACCGCTGACCCAGTGTCTTCAGCCAGAGCTGCTTGAGAGGGTCGTTGGCTCCCTGTTTCCATCGCGAGTGGTGGAGCACACCCCACGACGACGACGACGTCCCTGAGGTCACTTGGGAAGAACTAGCGCTGGCGGTGAAAAGGCTCAAAGCCAAGAACACCGCCCCAGGACCCGATGGCATTCCGGGTCGAGCGTGGGTCCTGGCTCTTGATAATGAGGCGCCGGCTCTCGAGCCCCGTCTGAGAGGGCTCTTTAGCGCATGCTTCAAGCAGGGCCAGTTTCCAAAACTGTGGAAGACGGGGAAACTGGTTCTCATCCGAAAGGAGGGGCGCCCGGCGGACTCACCATCCGCCTACCGGCCCATAGTGCTGCTTGACGAGGTGTGCAAACTCTTTGAAAGAGTAATTGCACACCGCCTCGTCAAGCATCTCTACAGGGTAGGGCCGGATCTGGCGGACAACCAGTACGGCTTCCGACAGGGGCGCTCCACCGTGGATGCGATCATGCGCGTGAGGGCTCTGGCGGAGGGTGCAGTTTCCCGGGGTGAAGTAGTGTTGGCGGTGTCTCTAGACATCGCCAACGCGTTTAACACTTTGCCCTGGAGCTGTATCAGGGAGGCACTAGTCTATCATCGAGTGCCTTCATACCTCCGCCGCATAGTCGGGGCATATTTGTCAGAGAGAGCCGTTGTTTACCCAAGTAGAACCGGTTTCGGTCGGCGTGAGATGTCGTGCGGTGTTCCGCAGGGGTCGGTCTTAGGACCGCTCCTGTGGAATATTGGCTACGATTGGGTGCTTCGCGGTGCATTTTCAGAATGTGTCGCCATCACATGTTATGCGGACGACACGCTTGTGATGGCGTGGGGGGAGACGCATCGTGAGGCAACCCTGAGGGCCACGGCCGGGGTTGCCCAAGTTGTGGATCGAATCCGGCGGCTGGGTCTTGAGGTGGCCTTGCACAAATCCGAGGCCTTGTTCTTCCATGGACCTCGGAGGAAGCCACCTGATGGACTCAGTCTCATAGTAGGAGCCACTCGCATCGGCATCGAGCCCTCTATGAGGTATCTAGGGCTCGTACTCGACGGCCGATGGGGCTTCGAATCTCACTTTCGAAGTCTGGTCCCCAAGCTGGTTGGCGCAGCGCGTGCATTGGCACGGTTGCTACCAAACATGAGGGGACCCGATGACTCCTGCAGGAGACTCTACGCGGGGGTTGTGCGGTCCATGGCCCTTTATGGGGCTCCAGTATGGGCGGAGGCTCTGAGGGCCAGCAACGCCGCGCTGCTGCGACGACCGCAGCGGGTGCTGGCTATCAGAATTATAAGAGGGTACCGCACGATCTCCTTTGAGGCAGCAAGTCTCCTGGCCGGAACTCCACCATGGGACCGCGAGGCGAGGGCCCTTGCAGCTCTTTATCAGTGGCGCAAGGAGGTGCGGGAGTTGGGTGGGGGTCCTGAACCTCGAGAAATCGAGGATCAGAGATCCCAACTCCACCAGGTCCTCGTGGAGGAGTGGAGAGAACGACTTGGGCAACCAAGCGCTGGGCACGCGGTATTGCGGCGGTAAGACCCGTTATGGAGGATTGGCTCGAGAGGCATCACGGCAGCCTCTCATACCGACTGACGCAGGTGATCACTGGAAAGGGGTGCTTCGGAGATTACCTGTGTCTAATCGGAAAAGAGCCAACGCCTGAGTGCCACCATTGCGGTGGCCAAACCGTGGATACGGCGCTCCACACGTTAGCCGAATGTCCAGCGTGGGTGGAGCAGAGGCGTGACCTCGTGGCGGCCATCGGAGTGGGGATTCTCTCGCTCCGTAACATGATTGCTGCCATGATACGGAGCGAGAGTGCGTGGAACTCCGCTGTCTCCTTCTGTGAGCAAGTCATGCTTGCGAAGGAGATGGCTGAGCGGGACCGGGAGAGGCTTAGAACTCTTCCGGTCCGCCAGGCCCGAGAACGGGCCTGGCGGACCGAAAGAGCTTATGGAGGCGGGCCCGAGAACGCTTATGGAGGACGGAGATCGTTAAACGATCTCCGTCCTCCATAAGCGCAAGCCTGGGGGTGACAGGTGAGGCCATCTGTTACCCTAGCAGAAGCAGGCCAGGGTGGCGGCGCCAGTGCCACGAAGCACCCGCGCCCCCTTTTAGACAGTTCTGAACTTGGGTTTCACACAGGAGAGGGTCACCTGCAAGGCGTAGATGGCCCGAGGTACGTCGGGGTTCCAGGGACTTCCTTCCGAGGGTACACCTGGCTCCTCGGCTTATAGTACCCGAGGCGGCGTGCGGTTTTGGTCGGTTCGAGTCCGACATAACCATCAACTGGTGGTATCCGGGGGGATTTCCGCACGGAAAAAAAAAAAAGGCTGCTATTAGATATCTCCGAAGAAAAACCCAAAAACATTTTTTGGCATGATATTTGAACCCGAGACCTCTTGATTAGTAGTCGCATACGCTAACCACTAGACCAACGAGGCAGTCATTACTATTTAAACGTGTTATTTCTTTGTACTGTGTTTGGAAAATTGTATTCTATTTGTTGTCTGCTGTGTTTATCATGTAAAGTTCTTTTATTATTACAAATACGAAAGTAACGTTGTCTGTACGTCTGTCCGACTTTCACGTCAAAACTACTGAACCGTTTTAAATGAAATTTGGTACAGAGATAGTTGAAAGCCTAAGAGAGGATATAGGCTACATTATTCCACGATAGCCGACATATACGCGGTCAGAACCGCGCGAAGAATCAAAATCAAAATCAAAATCAAAGCATTTATTTCAAGTAGGCCAGTTACAGGCACTTTTGAATTGTCGAAACAAAAATGTAGCTACAGTCCCAGTCACAAGACATAATAACTGTGAAAGTACTGTAGTTGCCCATTCCCTAGCGTAGATCTCTATGGAGAAGAACGGGCAAGAAACTCCATGGACACTCTTTTAAATCAAAATGTTTTTACAAAATCATGGTTACATCATTCATGTTGAGATGGTACATTATGTGAGAACGATGTAGCAAGACGTGCACGTTAAAAGTGTCCATAGTACAACAAAAATACAATTGAAAAATAAAATAATTAATTCAAATAAGCCGTGGCAACTAAGAGATGACCAGTCACAACTGACAGCGCCCGTTCACGAACATGACGCATGGATCCGCACCATTCAACTCAACCATTTTGAAGGGAATTAAATGATCAGACACACGCGCCACCATCAGCGTGACATTTGAGTGAGCATGACATACTCTCAACCGCCAGGGCAGATTCAAGTCAAGAAAAGACGTAGGTTTCCAGTGAATGATAGCTTGAATAGCTTCCTAGTACATAGTACTCACACAATATGGGCTATGCGATTATATAATACTAAAGAGATTGAATCTATACAATGCAAAGAAAGTTGTACAGTCTTCAGCAGCTCCAACAATACCATTTAATGCTATCAATTTATGCGCCCCTGTCCTTGTGAAGCAGGACCAGCATTGAGCCAAGCATTTTTATCAGCGATATAATCGCTCAACTTATAATATGCTTGCTTACATAGTGTGCGTTTAATGCATGTTTTAAATTTTGTCTCATTCAGTTCAAGAATACTTTGTGGAATTTTATTATAGCATCTCAAACAGTACCCCATAAAAGAAGAGTCTACTTTAGCGAGTCTAAAGCCTGGCTGAACTAGTTGGTCCCTATTTCTAGTACTGTAATTATGTTTGTCACCTCTTTTGCCAAAAAGATGAAGATTTTTCCTGACGTACATTATGTTTTCGTAGATGTATTGACTATGTACCGTCATGATGCCAATATTCTTAAACAGTTCCCTTAGAGAATCGCGCCTACGAAGATTATATATGGCTCTGATGGCTCTTTTTTGCAGAATAAATATAGACTCAATATCTGCAGCCCGTCCCCATAACAAGATGCCGTAAGACATTATACTATGAAAGTAACTGAAATAGACCAGTCTAGCGGTATCTGCATCAGTAAATTGACGGATTTTTCTAATAGCATATGCTGCTGAACTTAGCCGCCCCGCAAGAGATGTTAAATGAGAACCCCATTGTAGCCCTGCATCAAGCGTAATCCCCAGGAAAACAGTTTTATCTACGAATTCAAGTTTCTCTTTATTCAAGAAAGCAAGTATATACTAATACGTACCAATGTTCTGAATATTTTCCCCCTAAGGGAAATTGTTATAATATAGGCCATCCAATATTGACCTGCGATTTTATTTTTTTACCTCTTTAAGGTAAAATTAACCGAATACTTCGAAATCGACCTTTATCATTGAGATTGAGTCCCAATGGGCCGCGTATCTGTCTTGCAAAATGAGATGGAGATAGGATGAAACAATTTTCTGTTCTTAGTCATCATCATCATCATCAACAGCCTTTAACAGTCCACTGCTGGACTATATCACGCTGGCCAGACGGGTTGGTATAGGGTTGGTTTCAAGTTTTTCTTCTCTTTGCATTGATGTTGTCTTGCGTAGTTTATCCCTTAGTCGCCTTTTACGATACCTGCGGGATGAATAGGGGTGGTGACACTCTGTATTCTTAATTCGTCACCACACGGACTTAAGACACTGAGCTCAAGTTCTTCAAAAGACTTCGATAAATTTGTTATTTTGCTAAGTGTCGATCGATATCGAAATGGACTAGTGACTTAAGATCTAAAACAAATATGGTTAGCGATTGAGTACGTGAGGAATCTTTTCAATACATTCCACAAACGAGATGCATTACTTTAAAGATCTTCAACTCAAAAGTTAATAACATAGATGACACTTATCGTGGAACGTGTCAGATGCTCTCAACCGCAATTCTCTGACCTGATTTGTTAGGTTTAGCCATTTTAGCCAACTAGGTCACATACGAGCTGCTCTTGAAAACGTTTTAAACAAGTTTGAGCGTCTTGGCCAGGTTAGTTTAATGATGGGTGACCGTTCATTATACATTAAGACCTCTACATCGCAAGGCTTGATCATACTAGGGTACATCTATTACCTGAGACGGCGTCTAGTTTTAGTCAGTCCTACATAACCGCCGACTGGTAGTTACCGAGGGATTCCCGAACAAACAAAAAAAGGGTTATAATGGAGGGCTTTTTATTAGGTATTTACATGTATTTTTATCCGTTTTCTAGTTCTGTACTTTGTGACACTATAGCATTGTATCAGATATCCAATAAATTATTACTAATAGTATAACAAAAGTGTTCATTTAGTACATCAGTAATGTTACTTTGACATAGTCATAATGTAAAAAAAAAAAAGCTGAGATGCGAGTAGCCGAGAATCGAACTAAGTGGCGGACTTTAACTGACAGAAAACTGATGACATATATAATAACTAAGGCTAAGTACACACGAAGCGTTTTTCTCCTGTGCCCGCTGCGGTTGCGGGCCCGCAGCTTCCGTAGAATGCAGATTTATATTTAAAAAAACAAAGCACAACTCACGACGCGTTTTACGCCCGCGGTGTGTGCGGTTATTTGCGGCTCCCGCTGCACTGGCGGGCAACCTGTAGAATCACGCGGGTTGCGGTCGCCCGCGCCCTCGGCGGTCTGAACCTCAACTGAACATTACCGTCCAATTTGCAACCTCCTGTCTTGCGATCATTGCCCGCAAATGTGGCGGGCGAAGATCGCAAACGCGACGGCCGCGTAACCGCGCTAATAACCGGTTTCGTGAGTATAGAAAAAAACCGCAGTTCCACTACCGCAGCGTGTACGGGAGAAAAACGCTTCGTGAGTACTTAGCCTTAGGCTATTTTTGCACTAACTTTTGTTTCGCGTCGTTACTAAGTTAAAAAACGTGAGTTTTACAACATTATTGTTGCTAATTTTAATATTCAGAAGACAGGCTTATGCCTGTCTTCTTCTTTCTATCCTTATTCCAAAATTAAATATTATTTGGAGTCGGATACTAGTTCAACCGCTTTTCCCTGAATATCATATTTCCACGGAGCGACTGGCATCGGACCTCCATAACCCTAAGCGAGAACTGAAATTCGAAGGTTGAACTTATTATACTCGAAGTTGTTGTATAACTTATTATATTCGAAGTTGTCAGTAAATTTGAGGACACTGACTTCTTAATAACGATTGCCATATATGTTCATGACAACCGGGACCGACGCCTTTACGTGCTCTCTAACAATAAGTTTGTATATAGTATAAATAAATATATTAAAGTAAAATCCAGATTTTCATTTAAACCAGCACAATTACAAAGGAAATATGATAAGAAACACGAGCAACTGCAAAGAGATAGCATTAAACCTTAAACAAAACGTAATTAACCCTTCCAGAAAAGGAGCCCCACCCCATTCCACCTCATAATTTATTAGGGAACACTTTGTAATATCCGGCTTTGTAGCGGAAGTTGCGACATCAGAACAAAATCTCTAGATCAATCTTTGGATGCTATTTTTGTCTTTGTTACGAAGTTTGTTCGGTTCGTTCGGAACATTTCGAACTTTCGCTAAGATATTACGTTTGCAAATGTTCTTTTGAACGAAACTTATAATGGTTTTACTTTGTTGAATAGCTACTTATTGGAAAGCATAAATGACTTAATTATGTAAGAAGTCTTCTGGATGTTATCAGCAAGAAGACTTCTTAAACATACTGCGCGGTTTTGTCTTATGACTAGGCGGACTAATCCTAATTGGTAGGTAGTAGAACCACACTGACCGGGGCAGTACTACCCTCACACAGAAGACCATCCTAATAATGACAGCATTCTTGCTGTCATATTTCGTTGGTGAGTGTGAGACGGGAGGCCCAATCAATCTCTGAATGATGCCGAATTATCTAACCAGGCCGCCATGGTTTGGGTCTCCATGCTACATTGCCTACCCTCACAATGAGCATGGAGGCCCCTACTCCTGGAAGAATCCAGGAGTAGGGGCCTCCATCCATTCATGCTTTCCATCAGGCAGAGTAGAGTTACTTTGGTAGGCTTAAATATATAAAAAAAGAAAAAAAACACTAGGTAAAGTATTTACTAAAATGACTACTCTTCCTGATACGCCATACTTATTGTGAGTGCAGGCAATGCAGTATAGTGACACTATGGCAGCCTAGTCAGATGCTTCTGCATTACTAGGCCTAAAGTCTCGCATCCGCCAACGAAAGATAAGGTTATGTTGGTTTTCCGTGAAAGAGTACTATCGCCCTGGTCGGGCCTAATATACAAAAATTTAATATTTGGGACATCTTAGGGCCGAAACTGCGTTAAGCGGGCGCCAGCGACGGGCAACCGTGGCTACGCGCGTGGACTCTGGGAACGTTGCGGAGATGGATTATTTTATTTACGCAGTGTCACTAGTTCAATTTTAATGGTGTGCGTGTATAGTTGTGTTGATGGAAAACTTAATATATTATTACGTAGCAAAACGACGACTTGCGTGCGTGGGTGCGGGACGCGGCACCCCGTGATGGACGACCGCGCGGGTCCACGCGTCGTAGCACCTTTGTATGAAATTGCGCGGGAGCCCGCTTAACGCATTTTCAGCCCTTACACATACGCCATCAGCAGAGCTTGTATTATGTGTGTGTGACAACTGATATAAATACATAAACATACTTTTTTTGTAAATACATACATATTATACATAGAAAATAATCAGACTCCGAAACAAATATTTATGAATCACACAAATAATATTTGGTACGACGCGGGAATCGAACCCGAGACCTCTTGATCAGCAGCCGCATACGCTTACCATTAGACCAACAAGGCAATTGATATAAATACATTACCATACTTTTTTTGTAAATAAATACATGTTATACACAGATCTCACCCAAAATCCGAAACAAATATTTGCAGACCACACAAACAAATTGGGCCTTATGTTTTTTTTATCACGTATATTAAGTACATGATAAAAAGAAAGTACACAAATAATCAAATTTTTCACGTTTAATTTTCGCTACCTCAGAAGCAAAGTGACCCAAAACCTGTCGTGCGTTTTCCATATTATAACACAATAACTATCAATTATTATAGCAACAAAAAATCTATTAACCATTTATAGGTAAAATTGTAGTGACATATTTTTTTCTTTTGCTTTCACAAAGAAGGTCGTGAGGTTTGATCGTGACCCACAGCATCCGTTTCCGCTATGACACAATCTAAACCGTCTAATATTTTGGTTCTTCTAATAGATGACAATAATATACCGACAAAATAAATAGGAAGTGGCATATTTCTTATAGCTTATTTTAAGTTAGATTTTAGGCATTACGCAGTGTTAACAAAAACGCTTTCTTTTTAACCGACTTCAAAAATAAGGACGAGGTTCTCAATTCGTCGGAATCTTCTTTTTTTTTCTTTTTTTTTTGTGTATGTTCAGCGATAATTTCGTCGTTTATGAACCGATTTCACAACTTCTTTCTGCATTGTAATGGGCGTAGCTTACATGTGGTCCCATTGTCACCATATCGAGATCTGATGATGGGATCCCAAGGAAATCGAGGGAACTCCTCAAATTTCATAGGCACAATGTCGCGATTTGGGTACTCGGAATAGTTTTTCATTGAAGTCGGTTCCTTTTTGTTAAAATTATTATAGATTTTCGATTTAGGTCCTAGAGATACGATAATTTCAGCACGAATGGTCCGACTCGATCGGGACAGACGCGCCCTCACAGAAGACCATCCTAATAATGACAGCATTCTTGGTGTCGTATTTCATTGCAGAGTAGCGTCACTTTCAGTCACAAAAATACTATTTTGTCAAATTAACATTAACAGTAGCGTGGCCTTGGCGAAATCAATGATAATAGAAGTTATAGTCTTTGATGACGTTTTAAAGTACTTAATTTATATATCACTACTAGCTGCGCCCCGCGGTGTTACCCGCGTATCATTATAGTTGCTAGGCAACCTGTAAAGTTTTGACATCAGATAAACAGTGATACATTTTGACACCTACCATTTAATGTATTTTTATAATAACCTAGCTTTCGCCCGTTTATCTCTATTATTGCAGTAAAAAGTAGCCTATGTGTTATTCTGATATATAAGCTATATTACTGTAAAGTTTCATCCAAATCCGTTTAGTAGTTTTTGCGTGAAAGAGCAACAAACATACACACATACACACATACTCACAAACTTTCACGTTTATAATATTATTAGGATTAGGATTAGGATTAGGATATGTAATTTTAGAACTTCACTAAGTTCTAAAATTACACGGTCGCTGAGGTAGGGTGACAAAGTGGTTTAGGGTAGCGCCGACAAACTAAATAGATCTATTCCTATTTCTATTTCAGTGGTGTGGACTTCAAAGAAAAGTATTCTTTTGTTACTAATTTAAATCTGAATACAGAAAGAAATGAGAGATTTTTTGTATTTATTTTGCAAAAATTCAGAATTTAAAACATTAGGGTTTAAATTCGAATATAACTCTGTCTGTAACCCTTTTCGGCTAAACAGTTGCAGCGATATAAATGAAGTCTTGAGGAAGGACAAAGGTTACTATTTACCTCGATAACCGATATACACGCGGACCATAAAGTAATATGAACATACGTTAATATTAAACCGAGAAACTTGACCCTTTTAATTCAAATTTTCTGATATCGTAAATTACTTATGGAATTTCGACCACTTGGCGATCATAAGTTATAAAAAAAGGCTTTTTATTTACGTGTGGAAATACTCTCGGACCGTCACTCCGCCGGGGGTTTCTGTTCGGCGGGGCGGTGTTGTAACGTGGTGGTGTCCAAGGAGTTATGTATCCTTGTGCGAGACGTAGGAGCATCACGTCACAAAATAAATTATATATTTATTTGTCTGGGGATACAGGTATGGAAATAAAAGTTGAACACTAGAGATTTTACATTTATATATATGCTACTTGACCTAATACAATCGCGTCTCTTTCTATCGTGTAACTCTTATCTGTTCTGACGATGTCTAGTTGACCGGCACGACTGACCGGGCAGGAAGCCGGCCGAAATCAGCGTGGCGCTACTACCTTGAACCTGTACCAATTTACCATATACATATCCGTTCATGAAATTAAATTAACTTTATTTATTTACTAGCTGAGTCCCGCGGTGTTACCCGCGGTTATTGTTGTCAATCTCGAGTAGTAGACTAGCTTCAGTCTAAAAAAAATTAGCCTATGTTCCATAAGTAAAAGGTAGTAGAGCCACGCTGATTTCAGCAAGAATGGACCGGCTCGACCCGGCCAGTACTACCCTCACACAGAAGACCATCCTAATAATGACAGCATTCTTGCTGTCGTATTTCGTTGGTGAGTGTGAGACCGGAGGCCCAATCATTCTGCATCATTCTCCCGCCCTTCGAAGGCCGGGAGAATGATGCAGAATAATCTAACCAGGCTGCCATGGTAAGGGTCACCATGCTACATTGCCTACCCTCACAATAAGCATGGTGACCCCTACTCCTGGATTCTACTCATGCATGCGCTGTTGCGCCGAAATATCGGATACTCACAAACAATAAGGTACATGGTAGCAATCCCGCAGATTTATATTTAAATTCTACTCATGCTTTCCATCAGGCAGAGTAGAGTCACTTTGGCAGGCTTAAATATTAAAAAAAAAAAAAAAAAAAAAAAAGTCATCAGCCATCTGCCAGCGAAAGTCCCATACAAACAGACAGACAGATAAATGGACAGACTGATAGACAAAAAATTTAAACATTCAATTTTGGATGTCAGTACCGTAAATACTTTGATATGCATTTGGTACAAAATCGGCCAAGTGCGTGTCAGGCCACGCACAGGAAAGGGTTCCTCAGTCACCCATAATGGCACGTGGATTAGAAATCGTATCCAAGGGATAATTGTTATGTTTACGTATTAATTTTGTATGACATTTTCCAAAGTAAGCGTATTGTAAAAGTTAAGCCTCTATAACTCCTGAACTAACTAAGTCATCTAATCCGTTATAGTTTTCCTTTAAAGTTCATTGTATGAACCAGTATCATGAATTTTTTGAGATTTTTTTAGCCAGCCGTTTAGCTTTTAGAGGGGGGGGGGGACGCCCTGTTTTTACAAAAAAGTGGCCTTTAAAGTTGAATTTCTCGCAAACGGATATCTGAATCGAAAAATCGTCCTCCACGAGAAAAATCATCCCCACTTTACGTGTAGGGGAGGTACCCCAAATAAAAATATTTTTCATAATTTTATTGTAGCACTTTGTCGTCGTAATTACAATACATATTCATGCAAAGTTTCATATTTCTAGCATTTACTGTTTGGACGGTAAGTCGAGGACGGAAGGACAGACGTACATGACGATTCATAAGGGTTCGTAATGATAAACTTCGGAACCCCAAAAACTGGTTATTTGTTATTACAAACAGACACTCCAATTTTGTTGTATGTATAGATTTATTTAGTTTATTAGCAGAAATGAAGGTATACAGAGATCTGACTGCCCTGTTGGTCTAGTGGTCGGCGTATGCGGCTGCTGATCAAGAGGTCTCGGGTTCGATGCCCGGGTCGGACCAGATATTTGTGGGATCCACAATAAAAAAATAAAATAAAATAAATAATAAGTAAATAAATAATACAAGCTCTGCTTAGTTTGAGACTAGATGACGTTGTGTGTAAGATATCCGAAATATTTGTTTATTTACTTAATAATGTTGTAACATGACCCATTTGCATTCTACCATTAAATATAATAGTGTGTGAAAATAACTTTAGACCAGTGCTTTTAATGTTTGAAAACAAAATAAATTATAGTAGGATAAAACCCATTGTAAAAGGAGGAGAATAGTACAAAAATTAAAGGAAAAATAAATTACGGGCGATCTGAGGTCGGGAAGGGGGAGAGGGGGGGGGTTTTTAAGGGAAAAAAATAGCTTATCTCAATTTCCTGCAAAACTACAAGTCCTAAGGAAAAAAGTTAAATGGCAAAGTTGTAGGTAATAAAAAGATCTACATCTTTTGCATTTACACTTTTTTCACGTAACCTCAAATTTTATATAAAAAATTCAAAAAAACAAGTTTTTGGTTTTTTATTTTTATCTTTTACAAATAAAATCATTTTTTAACGAAATTTTGTGAAAACACAGCGGACATAGCTCTTTGAAATATCTCACGACATCGCTGTCTGTTGGCAGACTATCTGTTCCACTTGTTTATTCCACTATTTAATGTACTTTCAACAATTTTACCTGACCGGTTAATTTTTTCTTTATTATTATTATTCAAATAGTCATACTACTACTATTACTACTAGTCAGGTAAAAATTGTGTTGAAAAGATATTAAATAGTGGAATAATAGTACAAGTGAGTTTATTTTCAATAATCTATTTTATAAAGTTCCACCAAGTGCCGACTATCGAGGATATAAATTTTAATTATACCTTTGTATATATATTACCTTTAACTGTTCTTAATGGTAGTCTTACCACACCCCATACTGCCCAACACTAATTATAAAGTAAACCTGCTTTCCACAACTCCAAAAGGTAACCCAAACCCTATGTCCAGTTCCAAACTTCGAAACTAACACAAAGCTAAAGCTAAAATAATCCAATTAATTATCTTCACGCTATTACATAAAGGAGGCAACTCCAGTAGCCTATTGTTTAGTTCAGACTGTTCTGATATAGTAGTAGTACTATGTCAAAGTAAGTTTTGAAGTCGTGACCGCAAAGTAAAGAGGAACAATAGTCCGCCATCATGCGATAAGGTTCTAAAACTTATAATAAGGAACTTTGCTTTCTATAGGCGCGGAGGTTGTTTGCTGTTTTGGTCATAATTTATCGATAAAGTGAAACGAATATCGTTTAAGTTTTAATAAACAAAGATGTGAGTAATATTGCCAGTAGATTTTTTATGTTAACTTTCTAATAGCCATCGATTATTCATCTGCATCAACGTCATCTCAGGAAGAAAGACGTCCACTGTTAGACATAGGCCTCCCACATGGCTCCCCACACCAACTGGTCCTATGCATCCATCGGATGCCTTCAGCAGGTCGTCGGACCACTTTGTAGAGGGCCTACTCACCCTCCGTCTTCCAGTACATGATAGCCACACAAGAACATGTGGCAACTTCCACAAACAGGAACCGAAGGAACACTGAACCACGAAAAAATACAGTTTGAACTATACGGAGTAACTACTAATCCTGAATCGCGATGGAGAATTTCAACATCCCGACATCAACCGTTGGGCCGTGGTCTGCCAGACACGATCAGCTGACCTGTTGGGGATGATGGAACACCATATCCCTTCCTCCACAGTAGTGACCCCGACGTGATTGATCAGCATCGCCACCATCTTGTTCACTCCCATTGCGAAGACCGTCAATCAAGTCTCAGCCAGCTAACAATCTTCGGCTTCAACAGTTTGTACCACACAGTTTATACCACAAGCAGAAAGCAACCGCTCCAGCCTAATTGCTTAGACGATCTTATCAGCGTCTAGGCACAGCACACTGCACCTACGGTCCACGTAAGAAGCCAGCCACTACACAGCAACCGCCCCGGCTCACTGGTGACTTAACCGCAGCACCTGTTATTAAGAATTTCCTTTAAGAAAAATCCAATAACTTTTTTTTACTCGACCCGGGATTTGAACCCGAGATCAGCAGTCGCAAATGCAAACCACTAGACCAACGAGGCAGTCACATAATATAACTATCAAAACAATGGTGCAATCAGGCAGTAGGTCAATACTTGTGAGCAAGAATTTCTCCCATAGGCACAATGGTGTTTCGTACATTTTATTT
The DNA here is from genome assembly GCA_932526445.1 of Phragmatobia fuliginosa. Classification (NCBI taxonomy): domain Eukaryota; kingdom Metazoa; phylum Arthropoda; class Insecta; order Lepidoptera; family Erebidae; genus Phragmatobia; species Phragmatobia fuliginosa. The sequence goes on along the minus strand of OW052081.1, from coordinate 11,964,942 downwards.
ACTCACTTCTATAACATTATCTAGGGTTATTAAAACATTTGATGGGTTCCACAACAAACATTGATTTTGTTTTACGTTGTATTGAACGATCAACAGATTTGTCTCACACTTAGTTTTATAGTACCGAGTCATGATTTAGAATACCAATGCTCTACCCTTTCATATTAAATGTCTGATGTGAAGGGCGGAAACCTATTTGGATGTGGTGATATGACATCACTTCATACGTAATGATGATCCCAAGATCTCAAAAAAACCTTCGAATTATTTTTATTTCTACTACATCTGTTACTTTCTTTCAAAAACTGTGTTCTCATAGTCATTCTTTCGATTTAATGTTTTAAATTTTCATTATTTCCGTGATGGCTCACGTTTTTAGGGTTCCGTAGCCAAATGGCAAAAAACGGAACCCTTATAGATTCGTCAAGTCTGTCTGTCTGTCTGTCTGTCTGTCTGTCTGTCTGTCTGTCTGTCTGTCTGTCTGTCCGTCCGTATGTCACAGCCAATTATTTCCGAAACTATAAGAGCTATACTGTTGAAATTTGGTCAGTCGATGTATTCTGTGAACCGCATTAAGATTTTTATAAAAAAATAGAAAAAAAACAATACATTTTGGGGGTCCCCATACTTGGAACTGAAACTCTAAATTTTTTTTTCCATCAAAACTATACGTGTGGGGTATCTATGGATAGGTCTTCAAAAATGATGTTGAGGTTTCTAATATCATTTTTTTCTAAACTGAATAGTTTGCGCGAGAGACACTTCCAAAGTGGAAAAATGTGTGTCCCCCCCCCTCTAACTTCTAAAGTAAGAGAGTGATAGAACTAAAAAAAATATATGTTGTACATTACCATGTAAACTACCAACGAAAATTGGTTTGAACGAGATCTAGTGAGTAGTTTTTTTTTATACGTCATAAATCGTAACACGCAATATACCTTTCATCCAATCAATGCACTAGTATAAAAACATCGATGAAAGTTACAACGAACTACAAGAACTTTTATTTGATGTACTTGCTGGTACGGAACCCTTCATGGGCGAGTCCGACTCGCACTTGGCCGCTTTTTTATACTATTGTTTGGCTCCTAGAATCGCCCGCGGTAAAGAGTATCTCTATTTTCAAGAATCAAAATATCTCTAAGCCAAATTTAATGGATATCAATGCAGCGGATTACCCGTGAAAATGATATAGCGCAAATGTCAGGGGCCAGCTGAAAATCAGTGCTGTGCTTCAGTACAGCGTTAACTGAGCTGGTAGCCTTTACTACACAATGTAACGTAATATTTCCTAAACAATTGTATCTTGTATGTATATTTTATTTTGTAGTAAAAAAATAAATGGTTTAAATGGTTTATATAGTTACGAATGTAGAATATTCAAATTGATTTCTTGAGTGTACAATACAAAACATGAATGATTTTTAGGGTTCCGTAGTTCACGTCACGGAACCCTTATAGATTCATCGTGTCCGTACGTCCGGCCTCGACTTACCTTCCAAACGGTTAATGCTACATATATTAAACCTTGCATGGATATATGTATATGAGTATTTGTTACTTCGACGACTACGTTATCGTTCCCCCCTCCCCCTCTAAACTAAACTCTGGCTGACTCGAAAAATTGAAAAAAATCGAGGTGGTAGTCCATATGATGAACTTCAAAAGAAAACAATAACGGCTCAGATAACTTAGTTAGTTTTTTTTTTTTTTTTTTTTTTTTTTTTTATATTTAAGCCTGCCAAAGTGACTCTACTCTGCCTGATGGAAAGCATGAGTAGAATCCAGGAGTAGGGGGTCACCATGCTTATTGTGAGGGTAGGCAATGTAGCATGGTGACCCCCACCATGGCAGCCTGGTTAGATTATTCTGCATCATTCTCCCGGCCTTCGAAGGGCGGGAGAATGATGCAGAATGATTGGGCCTCCGGTCTCACACTCACCAACGAAATACGACAGCAAGAATGCTGTCATTATTAGGATGGTCTTCTGTGTGAGGGTAGTACTGGCCGGGTCGAGCCGGCCCATTCGTGCTGAAATCAGCGTGGCTCTACTACCTACAGGAGGAGGAGTTCAGGAGTTATTGAGGCCTTAAACTTGTGCATTACGTTTGGTTGGAAAACTTTGTACAAATATAAAAAGATACGATTTTGAATTCACGTGCCAGTATGAGTTACTACGGGACCCTATTATATGCGTGGTCCGACATGCACCGGGTCATTTTAATTCATTTTATAGATATGTGAAATGCGTATCGCCATAACAGTAAGCCCATCCGCTACTTGAGCCCTTGAGCAGATATTAGCAACGATTCAATATTAAGTTATAAAATTTGTAATATTGGCCGTAATTTTGTTAACAGTGGACTGTTAAAGGCTGTTGATGATGATGATGATAAACTTAGTGATGTTAACAGGAGAATCACTACCATTATAGGTAACTTTAAACATTATCAACTGTATTTAAGTTCAATGCTGGACAAAGGTTTCTTCTTAAAAACCTTTTGTCCAGGATTGTCTTGCGAGTCACAAACACGCACTCGGTCCGCGTGGGAACGCATAACTTTAACCTTGTACTGACAGGGACCCGAGCTCGGCAGTGGGCCGTATTATATACATACAGCGCGACGAATACATGCGACAGCGCCATCTAGCGAAGAAACGCGGAACTACAAAGAAAACACGTAACGATTTATACAGAGTAATTACTAATCCTGAATCGCGAAAGTGACATAATCGCGCCGATTAGCATATATACAACATCCCAACATCAACTGTTGGGCAGTGGCCCGCCAGGCATGATCACCTCGCCTGGTCGGAGGATCCTTTGTGTTGGAAGAACACGACACCCGTTCCTCTACAGAGATATTGATGATGACGGTGATGCTAGACAAAATTTTATTCGGAAATTAACATCGGTTTTCATCTAGGTCTTCTTACTATGAATGAGATAATACATTTGTGTGTCGCATGAAACATACATAGCTCTCCCACGCCACAAAATTGTAAATCAAGATACTATTACAAACATCTCAACAAACACAGTATTGTTATTACTATAATAGTACACCAATAAACGTAAACATCTTTAGCTAATAAAAGTACTACACGTTCTTATGTGACAATCATTATGTAGTAACTGTTACACTGTAGTACGCGTAACGTAATAAGACTAATTAATCGTGGAATTTGGATCAAGCTAATAAGTTTGTGCCAATCGATTTCAAGTTGGATCCAGAGATCCAACTTGCTTCTAATCCACGTTGGATCGAGTGAGGAAACTTTTAAAAACAGGTAGGAGTTTTGTACTTTAATTTCTGTCATTTCAAGTTATGATGTTATTTTTGTATTAAAGATATATTTTAGACTCCGCGAGAATTATTATTAACTTGTGCCTTCATTTCTTGAAGTTAATTACTACTATAACTAATATTTTTACTATAAGGGTAATAGCTTTGACAGTATATGTATGTTCCACTATAGTGCCTAAACTACAGAACGACGATTTTAACGAATGAAGTATCAGTAGATTCCAAATTATGCCCATGTACCGCACGCTATATAAATTTTATCAAAACATGAATGGCTTTAATTTTTTTTTTTGAAATTTTATTAAATACCAGATGTAATTAAATCAAAGTTAACATAAACTAATCTATTTTAAAATAAAACCACCTTATTTAGAATATACATAATATATATGTAGAAGAAGAAATCACCGTGAGCCATAAGACCACTAATTAATAAATTTCAATATTTTTAACTCATCTTTTTTTTGTTTTGTGTATGTATACATTTTAGATACATTATAAATAATTTCATTCAATAATAATTAATGTGTATGTAGTTATATCTTTATAATTTTAACAAAAAGAAACCGACTTCAAAGAAAAACTATTCCGATATGGTGACTATGGGACCACCTGTAAGCTACGCCAGTTCCAATGCAAAAAGAATTTTTGAAATCGGTACATAAACGACGAAATTATTGCTGAACATACATAAAAAAAAAAAAAAAAAAAAAAAAAAGATCCGACGAATTGAGAACCTCCTCTTTTTTTTTGAAGTCGGTTCAAAATATATTTTAGGAAGAAAATTTATTCAAGACGTAAAGCTATCTTCCAACTCCTAGACTATCCATGAACAGTGTATTTTAATAAATAGAAGGCAACTCGGCAATCACTGTCATTTTCTTACAAACAACGGTCTGCACAAGTTTAGACTAAAAATATATTATTATTTTTTGTTTTTTTTAGTCGTGAAGTGAACTAGTGTTTTATTGTGTAATACCTAGTCGTTTTTATTGTATATGGTTTTATTTTTTATTTGTGGTAAGTTTTAATTTTTGTTTTCAATAGTTGTGTATTCAGTTTGTTTGTTTTTATCTATGCAAATATCGAATGGACGTATGCTACCAACTTGAAATTTTGGAACTTGTGGAAAAATCTGTTATGTTATGGTTTGCGAATTCAATTCAGGCAATTCTGTACAAATGATTTTGTAATGGGCACACTGATTTTCTGTGTCTATTCTTGCTAATTCTTACCATTAATTAATTCAGTTTGGCGTGAAATAAGCAGCCACGACCGCTAAATTTGACTGCTCTGTTGGTCTAGTGGTTAGCGTATGCGGCTCCTAATCAAGAGGTCTCGGGCTCGATTCCCGGGTCAGATCAAATATTTGTGTGATCCACAAATATTTGTTTCGGAGTCTGGCTGTTTTTCTATGTAGAATGTGTATGAATTTATGAAAAAAGTATGTTTATGTATTTATATCAGTTGTTTAGTACCCATAATACAAGCTCTGCTTAGTTTAGGACTAGGTGACGTTGTGTGTAAGATGTCGGAAATATTTATTTATTAATATTTATTAACGTAAATATGATAATAACTCTATTTATCAGTCTGCCTGTCCGGCTTTCACGCCAAAACTACTGAAAAGAATTGAATGAAATTTGAAGAACAGATAGTTTAGAGCCTGACAAAGGAGATAGGTTACTATTTACAGCGATTAGCGACATATACACAGGCGGAGCGTGGTCAAAAGTTAGTGAATCTAAATTCTAATATAAATATATAAATATTTCGGACATCTTACACACAACGTCATCTAGTCCGAAACTAAGCTGAGCTTGTATTATGTATACTAAACAACTGATATAAATACATAAACATACTTTTTTTTGTAAATACATACGTATTATACATAGCGAACAACCAGATCCGAAACAAATATTTTATGGATCACACAAATATTTGGTCCAACCCGGGAATCGAAGCCGAGACCTCTTGATTAGCAGCCGCATACGCAAACCACTAGATCAACAAGGCACTCAAATATTAACATCTATGTGTCTATCTATGTACTCGTAAATGACCTTTATTGCTCTTGGTCACAGCATCAGGCATGGACGACTGGAATAATTACAGTAATTATTTTTTGATGGGTAAGCCAGTTATCTAGTAAGGATATCTACACAAATAAATAAAATTGGAAGGTAATTTCATTTTTTTTTTTATAAAAGCATATCAAAGTATGTTATGCAAGAAATAAGTAGAATTCAAAAGTGGTGGTTACATTTGTATTCTCATTTTGAATGCAAACAATTCAGTATGGCGAATCACACTTTTTTTTTTTTGGACATCTGACACACAACATCATCTAGTCCCAAGCTAGACAGAGCTTGTGTTATAGGTACTAGACAACTGATATAAATACATAAACATACTTTTTTTTTTGTAAACACATACATATTATACATAGAAAATACCCAGACTCCGAAACAAATCGGAATTAAACCTGAGACCTCTAGATCAGCAGCCGCATACGCTAACCACTAGACCAACGAGGCAGTCACTATAGTGTCAATATATACACTATATATATATAAAAAATATATTTATTGTACACCAGGTAATTACAAAATATCTTAAGATTAGGTGTAGGTACAATTGGCGGCAATAGTAGGTACAATAGTATATATATATAGTCAATATATACACTATAGTGGCCTCACTAGGCCTCACTACTTCAAAATCATTCGGTCTTCGGTCTCGCACTCACCAACGAAACACGATAGAACAAATGCTGTAATTTTTAGGCCGGCAACGCACTTGTGTCTACTCTGGTGTTTCGGGTGTCCATGGGCGGCGGCAATCACCTACCATCAAGTGATCCATCTGCTTGTTTTTTTTTCTTGTTTTTTATGCATTTAAAAAGACAACTCCCGCATTAGGAATATAAATTCCTGTGTCGCGGTGGACTTACAAACACACATGAAACGGACACAAAGAACACGCAGAAGAACAACAAATTGTGAATCACGCAAAGTGTTGTGCTACGTGGGATTTGAACCCACGACACTTGGCGTAGTAGGAAGCGGGGGTGGCAACCACTTAAGCCACTAGTCCAACCGTGCAGTCAAATCTGCTTGTTTGCCACCTATAATATAAAAAAAAATTAGGTTGGTCATCTGTGAGAGGGTGGTACTGTCTCGGATGAGAAATCGGCTTTAAAAGCATATCTTTGATAAATATAAATATTTGGCAGTTTATTCAATATTATATTGAAAAAAACTACAAAAGTTTTGTTTGGCAAAAGATATAAACAATCATCCTTTTAGAACTATCAAACTCGTGTTTGTGACTTTCACTGGCTTAGACAATTGAATAACTTTCAGTAAATGGTTTTTCCTTAAAAAGTTTTTTCTCTGTGAATATTTATATTGATACAAGTTTTTTTTCTGCAGTTATGTCGTTTCATCATCAACAGCCTTTAACAGTCCACTGCTGGACATAGGCCTCTCCTTAGAAGGAGGTTTTGGCCTACTATACCACGCTTATGTCGTTTACCGCTGTAAAAAGCAGCTTTTTTCCTTCCTCAGCATTTATTGAATCCATTTTATTGAAATAGTTGTAGAGGTTAAGTCGTGAAAACAAAATAATAAGACAGACGACCAAAGTTACTTTCGAATTTACAATTTTATAAGGTTTTTCCCACTACTTCGCTTACAGTTATCTCGGTTGTTTCAACGAAGAGTAATCCACTATACTTTTCCAAGGTTTAATCGATCTTTATTCTAATATTCATCCAGATCAACGACTATACATGCTTTTCGAGGCACTTCACTTCACTATGTTCCCAAATATGTAGATGTACTTTAATTAAAATAATCCACGTAAATATTTTGGTAGGTATGTATGTTTGCTATGCTTTTACGGCAACATAGTTAGATTTTTGCCAAAGGAAATCGGTTACTTTTTACTGTGATAACTAATTTCAGCGAAACCAGGCCAGGCAAAAGCTAGTACATAATTTTATAAATTCGAAAATAGCTTTGCCTTTCTGTAACGTTTTAACGACATAACCATTGATTTTAACGAAACTTTAATTCTCGACAAAGAACATAGGCTACTCTTCCCCGCAATAACCAACATACAAGCCAGCCAATCCAAAAGCTTATGTAAATCTAAACTACTGACTCCTGGACTATGAAGAAGGCACGCTCCAGTAATAAATAACAGTGAACACTGCAGCCCCGTCATTTCCCTACCAACTAACACTTGTTACACTTTGTTGTTTTAATTTTGTTTATATTTATATGCATATCATCTTATACTTGAGCTAATAAGAAAGAAGCTCTCGAAGCCAAGTTGCCCTAGGTAATTGGAAACAATCAAAGAGGGTAAGAAGCGACGGTTCGATCTGTATGTGGATGGGTAACTACCACGAGTATCTATGTGATTCAGAGGTCGCATAAAGCAGTTGATCCCGGTTGTTATCATAGTATAACAGTCGTGAAACTTAGTTGGAGGCATTCAAGCTGTTGAAATATGTAAATACAACGTTGTCTCGTCAGTGCCCAACCTGCAATCTGACAGCGTGGGGATCATCAATCATCAACAGCCTTTAACAGTCCACTGCTGGACATAGGCCTCTCCTTAGGAAGGAGGTTTTGGCCTATTATACCACGCTGGCCAGACGGGTTGGTTTCAAGTTTTCCTTTTCTTTGCATCGATGTTGTCTTGCGTAGTTTATCCCTTAGTCGCCTTTTACGACACCACTCCTGGTGACAATCTGTATTCTTAATCCGTCACAACGCGTGGGGATGTATGGCCTTAACCCTCTCCTGAGAGGAGACCCCGAGCCCAGTAGGACAGTATGAGTCGTTGATGACCATGAATCTTGTACTTGCGCTCTCTCTCAAGAAAGCGATGAACATTGTATCTACTTGGGCCAAAAGGAACTTAATCACACATATGCCAAGTCGACATAGTTATTTTTAGTTATATTTGTTTTCTTATAAATGGTCCTAATTTCGATTTTGTGTGCATGTGTGTCCATTCGTTGTTGAATAAGTAGATCAAATTATAGGTAAGGGATGGAAAGCCTCGGTCTCCTTCTATAAAAATGTTATGCTCCAGAAGGAGTCCGCAGAGCAGGATCGGGAAAGGGCCGATCCCGCTCGAAGGAGGCAGCGAAGGGTCAATCGTCGCCTAAGGGTCGCTGCGGTCACATCCTGGGTAAATGTGACCGCTGCAAACAACTCGAGATAGGTAAAAGCCCCGGTGCGGCCGGGGGGTGTCGTTTAATGCGGGTGGATGTTCAACGCATCCTGCAACAACATCCTGCCTCGAGGGTGAAACTAGTCACCCCGGGATGTACCTCAGATGTTGGGGTACGGCAAGGGGGACACCAGTAGATGTTGACGCGATCCTGGTGTTCGTCCCAACTGCCGAGGAAGGCCGCCGCGGGGTTAAGTGGGTAGACCGGTAGCCCGGGAGTCCCACACACGCCCTTCGTTTACCCCACGAAGGGTATGGTGCGAAAAGCATTCCCCGCGTAAAAATAAAATATAATGAAGTGCTCATAGTCAAGTGTGATTGGAAATAATCAACGAGGGTAAGCAACGACTGCGCGGTCAGACCTAGATGGGTGACCGTTTGTAGCATAATATATTAGGTATGAGCATTTCCGTGATTACGTCATAGGTCACGTTAAGCAGTCGGTCCCGTTTGTTATCAGAAGCAGTCGTGAAGATTAGTTGGAGGCATCTAGGCATTAGAAACCTCCAACGGCTAGATTACTAGCCACAATGTGTCTTGCCAGTCTCCAAACCGCACTCAGCCAGCGTGAGGGGCGTATGACCTTAACCCTCTCCTCCGAGGAGATCTGAGCCCTGCAGTGGGACACTATGGTTTGTTGTTGAGTGGTCTAAATTTTTCCTTAATAAAATAAATATTTCGGACATCTGACACACAACATCATCTAGCTCCAAACTAAGCAAAGCTTGTGCTATCGGTACTAGTAAACTGATATAAATACATATATATACTTATTTTGTAAACGTATACATAGAAAACACTCGAACTACGAAACAAATATTGACAGATCATACAAACCCGATACCTCTTGATCAGCATATAATTTGATAGTGACACATTACAAAATTTGTGATTATTTAGATAATGCTACCTCTCCACGCAAACCAATCTAGAGTTACATGTGACTAAAACTCCTATTACTATCTACTATCTCCTATTGACTGCGTGCCACGACTAAGTATCGTTATCGAATTTTCATTTTCTTTAAACAGCTCTCCTGAGAAAGTTTTTTTCATTATCGAATTAAAGCAGTGATACATATATACAAATATGCCAACCACTAGACCATCAAGGCAGTCAAAATCAAATTAATTTTAAAATCCAATCAATTTCACAAGTCAAAATCTACCAAAATAATTAAGCCCTTCAATCAGTAGGCTCCAATCAATTTTAAAAAATAAATAAAAAAATATACAATGCGTTGTTTATTTTGATTGCTATTGTGTCGTGTGAGCCTTGCGTCACAGATAGCGGCCATATTGCCAATATGGCGACGTTTCCCGCGCTCCGTGCGAATACGAACGACATTTGCATTTGATGGTTTTGTTGCTTGTGATGAATGAGATGAATGTATATTAATGAATGGTTATGGTATATTTGAATTTATTTCACGTAGGAAGAAATTCTTCGCAGTGGCAGTGCATGTGGTTGCTGTTCCTAAGGTCCAAATTATTGTATGATGTGTAAATATTTTTTTCTGAGTTTGTGTGTTTTCTATGTATAATATGTATGTTATTTATAAAACTATTTTTAACACACAAATTTCAAATTATCATCATCATCATCAACAGCCTTTAACAGTCCACTGCTGGACATAGGCCTCTCCTTAGAAAGGAGGTATTGGCCTACTATACCACGCTGGCCAGACATGTTGGTAAAGGGTTTGTTTCAAGTTTTCCTTCTCTTTGCATTGATGTTGTCTTGCGTAGTTTATCACTTAGTCGCCTTTTACGACACCCGCGGGATGAATAGGGGTGGTGACATGGGCGTACCCAGCTTCTGGCCTAGGGGGGGGCAAGTCAATTTTTTTAGCTCGTATCGTCCGCGGCTGTTTTGTCATACACACTACACAAACACACCTACATGAAATATTAGGTATATGTAGTGTTCGGGCGATTAGTCCCCCGAGTACGAGGGGTAGCAGGAGCACTACATCGCCTGCTGCCCAATCTTGGGGGACCGCGGGAAGGGGGCGCCCGTCTAGTCTGACGACCTGGCGGCCTTTTGCCGCTGCCAGGCTCAACTCAGGAGTTTGCAGCGGCTGATGGTCATACGGATCATACGAGGCTACCGTACGATTTCCTACGAGGCAGCGACGGTCGTGGCGCGATCTCTACCCTTCGACATTCTGGCCGACATGGACGCTACGGTAGATAACCGAATTCGTTCAGGCGGTCGGAGTGCTGGGGAGGCCGCGGCCAGACCATGAGCATGGAATGCTACGGCGGAACGCGCATAAGCGAGCTCTGGCGACTTGGCAGGCATGGCTTGAAATTTAGGGCTGTACTAGCCAACGGGCTATCGGAGCCATTCTGCCAAATTTCGAAACGTGGACAGAGAGAATCAACTGTGTCACCTATCGTTTGACTCAGATACTCACCGGGCACGGTTGCTTCGGTGAGTATCTGAATCGAATAGGACGAGGGCTACAGTACAATGCCACCACTGCTAGTCTGACCGGGAATCCGCCTAGCACACGCTGGAGGATTGCCCTGCTTGGGCGTCTGACCGTCGAGTCCTGGTTGGACAAATCGGACAATACCTGTTACCGCCTGTATTAATTGCGGCAATGCTGGCGAGTGGCGAGGGATGTGAAGCCGCGGTCTCTTTCTGTATCTTAATGTAACATAATGCTCCAGAAGGAGGAGCGGGATCGTGAAAGCACCGATTCCGCACGAAGGAGGCGGCGAAGGGGTTGCGGCAGAGGTCACCTAGTACCCAATCGTTGTCAGCCAGGGGTGTCGTCTAAGGCGAGTTGATGTTCCGCCTCTTCCTGTGCACAGCGGTGAGAGGCGCAGCAGCATTCTGCCTCGGGAGTGAGTCCAGTCACCCCGAGATGTACCCAGTTGAGGGGTAAGGCAGGGGGGCACCAGAAGCCGCTAATGTGATCCTGGTGTTCCTCCCGACTGCCGAGGTAAGCCGCCGCGGGGTTTAGAGGGTAAACCGGTTGCTGGGAGTCCCACACATGCCCTTCGCTTACCCCACGAAAGGTATGGTGCCAAAAGCATTACCAACGTAAAAAAAACGTCTTCCGTGAAAGAATCGCCCATACTGTTTATAAGTTTTTTTATGTACACTGAGACAACAAAGTCCGTTTAATCTATCTTCAATTATTTTTGATCTCAGCTACGTTTTTACGCGTCTGAATGTAATTAATGATCTTTCAATTGTAGTCGTGGAATAAGGCATTGCCAGTAAAATTTCTAGGGCTGTTTTCACTTTTGGATAAAAACATTCTGCTTGTTGAATTATTTCCGTTATCTTCGAAGTTCTCCTGCTTATTAACCCAAAAAGTGCGCCATAGTTCAGCTTTAGATGTGATCCCTTCTAATTCATAAAATTGGGATACTTCGTCCATACATTTTCTAAATGTTAGAGCTGTAATTTTTATTATTTGATCAAGGTGTAACAATGGAAGAGCAAACGCTGGTGAATGTTCTTAACCTAATCTCGCCTCTAGTGATGATAATAATGAAATTGTGCGTCTTATTTCCGCCGAAACTTGTACGTGGTGTACAGGGATATCTAATTGTCAGACCGTTCATAAAATATAAAGATATACACAATAAAGAGAATCAAGTGCAGCTGCCAATTGTTTTGGCAACGCAAAAACAAATGTACAGGTTTCGTTACAAACAGGCCACGCAAAACTTATTGAAGAGAACAGAAATACGTTACAACCTATAGTTAATACCTACAATATTTTTTTGCGGTACTCACGATTTGCCATTGTGAGGAAGAAAACAATGAAGGCGTTTTTCGAGATTTGTTGAAACTGAAAATTAATCCAGGTGGTGAAATTTTGCGAAAACCGAAAAAGGCCACAAAAATGCTCAATATACGTCCCCAAAAATCCAAATTAAGATTTCAAAAATATATGTGGTTTTAATTAGAGAAAAATTGGTTGATGATGCTAAGGCTGCAATCGGTTTTGTCGAGTTACAAAAAATGGATGCTCAAACAATAGCTACTGATTAATATTTTCACTGCGTCTGCCACAAGCTAAACCTAGTAGTTAAAGACTAATAATATTCCTAAGATCCGAAACTGCATTGGAACAGTAAAAAGATACGATTAAAAAATTTTAAAGAATTAGTTTTGCGTCAAAAATGTGCACCAAAAAAAACCACTGCTTTGTGGAACAAGGTGGTCGCATACATACAAAAGTATTTCGAGGTTTAAAAACCATATTGTGGAAAAGGTAGAAGGTTTGGAAAAGCTAAGGTTTTGAATCTTAAACTGCGTCTTCCTAGGACATCAAGCCGCCAACAATTTATTTATTATATTCTATAATTTTGGGGGTTCCAAACTTATAACTGAAACACAAATTTTTTTTTTCATTAAACCCATAAGTGTGGGGTATCTATGGATAGGTCTTCAAAAATGTGTGCCCTCCCCTGTAACTTCTAAAATAAGAGATTGATAAAACGAAAAATGAACGAAACTTCCGAATGATAAAACGAAAAAACCATGCGATCTCGTTCAATTTTCAGTGGAAGTTCCACTGAAAATTGAACGAGATCTAGCAAGTAGTTTTTTTTTAATACCTCATAAATCGTCAACCGCAATTTACCTTTCATTCAATCAATATAGTATACACTATTATTAAAACATCGATCAAAGTTACAACGAACTTACTTACTTGCAGCTACGGAACCCTTCATGGGCAAGGCACGCTCGGCTAAGTTCGGTATTATTCGTTCGCCATTGACCCGCGCGGTTTTTGGCAATTGCACCGTGCATTTTGCCAGTGCTTACTGCGCGGTTTATTTAAAAGTTATAGCATAAGGCCCAGTTTGCACTTTGATTAGTAATTAGGCGAGTTCATACATGTTACGCAAGATTTCCAGGGGGGGGCAGCTGCCCCTCCCTGCCCCCCCCTGGGTACGCCCATGGGTGGTGACACTCTGTATTCTTAATCCGTCACCACACGGATTTCAAATTAACCTTTTTTTTATTAAATGCATAGGAAAGTTATATACTTTCCTATGCATTTAATGCTTTCCTTACAACAAAAAAGCAAAGTCTGGAACGACTGGAACGATTTTGACGCGATTTTTTTTGACCTACTGTGCTCCATGGCTTTACTCGCGATTATAATAAATAAATAAATAAATGTATAAAAAATTTCATAAGAATCGGTCAAGCCATTTCGGAGGAGTATGGGAACGAACATTGTGACGCGAGAATTTTATGTATTAGATAAATAAATATTTCGGACATCTGGTACACAACATCATTTAGTCCCAAACTAAGCATAGCTTGAACTATAGGTATTAGGTAATTGATATAAATACATAAATATACTTTTTTTTGTAAATACATACATATTATACATAGAAAACACCCAGACTCCGAAACAAATATTTGTGGATCACACAAATAAGGCATTACCTGTATGAATGTACTCGTATGTAACACTCCGTCACCACACGAAGGTGTACCGAACACATCGGCAATATTTTGTAATATGCTTGTATCTTGTCACAGCAATTGTGAGGCCGTGAGAAGTAGGAAAGTTATTTGAATGTATGGGGCATTGTGTTTAGCTAGCAATATTTAAGTACTTAAGTAGTGATGTGGCCTTACTCTTGATTTTAATAAAAATTTCAATTTAATACGTACCCAATTCCCATAAAAAGTTTTAAAGAAAATAAGTACGGGAATGATTAGTTCCCATTTAGAATGGGGTCATCTGCAAGTAGTAGATGACCCGAGGTACGTCGGGGTCTCAGGGCTTTCCTTTCTAAGGTCAGGTATATCTTAGAAAGGAAAGCCCCCGACTACTAGTACCATGAGATGGCGTGCGGTTTTTAGTCGGTTCATGTTCGACTTAACCACTAGCTATCCAAAGGGTTTTCTGCATAGAAAAAAAGATAAATGAATATATGTATGTATATAAAATTGATTTATTTTGTTACATCCAATTCACATAATATTAAAGTATATACGGGACTTACACCTAAACAAGCATTTTTTTTTGTCTGTATGTTTATTCCGGCTAAACTCAAGAACAGCTAGACCGATTTTGACGGGAATTTCACTGGCAAATAGCTGACTCAGCTAGAAAATAAATAATTTCGTAAGATACTCAAATCACAATAAATCTCAAATAACATTTGGCAGAAATTAGCGAATATAGATCTATACTTTAAAACTTTTCGAATTCCTTGAATTTTAAAACTAACTGTAGAATTTCCAGCTAGTCATCCATTCAAGTGCTGGTACTTCAATGCACTTTAAAATATGTTCAATATCTCGCACCTTTGATATATATCAAAAGTGCGAGATATTGAATTTAACTATCAAAAGCACTTCATACTCATATGAGTATGAAGTGCTTTTGATAGTTAAGGCAAAAGTCTTGAGCTTCTGCATTTAAAAATAACTAATATGAATTAACATCTAATTATTTTAATCTTTCTTTTCCAGAATTAAGAAGCCAACACATAATGCTTTTCGTTCTATTACTTCTTCTGCCTGGGCTGAAGTCAGAAGAATCGACTGGATCTAGTTTGACCTCCAGAACCTTCAAGAATCTACCGTTTGACGCCATTAAATTCCTAAAACAAATAGAACCTACAAAGTAAGTGTACTTATCAATAGTGCTTTTGAATTTAAGATAAATTAATAACAAAATTAAAGGAATTTGAATTAACGAAAAAAAACCGTCTTCAAAGAAATTCCGAGTACCCAAATCGCGACAGGTATGCCTATGGTATTTGAGGTGTTCCCTCGACTTCTCCAGGATCCTATCAAAAGTTTACTTATCACCGGACCACATGGGAGGCACCAGCTTTCAAATAAAAAGAATTGGTCTAATAGTTAGCGTGTGCAGCTGATGATCAAGAGGTCTCGAGTTCGATTCCCGGGTCGGACCAAATATTATTTGTGTGATTCACAAATAGTTGTTTAGGAGTCTGGGTGTTTTCTATGTATATATGTATGTATTTACAAAAAAAAGTATGATTATGTATTTATATCAATTTTTACTAGACATAATAGAAGCTCTACTTAGCTTAGGACTATGTCCGCAATATTATCAAAATGTCGAAAATTCTGAGGCAACAAACAAACAAATACAGACGAATTGAAAACCTCTTTTTTAAAGTCGGTCTATAAAAATTAAGATATTCTAGCCAAAGAAATGTGTACAGTTGGCCTAGTGCTTGAAGCAGTCGCCATGCTAGTTTCTACTGCGCCAAATGTTAAGGTTTCAAAACACACATGGGATACCACTTTGGGTGATTCTTTGTGTCCGTTTTATGCATGTTTGTGAAATCACCCGAGATTCATGATTTAGATTCTTAATGCGGAAATTGTCTTTTAAATATGTATATATTTCACGGCTAATTCTAATGAAATTTGTCATGGTGATAATAAATAATAAATATTTCGGACATCTTACTTAAAACGCCATCTAAGCAGACTCAGTCCCAAGTATCGAGTTGCTGAAAATTCATACTGCAAAATCCCTGCAAAACAAAAGCATAACGGGAACTAGACAACTGATATAAATAAATAAACATACTTTTTTTCCCAAACTCCGACACAAATATTTGCAGACCACACAAAAATTTGGTCCGACACGGGAATCAAACCCAAGACCTCAAACACGGAAACCACATATACTACCACTGCACTTGATTCGTGAAGAAGAACAAAGCCTACCTATTACAGCGTTAACCGATATACACGCTGGCGTAGCCACCAGCAAAAGCTACTTTAAAATATTTATTTCTAGACCAGAATTCATCAATATTATATTTCTTAGAGGAAACGTTAAGTCAGCATCAAAGCTTTCCCCGTACACTACAAGGAATAACTATAATTACTTACTAATGTAAAATCAATATTGCAACACCAACTATCGATGTACTTCTAACTATCTGTAAGAGTTAATGATTCGACGCTAATGGCCTCGCAGTCGTTCTGAAATATAACTATCTTGTTTGACTTTTAATAATTGTTTTCTTTAGTTCTTTTTATACAAATAATATATAATGACATTTCATTTCTGTTTGTAATAGCAGCTTTTTACTGCATGCCTTTGGAAGTTTATACATCATTTTTTTTGGTTTGTCTGTCATTTTGTTCCAATTTATCTCTGGATTGACTGGACTGATTCGATAAGACCTTCACTGGAATATAGCTGATGTTATAAGGATGATTTTAGGCAATTTTCGAAATAATACCGTTTAATACACAAGTGTTTCCGTGAATGTGATTCGATTCACTAGGCAAATGATTTTCTCTACATTATTGTTACTAAAATAACAGTGATTTTATTTTAAATATTTTATTTTGCAGAAAAGGCCCCGTCCTATTTCCTAACGACGGGCCCTCTCCACCGCCAACTCCTCTAGTTGTAACATCCCGTCCTCTTATTGAATCTATTCGAAGAAGCGAGTTGAACCCAAACAACACTATCCAGGCTTCGTCTCAACTTAACCAGGTCACGTACAGGCCTGAATACTTAGATTCAGGTAGTAAAACAAATTTCTATTCACCGACTTCTGCGCCGTTTTATGAATATGTGAAAGTACCGTTTCAGAAAGTGTCGGTTGGAAAACTCGCAGGAAGAAAGGAAATCGACGAGTATGTGGTAAGTTATTATTTATTTCATCATCATCATTATCATCATCAACAGCCTTTAACAGTCTATTGCCGGGCATGAGACTCTTCTGAAAAAGACCTCATACCACGCTGGTTTTGGCAAACTTGGTTTAAAGTTTTTCTTCCTTTGCAGTAATGATGGCTTGCCTGGTTTATTCTCTTAGTCATCTCATACGACACTCATGGGATGAATAGGGCTGGTAACATTGTATTCTTAATCCGTAACAAGACGGACGTAGTAGTGGTGAAATAGTACCTTCTATTTCCCACCATTTCAAACGGAATCATTCTTAAATTTTGAATAATTTTAATTTTACCGCGAATAGGTCCTCGCCTATATCAAATGTTATGTATATACATGTAATAAGAACCTCCGTGTGGTGACGAATTAAGAATACAGAGTGTCGCCACCCCTATTTATCCCGCGGGGGTCGTAAAAGGCGAGTAAGGGATAAACTACGCAAGAGAACATCAATGCAAAGAGAAGGAAAACTTGAAACCAACCCTATACCAACCCGTCTGGCCAGCGTGGTATAGTAGGCCAAACCCTCCTTTCTAAGTAGAGGCCTATGTCCAGCAGTGGACTGTTAAAGGCTGGTGATGATGATGATGATAATGTAATAAGAGAATATACATAAATATAATAAAAAAATATAATTATATAGAATAATATACCTCTAATATCTGAAATACGAGAATAGAGAATAGAATAGAAAACGAAAAACGCTTGCAACTTGGCTACGGGTGCAGGTGACGCTAAGCGAATGTCAGTTGACTCAAACAACTCAAACAAACTCAAACACAAATTATGTATCTGTTACTCTTCCAGAGAGACAGTTCCCGTCCTGCCATCTACAGAGGGTCTTCAGAAAACATCAATGGTGTCTTGAATGAGCCCAAAAGGCCGACTCCAGCGTCAATTACGTTACCTGATTATGAATATAGGGTTTGTAAAAGATATTAATGAATTAAAAACTATTTATTTTATTTTTACAGGTGTTAAACGCGGTCATTTTAGTAAATCGCGAGTAACACCACGCAGCAAAGCTAGTCTAAAAAAACAATAAAAAAATAGCTTAAGTTATCAGGTTTCAAACATGGCGGCATATCCAATATGGCGGACTAGTCAATATTTTTAACGCACTTCTACAAGCGTTTATATCTTATAAATTATTGAGAAAACTTTATATCTAGATAGTAAAAGTTTTAAAGTATTTTTAGCTCATTAAAGTAAAAGCTTGTTTTTTTTTAAAGGTTTTTTACTTTTAATTTATTCATGCACACGGCTCCGCTCTGCTTATATCGGGTAAAGAGTTCTGGAATCATTATTAATCTTTCAAACAATACACTTTGCTCGACAAGATAACATATCTAAGATTTCTTTTGATATATATTATGTAATATTTTGAATGTTTTTTCAGGATTCGTCTTCAGGTTATTCGAGTAATTACCAAAATAGATATACTGATGGGGACACTAACAATTATTACATTTCGGTGAGTATTTTTTGTTATACATTTTTTGTTATTTCTGACTTATACTTACACACAACGACATCTAGTCCCAAACTAAGCAGAGCTTGTATTATGGCTACTTAACAACTGGTATAAATACATAAACTTACTTTCTTTTTTACTTACTTTCTTTTATAAATACACATATTATACATAGAAAACACACAAATATTTGTGAATTACACAAATATTTGGTCCGACCCGGCAATGGACCCTGAGACCTTTTGATAGCCGCATATGTTAACCACTAGACCAGCAAGGCAGTCTCATACAAATAGACTTCAAATTTAGTTAACGCTTAGAAAAAAAAAGTTTGAATGTAACTTTAACAGCAGGTAACTTTGATACTTATTCAATGACTTGTGGTGAAAAATCAATTATTCTAGATAAAAATTAACCCTACCAAATTGGCTCTACTCTGCCTTAAGGTAAGAATAAGTAGAATTCAGGAGTAGGGGTCACCAACCTCACTGTGAGTGTAGGCAATGCAGCATGGTGACCCATACCGTAGCGGCCTGGTCAGATACTTCTGAGTCATTGGGCATCCGATCTCACACTCCCCAACGAAATACTGGATGTCGTCGTTTTTAGATAGATCTTCTATGTGAGGGTAGTACTGCCCCGGTCGACCCGACATATTCGTGCTGAAATCAACTTGGCTCTATTTATTTATTTATACTTTATACACATAAGAGTGACAAAGGTGGACTTAATGCCGTAAGCATTTTTTGCCAGTCGACCTTAGGGTGATGCAGAGCCAAAAACTAGGTAGATGCACACAACTTATACTAAGATTTGATTAAAAATAAAGTAAAGGATTCATATTTATACGCATACATACCAATACATATTAATATATACATACATATAATATATACATAATGCATACATAAGGCTCTAATACCTGTATTCAAATTATTACTTTCTCCTGGAAAATAATTGAACTCATTATTACAGCAAAGATCTACTCTGCCTCCTATCTATAGAGCATTCTCAAATCATGCGAATAACGTTTTAAATAAGCAGAAGAATCAAGCCTTACGTGAAAAGCCAGTCTACGAATATCAGGTTGGTATTGCACCTTACTCGTGTGCCAAATCCATTTGCTTAGATACGGTGGCCTTTGATCGCGACGCCGTTGCACTTATTGCATTTTGTCAAAGGAAAACCGACACGATACAAAAGAAGCCGACTGTGACGTACACCCATCTTCAAGTGTAGTGCATTCCAGTATAAGTATTATATCACCCTCGTCTGTAATTTATTACAGATAAAAATTAATCACTCATATAAAGTAAAAGCAATCACCGAGGGTAAGCAACGGTGGCGCGGTTAGTATCTAGATGGGTGACCGTTTGTAGCAAGATATGCTTTGAATGATTTAGCAGTCGGTCCCGGTTATTAGCATAAGAAAACGTGAAGCTTAGCTGGAGGCCTTCGAGCGGCTAAAAAAATTTTGTCAATCTGTTCTTACTAATCTATAGATAGGATAGGTGATGAATAAGGAGTAACTTGACTAATTTTGTAACACTAACTTCGCTCCGCTGCGTTACTCGCGATTCACAACAATAACCACGGGTAACACTGCGTACTTAGCTGGTCTAAAGAATTAAAATATTGGAAATTGTGAACTGATATGAAAACTTATTTTCAGAACAAACTGTCTAACTACAAGAACTACAACACGAACCCAGGATCTACTCAGGAGAACAATGGAAACTATGTAAGTAGTGCCTTTACTTGCAATTCCGTCTCCAGCAAGGGCTGAGCAGTTTTCTGAATCAAGGACTCTAAAAATTCCTGATTCTTGAGCAGCTTCATCACTTTGAATAGAAAAGAAACCTTTATCGATCTTTCCTTAATTTGAAAGAAATCATTACTTTAGAAGATTTTTTTTTCATAATTAAACCTACTAAAGTGACTCTACTCTGCCTGATGGAAAGCATTAGTAAAATCCAAGAGTAGGGCTCACTTCCCTCATTGTGAGTGTAAGCAATGCAGTATGTTGACTCATACAATGAAAGCCTGGCCAGATGTTTCTTCTTAGATGCATCCGGAGGCCGGAAGAGTTATGCAGCAACGAAATACCGAAAGCAAGAATGCTGTCATTTTCAAAATGGTCTTCTGTGTAAGGGTAGTACTGCTCCGATCGAGCCGGCCTGTACGTGCTGAAACCAGCGTGACTTTATTACCCAAAAAGGGCATCAAACGAGAATTTTAGCCCATAATATCAGTTTCAGTTAAATGTATTTCTTGTTGTTTCCTTAACTACAAGTGTTATGTATCATTTACAGGGTGATAATTACGCTTTTTCATATACTGTGAAAGATCAGAAAACTGGAGACGATTTCTCTCATTCTCAAAGCAGCAGTGGATCAGCAACGAATGGTGAATACAGGGTTCGGCTACCTGATGGCCGTATGCAGATTGTATCCTACACAGCAGATGAAAGAGGTTACAAAGCAGATGTCAGATATGATGATACCGAAACCTCAAATGAAAATAACAATCCCATTACTAAAGAACATCAATTCGATGATTTTGACTATCGTTATTTAAATGACCGTTACGCAATAAATAGTTCCAAAGGCTTAAGTAATAACGATAGAGCTAATCTTTATGGCGGTTTAAAGGAAGACAATCTATATATTGATTACACAGATAACAATAAAAAATCGTATGCAACGAACTATAACAATGATAAAGGTGACTTATTCCAAAACGACAACCTTTCTTATAATAACGATATCAATGGTGATATATATAGTGACAAGGGAAACCTACCGAATGTAGGTGACTACGATTTGTACGAAGACAAGGATTATTCGTCAGAGAATATAAATTACCAACCTTATACAAGCAAGTATTCGGTGTATCAAAATGGTAATAGCGCTATTAGTAACACTGATTCAGTTAAATCTACTGTAGTACCATCTTACCATGAAATCAAAGATTTATTTGTTACTAAAAATCCAGTGTTTTCTTTAGCGGGTCCACAAGAATCAGTCACTGATAGAGTTGTTACTATAGAACCTAAAAGACATTCCCTTTTGACAAATATTAAGAATGTATTAAGTGCCGCTTCAGTTAGTCCAAGTCCTTTATACTATACTACACCAGCTCCTGCACTGAGTACACCAAGCGGCTACTTATATTCTACTATCACGAATTTAAAAAATAAAATTAATTTGTCAGTTAAGCCGTTATTATCACAAGATTATATAAATAAAATAAATAAATATTTAGAATTTAAGGTTTAGTTTATTGTAATATGTTGTTGTATATAATTTATTTTTAAATGTTAATGAATAAATTAAGATTTTTATGTGTACCTTTTGTGTTTGTTTTTTTATTGTGAAACCAGCTTTCCGCAGGCGGCTTCGCCCCCTTTAGCTTTTGCCAAGGCCTAAACTTTTTACATGATTTTATGTTTGACATTATTGAACTTTCATACAAACTTTCGTCCCCTATTTCAACCCCTTCTACCCTCATTTTTGCGATGAAGAGTATCTTCTATCTATGTCCTTTCCCAAGTTCAGTTCTATCTTCATACCAAATTTCATCAAAATCGGTTCAGTGGTTTAGGCGTGAAAGCGTAACAGACAGACAGACAGAGTTACTTTCGCATTTATAATATTGGTAGGGATGGTCCGATAGCAAAGCTAATGAAGCTTGTTACTGAAATATAAAAAAAATCTAAAGATGATAAAAAAACATCGAGTAAGGGCGCTACCCCGAAAAACATTCCTAGTTTAGTGCTTATAAAAAGCACCTTTAGTAGAGAGCCTATGTATTTTCTCAGTCTTTAGACTATCTAGTTACAAAATTTGATTTATTAGGTGCAGTGGTTTTTGAGTTTATAGCGGACAGACAAACGCGGCGGAGG
The DNA here is from genome assembly GCA_932526445.1 of Phragmatobia fuliginosa. Taxonomy (NCBI): domain Eukaryota; kingdom Metazoa; phylum Arthropoda; class Insecta; order Lepidoptera; family Erebidae; genus Phragmatobia; species Phragmatobia fuliginosa. Next base: position 11,942,325 of record OW052081.1, on the reverse strand, counting down.
ACTTTATTATGTAATAAGTAGTGATATATTAATACGTGTAGCAATAACTTTGTACCCCTTTCTACGAAAACTGCGTGGACGGAGGAGTATGAAATTTTGCACGCCGTGAAATTTCAGGACTCAAGCAGAGGTAGAGGATCTTTTCAAGACTCGTAAATAAATAAATGTTGCAATAAATTTCCTGTCAAAAGCCAAAAACAGTTTTTCATCGAACTCGGAACCTCTTCAGTACTAACTGCCAGACCAACGATCAGTTCACATATTTTTTAAATAAGGAAATAATGTCTAGTTTTTTACCATAAATTTCCATCCTGATATATTGATAGAATTAGTTCACCATATTATTATCTTTTGCCTTATCTTATGAACATCATTGTAAAGAATATTTATCCAAGTTATGCACAGTGTAACGGCAGACGAATTGGGATAAGTATTCAATGAATGGTAGTTGTACCTACAATGTTCTTAAGAACATTTGTCAAGAAATATTTGTCATATTTCAACTTTTGATACACACGGCCTGATCAAACTGACTGACAACAAACTTTCAACAAACTTTCTTGAGTAACCCAGTTTTGGGAGTTCCGACTTATTATAAAACGTTTTCCTATTTAGGGTTCCGAAGTATACCACTCGGAACCCTTATAGATTCGTCATGTCCGTGTGTCCTTCCGTCCATCCTCGACTTACCGTCCAAACGGTAAGTACTAGAAAGATGAAACTTTGCATGAATATGTGTTGTAATTACGTCAACAAAGTGCTATAAGAAAATTATTAAAAATATTTTTATTTAGGTACCCAGCTCCCCTTCACGTAAAGTGGAGATGATAATTTTTTCTCGCTGCTACCCCATCGTGTGGGGTATCATTAGATAGGTCTTTTAAAAACAATAAAGGGTTTTAAGAGGCCGGCGTACGACACTCGAAACTGCAAGTTGAAATTTGTTCGTAAAATATTGCTGTCTACTAAAAATACTACTTTGTTAGATAGCTCAATTTACGAGGAAGTCTATAGACTTCCTCGAAATTGGGTTAGGCTTAGGCTTTATATATCATCACGCCGACCAAAAGGAGAGAAATATCAATGAAAACTTAAGAGGCCGGCGTACGACACTCGAAACTGCAAGTTGAAATTTGTTCGTAAAATATTGCTGTCTCTGTTTGACAAAATACAACGTAGATACGAATGCACCGCTGTATGTGTGTGTGTGGATTGACATTCATTCGTAGTAATTCGGACTCTCTCGTAGAAGGTTCGGCTATCATTATTTGACTGACACGAATCACACACACATTGAAATATTTTTTGATGCGATAGCACTACTAATTGCTTGAAATTTGTGAAAATATGGATGTGTTTCGTAATATCGAAAATCATGAATGAAAACTCAATATTTTTTCGATATATTTTGTGTAAGTAGTAGCTTAATAATATGAGATATGTTAATGATGAAACAATATTAGAAATATTTTTGTTTTTAAGACAGAAAAAAACAAAATGAAAACATGACATTTACAATCTAAAACACGTAAAATTTAATTTGATTATATTTTATTCTATATAAGTTTATTTTTAAAAATAAAGACGTTATAACCTAAATAAATACAGTCTAAGTCCGAATATCAACATATCATCGTGGAAATATGTTTATACTGCAAATGATCTTGGTATACCGTTTGTATGGACAATTCAGCCTCCGGGGGCCCCTTAAGACGATTTTTCGATTTAGGTGTCCGTTTGCGAGAAATTAAATTTTAAAGGGCACTTTTTGCAAAACAGAGCGTCCTTCCCCCCTCTAAAAGCTAAACGGCTGGTTCCAAAAATCTGGAAAAAATCGTGATAGTGGTTCTTATAATGAACTTTAAAGGAAAACTATAACGGATTAGATGACTTTGTTAGTTCAGGAGTTATAGAGGCTTAACTTGTAGAATGCCTCTATGTATTGCCGATAGTGTACCCGAGTCAGTGTCGGGTACACTATCGGCAATACACGTTTTTTTGTTCTCTCTAATTATACGTAATTAAAATTCGAAATGTCAAATAAAACGGCAGAAGTTACTATTCTCGAACTTAATAAGTCTGTGATCGTGCTACAGAACAAAGTTTCTGCGCTTGAACAGCTTATTTTGGAGCAAAATAAGCTTATTAAAAAATTCATCGGAGAAGAATCAACTTCTACGAAACCAATTTGTGATAATTGTGAGGGTATTCCCCAGTCCGATTCGAATTCGCATCCAATCCGCAAAGCACGCGTTCGGGCTATATCGGCTATCTCCGCTGGAGTTCGCAAGAAAACAACGAAGCCGAGACTTGCAACAACACCACCGAGTTTGGCCCCTACTATGAGCAACGAAACAACAACACAGTCGCCGACAAGTGAGAAAATCGAGTCGATTGAGTTACTCGAGAGTTCACAGACATTGAAAGAGAACAACTGGAGTGAGGTAAGCCGCCCGCGCGCCGCCGGCTAAACGTGCGAGTGAGAACATCACTCGTGGTACGGCCGCACCGATCCCCACTTCGTTATCGGCTGCGGAACGAAAGACTTACCTGCACTTGTATTATTTGAAAGTAGGAACCACAGCCGAACAAGTATTAGATTACTTAAACAATATTTGTCCTGGTGTGCACTGTGCTGCTGAGGCATTAAAAGCGCGCGGAGATTATGCATCCTTTAAATTATGTGTTCCAGCGAAACATTTGGATAGTTTCATGTCTCCCAACAATTGGCCTGAGGATGTGTACGTGAAACAGTGGCGGAATGGATTTCGTAAACAAGGTGTACAAACCATCAAAACCTAAGTGTTACACATTGTTCTACCAAAACGTTAGAGGGTTGCGATCAAAATTAGATGTATTTAAGTTATCCGTGTTATGCGAATCGGCTGATATTTATGCGCTAACAGAGACATTCTTAGTGAGTAGTATACACGACGGTGAAATATTTCCTGACGGGTATACCGTAATACGCCGTGATCGCGCTAACGATGCTGGTTGGGGAGGAGTGTTGTTAGCAGTTCGGTCACAATACCCTGTCCAGCAAATATTACTTAACGACAATTGTAATGACATTGAAGTTGTAGCTGCTATCGTTAGTTTAAAATATAAGCGTTTGTTACTTTGTGTTGTGTATATACCGCCAAATTCTGGTGATGAAAAATACTTGAATACATTTTCATATTTGGAAGACATCTTTGAAAGCTATTCAGAGTTTGATATTCTTATATTAGGTGACTTCAACTTGAATTCGTGTACTCAGAACGTAAACATATACTATACCTATTTTATGTCGTTTTGTAAATTGACTCAACACAACACAGTCACGAATGTTTATGGTAACATGTTAGACCTGGTATTGAGCAGTCTAGGCGATGGGCGCGTGTGTGTTGCCGACGATGTGGAACCGTTAGTGCCGGCGGACGCGCATCACCCACCGCTCGGTGTCCGGCTGAGCGTCCCGCGGCCGGCGGCGGCCCGAGCTCGGTCGCAGCCACCCTCATTTAGTTTAGATAACTGTTCACCTCAGTGGAACTTTAAAAAAGCAGATTTTCCTAATTTATATAAAAGTCTTTCGTTATTGTCTTGGTCAGAAGTATTGTCTGCAACCGATGTTAATAACGCCTTAGATATCATGTATACGAAATTGAAAACCGTTCTAAATGCACATGTACCTTACAAAAAACATTTTACCAAGTATACTAATTATGTGTACCCGTCCTGGTATACTCCTGAAATTATAAAAAATATCAAAAATAAATATTTTCATTTGATAAAGTATAGGCAGTTAAATCTAGATTTTAATAGGGAAATGTATATCTATTACAGATCCCATACAAAAAAACTAATAAAATTAGCTTATGATAACTTCATAGATCGTGCTGAGACGGACATACAGAATAACCCGAAAAGCTTTTGGAACTTTATTAAGGCACAACGCACTTTACGTCAGTCCTGTTCTGAATTCGAGTTCAATGGTCATACAGTCTCTGGACGCGATGCTGCGAATGCTTTTGCGACATATTTTGAATCCACTTTTTTAACAGACCAGTTCAGGCCTCCATCTAGTTCTACAACAATGGAACCTTCTAATAATTTATGTTCTTCGCGTGTCAGTATTGAGTATATTAGCGAATTTGACCTATTGCAGGCAGTTAAATGCCTAAAGTCTCAATCATCAATTGGGCCCGATGGTATACCTGCCTACATTATAAAAGACTGTATTAATATACTTCAGGAACCTTTATTACATATTTTAAACGTAGCTATTAAAACTGCAACATATCCGGATTATTGGAAAATCTCGCGAGTAACACCTATACCCAAGGATGGCTCCAGGTCCCAAATCACTAATTATAGACCTATTGCCGTTCTGTCAGCATTTGGTAAGATCTTTGAATATATTTTAAACACCCACATCACCAGACAAATTAAGCAACAACTGAGCGAATGTCAGCATGGGTTTAGAGCCGGTAGATCCACCTCGACCAATCTCATTAACTTTGTCGATTACTGTGTCACTGAAATGGACCATAGTAGGCAAGTGGACACGGTATACTTTGACTTCAAGAAAGCTTTCGATCGAGTCGATAACGAAGTACTCTTAAAAAAATTTGCAGCTTTTGGATTTACTCCAAATTTATTGGATTTTTTACCAGTTATTTTTCCAATCGTAGACAGTATGTTAAATTGGGTAATCATCAATCTGACCCATATGACACTCGTTCAGGTGTGAGTCAGGGAAGCACCTTAGGACCGACGCAGTTTCTAATTATGATTAACGACTTGCCTAGCGTAGTTAAATACGCTCAGTGTATGATGTTTGCAGACGATCTGAAGATATACCTGGGAATCAGAAGCCCCGATGATTGTGAGGCGCTCCAGCGGGACATCGATAGTGTTGTGGCCTGGAGTGAACACAATCGCTTGGAATTAAATTTATCTAAATGTAAATTAATGACATTTACTCGATCACGCTCCCCATACACTTACAATTACAAATTATTGGGTGTCCCGCTGGATCGAGTCACAGAAATTCGTGATTTAGGTTTGACCATGGATTCGCGTCTCACTTTTAATACACACATCACTAATATCTGTAAACAAAGTTTCAAATCACTGGGATTCGTAATAAGAATGTCGGCACAATTCCAACACAGGGGCACTATCGTCGTTCTGTACTTCTCTTTTGTTCGCAGTGCTTTGGAGTATAACTCCATAATCTGGGACCCACACGAGGAGAAGTATAGAACAATGATAGAACGTGTCCAACGAAAATTCGCACGGCTTTTATATAAAAAACTATATGGGTACTATCCTTATCTATATCCATCACTTTTTATTCTCGGCATGGTGGGACTGAACACTTTGATATTGCGACGTAAGTGTGCCTTAATGATGCACTATTACTTGTTACTAAATAACAAAATCGATAACATACATTCATTATCCCGCTGTCTGTTATGGGTGCCGAACCAGTACACCCGGCTACGCTCTTGCCGTCTCCTAGCTGCACCGCAGGTTCGAACATTTACGGCACAATATGCTCCCACTAGTCAGGCAGTTAGATTGCTCAACTCCCTGATTGCTCAATACCCGGACGTCGATTTATTCCATACTAATTTGAGTACATTTATTAGATTCTGTATGCTTTTCTTAAATTATAGTTTATAATACTCACGGGCCCGATGGTCCAGTGGTTAGTGAATCTGACTACTGTGCCAAAGATCGTGGGTTCGATACCCACCCGGGACAAATCTTTGTCGATGAGCACGATCATTTGTTCTGTGTCTGGGTCTAATTTACTTTTAATAATATGATCATGTATGTACATTTGTTTGGAAGTGTATCTATTGGTGGTCTGGTCACCATGGCGTGGGTCCTGCCTAGCTTGGGATCAGACGACTATGATTAGAATATTATAAAATATTGTAAATCATTAATTACGATATCTGTAACACTACTGTTGTAATGGCACACTACACGTGTTGGGTAACTGTAAGTGTAGTGAGCAGTTGATTTAAATAAATAAATAAATAAATAAATAAATGCGATTACTTGGAAAACGTCAGTCAAAATTAAAGCATTAATATGTAAATATAACATTTATCTATTGGATACGATAGACGTACACTTACCTACACGTACACGTAGACTTACCCGAAAGCTTCAGGCTCAACTTTGATAACTGTTGATGTTAGGGTAATTTTACTGATATTCAGCGCATTTGTAAACTTGCCTCTGTTAGTTCAATGTGCGTGTACCACTTACACTATGGTAAGTACTTTGTACGAAATTGCTTGAATAAATAAGTTTTGAATACACAGTTAAAACCAGGAGTTTAGTGTTGTGCTTAGGAAATGTTTGGTAGATAATAGCTGTTATAATTCTGTTAGGGAGTAAAACTCGTGTCTATATAATCATTTTAGAAATGCATGATAAGTGTATTGTTAGTAGTATATACGATTTTGATCACACTAATACAACTAATATTATTCTATTGCATTCCCTAGGCTTCTCTTGAGCAGAGAGGATTTGGCCTAAAAACAATGAATAATAATAATAATAGTTTATTTATTGATGCATTACCGTTAACATTGATTATTACAGATCTAGTGTCAGAGGCCTTCATATGACGACTACATTATAAGAAGTTGATCCTCTGATTCCCAAACTAGGTTTACACCTGTGACTTGAGAATAGTTTTGATAGTATTTTAATTTTGAACGGTATTTCTTTAGACAACTTCCAAATCTTTTAAAATATTTTCAACGTTATTGGATACAAACTCAAAAATCTAGAATATTGCAAATATCAAAATTCTACGAGACACGAGTGACGAAATTCTTTTCACACTTACAATAACCTTTTAAACGTCATCAACCAGTCTCGAGATTCTATATTAATGTTGTATGTTGTACAACTTCGTTAACTATAAAAGATCGTGTAATTTTGCTTAGTCTTTTTATTTCTTCTTCCTAGCCTTTCCAATATTATTTGGGGTCAGCTACTGGTTCAACCGGTTTTAGCTGAATATCAGTCTAGTCTATTTATTTATCTATACAAACATATTAAAAGGTAAAGTTTGTGAGTTTATAAGGGGTAATCTCTAGACCTACTGGACCGATTCTGAAAATGCATATACCAATAGATGGCTATGGTATTTATGATTGACATTAACCTGAAAAATCAACTTATATATCCCCGTACGGACCAGGGGCGGGCGACTAGTATATTTTAATAAAAAGACCAAGAAATGAATATAAGAGACTCATTCGTTTGCTTGTCGAAGTCGGGTAAAAAAGAAAAACGCTTTGAACAAATTCGTACAAATTTATCATTATTATAATAAAAATATCTCATGAAAACAAAACTACGGACAACAATAATTGAACCTGTCATTTCGAAAAGGGCACGAGTCACACTTTTTTCAAATTTCACTTTTTGGTGTCATGTTATTGCCTGAAGCGTTTTACATATTCCCTGTGAAAAGGGTGCATCTCCATACATTACAAGTCAACATAAAAGGCAAACGAAAATTGAAGTCTGTTTGAAAAATGCACGAGTCCTGGACTCATGCCCCTTTCTAACGAAACAAAACGCAGCGGTTAGATTAACCTCACTTTACTTTATCTGTTACGAAAATGGAGAATCGCGAGCGAGAAAATGCTTATAAATCTAGAAAATTATAAACACAATAAAATAAAAAGCGGCCAAGTGCGAGTCGGACTCGCCCATGAAGGGTTTCGTAGAAGCAAGTAACATTATATAAAAGTTCTTGTAGTTCGTTGTAACTTTGATCGATGTTTTAGTAAAATAGTGTATTGATTGAATGAAAGGTAAATTGCGGTTTCCGATTTATGACGTATTCAAAAAAAAAAAACTACTTACTGGATCTCGTTCAAACCAATTTTCGGTGGTAGTTTGCATGGTAATGTACAACATATATATTTTTTAGTTTTATCATTCTCTTATTTTGGAAGTTACAGGGGGGGAGGGACACATTTTTCCACTTTGAAAGTGCAAACTATTCAGTTTAGAAAAAAAATGATATTAGAAACCTCAATATCATTTTTATTGAGGTTTCTAATATCATTTTTGAAGAATTATCTATAGATACCACACGTATGGATTCGATGAAAAATATTTTTTCGAATTTCAGTTCCAAGTACGGGGACCTCCGAAATGTATTGGTTTTTTTCTATTTTTATGTGAAAATCTTAATGCTTTTCACAGATTACATCTACTTACCAAGTTTCAACAGTATAGTTCTTATGGTTTCGGAAAAAAGAGGCTGAGACATACGGACGGACAGACAGACAGACATGAAGAATCTATAAGGGTTCCGTTTTTTGCCATTTGGCTACGGAACCCTAAAATTGGTGGCCAAACCAATATAAGAAACTGGTGCTATCTGTAGACTCCTATGGCAGAGGAGTACCTAAGGACAAAAAAGTGACTTTTGCTATTTCCAAAGTGTCACATTTCACATTTTTAAAGACCACACCAGGTCTTGTGACAACACGTGAATCCATAGATTGTTTAGTAAGTCATGATTTCCAACTCTGACAGAGGATGGGTACCAGGCCCCCGTTACCATCAAATAATACTCCTGCATATGCTGGTAAAGTGCCAATCAATGAAAAGAAAATGTCTAATATAAAAAACTTGAAAACTATATTCCAGCAGAGTATCAAAATTTCCATACAGAGGTTTTTGCATGGCCAACAACTTCAGCAAACAATGAATATCACGAAAATCAAAACGACTAACAGTTCTTTTGAAAATATTTAGTTTTGTATGAACATTAAAAAAGGTCATTTCGAAAAAGGCATTAGTCCTGAAACTTTAATTAAAAATATCTACATGATAAATGTTTTTTTTTTATAAATAAAATCACAAAAATTATATATATTTCTTCTATTTCACTACTCCCATAATCAGTTTCTTCACCACCATTACCTTTTTGAAAAGAAACATATATTTGTTGTTCCTGAAAAGTTTTAATTAATGACTTGAGTCCTTTTCGAAATGACAGGTTCAATTAGTCTAGCATTAAAACAAACAGCCTTTAATACACATGAAATAATTATTTCTTTTTCCTCTCAGTTATATTACATGTATACACTCCGGATCTTAGAAAGCGCATCTTTGGCGTTGAGCCAAGTTTGACTCAGCAGCTGCACTATTGGTCTAGTGGTGGGTCTATTCATCGATAATTTTCATCGATAAGTTACGTGACGTGACTTTACAAGATTTTGTAACACAGATAAGGTTATGAAACTTCAAGTTATTGACTGCATTGAAATAGACTTGATGCTTTTATGCACAGTTTTAGATGTGTCTTTACACAAATCTAAAGTATTACTAAAGATTTATTTATATAGCATTAAACAAGCATGCATAGTGAAACAATTTTAATATTTCTGCGAATAATTGTACAGTAAGCACGATCATTTATTCAGTATCTGGGTCTTATTTATTTGTAACGTGTATGTATGCATAATTATACAAGTATGTGTAGTAGCAGTTTGGTTATTGGAACAGGTCATTTCCTCTAAACTGAATTTATAACCTAAGTAGTAGAAGCAACAGCTACTATTTTTATCCTTTATTTTGCTTAACACAGTTGTTACCCATATTTTGTACTTTGTATTCAAAAAGTAAAACTTATCGATAAACTTTCGCACATCACTAGACGAATCGTTGTCAATAATAGACTAGGTACCGACCACACCGTTATCTGGCACTCTCTATGGTCGTGTTAAAATCCGAGTCTCATTTCAGGTAACGCTTTGGCTTTTATTAGCTGATATGTAAAGTTCTATTTATTGAGGACGAAGTACTCATTTCAATTAATGCCGAAGGTTTCGTAAGTGCCAGATCAGGGAACGAACTACTCAGGACAGCAGCACTACATAAAAACTTGAAATAAACCGTTTAACAACTGGTCTTAACAGATTTAAGTACGGCATCCAGACCGTGGGCACCACCCTGACCTCCTTCTGCTTACAAGCCATACGACTTGAGCGCATGACGGCTGGTAGTTACATATCTCTTCCGATACAACTCTAACCTCCTTGGCCGTTACGGAACCGTCAATAGCATTTTGTAGGCCTGACTACTTTCACTTGCAAATACTCCAATGGGGCCATCGTCTTTATATACTCGGCTCCAAAAACATCCAGGATTCCTATTTAAGCGAAAAGCCACCTAGCCCCTGCGCCTACGGGCCCTCTTATAAATGGTCACATAGGGCAGTCTACGTTAGCCATCTCTTGAAGCCAAGCCCTTGAAGACAAAATAAGGATTGCGAAATACGGGTTCATATGTAATATTACATGTAAAATACATATATAATTTACATCTAAACTGTACGTAACAGACACGTGCAGGCAAACATCATAACAGGCCTATACATCATATAAGTAATAAGAAATCTTCCAAGTCTATGAATAACATGTTTCAGGTTACGACATAGAACATACATATTCATGTGATCTATATTAATACAACACTAACATCAACAAATCAGCGTCATCACTTGATGACGCTCATAAATTGATAGGTACCAACATATCTGCAACGGTAGTCGATACTTACAAATTAGTGACATTTGTCACATCACTGGATTATCGAATAGACTATTTATAGGTTATAATGAAACATATACAGAATTTGTCAGAAGTCAGGCAAGCACACTCAGTATGTGTGCAGTTCTTCCTTATTTCTCATTTTTAGGGTTCCGAAGTATATCACTCGGAACCCTTATAGATTCGTCATGTCCGTCTGTCCGTCCGTCCGTCCTCGACTTACCGTCTAAACGGTAAGTGCTAGAAAATGAAACTGCATGAATATGACTGTATTGTAATTACGTCGACAAAGTGCTACAATAAAATTATGAAAAAAAAAAAAAAAAATTTGGGGTACCTCCCCCACACGTAAAGTGGGGTTGTTTTTTTTTCTCGCGGCTACCCCATCGTGTGGGTTGTAATTAGATAGGTCTTTTAAAAATAACAAAGGCTTTCTAGGACGATTTTTTGATTTAGGTATCCGTTTGCAAGAAATTCCACTTTAAAGGTCACTTTTTTGCAAAAACAGGGCGTCCCCCCCCTTTAAAATCTAAACAGCTGGCTCAAAAAATCTGGAAAAATTCGTGATAGTGGTCCATCTAATGAACTTTAAAGGAAAACTATAACGGATTAGATGACTGTTAGTTCAGGAGTTATAGAGGCTTAACTTTTACAATGCGCTTCCTAGGAAAACGTCATACAAAATTAACGCATTAATACGTAAACATAACAATTATCCATTGGATACGATTTCTAATCCACGTACCATTATGGGTAACTGAGGAACCCTTTCCTGTGCGTGGCCTGACACACACTTGGCCGATTTTGGTTTGTATAACATTTACTTCTTATAATCTATACTTCGGAGGAGTATGCAATTTTATGTGTCTATTTGCTAGGCCTAAGAATATCCCAGGCACCAGCTATTGTAATATAACATTATTATTGTTATTTTATTTATACTTCCTGTATTACAATTGCACGAGGCTGACTTAATGCCACATGGCATTATCTACCAGTCAACCTTGAGTTGGTTCAGTAAGGGACGAGGCAGGTGGAATAACCATGATAATAAAACTACAGCTTATTTGAAAGGTAAAAAGTAATTTTGAACTTAAAACTTCTAAATAAATCCAGCTTTTTTCATTTCTCATAACTAAACTTCCCTCTGTGGGCCTAAGTTGATAATACCAGCCTGTTCCTCTTGAATTTCTTCATCAGTTGTGCCATTAGTTACTTCGATCCTAGCACTTGTGAAAAAACCAATAGATATCTTTTCAGTTGTACGCACAGACATTGGCGCTTCCTTGAAAAATTGTACAACACCTAAAGACATTGTATGAAAGTGATAACCTTGAAATTTTTTGTCATAATTACAAAACACGTCTCCATTGTTTAATGTTGCCTCGTAGTCTACTTCAACTTCCATTGTACCTTGTGTCGCTGAAAGTACTGCCAATACCTGACCTCTTGGAGGTATAGTAGTTAATACACTCGAAGTAGTTCCAAGTGTGACTGTTCTGGATTCAGTGGTATCTTCTCCCCAACTTGAAGTGTAAGATACGGAGGTAGTACCACCCACGCTACCCGCTCCAAAACTTACTTTGTAATTGATCTCTTGTCCAATGCTCAGTTCTCCCCCGCTACTCCAAGTATGTTCTACTGTTTCCTCTACTGCTTGCGTTACCGTTGTACTATAAGTAGCCTCTATTTTATTATGGTTATTATAATACTCCGCAGAACCAACGATAACAGGCTTTGAATTAATACCAAGAACTCTGGCATCGACTGGTCGAATAGTTCTCTTAACTACATCCCAATCGTATTTCTCATAAACATCTCCCCAAGGCGTGGGGGGCTTTAAAAACACATCGTCACAACGTTTTCCAATAAATATTTCTGATATTAATTTCAAGGATTCGTCGTCAAGACCGAATGTTTTTCGTTCCTTGTCGCTAATGACAGCTGTGTCAGAACCCTTGAAACTAACGGAAGCGTCATTTACGTTTTTGGCCGGTCTTATTTGAATCGAGATGCTACTGTATGCAGAAGCTGGCAGAAGTAATAAGAATAGACATGTTGCCACCATTATATCTGAAATTCAAAAATAAATTGCTTTCATAAAAACTCCCCGAATTCAAAAGATGAATTGATAATTCTAGATACAAATATGGTTCAAGTATAATATTTTAAATTAATTTTTAACCGACTTCAAAAAAAAAGAGGAGGTTCTCAATTCGTCGGAAGCTCTTTTTTTTATGTATGTTCAGCGATAATTTCGTCGTTTATGAACCGATTTCAAAAAATATTTTTGCATTGGAATGGGCGTAGCTTACAGGTGGTCCCATCGTCACCATATCGGGATCTGATGATGGGATCCCGAGGAAATCGAGGGAACTCCTCAAATATCATAGGCACAATGTCGCGATTTGGGTACTCGGAATAGTTTTTCATTGAAGTCGGTTCCTTTTTGTTAAAATTATCAACTGAAAGCTCTCTCGTGTGTGTATGTGATTATTGAAATTGCTTATGTTGACGATAGATCATTAAACGCTCCTTATCACGAAGAATACAAAACGATTACTGTTTTTTAGGGTTCCGAAGTTTATGACTCGAAATTTTTTATTTAGGTATCCGTTTGCGAGAAATTCCACTTTAAAGAGCACTTTTTTAAATAGGGCGTCCTCCCCCTCTAAAAGTTAGATGGCATGCTTGAAAAAATTTGGAAAAATTCGTGATTGAAAGAAAACTATAACGGATTAGATGGCTTTGTTAGTTCAGGAGTTATAGAGGCTTACGTTGTAAAATACGCTTTCTTGGAAAACGTCATACAAAATTAACGCATTATTGATTAAACATAACAATTATGTTTACTTATTATTGCGCACCATTATGGATGACTGAGATACCTTTTCCTGTGCGTGGCCTGACAAGTACTTGGCCGATTTTATTAATATTTAGGCCTGCGAAAGTGACTCTACTCTGTTTGATGGAAAGCACGATCAGAATCCAGGAGTAGGGACCATCCTCATTGTGAGTGCAGACAATGTAGAATAATAAAAACTATAACGGCCTAGTGGTGTAGTCTCACACTCACCAATAAAATAGGATAGCACGAATGCTGTCATTTCTATGTTGTAAAAACTGCTAATCTTAGGATAGCAGGGGGTTCTAACAGAAGTAGGACATCGTGATGTGACTGCACGGTTGGCCTTGTGCTTACTACTTTGCCAAGTGTCATGGGTTCAAATCCCACGTGGGAAAACACTTTGTGTAATTCACAAATTATTGTTTTGAGTATGGTTGTGCTGTGTGTCCGTTTCGTGTATATTTTATAGTCACCACGACGCAGGATTTATATTCCTCATGAGGGTGTTGTCTTGAGTAGTAAAAGTAGTAGTAGTAGAAAAAAAGTACATCATGTTCAAATCGACTTCTAAATCGTAGCCGAACCTAGCTGCATATTATTATGCCTAACTACTTTTAATTACATTTTATTAGGTGTCATTAAATTACTGTTTAACTTTATTACTTAAGAATAAAAATGTAGTAATCGTTCTTATCTAGCGAACGAGACCTAGTTTAAAGAATTGTAATTGCCTAATGGTAAGTAAATTTTAAAACATTTGGTACTGAAAATGATTGAATTTTTTTTAGTGTGAAAGCCCACTCGGCTTTCACCCTACCGGAGCTTACGGCGGGTGGCGTGTCGGAATCGAGCCGACTAATGCCACACGTTGTGCCACTCAGCGCCTAAAATAGGAGGAATCCAGGAACACCTTTATTACGACATCTGGAACCATCCCAGCGCCTGCCCGCACTGACGCGGGTGCCATCTAGGCTAAAACTCAGACGACGCCTCCTCGCGGCTGGCCCCTGAAGCGGACGGAGGGGAAAACCCGTTCCGTCCATCCGCGGCCACACTCAGGACGGCATGAGGCGTTGATGCGCGCGCCTCCGCCGCCCGGTTTCCCGTCGGCGGATCGGGTCCGAGTAGAGGTGAAAATGATGGAACCAGATAAAATCAATGTTAAGCTAAAGTTAACGTTCAGAAGGTACCAACATAACAACAAAATTACTTTCGTTGGTAAGTACGAGACCGGACGATGCAAAAGGACCTTCATAGGCTGCCATAATTAGAGTCACCACACTGCATTATTGCATTGACTGTGTTCAATATGAATATGGTGCCCAATACTCTTTAAGGCTGCTTATGCCTTTTATTAGGTAGAGTCATTGCGTCAGGCCCATACATAACATTAATATCTTATTGCTTTATTTCAAAATCTAAAATATTACTAAACTAGCCGACCCACGCTGTCCCGTCTACGTTTTCTGGCGTGATGTTATACCGCGGATTTAATTCTGCTTACCATAAAATAGGTTTCTGTGAGCTTACCTTCACAGGTACCATAGGACAACATACATAGACGCGGACTTTTTTTAGAACTTTTAAAAGGGACAATTATTTCACGCATAGTTTTTGTTTAGGCTGCGCAAGCAATGAAAGTTTTCAAACGGAATAATTCTTTTCAGGGTTCCGAAGTTTATGACTTCGAACCCTTATAGATTCGTCATGTCCGTCTGTCCGTCCGTCCGTCCGTCCGTCCTCGACTTACCGTCCAAACGGTAAGTGCTAGAGAGATGAAACTTTGCATGAATATGTATTGTAATTACGTCGACAAAGTGCTACAATAAAATTATGAAAAATATTTTTATTTGAGGTACCTCCCCTACACGTAAAGTGGGGATGTTTTTTTTTCTCGCGGCTACCCCATCATGTGGGGTATCATGAGATAGGTCTTAAAAAAACAATATGAGGTTACAAAAAGGATAATTTTTTGATTTAGGTATCCGTTTGCGAGAAATTCCACTTTAAAGGCCACTTTTTTGTAAAAACAGGGTGTCCCCCCCCCCCTCTAAAAGCTAAACGGCTAAAAATCTGAAAAAAATCGTGATAGTGGTCCATATAATTTATAGTTTAAAATGGTCACGCTGGAGAGAAGGAGGTGGATGAGCGATTTGTGTACCCTACACAAAATTGTGAAAGGTTCCCTGGATTGTCAACTTATTGAAAAATTTAAACTTTAAGACGCCAACGCGATCTGTGCGCACACCTGAGGTGTTTGTTGTACCAGCTAGCAACAACAATGTTTCACGTAACAATCCAGTTTCGCGAATGTGTAGTCGTTATAACGATATATGTTCACAGTTAGATGTTTTTAATGATAGTATGAATGTATTTAAGTGCTTTTTGTATAAAACTGAAATTTATAATTAATTTAGATCTAATAATGTTAAATTGCTGTATCTCGGTACAGTATCCACTTACTGTAATTTTGAATTTTTGTTCTCTTATTTTTCTATATTTGTTAACACCTAGACGAAGCTTAATTACTACGATTGGGAATGTTGTGTATAGTTTTAATTGGACTTCAGATTTGATATTGTATGTTGCTACTTTTTATTGTGCAAGGAATGATCTCGTTGTCTGTAACTACACCTATTTGTAAAAAAATAAATAAAAAATAATGAACTTTAAAGGAAAACTATAACGGGTTAGATGACTTTTTAGTTCAGGAGTTATAGCTTAACTTGTACAATGCGCTCACTTGGAAAACGTCATACAAAATTAACGCATTAATACGTAAAAATAACAGTTATCCGTTGGATACGATTTCTAATCCACGTACCATTATGGGTGACTGAGGAACCCTTTCCTGTGCGTGGCCTGACACGCACTTGGCCGATTTTTTGCAACATTTTTCATTGATACTTAGCTCCTTTCGGCCCTAGCGTGGTAATAGCATAACCTATTGCCTTCCTCAAAAACTGGAGTATCTAACAATTGCTTTTTTTTTTCTTTCTTAAATAAACAACTCCCGCATTAGGAACATTCCATTCTGCATCGCGGGGGACTTTACAAACATACATGAAACGGACACAAAGAACACAGAACACTGAAAGATTTTTTTAAATCGGACTGTTACTTCCTGAGATTATTACGTTAAAACAAACAAATTTCATCTTTGAAATACACCATTTTAAATTTGCTTAATAATATAATACAAAATAACTTGCACATACATACCTGCGATCACTACCGATTTGATAAAAGCCTTAAATATAACTAGTTTTGTAATTAAATTTACAGCACTTATAAACTGTAGTATGTATTTATAGAAGTACAAAGTTGTCAATTTAAAACCTATAATTAAATGATAATATATATGGGTTCAGATAAAATTCAATTTAATGAAACCGATAACCTACACATATCATATAAAAATTGGGCAAGTGAGTGTCAGGCCACGCATAGAATAGGGTTCCGTAGTCATTTACAATGGAAAGTGGTTTTAAAATCTTGGCTAAAAGATAATTGTTATGTTTAGTTATTATTTCGTTATTTTTGTACGAAGTTTTTCAAGTAAGCGTATTTCACGAGTTGTTCACAACAACTTCACAAAACTCTTGATCTGAAATTACAAACAGACACCTTAATTTTATTTATTTGTGTTAGATAATCGAAGTGAGAATGTTTATATCGCGATACAGGACTAGTAGATTATTCCCGAGACAGTTTCTCCGTAGTACGGTGTGTCTTCGGTAGATGGCGCTACACTATACTTTACAAACAACGCTATATTATGTGGAATAGATAATATTGTTGCATTGGTAGAATACTTTTAATCCTTATGGACTAATGGACTACTAGAATCATACTGCAATACTTTTCATGAGTTACTTAATACATAACATAAAATCGCAGGACGCCATTGGTATTTTCTGCGATCTCTCAAAAGCATTTGATTGTGTGATGCATAGTACACTTCTGCTGAAACTTAGGCATTATGGCATAACAGGTACAGCGCTTAATCTTGTTGATTCTTATCTTAGTGAGCGAATACAGTATGTTGATATTAATGGTAAAGTATATGGACTAGATGTCGATTCTGTATCACTTTCCTCATAGGATGTTATGTCTATTGTCATGACTACGGATTTCAAATTTCATGGACATACTTACAGATTTTTCCGCTTCCGGTAGTCGTATTGTAAACATCACAGTGTCAGTGCTCCGTAATAATATTCACAAAATTGGTTTAAGGCCACAGTTTTCACAATAATATTTTTCTGAACCAAGAACTAGACGTGATTGAGTGATATCAATAATAAAAATCACGTTGTTTTGCTGGATTCTCGAAGATTTGAGTAAAAACATTAGGAAAACATTGAAGGTAGCTTTTTTTCATAAGTTAATCGTTATACAAAGCTGTCAAACTAGACAGCTAAAACATCGCTATCAAAATTTGCTACCATACCTGACTATTGAACTAACTAACACAATACTTGATAAAATGGAAGAAAAATTGAAACCTGTTCTAGAAGAAAACCAAATAGTGAAACTTAAAGTAGAAAAGTTGGAAAAAAAGTGGAGCTTCTAGAGAGACAAAAAAAGTAATAACATAATAATTCATGGATTAGCTGAGGGGGAGGAGTCGATATTGGATTAAATTAAGTGCATTGAAAAGTGCTTTTTGGATGAACTAGGCATAACCATAGAAAGTTATGAAATTAATAAAATCTACCATATTGGCAAAAAAAATAAAAATGAGAAACCGAGACCTACGCTCTTGTCATTAGTTAGTTATTGGATGGAAGGCGTCGACGGCTGTCGTCGACCCGTGTCGCCGGCTGCCGTTGACAACATGCCGTTCGTGTGTATGAGCCCTAACCACCCTTGATGAAGTTAACACTCAGCGCCATCTCGCGAAAAAACACTGAACCACGAAGAATACACGGAATGAACTACACGGAGTAACTACTAATCCTGAATCGCGACTGAGAAAATCTCGCGTCGATTATCACATATACAACATCCATATATCAACTGTTGGGCGGCGGCCCACCAGGCATATGTAAAGATCTCTCTTGAATAACTTATGATTTTAGGAGGACTGAAACTTTTTCGTCTTTGAACATTCTTGTATGGGTTGATAGGGCCTACCCGTAAAACACCTATAGAGACGCTATTCCCTAATATACCATCAATAAAGAATTCAGAATATTTGCGTAAATATATTAAGATTAATAAGAATTCAAATTTAATTTTATCCACACCGTTTAAGTCAGTATCTATATCCTCAAGAACTTAGCTTAGCTTGTGTATTATTTTCACTGTAGTTCACTCCCTTTTGTAAAAATAGCAATACGGTGAATTTGCACATTGACGTACACGTTTAAAAAATCACTGCCTATTATTACTTCATCGTTTCATCCGGTGCTACTTAAAATAGTAACTTAATCATGATATTTTTCAATTTTGTATTTGCGAGGTACATTTTACGATTTCTTTTTTCTTTACATACCCTCGATTCTTTTAAGCCATACTATTAAGTTACTTTGAAGCCAAGTTTCGATAACAATTATATTTGTTAAATCTTAATTTCACTGGGAACGTTAGTAGGCCTTATATTTCTAATTGAGGGTAGACGTGAGTTATCGGGTAAGGAGAATATTATCGTACATTCACTTTATTGTAGCACTCGATCAGGAAATACAGTTAGGACATTGAATAGCCGCCCATGATTAATAATTTTAAATAAGACACTCCACCGAACACGTGGTGCTCACACGAGACGATTCGCGACAACCACAGAGCAACTACTACTAGAGAAATCACTCATATGGAGCTGTCAAATAATTGTTAGGGTCCCGCTCACCCGCTGCAGAGATTTGGCGCTAGCGCCGGGCTATTTGATTGGTTTAAATTTTATGTCAAAATTAGTTAAGATATGATTTTCGTTTTCTATTCTAACCTATAAACATTGTACTTTGTGTTTCTAACCTACAATAAATAAATGTTTTGTGATTTTTGTGATTGTGTACTGTGTATCGTTGCTTCTTTCAGTTATTTCTTACGCCATAAAAATATAGCCATGCCTAAATATAATAAAAAGTGTTGTGTTCCCAACTGCCAAGACATGGAAAGTAAACGGCATAGATTTCCCAAGTCTTCACCTTATCTTTTCGATCTTTGGTTGAAAAATATTGGGAATGATAAACTAAATGCTCTTAGTAAAGACAATGTATATAAATTATATATGGTATGTGAGAAACATTTTTAAGAACATTCTATTGTGCCAGGTACACGAAGAGGCCTTGTTAAGTAAACGACAAATAACGACGTAAACGACGTTGTTAGGTAAACGACGAATAAGTTTAAAGTGATTTATTTTGTTTTGTTTCTTACTTAAATATTAGGTACCTTTACCTTCTCTTTAATATTGGTGATTAGATGGTGTAGAAAATATGTATAAATAAACTAATATGTTTAACTATATAAATATTTTTTTCCTCTCACCTCCTTACAAAGTAAACATTAACAATAATCAAGAACTTCGGAAATAGTGCCGAGTTCAAATTACCCGCCATTATAAAGTAGTTCCCCGCTCAAACACTGGAGGCGCTGAAACTTTTTTCCAAACTCTATGGGTAAGTTCTGACTCTAGTAGTAGTTGCTCTGTGGCGACAACTCTGCTCGTCAACGACGACGTTCCATTTTTAAAGGAACTCACGAACGAATGAACGAACAATAATCATCTAGGGATGGGATAAAATCATTGTCACCTGTGATCCTTGTCTATGACTTATGACATGAAAGTAATCGACTAAAATCAATCGTTCAATCGCGTTATTATTATTTTAAAGTGTCAATGATTCCCATCCCTGCGGTCACCGGTCGCACGCGCCAGTACCCGGTGTTGCGTCAGTGTCTTACCTTCAGACACATAACAGTGTTGCCAGCTAAAATAATTGATACGCCGACATATTTATATCCTAATTATTAAGAGATACATTTTTATAGAAAGTATTGGTTTTTGTATTCAACTCTACAATTCTGATAATAACAATTAATTTGTGCGAATCTTATAAAGATTATTTATAAGAGCTTGATACAAAAATAAGTCCGTGTGGTGACGGAATAAGAATACAGAGTGTCACCACCCCTATTCATCCCACGTGGGTGTCGTAAAAGGCGACTAAGGGATAAACTACACAAGTCAACATCAATACAAAGAGAAGGAAAACTTGAAACCAACCCTATACCCGTCTGGCCAGCGTGGTATAGTAGGCCAATACCTTCTTTTCAAGGAGAGGCCTATGTCCAGCAGTGGACTGTTAAAGGCTGTTGATGATGATGGTGATGACAAAAATAAAATAAAATAGAAAGTGATTTTATACATATACAATATTACTAACCGAAGCCAGATCCCTAATTAAAATTGCTGGTGAAGATTCAGATTTTCTAACAAACACATGTCCACCTACCCAAACAAATTTGTATTTAGCCTCTCCAGCCTTCAGTCTCGCTGCCTTGTGAAGTTTTTTGTTATGCGAAGAAAGGTGTTCCACCACATAGATAGCCTTCTTATCCCCACTCATGCCTAGGTGAGCTGTCCTCAGTTTTTCCAATGGATGAGCCTTGTTGATTTTTATAACTGCGGCTAACAAACCGTCTCGAACCAACAGGCTAAGCAGTTTGACAATTATAGCCTTAGGCCGTGAAGACGATGGGTTAGTTTTTGCAACTCTCGTACACATAATGGATATCACCATAATTAAGATCGAACTTGACGGTTTTGGCTAGCTGCATTATCAAAGTAAGTAAATTTTCCTTCTTATGTTCGGGTAAACATTGTATTTCAATGCTAGAAGCTCGGGTATGTTGCTCAATATCGGCTATTCGCTGAGTTAGCTCTTTATTGGTAGCACTCAATGCTGCAATATCTTTTTGGAGACGTATACGTATAGTCAATTCAAATTATTTATTATTCACAACAACTTGCTAAAAATATTCCCTGTACCTTAGAAGTGTGTCTGAGGTTGCGGTTCTTTGAAAGGCGTGCCAAAGGCCGAAGTCAACTCACAGAGGCCTTTAACTTTGTTAATATGCAATTGTATATTAAATTTTATTATTATGTTATTTACACTATATACAGCAGATAAGAATCTTAATAACATTATCTTTTAATTTGTATTATAAAAAGTTTTCGTTTAGATGCGACATCCCAGTTGATAATTATCAAATTTTATCATATAGTAATATCTAAAATTTAATATTTTTCCAACCATATACAGGGTGAATTTTTGAGACGGGACAGTAAGGGTAGGTATCTTGACCGTTATAGTTACAGGAAAACGCCTTTAGGAGACTATCAATATTTTTTTAAGAAATTCTGAACTGCATTTACAGATTTTGAAAAAAATTTACAGCCAGAAAGAAAATGGTCATTTTAAACAAAAATTTTTTTTGATACTAATCGAATGATGAAAAGTCTCTAGTGGACCGACTGAGGTTTGAGTACTAGAAATGTCAGAAATTGCAAAAAACTTTTCCCATATGTGTACGGAAATAAATCATTTTAATATGTATTTTAGACACAAACAAAAATAACTTACATTTAGATGATCTACGAAATAAATTGCTTAAAATGACCGCCGTTTTAACGAATAGATAAGTTCACTCATTTTTGTATTGACCTAGTAGCAACCGATAATTTTCTTGGATAGACATCGTTTAAAATCCTTAGTAACGTATTTTTTGTAGTAAGCGTATTTTGTAAATAATAGGAACACGGAATCTGCATTGGTGTGGTACGCGAATAAATATGTAATAATATGCGAGTGGTAATGGTAGAATTTTATGAAGGTACTCCTAATTCTGCCGTGTATTACGACGTTTTTTAGAGAATTTCCAAAACCACTTGGATGAATGGCTTCTGTCAGAATTGCTTAAAGTTTGCAAGCAAGATGGCGCTCCGCCACACTAGTTTGAATAGGCAGTTCGCGTCACTGTGGATGTCACATGTGGTACACAAAAAGAAATACAACAGTATTCAGAAGCTGAAAGATGGATTAACGAGGATTTGAAATGAAATCTATCGAAGAAAATTATCGGCTGCTACTAGCTCAGTACAAAAATTAGTGAACTTATCTATTCGTTAAAACGGCGGTCATTTTAAGCAATTTATATCGTAGATCATCTAAATGTAAGTTATGTTTGTCTGTGTCTAAAATACATATTAAAATGATTTATTTCCGTACAAATGTATTGGAAAAGTTTTTTGCGATTTATGACATTTCCAGTACTCAAACCTCAGTCGGTCCAGTAGAGACTTTGATCCTAAGAAACAGGATCGACTGGCATCAAAAAAAAATTTTGTTTAAAATGACCATTTTCTTGCTGGCTGTACATTTTTTCCAAAATCCGTAAATGCAGTTCAGAATTTCTTAAAAAAATATGGATAGTCTTCTTAAACCGTTTTCCTGTAACTATAACGGTTAAGGTACCTGCCCTTACTGTCCGGTCTCAAAAATTCACCCTGTATACCACCTTAGGTTTAAAAATATATGTTAGTAGCAGGTGCCCGCGGCTCCGCTCGCGTTCTAGGGGTATGAAAAATAGATATTGGCCGATTCTAAGTCCTACCCGATATTCATATAAAATGTCATTAAAATCGGTCCAACCATTTCGGAGGAGTATGGTTACTAACATAG
Source organism: Phragmatobia fuliginosa (assembly GCA_932526445.1). Taxonomy (NCBI): domain Eukaryota; kingdom Metazoa; phylum Arthropoda; class Insecta; order Lepidoptera; family Erebidae; genus Phragmatobia; species Phragmatobia fuliginosa. The sequence goes on along the minus strand of OW052081.1, from coordinate 11,919,196 downwards.
TGATTAAATTTACTAATTTTCCACCCATTTTTTTTCTTTTTTTTTCTTTCTTATGAACCTTCTCCTGACAATTACAAACACAACAAAAATAAAATTGTGAAATCGGTCCAGCCGCTCACGCGTGATGGCGCAACCAAGGGAAATAGTGATTCATTTGTATATATAGATATAAACATATACCTTATTGGGTTTATTAGCTACTAGATTTTCGCCCGCGGCTTCGCCCGCGATAAATTCGTTTATATCGCGGGACACGGTAAGGGTAGATTAAACAATCTTACATGATTTTATGTTTGATATTAAGGAACTTCAAAACAAAGTATTTCAAACCCTTCTACCTTTATTATCGCAGATCATAGGATAAAAAGTATCCTATGTCCTTTCCCAAGTTTAGTTCTATCTTCATACCAAATTTTATCAAAATCGGTTTAGGCGTGAAAGCGTAACAAACAGACAGACAGAGTTACTTTCGCATTTATAATATTAGTAGGGATTACACCATCGGAAAGTAGAGATTTCATCAAACAGAAAGCACCCCAATTTTTTGAAAAAGTAGATATTTTGACTGGTGATTTTTGATATTATGTCAAAATAGGGTGAAAAACTAAATTTATCAAATCAAATAAATTAAAACCGAAAACTTGGTTTTTAGATTATAATTTGAGGTTGTGTGAAAAAAAGTGTAAATAAAAAATCGGCCAAGTGCGTGTCAGGCCACGCACAGGAAAGTGTTCATCAGTCACCCATAATGGTACGTGGATTAGAAATTGTATCCAATGGATAATTCTAATGTTTACGTCTTAATGCGTTAATATTGTATGACATTTTCCAAGTAAGCTCATTGTAAAAGTTAAGCCTCTATAACTCCCCCCCCCCCCTCTAAAGACGCCCTGTTTTTACAAAAAAGTGGCTTTTAAAGTGGAATTTCTCGCAAACGGATACCTAAATCAAAAATCGTCTTAACAACCCTTTAATGTTTTTAAAATTTAAAACCCACATGATGGGGTAGCTGCGAGAAAAAAAAACATCCCCACTTTACGTGTGGGGGAGGTACCCTAAATAATAAAATTGTTCATAATTTTATTGTAGCACTTTCTTGACGTAATTACAATACATATTCACGCAAAGTTTCATCTTTCTAGCACTTACCGTTTGGACGGTAAGTCGAGGACGGACGGACGGACGGACAGACGGACATGACGAATCTATAAGGGTTCGAAGTCATAAACTTCGGAACCCTAAAACGTTTTAAAAGATCTTTTAATTAAAAAGTAGATATTTTGACTGGTGATTTTTGATATTATGTCAAAATAGGGTGAAAAACTAAATTTATCAAATCAAATAAATTAAAACCGAAAACTTGGTTTTTAGAATATAATTTGAGGTTGTGTGAAAAAAAGTGTAAATAAAAAATCGGCCAAGTGCATGTCAGGCCACGCACAGGAAAGGGTTCATCAGTCACCCATAATGGTACGTGGATTAGAAATTGTATCCAATGGATAATTCCAATGTTTACGTCTTAATGCGTTAATATTGTATGACATTTTCCAAGTAAGCTCATTGTAAAAGTTAAGCCTCTATAACTCCCCCCCCCCCCCTCTAAAGACGCCCTGTTTTTACAAAAAAGTGGCTTTTAAAGTGGAATTTCTCGCAAACGGATACCTAAATCAAAAATCGTCTTAACAACCCTTTAATGTTTTTAAAATTTAAAACCCACATGATGGGGTAGCTGCGAGAAAAAAAAAACATCCCCACTTTACGTGTGGGGGAGGTACCCTAAATAATAAAATTGTTCATAATTTTTTTGTAGCTCTTTCTTGACGTAATTACAATACATATTCACGCAAAGTTTCATCTTTCTAGCACTTACCGTTTGGACGGTAAGTCGAGGACGGACGGACGGACGGACAGACGGACATGACGAATCTATAAGGGTTCGAAGTCATAAACTTCGGAACCCTAAAACGTTGTAAAAGATCTTTTAATTACCCACAACTTTGCCATTTAACTTTTTTCCATAGGACTTGTAGTTTTGCAGGAAATTGAGATAAACCGATTTTTACCCTTTGTTTTATATATTTAGCCATCCAAAGTGACTCTACCCTGCCTGATGGAAAGCATGAGCAGAATCCAAGGGTCGGGGCTATCACACTTGCTGCGAATGCAGACAATAATGTATGGCGGCCCACACTATGGCGGCTTAGGCGATTAACATACTGGCCACGCGCTCACGCGCGTAGGCGTGGGGCAGCAGATCACGCGCGCGGCGACGGAGGATTAGATCTGCCTCTGGCAGCAGATTTTATAGCGCCTCCGCGCCTGACGGTTTTGTACATGGCCCGCACCAAACTAAAGGTTACTTTCCATTTGTTTGTTTTTTTGTTTTGTTTCTACTAAAGACAACTCCCTTATTAGGAATATAAATTCCTGTGTCGCGGGGGACTTTACAAACATATATGAAAACGGACACAAAGAACACCCAGACTCAGAACAACAATTTGTGAATCACACAAAGTGTTATCCCACGTGGGATTCGAACCCACGACACTTGGCTCAGTAGAGAGCGGCGTGGTGACCGCTGAAACCACTAGGCCAACCGTGCAGTCAATTTGGTGGTCGTCGTCTGTATTTTTTGCATTTCATATCCCAAATTGCTGGGCATTGTTCTATTTCGTATATATAAATGTGTTTACTGCTGCGGCCCGCGCCACCGCGCCGTTGCGCGTGTTCGGTGTGTTGTACCTGGCGTGTTTTCTATACTAATCGATGTACTTGCATACAATATTAAAATCTGCCACTTCGCGATATGCGACGTAGCGCGGTGCAGTGCGTGAATCGCCTTAGTGAGATGCTTTTTCACGCCCCGCTTAAAGGACTCGAAAACCTCCCCCCTACCCCTTCCCGACGTCAGATCGCCCGTAAATTATTTTTCGTTTCATTAGGGTTCCGAAGCCAAATGGCAAAAAACGGGACCCTTATAGAATCGTCAAGTCTGTCTGTCTGTCTGAAACTATAAAAGCTATACTGTTGAAATTTGGTCAGTCGATGTATTCTGTGAACCGCATTAAGATTTTTACATAAAAATAGGAAAAAAACTATACATTTTGGGGGTCCCCATACTTTGAACTGAAACTCAAAAACTTTTTTTTCATCAAACCTATCTATCTATGGATAGGTGTTCAAAAATGATCTTGAGGTTTCTACTATCATTTTTTTCTAAACTGAATAGTTTAGGCGAGAGACACTTCCAAAGTGGAAAAATGTGTGTCCCCCCCTCTAACTTCTAAACTAAGAGAGATATAAAACTAAAAAATATATATATTGTACATTACCATGCAAACTACCAACGAAAATTGGTTTAAACGAGATCTAGTGAGTAGTTTTTTTTTTAATCCCTACTAATATTATAAATGCGAAAGTAACTCTGTCTGTCTGTCTGTCTGTTACGCTTTCACGCCTAAACCACTGAACCGATTTTGATGAAATTTGGTATTATGATAGAACTGAACTTGGGAAAGGACATAGGCTACTTTTTATTGCAATAATCGAGATACAAAGGCCAAAGCTATGTGATTTAAAAATACATAAATCGTAGATGTCAAAATGTATCACTGTTTATCTCCTGTCAAAACTTCACAGGTTGCTAGGCATAACACACTTGCATGGCAACCATAATGATAGTTTGTAAATGACGTATTTTGAAAACAATAATTTTTGAAAACAAACAACATAAAATTATGTAAGATTGTTTAATCTACCCTTACCGTGTCGCGCGATATAAACGAAATCCACGCGGGCGAAGCCGCGGGCGGAAAGCTAGTACGTCATAAATCGTAACACGCAATTTACTTTTCATCCAATCAATACACTAGTATAAAAACACCGATGAAAGTTACAACGAACTACAAAAACTTTTATATGATGTTACTTGCCGATACGGAACCCTTCATGGGCGAGTCCGACTCGCACTTGGCCGCTTTTTATTTTTATAATATTCTCCTCCTTTTTCAATAGGTTTCATCCTACTATATTTTTTTGAGTTTCCAAAAATTATCTACCCTGGTCTACTGGTCTATATGTCATTTACAAACTATCATTATGGTTGCCATGCAAGTGTGCTATGCCTAGCAACCTGTGAAGTTTTGACAGGAGATAAACAGTGATACATTTTGACATCTACGTTTTATGTATTTTTATAATCACCTAGCTTTGGACTTTTTATCTCGATTATTGCAGTAAAAAGTAGCCTATGTCCTTTCCCAAGTTCAGTTCCATCTTCATACCAAATTTCATCAAAATAGGTTCAGTGGTTTAGGCGTGAAAGCGTAACAGACAGACAGACAGACAGAGTTACTTTCGCGTTTATAATATTATAGTAGGGATGACATATGGGAAATTTTACTTCAAACTTCAAACATGCAGTCAAAATGGCGTTCGATCTTTTGATAAAATTGCATTTGATTAATTTCATTGTTTTTTAACAATATATGGTTGTGTAAAGTTTACTTAGCGATGATAGGTAATTATTTTTAAATATTTTCAATCGTCCTTTGTAATTTCTGTACACTTTTATTACGCAAATCTTCGTTTTTTATATGCCACTCGATACGTTTTTATCGTACAATAACGCCGCCGCCACTGATCGGCCGCGACGAGCTTAGTCTTTAATAGTCAGAGGATATTTTTTTGGACGTTTAGACGCTCGAACTCACTATCTAGACATGTTTATAATCAAAGCCTGACAGATTCCAATCGACGCCGTGACTAAACAATAGCATTAATCCAAATAATTTCAACTGTTTTGAGATTCAAAATTTAATAAGCTTTCGTCCCCCTAGAACTGAAAACTATGGCAAGAAAAATATTTTATACGAAGGAGTTCAGATATACAACACACTCCCAAACGAAATAAAAAAATCCAAAAGCATTCAAATATTTAAACGAAAAACAAAGAATTTTATTTTTCAAAACATACCTCATAAGTAGAATAAAATATAAAGACAGTATTAGTAAATACGAGTACATAAAACAAGCATATTACATTTTTAATTAATTAAGCAGTTCCCTTTGGTCAAAATAAAAAATCCATTAATACCACATTCTCATGACTTACTCAAAAGCTGTCTCCCTGACTATGTTAGTTCTAGGAATTCACCAAACACGCGCACCTGCATATTCACTACCCATTACGATCTCACTAAATATGTTTAATTAACATTTCAACGTTTTAAAACAATTTAATCACATTATTATTACTGATTGTATCCTAGTGAAAGAAATATTGACTGGCCAGTTTTATTGTTACTTTAGCAAACCGAAAGAATATTTTTAATTAAAGTGTAATTGTTTTAGCCTTTAAACATATATTGTATATTTATAGCCGTTAAACCTATTGTAATTAGTATGTTTCGTCACAAGATGACAATTATTATTTTATTATAAATTGTACCTACCTCATGTAAGTGAACTGTTGTTCTTATGAGAAATAAAGAGTCTATAAACCCAAACACATTCGAATATAGAACAGTTCCAAATTCAAAATTACCGGGAAATATGAAAACGACAAAACTTAAAAGGCATGCCTAGTAAAGTGAAAATAAAACGAAATACTAATGCTATTCATTTTTTTATTGAATGCTCTTTAATCACACATCTGTTTGAACTATTCAGCCGCCTAAAGTTTCGACAGGTTGACCAGTTTTTTTATCAGTCGTCATAACGATGGCATGATTATAAAACTTTACTATTATGTATTCATATGAATACAGTTTCCGTGGTAGTTTGCCCCGACGGAGATAATAGTTTACATCGTATGCATAAAAATGTTTACCTTTAATTTTATTTTCGTAATTACAAAACCTGTCCCCTTTGATACTAGATACGTAACTTACTTGAACTTCCATTTCGCCTTTAGTAGCATAAAGATATTCTACAATAGTGCTATTAGGAGGTACAATAACAGTTGCTGAAGAAGTAGGTCCAATAGTCACCTGTCGTTCTTGATGGTCATCTTCACCAAAACGTGATTTATATCTTAAAGTCGTTATACCACCAACGCTACCCGCACCAAAATTAATATCATAATTAATTTCGAGGGTGAGATTACGCGTCTGGGTCCAAGTATGTTTAACTGTTTCTTCAACAACTTTAACGAGATTTTTTCTATATTCAAATGGTTTATTACGATTGTTCGTATATTCTTGAGAAGCTAGTAACACTGTAGAAGTATCGATACTAGTTATTCTTATTATGAATGGCCTGACTGTTCTTTCTACTTCGTCCCATCCATATCTCGAGTAGACGTCTCCAAACGGAGTTGGATCTTTTAGAAAAGTACTTGTACATTCTTCTTCTTTAGCTATTTTTGAGAGATATTTTAAGTTTTTCTGGGTTACATTGAAAGTTATAATTTCTTCATCGCTTATTACTGCCTTATCTTCACCTTTGTATTGAACCAAGGCTTCAGATCTGTCTGTGCCCGCTTGTATTTTAATTGTTATCACACTGTATGCAACAGAAGGCAGAAAGACTAGGTATAGATATTTTTGCAACATCATAATCTGTAAATAAATTAAAGTATTATTTGGTTGTCAATATTAATATTGTTGAAAATTTGAACATTTAACAACCTACTCGTTATAATAACTGAAAGGTAAACTTCAAAAAAATTACTCAGTAATCTTCTACTCGCAAAATTTTTAAGTACAAACTTAAGAAACTTCTAAAGTTTATGAATAAAAATTAAATGAAATTTAAATGCTCTTTTGAAATAATTATTAACTTTATAGAAGAATTATGAAGAAAATAAAAAACACCATACCGTTAAGAGTGATTCGGACGAACTGTTTGATTGAAATAAAGTTTGTAATAAGGTTATTCGCTATCACTCATTACTACTTTAATGAATAGATTAACACAAATTAACTACCGGCAGTTATATTCAGTATCAGCATGTTTGTGTAAAAAGCGTTGTGTAATAAATATGTCGTATGTTTGCCTGTTTACGGCCTAGTAGCTTTGAAGCGAGTAGGTAATTCCTTTTGCGATTTTTGTTTTATTTTTTTTGCAGAGCATGGAGTCGAAATGGTTCTTAGTTATAATAAATGAGACTCACGATATTCGAAATCTCTATCTGACTCTTTGGTTTAATCAACTGGAAAATCTTAGTAATAGTAAAAGAAATGATAATCTTTTGTCAATGACGATAAAGTATATTAGAATTTTTATTTGATGATTATTCCGTTTGGATAAAATCAATGAAATTATAAAAAATAAGGTAGATATCGCAATATCGCGCACTAACTGATGCAGACAGATGTAGACAATTGTCGTGATTTCATTTAGTCGGTTAATAGAAGCTAGCGAATAACACGTTGTCAGAGCATTTCCGTGGAGGGTTTATTATTACCAAAACGCCGAGCTGTGTGTTAAGGAGGTGTTAAAACTATGGTTCTAAGGTAAATAAAAATGAAGGAGTTACATACCACCACGCGTAAGTATTTATAAGTACGTAATATTTGTATTTTTCACGGTTTTGTTTTCCATTTACCGAAATTATTAAATTACATCTTGTATTATTAAAGACGCGTTAAAAAAGAATAGAGAATATGATTGTAGCTGCAGTGCGACAAGGACAAACAACAAGTGTCTGGCCAGCGTCATAGATTAATCAAACAGAAGGCATGTTGTAGGCACAATACATAGCATCTGCGTCCTCCAGCACCGTCTAATTGAATCTTTGTGTTTTTTTATTCGATAGATATGCTCATTTAATAATCGGTTAATAAGATGATTATATTGTTTTATATTGTATTAGAATGTACTTATGTTGGTAAAAAAACAGTGTATATTGTTTTGTATTTTTCAGATTTCCAAGTGATGATCTTACGAGACTGAAATGGGTTAGCATGGTTCAGGCGGAAAGAAGTGAATACGACTGGATGTCTACAAAGTGTATGTAGTATATGTAGTACTATTTGTTTCGCACATTTTAAGCAGGAAGATAAATACACTAGTAAAAAGAATACATGATAAAATTTGTTTGTGTCCATAATAAAATTGTAATGTGATAAAAGTTGTCCTTAGTTTTACATTATATTTAATTTAGGTGGTTTCACATTTCACTATTAATGAATTTTTGGTGAGATTACAAAATACCTTTGCCCTAAATTTTCTTTGCTTGCCTTGCTTTGTCTTAAATATTCCTAGGGAACCGATAAACTAAATAAATGCTTAACGTGATATTATAAAATGATGATGATGATGTCAATTCAATTAGACGTTTTGAAGTGGGCGAAAATCATGTGAAACATCTATAGTGGCTGATTTAAATAACTATATAACCTTCTTTATCTGTACAAATTTACTGTGTTATAATGAAACATGCATATTTATTGTGATTGAAAATAAATCGATATTAATTTTCTTCGTTATTTTATTTTTACTACACATATGTTTCGGAACACTCATTACCAATCAGTAACTATTAGCAAACATGCAAATGGCGATACTCAATGTCATATCTGTATCAATTCTAACTATTAAAGTTAGTCTAAAATTTACTACGTACCTCAAAGTGTAACTCACATGAGGTAGCTATCTCTTTCTTTACCATGCATTCCGTATTATCTTTCGCATTCGTAATTGTAATGTATGTATTCACTTATATATATAACTACGTCATGTCATACTGCAACAATTTCGGACGCCGTTCAGTATGAAAGTAACCTATCTTTCTTATAATATCATTTTATAAAATAGCTTTTTAAGTTCAATACAATACCAATATTTACGAAAAAAATGTATGAACTCTATCTACGTTCCGAATATCCCACCCAGACCGGAGCAATTCGGATTTCGGTCTGTGCCTCGAGCACGAACAATTTGCGAAAGAGTATCCGTATCGTTATCGACAAAAAAATTGTATGAGATTTGTACAGCGCCTCTACCGTGCGTAAAAGGAATTAATTTTGGCAGCACGAACACTTTTGTTGACGTTCGCATCGTAAATGTATCATCATGTGACACTTTACGAACAAATTTGAGAGCACGAACGTAATTTGACCAACGTAAATTTGCCATCTGCCATCGAGTTTGTCAAATGTTTAATAACCTATAATTTGTCGGTGAGAAAATTTTCGAAACAATATTTTTCTGCAATATTAGACTATTCTATGAAATTTCGAAATACTGAAGTTTAAAAGGGATGTAATAACAATTAGTTACTATGAATATTTTCTACTAAGGATAATTTAAAAGGATACTTAAACAAAGAACATGATTTGTTTTGAAAAATAATTGGTTACCATTTATTAAATCATTTAGTAAGCGCAGACAGCATTTATCACTGAATCTTCATATAATAAGCAGTAGCATTGTAATAAAAGTTATTAAAATTTATAAAACAAATTATTCACACACACTTTTCCATAATTCCTCTATTACTAAACATTGTAAATCTCTTGTATAAAACAAGTAAAATGGCAATCGCACCAGACATAACACTATCCATATTTCTAAAAACATTTTTTAAAGTTTTAGCTGAATTGATATGGTATAAACAAACTTGACCTTGGTAGTTTATGACGCCATGTTCAGAAACCGAAAATAATTGATACCTTATCAAGAATTATTCTTTTTGTTTAATGCAGTGTATTTTTAGGGTTCCGTTGCCAAATGGCTAAAAACGGAACCCTTATAGATTCGTCATGTGTGTCCGTCCGTATGTCACAGCCACTTTTTTCCAAAACTATAAGAGCTATACTTTTGAAACTTGGTCAGTAGATTGTATTCTGTGAACCGCTTTAATATTTTTACATAAAAATAGAAAGCAATAAATTTTGGGGGTCCCCATACTTAGAACTGAAACTCAAAATTTTTTTTTTCATCACAACCATATCTATGGATAGGTCTTCAAAAATGATATTGAGGTTTTTGATATCATTTTTTTCTAAACTGAATAGTTTGCGCGAGAGACACTTCCAAAGTGGTAAAATGTTGGTCCCCCCCCCCTCTGTAACTTTTAAAATAAGAGAGTGATAAATCTAAAAAAAATATATAATGTACATTACCATGCAAACTTCCAACGAAAATTGGTTTGAACGAGATCCAGTAAGTAGTTTTTTTTTAATACGTCATAAATCAAAAACCGCAATTTACATTTCTTTCAATCAAAACACTATTATTAAAACATTGATGAAAGTTACAAAGAACTACAAAAACTTTTATATGATGCTACGGAACCCTTCATGAGCGAGTCCAACTCGCACTTGGCCGCTTTTTTTTAATCTGCGATAGCTTAGTTATGACCACGACCGCTCTGCCAAGAGCGAAACGATTGAGAAGAAGCTTAGTTATATTTTTTTCTAAATTTATTTAATCTTGTTTTGTTTAAATTGGCAATAAATAATATTCCAGAAAAGTTCATTGGTTCATTATGTTTTCGAACGTTTAGCTCATTTAATACGATCTCAAAAATCTTCACCCTTCTACAGATATAGAAGAAATAAAAGCTGAACTAGAAAGACAAGAACACAAAGTTACTAATATTTGGAATGTTAAACAAAGGATTACTAAAAAAGCATTACCGATGCACTTCATAGAAGTAGAATCCAATAACAACAATAAACAAATCTACAACATCAAAAGTCTTATGCACTGCAGAGTTGTTTTCGAACCACCAAGACCTAAACGGGAGATTCCTCAATGTGGCAACTGTCAACAATATGGACACACAAAAAAATATTGCTTTAGGAAGCCCAAATGTATAAAATGTGCTGGAGATCATGCATCATCAAAATGCGAACGCAAAGAAAGATCAGACTCAGTTAAATGTATACTCTGTGATGGCAACCACCCTGCAAACTATAAGGGGTGCATAGTTTATAAGGAGCTGCAGAGAATTAAATATCCCACTCAACCAGAGAAATATCGGCAGGCAAGGCGCCCAGTACATCATCCAAGCCATACAGAAACTACATCTGGGCAGCAAAACCAACAATCATATAAGCAAGCATTGATGACCAATAAATCACTACACCCACCCGTACCTGCGAATAAGCAGAGCCCAAATGAATCAAACGAAGTCCAAACAAACAAAAATGATGTGAGTATGAAAGTGATCATAAATACTATGTCACAACTCATGCAACAGTTAATTACAATGACAAATCTTCTAATGGAAATCATGACCAAACTGACAAATTCTGTTCATTAAAAATAGCCCTTTGGAATGCCAATGGGCTCTCACAACATGTCTTAGAAGTAGAGACATTTTTAAAAATATACAAAATTGATATCCTGCTAGTGTCTGAAACACACTTCACAAATAAAAACTACCTCAGAATCAACAATTACAAATTCTATCAAACCATGCATCCAGACGGTACGGCTCACGGAGGATCAGCGATTCTCATTAAGAGTAACATTAAACATCATGAAACCGAACCATTTAGAACTCCTAAGATACAAGCCACAAGTGTTGTTGTTGAGGACTGGCGGGGTTACCTGACCGTCACTGCATTGTATTCTCCCCCAAAACATGTGATTAAAAAAGAAGAATACATCAACTTCTTTGAAACCTTGGGACCTAGGTTTATAGCAGGTGGAGACTATAACTCCAAAAACACTCAATGGGGATCTCGCCTAACAACCCCCAAAGGACGCCAATTACAGGCAGCCATAAATGACCTACACTTAAATACAATATCGAACGGAGAACCAACCTACTGGCCTACTGATCCAAAAAAGGTCCCAGACTTGGTAGACTTTAGTGTGGTAAAGGGCATTCCTACTGATTGTTTCAAATGTACCTCCTTACAAGATCTATCATCTGATCATAGTGTTGTTCTGCTGGAGGTTACCCAGAAATTTACATGTGTTAAACCAAGGGCAAGGCTACACGAGCGTAGAACAAACTGGGATATGTTCCGCTCCATAGTAGAATCTAAGATTAACACCAATTTGTCTCTTAAAACAGAAAGGGACATCATGGCAGCCGTTGAACACTTCAACGCATGCGTCCAAAATGCCGCTTGGGATAGCACTCCAGCTTCTAAGAAGCACGCGGAACCAGAATGCTCGAAAACTATCCGTGAACTTGTAGCGGAAAAAAGAAAAGCTCGTAGGCTATGGCAAATGACCAGATACAGCAGAGACAAAACACTGCTGAACTACCTAACAGCTAAACTTAAAAAACTAATTCAAACGGAAAAGAACGGAAATTTGCAAAATCATCTATGCAATCTTGATGCCACGGCTGCTAGTGACTATTCTCTCTGGAAAGCAACTCGAAAGCTCAAAAGACCCACTGCTTCCAATCCGCCGATACGCAGAAAGGACGGATCCTGGGCAAAAAGTGACTTGGAGAAAGGTGAAGCCTTTGCCTCTCATCTGGCTAACGTATTTATGCCAAACCCATCGAATAATGATAGTAAAGAACTATCTGCCTTCCTTGATCAACCTTACCAACTTGACCTACCAATCAAAAGGATCGAGAAGTGCGAGGTCATAGAAACAATTAAAAATCTAAAACAGCGAAAGGCCCCGGGATACGATCTGATTACTCCAAAAGTACTCCGCGAATTACCTACAATAGCAATACACTTTTTGACGCACCTATTCAACTGTATACTAACCAGAGGCATCTTCCCACCGCAATGGAAGATAGCTGAAATTAAAATGATACTTAAGCCTGGTAAAGCACCTGAAGATACATCGTCCTACAGACCGATAAGCTTATTGCCTGTGTTATCAAAAGTCATGGAAATACTTTTCTTAAAGAGACTAAACACCGTAATAGTGGATAAAAAGATCATACCTGACCACCAATTTGGTTTTAGAAAACACCATGGCACTATTGAACAGGTTCATAGACTCGTGGAAGAAATACACAAGGCCTTCGAAAACAAAAAATATTGCTGTGCAGCATTTCTCGACATATCCCAGGCCTTTGATAGAGTTTGGCATGAAGGCTTATTATACAAAATAAAGAAGCAACTCCCAGTAAACTTTTACATTTTTCTAAAATCGTATCTCGCTGACAGACTTTTTTGTGTTAAGCAAGGGGAAGAAATAACTAAACTGCACAGGGTCCATGCGGGAGTGCCACAAGGAAGTGTGCTTGGTCCAATCCTCTACCTGGTCTTCACTGCAGACTTACCGACAAAAGATGGCGTCGTCATTGGTACTTTTGCTGACGACACTGCGGCTTTAACGTCCCATGACGAACCAGCGCAAGCAAGTAACATGTTACAGCGTTCTCTGAACAACATAACGGAATGGCTGAATACCTGGCGGATAAAAGCAAACGAGACTAAGTCGGTGCAGGTGACCTTTACAACCCGACGCGATACATGTCCCCCTGTGACGCTTAACGGAATACAGATACCTCAAGCAAGTGAGGCCAGATACCTTGGGCTCTATCTCGATCGCCGTCTCACCTGGCGGAAACACATTTTTACCAAGCGAAAAGCACTGGGGATCCAATTGAGAAAGATGTACTGGATGATTAAAAAAAAGTCACAGTTGTCGATGGAAAATAAGCTCCTACTATACAAGTGTATACTTAAGCCAATCTGGACTTACGGAATTCAACTTTGGGGCACATCTGCCAACTCAAACCTTGAAATACTCCAGAGGTTTCAATCCAAAATGCTAAGGATAATCACAGACGCTCCATGGTTTGTAACAAACCAACAATTACACCACGACCTTAACATCAGAACAGTCCAAGAAGAGATCAAGCACTCAATGAAATCATACAGGAATAGACTGGATAACCACCCAAACACACTGGCTGTGCACCTGATGAGTGACACTTCTACATTCAAAAGGCTTAAAAGAAAGTCCCCTAAAGATTTATAGGGATAATTAAACATAAAGGGCTCATGTCGCTGGACTGATTACCCTGCACGACAAATGCATAAGTTCATAACCCTATGCTAAAAGTTCACACGAAACAGATTGCATGATAAAAAAAAAAAAAAAAAAAAAATTAAAAAAAAAAAAAAAGTTCATTGGTTCATTATGTTTTCGAACGTTTAGCTCATTTAATACGATCACATAGCGAACGTATTCGTATTAATTCGTATCGAGGTCTCAAGACTCTTGGTTTTAGTTTCATACGTCATTTTGGTTTCAAGACAGGCCACTTTTTGTGTGAAATTTGTTCCGAGTTAGACTTCCTGACTTATTATTTATTCTTAGGCCTAACTACTTTTAATTACATTTTATTAGGTGCCATTAAATTGCATGACTGTTAAGTTTATTAAGAATAAAAATGTAGTAATCGTTCTTATCTAGCGAATAAGCCCTAGTTTAAAGAATTGTAATTGCCTAATGGTAAGTAAATTTAAAACACAAAAATCCATCATTTTCAGTACCAAAGTACTGAAAATGATGGTTTTTTTTTATTGTGAAAGCCCTCTCGGCTTTCACCCTACTGGAGCTTACGGCGGGGCGGTGTGTCGGAACCGTCCCGTCCATCTGCGACACTGTCCACACTCAGGACGCCATGAGGCACTGATACGCGCGCCTCCGCGCCGCCCGGTTCACCATCAGAGGATCAGGTCTGAGTGGAGGTGAAAATGATGGAACCAAATATAATCAATGCGAATGACAGTCACGAAACATTTTTGTAAATCCATGGTTCATTTAACGATATGCATTTGGAGGAGACAGTCATTATTTGCGAATTCATACGGCGTAAAAGTTTTCGAATGAGTGTAGAAAGTTTTAATGAATTACTGCATATTTTCAAAGTATTCACCACATAGTTTAATACACTTTTCCCTTCGCTCAAACCACTAATTATAACATTTATTCCACTTTAAAGTTGGGGTGTTAAAAATGTTTTGAGATTCAAAATTTAAACACATTCGAATATAGAACTGTTCCAAATTCAAAATTGCCGTTAAATATGGAAACGACAGAACTTAAAAGGCATGCCTAGTATTTATCATATGTCAGAATATTCTTTTAATCTTTTCTCGTAAAGTGCTGGTCTTCTTTACACTTCTTCTATCTAATATATAAAATTCTCGTGTCACAGTTTTCCTTGCCATACTCCTCCGAAACGGCTTGACCGATCTTTATGAAACTTTATATGCTTAATCAGTAGGTCTGAGAATCGGCCAACATCTATTTTTTTTTCTCCTAGGGCGCGAGCGGAGCCGCGGGCATCAGCTAGTATACTATATATATTTGCTTATCGCCAGCGGGCAATCAAAAGTAAGCGGAGAGCGGGGCACGGAAAATGGCGTCAGGATAAACTATTTTGTAGGGATTTTTGATTCGATTCGAATCAGAACAAGAAGAGTCGATTATTGAAAAAAACAATTTCAAAAGGATCGATTCTATATATTTTCTGTATTTACAATATAAATATAAATCCACTTTATGAAAAAAAAAAAAATTCATTAAACAATCTGTAATATCATCGATTTTTAAGTTCAAGGAATTCGATTATAAGAATTATTTTTATTACCATATCAAATTAATACATTCAGCTAATTGTAACTATTGTAAATATTTTTTTTATACCAACACAAAAAATCGACAGTAGATTTTCGAGGGTAAAAATCGATTCAGTACAAAATTAAATTTTTTGGGCCGAAACACAGAATCTTCGATCATTGTGTTATTTTCAAAATTAAATAACATCTGGTAATCTTTCAACCAGTGTTCACTTAAACAAATTATATCATATTTCATTTTCTCTAAAACAATTCAAGCTCTAGTAATTTTGTTGTAAACTTTTGTTTTGATTACAATGCTATTTCAAACAGAATCCCCTGTTGTCTGAAAATATAAATAAAAAGTTAGTCCTTTCCGCTTTCCGCTTTTGGCTTAGGGCACGGGCAGAAACTGTTTTGTTACCCGTGCGCGCGCTTCTATCAAAATCTAGCGGCGCGCGACAGTTTTGTCGCAGGCTTGTTCGCAGGCCCAAAACTGTTTTGTCATCCGATTGTCACGTCGCAACGTGCGCGCATCTCCATATAATTCTACAGACCTAATGAAAGTGACAAAACAGTCACAGCGACAAAAGTTTCCCGTGCGCGCAGGGCCTTAGAGTCACCACACTGCATTATTGCATTGACTGTGTTCAATATGAGTATGGTGCTCAATACTCTTCATGTCTGCTCATGCTTTTTAATAGGTAAAGTTATTTTATCAGTCAGTCATATTGCTTTATTTCAAAATCTACAATATTACTAAAAAAAATCGGCCCAGTGCGTGTCTGGCCACGCACAGAAAGGGTTCCACAGCCACCCACAATGGATTTAAAATCGTATCCAATAGATAATTGTTATGTTTACGTATTAATGCGTTGATTTTGTTTGAAGTTTTCCAAGTGAGCGCATTTTACAAGTTAAGCTTCTATATCTCCTGAACTAACAAAGTCATCTAATCCGTTATGGTTTTCCTTCAAAGTTCATTATATGTACCACTGTTGGGTTCTTATGTAGGGGATGAAAATAAGAACGCTCTGTCCGAACACCAGTTCCAGAAAAAAATATGTATTTAAATTAATGAGTTTACAATTACAACACAAACGCTCTCAGCCGTGGTTATCGGTGAGTGACGATGGCCGCTGCGGTCGAGTTCGATCTCAGGTTCTCCCCGCCCCTGCTCCCCGCTTTTGTCAGGAGCGTTAACATACTCCCCGCCCTGGAAGCTTTCAGGTTCCAGAGTACCATGAGCAATTGGTGAAGTAGACATGTCGACAGGCAACGGGCAAATGTTTGCGAAGGAACGCTACACTTCCCCAATGGCTGTCCGGATCCTTGCTGGTGCCGTGAGTGGACGACCAATCAAGTAATGACCTGGTGTCAACGCCTGTAGGTCGTTTGCATCTGCGGAAAGAGGAGTGAGCGGGCGGGAGTTAAGGACCGCCTCGACTTGTACAAATACCGTGTAAAACTCTTCAAATGTGAGATTAGAGTTCCCTACAACGCGTCTCAGATGATACTTGCAGGGCATTGTTTTAATAAAAATTCGCCGAAGTCGTTAGCCGCCCCGACGTAATTTCTACCATTATCCGAATATATTTCGGTTGGCTTACCTCTACATGAGATATTTCTTTTGAGGCAAAGCAGATATCGAACCACCATCACGAATTTTTCCAGATTTTTTGAGCCAGCCGTTTAGCTTTTAGAGAGGGGGGGGGCCTGTTCTTACAAAAAAGTGCCCTTTAAAGTGGAATATCTCGTAAACGGATACCTAAATAAAAAAATCGTCCTAAAAACCCTGTATTGTTTTTGGAAGACCTATCTAATGTTACCCCACACGATGGGGTAGCCGTATCATCCCCACTTTACGTGTAGGGGATACCTCCCCTACACGTAAAGTGGGGATGATATTTTTCATAATTTTAAAAGTAAAGATATTTTTCATAATTTTAGTGTAGCACTTTGTCAACGTACTTACAACACATATTCTTGCAAAGTTTAATCTTTCTAGCACTTACCGTTTGGAGACCGGTAAGTCGAGGTAAGTCGAGGTCCGTCCTCGACTTACCTAGATGGACATGACGAACCTTTAAGGGTTTCGAGTCATAAACTTCGGAACCCTAACTAGCTGATCCACGCTGTCCCGTCTATTACCCTGTCATTTAAATTTGTTTACCGTAAAATAGGTTATTGTGAGCCTACCTTCAAAGATTTTAGTAGAACTTTTAAAAGGGTCTATTATTTCACGCATATTTTTTGTTTAGGCTGCGCAAGCAATGAAAGTATTCAAAACGGAATAATTCTTTCCCTTTTTTTTTTGCAACATTTTTCATTGCTACTTAGCTCCTTTCGGCCCTAGAGTGATAATAGCATAACCTATTGCCTTCCTCAAAAACTGGAACATCCAACACTTTTTTTTTATTTCTTAAAAAGACAACTCCCGTATTAGGAGCATTCTATCCTTTTTTTTTTGGGGAGTGCTTTTCGCACCATACTCTTCTTCGGGGACAAGGAAGGGTGTGCGTAGGACTCCCGGTCAACCGGTCTACCCACTAAACCCCGCGGCGGCCTACCTTGGCAGTCCGGAGGAACACCAGGATCACAACAGCGGCTTCTGGTGTCCCCCCTGCCATACCCCACAACTGGGGTACATCCCGGGGTGACTGGACTCACCTCCAGGGCAGAACACTGTTGCGCCTCTCACCGCTCTGTGTAGTACGAGGCGGAACATCGACCCATAGGAACATTCCATCCTGCATCGTGGGGGACTTTACAAACATACATGAAACGTACACAAAGAACACACAGAACACTGAAATATATTTTTAAAATCGGATTGTTACTTCCTGAGATTATAACGTTAAATCAAACAAATTTCATCTTTGAAATACGCCATTTTAAATTTGCTAATTAATTTAATACTAAATAACTTGTACATACATACCTGCGATCACTACAAATTTGATAAAAGCCTTAAATTTAACTAAATTTTGCTATTTTATTTCCACCACTTATAAACTGTACTCTGTATTTATTCAAGTTCATTTTTGTCAACTTAAAACCTATAGTTAGATGTTGATATATATGGGTTCAGATAATATTCAATTTAATGAAACCGATAATCTATACATATCAAATAAAAATCGTGCAAGTGCGAAAGATTAGGGTTCCGTAGTCATTCACAACGGCAAGTGATTTTAAAATCGTGGCGAACAGATAGCTGAGTTGATGATGAGCAGTGGTTGACATACGCTCTCGAACCAAACGGTTCGGCTCTTCCTTTCTGTGCCGAGCAGTTAAAACCTGGAACTCTCTACCAGCACATGTGTTTCATCCCTTCTATGACCCCGGGTCCTTCAAGCGGGGCGTCACCGTGCTGCACTGTCCGTTGTGGCAGTGAGGATGGTGGCCTTCACTTCTGGATTCTGTTCGTGCTTTCCATCAGGCAGGGCAGAGTCATTTTGGCAGCTAATTTAAAAAAAAAAAAAAAAGTCATTTCCCAAGTCTGAGATTCTACTCATGCTTTCCATCAGGCAGGGTAGAGTCACTTTGGTCATCATCATCATCATAATCAGCCTATCTCAGTCCACTGCTGGACATAGGCCTCTCCCATTGCACACCACTTTGATCGATTTTGGGCTTCTCGCATCCAGGTCCTACCAGCCATCTTGCGCAAATCATCACTCCACCTGGCCTGTGGGCGTCCTACACTACGTTTGCCAAGACGTGGTCTCCACTCCAGAACTCTTCTACTCCAACGGTCATCAGTTCTGCGGCTAATATGGCCAGCCCACTGCCACTTCAGCATGCTAACCCGGTGAGCTATGTTGATGACTTTAGTTCTCTGACGGATAACTTCATTCCTGATACGATCCCTCAGAGAAACGCCGAGCATAGCCCTTTCCATTGCACGCTGAGCAACTTTGAGCTTGTGGACCAACCGCACCGTAAGTGTCCACGTTTCGGCTCCGTATGTCATGATAGGTAGGACGCACTGGTTAAAAACTTTCGTTTTTAGGCACTGTGGGATCGACGATGAGAAGACTCGACGTAACTTTCCAAATGCCGCCCAACCCAGCTGAATTCTTCTATTCACCTCGTCCTCGAGGTTATTCCTACCCAACTGTAATGTCTGCCCAAGGTAGACATATTTTTGAACAACCTCGAGAGCAATGTATTGCAATCGGTTCCGGTTGTACATGTTGATTGAACATGACCTTGGTTTTATCCAAGTTTATCCGTAGGCCGATGCGCATAGAAGAATCAGCTAGGTCGTTAACCATCTGTTGCAGCTCCTGCAGTGTCTCTGCCATTATGACGAGACACTGCACAAATTGGTACTGCAGTTTTGTGTATATAACCTTTTAATGATTTGGAAAACTTTTTTTCATCAAAACAAATAGAGCATACTCTGCTGGTTTTCACAGGCATCCAGTCATATTCCTGTTTTTCCAACTTAACTGCAGCTATCCACTTTTTTGCCGAATTGCATCGGCAGGAAAACTAAAAGAAAACAAATTATGCACAATACATTATCGTTATAAAATTATAATAATAATTATACCCATTTTATAATAAAAATATTTTGTCGATATACTTTTCAATATTTCACTAAGAATAAAAAAATACAATCAAAAATTTACTTACTTTATGTTGCAGAGTGTTAGCCATGTCGGCTTGATTTTATTTGCAAATCACCAAATATAATTTTAATTTTGCTACTACTTACTAGTGAAAAGTGATACCTGTAAACTTTAGCCTTGTATGGCTCCTGTACCACCTCACAACACACGCTGGCATGATTATTGAGAACACAATGCAGGGTGCAGGGTGTGCAATGCACACGGGCGCAGCGCTGTTAGGGGCGCCGTGGCGCACTTCGCCTTTCAACAAACATGCGCCCGTGTTATAATTCCACCCCACGTATAAAGAGGTTCATATGCGAGGTGTACTTTGAGGTCTAGGGCTCCGGTATACCGTAATTTAAAAAGAAAGATTTGAAAGAAATTAGGTTTTTTCTTTTAGTAGGTCAGAAATGTAACAAAGGGTGCTCAAACAAAACAAATAAAATTCGCTGGAGTACTGATTGCACACGGGCGCTATATAGGCTAGAGACGCCTCTGGTTGCAGTCGATCTAGCTTTGTCCGCGGGTTTTGTTGCTTTTCAATGGCACATTGTCTACTACCTACTATGTCCTTTATTTCAAACAAGTTTTCGCGCAATCCTTTTTTTTCCTGCAGTGTTTCTGCCATTATGTCACTTTGGTGGGCTTGAATAAATGTAAAAAATAATTACTTCTTTCTTATTTATTACAATTTTTTGTACATACAATTTTATGTAATTAAATTTTACCGCCACCGCTGAGTGGCAAGTGAGTAGCCTTTCTGACAAGTTCAGAGGTTACAAGCTTAAAAATGGAAAAGCCCCTGGAGAGGATGGCGTTACAACAGAGCTATTAAAAGCTGGAGGTAAACCCGTACTGAGGGAGCTCCAAAAGCTTTTCAACGCTGTCCTATTTGAAGGGAGAACTCCGGAGGTGTGGAGTAGGAGTTTGGTCGTGCTTTTCTTCAAAAAAGGTTACAAGACCTTGTTGAAGAACTATTGACACATTTCCCTTCTAAGCTACATCTACAAGCTGTTTTCAAGAGTCATCACGAACCGTCTTGCGCAAAGACTCGACGAATTTCAACCACCGGAGCAGGCTAGATTTCTGAGCGGATACGGCACCATACATAACATACACACAGTGCGGCAAACTATACAGAAGACCCTGGAGTATAACCAGTTCCTATGTCTAGCATTCGTGGACTATGAGAAGGCCTTCGACTCGGTTGAGATCTAGGCAGTTGTTTTTTTTTTTTTTATTTTAGCTGCCAAAATGACTCTGCCCTGCCTGATGGAAAGCATGAACAGAATCCAGAAGTGAAGGCCACCAACCTCACTGCCACAACGGACAGCGCAGTACGGTGACCCACACTATGGCGGCCTAGTTCTGGAGTCCCTGCAACGTTGTCAGGTAGATTGGCGACATATCCAAGTGCTGAGATATCTCTACGATACCGCCAAAATGTCCGTCCAAGTACAGAATAAGCAAACAAGGTCCATACCATTGCATCGAGGAGTGAGATAAGGGGACGTTATTTCCCCGAAATTGTTCACAAATGCAATGGCAATGATGTGGCATTAACAATGCTATGGCTGAGGGAGTGCCCTTCAGCCGAATTCTTCTGTTGTATCGTCCCTGTCTGCAGAGGAGGTCGGGCGACATTTGAGCGCAGCGGTGATGCCTGACACTGAGTCTATAAAAATCATTCAAAAAGAAAAAATAGTGTATAAAGTAGTTTCTAGACTTTTTAACTATTTTGATTTAATATGTTTGCTAAGTATTTGAAGCCATCTCAGATACATTATGTAGGTTAGTACAAATAACAAAATAAATGTAGTTATTAAATATTTACCTACCCAATAGCAGCTTGCTGCAGCACAGAATGTTATTATTTCATTGTTAAAATTTTCCCTATTTATAAAGGCTCAATAAAGTATTATCAACACGTGCTTTAAGTGAATAATAAGTTAATATTTAAGACATTGAAATAAACTCAATGTAGGTAACTTTTACAACGACTTTTACAACTTCATGCTATTTCCAAGGACTGATTACAAAGTACCTAATAAAATTGAGTATCGACACTAGGCTGTTCTGTGTTACCGTTAATGACTACTTTTATTTATGTTTTATTATCGATATGAAACTCGTCCCATAAACAAAATAGGGCAATTATAAAAAAAAACGACCAAGTGCGTGTGAGGCCACGCATAGTTTAGGTTTCGAATTTAAATTGTCTCATATTAGTGCCCTCTACATGAACAGGGGTGACCGATTCGACTGTAGCTCATATCGCGGTATTTCACTACTATCAGCTCCTGGAAAGGTTTTTGCAAGAGTTCTATTGAAACGACTAAGGGACCTATCAGAAAAGATCCTGCCCGAAACCTAGTTTGGCTTCCGACCTAACCGAGGTACATGTGATTCTATTTTCTCGGTGCGTCAACTTCGGGAGAAAAGCAGAGAACAGGGACTTCAGCTCTACCTCTGCTTTTTGGAGAATACCCCAACAATTTAATCAACAAACAAAAAAGGGAAAAGAAACTAAATAAATACACAAAACAAACAAACTAAAAAAATAAACTAAGGAAATCCACATATAAAAACCAACACAACTAATAAATAAGTCATAATAAGAAATTAAAAAATAAATTTGTTTAATAATTCCTTTTTTTTGCAAATTATCTTATTTAACTATACCGATTAGGACCTAAACTTCAAATTATCAGATTTACTTCTTGTTTGTCTATACTGCCACAGCAATTATCGTTTTTTAGTGGAACAGACGCATTGAAATAAAATCAAAAAGACATGTTTAAAAGTGAATTTATGTTTGCATTAAAATGTATGAGATTGCGACTTGCGAGCAACGAAGTCCTTCCAGTAGTAGTAAGTACCTATTATATGCCTAAATTAAGTTCTGTAGTATATCTGTAAGTTGATTACTTAAAATTAAAAACTATTTATTTGTAAACTGTAGCGTATTTTATCTGATAGGTAATTAGATAAACCCTCAGAGAGTTCCATGTACGTTTATAGGTACATGATGTACCTATAAAACATTGATAGTCGGGTACGTAGGTATGTGTGTTTGACCTTTGCTTCCTGTTGATACACGATTGTTGTCGTGTGTCTAACGACATCTGATTGGTCGTGTGTCGAAAAGAGACGGAGACATTGAAACAGAAAATGTTAGTAGGTATAGGTTTTCATTGATAATTAAAATACGTGTGTGTAAAATATTTGGGTGACAGTAAATTATGGATGTATTTTATCATTTCAAAAACCTTAATTACTTAGTTATTTTTGTTTTTTGGGTATTTGTTCTATGGTGTTTTATGTTAGTATTGTCACGGCTGGGTGGTGTGTGGCCGTGAACTAAGGATACCAAATGATACGCATATTAGGGAATACGATCATTTATTCGCGCAGCGCCCGATCTATGCGCCTGCGCGTCCACAACTGACTATACAGAATTCCATATCTTACATCAAGTGTTAAGTACAATACACATACGTATATGGGTACACATTACACATTGTAATGCGACCCCACAATATTCCCCCCTTTTTTGAATTTAAACAATTAAGTCTGTATTTCATTATCAATAAGGTCTGTATTTGCACCTAGTTTTTCTCTGGTAATTAAAAACTATCCGTGTATATGTCGAGGGTGGTTGAGAATACTGTTTTTGCGGATGGGTTTCGATATTCTGTGGGTACTGTTCAAAGCATTGTTGAGGGTATGTTTTGATATTGTTTAATTTATTTAGATTATAGCTGTTGTTAAACACTATTATAACTTTACAGTAATTCCTGTTGGATTATACACTACTAATTTTTAATGTCCAGAGAAAAAAACATGTGGTATTCAGCTTTCGGTACTGAACATATTTATGTAATTAAAACAAAAAAAATACATGTTAATATTTTACCGAAAACTACCAAATTTTTGTTCATAACGCATGATATAATTCACGACATGATATTACGTGACAAGAAAGTGTCAATGTCCTAGCCTGCGGGTTGCGGGTGCGAGCGGGGTACCTAATACCTACGATGCGATGCGTGCTCCTAATGGCGGCATGCTTTGAACTGATTTGACTGTATTGGGCGATGCGTCACACACATTGAAACAGAAAATGTTATTCATTGATTATTAAAATACGCGTGTGTAAAATATTTCGGTGACAATAAATTATGGGCGTATTTTAACATTTAAAAAAAAACAATAACTCAGTTATTTTTGTTTTTTGGGTATTTGTTCTATGGTGTTTTATGTTAGTATATAAGTTCTGTATCTGCTCCTAGCTTTTCTCTGGTAATTAAAAACTAACCGTGTTTAATGAATTCTAAAAGTAAAACTAATTACATTTACATCCTTTTTGTAAATTTTAACCGCGCTGGTGTGCGACTCCACAACGACGCCGAGTCCCGGGGGTACACAGTCGCCGGTCCGGAGGTACCTACACACTACCCGGACTGCACTTCGTTCACCCCGATGTGTTGGATATCATCTTTTACAACCGCAGATCACACAACAGGTCTTGGACGACGAGTTACGGTCTGACCATCAGCCTGTGCTCGTCGTGATCGCGCAGCAGCCGACGCGGGTCGTCCCTCCCGCGCCACGTCGAAAAACCAATTGGGACACCTTCTCGGGAACACTGGAGACCACCACACCGTCTCGGCCAATCAACTCCGCGGACGACGTCGAGAGGCTGGCAGCCGAGCTCACGGATAGCATTAGAGGCGCCTTAGACTTGGCCACGAACACCTCACCATTCACCCAGGGGCGTTTACCACCCCTGCCGGCACACCTCAAGCAACTACTGGCCGACAAGCGGCGCCTCCGAAGACAGTGGCAGAGCTCGCGCTGCCCCACACAGAAAGCCGACCTTAACCGGCTCGCGGAGAGAGTGAAGGCCGAGATGAGCGCCCACACCGCCTAGAGCTGGGAGAGATACATAGAGGACATAGGGGACGACTGGTCCTCTATACACCGCCTCTGCCGCCGCATCACCAACACCCCAGCTCCGGTGCGACCACTGCTACACGCAGACGGGACGCCGAGATACAGAGCAGGAGACCGTGCGGAGATATTCGCGAACCATCTGGAGGGACAGTTCAGACCGAACCCAGACACCGAGCCCGCGCACAACGCAGCAGTCGAGGCCCACCTTCGAGAGTACTTCGCCACGCCGATAGCTCCCGAAGAACACCCCATCCACTTCTCCCCGGCCACGGTGAGAAGCGCCATCCTCTGTACCAAGCCACGGAAGGCCCCAGGTGCGGACGGTATCACCAACACCGCACTACGCCACCTGCCACCCAAAACAGTGGCGGCCCTAGCACGCCTGTACACAGGGATAGTCCGCACGGGCCACTTTCCGACCTGTTGGAAGGAGGGCTGCGTCATTTTGCTCCCTAAGCCGGGGAAGAACGTACTCAAGCCTGAGGGCTATCGGCCGATCACACTGCTGCCCACCACCTCGAAGGTGTTTGAGCAACTCCTGATGCGACACCTCACACCGCACCCAGACCAGAGCAATTCGGGTTTCGGTCTGAACACAGCACGACCCTACAACTGTCGAGAGTACTGCACGGGATTACGGCGGCGCGTATCAAGCGCGAGCACGTCGTTGCAGTATTTCTCGACATGGAGAAGGCCTTCGACCGGGTCTGGCACGACGGTCTCCTCATGAAGCTCTCGACCACACCGTCGCCCCGGCGTATAGTAGAGGTGGTCTCCTCGTTCCTGAGCCACCGGACTTTCCGAGTAGTGGTGGAGGGCGAGCTATCCACCGTCCGCAACATAACGGCGGACGTCCCGCAGGGCAGCTGCCTCTCGCCTGTGTTATACTCACGGTACACGGACGACATCCCCCTCACCGGGAGCACCGAGCTGGCGCTGTACGCTGACGACGCGGCGTACACCTCCACCAGCATACAACTGCACCACGCCGCGTTGAAACTACAGCGTACACTGGACCTTCTGCCGCAATGGCTGTCGCAATGGCGACTCACTGTAAACGTGAGTAAAACACAGGCGATAGACGTCCCATGGACTCGCACCGTCAAGTACCTGGGGATCACAATAGACCGCCGCTTGTCTATGCGACAACACGTTCGCAAAACGGTCGCGCGTGTAAGGGCAACACACTGCGTCCAGTGCTCACCTCACGTCTACCACTTTGCGCCAAACTGGGTGTGTATAACACGTATATACGCACCCAACCCTCTCCCTCTTGGTACGTCCTCACAAGCGAGACCGGCCGCCGACAACTGCGCGCGCAACAATCCCTTGCGCTGCGCGAAGTCGTGCAGGCGCCGCGTTACGTAAGGAACGACGTCTTCGAGAGGGATCTCAAGATGGAGAGCCTGGACGCATTCATCAAGCGGATGGCCAGCACCATGTTGGACCGTGCCAACACATCGGCCTGGAGCCACATCCGGGGCATCGCGCCGTGGCACGCTCGACCGCCCGACGGCAAACGACTACCGCGCGACCTCGCAGCATGCCCCTGAATGGGATACCCCATGAAGGCAAGGCGGTCTGTCTACCTCCCCGGGTACGACGGTGACCAGCACAACCCCTTCCCCGACCATACGTAACCTTGCGGAGGGAGCGGGAGTCGAACCCGCTACCAACACGTCTTGGTAACCCATGTCTACATAGTGAAGTTAGAGCATAATAATTTTTATTTCATAATTTAGTTTTATCTCTCTTAAGTATTTGATAAAGGGAACTTCGCAAAACAAAGTATTAACATTTCTTGAATAACTCCAGCAATTCCTGATACAAATGTGAAGAATACACGGAGACCTATCATTAGTACCACCCAACACGATTACATAATCTCTATCAGTCAATTGTTCTATTTCAATACGTCCTGTAGTACACAGCTCCTGATTTCCAATAGCAGGTCACAAGGTAATGTTCACCTATTAGACGTTGTAGGATATGTTGAATGAGTCGTCCCTGATCATCAGCAATTTAGCAACTTTTACTCTGTTCTTTGATTGTGTGGGTTCCGTATTGCTACAGGATCTTTTATTGCTTATTGGTGTCTCAGGTTTAATTTCTTGATCCTTATCAGAGCCGCGATAATGATAATGATTCTTCAGCATTAAGTAAATTCCAGTCGCCTGGTGGATCCAGTACAGATTTAATAGGTGTTGCTTTAGACATTTCCTCTTGTTCTTGTAGCTGATTTGATAGATCTGATGTACTCTCTGTACTACCTTTAGGACTCAAACTTATTTCAAGACTATGCGCAATACTGGTTATCTGTACTTGAATTTTGTGTTGGCTTATGCAATTTCAAAGGTGTTGGGGAATACCTCTTGCGTTTTTTGCCACGACCAGCCACAGGCGTGGTGTGAAAACTATCTGTAATTCATTTGTTTATATGGGCTAACTAATTTTATGTACTTTTGAAGCTCAAATTTCAATTTACAGTTCTCGCGAAGGACGTTCTCAATATATTTATGTGCGATACGCTAGTTACTCTGAGAGGTCCCTTATTCTGCCGATTGACTCCCTCTTCTTCAAATGCTTAGATTTCAGTTTTTACTAGCCTTTATAATGATAGATGATGATACGGAGACGATTGTAACTTGTGTTAAGTGTATTGCGCCTGATGTTAGTTAGTTTGAGATGAAGTCCCAGTTCGTAGCTCGCTATTAATCTATGTAATAATTATCTATGCAACTCTAGTACAAATATAAAACTTAAAAGTAATTTACTTCTACATTTGCGCCATCTGGAACGTCACTATAACCCAGCGCTACTAGTACGCGATGATTTAGAGGAATTATTTTGACGCTTGCATGCAAATATTAATTATTCTATCAATAATTTATTTTATAAAATTCCAAAAACATGTTTTTGTTTTTACCAGGATTTGAAACCTCATCCATAAATATTGGCGGCCACATAGGGTAACAACTTGACCACAGTATCATTAAGAGTTTATATATATATTTATTTAATTATATTTATATTTGTTGTTTTTGAAACAAGCGAGACGTTGATGATCTCTCACCAGTTAGGATTTTTTTATTTATATTAATTATATTATAGGATTAGAGAAAACAAGTCGGCTTGATTAGGTAATTTCATTTTCTTGCTTCTGATGATTTAAAAAATACTATCACAGCCTATACTGATTTTATTACACACCCTAAGCATATATTTAAATAAGTATACATATTTATTAAATAAAATTAACACTGAACTTTTTCGATTGGATGTTTACTAGACAGCGCTATCCAGCGTTCGTTCAAACTACACAATCATGACATTAACTATTTATTAATCTGTGACATTACAACATCTACATAGTCGACAAAATCATCCTAGTATCGCATAATACTGTGTGTTTAATACTCTTGACACCATTTATTTATTTTTTTGATTTTGAATCTTTTTTTTTTTTTTTTATTGTTGTAATGGAATAGGCGTTTGTCTTCCATTTCACCTGATGGAAAGTGTAGATGAAGACGAAGATGGTACACGCCCATCCAAAAGAAACCTGTTCACTCTACTCTTAAAGGCTCCAGAGTTCAACTCATCAGGAAAAATAGACCCAGGCAGGTCGTTCCAAATTTTGGCGACTCTCACCAAAAACGAGCTGTCAAACCGTTTAGTTCGTCTTTTGGGTATGCCAACAACGTATGGATGAAACTTTTGCCTGCGCCTAGTAGTCCGATAAAGGAATGGAGATGGTTCAATCAGTTCGAAAAGAGCTTTCGAGCACTCTCCAAAGTGCATCCTATAAAAAACCGATAAGCTGGCAACTCGACGACGATGCTCAAGGGTGTGTAGTCTGCTATTTGAAAGCTTTTCGTTATTAATTAACCTACGGGCTCTTCGGTCAACCGAGTCCAAAGCTTCCAGATGATATTTGGCTGCACCGTCCAAGAGGTGACTGCAGTACTCCATGCAGGATCGAACTTGGGCAGTGTAAAGATTAAGCAGCTGTTCAGAGCTGAAGTACCGCCGAACCTTTGACAGAATCACAAACACACTTTGCTGCACACGACAAAGCTTGTTGTAATCTAACGTTGCAGGCATAGATATTACTCCAATTGTTCGTGATGAAGCGTCAGCAACTTAATTTTGAGAACCTTTGATATACCTGATATCTGTGCCATACTGTGCAATCAATTCAAGTTGTTGTACTCTACCTGGTCTCGTTTTGCGAGGGCTTTCTTTCCAAGGTTTTAGGGCGCGCCCCCTGACGTCCCCAGAGGATAATGGTGTTCAGAGTCATACTCGGACACCGTGCGGCCAAGGCCAGAACACCCCCGTGGGATGTGGAGGTGGAAGTGCTCGCCGAAGTTTATCGGTGAGTGGCTGACTTCCGGGCGCAGAGCAGTTTTGCCCTCCGCCTGATGACGTGATCATCACACTCAACTGATGAGTGGATAAAATACTAATTCAATGTATTATAATAAAAAAATATACAAATATTCCTCTTCACTCCATGTCCTGTCCTGCCGGCTAGCTTCGGTCATAAAATTTGATTGGTCATTGTACACTGCTTTGTAATAAAAACTTTAAACAATGCGCGTAAGATTGAATTTGCAAAAGATATGTTTAAAGCATAACTAAAACTACCCACTTTGATATTTTTAAACATCAATGACAAAGTAGGATAGTTTCGTATGCCGCTTTTGTTTGAGACTGTGCATCTAGGGTTTTTATATATCAATGATCAAAACTCAATTTTTTTTTTTTTTTTTTTTTTATTTATTATGGACAAGGCATTACAGTATACATATTATAATATTTATTACAATCACTCGCTTAAACCGTGTAGGTTTTTATGCGAGAGGGATTCGCTCACTCAACAAACACTATTTACATTACAACACATTACATTACAATCTATTCCAGGATGTGCTTGTAGTCTACCTGTGTCAAGAAATATTGTTTAATATTTTTTTTCAGGTTAGTTTGGCCTGCGATGCATGCACACACAATCTCATCCGGCATTTCATTTAGAATCTTGGGCAGGATATATTTGCACATTCTAGTGCCATATATGTTGTTATAATGAGGCATTCTATAGCGCTTTTGGTTTGACAGCTTTCTCAGATTACTTTTTCGCTGGTATTTAGTTAATTGCGCAATGTGCAAATACTCCGCAACCACAACGGCCATTCTTGTTTTGTTTTGTATCGGCAGTACCTTACAGTAATTAAATAGTTTGTTATAGTACCCATTACAACTGGCTCTTACATGTTTAGGTACAATAGTTTTTAATAATCTGATTTGCAAATTATATATTTTATTCAAGTAAGTGCTGTAGGTGCGACCATAGGTACATAGACCATATCCTATGACAGAATCCGCCATTGCCAGATATAGTAGGCGGAGTGCTTTAAACGTCATCTTATATTTTAGTGTATATAATTTACTGAGTATAGCCCGTAATTTGTTACAAACATGATCAATGTGTGGTTTCCAGTTAAAACGGTTGTCTATTATGAGACCTAGGTACATGTGCTCCGTTACTATCTCTAGTTTATTACAGCTATCATTAGGCATGCAGATGAGATTGCCGTGCAGACATCGGTGGTCATGAGCTATTATGCTAGGTGTGTAGTCCGACCTATTATGTGATGATTCTATACACATTAGTTTAGTTTTTTGGGAGTTAATTAGTAGTCCGACATCATGTGACCACTTGCACATTTTATTGAAATTTTCCTGCAGTTTTCTTTCAGCAGTTTTTAAGTCTTTGTCTGCCACTATTAGACAAGTATCGTCAGCAAACTGGTACACAGAGCCATGTTCAAATATATTACACATTTGGTTGACATATATAATGTATTCATATGGGCCTATTATGGAGCCTTGAGCGGTGCCTTGGACTGTGTTTATGCTAGCACTGTACATATTTCCTACTTTTACTTTGGTTTTTCTATTTGTGTGGTAATTTTTTAGGAGTTGTAGAAGCGGGCCTTGAATACCAGTCTGCTCAAGACGTTCATATAACACTTCATATTGTAGCATATCAAATGCTTTGCTGAAATCAACGAAAATAACGAGCACGTGACGTTTTTCATTCAGGTGCTCGTTAATCTCGCCGCTAAATTGACACAATAGTTGAGAGGTACTCTTCCCTTTTTGAAAGCCGTATTGTTTGTTATTTATTATTTTATTAGAGTGTAGAAATAGACTTAACTTGTCACCTATGTACCTCTCAATTATCTTATCAACGCAGGATAATATGGTGATGGGACGATAATTGTTACAGTCTCCATGACTGCCTTTTTTGTAAATCGGTCTGACCACGCCCACCTTCAAGTCCTCCGGGTAAGTAGATGTGACAATGCAGCTGTTAATCAAATGAGTAATTGTGGGTGTAATTTCTTTGTTAATATATTTTATATCTTTGGCTCTTATTAAGTCTATGCCCGGGCTTTTATTGGTGTTTAATTTATTTATAATTTTGTATGTATCGTTGTTATTTATCTTCGCCATCCGCATTGTCACATCTGTCCCGCCACTGGCACTAGATGCGAGCTCAGTTAACATTTTTTTATTACAGTTTTTGACATTTATGTTATCGTTACTTTTGAACTGGTCTGCGAACAAATCTGCCGCCTTCTGGTCTGATACAGAAAAATACCTTCTAATCGTTTCATCCACTGAGCTCACAACAACGCCACACAACTCATTAATAAACTGCCATAACTTTTTTGAATCATTAAAATTTTTAGCAATTTCCTCTTTGTAAAATTTATTTTTTGTATAATTGATGTACTTATTGGTCTTATTTCTATATTTGTTATAAATTATTCTGTTTTCTATAGTTGGCATTTTTTTAAATATTTTATTTAGCTTATTTCGTTGTTTACACATATTTATTACCCTTTCATTTATCCATTTACATGAATTCGGTCTATATTTATTCAGTACTTTTTCTCGTTTACATTTATTATATATGTCTGAAAAGGTACTACATATATTTTTATAGATGTCGTCAGGCGAATCATAACACAGAGGTGTACTCCAGTCCGCACGATGCAACTCGGCGCGCAGCTGATCGTTATCGAATGCATAGATAACCGGTTTCTTAGATACACTTGCAGCTGAATGGTTATACACTATTGTACATGCCGTTATATAGTGATCTGCCGGCGACTCACTCACAACCGCAGAATAGATCGTGCTCGCCGCCACAGACGTGCTTCGCATGAAGACATGGTCTATACATGATTTTGTAATTATGTTACCCTTTTTTTCCACTCTTGTGTACTGATTAATACAGCTGGTTAGGCCCATTTCGCACAGTGTGTTAACATACTCAGTTTTACTAGTACTTTCCTTTAATATATCGATATTCATATCACCTATAAGCAAGAGGTTACCTCTGTCTGCTCTGTTTTTAATAATATAGCTAATCTCTTTAGTGAAGTTTGTTACTGACAGGTCTGGAGGCCTGTATAGGCTTATTATACTGATTTTTTCCCTGTCTTTTTCTACTTGACCCATGATAATTTCACTATATAAAGAGTGGGTGGGTAATCTTATAAATTTTATATTTTTGTGGCTATAGAGGATAATACCGCCTCCTCTCCTGTAGGTTCTTAGGCTCGTAAACATATTATAATTAGGTATCTCAAACAAGGATGAGCAAGCTTCCTTTATATTTACTTCTGTAAGTACGATGATATCGATTGGCCGTTTACTCGAAGCTATTAAAAACTCAATTTGGGCAAAATTTCATGCAAGTGACCGTATATTTACGTGCAAGGTTGTTAATATTTGTTTACGATCCGGTAATGATGTTATGTAGTCTTCCCAGTTACTGAAATTCCTTTCTTTAATATTTTTTGTTGTAGTATCCATTAAGAGATACAGAGTAGGTAGGCTTAACATTAACACATATTAGAAATAAAAGCAAGAGATACAGACTCACGGTTTGTTGTCTTTTAGCTCCTTGGCCCATTTACTGATGTCCTCCTCTGTCCGGATAATATGTATTTTTTCCGTTTCATTTATCCGCATTAGGACACTTCCTCGTTTGCACCACACAAACCTCACCAATCCTGTATCTTTAAGTTCCATCTTTGCGCGCCATAGGAGATGAGCAGTATATGGCGATAACGCCTCCCTCAAATATATTCTAGAGGTACCCTCTTTTCCTATATCTCTCTCTGTGATGGTCTTCGATTTGGCTGCTTCCAACCACAAGTCTCGTTGGTCCTCTTTCAGTACGACGACAAGGGTACCCGCATTCCTCCTCTGGCTTTCGGTAGATTTGCTTTGCTTCCTATATACTTTGTTTACACTATCTATGGTTGTTTCAATTTTGTTACAGATTTTTTTTGTGATTTCTAATAAATTTTCATTTTCCTCTTTTCTTATTCCACATATTTCCAACTGGTTGTTCATATTTTTCTCATCATCAGCCTATCGCAGTCCACTGCTGGACATAGGCCTCTCCAATTGCACGCCACTCAGTTCGATCCTCGGCGACTCGCATCCAGCTCCTGCCAGCCGTCTTGCGCAAATCATCACTCCACCTGGCCTGTGGACGTCCTACACTACGTTTGCCGAGACGCGGTCTCCACTCAAGAACACGTTTACCCCAACGGTTGTCGGTCCTGCGGCTAATATGGCCAGCCCATTGCCACTTCAGCTTGCTAATCCTGTGGGCTATGTCGATCACTTTAGTTCTCTGCCGGATTACCTCGTTTTGAACACGATCCCTGAGAGAAACTCCGAGCATAGCCCTCTCCATAGCACGCTGCGTGACTTTGAATTTGTGGACCAGCCGTGCCGTGAGTGTCCACGTTTCGGCTCCGTATGTCATGACGGGTAGGACGCACTGGTTGAAGACTTTCGTCTTTAGGCACTGTGGGATCGATGATGAGAAGACCCGACGAAGCTTCCCAAACGCCGCCCAACCCAGCTGAATTCTCCTGTTCACCTCGTCCTCGAAGTTGTTTCTACCCAACTGCAAAGTCTGCCCGAGGTACACATATTTTTGAACAACTTCGAGAACGGTACCGTGTAGCGCAACCGGTTCCGGTAGTACATGTTCGTTGAACATGACCTTGGTTTTGTCCAAGTTCATCCGTAGGCCGATGCGTACAGAAGAGTCAGCCAGATCATTCAGCATCTGTTGTAGGTCCTGCAGCGTCTCCGCCATGATGACGATGTCGTCTGCAAATCGCAAGTGTGAGATGTGTTCACCATTGATGTTTATGCCACGTCCTTTCCAGTGCAGCGTCTTGAACAAGTCCTCCATTGCATTTGTGAACAATTTCGGGGAAATAACATCCCCTTGTCTCACTCCTCGATGCAATGGTATGGGCCTTGTATGCTGATTCTGTACTTGGACGGACATGGTGGCGGCCTCGTAGAGACATCTCAACACTTGGATGTATCGCCAGTCTACTTGGCAGCGCTGCAGGGACTCCAGAACAGACCAGATCTCGATCGAGTCAAAGGCCTTCTCATAGTCCACAAATGCTAGACACAGGGGCTGATTATATTCTTCGGTCTTTTGAATAATCTGCCGCACTGTGTGGATGTGGTCGATGGTGCCATATCCGCTCCGAAACCCAGCCTGCTCCGGTGGTTGGAATTCGTCGAGTCTTCGCGCAAGACGGTTCGTGATAACTCTTGAAAACAGCTTATAGACGTGGCTTAAGAGGGAAATGGGTCGATAGTTCTTCAACCTGGTCTTGTCACCCTTTTTGAAAAACAAAATGACCACACTTCTACTCCACGCCTCTGGAGTTCTCCCTTCGAACAGGACAGCGTTGAAAAGCTTTTGGAGCTCCCTCAGTACGGGCTTACCTCCAGCTTTCAACAACTCTGTTGTAATGCCATCCTCTCCCGGGGCTTTTCCACTTTTCAGCTGTCCAAGAGCCATCTCGATTTCGTCAATGCTGACTTCTGGCAGATCTTCGGTGTAGTGGCGTGTTAATTTGGCTCTAGGATCCTCGGGATTTCCATTTTCGGGATCAGGTCGAGATGCGTGCGAAGCGTACAAACCGCTATAGAAGCCTTCCACTTCCGAGAGGATGGCCGGCTTAGAAGTAACGACTACTCCACTTGCTGTGGTCAACTTCGTCAGGTGGCTTCTTCCGAGAGATTGCGCGAACACTTTTGACCCCCGATTCAGCTCGATCGCTCTTTCAATAAAAAGAGTATTGGAGCATCGGAGGTCATGTCTTACACGCTTGCTGATCTCTCGGTTCAGAGTCCGTTTTCCTAACGAAGTGACAGGTGGGTTCTCACGTCGTTCCTTCATTAACCTAAGAGTCCCCTCTGAAAGCTTGGACTTCCCGCTCTTACGCTGCATTTTACAAAATCTCGAACCTTCTTCCCTGATGATCCGAACCACATTATGGAGTTTCTGGTCAACGTCTCTTGTGGTTTCCATGGCAGCAAATCGGTTTTCCAGATTTGACTGGAATTTTTCAGAACCCATCGTGGCTTGGAGCAGAGTTGGTCGGAGCCTAGATCTCATCAAGCGGACACGTTCAGCCTTGAAGTCGATATTCAGAGATCCTCGGACAAGTCGGTGATCACTGCCGGTATTAAACCTGTTGAGCACTGAGACGTCTCTGAATATATGCTTTTTGTCCGTCATGATGAAATCAATCTCATTTTTGGTCATAGCGTCGGGGCTCCGCCACGTCCACTTCCTTTGGGGCCGTTTTTGAAAGAAAGAGTTCATCAAGAACAACCCCTCTCGTTCGAGGAAGTTGACGAGCATTTGCCCCCTATGATTCCTGCTTCCAAACCCATGGGATCCTATTACCGATTCGCTGCAATTTTGTACTCCCACTTTGGCGTTAAAGTCACCCATAACAACGTTGTAGTGGGTTTTTGTCGTGAAGTGGAGGGCCCTCGATATATCATCGAACATATCTTCCACTTCATCGTCCGAGTGGGTCGAGGTCGGTGCGTACACTTGCACTACCTTCAAGTAATATCTCTCGGTGAGCTTGATTATGAGGTACGCAACCCTGTTCGACACACTAGACATTTCTACAACGTTGTTAGAAAGGGACTTGTTAACCAGAAACCCAACGCCACCTTGGGATTGTTGGTCTCCCTCACGGAAGTACATAAGATGGCCTGAGTCGAGGGTTATGGTGTCCTCCCCCTCTCTTCGGACTTCGCATAACCCCAAGATATGCCATCTAATCTTCCCAAGTTCCACCTCGAGTTGTGCTAGATGCGAGTCTAGCCGTAATGTGCGGCCATTAAATGTTGCCAGGGTCAGTCTTTTGTGGTGGCCTTCCGTAACCCGGAGATTCTTAGCACCCCCTGTCCCGCCGTAACCGTGGTCGCCACCATGACCAGGAATAGCGGAACTACCGGGAACTGGGGGCCGTGGCTTTTGGTGCTTACGCATGGAGGTTAATGCCCTTAATCACCACGCTGGGCAGGCGGGTTGGTGATCGCAGGGCATAGCTTGTTGTACCAATGACGCTGCTGCCCGTCACCGGCCTGTTTGATTTAGCTACGCCTGTTAGGATGGGTATACCGCCATCGGTCGGTCGCCAGAGCCTCGTTCGTCAATCAGCAGGATGTACCACGAGCAGGTGAGGTTGGCTTGAAGCGATAGGTTGTGTTTCGCCCCCTCACATCCCTTTCGCCCCCTCACATCACACATCATATTTTTCTGTTCTAATGTATTTATTTTTTGCTCCAAATATTCAGTTTTGTTTTTAATGTGGGTATATTTATTACTTAAATCTTTGTATTGTCTGTCCATATTTTGTATTTTTTCTTCGTAGCTATTAATTACATCTTGAAAATCGTCGAATTTATCAGAGAAGAATTGCAAGCTTCTTTTCATTTCCTCCTGTATAGTCCTCGCTATTAGGCAACGGATTTCTTTCATCATGTTGCCCTGGCTTGCTGGATAAGCCATTTCAGAGTCAGTATTTTCTTCCTCCTCATCTGGTAGGATAGCTGAAATACGTTTCTGTTTGGACTGGCTGGAGCAGGGCTTACATTTCCAATCCACACACTCGACAGCAGTGAGGGTTCCTAGCTGCTCGGTGGTTAGTGACGCGCAGCTTGCGTGCCACCACTTGTTGCACTTTCCACACTGTAATCCCGCGGCTTTCTTGGTAATTAGCTTATTACACTTAGCACACTTGGCCATTGCTATAAAGCGAAAACAATAAGAAAGAAAAACTTTTTATTTTGAGATTTTTATTCGCGGGTATTTGCTCGGGCCGTCAAGGCCGCTCTGTACACACACGACTATCCCGCGCCAGCGACGAACGCGAATGATTTATAGATTGTATAAACATAACCTTATACCTCCCTTTTATTTTTTTTGAAAACTTACCTTGGTGTGTTCTTTAGGTAATTAAATTTTTTACTCCATGTATCAATGTGGTAAGCTGATGAAACGTAGATATTTTAAAAAACATCTGCCGAACAATTACCATAGTATTTTTTTTGATATCCGTTAGAGAAAAAAACATTTCTAATTTTGTTTTTTTATTTCTTTACTTTCACTTGTCTACTACGGTCTATTCAATTAACTTATGCACTATTTTAATGATCGACGTTCTAAAGCATCTAATTACACATGTAAAAATGAAATTATAATAATAATAAGTAGGGTGTTTCATAGTGAAATAAGTCAGAAATGATGGGTACTCTGCGCCCTTAACGGATCTAGCACGACTTTTCCTGTAACCCTGTATATATGTGATACTGATGAAACAATTGTTTTCTTTGAAGTGTTCCCTGAATACCCCATAAACATATGCACATACACACTCTTAACTACTATTTCTTTGTTTGTTTTTTTATATACTATCATTTTTGTTTAAAATCTATTTAAAGGCGCCCTGGGCTCATTATTCTACCGCTGAGTGGCCGGTGAGTGACCTCCCTAACAGGTTGAGAGGTTACAGGTGAATAGAAGAATTCATTTGGGTTGGGCAGCGTTTGGAAAGCTACGTCGAGTCTTTTCGTCGTCGATCCCACAATGCCTAAAAACGAAAGTTTTCAATCAGTGCGTCCTACCTGTCATGACATACGGAGTCGAGACCTGGACACTTACGGTACGGTTGGTCCATAAGCTTAAAGGTGCTCAACGTGCTATGGAAAGGGCTATGCTCGGCGTTTCTCTGAGAAATCGTATCAGAAATGAGGTGATCTGTCAGAGAACTAAGGTCATCGACATAGCCCACCGGATTAGCAAGCTGAAGTGGCAGTGGGCTGGACATATGGAATGCCTTTGGGGCAGAAGAGTTTTGGAGTGGAGACCACGTCTCGGTAAACGTAGTGTAGGACGCCCACAGGCGAGGTGGAGTGACGACCTGCGTAAGATGGCTGGCAGGAGCTGGATGCGAAAAGCGCAAAATCGATCACAGTGGTGTGCAATGGGAGAGGCCAATGTCCAGCAGTGGACATACGACTTGAGCGCATGACAGCTGGTAGTTACATATCTCTTCCGATACAACTCTAACCTCCTTGGCCGTTACGGAACCGTCCATAGCATTTTGTAGGCCTGACTACTTTCACTTGCAAATACTCCAATGGGGCCATCGTCTTTATATACTCGGCTCCAAAAACATCCAGGATTCCTATATAAGCGAGATGCAACCTAGCCCCTGCGCCTACGGGCCCTCTTATAAATGGTCACATAGGGCAGTCTACGTTAGCCATCTCTTGAAGCCAAGCCCTTGAAGACAAAATAAGGATTGCGAAATACGGGTTCATATGTAATATTACATGTAAAATACATATATAATTTACATCTAAACTGTACGTAACAGACACGTGCAGGCAAACATCATAACAGGCCTATACATCATATAAGTAATAAGAAATCTTCCAAGTCTATGAATAACATGTTTCAGGTTACGACATAGAACATACATATTCATGTCGTCTATATTAATACAACACTAACATCGACAAATCAGCGTCATCACTTGATGACGCTCATAAATTGATAGGTACCAACATATCTGCAACGGTAGTCGATACTTACAAATTAGTGACATTTGTCACATCACTGGATAATCGAATCGACTATGCATAGGTTATAACGAAACATATACAGAATTTGTCAGAAGTCAGGCAAGCACACTCAGTATGTGTGCAGTTCTTCCTTATTTCTCTTTTTTAGGGTTCCGAAGTATATCACTCGGAACCCTTATAGATTCGTCATGTCCGTCTGTCCATCCGTCCGTCCTCGACTTACCGTCTAAACGGTAAGTGCTAGAAAAATGAAACTGCATGAATATGTATTGTAATTAGGTCGACAAAGTGCTACAATAAAATTATGAAAAAAAAAAATATTTGGGGTACCTCCCCTACACGTAAAGTGGGGTTGTTTTTTTTTTCGCGGCTACCCTATCGTGTGGGTTGTAATTAGATAGGTCTTTTAAAAATAACAAAGGCTTTCTAGGACGATTTTTTGATTTAGGTATCCGTTTGCAAGAAATTCCACTTTAAAGGTCACTTTTTTGTAAAAACAGGGCGTCCCCCCCCTTTAAAATCTAAACAGCTGGC
The DNA here is from genome assembly GCA_932526445.1 of Phragmatobia fuliginosa. Lineage (NCBI taxonomy): Eukaryota > Metazoa > Arthropoda > Insecta > Lepidoptera > Erebidae > Phragmatobia > Phragmatobia fuliginosa. The sequence goes on along the minus strand of OW052081.1, from coordinate 11,879,610 downwards.
TCAAAAAATCTGGAAAAATTCGTGATAGTGGTCCATCTAATGAACTTTAAAGGAAAACTATAACGGATTAGATGACTGTTAGTTCAGGAGTTATAGAGGCTTAACTTTTACAATGCGCTTCCTAGGAAAACGTCATACAAAATTAACGCATTAATACGTAAACATAACAATTATCCATTGGATACGATTTCTAATCCACGTACCATTATGGGTAACTGAGGAACCCTTTCCTGTGCGTGGCCTGACACACACTTGGCCGATTTTGGTTTGTATAACATTTACTTCTTATAATCTATACTTCGGAGGAGTATGCAATTTTATGTGTCTATTTGCTAGGCCTAAGAATATCCCAGGCACCAGCTATTGTAATATAACATTATTATTGTTATTTTATTTATACTTCCTGTATTACAATTGCACGAGGCTGACTTAATGCCACATGGCATTATCTACCAGTCAACCTTGAGTTGGTTCAGTAAGGGACGAGGCAGGTGGAATAACCATGATAATAAAACTACAGCTTATTTGAAAGGTAAAAAGTAATTTTGAACTTAAAACTTCTAAATAAATCCAGCTTTTTTCATTTCTCATAACTAAACTTCCCTCTGTGGGCCTAAGTTGATAATACCAGCCTGTTCCTCTTGAATTTCTTCATCAGTTGTGCCATTAGTTACTTCGATCCTAGCACTTGTGAAAAAACCAATAGATATCTTTTCAGTTGTACGCACAGACATTGGCGCTTCCTTGAAAAATTGTACAACACCTAAAGACATCGTATGAAAGTGATAACCTTGAAATTTTTTGTCATAATTACAAAACACGTCTCCATTGTTTAATGTTGCCTCGTAGTCTACTTCAACTTCCATTGTACCTTGTGTCGCTGAAAGTACTGCCAATACCTGACCTCTTGGAGGTATAGTAGTTAATACACTCGAAGTAGTTCCAAGTGTGACTGTTCTGGATTCAGTGGTATCTTCTCCCCAACTTGAAGTGTAAGATACGGAGGTAGTACCACCCACGCTACCCGCTCCAAAACTTACTTTGTAATTGATCTCTTGTCCAATGCTCAGTTCTCCCCCGCTACTCCAAGTATGTTCTACTGTTTCCTCTACTGCTTGCGTTACCGTTGTACTATAAGTAGCCTCTATTTTATTATGGTTATTATAATACTCCGCAGAACCAACGATAACAGGCTTTGAATTAATACCAAGAACTCTGGCATCGACTGGTCGAATAGTTCTCTTAACTACATCCCAATCGTATTTCTCATAAACATCTCCCCAAGGCGTGGGGGGCTTTAAAAACACATCGTCACAACGTTTTCCAATAAATATTTCTGATATTAATTTCAAGGATTCGTCGTCAAGACCGAATGTTTTTCGTTCCTTGTCGCTAATGACAGCTGTGTCAGAACCCTTGAAACTAACGGAAGCGTCATTTACGTTTTTGGCTGGTCTTATTTGAATCGAGATGCTACTGTATGCAGAAGCTGGCAGAAGTAATAAGAATAGACATGTTGCCACCATTATATCTGAAATTCAAAAATAAATTGCTTTCATAAAAACTCCCCGAATTCAAAAGATGAATTGATAATTCTAGATACAAATATGGTTCAAGTATAATATTTTAAATTAATTTTTAACCGACTTCAAAAAAAAGGAGGAGGTTCTCAATTCGTCGGAAGCTCTTTTTTTTATGTATGTTCAGCGATAATTTCGTCGTTTATGAACCGATTTCAAAAAATATTTTTGCATTGGAATGAAATCGAGGGAACTCCTCAAATATCATAGGCACAATGTCGCGATTTGGGTACTCGGAATAGTTTTTCATTGAAGTCGGTTCCTTTTTGTTAAAATTATCAACTGAAAGCTCTCTCGTGTGTGTATGTGATTATTGAAATTGCTTATGTTGACGATAGATCATTAAACGCTCCTTATCACGAAGAATACAAAACGATTACTGTTTTTTAGGGTTCCGAAGTTTATGACTCGAAATTTTTTATTTAGGTATCCGTTTGCGAGAAATTCCACTTTAAAGAGCACTTTTTTAAATAGGGCGTCCTCCCCCTCTAAAAGTTAGATGGCATGCTTGAAAAAATCTGGAAAAATTCGTGATTGAAAGAAAACTATAACGGATTAGATGGCTTTGTTAGTTCAGGAGTTATAGAGGCTTACGTTGTAAAATACGCTTTCTTGGAAAACGTCATACAAAATTAACGCATTATTGATTAAACATAACAATTATGTTTACTTATTATTGCGCACCATTATGGATGACTGAGATACCTTTTCCTGTGCGTGGCCTGACAAGTACTTGGCCGATTTTATTAATATTTAGGCCTGCGAAAGTGACTCTACTCTGTTTGATGGAAAGCACGATCAGAATCCAGGAGTAGGGACCATCCTCATTGTGAGTACAGACAATGTAGAATAATAAAAACTATAACGGCCTAGTGGTGTAGTCTCACACTCACCAATAAAATACGATAGCACGAATGCTGTCATTTCTATGTTGTAAAAACTGCTAATCTTAGGATAGCAGGGGGTTCTATCTAACAGAAGTGACGAGACTGCAAGTTAGGCCTTGTAGATTAAGTGGTCGCCAGGCCGCTTTCTATGTAGCCAAGTGTCAACGGTTCAAATCCCACGTGGGAAAACACTTTGTGTAATTCACAAATTATTGTTCTGGGTATGGTTGTGCTTTGTGTCCGTGTTGTGTAAATTTGTATATTCACCGCGACGCAGGATTTATATTCCTCATGAGGGAGTTGTCTTGAGTAGTACAAGTAGTAGTAGTAGAAAAAAAGTACATCATGTTCAAATCGACTTCTAAATCGTAGCCGAACCTAGCTGCATATTATTATGCCTAACTACTTTTAATTACATTTTATTAGGTGTCATTAAATTACTGTTTAACTTTATTACTTAAGAATAAAAATGTTGTAATCGTTCTTATCTAGCGAACGAGTCCTAGTTTAAAGAATTGTAATTGCCTAATGGTAAGTAAATTTAATAACATTTGGTACTGAAAATGATTGAATTTTTTTTAGTGTGAAAGCCCACTCGGCTTTCACCCTACCGGAGCTTACGGCGGGTGGCGTGTCGGAATCGAGCCGACTAATGCCACACGTTGTGCCACTCAGCGCCTAAAATAGGAGGAATCCAGGAACACCTTTATTACGACATCTGGAACCATCCCAGCGCCTGCCCGCACTGACGCGGGTGCCATCTAGGCTAAAACTCAGACGACGCCTCCTCGCGGCTGGCCCCTGAAGCGGACGGAGGGGAAAACCCGTTCCGTCCATCCGCGGCCACACTCAGGACGGCATGAGGCGTTGATGCGCGCGCCTCCGCCGCCCGGTTTCTCTTCGGCGGATCGGGTCCGAGTAGAGGTGAAAATGATGGAACCAGATAAAATCAATGTTAAGCTAAAGTTAACGTTCAGAAGGTACCAACATAACGACAAAATTACTTTCGTTGGTAAGTACGAGACCGGACGATGCAAAAGGACCTTCATAGGCTGCCATAATTAGAGTCACCACACTGCATTATTGCATTGACTGTGTTCAATATGAATATGGTGCCCAATACTCTTTAAGGCTGCTTATGCCTTTTATTAGGTAGAGTCATTGCGTCAGGCCCATACATAACATTAATATCTTATATCATTATTGCTTTATTTCAAAATCTAAAATATTACTAAACTAGCCGACCCACGCTGTCCCGTCTACGTTTTCTGGCGTGATGTTATACCGCGGATTTAATTCTGCTTACCATAAAATAGGTTTCTGTGAGCTTACCTTCACAGGTACCATAGGACAACATACATAGACGCGGACTTTTTTTAGAACTTTTAAAAGGGACAATTATTTCACGCATAGTTTTTGTTTAGGCTGCGCAAGCAATGAAAGTTTTCAAACGGAATAATTCTTTTCAGGGTTCCGAAGTTTATGACTTCGAACCCTTATAGATTCGTCATGTCCGTCTGTCCGTCCGTCCGTCCGTCCGTCCTCGACTTACCGTCCAAACGGTAAGTGCTAGAGAGATGAAACTTTGCATGAATATGTATTGTAATTACGTCGACAAAGTGCTACAATAAAATTATGAAAAATATTTTTATTTGAGGTACCTCCCCTACACGTAAAGTTGGGATGTTTTTTTTTTTCGCGGCTACCCCATCATGAGGGGTATCATGAGATAGGTCTTAAAAAAACAATATGAGGTTACAAAAAGGATAATTTTTTGATTTAGGTATCCGTTTGCGAGAAATTCCACTTTAAAGGCCACTTTTTTGTAAAAACAGGGTGTCCCCCCCCCTCTAAAAGCTAAACGGCTAAAAATCTGAAAAAATTCGTGATAGTGGTCCATATAATTTATTTATTAAAATGGTCACGCTGGAGAAAAGGAGGTGGATGAGCGATTTGTAAAAAAAAAAAAAAATGAAAAATTTAAACTTTAAGACGCCAACGCGATCTGTGCGCACACCTGAGGTGTTTGTTGTACCAGCTAGCAACAACAATGTTTCACGTAACAATCCAGTTTCGCGAATGTGTAGTCGTTATAACGATATATGTTCACAGTTAGATGTTTTTAATGATAGTATGAATGTATTTAAGTGCTTTTTGTATAAAACTGAAATTTATAATTAATTTAGATCTAATAATGTTAAATTGCTGTATCTCGGTACAGTATCCACTTACTGTAATTTTGAATTTTTGTTCTCTTATTTTTCTATATTTGTTAACACCTAAACGAAGCTTAATTACTACGATTGGGAATGATGTGTATAGTTTTAATTGGACTTCAGATTTGATATTGTATGTTGCTACTTTTTATTGTGCAAGGAATGATCTCGTTGTCTGTAACTACACCTATTTGTGAAAAAAAAAAAAAAAATAATAATGAACTTTAAATGAAAACTATAACGGGTTAGATGACTTTTTAGTTCAGGAGTTATAGCTTAACTTGTACAATGCGCTCACTTGGAAAACGTCATACAAAATTAACGCATTAAGACGTAAACATAACAATTATCCGTTGGATACGATTTCTAATCCACGTACCATTATGGGTGACTGAGGAACCTTTTCCTGTGCGTGGCCTGACACGCACTTGGCCGATTTTTTGCAACATTTTTCATTGATACTTAGCTCCTTTCGGCCCTAGCGTGGTAATAGCATAACCTATTGCCTTCCTCAAAAACTGGAGTATCTAACAATTGCTTTTTTTTTTCTTTCTTAAATAAACAACTCCCGCATTAGGAACATTCCATTCTGCATCGCGGGGGACTTTACAAACATACATGAAATAGACACAGAGAACACAGAACACTGAAAGATTTTTTTAAATCGGACTGTTACTTCCTGAGATTATTACGTTAAAACAAACAAATTTCATCTTTGAAATACACCATTTTAAATTTGCTTAATAATATAATACAAAATAACTTGTACATACATACCAGCGATCACTACCGATTTGATAAAAGCCTTAAATATAACTAGTTTTGTAATTTAATTTACAGCACTTATAAACTGTAGTATGTATTTATAGAAGTACAAAGTTGTCAATTTAAAACCTATAATTAAATGATAATATATATGGGTTCAGATAAAATTCAATTTAATGAAACCGATAACCTACACATATCATATAAAAATTGGGCAAGTGAGTGTCAGGCCACGCATAGAATAGGGTTCCGTAGTCATTTACAATGGAAAGTGGTTTTAAAATCGTGGCTAAAAGATAATTGTTGTTTAGTTATTATTTCGTTATTTTTGTACGAAGTTTTTCAAGTAAGCGTATTTCACGAGTTGTTCACAACAACTTCACAAAACTCTTGATCTGAAATTACAAACAGACACCTTAATTTTATTTATTTGTGTTAGATAATCGAAGTGAGAATGTTTATATCGCGATACAGGACTAGTAGATTATTCCCGAGACAGTTTCTCCGTAGTACGGTGTGTCTTCGGTAGATGGCGCTACTCTATGATTTACAAACAGCGCTATATGTGGAATAGATAATATTGTTGCATTGGTAGAATACTTGTAATCCTTATGGACTAATGGACTACTAGAATCATACTGCAATACTTTTCATGAGTTTTTCATTTTAAATCAAGGTTTTACAATCGAATTAATGTCTGGCAAATTAATGTTAGGTTCTTTTATCTTTAAATAACATAATATTAAAATTACAGACATGGTTACAGACAATGATTCATTGTGAATTTTTCATCGCAAAAGAGTAGTATTTTAAGAGTTATGTATCCCGAATAATTTATATTTGTTTTTTCTTTTCTGACGAATACAACTCTATACGCTGTGTCGCTTCATCACAATTCACATTGTTCAACGTACTGGGCGCAAAAATCATTATAGTTTCCTTAAAAATATTTTTTTTTACAACATATTAATGACATTTGGAATAAATTACGGGAATATTTTAGGATTTTTCACAGAAGAAAAATCACACAAAACACTGTTCCATGCAATTTCAATTCCTGAACTGCGAGCCTTTAACTCCATCTAAACTAAAATGTTCATTAATTTCAAAGTATCAAGAGTTCCAAGGATTTTCAACTATTCTGATCAAGATAATATATCGATTTTGCGCATTCCTTACGATACTTGTGCATATGGCAACAATTCTTCCGTAGTAGTAGAAGGTACTTCTAATTGACATAGAACCTTCATATTTTGATATTTTTGAGTGAAACTTTTTTCAAATCGTACCTGTGAGCTTCTTCTTTTAAAATGTGCAGCATTCGATTGTAACCCCTAGCCCCGGTAAAGGGGGGTTTAGTCGGCCCTAGCCCTACCAGGGGGAATCACCTCACCGGCGCGCAGTCAGTAGAACTATGAGAAATCCCAGGGCGCCTTTCACTAGTAGAATTTAGATATGAAAAAGAAACAAGCTAAGAGAATACCAGACAAAGGTCTATGTGTGCATATGTCGATGTGGGCGGTCGGGGAATTCCTCAAGGAAAACACTGTTTCGGTCTCACATATACGTCTATTCTATTTAAAATTTACAATATTGTTAATTCTAACTTATTACATCATTATTAGTCATATTAGATTACTTATATTTATTACATTTGCAAAAACAAAAAAAGAGGGTCAACACATAAAAAAGTTCCTGACTGAAGCTTCCCTGGTTCGACGAATACTCGACCGGGATGTGCGGGCGTCAAAGGGGAGCTCACGGCCACCCTGACGCATCTCTCGGGGATCCCTCATCTCGTGCGATTTAAAGTACACGCACCGGCGAACAAAAGAGAAGGGTATATGTATAATTATTATAAATTAATTGAACTCAATGCGTGACCCAGCAACTGCTCATGAAATGATCGGCGCTGTGTGGCTACCACCTATGGCACTCGCCGGTATCTGGCAGTGGAGTCTCAAATGAGAAGAGGGGCTTTTCTTGCAATCTCCAGGTATTCCTGGCGAGGATTATAGAAAACTATACCAAGCGAAGCGACCCTGTGAAAAAGATTATATTCTAAGATACACGTCCAGAACACACGATAAGGCCGAGATACAGTTTACAGATATAATATATTAACTCACCACAAGTTGCGGGCACTATATAAAAATCAATCTTCACAAGTAACTAACAACAGCAAAACTTAGTTCAAGATATATCACAATAAGAGAAATGAAATTTCTATGAGTGAGACCGGCTTTATATATCCTATTTCAAGGTCTATAGGACATAACGAACCTACCCCCTTACAAAACAAGATAAACATCACGCCATTTTCAGAGACAACTAGAATAAAAAAACTATTTAATACCTAGTCTATGATTAAAATCGATTTGAACCCGACATGAGCGCCACCCTGTGCCTAGTTGGAGAAAACAGGACGCCTTGCGGAAGTTAATAGGCGATGGAGTAGTCATTGTTGCCCAAAGATGGCGCTAATAGCAAGATCGCATCTGTGGGATTCAATTAATTTTGTTTTATTCGAACAAAGCAAAAAAAAGGTGTTACAGTACCCCCTCCCCCGTGAAATTTCCTGAGCAGGGGGCGAAGGAAATTAAAATACCAAAACAACAAAGTAAACTACTAAGAGAGTGTTGATCGCATTGACTGCGAACAACATACTATACATACTGGATAAATCTAAAATTTGCTAAACAAATAAGCTAAGTTAACTAACATACCAAGTCGCTGCAAGCTATACACGTATGTGGATAACGTGTAGAAAGGTATGAGCTAATAAGGAAACGCACGAAGTGCAATGTCACACTTCATGGTCAGATATATGATTTAAATCCATAACTGATACAACGTGGAGCAGGAACAGAGAGTGGCTGCTCTTCACTATACTTCACAATGTCCTCGATAAGTGATTTTACTAAAAGCTAAAATAAAAGGACGCTAAATAATTTTTAAAGCTATTAAAAATAACTCAATACAAATGAATTCAAGATTAAAACGTTCAAGAAAGGCCTGACCAACATGTAGACAGGAAACAGTATTGAATCTAATGTCATCCAATAGCAAGCGAGATATCTTGGGCAATGAGTGTGTCATGTCTTTGGCGAATTTGTTGCAGTCACGACCCGCTGCAACGAGGACACAGCAGACGGGTAGACTTGTGCCTAAGGCCAGTCGTACCCCGCTATAGATAGGAAAAAAGTGCAACATGCAGAAGAAGGATGTGTGTAAGCCTAGTACGGGCATTACCCCACATAAAAGAAGACTGCAACTTGCAGACTAAAGTTGTGTGCAGGACTAGCATGGTCCTGCCACATCAACCAACAAAGCTCCCAACCAACATCATCAATCAGCTGTGTCAGGTGTACAAGGGACCCGACACAGCAGCGTGAAGGCTTGTTTTAATTCGTCAAAGACACACACAGTCACCAACCACAAAATACCCGCCCACTACAGAAGACAAAAAAATTCAACTGTTAATAAGTAGTCTAGAGACACTAAGCTACTATACGAAGTTGTCAATATAAATAAAATTATCATTAAGTTGAACAAAGTATTGAGTAATAACGTAGAGTTAATACACAGAGAAAAAAAAAAAAAAAAAATTATTACAGTAGCGGTTTCGATGGGTCGAGTCTAAGGGACCCCCTATTGCTCAGGTGAGGTGTAGTGTGCACCGACACCATGGGCTGGTATTGCTCTCCGAATCATCATAATTATAGTAAGTGACCGCTGACAGCAGACACAGACAGAGTTAAACCAAGAGGTCACGGACACCTACTAGTTCAGGGTAGACAAAACCACTACTTAGTAATGTAACCAGACGACACCTAAGCTCACAGAGTTAACCTACGGTGACTAGACACAATATAAAAATCAACAAAGATTTCCAAAGATTAAAAAAATAAAAAAAGGTCACCTCAATAGAGAACTACATTTAGTTCATAAAACCTTAGGTTCACAGACGGACATCTCCGATGCAGATAGAAGCAGGGACAGAGGCGTTGGCTTTAGTGCTGCCACGCAGGAGAAGACCCAAGGCAGAGCGCAGCTCAACCTTCGAGACAGTCACTGCGCCAACAGGATTCTCTGAAAACCCCATAGTAGACAAAGCTTTAATAACTTAAGCAAAAAAATCTATGAGTCATGAAGCTAACTAAAAAAATCTAAATTCAAAGTTCCAAGTCAGAGTGCGAAATTAAAAGTTAAACAGTAGACTATTTGTTTTTAACTCATACAAGTAAATCTATATGCCAAGATGCTAGCTATGTGCCATGATATTATTCAAAGAATCTAAATTTAAAAGTTCACAGTCAAAGTTCAAAATTAAAAGTTGCATAGTAGACAATTCATTAACAAGTCCATCCTTTCTAAGGTAATTAATGCATTTGATTGAATGGGCCATTATGTTTTACAAAAAAATTCAAAGTTCAAAGATAAAGTTCAAAGTTAAGGTTCATCGTTAAGATTCAAAGTTAAGATTTAGAGTCTAAGGTTATGTAGTATTATAAACACAACCAAAGCCTACAAAAGAATAGCTTGGTTGGTTTCAACTATATACACTAATTCATACACAGATATTATAGTTTTAACAAATAACCAATATGTTGAAAGTTAAAATATTGAAATAAAAGTTTAAACTTATTTACAAGACTCAATACATAACACTCAAAATTGTTATAACTCAACATACATTCACTTATAACTGTAAGACAGTTATACTACAAGATTTTAAACAAACTAATGCTAAATTGGTTTCAAATTCACAACGTTAAAAAATTAAAAGATTAGAAATCATCGAATGTACCTGTTACAGAGTAAGTTTCTAGAGATTTTCTGTATATATAATAACCTATAAGGAGGTTATGTTCTGAAATGAATTTTATCAGATTTAAGGCACACAATACACTCAATATAGTCACGCACTATTATTTGTAACAGTTTCACTGTTAACTACACAAAACAAAGGTTACTAGTTTTTAAAATAACCAAGTATATTTAAATGGTTTAACAAAATTTTTAAAGAAAACAATAACCTTAATAAAAGTTAGGTATTGTGATAATAAGATGAGAACTTGATATGCAGTTCAAGCTCACAGCTTACTCACCCACTTTGTAAGTAGGTAGTCCAACAAAGTGTTGAAAAAAAGTTACCCTCAATAAGTGACTTTTTACAACAAAGGCTAAAAATAACGCTAAAAATACATAAATGTGAAACCGAATCAAAATAAAAAGGTAGGGGACAAAACACAGAATCATATAAACATATAAACACAAGAATTCCGAATAGGAAAAGGCCAAAACTTACCAAATATCAGCAGTATTACAATTTAGATATTAATTTGGAATTTTGTACTTTTGCATGCCGCAGAGATGGTGGTATACTGGGCTGAAAAATGCAAAAAAGAGATTATTACATGCGTACTGCTATCGCATAACCAATTAGCGTCCCGGGAAGTCTCGGACGGATGTTTCCCTGAAGAACAACCAAAACACCCAGACACAGCACACACACAAAGAAAAAAAGGTTCGGTTTCTAAGCCAAACGTTGGCGCGCCAATTTGTAACCCCTAGCCCCGGTAAAGGGGGGTTTAGTCGGCCCTAGCCCTACCAGGGGGAATCACCTCACCGGCGCGCAGTCAGTAGAACTATGAGAAATCCCAGGGCGCCTTTCACTAGTAGAATTTAGATATGAAAAAGAAACAAGCTAAGAGAATACCAGACAAAGGTCTATGTGTGCATATGTCGATGTGGGCGGTCGGGGAATTCCTCAAGGAAAACACTGTTTCGGTCTCACATATACGTCTATTCTATTTAAAATTTACAATATTGTTAATTCTAACTTATTACATCATTATTAGTCATATTAGATTACTTATATTTATTACATTTGCAAAAACAAAAAAAGAGGGTCAACACATAAAAAAGTTCCTGACTGAAGCTTCCCTGGTTCGACGAATACTCGACCGGGATGTGCGGGCGTCAAAGGGGAGCTCACGGCCACCCTGACGCATCTCTCGGGGATCCCTCATCTCGTGCGATTTAAAGTACACGCACCGGCGAACAAAAGAGAAGGGTATATGTATAATTATAAATTAATTGAACTCAATGCGTGACCCAGCAACTGCTCATGAAATGATCGGCGCTGTGTGGCTACCACCTATGGCACTCGCCGGTATCTGGCAGTGGAGTCTCAAATGAGAAGAGGGGCTTTTCTTGCAATCTCCAGGTATTCCTGGCGAGGATTATAGAAAACTATACCAAGCGAAGCGACCCTGTGAAAAAGATTATATTCTAAGATACACGTCCAGAACACACGATAAGGCCGAGATACAGTTTACAGATATAATATATTAACTCACCACAAGTTGCGGGCACTATATAAAAATCAATCTTCACAAGTAACTAACAACAGCAAAACTTAGTTCAAGATATATCACAATAAGAGAAATGAAATTTCTATGAGTGAGACCGGCTTTATATATCCTATTTCAAGGTCTATAGGACATAACGAACCTACCCCCTTACAAAACAAGATAAACATCACGCCATTTTCAGAGACAACTAGAATAAAAAAACTATTTAATACCTAGTCTATGATTAAAATCGATTTGAACCCGACATGAGCGCCACCCTGTGCCTAGTTGGAGAAAACAGGACGCCTTGCGGAAGTTAATAGGCGATGGAGTAGTCATTGTTGCCCAAAGATGGCGCTAATAGCAAGATCGCATCTGTGGGATTCAATTAATTTTGTTTTATTCGAACAAAGCAAAAAAAAGGTGTTACACGATTATCGACTTTCAGTTGTTTTTTTATTCAGCTTAGACAAGAAAGATGGATACTTTAAAAATTCGAGTTATTTTTGAATACGAGTTCTGAGGCGGAACTAACGCTGCAGAAACAGCTCGCAATATCAATATTGCGTTTGGAGAGGGGACTGCTAATGAACGCACCATGCGATTGTAGTTTAAACGCTTTCGTGATGGAAATTTTGATTTGACTACGTGGAAGACCCCACACACATGTGAGTAACATTGAATTGAAAGAAATGATGGAAACGGATCCGAGCCAAATTCTCAGGAATTAGTGGTATGGTTTAGCGTTACCTTACCAACAATAATGACTTATTTGCGTTATGATCAATGACAAAGAAATTCGTGTTGAAACTTGTGTTGCCTCTTTGAATCGATACAGAAATGAAGAAATATTGGAAAGAATTGTGACATGTGATTAAAAGTGGATTCTTTACGATAACCGTAAGCAAACCCGTGGCTGACCTCCAGTCAAACGCCGCAACAGTGTCATAAAGCATAGCTTACCAATAAAAAGGTAATGGTAACTGATAGGTGGTCTCAGCATGGTGTTATTCACTATAAGTTTCTCCGATCTGGTCAAGCAATAACGGCAGATGTCTACTGTGCCAAACTCCGAACAATGATAGCAAAACTTGCGGTGAAACAGCCCCGACTCATGAATCGAGCTTCACGATTATTGCGAGACCTCATACAGCACTAGAAACCGTTTTAACTCTACAGGAACTGCACTTAGGAACAATTCGTCACCCTGCGTATTTGCCAGACCTTGCTCCAACGGACTAACATTTTGTTTCGTGATTTGGTCAATTTTCTACTACGATTAAAATATTGGGAGATTGGAGACTCAAAAATCTTGGAAGTGCATGTCAGGCCACGCATAGAATAGGGTCCCCTAGTCAGAAACAATGGCAAGTGGAATTAATTTTTTTAATAAATAATTATGTTGTACGAAGTTTTCCAAATGACCATATTTCACAAGTTAGGCCTCTATACATTTCCCTAGTCTTAGATTCTACTCATGCTTTCACTTTAGTAGGCTTCAATAAATATAAAAAATAATTACTTCTTTCTTATTTATTGCAGAAGCAAGTAAATTTAAAGGATCACAAGATATTGAAGCTTTAGTTGTTGTACTAAACATATAAAGGAGATGTAACCAACCAAGCCAACTAAGCAGACGCAGGAGATAATAATTATAGTGAACGAGTGTGTACAAACTCAAGTGCACTTTCTGTTCCCTCTCTTTCATAAACAGATGGGAGTGCTATCCGACACGATCGGGTAGAGATCAGGCTCAGCCCAATGGCATTATGTGTTCTCTATGAGGCAAGGGGTTAAGAACCCAACTTCCAAACTGCGCTGTTATAAAAAATCATGAAAACTCAATTGAACTTTAATTTTTTATTTAGGACTCTAAGTAACTTAACCCAGTGTTAGTATTAAACATATCACACTATTTTGGCCCCCAAACGAGATTCAAACTATCATCAAATCGATCTTTGACCGCTAGACTAACGAGGCAATTAGAAGGAGATATGCCGTGTGTAAATATATATTGGAATTGGAAAGTACATACCTAAAAAAGTTTATGCTGTGTAGGTAAATGTGTATTACATTGGATCGTATAAATCTTTTATGTTAGAAGTCGGTGTAAAAGAGATATGATGACTTGGTTTCTGCTCATGATTTCGATCAGGTAGAGCCATTTTGATAGGCCTAAATATAATTAAAACAAAAAATACATGTTTAAGATTCATAATTAACATGTAAGCCATCGTAAACACATATTGCTATGCAGACGAAAGCACAGTTCATGAGCGATATTTAGGACACTCCACTGCTAAGACGGCAGACATTGAAGAAAAACGATGGAAGCTTGTCACTGAGCTCGAGCTGGTTCTGAGCCGTATTTTGTAGGCTATATTTATGATGAAATAATATAAAAAAACATCCACGACTCAAATCTCAACAACTCTGATTAATGAACCAACCTACTTTGTGTAAGCCCACAATAAGTTCACATTTGCCAGTATTAGCTGAGATAAAAAAAAACAATAATTATGCTGTTTTTCATCACTGGAGGCTTCATCACGTGGAGGCAATACAAAGTATTAAATGAAGAAAGTGATGAAAAACAGCAAAAAAACAATCATAAAAAAAATGTAATCTTAAGAAAAATATGACTACTTTAGTTTTTTTTTAATTTAAGATTAATATTGTGGGTGTAACTAAGTTTTATTTTATTTTTTATCTGTATAATTAAATTCTCAATTGAACAGTCTTCGTTTCATTAGGATGGCATACGTAGTTCGGGAGATATTCGGGTTTATGTGACTGACCCGTTATTTTTGGAACCGAGTGTACATAGAAAACATTCAAATTCTGAAACTAATATCTGGAGATAACACAAACATTTAGTTCTCGTTCAAGAACTCGTGACCATGAGGCCACGCACAGCAGTCTAATACACTACCACTGCGCCACAAGGTAATTTATTTATTTAATATTATTATTTATTGTGAATATTTGTTGATTTTACATTTTAATTTTAAAAACTAACAACTAAACAGATATTAAAGACTGGAACGTCCTCGCTATATGGTTCGCCTGAAGTAATAATGCCTTCTGCATCAGGTTTTGAGTTGTAGTTTCAATAAAAAAATATTTAAACTTTGGATATTTCCGAATGTCCGAAAATGTTTTTTTTTTAATTTTAACAAAAAACTAAAATAATTAGAGCTATTATTAGTCCTGATAAATGTCGCCATAACAACATACCTTTTTTTTTCTTATTTTTCGTTTTTTTTTCTTGCAATACGTTAGTAGACCGAGATTAAATATCTGTATATTCCGGTGAATCTGTATATCTATTTACAATATTAAAATCATAAACTAAAAAGAAGTGTTAACTTTGTTATCAGGAAGTTATGATAAATTTAAAATCATCTTGGGTAATGCCTGTATCCGAAAAAATATTTTTGGTTTTGTCATTTTCATTTTTTTATTCGTTTTACTCCTACCAATAAAGAAGTAGAACTCGGAACAAATTTCATCCAAAGAGTGGCCCGACTTCAAATCAAAATGACGTATGAAACAAAAACCAATCACAACCGAGGTTAGAAATAGACATTGTTAGTGATTGGTTTGAATTCAAAACGAAAGCAACGATTGGTTCATGCGCTTGCTGCAATGTCTACTATGACAGCAGAGTCAACGCAATGTGGACGATGTTATGTAATAAGTGGACCGAACAAAGTTAATAATAAAACAATTTAACTGTAAAATATTTACATTTTTTTTTGCGAAAAGTGAATTTTATTCAACCTCAAAAATTTAAAACATGGTTTAATTCGGATAAACAATGAACTTATTAATTTTAATGCTATAGGTAATTCTTGCAATTCTAAAAAGCCGGATCGGCATTACATACCTATTGTAATCTTTCATTAGTGTTGTTTTCATTCTCTGTAGTATTCCTTGAAGATGTTGGAGTTTCTTCAAGACGAATCAACTGCGTAGAAAAACAGTTAATGACAGATTAGATAATAAATATATTTATTTTAATAACAAAACAGTAAGTACAAACTGGTACTGCAGTTTTATGTATCATTGTATAACCTTTTAATGATTTGCAAAACTCTTTTTCATCAAGACAAATAGAGCATACTCTGCTGATTTTCACAGGCATCATCCAGTCATATTTCTGTTTTTCCAACTTAACTGCAGCTATCCACTTTTTTGCCGAATCGCATCGGCAGGAAAACTAAAAGAAAACAAATTATGCAAAATACATTATCGTTATAAAATTATAAAAATAAATACACCCATTTTATAATAAAAATATTTTATCGATATACTTTTCAATATTTCACTAAGAATAAAAAAATACAATCAAAAATTTACTGACTTCATGTTGCAGAGTGTTAGCCATGTCGGTTTGATAATATATTTGCAAATCACCAAATATAATTTTAATTTTGCTACTACTTACTAGTGAAAAGTGATCCCTGGAAACTTTAGCCTTGTATGGCTCCTGTACCACTTCACAACACACGCTGGCATGATTATTGAGAACACAATGATAAATCAAAATAGGACGTATGCTCGCTTGCAAGAACAATGTCCGACTAATGACGCGGTGGACACATCTTTTAAGCACCGCCTACTAGGACACGACTTTTGTTGGGTCATTTTTAGAGCGCGTAGTTTTACTCTTCCTCATTGTTAATTACAATAGTTTCTATATCAAAATAATCATCTACTGCTGGATCTTTTGCGCCAACAGGTCTCAATAGAGATAATGCTTCTGCTGGTAAGGCAAAAAATTTTTGCTTTTTTTACGTTCTTTTATGTTAAATACGGACTTAATAGGATTAGACGAGGCCAAAGGCCTGTGGAATAGATCGGGCATGGTTGCTTTACGGCAGTTTTTTAATTTATTCTGTGACTCTGCCGCCTATTCGAAATACATTTTAAGTGGTAAATTAAATGTATTGTAAATAGAATAGAATATACAGATTCACCGGGATAAATATACCTGCCTACATCGCTCTTGTTGCAAGAAAAAAATATTAAAATTAAGAAAAAAAAATCGCATATAACTGAGAGTTGATTGCCACAAATTATCGACATAATATGTTGATATAGGGTCATTTATCAGAACAAATTTTTTTGTCAAAACTACAACTCGTATCGTAGTCGGGTTTGGACTGCAGTGTTTAATGATGCAGACTAACAGTTTGACGAATAAAGGTGCGCGTCCATTGGCCCGCACCTTGCTTGATTTGCCTTGATTTGCCTGGATCATAAATGCTGGCGTTCGATGCGGGCGGCGCGGATAGTGGACGCAGCACTATGTGCAATCATACCAAGCAAAATAAAATCCGTTGCGTGCCGTGCGTGCGGTGCGTCCGGCGCGGGCCAATGGACGCGCACCCTTAAATGTACATGCAACAATAAAGAATTTCTTACCGGACCGTGCCTCGCCGTCGTTACTTACCCTCGGAGATGGTTTCTAATTCACTCGGCTATGATTGTTGTTTACTTATAAACATAATATGTTAATGAGTAGCCATAAACTATGGTGTCAGTATATCGGACGTATTTTTAATTACGACATTTTGCCATTTGATGCTATTTTATGAGTGTTCTAAAATTTTTACTATCAGTTAAATACATTTTAAAAATCCAATTTATGGAAACATTACATCATTTCTATTTAGGTTACAAAGTGGAGTGTGAACAATAAGGTATGTTAAAAATTATATAATATTTTTTTATACTAGGGGTGACCATAGTGACTATACTTTCTCCTAAAGATTTCATTGACTGTGAAAAGCAAAACTAAACAGGAGTTTAATTCGAACATATTCTATACAAGCGATGTTTTATCATAATTGGAATATTAACTAACTAATTATCAAGAAACAGGATATCAACTTCTCGAATCTAGACTAGAACACAGGTAAAAGTGCAAGAATTTTATTGAAAAGGGTTTAATTAACCAGTAAAATGTAATTTTTTATTTAAAACTTGCCGCTTAGACAGTTTAGGTGTTGCGTTCTTAGTACAGTAGTGTAATCTTACGTTTGCATATTTTTCCATTACGGCTTTTATTAGTATTATTAAATGGTTAATCATTGGCGATTGATCGTATTGGTGAAAATTTATTGGGACGAGCAAATTGTGTCATTTTTTGTTACGAACCAGCTTGAACCCCTTCCTGTAGCATTTATCCACATTTTTTTAAGTTTTTGATCCTTCGGATAGTTAAAATTTTAAAAATAAAAGCAAGGTATAAATTATGCTTGAGTACCGCAATAAATTAAAAATCTAAACTTTATTTACCCTTTTTTTACGTTTACATAATTATAATATTATTATAATTTATTTATATCTTTAATAATCATGCGTAAAATATCGACAATCATAAATATCACAACACATCTCTAACACAAGCCGGCCGGCAGCGGCCGCATCCCGAAACTATCATGTGAGTGAGTGTTTCAATAAAACACTTATCCATTGCGCTATTAGACCAGCCGATTCATTGATCGATTCGCACTAAGTAAGCAATGGTTTTAAAAGCTTTTAGTTCCTAAAGAAAAGGATTGATTTGGTATTTCATCATGTTTTTAAAATGTTTTAATGAATTCAGTATGAAAAACTATAATTTTATAGTACTTATATATGAAATTAGATGCCACCTTTCTTGTAATTTACAATACACCTGTTATTTTTGCAAACAATCGGTGAACAACGCGGCATTTTGTCAAAAATAATGAGCAGTGAAGACGTCGCAAGTTGGCATTCGACTAATGTCCGAAAATGGCATCAAGCCGCTTTGAGGCCAGATGCGTTCGCAAGCGTCACGCCTCAATTGCATATCTCCCTGTGTTTCTTTCATCTGTGAGCTGAACGCTACTCTCCGCACATGCCGGTAGCATAGATGATTAATTGCAGAAAGTTGCTAAAACGCGATGCAGCATCGATGCAGTCGCAAAATCGTCGATCGCAGATGCTAAAAGTAGCTAGTGTGCTGTGGCCCTAACAGCTTGCCGTGATTCTTCGTATCAAAACGAGGCTTCATATACTTACCATATATCTAAATATTAAGAAACATTTAAACATAAACTTCTTAATATGCTAAAACAAAATGCAATTTACATTTTCGCAAAAAAGAACAAAAACTTTTTAAATTTTTAAACCATTATCTCAGTTTAAAGAAAATCTTCACAAACGATTTTTTTGTGGCTTTCTTTTATCAACTTTTGTACACTGTTTCAATTCAGCAGACGTTACGCATGTATAATTTGAACTCATTTCAGACTGCCGCCATTTTTTCTCACTTGTTGTCCAACAATCAGGAGGCAGAACTTGCGATGCCTTTGCTTCACTGTTTTGTTTTTTTCTTCTTTTTTAAGTTCGTTACAGAGAAAGCCCAGGCAATCAACTAGCCAGCCTCGTTCGTTGATTGTTAAGTCTTTGAAAGTTTTTTTTTGTTTCGTTTGTGGGGTAATCTAAAAAGGTAAAGTAGATATTACCTGGTTGATTGTCTCTGGTGTATTTTTGTCGCGTAACTAAGGGTTGTAATTAGAACAGTTTTCTTTTGTGATATTAGTTTGTTTAACAAAAGCTATATCTCATCCTTTATTATGTAAATGCACTAGTTTTTGCTTAAGAATATTGTTATTATACCTTGAAATTAAAATCGTGTTTTATAATGTACGTTATAAGAAGCACTTATAGTCAAGTCATCAGAAACAATCACCGAGGATAAGTAACGACGGTACGGTCAGTACCTAGATGGGTGATCGTATGTGGCATGATATGTTATGAGTGTTTCAGTGATTCTGAGGTCACGATAAGCAGTCGGTCCCGGTTGTTGCCATAAGATAATAGTTGGAGGCCTTCGGGTAGCGTATGGCCTTAACCCTCCCTTAAGAGGAGACGTAAGCCCAGCAGTGGGATGCTATGGCTTGCTGATTGATTTGTTTTGACATTATAAGACATATTATAATATTTTATCCTTATGGAATAAAGCAGTAGTAAGATTCAGCACTAGGGGCAGCAATCTTCATTGACAGTGCATACTGGGTCATCATGGTGCACGATGGCGGCTTAGTCAGGTGTTTTCTTTCATTCTGAATTATTTTCACCCTTCCAGAGGCCCGGGGGATTGATGCAGAATGATTGGACCTATGATCTCACACTCACCAACGAAAGACGGATGCCGTCATTTTAGGATTTCACTTCTGTGTGAGAGTAGTACAGAATTAGGGCTGTTGCCCTGATGGAAACGGCCCAATCGTACTAAAATCAGCGTAGCTCTTAGAAAATAATAATAGAAACTAGGAAGATGAAGGAATGAAGAGTAGACAGAGTAGACAGATAGAATCACACTAGTAAATTTGACTTAAAGACTTAGTATTTTGTGGGTTTTGTAGTAGGCCAAACCTCTTTTCTATGTATCCCAGAAAATATAAGTCCTGCAATAGACTATTTAGGACTAACAATGGTTTGATAATCATAAAAAGAATAAATAAATATTACACACAAAACCATCTAGTCCCTAACTAAGCAGAGCTTGTATTATGGATACTAAACAACTGATATGAATACATAAATATCGTTCTTTTTGCAAATGAAACATATTAAAAACAGAAAACACCAAAATTCCAAAAAAAATATTTGGGGATCACACAAACATTTGGTCTGACCCGGGAATCGAACCCGACATCTCAAGCACAACAGTCGCACACGCTGCATCATCGAGGCAGTTAAAAGAGAACTTTCATTATGAATAAAATATAGAACTGACATTAAAACTTATGATTTGACCTGGGCATTGAACCTGAGACCAGTTCACAATCAAATACGATACTACAGTGTCAAGGAGACTTTCAAATATTTTATAAGTAAATAATGCGTAAAGCTGTTTTTCTGTTTTTATAATAGGCGTACTTTTCACGTATCATTCATTCAGTGGGCCTCGATTTTTTCCAGAAATTTCACCCGCTGACGAATGTTCAGTATTAAGGCAGCACAGTGTTGTGAAATGGATAAAAAATCGTCTAAATATTTTCTTTATTTCAATGTAAAATTAACGTAACTTATGTCAAAATCAAGTGTTACGATTTTAGTTGATGTATACTATACCTGATGGAAAACATGAGTAGAATCTAAAATCAGCATGCTCATTGTAAGTGCAGACAATGAGGCAGGGTGACCACCAATGTGCCGGCTTAATGAGATGTTTCTACATTATTTGACCTTTGGTTTTGCACTCACTAACGAGACATGACAGTACAAATGCTATCATTCGAGGATGGTCTTTCAGAAGATGGCTTAACCCACGTATTGATACCGAGGATACTGATGTAGAATGGTCTATATTACTTGAATTTGGGTAAACTATGACATTTTCGTGAGCAACATTGACATTATGTGTACAATAAAATACCGAAGAATGAACTGGACTAAATTAAGTAAAATAATTGTGTAATTGAAAATCTTGTCTGTAGAAGTTGCCAAGTTGTAATTTTTGAAAACGTTTCTCAATTGCGGATTTCTGGAGACACTCTTCTACGCGAATTTTATTAACTCTTCACACCATTGCAAATTAGCTAAATTGTGAAGCTCAAGAAGCTATAACCGAATGCTTAAAACTTAAAAACGGAACACCCTTTGTAACTCAGGCTTTTATTACAAATCTATTGATACCTCGTTAATTAAAATCATTATCGTCCGTCAGTAAAAAAAAAGTATATCCCAAACTTGATTATTTACAACACACTGTGCAAAATATTATGGCAATTTGGCTGTATATGATATAAATCCGTACCTTTACCTGAACGCGTTTACTTGATTTAATACACCGCCATGTTCGCTATGGCATACATATTGCCTGATGGATGATCGACGCACATTTGCATGGTCGTCATATCTGATGTACAGCCTTTTTGTGACCCACTTGAACAAAGAACTGTAACATAGATTAAATTAATTAATTTTTATGGATGATAGTTGTGAAGATGTGTGGCGAGTTCCACATACAGCGCAAGCTAAAAACTTACAACAGCTCCATCTACCGTGGAAACACTGAATCATTAAGAAACACGAATGAACTATACGGAGTAACTACTAATCCTGAATCGCGATAGAGAAATTCTCGCGCGAATCTTTATAGATTTGTCATGTCTGTCTGTCTGTCCGTGCGTATCTCACAGTCACTTTTTTCCGAAAATATAAGAACTATACTGTTGAAACTTGGCTTGTAGATGTATTCTGTAAACCGCATTAAGATTTTCACACAAAAATAGAAAAAGAACAATTAATTTTGGGGGTCCCCATTCTTAAAACTGAAACTCAACAAAAATTTTTTCATCAAACCTTTAGGTGTATCTATGAATAGGTCTTCAAAAATGATATTGAGGTTTCTAATATCATTTATTTTCTAAACTAAATGGTTTGCGCGAGAGGCAATTCCAAAGTGGTAAAATGTGTGTGTGTCCCCTGTAACTTTTAAAATAAGAGAGTGATAAAACTAAAAAAAATATCTAATGTACATTACTATGCAAACTTCCACCGAAAATTAATTCGAAGGAGATGTAGTAAGTAGTATTTTTTTTAATACGTCATAAATCGTAAACCGCAATTTACCTTTCATTTAATCAATACACTATTAATAAAACATCGATCAAAGTGACAACGAACTACGAGAACTTTTATATGATGTTACTTGCTTTTACGAAATCCTTCATGGGCGAGTCCGACTCGCACTTGGCCGCTTTTTTTATTCTAACCCAATATATTATTATAAAAATACCTTACATATAATAATATTCTATTACGCTACGGTGTAAGAGACGGTTCCTATTTTTTGTCTACACACTGAAAAATTATAGCTCTTCCTTATGGAATAGGGTATTCAATCCCAGAAATGTATGTTCGTACTTATGATCACATAATTGAATGTTCCTTTTACCTTATTTTGAACTGCGATTATTACATACATGCGACATTTTAATTTTGTAAATAAATTTTTGTCAGATTTAATGGTCCAAGAGCCCAGAGCGATCAGACATAACTTATTTTCACATGGATGAAACCTTAACTACTCAGTAGCGTCTAGTGTACTTTTAAATACCTGCGTGTTTGTGGAACTAGATCTGTGACACCTGGGCAGATATCAGGTGAGAAAGGTAACTAAAAATAAGAGTTATCTAACTTAAATTAGTATGGCTGATCTTTATATATATTTTGTAGAATATTATTCTAAACTAGTTTCATAAAGTGTCAGACACTTTTCATGGACCAGAGCTAGTGTCAGACGCTTTAAAGATCGACAAAAAATTAATGAACTTTACTTATTTTTACATGTCTGATTTTTTAATATGTTATTAAAGTAACTATCACAAAGTTACATTTCATCAGTCAGACAAATTCGAGTGACCAAACATCCCTTAAACACAAAAAATATTCAGCCGGGAGTGCGATCATCATGCTATTTCAGAGCGAGTGAGACGTCCACAGCAACTTGGATCCCGTTTTTAGGGTTCCATAGCCAAATGGCAAAAAACGGAACCCTTATAGATTCGTCATGTCTGTCTGTCTGTCCGTCCGTATGTCACAGCCACTTTTTTCGGAAACCATAAGAGCTATACTTTTGAAACTTGGTAAGTAGATGTAATCTGTGAACCGCATTAAGATTTTTACATAAAATAAGAAAAAAAACAATACATTTTGGGGGTCCCCATACTTGGAACTGAAATTCAAAAAAATTTTTTCATCGAACCCATCGAGTAAAAAAAAAAATGTAATGAAAATACTTACTAATTTCAATCTAAGATTTTCGCATTCTTGTTTCAATAACATGGGCTTCAATCTTAATGCGGTTCACAGATTACATCTACTTACCAAGTTTCAAAAGTATAGCTCTTATGGTTTCCGAAAAAAGTGGCTGTGACATACGGACGGACAGACAGACAGACAGACATGACGAATCTATAAGGGTTCCGTTTTTTTCCATTTGGCTATGGAACCCTAAAAACGGGATCCAAGTTGCTGTGGACGTCTCACTCGCTCTGAAATAGCATGATGATCGCACTCCCGGCTGAATAATTTTTGTGTTTAAGGGATGTTTGGTCACTCGAATTTGTCTGACTGATGAAATGTAACTTTGTAATAGTTACTTTAATAACATATTAAAAAATCAGACATGTAAAAATAAGTAAAGTTCATTAATTTTTTGTCGATCTTTAAAGCGTCTGACACAAGCTCTGGTCCATGAAAAGTGTCTGACACTTTATGAAACTAGTTCAGAATAATATTCTACAAAATATATATAAAGATCACCCATACTAATTTAAGTTAGATAACTCTTATTTTTAGTTACCTTTCTCACCTGATATCTGCCCAGGTGTCACAGATCTAGTTCCACAAACATGCAGGTATTTAAAAGTACACTAGACGCTACTGAGTAGTTAAGGTTTCATCCATGTGAAAATAAGTTATGTCTGATCGCTCTGGGCTCTTACTCTATAACTACAACTGCCGTCTGCTTGTTTGATCTTGTTTCAAAAGAATTTTGATTTTGATACTAATCAAAAGATTCTCGTTTTGAGAATTGAGGCCCACTTAGCTCTCATTTTGCTTTATTTTAAAAACTTATATTCCGAAAGCTGGGCTCGGGTCAATTAAGGCCATACGTCTCCACACTTTCCGAGTTGGGGACTGGCAAGCCACTCTGTGGCTACGTAATCTTGTCGTTGGGTGTTTTTAAGCCGCCCGAAGGCCTCCAAATAAGCTTCACAACTGCTATGTTATTATAACAACCGGGACCGACTGCTTAACGTGACCTTCGAATCTCGGAAACGCTCTTAATATATCATGCCCCAAACGGTCACCCATCTAGATCTAGGGACTGGTGACTAGATACAAAAGCATGTTTTATAGCTATAACTGCATGTAAGTGAACGACCTAAAACTATCTACAAACAGGAATGCTGCAGTAAATTAGTACTTTCAGCGTTGAACATGATATTACAAGCGCAATGGGACTCTGTAAACATTATCATAATTTACCCATAAACAATTACCTTTGAACAAGATTTTGACCGGGTAATTTGAGCGCCAGTGAGATGCAAGTTTCGGACGAATCTCAAACAAACCACGTAAAATTAAAATCCTAGACCTAAGAAAGAATGAATCAAGAGGTCTCGTGTTCGATTCCCGGGTCGGACCATAACGTCATATAAAGTTCTTGTAGTTCGTTGTAACTTTGATTGATGTTTTAATAATAGTGTATTGTTTGAATGAAAGGGAATGGCGGTTTACAATTTATGACGTATTAAAAAAAACTACTTACTAGATCTCGTTCAAACTAATTATCGGTGGAAGTTTGCATGGTAATTAATGTACATCATATATTTTTTTTGTTTGATCATTCTCTTATTTTATAAGTTACAGGGGGGAAACACATTTTACCACTTTGGAAGTGTCTCTCGCGTAAACTATTCAATTTAGAAAAAAATGATGTTGGAAACCTCAATATCATTTTTGAACACCTATCCATAGATACCTCACACAGTCACACACGACGTATGGGTTTGATGAAAAAAAAATTTTTGAGTTTTAGTTCCAAGTATGGGGACCCCCAAAATGTATAGATTTTTTTCTATTTTTATGTGAAAATCTTAATGCGGTTCACAGATTACATTTACTTACCAAGTTTCAACAGTATAGCTCATAGGGTTTCGGAAACAAAAGGGGTCTTCAAAAGACCTATCCATACTCCACACGTATGGTTTTGATGAAAAATTTTTTTTTTGAGTTTCAGTTCTAAGTATAGGGACCCCCAAAATGGATTATTTAATTTCTATTTCTGTTTAAAAATATTAATGCAGTTCACAGAATACATCTACTGACCAAATTTCAAGAGTATAGCTCTTATAGTTTCGGAAATAAGTGGCTGTGAAATACGGACGGACAGACAGACAGACACACTTAACGAATCTATAAGGGTTCCGTTGTTTGCCATTTGGCTAGGGAACCTAAAAAGTATGTTTATGTATTTATATCATAATACATGCTCAACTTAGTTTGGGAATAAATGACGTCGTGTGTTGGATGTCCGAAAATATTTATTTATTAATAATATAAATCAAAAACAAAAAAAACAACTGCTTAAAAGTAATGAGCTGAAAAGAAAAAAAACAAGTATCACAATTTGTAGTAACTTATGCATAGTTTTGCAAGCTTACTAAACTGTTGAGGGTACCGCATGAGTTGACAAATGTAGTTTTGGTCTAATTCTCTTGGTGATCACCAAGCTTTTGCCCGTGTATAATAAAGTATTGTTTGCCCCGCCTGCATCACCCTAAAGTATTTAGTGAGCTCGATAAACATTACCCCCCTTCTGATGCAGTCAGGTAATATTAAACAGATTTTACTTAATCAAGAATCCCTATTTGGTATCAATTTGTTATTTCAGAACGCACTCTGTAGATGCGAGTATGTGAGATAAATGACGAAGACTTTGATTTTTCATCATCATCATCAACAGCTTTTAACAGTCCACTGCTGGACATAGGCCTCTCCTTGAAAAGGTGAAAAGGAGGATTTTTAAAGTAGTGTAATGG
The DNA here is from genome assembly GCA_932526445.1 of Phragmatobia fuliginosa. Lineage (NCBI taxonomy): Eukaryota > Metazoa > Arthropoda > Insecta > Lepidoptera > Erebidae > Phragmatobia > Phragmatobia fuliginosa. The sequence continues at coordinate 11,853,203 of OW052081.1, read as the reverse complement.
CAAAACAAAATTATTCCAAAAAGCTCTTAATTTCTATGCATCTGAGGGTCGAGTGCCGAGAGAGAAGAATTCGTGTCCCACAGGCGCGGTTGGTCTTCATATAACGCGACAATCGTCCGTGATTGGTTGGCGCGCTGTGAAGTCATGGCTCGACGAGAGAAGTATAACAGCGCCATCTATTACCGGTCACACATCGCCGGCCGACTGCCTCAACACAGTCAATTAATCAGTTTTGATAAGGTGTTTTTTTATTTGTTTAGGAGAGATTTAATAAATGTCTTTTAAGAAATACATCCTAATTCACACTTTTACCGTTGCATTTATAAATCACATGTAAAATTGAGAATAGGTACGCAATTTTAACTCGTTATTAGCGCTTCCATTGTTTCGTTCAAATTTATTTAGTGATAAAATCCATATTGATAGCCTTGTTGCATGAAGCGAATTTGTATTTAGTTTAAAACTTTTCGGATTGGATAAAGATTCTGACTGAGTATGAATGGGCCGGCCTGACCGGAGCAGTTCTACCCTCACACAGAAGACCTACCTTAAATGATCGCATGACGTGAGTATGAGATCGGAAACCCAATAATGCAGTTGCATCTAACTAGGTCTTCATAGTGTGGCCATTGTCTGCATGTACATAGAGGATAGTGACCCCTACTCCTGGATTCTACTCATGTTTTTCATCAAGCAGAATAGAATCTTTTTGATAAGCCTAAATGTAAACAAAAATTGGCCAAGTGCGTGTCAGGCCACGTATAGACTCTATAGTAACACATAATGGTAGGTAGATTTAAAATTGTGTCCAATAGACAATTGTTATGTTTACTTTTTTTTTTCTACAGTTTTCCAAGTGAGTGCATTTTACAAGCTAGGCTCCTATAACTCCTGAAATAAAAAAGTTATCAATTCGCTATAGTTTTCCTTGAAAGTTTAATATATGGACTACTATCATGATTTTTTTCAAATTTTTTAAGCTAGTTGGTTTTTAGAGGGGGGGGACGCCTTGTTTTTACAAAAACAAATCTTTAATGAAGTTTTACTTACTACTGTAATTTATATCTTGTACTGGCTGAGATCCGCGGTATTACTCATTGTTTTTTTTTTAAATCGTGGGTAAGGTCACGGGCCTAAGTAAGACTAAAATAATTTGTCTACTATGTATTACTCCTTATAACATCGGCTATCTTCTAGTTAAAGTCCCGTCATAATCAGTCCAAACGTTCCAAGGGTTGAACAGGCCAGCGGTTAAGTAGAAGACTGGAAGCCCAATGATACATAAGCATCTTGAAAAACGCTTTAGGGCACACTAGCTACTTTTAGCACCGGCGATCGGCAACTAGTCGCTTTTTAGAAGCTAAATACGGTGACCGAATACTCTACAGCGCACACTTAAAAACGCCAAACGCGGAGATTGAGTCGCTATTTAAAAGCGCGACACAGCAGCTAAACGCTACTCTCCGCACACATTCGGATGCCGGTAGCATCGATTTGGCATCTGGGCAGTCGCGGAACGCAGGAAGTCGCTAAAACGCGATGCAGCATCGATGCAGTCGCGAAATCGCTGATCGCCGATGCTAAAAGTAGCTAGTGTGCTGTGGCCCTTAGTGTGGGTGCCAATATCGCGTCGTCTGCAATCACAGTGAGTATCGTAACCACTACCCTAGATTCTATTGGTACCTTTTACAAAACACTAGCTTTCACCCGCGGCGCCGCTCACGTCTATCATCGCGGTAAAAAGTAGCCTGTGTTCTTTCTCAGGCTTTAAGGCTATCTGAGTACATTGAAATTAGAATAATGGTTTATGAGTTTATCGCAAACAGACAGAAGGATGCGGCAGATTACCTTTTTAGGGTTCCCTAGCCAAATGGCAAAAAACGGAACCCTTATAGATTCGTCAAGTCTGTCTGTCTGTCTGTCCGTCCGTATGTCACAGCCAATTATTTCCGAAACTATAAGAGCTATACTGGTGAAATTTGGTCAGTCGATGTATTCTGTGAACCGCATTAAGATTTTTACATAAAAATAGAAAAAAAAACAATACATTTTGGGGGTCCCCATACTTGGAACTGAAACTCAAAAAAATTTTTTTCATCAAACCTATACCCTATCTATGGATAGGTGTTCAAAAATGATGTTGAGGTTTCTAACATCATTTTTTTCTAAACTGAATAGTTTGCGCGAGAGACACATCCAAAGAGGAAAAATGTGTGTGTCCCCCCCTCTAACTTCTAAAATAAGAGAGTGATAAAACTAAAAAAAATATATGTTGTACATTACCATGCAAAGTACCAACGTAAATTAGTTTGAACAAGATCTAGTGAGTAGTTTTTTTTTAATACGTCATAAATCATGACACGCAATTTACCTTTCATCAAATCAATACACTAGTATAAAAACATCGATGAAAGTTACAACGAACTACAAGAACTTTTGTATGATGTTACTTGCTGATACGGAACCCTTCATGGGCGAGTCCGACTCGCACTTGGCCGCTTTTTTTATAATATGTAGGGAATGGTGTGCTGTTATATGAATAAGCCTTAAAATAATCCTATTTCAGAAGCTTGATAAAACAAAAAATATTACATGAAACAGTTTAACATAATTTTATTTATTTTAAATCAATAAGCGGTTATTGTCATTAATAAATAACAGAGTTACCGATAATCATATCATTATTAGAGTAAGCGTTCACAACTCTAATTGCATTTCCATCCAGGCTAGCTTATCCGATTACCCACAATCTAGCTTAATTACTTTAGCTGAAGTCAAGCCTCGATGGGCATTATTAATATCTATGTAAAATACAATATTGTTGAACGAGCTGAGTTCCGGGGTAAAACACGCGGTGATTGTCAGTTAAATTAGGTCTTGTTTACTTAGGAACCTCGCAGATCAGTAGCAGGCGAAGTGTAAATATAAATGTAAACGTAAAAATATGTTTAAATATAGACTATTAATTGATAGTCAGTGTTCACTCTGTCTTTTCTTTTTAACCGACTTAAAATAAAGGAGGAGGTTCTCAATTCGTCGGAATCTTTTTTTTTTTTATGTATGTTCAGCGATAATTTGTCGTTTATGAACCGATTTCAAAAATTATTTTTGCATTGGAATGGGCGTAGCTCACAGGTGGTCCCATAGTCACCATATCAAGCTCTGATGATGGGATCCCAAGGCAATCGAGGAAACTCCTCAAATATCATAGGCACAATTGTCGCGATTTGGGTAATCGGAATAGTTTGAAGTCGGTTTCTTTTTGTTAAAATTAGTAAGGATTACCGAGTTCCATAAAACATCTTGTTTCCCTTTATGAATTGTATTGAATTTTCGTACTAACTAAACTAACTATAGTAATGTATGGTACAACTCTTTATTTGCACGTAGAATTTACCTTTAAGTAATTGTTACACTATTGCTATTCAGTTTTTACACGCTTTATATTAGTTTCACTAGTATGTTTGTTTGTTTGTAACCGACTACTTTGATTTCTTTTAAACTTTGTAGATTTAAAGTTATTTAAAAAAAAGTGTTTTAATCACGTAAACAAAGCATTAAAATCACGAAAAAAAATTTTTAAAGGTAGCTATTACTAGGGTAGGTATTTTGTAGGCGACACGTAAAGTGGTGATGTTATTTTTTTTTGCGTCAATCCCATCGTGTTGCGTATCATTAGATAGGTCTTTTATAAACATTGAGGGATAGCTGAGACCTTTATGATTTAGGTATTCACTCAACTTTAAAACTCATGTTTTTTGTTAAAACAGACGCCGCCCCCCTCTAAGGCGATTCAAACACTGCACCGCGCTCCGTCGCGTAGCGCGGAGTGGCAGATTTTAATATTGTATGCAAGTACATCGATTAGTATAGAAAACACGCCAGGTCCAACACACCGCACGTGCCTCACGTAGATTCGGGATTCGCGTCGCCAGTGTGTGAATCGCCTAAAAGCGAAACAACTGGTTCGAGAAATCTGAAAAATCATGATAATAATAATAATAAATTTATTCAATGTGGACCAATGGTTTATATTAATAAATATTTTTCATTTTTCAAATATTTTTCATTTCATTCATTTTTTTCAATAAATAATTTTACACATTGATGTGGCCGTTGACGACTGTACTAATATTAAATTGTGTTACAACCGTCAGCGCCTTCCACTCAATCCAGTAAGAGCAGTATCTTTAAGATCTGATTTACAGTGCAAAATTCACTCTTAGAAATATTGAAATTATACATCCAATACATATGGAAGATAATTAATTTATATTAAGACGAATCAAAATTAAAAATTAGGATACAATACTATGGTAAAAAATTAAAATGTATTTTATAGCTTAACAAAGATTCAAAACAGATCCATTGATGACAACGGCTTAGATTACTTTATTACTTCAGGAGTCATAGAGGCCTTACTTGTCAAATACGTTTACGAGTACATACCTACTTGGAAAACTTCATAAAAAAATTACTAAATAATACGGAACTCTATTTTATGCGTGGAATGTCACGCACTTAGTCGATTTTTTTAATTGAATCTATTTGTCTGTATCTGTTTGTATCGGCTAAAGTTAAGAAAGGCTGAACCCATTTTAAGCAGATTCACGGACATATAGTTGATAGTACTAGGAATAACAAGCTACTTACACAGGGTTATCCATAGCTGTTGTTTAATTGTTGTTATAGAAAAGCTTTGGATTTTTTTCTAAGAAATAACCGACTTCAAAAAAAAAAAAAAATCTGTGTACCCAAATCGCGACGGGAGTGCCTATGATATTGGAGGAGGGTCCTATCATCAGATTCTGGTTTCTTTATCATGAAACCACGCACTTTCAGGCGCCAGTTTTCAAATGAAAAAAGAATTATCAAAATCAGTTCACTCAATCAAAAGTTCTAAGGTAACTAACATAACAATCATCATCATCAACAGCCTCTAACAGTCCACTGCTGGACATAGGCCTCTCCTTAGAAAGGAGGGTTTGGCCTACTATACCACGCTGGCCAGACGGGTTGGTATAGGATTGGTTTCAAGTTTTCCTTCTCTTTGCATTGATGTTGTATTGCGTAGTTTATCCCTTAGACGCCTTTTACGACACCCGCGGGATGAATAGGGGTGGTGACACTTTGTATTCTTAATCCGTCACCACACGGACAACATAACAAAAATACAGTCGAATTGTTCTCAACTCTAAATTTCTATCTTAGTCTTAGTCTCCATTATTACACAGTTAAAAAGCTAGCTAAGACTTCAAGATATTTAATTACAGTATCCCGTTTATAACAACTGTAATAGTATAAAGAAAAGAAAACCTTATTCTACACGTTCCAATGTATAAAAGATATAAAGTTAGAGACTGGAAGTATTGTAATAAGTGTTTACGTACAACTGAGATAAGTGCCCCGGAGACAGCCATTCGCAATTGTAAATTTTTACGTCATTGAAGTACCAAATGATCGTTTAAAAAGGCAATTGAAGCCATTGTCATTCGCCACTACGTGATTACAGGTGAATGATGTAAGTTTTGATTGATGCCCATTGATAATCACGAATGAAGTAAAAAATTGAACGTCTTGTTATATAATTAACCGATTTCCGTTATTCGCTAGTCGAGAAACATAACGGACATGTCGCGTCACGCCAGAAAATAAATGAGGGCGAGCAATTGACGATTCGTGTGAAGGTCCATCATTCGCACCTTCAATTGAAACGGTGAATGACGTAAAAATTGACATTTGCAAATTATATTAACAAATGTTTCGGACATCTTTTACACACAACATCACCTAGTCCTAAACTAAGCAAAGCAAACAGACTGATAGACCAGATAAAAATGTAAGGATTGATTTTTTGATGTTAGCAGGGGGGTGTCACTCCGCAGTTTAGGTATAGTCGGCCGGCTGCCTGCCGGGTCAGACACGCCGGTCGAACAGACATCGTTAGAACAGTTAAGAGTTACACGATAGAAAGAGACGCAATTGTATGTAAATATAATAGTAGTGATGCGGCGCTGTGCGATCTGAATTGAACTTAATCTTTTGACACCGAGGGTATCTATAACTTTAATTTACTTTTCGGAGTGAGTCTTCTGTACTGGTACTATTATGTATTCTGTGATGTTAGTATCGTTTTATACTTTCATGTTAATGCTCATGTAACAAAATAAAACTGTTAATTAATATTACATACAGACACTTCAATTTTCAGACTGCTGATCAAGAGGTCTCGGGTTCGATTCCCAGGTCGGACCAAAGGTTTGTGTGATCGGCAAATATTTGTTTCGGAGTTTATGTATTTACAAAAAAAAGTATGTTTATGTATTTATATCAGTTGTCTAGCTACCCATAATACAAGCTCTGCTTAGCTTGGGACTAGATGATGTTGTGCGTGATGTACGAAATATTTATTTACTTATTTGTATAGATTAAAAATTGTTTACTTTCAGGCACATATATCGTAGGTATTTATTTTTAATGAGCCTAAAATAATAGCCTCTGTAGTAAATCAATTCTATTTTATATCCGTGTTTAGACGGAACAAGAATTCGAAATGTTCCGCCTTTTCATTTCGAGGGTGTGAGAAGAAACGGCAGAAGGAACAATAGCTTTGCACTTTAATAGAACTGCATAGAGAAGGAAAACTTAAAATAAACCGTAAACCAAACACCATTGATGTATTAAAAAACCCAAATCCGTTTGGTCAGTATAGTTAGTAGGCTGAAAACTCTTTTCTAAGACCTTTTCTTAGATACAATTCTATTATCTATTCTATTTCTCTATTCTCTTGTTTCGTTAGCTAATATTTTGTTTGGATCTTGAACTTGAAGAACTTGAAGTTATCACATCGTCATCATCACCATATAAATAATGGACCACTGCTAGACACAGGCCTTGTCTTAGAAAGAAGATGTTTGCCTTCTACATTTCTACTGTTCTGCGCAATTCACTCGCTGCTGTACGGACTACTCACGCCATCTAGTACACGAATTAGGAGTTATAACAATTCCTGCATTCGAAAAGCTTCTTCACTCGTTCGCTACAGGCGCTTATTCATTCGGTTTTATTTTTTCAAAGTCTTTCGTTTTGCTACTTTGTTACTATTAAATGTTGCTTCTGATTATAATAAAGAAAATTCATTGCTGCCTGCCTCCCATTTTTATACATTTCCCTTTTTAACACATTTTCTTTAATGTCACCTATGGATAAAAAAGTCGACTTAATCACAGAAAATAGGACGAAACAATTTTAGGAATAGAGTCTTACATTGAAATACTCGCAATACAAATTTAATGAAACATATCCAGAAATTTATATCTGCTACACATCTTTACATAAAAAGGTGTCTGTGTCAGAGGTACGGTGTGCAAAAACGTCGCCTGCAGTGTTCCTTTTCACTGAAGTGAGCTCCGACTTTGTACGGTCAGTAAAACTGTTCAGAATTCAATTAATAAAATTTCAAAATCTTTTTTTGTATTTATTCTTTCATTATTTATTCAATATCTGCCTTGTTGGTCTAGTGGTTAGCGTATGCGGCTGCTGATCAAGAGGTCTCGGGTTCGATTCCCGGGTCGGACCAAATATTATTTGTGTGATTCACAAATATTTGTTTCGGAGTCTGGGTGTTTTCTATGTATAATATGTATGTATTTACAAAAAAAAAAGTATGTTTATGTATTTATATCAGTTGTCTAGTACCCATAACACAAGCTCTGCTTAGCTTGGGACTAGATGATGTTGTGTGTCAGATGTCCAAAATATTTATTTATTATTATTATTCTCTTTATTTCATAATATTTACATATAAATTACATTTTTAAATATAAATATAAAAAGTACATTTAAAAATATAAAAAATAGTAGACCATCGACTTCGGGTACAGGGACCAAGAAACCGGTGGTTAGGGCTCCAAAGACAGGAACCTCCTCACTATACGTGCCGTGTCAAGAAGGACTGCCTTCTGCATCAGACCCTTGATCCAGCCATCTAACGTGAGCCTCTTAAGGTGTTGGTCGAGGCTCTTGGCTATCAAACCATGAGCAGAAACAACTATCGGAACAATGATCGCCGAATCCACATTCCACATATCGACAATCTCGTGAGATAAATCCAAATATTTGATTTGTTTTTCTTTTTCAACTTTCACGAGATTTTCGTCATGAGGAACAGCGATATCGACAATCATTGCGCGGCGCTCTAATCGATCTATCACCACAATATCAGGCTTATTGGCAACAATAGTCCTGTCTGTGATAACAGATCGATCCCAATATAATGTAGCACGACCATTCTCGAGAACTGGGTCGGGCTCATACCTGTAGTATGGCACCTCCAAATTCACAAGTTTGTATTTAAGGGCAAGTTGTTGGTGTACGATCCTGGCTACTTGGTTGTGTCTGTGCAAATATTCACCATTAGCAAGACGAGAACAACCAGAAATAATATGCCTGATAGATTCCCCGGGACGGTGACATGCCCGACATATGTCAACCGTACCATCCTTCAGGATATATTTTCGATAGTTATTCGTCATGATAACTTCGTCCATAATTGCACAAACAAAACCTTCGGTTTCTCCAAAGAGATCACCATACCGTAGCCAGGAAGTCGATGCTTTAAAGTCTATATCGGGCGTGTTCAAAGCCCGATAAAACCGACCATGAAGCTCTTTGCCCTTCCATACCTCCTTGCGATCATCAGTACTAAGTACTACAGGTTTGCGCCAATTCTCTTTTGCCAGAGCGAGTGGAGTGAATCCGTTATCCACTGCAACCACATTGCGATGCACTCCCACATCGGTATTAAGAAAATATTCTCTGAGATTGTATATCTCGCGATTATGCAGGGTCTTGATATTTAAAAATCCACGACCCCCAAACTTTCGCGGGATGTACAATCTCATAACCGACGAACGTGGGTGGTGCATTCGAAATGCAGTCAGTAAAGTACGGACTCTCCTGTCAAGGGCATCTAATTCAGTTTGAGTCCATCTAAGTATACCAAAGGAATACATCAGAACCGGCATGACCCAACCATTGTAGGCTCGCACCTTGTTACCCCCCGGTAAAAGACTCTTAAGTACTTTTTTCAGGCGGCCAAAGAAGCGTTCCCGCAACGTTTGTTTCATATCAGATTCTGGTATTCCCAAGGACTGTGAAAAACCTAGATACTTGTAGTCTTCGGTGGCAGAAAGAGATCTGAGTTTTGTAGAATCTGAAAGTTCTATTCCTTCAGATTCCACAATTACACCTTTCTTCACATACATGACTGCACACTTGTCTACACCAAATTCCATCTTGATAGAATTACTAAAGTTTTCAGTGACCTTCAATAACGCTGTCAATTGTAATTTAGTGGAGGCCAGAAGTTTCAAATCATCCATGTAAAGAAGGTGAGATATAACTTGATCATCTTTCTGTAACCTATAGCCCAACCCTGAACCCTCTAAGAGAGTGCTAAGAGGGTTCAAAGCCAGACAAAACCACAAGGGACTCAAACTGTCACCTTGAAAGATGCCCCTCTCGATCTTTATAAGTACGTCGTTTACCGTAGTCTGGCGACATCCAGGATAGCGAAGGACTGTCCTCCATTGCCCCATACATGACTTCAAGAAAGTGCATAGAGTTGTATCAATTTTATACAACTCCAGCACCTTCAAAAGCCATGAATGTGGAACCGAGTCATATGCCTTCTTGTAATCTATCCAACATGTCGCCAGACTTTTACGATTACGACGTACCTGTTGGCTAATGGTCATGTCTATGATAAGGAGCTCTTTAGTGCCACGGGTCCCACTTCTGCATCCATTCTGAGAAACGGAAAGTATCAAATTATTATTAATATGTGTAGTAATTTTGAGTCTCAGAATAGATGTCAGAAGTTTATATAAAGTGGGTAAACATGTAATGGGCCTAAAATTTTTGGGATCCATGGCACCACCAGATTTATAGAGTAAATGGGTTATACCAGTTGTTAAGAATTGTGGTAACGAACCCGAATCCAACGCGGCCTGGAAATGAGATGCCAAACATTCATGTGAGCTTCGGAACCACTTAAGCCAAAAGTTGTGCAGACCGTCCGGACCAGGTGATTTCCAATTCGGTAATGAACGGACTGCACAACTTACATCATCTTTTTCAATTTTAATTGGTTCCATAGCTATTATAGACTCGCATGAATGTTTGATATCCCGTATCCAGTCGCCTTCTGTATGGGTGACAGGCACAGACCAGATGCTACGCCAAAATGCGTTTGTGGAATTTTCATCTGGTAAGTGCCTATCACGCTCACTAGGATCCGGATCCTCCCATTTCCGGTAAACCCACTTCTCATTTCTCTGGAACATACGATTCTGGTTATATCGATCTGATCGTCTTTTATAGCGTCTTATCCTGTTTGCCCATGCATAAACTTTTTGCTTCAAGAAGTCTATGCGCTCTGTGACACTTGACAAATACTGTTGAGGACTGATGGTAGTCCCCAAAAATGCCTGTTTCACAAAGCGCATGACTCTCGGTCGCGTATTTCCAAATTGAAAAGCAATTAATTTGGCGATGAGTGTCCTGGTCTCAGCAATACGACGTTCTATTCTATACTGCCAAGCTGGCAAAGTATTTTTAGGTCGAGTAGTAGTGACATGTTCATTAAATTTAACACCTGCTACTCGACAAACAGCAATGGCCGCACAGTATAGAATAGAATGTGCATCACTAAGATCTTCGCTATTATCAAAATAATTTGATAATAACGAATCCAGAGCACCCACCAGCGCTAAATTGCGTTTATGAATGGGCAAACGGGGTAACCGGGGTCTGTTATTATAATTAACATGCCGATACTCCTGAATCGCATCCTCCAAAGCGCTCCTTATCCTATTATTACATTGGGTACTTACGGATATAACTTCACCATCCACACGTTCGTCAACATTTTCACTATGTTGTAAATGTGATACCACGCCCATATTACGCGACGAAGAAGGGATAGTCAAAGTATTCCGTAAGTCAGAGCGAATCCTTTCAAGTACAGCATCATCCAGCAGGTGACAGCGCTGTATAGCTCGTACTTGATCCGACAGTCGTTGTGCCGATACGTTGACAGCTGGCTCAAGCTCCTGAAACAAAGAGACTAGTCTTACACGGTACGCAGTAAGGTTCGTCCCCAACTCTGTAGCCCGAAAATATGCCCGCATGACATTTTCATTTATGGATTGTGTCCATTTCATGCGGCGCACATCACCACCGGTAGCGGGGGCCCTGTTCGAGGTCAGTGGTCCTCGAGATCCCAAGCTGGTCGGTGGCCGGCCTCTCCCCTGCCGACGTACTGGTATTGGCGACGTCGGCGGAGAGAAAAACTCGTCGCTGGAGGATGAGCTCGACGCCTCTGCAACAGCCAGAACTTCTGCATCCGGGGATGGCAAGGCGGAGCGGAGCGGCGAGTCCGGGGTTCTTATTTGTGCTTTCGCTCTAGCTCTAGTCAACATGATAAAAATTTTTTGAATCACTCAATAAACATTTTTGACATGACATATAACGTCATGTCTGTTGCGGAAGTATTTTCGTTTTAAATATTATTTTAGTCGTATTTTTACTGTATTTTTATTATAATTCTCCATGTTATTTATTTTATGTTTCTTTGATGAGTTTAAAGGTCTGTATATTACGAAATTATATAAGTTTTGAAAAAAAATGAGTGAGAAAATCTTGTTGTTGATAGTGTTGCTAGTTTATTATTATTATTATTATCTTCTTGGCTTATATAATACTCAAAAATTTTGGGTTTGGTCACTAGTTCAACTAGTTTTACCTGAATATAAATTCTAAACGGTGCGAATAGCATGGACAAGCTGAGTTTAAAGGATGAACTAGTTGTTAGTATATTTGAAAGCACTGCATTCCCAATAAAGACGGTCGTCGATGTTCATGACAACCGAAACCGACGGCTTAACGTACTCTCCAAGTATAGGCATAAGGAACCAGTTTCCACATTCCGGGTTGGTTTACTAAGAATTTCATTTCATCACACTATGACGGCCCATTGACATACTCACGGTGTCATTGGTACTAGACCAATTTATCAACGTAAAGACTAAGCCACGGGGATGCAGATTTAAATGTTTTACAGTCTTACTTCTTTTCATGTAATAGGCCCACTTTGAAAGTCTTTCAAATTCCATTCGATTCCATTTAAGAAAAAAATGAACGGTGTATGTTTTACGTCATTTTCATAGCTAGAATTATTTTATTTTATTTATTATAATTATTACTTCGACTGCGTTGTTGGTCTAGAATTAGCGTATGCGGCTGCTAATCAAGAAGATTCGGGTTCGATTTCCGGGTCGGACCAAATGTGTGTATAATCTGCAAACATTTGTTTCGGAGTATAAGTAGGTGTTTACTTTGTGTATATGTATGTATTAACAAAAAAAGTATGTTTATATATTTATATCAGTTGTCTAGTACTCATAATACATGCTTTACTTAGTTTGGGATTAGACGGCGTTTGTGTGTAATATGTCCGAAATATCCACATATATGTATTTATATTTTTATAATGCTGAAAAAAATTCTCTAAATCTAGTAACTTTGCAAAGATTTTATATAAAAATTAAAAGAGTTAGATACTTACTAAACAAAAAAAAATTAAGAATTTCAAAAATAAAATTGATTTTTCACTGTTTTGCAGACCGTAGCTCTAATAATTTGCGCCTAGCGAAAGATAAGTTACGAGATCCGGCAGGAGGCTTTTTTAAAAGTAAAACGCAGGACTACTGTCCGCTGAGACGTTTAGAATAGAACTGACTTTATTTCTTAAAGTATAACAATGGTTAAAATAATCTTATCGCTAATGGGTGTAATGTGATGCTGTCGGTGCGTTGGGTTATGCCAACGTAACTCCTCCCCCCTTGACTGCGAAGCACGCCGAAGATGACTGCTGCGGTTGTGAGGATTCTTGCAACTGGAGCGGTTTGACTTCCGGCGTTGCTGGTCTCTTCCTCAGGTGCTGGCGACATTTATAGCGGATGCCGCCCACGATGATTGATGATAGTAATGCATATAGGCATACCGTTGGCCAACTGGGTTTTATTGTGAAAGTTGCTTCTTCTTGTTTTAGGATGGCAATCCATGAGTTTTCTCGAATTTGATTAATTATATCGTTGTTATAGTCGGCCGTAGCATACGTGCAGTTTTGCGGTTCCTTGTGTTGTAGCAATTGTACTATGCAATCTTGACTGTTCCCCAACTGGTGCCACTCGACGTGTCGACAAATAACATTGTCTTTGGTGATGGTAGCGCATGGCTCGTGCGGATATGCGAACTCGTTGCTGCCCAAGATGAGGTAGGGATTCTTGGGTATGAGGATAGCATTGTTTTTATTCGGGATTGGATAGAGATGGAGTAAGTTGTAAGGGTATTTGGTTACAAGAGGGATTTCTAGCACAAAGTTAATTGATTCGATTGTACTGTAAGCTTTAACTACAATTTACTTCTCTAATAAATGTATGTTTTTAATTGTTGGTGCGAATGGTAATTGCATATTATTTGCTACTATATCCTTTTGCATGCCGTTTAGTTCGACGATAAGGTGGTTAGCATCTACTATGCTTGGATGTAGCCGACCTAAGTGACTAAAGGTTATCGCCTTTTCAAAAGTAACTACTTAATCATATACTTGTTATAGATATATTTCTATTTGGTTATATACTTGCATCGTATTTATCCGATTCTCTATCCTTTGATTCTGTTTCGATAATCTTCTTCGTCTAAATTACCCGTAATAGATTTCATTATTGATACTAAAACCATTAATTAAACCTCTCTTAGTCCTAGGGATAAATGTTCTGTCTACACTAATTTCCTTAGATCCTAAGTAAACTAACTTGCTTTCTATCTTATCTATGAGGTATTCTACCTGATCTCTAATAAATAAATCGTGTTTATAGCTAGACACGTTATTCTGAGTTAGCCTAAAAGTATAATAATTTCTGCTTACTTCTATGTTTATATCTCGTATTTTACTAACATTATAAACTACAACTATATTAAACGTATCTGTTTTGTTGTGGTTATTTATGGGTTCGATAACGGTGACTGCTCCGACGACCCAGAGGACTGCGCCGAAGGCGAGTGTGTTCCTGTAACATTGCCAGGCCGTCTTAACATTCTGAAATGGACTCTAATTGTCTTAGCGTTGACGTGTTTACCTACAATCTCTGCGATCTGCTCAGGGTGTATTCTAACTATGGTATATGGACCTATGTATCTAGGCTCCAGTTTATTACTGCGAGCGCTCTTCGCAACCTGTTTGTAAACCTTGTCTCCAACTTTAAAGTGAGGCGAATCCGCGTTTCTATTATTCTTTTCTATCACTGTTTGCTTGTGTTCGTTTGAGGTGCCGGGCTGTGGTTCAGTCGGTAAGTTATTCTGAGCTTCACTATCTAAGATCATGACTATTACTTCGTCTTCGCGTAATGGTTCTAATTCTACTTCATTATTATAAAATATTTGTACACGTGATAACGCGTCGGCGTTCGTATTTGTCTGTCCTTTCTTATGAACTATATCGTAGTCGTATTCAGCTAACTTTAAACGCCATCTTGTTAATTTAGAGTTGGGATCTTTTAGTGTCATTATCCAAGTGAGTGGACGATGATCGGTATATATACTAAATTTCTTACCATATAAGTAGGGGCGAAAATACTTAATTGCCCATACTATTCCTAATAATTCCTTTTCAATTGTGGAATATTTTTGTTCGGTTACTGAAAGCGTTCGGGAAGCGTACGCCACAGGTTTATCTGAGCCTACTTTGCCTTGTGACAATACAGCACCGAGGGCTACGTCAGATGCGTCTGTTGTAAGGATAAACGGTTTTTCGAAATCGGGGTATTGCAATATGGGTGCGTTAGTGAGTACTTCTTTACATTTTTCGAAAGATTGTACAAACTCCGGGGTTGCTTCTACTTTTGCATTTTTCTTTAAACATGAAGTGAGGGGTTTAGTGAGTTTTGCGAAGTCTTGTATAAACTTTCTATAATAACCTACAAGGCCTAGGAAAGACTTAATTTGTTTTTGTGTTTTAGGCAGTGGGAATCGTTGAACGGCTACTATTTTATCAGCGTTAGGCATAAGGCCTTTATCTGTGAGCGTATGACCTAAAAACTTAACTTGCTTCTGTAAAAATTCGGATTTATTTAGTTGAATTTTGAGCCTGTGTAATCTAAATCTGTCAAATACTTGTTTACACTTTTCCACATGCTCTTGTAGTGATGTCGAGTAAATTATGGCGTCATCGAGGTATGTCAGTACATTATCTAAGCCTCTTAAAACTACATCCATTAACCTTTGAAAAGTACTTGGGGCGTTCTTGAGACCGAAAGGCATTCGAAGAAATTCATAATGACCTCGATCAGTGCTAAAAGCTGTCTTCTCAATGTCGTCTGGATCCATTTCAACTTGATGGTATCCAGAAGCCAGATCTAGGGTTGTAAAGTATTGAGCACGACCTAATCTATCTAATATGTCGTTAATATTTGGCAATGGGTATTTGTCTTCAATGGTTTTCTCGTTGAGTCGCCTATAATCTATTACTAACCTCCACTTCTGTTGTTCAGATGCATCTATCTTCTTGGGTACAATATGTACAGGGCACGACCATGGTGATCTGCTTTCCCTAATAATGTTTTGACGTAATAATTCGTCAATCTGTTTCTGTATTTCCTGTTTTTGTTTAGGGGCTTGCCTATAATTACGAACGAATATGGGTGTATCGTCGGTGATTCTAAGCTTATGTTTAACTTGATGGGTAAAGGTGAGAGGTATACTTTCGCTATAAAATATATCGCGATAATTGTAACATAATCGTTCTATTTCGCGTCGTTCTTCGGAATTCATATGCTCGGTTCTAAGTCTATTTAGGTTATTTTTTAATATCTGATCTAAATTTCTATCTAATGTTTGCGTATCTGACGAGTAAACTCGTGAAATTGAATGTTCATTCTCGGAGAATGGCGTTAACTTTATTTTATAATTATTTAATAAACTAATTTTAGTTTCCGATTCGTTAATAACGGACGTTGTTATAATACCGGATTTAACTGACACTAATGCAGAAGGAAACACTAGACCGTTGTCGGTTGTGTGTTCTAACAATTCATAATCGCCGTCGCGATAGTTACACATGAGATGAATTAACTGTTCACACCGTGGTTGAATAAACAAATAAGATCTCATATCGCCTCTTATCGGGATCGTTGCGACATCGGTTCTCAGTACCATATTTTTCATATCAATCTTACAGCCTAATTGAGATAGTAAGTCGACACCTATGAGTCCGATAAAATCTGGGTCAAAGTTAAACAATAAAAACTTATGTGTATAATTACAGTTAAACAAAGGCGGGAGTGGAACATAAACAACGGTGTCGTGTTTGGATACGCTGTGAGCGGTTCTTATGTAGTGTACTTCACGTTCGACTCGGGCGCTGGGATGAATTATTGCGTCCGGCGAGATAAGCGACTGCGAAGCTCCAGTGTCAATTAAAAAACGACCACCTAGCTCTTTAACGTATATGTACGGTAAACGTTTGTTATTCTGAAAGTTTAAAAATACTATATTTTCGTTTTTAAACTGGTAAAAATTTTGATTGTTCTCTAGTTCTTCTAAGTTATTATTTTCTGACTCTAGTTCTAGGCAATCTTCTTGGAAATTGTTTATATCCGACTGAAAGTTAATGGGCGCATAGGGCGCGGGTTTAAAGAGTCTATTGTTATTCGAAGTACCAGGTTGCGGTGCTGGTTTATAATTAAGATTCTGTTGTCTATTAATTATAGGGTTTTGTGCCACTTGTGGATTATATCCTGTAGATCTATTAGGATGAATTAAGGGTTGTTGGAACCTATAATTACTGTTGTTTGGTGCTAAACTGGGTCTGCTAATATTTGTTTTTAATCTGAACTCAGATGCTCTTTTATTTTTTAATTTGAGCTCCTCTTGTCTAGCAAGGACTATCGTGTGCTCTAGAGATTCTGGGTTCTGGACGCGAACACAGAGAGCTAAAATTGAGTCTAACTGGTCTAGAAAGACGTTCGTAGCCATCTTCTCGTAGTAAGCTTTCTTTGTTTGATCGAGATTTATTAACGTATAAGTTAACTCTCTAATTTTATCTGCGAATGATTCTACGTCTAAACTGGCTTTACGAAGGTGCATGAGCTCTTGAACTACTTGCACTTCATCCCTAAATTCACCAAACCTCCGGGTAAGTATAGCTTTAATGTCTTCCCAGGTATTAAATTCAGTGCATTCTGCGAGTGCCTCAACAGCTTTACCTCTCAACTTATTTCGAATCAGACATGCAAAACTAGGATGCTGCCTATTTTCTATTAAGTCTAACACACTTTCTACGCTCTTTATATAAAATGCTAACGTCTTCTTATTGCCGTCGTATGTGGGCAAGAAAGAGGATAAAGTTTTATAATCTATCTCTCGTGCTCCACATTCTTCTACTTTTGGTTCTTGGGGCATTTTACCCGCCGAAACAATATTAAAAACACACAAAATAAAACACAAAAGTGTTCACTAAAATAAAACACTAGTATACAGTACAATTAAATCAAAACAAAGTACCAAAACACAATTAGGTGATTTTGTACAGGATTCTCGAGAGCAAACAGAGTTTTATGCTTACCCCACGAGCATGCCGATGATAGGCTGAGTTCTATCTTCACGCCTCGTCTGGTCTTCTCTTCTCTTCGCTACCGGAATCTCGGGAGAACAGGATTGCTGAATCGCGTCGCGGATGTTGCGTTTTTAGAGGATTTTACTCGTTTATACGCGCACCGTTAAATCAGACGCGATCCTACCACGACTGCGCCAGATAAGTTACGAGATCCGGCAGGAGGCTTTTTTAAAAGTAAAACGCAGGACTACTGTCCGCTGAGACGTTTAGAATAGAACTGACTTTATTTCTTAAAGTATAACAATGGTTAAAATAATCTTATCGCTAATGGGTGTAATGTGATGCTGTCGGTGCGTTGGGTTATGCCAACGTAACTCGAAGCATCACTTTTAATCTCAATATTGAGATGAGGACAATATGAAACTACGACTAGCACCGTCTCTCTCGCACTCGTAGCAACACAGATACTGACATTCTTTTTGCCCTACGTTGTTATGTAGTTAGAAATAAAGGTTTCTACCTCTTGTATGTTATGTTCAAATATTTCGTATTTACACAGATTATTGCTTGAGAGTGGTATTTATTTTCATGCCTTTTATGATATAATTTATTCTTATACCTAAATAACCATTTATGTCAAGTTATTTATTATATAAATACGAGCTGTTGCCCGCGGCGCAGCTCGCGTTTTAGAGGTATCAAAAATAGATGTTGGCCGATTCTCAGACCTACTGAATATGAATATAAAGTTTCATAAAGATCGGTCAAGCCGTTTCGGAGGAGTATGGCAACGAAAACTGTGACACGAGAATTTTGTATATTAGAAGAAGATTATAATATCATTTTTCAGTATATTCATAGTTTGGCTGCCTCGTTGGTCTAGTGGTTGGCTACTGCTACTGCTGATCAGGTCTCGGGTACAAATCCCGGGTCGGGTCAAAAGTGTTGTTGGTTTCCTACAGGAAAATCTTGTCATGAACATCTATGGTAATCGTTATTAGGAAGTCAGTGCCCTCAAATATACTGACAACTAGTACAACCTTCGAAATTCAGTTCTCCCTCAGGTTTGCGGAGGTCCGATGCCAGTTGCTCCGTGAAAAAAAAGTCGTGTGGCACTCGGGGACTGCCGCGGTAAAGCTATTGCATAGCATTTTTTATCAACTTTCAACTTATCTATGCAATTATAATTATTTATTTATTTTTTATTTATGCAGTATTTTTTTCTTTGATATTTATTCAAGTTTACAAAACAATTTACACTGTCATTTTACCAACATACATTCCAACAATATTATTGCCAAATAATTTAATCATCCTTTTTAACCGACTTCAAAAAAAAGGAGGAGGTTATCAATTCGTCGGAATCTTTTTTTTTGTATGTTCAGCGATAATTTCGTTGTATAGGAACCGATTTCAAAAATTCTTTTTGCATTGGAATGGGCGTAGCTTACAGGTGGTCCCATCGTCACCATATCGGGATCTGATCATGGGATCCCAAGGAAATCGAGGGAACTCCTTAAATATTTTCTTGATTCGGTCCCCGCGTTCAAAGCCCACGAAAAAAGCTATACAATAGCTTAAAAACTGAAATGCAGGTAAAACAATAGGCATACTAAAGACATTCAGACTTGGAACATTAATTTAAGGTCACACAAAGTAGAGATCCAATATTGTGATTAAAATTGAGGTCTTCTTCCACGTCTCCAGAAATAAAATATAATATATCCGAATATATCCGCCAACATAACTTATAAATACTGAGAAATAATACCAATAAGAGTGTAAGACATTCAGTACGCATTACAGAGACATCAAAAATATATGATTACGACATACCGACGGGTGCAAAGTAAAAAGAGTTATCTGCAAAATAGCTACTTTACAGGAGAGCGAAAAGATCTAAAAAGTGTGTTTTTTTTAAAATTAATGAATCGATTTTTCTGTAAATTTTATTAATACATCTTTACACTCTTACACATTTATATATGATATTTATTTCAGGAATTTCTTGTTATTTCACGAAATTTTGCAGTTGTTCGCATCTACATTGTATTATAAATAATACTAATTGTGTCAACTGCCATTTGGTCGTATATACGAGGGACTTTAAATTTCGTGTATAAATTGAATTTGATTTAATTTACTGTATTAAGATTTTATTGAAACATTAAATTTTAATGATAAATACTACCCAACATCCTTTAATTAATAATAGATCTATTACAGAACATAATAATGTAGATAGCTTTTTATGCGTCGTATTTATAAAGTAATAAATGACACACAATGCGGTCAAATGAAATATTAAAACTTGGTTATATTTTTTTTTTAGGATTTTTTTTTCCAATTACGTTTGAAAATAATAGAAATTAAGTAATAACATTTAGATAAAAAAAAATACACATATTTTACTTACTTTAGCCTGTCAAACAATAATCACAGAAACAAAATATATAACTCTTTTTATGTGATGATTAACCAAAACCTGAATCAACATTTAAACTTACGTAGCTATTTAATTATATATTATTATCGATACATAATTAAAAAAGTAACAATAAATTAATCTCGTTCTCTATAGTTTCGTGATTCATAAAAGAAAATTCGTGATACCTAGGAAGTATTAAATTTTGCTCTCAAAGCTTTATCAAATCGTTGTATCAAGAATCCATCATCATCAGTTGCAATTGCATTTCAAGTGCAAATGTTTGTAGAGTCAAAAGCTATCACAGCTAAGTTACTTGCGAGGCCAACTTGTGCTTAACCACTGAAAGAGAATGACCACTGAAAATGATTCAAAACGCAACTTCAGTGTAACTTATACACTGCCCGTTGGCTTGAGACAAATCTAGCCCTAGAAGTGTAAAAGTTCGCAAAACAATCATTTGTCCATCCATTGTCCACAACAATAAATTTTTCCATCAGTAACCAATTTAGATAGAGCGCTTTGGATAAATATGATAAAAATACTTGGAACCGTTCAAAGGAATTAAGGCTGTAATCGAAGGTGTCTGTAATCACGTAAAAATTTTTCAGCCTGTGGAGTCTCGTTATATAAGAAAAGACTCAAATGAACTTTACTTATCCGGTGGCTTGAACTTCTCAATTATGTTCAAATTATATCAAGCATGGACAGAGGAAAATAATGTTTCAAAAGGGTTTAATCAACACATGAAAAATAAAGATATTGCAAGGTCTCTAAAGAAACAGGATAAAATCCAAGCAACTGCACATCCTGACAGTGTAACTTTAGCTACTTTCGACTTTCAATTTATTTTATCTACGCCTCAGGGAGAAGCAAGTTCATTTTATTATAAACTTTCTTTAATTTTACAGTGTATAACATTTCAAACATAAAAAGTGCATAACATGTAAAGAGCTTTAAGACCCATTGGTTTTAAAAAAGGAATATGTTACATGTGGCCTGAAACTAGGGCTAACAGGGGGAATAAAATAAATTTGTTTCTCCATGAGTCGTAGATAAAAAAAATTGAAAGTCGAAAGTAGCTGAAGTTACACTGTCAGGATGTGCAGTTGCTTGATTTTTATCCTGTTTCTTTAGAGACCTTGCAACTTTGTAAGCAAATTTGTTGTTGTGGACAATGGATGGACAAATGATTGTTTTGCGAACTTTTACACTTCTAGGGCTAGATTTGTCTTAAGCCAACGGGCAGTGTATAAGTTACACTGAAGTTGCGTTTTGAATCATTTTCAGTGGTCATTCTCTTTCAGTGGTTAAGCACAAGTCGTCCTCTCAAGTAACTTAGCCGTGATAGTTTTTGACTCTACAAACATTTGCACTTTAAAGTTTAATATTTCGTAAACGGAGCACTGAATAAAAGAATGTCCTATAACTACTCTGTACATTTTTGAAATACCTCTCCAACGATATAATATAGCCTAAACGAGAAACAAAATCATCTCCACTTTGCGTGTAGTCATGTTTTCTTTTTATATTTTATACTAGCTTAACTCCGCGGTGTTACTCGTGGTTATTGTCGTACTGCGGGTAATGCCGCGGGACGAAGCTAGTTTAAAAAAGTAGACTAAATTACTACCAATATCATCAGCTACCTATCAGTGAAAGTCCCATCAAAATCGTTCTCGCTGTTCCAGACATTTGTCGGAACAAACGTCTCTAAGCTAAGCTGCGGATAGACAAACTGATATGGTGAAACTATAAGGGTTCTTTGTAAGGACTATTTAACCCTAACAATCTTAAAAAACACCTTACAAATAGTTAGGTACTTCATTTTCCACAAAATTAACCGAAGTAAATTGTAACATCTACGATGATAGCGAAGTAAAATGATTCAGGTGGCAGATGGTCGTTTATGCGTCGGTATTTTAAAATATGACCTCTCTTATAGATTTATTATTCTACAAACAACAAATCTAAGAATTTCACATTTACAACTTTGAATATTTACTAAACAAAATTAATTCACACCAGCAGTTTCACGATTATCACTTAATTTTGTGAGTTTTAATAGATCTTCTGTTTTCATGATAGTGACTTATTTTCCTGTTCTACATAGTTGCTTCAACAGTTGCCGTCGTTCTTTATTGATTTTACTAATTCAAATGAAGACTACAACAAACCCTCGAAATATCACAGATATCAGACACAAAACCTCATTTAACATAAATAATAACAAAAATCTAATCAAGCCGACGTAGCGCATGTCAACTGACTGATGTCCTTTTGTGTATGCACGGCGAAAGTCCCGCGGCCCCGTGTAAATGCGGCCAACGTTACTTGGTCGTATGTACTTCGTAGTGTTTGAAAGAACATACGTAGTTGGCTTTTTTTACGTACGAAAATTGATTGAAATAATGTGATATTTGCAAAAAAAAATATGTCATATTGTAAAGAATTGTTTTCTTAAAACGATTGTACAATAAACTAAAAATCAGCATTTTGTAGATAACTTTATTTACTTTGCACCCGTCGATACGGCAACCCAAATAGGTAACAAGATACAGCTTTCACCTGACCAACAATAAATAGTGCATACTTATCTAATTAATATAAAACAAATAATACACAATAACCTACAGATTTAACAAAGCATGAAAAAGTTATTGAGTGCTGTCTGTATATTGAATATTTAAACTGATGTCAACTATTGCCTTAAATAATAAATCTCGACATCAAGATTCAAACCAAATTGTGGTGACATATTAAGATTGAAATATAAGATACATTTTAAAATGTAAGATTCAGATTGTATGTGTGCAACCCTCCGGTTGCACACCACTTTGATCGATCTCAGTCCACTGCTGGACATAGGCCTCTCCAGGCCTATGTCCAGCAGTGTACTGAGATGGGCTGATAAAGATAATATTTATTTGAAAAGCTACTTAATTTTAAGTGAAAACAGAGACTTTTTAAAAATGGTTAAGCACTTGAAGACGTACTATTGGTGACTTTGTCAGGTTAAAAATAAGTGAGGAATGTTTTGGACATAGATTTTGGTATTGGTAAGTATCTGATATTGCGCGAGCAAAGGTGGGATAAAATCATGTAAATAAATAAAATTATCACAAGTGTTTACGTAAAAAAGTTGTGGTTAATGAATTACTTACATTCATAAACCAGCTGAGGCAGTTGGTGGGTGGCCACTGCTATCATCTTCTTAATTGCTGTTATTTTTAAAAGTAAGCAATATAATCCTTAAAATTGATCATCTCATCGTTTTTAAAAAAATCTCCACTTAATAATTAATTAGAATCAATATCTTGAGGATATTATAGTTTTATATGTTGTATATTCATTTAATAACGGTTTCAGCTAAACAAATAATTATTTTCTTTCTGAAATTATTTTTTCCATGTGTGATTTATTAAATGTATAGATAGCATTAATGTTGTAATTCATTACCAGTTAAAGTTTTCATAACATAAATATTGTCTTTGCATTTGCAGATAAAGATGCTGACGAAATACATAACTATAATTTTAATAGTTTTACCAGCTTTAACATACGCCGGTATAGTAATTAAAATTGAACCAGCCAGAAACGGTAACGAGATTAGCGTCAACTTTCTCAGTGAAGACATAGCTGATATCAACGACAAGGAACGGGACCTTTTTAAGCTCGACGATGAAACTTTGAAAAGAGCTACAGAAAAAATCATGGGAAAACGCTGCTCTCATGTTTTCGTTAAACCGCCGA
The DNA here is from genome assembly GCA_932526445.1 of Phragmatobia fuliginosa. Classification (NCBI taxonomy): domain Eukaryota; kingdom Metazoa; phylum Arthropoda; class Insecta; order Lepidoptera; family Erebidae; genus Phragmatobia; species Phragmatobia fuliginosa. The sequence continues at coordinate 11,829,348 of OW052081.1, read as the reverse complement.
CACCCTGGGGAGAAGTACATAAAAAGTATGACTGGGATCCTGTGGAAGTTAAAATTATCGGAGTTGATACAAAACCGGTTGCTATCGACAGTGCGGAATATGTAAACAGTCATAACAGCTTGGATGTTACCTATAGCACGAGTGTGACTCAGAAAGTCGACGGGACTGTCGAACAGACCTGGAGTACAGGCGGAGAAGCTGGTATTAAACAAGAAATCAAATATGAATTTAACTTTGGCGCGGGGAGTGTAGGAGTAAATACTACTTTGTCTTAAACTGGTTTTTGGGGTGAAGATAAAACGAAATCTAGAACAGTAACGGTTGGAACTACTTCAAGTTTTCTGACTGATGTTCCTCAAGGAGAATCAGTAATTACTTCATTTATCGGCACACAAGGCACAATAGATATTGAAATTCGTTACTACATCCATCTTACAGGCAAAGTATTTTGCAACTATGACGTTCCATATCGCGGACATCACTTTTTTGTGTTGCCTATTTCCCAGCTACAAAAAACTGAAGACACCCCTCGTTCTAAATACTCTACTGAGAGGATATCAGTTGTATACTAGCGTCAAGCTGGAGGTCACCAACAGCACTGTTTCATCATAGATGTTAAGATCTATCTAAACACGATAGAAGACAATATTTGTTAAATAAAAAATTGAAACAGAAATACTATGTTTCTCATATTAGAGCCCGGCAGTGGGACGTTATGGGTTGTTGATGATTAGAGGTATAACAGGTCATGTTATCTGGTGGTTAACTGTTAGTTTCTTTTATTACTGATTGATTGATTTTACTGTCTTATAAATCAAAGGTCAGTAAGCACTAGGTATTACCTTATTCCCTATGTCTATTTTGACAATATAAGCAAACATATAAACAAACCACTACGTCGTCCTTTAAGTCTATTAAAGTATAAACTAATTGACATGCGCATTACAATAATAAAAATAGGTACAATTAATAGTGTTCACAAATAGATTAAGTAGAAAAGGTAAAAATAGGAAAGAAATTAATAAAATATAACTAAATTAGAAAATTTGTGGCAGTTACATATTTATCACACACATTAAAATTTATATTCAACACACATAAGTACATATTTATATTTAAATTTAAACAGAAGGTAGGTAGGTCAACAATTAAACATTTAATTGTACTATTAGACTAGCTATATACGCTACCACCGATCAAGAGGGCTTAGGTTTGATACCCGGTTCGGGCCAATAAGTGTTGTTATTGAGTTTTTAACCCTTTTAGGATGTAACGAAGAGGGCACTTATGTTTTCTCACAAACTTGATTGTTCTCCGTTAAAAACAGTGGCCGTAACCGAAATCGGCTAATAGTACATCATCACTATATTTAAGTATTTTAAAATGAAAACAATTCTGTTTTGTCAACATTTCTGTTGACAAAACAGAATAATATTAAAAATAATATTATAAAATTTGTCTATTTTTTTTTTCTTTTTCCGACATTCCGACACACTACCCCGCCGGGGTTTGCAACGGGGCGGTGTCTCGGAATCGAACCGACTAAAACCACACGGTATTCCTTCTTTGCGCATGAATTTTAAGAGGAGTCCAGGGAACCAATCTCCCTCTGGACCCCTCCCAGCAGATCCAGAAAATCACAATCCGCGCGAAAATCCGGCGAACGTCACGCATGTGCAGGACGTCCGCGCCTGTTGCTTCGCAAGACATTTTTTCGAACAAGTGTGTCAAATCGAATAATCCTCTAGTATATAAAGTTCATTGCCGATTTGATGTTAGCTAATTTCTCAATTTAAAAGCAAAAACTAGAGAAGAGTTTTATTTAGTAGAATCGGCAATCAAGATACCGCACGATCATTTTTTTTAATTTATTTAAAAACAACATTTTTACAAGTGACAAAAAATTTAATATCTACTCTAAATGTTGTTTATTCGTATAAATTTTTGCTTAAGATTTTTTAGGGATGAAACGAACAACAGATTTATTGTCAGTGTTTAAGGATGCGCTCTGAACGATGATAAAAATGACAGAACACCAAACATTATTTCTTTTATAGTATTTTACATGTATCATACAAACATTTGATCTCATTCGGGAATGGAACCTGAGACCTCAACCACAGCAGGTGCATATGCAACCACTGCGTCACTGAGGCAAGGCAGGCACTAAGGAAACAAGACTTTTTCATCTCTTTAGTTTAGATATATTTTCTAAGGTTAATTAATAAGCTGTTTTCTTATTCTATTCTCAAACACATACGCACCCTCGTGCACACAAATACATGATAATATAGTGACATGTCACATTAGTACCATTGATGAGCTCACCCCAACAAAAATATGATAGAAAGTCACGAATGTTGTGTATGCAAGCAGCGTAGAGAGGAAAAGTTTGTGAAATGTTTTTTATCTCCAATATTTAATGTTATAGGTTAAATGTGTCCAGAGAAGCATATAAACACTGAGTGAACAGCAGCTAAGATAGCAGGTGGGTGGTTTACTGATTTAATTTTTTTTTATTAGGTACTTTAAAAAAAAAATTAAAGCAAAAATTTAAAAAAAAAAAAATTTTCTCGTCTATAAAATGTGAAGCTTAAGTTATTTAATAATCTAATTTTCACACTATTAAAATCTTTTCGGTAATGCTTTTTGAGTTGGAGTTAAGTTTTAAGTTAGCAAAAATAAAAAATTTAATTTGAAATTACGTACCTATTGCATAAATGTAAGTGGTATTGATTACAGGTAATATATTTTTGCGATCTACTGATTAAAATTTAAATGTTACAACTTAGTCCAGTCAATTAAAGCTTAACTTTGCCATTTTGGTTGAACACTTGCAACCAACGCCAAAATTTCCGCAAGTCTTCGTAGATTAATATACTAAAATTGCAGGGTGCTGCAATACCGGCAAAGGGTGCAAATACATTGCAAAAGGGTGCAAAAACAACTTTTTCGTCTATATCTCGCGATCGGCTGGAAAAATAAAAAAAGATCCTACTACAAAATTGTAGGAAATTAAATTCTCTACAAAAAATTGCAATCATATTTTGGCGTATCTCTCATAGTTTTTGCACAAATTGCATTTAAAGGTGCATAATTGTAAAAATATTATTATTATTCTTTTTTTTTCATTTTGAAGTGATCCTACATGTTTCTTTACGATTTAATTAATATTTTTCGTACATTTTTTTTTACTTATTTATATCTTTTTTCATATACCTAATAATCTTGACAAAAAAATCATTTCAATTTTATTCAATGATATTTTAATTTTATATTTTTTTTATTCCATCGGATTCAGCGCAAATTTACATATTTCCATATTTGAGAGGATGGTCATCTAATGAATGGGAGGCATGTAATATGCCTGATTGCATAACATCACACTTCTATCTTAGTACTCATTACATGTGGTTTTCTTGGGATTACTAGTGCAGTAGTCTCCCGTTGCTTTCTGCACCAGACATTTTAGAGGTCATTTAAGCCTCTAGGCCGCTGCAGCCTCTTCCAACCGAATGGTCGGTCAGGTCTATGGTTATACCGCCTCTGCGTATAACCGAACGAAGTGGAAGCTTGTTACTTGTGGTCGCGATCCTCAGCATTGAGGGAACGACAAAGAAGAAGACGAAATATGCCTGATAGAAAATGTTATATACGATGGTAATACAAGAGGGGAAATGCCTAAACATAGTTTACTAGGATCTGCATAGGTGATGTTTTTTAATCCAGAAGGCAATCTCTCATTATAAATCTCATCGGTGATATCTGTTGTAGATGGTAATTGCACTGCAGATTTTTTTACATTTGATTGGAGTTTCTTCATATCAAACACTACTTGCTGGTGTGTATACTGCTATGCCTCCTAAACAATGAAAAGTCTTCTGACCACCTGAGGTTCTTATACAAGGTGGGCCAAAAGAAGTCATCCGATGTTGTTTGGCTTTAATTTTTTTTCTAAATGAAAAGCTTCGAATCTGTTTTTTGATTATGTTTATTTGAACCTTTGGAATTTTACTAGTGAAGTCAAGAAGACGATATCGGCCAAATGAGCGCAGCCACAATCGATTGCTATACGGGTTCGTTTTATGGCATTTTTCATCACTACAGCGAGAACTTCGGGCGACAGATTCTCGCACTCGTATCAAATTTTGTCCTAGAGGGCTTCCAGGGTCTCGGGCTTGTTCACATAAACACGGGACTTCAAAAAACACCACTAAAAAGTCTGGAGCGGTTAAATCGGGCGATCTTGCGGGCCTAATTCGTTCAATTGTGGCAGAAAAAACGCGGTTAACATGGCCATATAGCGCGCACCGTTCACTGTTGTCGTTTGACCGGTGGCGTCCTCGAAACAAAATGGACCGATGACTGTTCTAGCTTGAACAGCGCACTATGCAGATTAATGGTATGGATATGATTAATGGCTCCTCGTGCATCACTCATGGATTTTCGGTGCCCCAGAAGCGATAGTTTTGTTTATTCACGTACCGGCTGAGGTGGAAATGAGCCTCATCGCTCATTATGGTTTTGGTGGAAAAATCGTCTACTTTGTCCTCGAGATTGAGGATCGCATGGGCGTAGGCTACATGCGTTTGGTGGTCGACAGGCAGCAGCTGATGCACGGACATGCGCAGGTCTTTGACATTGGCCGCCATTTGCAAAAATAAGAACATCTTTCAATAGGGTGATTTCTTTTGGCCCACCTTGTATTATCAAAGACATATTGAACGAAAGCATCAGAATTATAGTCTTCTGAGGTTAAATTATTGATGAAGCTTCATGAAGCTGAATATTATGGTATGATGTGCAAACACCCAGTTTATCACCCTCACCTTCATAGATTGATAACTAACATCGATCCTGTTTTTCGATTAATGTATGTTCCAACAGCTAGTTGAAAAAACGAATGAAGGATTTAGGACGAAGTGCTGAAATAATACTATATACAATAGTAACTATTTTTGGGATAACAGGACATTCATCTGACACGATATTTTCATCATTTAATAATAATTTATGTATGAAGCAAGTTAATAGTGGAGGTATTTCTGATACAACGTTATCAGGGAATTTGTCCGGTTGTTTTAAAGAAAAGTTTTAAAGATAACTTTTTGTTTCATAACGAGTTTCCTTTATTTTGTCCTGAAAGATTTCTGCACATACAGTGATAATTGTTTTCTTAGCCATTTCACTGAGATCCTCACTCTTACTATACCAATCACTACAATCAGTATGCAATCCTGAGAGGATTGCATACTTTTCACGACAATGGTTACATCTTACGTTTTCTTCATACAAATAGAACATAAAAATGAAGGATTCATTGTTTCCTTTATATTGAATCAAGTTTATTTTGTAAAACATAACTTTTGGACAGTTAGACGCACAAAAACGAAATATCCCTGAAACGACAGTTTGGAGTATAGTGACAGTAAGTGACAAGAGCATTTTCTGCTGCAGTCTTACTCATTGCACTCAGCGAGATAGAGAAACAAGTGCATGTGTGAGTGTTCTCAATGGTACTATTTTCGTACAGCGCAAGGTTCTCATTTTTGTCTAAAGCTCTATCTCTTTCGCTCTTATTAGAAAACGTATGGTCTTATTCGAGCACATGGGTCCTATTTTTCGATCCTATCCTATAGATCTTCAATGGGACTATTTACGTGGAGCGCAAGGGTCTCATTTTTGTCTTATTCTCCCTATTCACTCTTATATTTCTATCTCTTATGCTCGCATTGTAATAATTGTGGTCTCACTCGCACGCATGCTCTCTTAATGCGCATGCGTAGAAAATTGGAATCAGTGGGAGCAAGAGAGTAGTATAGTAGAATAGAAGTCTCTATTACAGAGAATAATATAAAATATACCACGCTCTTTCTCCACCAGTGATGTATTATTACGTCCCCCTGAAATGAAATTTATAATAGCTCAGGTAAATGGAGAGGTAATATATACTGCAAATATACGTTTCAAACGCAATTTTGCTCTGAGTCTAATGGAGTAAAAAAAACTAAAATTAAATTATCACTACGTAGTATAAGCCAAAGTCGCTTCCGCTCTCTGCCTGTCCGTATAAATGATTCGAACTTTAAAACTACGCAACGGACTTTGACGCCGTTTTCTTTATTATATAAAATGATTCAAGAGGAAGGTTTATATGCATAATACATGCATAATATAGTAGAGAAACATTGATAATTTGGTTTTTAATGTGATGTCGTAAATAAACCCATTTTTTTACGCTTACATTGCAAACGCTGGCTGTACCCTACGAAATAGATCAAAATAATGTACTACAGTATTGTACACCTTAAAAAGGTCTACAATACTTTCTTTCTTTTTACGAGAAAGAATGGATTATTTACGAAACGATTTTAAGCAATGCAGTATTAATCCTTATCCAATTAAGTACCTTAAATACTTTGTGTATCTATATAGATTAATATGACCCTTTACAGAATGTAATTTAAATTATGATTTTTGAAGATATTACAGATTTAAAATGCAGGAATAAAGCGATTGTGGTCAATTTATCAGTATCAGTTAATTACTAAGCACAATATTTTAATGATTATTCTGAGGCGGTACGAAGTTCAGCTTGTCATATAATAAAATTTAAATGTTTTTTTTGCTAAGATTATTAGGTAATTGAAAAAAGTTATAAATTAATTTAAAAAAATGCCTGAAACATATCAATTAAATCCCAATGAAACATGTAGTATCACTTCAATATGAAAAAAAAAGATTAATAGTAACATTTTTTTAATTTTGCACCTTTAAATGCATTTTGTGGAAAAACTATGACAGATACGCGAAAATATGCCAGTAATTTTTTGTAGGGGATTTAATTTCCTACAATTTTGTAGTAGAATCCTTTTTTATTTTTCGAGCCAATCGCGAGATATATACGAAAAAGTTGTTTTTGCACCCTTTTGCAATGTATTTGCACCCTTTGCCGGTATTGCAGCACCCTGCAATTTTAGTATATTAATCTACGAAGACTTACGGAAATTTTGGCGTTGGTTGCAAGTGTTCAACCAAAATGGCAAAGTTAAGCTTTCATTGACTGGACTAACTACTATCCTTACTAATAATATAAACGCGATATATTTTGTGAGTATGTAACCATGTATGTATGTTGCTCTTTCACGCAAAATCTACTGAACGGATTTGGATGAAACTTTACGGTAATATAGTATGTATCAGAATAACACAGAGGCTACTTTTTACTACACAAAACGAGATACACGCGGGTGGAGCCACGAGCGAAAGATTGTATTATATAATCATTAAACCAACCGTTAATTAAAACATTCATATTTCGTTGGTGAGTACAAGAACGGAGGCCCAATTAAGTAGGTAGTAGAGAAACGCTGATTTCAGCACGAATGGGCCGGTTCGACCGGGGCAGTACTACCTTTATATACAAGACCATCATAATAATGACAGCAAACCAGCTGTCCTATTTCATTGGTGAGTGTAAGTGTAAGAGTGTAAGAATGATGTGTTTATCTAAATTTTTAAAAACAAAAATATCCAAATTCAAATATTGTCTTAAAAACTCTTTTTTTATTTTCTATATTCGCAGATGATCAAGATGCTGGCAAAATATCTCACACTCCTTGTACTACTATTGCCAGCTGTTACATACGCCGGTATAGTTATTAAAATTAAACCGACTGAGAAAGGTGATGACACTAGCGTCGACTTTCTCGGAGAAGATTTAGCTGACATCAATGACAAAGAACGGCAGCTCTTTGGGATCGACGATGAAACCTTAAAAAGAGCTACAGAAAAATTCATGGGAAAACGCTGCTCAAATGTGTACCTTAAACCACCAACACCTTGGGGAGATGTATATAAGCAGTATGGCTGGGAACGTGTTAGAAGGAGTATCAAGCCTATTGAAGCCAAAGTTATTGGTGTTAATACGAAACCAGTGTCTATCGGTACTGCGGAATATGTGAATAGTCATAATAGCCTAACCGTTACTTTCAGTACAAGTGTAACACAGCAAGTAGACGAGACAATTGAACACACTTGGAGTACAGGAGGAGAATTCGGTGTTGAACAAGAAATTACATACGAAGTAAATTTTGGAGCAGGGAGTGTAGGAGGCAGTACAACTATGTCTTACACATCATCCTGGGGTAAGGATACTACAAAATCAAGAACTGTAACCCTGGGAACTACTTCAACAATAGCGACCGCAGTTCCTCCAGGAAATACAGTAGTAGCTACACTTATTGCTACTCAAGGCTCAGTGGATATTGAAATCCGTTATTCCACCGATCTTACAGGCAGAGTATTTTGCAATTATGCCGTACCGTATCGCGGACATCACTTTTATTCACTGCCTATTTCCCAACTTCAAACTACTGCAAACACACCTCGCATTAAGTACTCCACTGAGAAAATATCTGTGGGTTTCTATACTAGTGTCAAGCTGGAGGTGACTAACAGTACTATGAAATAAATATAGCTTCTATATCTTCTATATATATATATATAAAAATAAATGGCTGTTCGTTAGTCTCTACTTCCATAAATAATTCAAGGCCAAAATTAGCCAAATCGGTCCTGGCTGGACCGATTTCTCGAGTTTTAGCGAGACAAAGGTTTAAAAGGTGAATATATAAAAATGATTTGTATGTTTTTTATTAATTATGAATTCCTTTTGTTTCTTTTGAGTTTATTTCATACAAAAGTTTAGGCCTTCTATTTATCGATTGAGGCAGTACGAAGTCTGCCAGGTCAGCTAGTAAGTCATAAAATTTCAAAGACAGTAATATCTACTGTGCTTTTAAAAAAATAAGATTTTTGTGGTGTGATATATCATTTAAGTTATTTTGAAGACAGAACAATTTATTGCAATGGTTCTGTAGAAATGTTGACGGCAATATTAACTTGTGTCTCTGACACTATAAGTTGTTACTATCTAAATCTAATAACTTTTTGTGTCGTCGTTGCCGTATTTTTACATTTGTTTTATGTCATTACTCTTTTATTTGCTTTTTTTGTTTTTGTAATTATTTTTCTTTCTTTATTTCTACTGTGTGAACGATTGTGTTGCCATTTACATGTAGAGTGCCATCTGAAAATCAACGCTGCATGGTCACGCGCAGCTTTCAGCTGAGTTGGCAACCCATTCTGGTCCACACATTTGATGCAAATCCTAGTGATGTACACCTAACCTGTATTTTGTTACTATTGTTTTACTGTGTGTGTGTGGACCATAAATAATAATTTTCTTTCTTTTTTATTTACTGATATGAAAAAAATCTCATTGAAATATATTGTTTCTCTAATACCATGAGCATTTTTAACTACAGCACATGATGGCGGAATCGCAAAGCCAGGGTTGACTTGTCGACACTACGAGTACTACTCGTATGTAGTTGACGTTCTAGTTCACGCATGGTAAATTCATCTTCCGAGCCTTTATTCCCAAGTTTATTTGGGGTCGGCTACTAGTTCAAATTACTAACCTAAAAAGATCCAGTCATATATTATCATTTTTTGTTAAAACTAACTAAAAAGAGCTTAGCTTAAATTCAAGACTTCCTGATTTAAGTAAAGAAAGTCATAAAATTTCAAGAAAATTGTGTGCAATTTTAAATATATTGCTGTTGAATAAACGGTTTTGGTAGTAGAGCCACGCTGATTTCAGCACGAATGGGCCGGCTCGACCCGGCCAGTACTACCCTCACACAGAAGACCATCCTACTAATGACAACATTTTTGCTGTCGTATTTCGTTGGTGAATGTGAGACTGGAGGCCCAATCATTCTGCATCATTCTCCCATCCCATCAGAGTGAGTACAGTCAGGCTCATATAAAAAGAAATGGTCTTAGGTACGCCATCAAAACACACATTTCAAAGAAAAAATGAAAATCAACAATCTGTCGTAGTCTACTTCTGGACCTCTCCAAAGCCACACCACTTCCTTCTTTCCTTGATAGCGTTCAGCCAGTACCCACCAGCCACTGTTCTCGTGGATCTTCTCGTAGCTATTAACCATCATGTTTTCGATGTCATCCTTCATTTTATCATGTCCATTTTAACTGTTTTATATCTTGATATTTAATAGAGTAACTTTTTATTTCTTCTACAATGTATTTGTGTACCCTTAAGTGGCCTCTATTAAAAATATAAAATACTTTTCTTCCACTTGATTGAATATTTTTATTATTTATTACTAAGTAGTCTTATTGGTAGTTGTTAGATGGCAGGATACGGCATGGCCAGGGGTTGTCTCAGTTATTTTCAATGGAGCACGGTAGATGTCTATTATTTGCCATCATTGTTTTGGTTATTTAATGCACTTTTGACATGAGTAAATAAACGTACTAAGACCAAGCTTCTAAAGAGCGAGCACAGTAATTGTTACCTATTCTGATAGGGTTGGCACAGGAGGATTAAAATAAATACACAAAACGTTTGTCAGTCTTTTTATGTATCTATATTTTTTACAAATTGCTTACTCTAAATAGATTTTTTTAAATTTTTGATTGTTATACCTCTTAATCGAATGATAAATTCGAAATGTAATATAAAGTTCTGTATTGTTGCCTTATTTTATCATTTACAAGTTTGGAAAGGAGATCTTCTCGCCCGACAACTTGTAACCACTCTTGTCGTATAAAACCATAACTATACTATACTATATATACTATACTACTATACAGGGTGAATTTTTGAGACGGGACAGTAAGGGCAGGTACCTTAACCGTTATAGTTACAGGAAAACGCTTTTAGAAGACTATCCATAATTTTTTAAGACATTCTGAACTGCATTTACAGATTTTGGAAAAAATGTACAGTCAGCAAGAAAATGGTCAATTTAAACAAAAACTTTTTTGATGCCAATCGATCCTGTTTCTTAAAAGGATCAAGTCTCTATTAGACCGACTGAGGTTTGAGTACTAGTAATGTCAGAAATCGCAAAAAAACTTTTCCCATACATTTGTACGGAAATAAATCATTTTAATATGTATTTTAGACACAGACAAACATAACTTACATTTAGATGATCTACGATTATAAAACCATGAATAATATTTTAATTTAGGTAATTATTAAATCACTAAATAGTACCCAGACAGTGGCCGCCGGCTTTTGGCTTTCTAAATAAACATTTTTGCTCTTAAACGCACCGCTTATGAGATATTTTGTGCAACTTACTAAAAAAAACTACTTAAATCATTTATGATCAATACCAAAACGTTTTCTGCACCATCGAACCCATATGAGTATCTTTCGAAATTGAGGCAGATACATATCAGGTATATGTGGTATCTATCTTATCTAAGTAAAAATAAAAATAAATTATAGTTACTACTTAACTAGTGGAGTCTTTGGGATAAATAAAAAAATTGTTTTTTTATTTATTCGATTCTTCTTAATTCTTTTTTCTTTCTTTTTTCTTTTTAAAAAAGACAACTCCCGCATTAGAAATATGAATTCCTGTGTCGCGGGGGACTTTACAAACATACATGAAACGGACACAAAGAATAACCCAGACTCAGAACAACAATTTGTGAATCACACAAAGTGTTATCCCACGTGGGATTCGAACATACGACACTTGGCGCAGTAGGAACGGCGTGGCGACCGCTTAAACCACTAGGCCAACCGTGCAGTCAATTTAACAAATTTAAATTTACTCTTTCTAATTAATTCAAATTTAAACAAACACGCACGTTGCGACACACAGCGAGCGGTGAGTGAGCCCTTTGTTTGAGCACTGGCCGAACCAGTATAAACAGGTTTCGTTCCGTACGTGACGAGCTGCCAGTGCTCACGCACACACGCGCATAATACTTGTAGTCATGTACCTACCTTGGCGCGATTGTTTGAATCCTTGTCTCTGTGCATTTATTTACTCACGTGCTTCTGAGGTGATAATGTAGAGCCAAAAATTTTTTTCACTTGTTTTCGTATTTATCCTATCGACCTGTGTACTATCTCCCTCACTCATACTGACATCTTACATACGCAGATGATACTGCAATTCTAATCTCGGTTCAGAGTTGGGAAAAAGTAAAGCTGAATTTTCGCTTTTGAAAATGATGCATTGGCTAAACGTAAACCTACTTACTCTTAACCTCACTAAATCACTGTACATTCCCTTCTGTATAACAAAAACAAATAACCCTCCCCAAAACTTCTCCATTAAAGCCCACGTCTGTTCATCTCAATATACGTGTACATGCTTCGAACTTACTAGAGCCCAATCTACCAAATATCTTGGAGTCGAAATAAATTGATGGCTAAGGTAGAATAAACACATAAGTTGGATGACAACACGTGTGAGACGAGTTATACATTTATTTAAACCACTTAGAGACACAACACCTTTTGAGAAATTAAAATTAGTATACTTGGCGCTAGGACAATCTGTCATTCAATACTGCATTATTGTCAGGGGAGGGGCGGCCAAAACACATCTTATCCGTCTAGAGTAAGCGCACAGAGCCGTGCTCAAAATCGTACAGGTATAATTAAGAAGGCATCTAACGGTACCCCGTCCAGATACAAACAAGCGAATTAAAAAATCTGTGGTTGGTGGTGCTTCTTGCAAAACATGCGCTAATCTGCCTACAGTCCCTACAGAGCACTCGCGCGACTCGCGGGGTGGCGTGCACACCACGCCCGCGCACCCGCCCCTGGCCCCGCACACTGCCACGGAGCACATCCTTTTCGCACTACAGTTACAATCATATTCTCTATCCTTTTATAGAGTGTTAGGTTTTTTCGTTAGGTACGGAATTTCTTGATTCTGTCCCCGCGCTCGATGCCCGCGATAAAAGCTATACAATAGCTTGAAAATACTTAAAAAAAATTCAACAACAAACTTAAACATACACACACCAATAAACTTATATTATTATGTTTTTTATATTCGGACCGTAGTAAAAAAACAAAGGTGTATATTTTCTCATCTGTGATGGTTTCAATCCGAATACCTCAAACTTGTCATTCTTTTTACAAATGTTTTCACCAGGATTTGAATGAAGGCAGGAATGCAGACGAAGAATATAGGCAACAAAAAATAAAATTTAACAATTTTAGGTTCAGCTGTATATATATACTAACTGACCCATGCAAATTTGTCTACGTTTATTTTTCTAGCAATTTTAACTGTTCACACAATTACACACATTTAAAAAAGAAACATGAAAATTATCGAGATAACTTCGGGGTTCATCGTGATCAACAATGTGACACGGATTATGTATCACCATCTTAGGCGAAAAACGTCCGCAGCTGGAAATAGGCCACCGGTTTCCTGCAACCTTCACCAGGTCTTCAGACCATCTTGTCGTAGCCTATCCATACTCCGTCTTCCAATGCATCGTCGCCACTCCAGGACTTTTCGCGAGCCATGTGCCACGCACACTATTACCTAACTCACACTGTTACATATTAGGTATATATAGGAGAGGCTTATGTCCAGGTTGTGGATTATTATTAGGTTGCTAATGAAGTTCATTTCAATAATATAAGAGAATACAAAAATTATGTCAGTTGTATTTCTGTCTGTCAGAATTAAAAGGCATGTCAATCTATAACTGCTTTATTACCTTGAACTATATAAGTAGATTTAGGATTTCAACATATAATCATTGATTACAATAATATTTATCATCATTGAATATTTGTCTGATATTTCTCTATTTTTAACTGAGTATTATCAGATATTGCTACTTTAAAGTCGGTATAATATTTAATCGTTATTTTTTCAGAGGCGAACTTACTTAGTGGTGTCCGTAAAATGTGTTGCAGTTCCTTCAGTGTCATTGCATAAAAATGATGTCCATTAAATAGCTGTTCATAATTACAAAATACCATTCCATCGATATTAGATTGGTATATCATTTGAATATCCATTGTATGCTGTACAGCCGTAAGAGTAGCCAATACCTTACCGCCAGGGGGTATCGTAACTACTGCTGTTGAGTTCTTTCCAATTGTTACTAATCTTGATTTAAAGAAACTTTCACCCCAAGGCGCCGAATAAGTCATCGACGAAGTACCGCCCAAACTTTCATCTCCGAAATTGATGCTATAGTATATTTCTCTTCCGAGACCTAAATTTTCTCCTTTAGTCCAATTATGAGTGATTTTATCTGAAATTTCCATTGACACATTCACTGTCTGCGTCAAGTTCTCTGGACCGAAATTATTTATATATTCTTGAACACCGAGAACAACAGTTTCCGAGCTGTTTTCTACTACTGCACCATAAAGTGGCTGAAGTGTTGTTTCAATAACATCCCAATTATATTTCTCGTACACGTCTCCCCACGGTGTTGGCGGTTTAACGAAAACATTCGTGCAACGTTTGCCCATAAATATTTCGGAGGCGTTTTTCAAGGTTTCGTTGTTAATCCGGTAAATCTGCATTTCTTTATCAGTGATGACTGATACCTCATTGCCGAAATAACGGATGTAAGCGCTGATACCATCTTGCTTCGGTTTAAGATGAACATTAATATGACTGTATGCAATGGTTGGCAGAATCGTTAGCAATACGTATTTCCAAAACATCTTTAACTGTAAACATAAACACTAATGTTATTACATTTTCCTTTCGTTTAGAATTTATATTTGTAAATTTATTGTTTATATTAGAAATCAAAAATACGAGAAAGAAACTGATGTTAAAGGAGCTATTAATGAGAAATCTCATCTAATACGCAATTTTATTAAGATTCAGATCAACGTGATATGTACTACAGAAGCATTTCATATAGAAACTGTACAAATAAATATAATTCTATGCAGATAAGTTGACCGTTCTTACTATAAAATAAATTCAAAGCTTACTTTAAACAAAAACAATTCTTATTTTAATTAAATAGTTTTGTACATAGATGAAGTTATAATATCGTCTAAGGATAATTTTCTACGTTCAAAGGTACTAACCTGGTTCATTTTTGTGTATTTATATAAAATATAATTGGAATATAGTATCGTAGTATTGTACACAAGAGTACCAGAATTTATTTGTCACATAAGTTTAGAATAACAAAATCTTTTTGATTCACTCTTAGGACGTCTGAATATGAATGGAACTGAACCGTAATAACATTAACTTAGTTAAATTGTAAGTATTATCTTATCAGACAGAATAACAAAGTTTTGAGTAACTAGTAGGTAGTTATGCAAATCTTTGTTTACAGTGATATCTTAACTAGTATTTTCCCGGGACTTTAATTGCGTAAAATTGATATTTCCTAAACCTCATACATTGAACTTTTTATCTAAAAAATAATAATGATGTTTTATTTAGACTCTTGATAACCCGGTTAATTTTGTATCACTATTCGATATTGGATTAATATTTAACGACAAAAGATAATGAGGATTTATTTACATAGTGACATAATTCTTTTTTCATTTTTAAGTGAAAAGTGTAAGTGAGTGCACTGTATCAGACAATACGCAAGTTGATAACTTTTCAATTCAACATCGCAAGCAGCTCTGCCCCCCTGTCCAAGTTGCAAAACGATTTTCGTTTTCTATTCTATTTCTCTTCTTTCATTTGCTAATATTTTGTCTTGATCATTCTTCTTAGCGTTTCGATGACAAATGTAACTTTTCGGAAAAAATATTTTTTTTCAGCCCAGAACGCGGCCACTTTGATAGCGTTATCGGTGGCAACCATTAGGTCCTCCTGCGTGCAGGTGTCTGGGCACGCAGGACACGATGGAAGATGGCACATTCTTTCAATTGCACCGCACAAAGAGCTGAGATCGTCACCGGCCGAGAATCCCCACCTAAACAGGTCCTCCTTGCTTCGGCCAACTTGGGTCCGAAGTCTATTTAAAGACCTCTAGATTGGCCACGGTAATTTATGTCCAGGCGGAGGGCTCTCAGACGGCGCCACAAACGGATTCGGCAGGGACACCCCCTCTCTCCACTGTTTGCACCTTGCTTGGGACGGGTCCAAGGTCAGTGGGCCGACACATTGTGCAAAACTTTTGCGGCTCTTTAGTCTTTGTTGAGGTGGGGTGTGGCCATACATGGGATGCGGCGGGTCATTCTCCATCCTAGTCCTCTCCGCTGAACTCGCCACAGCCCTCCGATTCGCCGAAGGTGCTATTCGGGCCAGTGGGTACAATATCTTAACCGGGGTCGGTTTAAGACAACCTGATCATGTGACTGAGCGAAATCAGTCAATGAAACAAGAGAATATAGAAATAGAATCATGATACAATAGAAAACCAAAAACATTTGGAACTTGGCTAAGGGGATGAAACCGCTGAAACTGATCAGCAATGGCGAGCCGCAACCCAGCAAATGAACTGCCTCAAGAGTGTTTGCCTAAGAAAAAAACAAAAAGGTAATCGAATTTATAACCTCATCATCATTAAATAAATAATCATGAGTGTATTGACGTTCCCTACCAGACAAAAGCATCTCCTGAACAAAAAAGGTATGTTGGGTTATGTTCAACTGCATTCTTGCTGTCGTATTTCGTTTATAATTTAATTGTCAAGGTCAATTTTGGTTCAGAAGTAATATTTGAAATATTGACCGACAAGGACATTTTGGGTAAAAATAAGAACACATTTTCGTTTTTTTATTATTTTATTAAATTCAGTTTAAAGATCCTAAGTCATCATCTTCATCTTCCTAGCCTTATTCCCAAGTTTATTTGGGGTCGTCTACTAGTTCAACCGGTTTTACCAGAATTTCTGTTTTTCCACGGAGCGACTGGCATCGGACCTCCGCATCCCTAAGGGAGAACTGAAATTCGAAGATTGAACTAGTTGTCAGTACATTTGAGGGCACTGACTTCCCAATAACGATTGTCATAGATGTTCATAACAACCGGGACCGACGGCTTTACGTGCTCTCCGAGGCACGGGCGTGAATCACCGCCAAACTTCCAAACTCCGGGCAGCTATTAGGAACTTCCTAAGACAATCCCAAAAACTGTTTTTGGCCCGACCCGGGATTTGAACCCGAGACCTCTTGATTAGCAGTCGCATACGCTAACCACTAGACCAACGAGGCCGTTTAAAGATCCTAAGTGAACTATAAAAAATTATATGAAAAGATCTTTAAGATGTAATTTTTAAGTACTTTTAACGTCGTCGACATACAGACAAAATATCTGTACAGTTTTACAAGATTATCAATTGTTCTTTAACCAATTACGCGGATCATGACATCTACAGTTTCAAACCTTAACATAACATTTTAATCGTACACAATATTATAAATACGTATGTTTTATCTTCTGTATGTTTTTTCTTTTAATTTTAAACCTGGTAGGTGGCCCACCAAATTCTAAGTCACAAAATTTTGAATACACATGGACAGAGGTAAAAAGTCATTTTTTCCTAAAACTACATAATACAACAGCAGTGCAAAAACAAGAAAAAATTGAAACACACCCTATAAAGATCCATCTTGCATCTAGTGTTGGTCTAGTGATTAGCGTATGCGGCTGCTGATCAAGATGTCTCGGGTCGATTCCCGAATCGGACCAAATGATTGCATGATCTACAAATATTTGTTTCGGAGTTTGGGTGTTTTCTATGTATAATATGTATGTATTTACAAAAAAAAGTATATATGTATTAATATCAATTGTCTAGTACTCATCAGATCTTCCGTCCTGTATGTTTCTGAAAGTTGGCCCATTAAGAAAGCGAATGAGAGACGCCTGAACGTTGCTGAAATGCGAATGGTAAGATCAAGGTCAGAAATAATTACATACGAGGAAGTCTGAAAGTAGCGCCACTGGATGAAAAGTTAAGAAGTAATAGGTCATCTTGGTATGGAAATATTATGCGGAGGGATGAGGAAAATGTGGCAAAGAAAATGTTGGGTATGGAAAGTGAAGGTTACATGGCAAGAGTTAGACCAAAGTAAAAGATGGATGGATTGTGTGAAAGAAGATATGAATAGGAAGGTAGTTAACAGTGAAATGACGAGTGATTGAGTAGAATAGAAGGACAAAACATACTGCGCCGACCCCAAATAAAATTGGAATAAGGGCAGGCAGATGATGATGATAATGAGTACTCATAATCATAATACAAGCTCTGCTTAGTTTGGAACTAGATAGCCTTGTGTGTCATTCGTCCGAGAAAATCCTTATCGAAGCCTCTTGATGATGAATAAAGATAACTTTAGCGAGAAGAAAATAATTAAGAAACAAAAATGAAGTGAATTAGCGTGACAAACATAGTAACTCGTAAGGTCAACCGGGGTTAAAGCACCATGTTGATTGATAATTACAATGTATGAAGATAAAGTAATAGTTTATAGTTCACAAAGAATCGCATTCGAGATGATGTCGAAGATGATATTGGTAGCATACTGCTTTGAACTCTTGAAATTTTTTGCTTCTCATATGGAACGTTACCATTCCATTTCGAGTGCCTCGGTGGCGCATGGGCAGCGTATGCGACTGCTGTACTTGAGCTCTCGGGTACGATTACTGAGGCGGACCAAATGTTTGTGTGATGCGTAAACATTTGTTTTGGAGTTTTAGTGTTTTCTTTGTATAATGATGATTAGATGATTAACTTGGGCTTCTCTTTTCTAAGGAGGTATAGACCTTACAAAATATGGCAGACTTTTTGGTATAGAATTTGTATCAAGTTTTTCTTTTCTTGACAACGAGATTGCCCAGAGAAGTTTGCACTGAAAGTAAATTCAGATCGTTTTCAGTTACCTATATTTTTGACTAGAGATAGATTCAAAACTAGTCGTTATTAAGAGTGATTAAAAAAATCCACGAGTCAATGAAAATATTTTATCCATAGAAATAAATACAATTGAATTGACTCTTTGCTATTTCAAATAAGAAGACTAAATGCGTATGAATAAATCAAAATATTTAAAAACATGTAAATTACAACGCCTGCTAGATTTAAACTAAGCAGAGCTTGTACTATGAAAGCTAGTTGAACATATACCTATATATTATTTTTTTCAAGATTTTTCTTGCTCAATATTTATTTTATCTCGGTTTCCCTTCCTAATTCCCGCTCTAAAACCTTCAGAGAAGAGGTGGTTCGGATTCCCTCGAATTCAAAAATATGGCTGCTTGTTTTTGTAGTATATATAATAATAATAATAATAACTAGCAATTAACTAGCAACACTCAAAATCTTCGGAATTTCTCCTACATATTTTTTAAATAAATCATTTTTACCGATTGAAATAATATTAAATGCCAACTTTTATACATTTAACAAGATTCAATGTTTTAAATAAATATAAAAATACAGAAATAAAATATTTGTAATGGAAAAAACTTAAAAATATCAATTTCAAGAGACATGACGTTTGAAACGTCATGTCAAAACAATATGCATATTCTGAAAGTGAGAAATAAACGAAGATGTTAACAAGAGCTAGACGAAAAGCACAACAAATAACCCCGGACTCGTCGCTTCGCTCCGCCTTGCCGTCAATGGAAGAAACCAAAGAAGTTCCGACTGGTGCAGAGGCGTCGAGCTGTACGTCGTGCGAAGAGTTTTTCTCTCCGCCGACGTCGCCAACACCTGTACGTCGGCAGGAGAGAACCCGGCCACCAGACAGCTTGGGATCCCGAGGACCACTGACCTCGAAAAGGGTCCCCGCTACCGGTGGTGGTGTGCGCCGCATGAAATGGTCACATTCAATAAATGAGAACGTCATGCGGGCATATTTTCGGGCTACAGAGTTGGGAACAAACCTTACTGCGCACCGTGTTCGACTAGTCTCTTTGTTTCATTAGCGTGAACCAGCCGTCAACGTATCAGCACAACGATTGTCGGATCAAGTACGGGTTATACAGCGCTGTCACCTGCTGGATGATGCTGTACTTGAGAGGATTCGCTCTGACATACGGAATAGCTTGACTGTTTCTTCAGTGTCGCATGTTCTGAATGTGGTACCACAAGATGAAGGTGTTGATGCAGTAGTGGACAGTGAAATTATATCCGTAAGTACCCAATATAATGATAAGTTAAGGAGCACTTTGGAGGATGCGATTCAAAAATACCGATATGTTAACTCTAATAACAGACCCCGGTTGTCCCGTTTGCCCATTCATAAACGAAATTTAGCGCTAGTGAGTGCCCTAGATTCGTTAATACCGGATTATTTCAGTAATAGCGAAGATCTTAGTGATACACATTCCATTCTATACTGAGCGGCAATTGCGGCTTGTCGAGTAGCTGGTGTTAAATTTGTAGAAAATATAACTGCTACTCGACCAAAAACTACTATGCCAGCTTGGCAGTATAGAATCGAACGTCGTATTGCTGAGACAAGGACACTCATTGGTAAGCTAATTAGTTTTAGATCTGGTAATATGCGACCGAGAGTCATGCGCTTTGTGAAACAGGTATTCCTAGGTACTACTATTAGTCCTCAACGGTATATGTCATATGTTACAGAGCGCATAGACTTTCTAAAGCAAAAAGTTTATGCATGGGCAAACAGGATAAAGCGGTATAGAAAACGAGTAGATCGGTATAATCAGAATCGGATCTTCCGAAGTAATGAGAAATGGGTGTACCGAAAATGGGAGGAATCGAATCCATGTGTGAATGATGGGCATTTTCCAGATCAAAATACCACAAATACATTTTGGCAAAACATCTGGTCGGTGCCTGTCATTCATACAGATGGTGATTGGCTTTGGGATGTCAAGCGTTCATGTGAGCCTATAAAACCCATGGAACCTGTGGTCATCAGTCCAGAGGGCGTTAGTGGTGCAGTCCGTTCATTACCGAATTGGAAATCACGTGGTCCAGACGGACTGCACAACTTTTGGCTTAAGTGGTTCCGTAGCTCACATGCGTGTTTGGCATCGCAATTTCAGACATCGTTGGATTCGAGTTCATTACCCCAATTTTTGACCACTGACATAACCCACTTACTCTATAAATCTGGTGCTGCCACGGATCCCAAAAATTTCCTATCGGCCTATCACTTGCTTACCAACATTATACAAACTTCTTACATCTATTCTGAGACTCAAAATTACCACTCATCTTAATAATAGTTCGATACTTTCCGTATTTCAGAATGGATGTAGAAGTGGGACCCGTGGCACTAAAGAGCTCCTTATCGTGGATATGACCATTAGCCAACAGGTACGTCGTAATCGTAAGAGTTTGGCGACATGTTGGATAGATTACAAGAAGGCATATGACTCGGTCCCACATTCATGGCTTTTGAAGGTGCTGGAGTTGTATAAAATTGATACAACTCTATGCACTTTCTTAAAGTCATGTATGGGGCAATGGAGGATAGTCCTTCGCTATCCTGGATGTCGCCAGACTGCGGTAAACGACGTACTTATAAAGATCGAGAGGGGCATCTTTCAGGGTGACAGTTTGAGTCCCGTGTGGTTTTGTCTGGCCATGAACCCTCTTAGCACTCTCTTAGAGGGTTCAGGGTTAGGCTATAGGTTGCAGAAAGATGATCGAGTTATATCTCACCTTCTTTACATGGATGATTTGAAACTTCTGGCCTCTACTAAATTATAATGGATAGCGTTACTAAAGGTCACTGAAAACTTTAGTAATTCCATCAAGATGGAATTTGGTGTAGACAAGTGTGCAGTCATGTATGTAAAGAAAGGTGTGATTGTAGAATCTGAAGGAATAGAACTTTCAGATTCAACAAAACTCAGATCTCTTTCTGCCACCAAAACCTACAGATATCTAGGTTTTTCACAGTCCTTGGGAATACCGGAATCTGATATGAAACAAACGTTACGGGAACGCTTCTTTGGCCGCCTGAAAAAAGTACTTAAGAGTCTTTTATAACAAGGTGCGAGCCAACAATGGTTGGGTCATGCCGGTTCGGATGTATTCCTTCGGTATACTTAGATAGACTGAAACTGAATTAGATGCCCTTGACAGGAGAGTCCGTACTTTACTGACTGCATTTCGAATGCACCACCCACGTTCGTCGGTTATGAGATTGTACATCCCGCGGAAGTTTAAATATCAAGACAATCGCGAGATATACAATCTCAGAGAATATTTTCTTAATGACGATGAGGGAGTGCATCGCAATGTGGTTGCAGTGGACAACGGATTCACTCCACTCGCTCTGGCTAAAGAGAATTGGCGCAAACCTGTAGTACTTAGTACTGATGATCGCAAGGAGGTATGGAAGGGCAAAGAGCTTCATGGTCGGTTTTATCGGGCTTTGAACACGCCCGATATAGACTTTAAAGCATCGACTTCCTGGCTACGGTGTGGTGATCTCTTTGGAGAAACCAAAGGTTTCGTTTGTACAATTATGGATGAAGTTATCATGACGAATAACTATCGAAAATATATCCTGAAGGATGGTAGGGTTGACATATGTCGGGCATGTCACCGTCCCGGGGAATCTATCAGGCATATTATTTCTGGTTGTTCTCGTCTTGCTAATGGTGAATATTTGCACAGACACAACCAAGTAGCCAGGATCGTACACCAACAACTTGCCCTTAAATACAAACTTGTGAATTTGGAGGTGCCATACTACAGGTATGAGCCCGACCCAGTTCTCGAGAATGGTCGTGCTACATTATATTGGGATCGATCTATTATCACAGACAGGACTCTTGTTGCCAACAAGCCTGATATTGTGGTGATAGTTCGATTAGAGCACCGCGCAATGATTGTCGATATCGCTCTTCCTCATGATGAAAATCTCGTGAAAGTTGAAAAAGAGAAACAAATCAAATACTTATTAGGATTTATCTCACGAGATTGTCGATATGTGGAATGTGGATTCGGCGATCATTGTTCGGTCATCATCACTCGAACCGACTAGAACCACACGGTGTGACCTCTCTGCGCCTGTGTTTGGAAGGGATCCAGGTAACTGTTTTCTCCTTCTGGATCCCTCCCGGCGCCTGCCCGCACTGTTGCGGGCGCCATCTCCTCGTACTCTCTATTTGGGCGACGTCCGGTCACACGCGGACGCCACCCCCTCGCGGCTGGCCACTACAGCGGATGGACGGGGAAACCCGTCCCGTCCACACTCAGGGCGGCATGAGGCGCAGATAGGCGCGCCTCCGCCGCCCGGGGCGCCGGCGGCGGATCGGGTCCGAGTGGAGGTCATCCTCCCGGGCCTTCTCCGCCGCCTCCTTCTGCGAGATTACGTCCTCGCAGAAGGTTGCGACCGCGGTAAAACAACTGTCGCTACCGGCCATGGAGCGGACTACGACCGGCAGCGAGAGTTCCTCTCCGATGACTGCAGTGAGGGCCCGGCGCTGCGCCGCCCATGCGGGGCAGACTGCCAGCGTGTGCTGGGCCGTGTCCTCACTGCAGTCGCAGTGGTGGCAGGCGGGACTCAATTCCCTCCTCGCGACCGAGTGCAGATACTTTCCGAAGCAACCGTGCCCGGAAAGCACCTGCGTCAGCCGGAAGGAAAGGGTCCCGTGCTGCCGCCCTGCCCACTCGGCGATGACCGGCTGGAGAGCCTCCACGGTGGCGAAGCCAGCGCGTGGAGTCTCCAGCCGGAAAGACCATCTAGCCAAGGTGGCTCGACGAGCGGCTTCGCGCCACTCGCGCACGTCCTCGGGCGGAGGGCGGATGCCCCTCTCCGCCCGGAATTCAGCCACTCGTCGATAAACTTCGGCGAGCACTTCCGCCTCCAAATCCCACGGGGGTGTTCCGGCCAAGGCGCAGGCCGCTTCGGTCGACACCGTGCGGTATCCGCGTATGGCTCTGACCGCCAATATCCTCTGGGGGCGCCAGAGGCGCGCCCTATTCTGGGCGGACAGAGCCGCCGCCCACACCGGTGCACCGTACAGTGCCATCGACCGGACCACCCCCGTGTACAGCCGCCTAGTGGGAACACTGGCCCCGCCCAAATTGGGCAAAAGTCGCCCGAGGGCGGAGGCAGTGTCCACCAACTTTGGGGCTAGCTGTTTGAAGTGCTCGTCGAAGAGCCACCTTCCGTCTAGGACCAGACCCAGGTACCTCATCTGGGCCCGGACCGGTACGAGAACCGAGTTGACCTCAATCGAGGCGCCGGCGGGTGGACCACGACGGGGCCCGTGAAAGAGTAGGGCCTCCGTCTTATCCAGGGCCACCCGCAGACCCAGCGCCTCGATGCGCCCGACCACCATGGACACTCCAGTGGTGGCAAGGCGCGCCGCCTCCTGGAAGTTAGCCCCCCGGGCCGTGACTAAGGTGTCATCCGCGTAGCAGATTACACCCAGCCCGGGGGGGAGACGCCCTCTTAGGGCCCAGTCGTATCCCATGTTCCACAGGAGTGGTCCTAAGACAGACCCCTGTGGAACACCGCACGACATGGCCCTGCGTCTCAAGACGCCATCTCGGTCCTCGTACATGACGGTTCGCTCCTCAAGATAGTCTGCCACCAGCCGCCTCAGGTACTCTGGCACCCCGTGGTAGCGGAGTGCTTCCCCGATGCAGCCGAATGGCAGACTATTGAAGGCGTTGGCGATGTCTAAGGACACCGCCAACACCACTCCGCCGCCTCTAACGGCCTCCTCGGTCATGGCCCTAAGGCGCATTACGGCATCGATCGTCGAACGCCCCTCTCGGAAACCGAATTGGGCGTCCGACAGATCGGGGCCAACCTCGCAGAGGTGCCGGACGATGCGGGCAGAGAGTATCCTCTCAAAGAGTTTACCCGCCTCGTCCAGCAACACGATAGGCCTATAGGCCGTGACCGAATCGGCAGGCCGTCCCGGCTTCCTCAGCAGGACCAGCTTCCCGCATTTCCAGCGCTCAGGGAAGCGTCCGGACGCCAGGCTAGCGTCCAACACTTCCCTGAGGCGGTCCGATATGTGATCGAGGGCTCGGGCCATCACTCGGGCTGGAACCCCATCCGGCCCGGGGGCGGTGTTCTTGGATCGAATCCGTAGAACAGCCGCCCCTACCTCCGAATCCCTGACGGGCGGAACTTCAACCTCGCTACCCCCGTCGTCTTCGGCTGATGCAGCCATCGACGGGGGTGTGTGTTCCGCCCGCTGCGGGAATAGACCCTCGACCACTTCCTGCAGGAAGCTGGGCTGGAGAGTCTCCGTAAGGGGGGGGGGGCCGACGTGCGGAGCTTGTTACGCACCGCTCGATAAGGGCGACCCCAGGGGTCACGCTCGAGACTCTCCAGCATCTCCTCTCTACTGACATCCTTGGCGCGGCAGATGGCCAGCCTCAGAGTTTTCCGAGCTTCTCGGTACTCCTCGTAAAGCTGGTCCACCTCCTCACCGACCCCGCGGTGACGTCGCCTGCTACTAGTTAGGGACCTCCGGGCACGAACGCACTCCGCACGGAGGTCCGCTAACTCCTGGGACCACCAGTAGACCTCCTTCCTCGGAGGCCGACACCCACGAACGCGGGGCATGGCCGCATCGCAGACCCGCGTTAGCGCGTCAGCGAAGCGGCCAGCTCCCACGTCGACCCCCTCGGTCGGGGCCCGCGGAGACAGCCAAGCGTTAAGAATGGCCGCCTCCTCCAGTAGGTCCCTATCGAGCCTGGCGACAGCCCACCGCGGGAAGCGGGAAGGGCGCCGCGCCGCGTGACCCCTACTGGGGTCCTGGGACCGGGAGAGCTCAAATCGGATATAGAGGTGATCCGAGAGCGTCTCAACCTCTTCCAGGACACACCAGTTCCTTACTCGTGCGGCGACTGCAGGGGTAGCGAACGAAAGGTCCACTATCGACCCCCCCTGCTGTCGCACGCACATGTTGGTGGAGCCCCTGTTCAGCAAACAGAGGCCCACCGAAGCCGCCCACTCCATTACGGCTTCGCCCCTGGCGTCCGTCACCGGGGAACCCCACGCAATGGACTTTGCGTTGAAGTCCCCCAGCACGAGGACGTGCCCAGACGCCAGTCGCCGCATCGAGGTCTCCAAGTTGTTAAGGAAGACCTCGAAGTCGCTCAGACTCCGGTTGGGGGAGAAATATACACCATAAATGGTGACTCCCCCCCACTCAGCGGCAACATATCCTGTACCCTTGTCTCTTAGCGACAAGGGCGGGGAATGGGCCGCCGTGGAGCCGACGACTGCCACGGAGCCGTCCCAGTCACCCATCCAGTTTGGACGGGGAGGAACGTAGTAAGGCTCCGCGACTACGGCGAGACCTACCGACCACTGTGCCATGGTTTGCAGGAGGAGGTCCTGCGCCACGGCACAGTGGTTGAGGTTCGTCTGGACCAGGAGGCTGGAGACTCGATCCATTATCGGACCGTGTCTCCGACCCCCTCCATGGGCGTCGGCGTCGACGCACGATTAACGTCGGAGGCAGCCCGGGTCGTTAGGCTGGCCTCCGGCGCTTGCGGAGAAGCACGGGGAGGCCTGCAGCCCCCCTGCCCCATATGGTGATTGGCGGGTTTATTGCCCGCCGCACACACGGGGCAGTGAGGGGCGGCAGAGCATTCCGCCGCCTTGTGCCCCGGTTGACCGCAGCGGAAACATAATCCGCTGCAGTCAAAACACCTATCGCACCTGGCGCGTGTGTGCCCCGATACTAGGCATTTGTAACACCTCATCGGTCTCGCCGCCAGGACCGTAATCCTAGCGTTGACAAAACCGATGAGGATCTTGCCAGCATCACCCAATACTTTGGCCGACACTACGGGGCAGCTGACCCACACAACGCCAAGTCCTCCTGGTCCGGGGCGGATGGTGCCCACCCTGACGTTGTCCGCGCTGCAGCCCGTCTTCTCCAAGACTGCAACGCGGACATCCTCCACCGTCACTGAGTCGTCCAGGCCCGAAATGCGCAACTCAGCACACTTCGTAGGCCTGGCGACTCTGACACCATCCTCAGCAGCAAACATAACTCGCAGCTTCTCCGCAAAGGCGTCCGCCGACTTTGCGCCTTCAGCCCCCGGGAACTCGAGCACTCGAGCTCCCGTCTGGGATTTGCGCAGGCTCATGCCTGCCGTCCCGAACTCAGTGGCGAGACTGCGGGCCCTTTGGAAAAGAGCCGCGTACGTCAGTCCGCCACTGACCGCCTCCGGCGACACGGTCACCACTACAGCCGCTGTTTTGGGCGGCTGCAGTTTCCGCGCCTTCTTCTTGGTGGCCGTTGCCACCGGTGGCGAGGGCGGGCCTTGGGCTGCCTTCTGGGCTGCCTTTTTCGCCCGCCTTCGGGACGACTTCGACCCTTCCACTACCTGCCAACGGTCATCGGAGGCAGATGTGGAGGGGCCCGGCTGATTTGGTGGAGTGGGAAGCGGAGGGAACTCCGCTCCGGACTTCGCCGCCGTTTCAGGCACCGCCTTGGCCGGCGCCTTGGCCGGTGCCTGGGCCGGCGCCTTAGCCGGGGCCTTCGCCGGGGCCTTCGCCGGCGCCTTGGCCCCCTTCCCCACTCTTTTGGGAGCCGCAGGGGCTGGAGCCGTAGCCGCCGCCGCCGCCGCATACGATACAGCGGGTGCAGTCTTCGCTGTTGTAGCCTTCGGTCGCTGCGACGACGCAAGCGGGGGGCGCACGACCGGCGCAGGGGGCAGTCTCGCCTCCAGGCCGGCCAGACGCCCGTCCAGCATACGCTCCACTGCGAGGAGAACCTGGCGCAGCTGGGCGTCAGGTACCTCGACGCTGGCAGGAGCCAGAGCCGGCTGCGACGGGCCAGGCAAGGCCTCTCTTTGAGGCAGCTCAGCCCGAAATTGGGTGAACTGAGCGCTAAGCTCAGTCACCTGGCCCGACAAGCGGTCGTTGGCAGCCTGGAGACGTGAGACGTCACCGCAGAGGCTCTCTACGACCTCCGCAATAGCGGAGGAGGAGTCCTTCAGGGCTCTTACAAAAGAGCCCTTCAGGTTCACCGACTTGGTGGCCACTTTGTGGATTATATCCACGGCCACCTTCGCCCTTTCCTGCAAGGACAAGGTATCCTGTGGGACATCTCCCTCCACCGGCTCCCTCATCCTCAACAGGAGACCTGAGATCTCCTCCTCCGCTTGGTTCTCGCCGTCCGCCCTGGCGCGTCTATAGGACTCCCTCCTGGTGAAGGCGGAGCCTGACGGCAGCGGGACGGGGGCTTGGAACCCATCGAGGCGGGTGCCTTTGGTCACTGGCGTCTCCAGGGATGAGTCACTGTCTGCATCCCTGGTGTGAACGCGCTTGTTCCTCGCACTCTCCGTCACCATCGGTTGCGTACTGGCACTTTCGCTCCTGCCAGCTGCGGCCGACCTGGAGCGTAATCGCTCCGATCTTCTTCGGCTCCCAGCAGTCAGATTGACTTCTGGGAGCCCCACCGAGATGGGCGGCCCGAGTGCCACAGCCTCCCTGGACACTACGTCCACTCCAGAAGAAGAGCTCCCCTTGAGGATGCCCTTCTTCGCCCTCCCTCTCTTCGTTTCGGTATCCGTTGTGCTAGCCAGTTTATTAGATTGTTCCATTCCTTTTTGTGTGTTAAGTTTCTCAGTACTCATAATAAGACCCACGAGTGGGGGAGAACTAAAGGTCGACCCGGGCAGAGATCCCCCAATACCCGGGCAAGCGTACATTTTTAACCCAACCGAGGGGTCCGCAGGTACCTCGGCTTGGGGTGCGCTCGCAACTGAACTTCCCATCAGCCATGCATCCCCTGGCCACGCACCAGAGCTTGGGATTCGGGGTAATTTTTTATAGAGGTTTTCTTCCTCGCGGTCCGGGCGGCTAAGCCAAGACCCACGCCCCCGGGCAGAACCGGGATTACGTTATGCCGACGGTGGCAGAAAGACTATGTCCCCCTGCCTGCTCGGTGGTAGTGTAAGTACACGCCGAGCCCGTCCTCCTCTCTCCACCGCTAGCAGCGGAGAAACTGCGGCCCCTACAGAGCCCCACCTTCAGGTTTTTTATCGAGGTTTCCTCCTCCATGCTCCGAAGAGCGAAGAGCCAGCAGGGCAACCGGCAGACACGCCCACCCTGCTGGATCAGGCAATGCCCGAGAGCCGATGGAATGGCTTCCTCTCCTGCTAGAATATTAGCCGCTGGCGATAATCCTCTCCTCCAGATGACGCGGAGGAAATGAGGAGGAACAGCGTTATCGCCAGCGTTTCCAGGGTGCACCACGAGGAGGTTTTCTAGCCAGCACCCCATATGGCAGCCCCCAGCCAACCTTTAGTACTGCTCTCTGAGCACGCTCGAGCCTTAGTAGATAGGTTTTGTTTGAACCTCCCCATGTGATGATGCAGTATTGCGTTAGAGATTGGCAGAGAGCAAGGTCGGTGGTCCTAACCATTTGTGCATCAGCCACCTGACCGAGGATTTTGAAAACAAATGTAAGCTTTCGTAGTCTGGAGGAGAGCGCGTCAATGTGTGAGTTAAAAGACAAAGTATCATCAATCTGCACCCCCAGATATTTCACACTATTAGTTCGGTTGAGAATGGAGCAATTACAAGAGGCACCTGAATGTGGGATGCAAATGTGAGCAATAAGAGTATTGGCTACTAAAGAACGCCTTCCGTGTGACGCTAAAGTGAAAGTGAGATAACATGTCCTCTCAACATTGAGTTTGAGTTGATTTTCAGTTAGCCAATTCCCGACAGCATTGAGACTGGATTGAGCACTCCCAAGAGCTTCCGTAAGATATAAGGGCAGTATCATCAGCGTAAGTAAATATGGTGGTGTTGTTCAACTGTAACTGGCATAGGTCGTTAATATACAGTAAAAATAAGGTAGGACCGAGAATACTGCCCTGTGGGACTCCGTTGACTACAATTAGCTTCCGGCTACAGACATCTCCAATTATTACACACTGTCTTCTGTTGGCGAGATAACTTTTAAAGAGAGAGAGTTGGTTACCCCTAATTCCAATTTTTTTTCCAATTTAATGATAAGGATGGGAACCGAGATCGTATTAAACGCTTTGGCTATGTCCAGAAAAACACCCACGACTTTTTGTTTTTCACCAAGTTTTTTTATGACTACATTGGTTAAATCTAGAACTGCTTTATTTGTTGATAGACCTGAACGAAACCCATATTGGTGTGGAGATAACAGTTGTGTTTGTTCTAAGAACTTTACAAGTCTGTTGTTCATTAGTTTTTCTAAAACTTTAGAGAGGCCTGGCAGAACAGATATAGGTCTGTAATTGTTCAGTTGATCCCTGTCCCCTACTTTATAGATGGGGTGAACAACAGCTAGCTTGAAAGCTTCTGGGAATGTTCCAAAATGTACTAAAAGCGAGATTATATAAATATGTAATAGGTGGGACCATGAATTTCTTAAGAAACTTGCCTGAGATGCTGTCGCTGCCTACAGTGCAGTTACTTTTTAGATTCACCACAAGACTCTCCACCTCAGCTTCATCAGTTGCCAACAGGGAAAATGTGTTCGGGTGGTAAGGGATGATTTCAGCCGGGAGTATGTTGCGATTGGAAGTAGTGGTTTGTTCAGCTTGAGATTTTCCAAGTTCAGCAAAGTAAGCATTTATTTTATTCACCGATCGTGCAGGGTCAGTTTTCAAGATTGAATTTGACGTTATTAAATTGTTTACAGTGTTAACAAAGTAATTAGTCGCATCGTTAACGTTAGAACAAGTATATACAGGGTTAAAGTCCGTTTTGATGATGTCTGATTAAAAATTTTCTAAGTTAATTTGTATAAAAGTTTTATATGCAGTGTGATTAAAGTTGAGTTTAGAACAAAGGAAGAATAAAATTGTATCATGATCGGTAATTGAAGTATTTGCTACGTAACAAAAAGCTGGTAATGGACAAGATCGATTTTGACGAGTAAACATTGTGTGAGCTGCAAGCATACCATGATATGCCGCCATATTTAGATATTCAAAGGAACGAGGGTCTTTATTAATATCAGAGATGTCAATGTTGATGTCTCCAGTTATTATAATATTTCTGAAGGTGGAGTAAGAGTTTAACAGTTCATCTAGGGGGTTGAGAAAAACAGTCACATTATGTTTTGCCGGTGGGTGGTAAATGGCGATCACCAGAATGTCCCTATTAATCTTAGCAGTAAAACAGTTAGCGTCCTTTAGACATGGTTCAGTAAGAGAGATTTGAAGCTGGTTGCTAAAATATATCACTACTCCTTCATTCTGTGTATACAATGTGTTAGTCTTGGAATACCTATAACCATTTATTGTTGGGATTCGTGACGACTCTTGCAACCAGCATTCAGAGAGAATTATTAGATCCCAAGATCATCATCATCATCATCATCATCATCAGCCTATCGCAGTCCACTGCTGGACATAAGCCTCTCCAATTGCACGCCACTTAGTTCGATCCTCGGCTACACGCATCCAGCTCCTGCCAGCCGTCTTGCGCAAATCATCACTCTACCTGGCCTGTGTACGTCCTACACTGCGTTTTCCGAGACGCGGTCTCCACTCAAGAACACGTTTACCTCAACGGTTGTCGGTCCTGCGGCTAATATGGCCAGCCCATTGCCACTTCAGCTTGCTAATCCTGTGGGCTATGTCGATAACTTTAGTTCTCTGCCGGATTACCTCGTTTTGTAAAACAATCTCTTAGAGAAACTCCGAGCATAGCCCTCTCCATAGCACGCTTCGTGACTTTGAATTTGTGGACCAGCCGTGCCGTGAGTGTCCACGTTTCGGCTCCGTATGTCATGACGGGTAGGACGCACTGGTTGAAGACTTTCGTCTTTAGGCACTGTGGGATCGATGATGAGAAGACCCGACGAAGCTTCCCAAACGCCGCCCAACCCAGCTGAATTCTCCTGTTCACCTCGTCCTCGAAGTTGTTTCCACCCAACTGCAGAGTCTGCCCGAGGTACACATATTTTTGAACAACTTCGAGAACGGCACCGTGTATCGCAACCGGTTCCGGTAGTACATGTTTGTTGAACATGACCTTGGTTTTGTCCAAGTTCATCCGTAGGCCGATGCGTACAGAAGAGTCAGCTAGGTCATTTAGCATCTGTTGTAGGTCCTGCAGCGTCTCCGCCATGATGACGATGTCGTCTGCAAATCGCAAGTGAGAGATGTGTTCACCATTGATGTTTATGCCACGTCCTTTCCAGTGCAGCGTCTTGAACAAGTCCTCCATTGCATTTGTGAACAATTTCGGGGAAATAACATCCCCTTGTCTCACTCCTCGATGCAATGGTATGGGCCTTGTTTGCTGATTCTGTACTTGGACGGACATGGTGGTGGCCTCGTAGAGACATCTCAACACTTGGATGTATCGCCATTCTACTTGGCAACGCTGCAGGGACTCCAGAACAGACCAGATCTCGATCGAGTCAAAGGCCTTCTCAAAGTCCACAAATGCTAGACACAGGGGCTGATTATATTCTTCGGTCTTTTGAATAATCTGCCGCACTGTGTGGATGTGGTCTATGGTGCCATATCCGCTCCGAAACCCAGCCTGCTCCGGTGGTTGGAATTCGTCGAGTCTTCGCGCAAGACGGTTCGTGATGACTTTTGAAAACAGCTTATAGACGTGGCTTAAGAGGAAAATGGGTCGATAGTTCTTCAACCTGATCTTGTCACCATTTTTGAAAAACAAAATGACCACACTTCTACTCCACGCCTCTGGAGTTCTCCCTTCGAACAGGACAGCGTTGAAAAGCTTTTGGAGCTCCCTCAGTACGGGCTTACTTCCAGCTTTCAACAACTCTGTTGTAATGCCGTCCTCTCCCGGGGCTTTTCCATTTTGCAGCTGTCCAAGAGCCATCTCGATTTCGTCAATGCTGACTTCTGGCAGATCTTCGGTGTAGTGGCGTGTTAATTTGGCTCTAGGATCCTCATTTTCGGGATCAGGTCGAGATGCATGCGAAGCGTACAAACCGCTATAGAAGCCTTCTACTTCCGAGAGGATGGCCGGCTTGGAAGTAACGACTACTCCACTTGCTGTGGACAACTTCGTCAGGTGGCTTCTTCCGAGAGATTGCACGAACACTTTACGTGATACGTCACTTCTATCTAAAAGAGTTAAAAGACCATCAAAATTTTTATTGATACTTCTAATATTCTGACATATTTTTTTTTAACGATCTTCCGTGTGAACCAGATATTTGGAGACACTCCTCTATCATACAAACCGATGAGCTCGCTACCGAAATTGTGTCTAAATCTGTGTGAATTTCTTGAGCGTTATCGAATTTTATATTGTAAAAAATACCTGGAAATCAGGGTTACATGTAGTAGGAAATGACAACAAGCAATAAACGATGAAGTGCCTAGTGCCGAAATGACTCTAAGTGGAATAAAATATATAATGCCATTGCATTTTTGAAAAGTTCAGTTATGAGTGTTGTCATTGGATCGATATACGATCGGTATATGAATTCGTAAACTAAAAAATATAGACAAATAAAAATGATATTTATATATATCAGATATGCAAATATCAGGGCAAGGGTTATGTGGGTGTTGGTGTTTCATTCTCATGTCACTTTTGGTAACGTGGAGAGTAGTATGAAATAAAGTGCCACGGTTACCTTGATTTAAATTAGATATACTGAAATATTTTGTCAGGTTCGTATTTATAAAGAGTTCACAGTAATTGTCTTAAGCAACGTGTCTTAATCTTATAAGTACGTGACTGTAAGTTATATTGAAAGTATGAGGTGCGGTATGTGAAGTGTTTCATAATAGTTTTAAACATAACATAGATTGCCAGTAATCTTTAACATATGTATACAAAACACATGAATCACCGGACGTAAAAAAGAGTAAAAACAATAAAAATATGCTGCTTGTAGTGGGTCCTAGTCATTCATTCCTTTCCAAATCTACAATTTCCGGTTCTGTCTTTATGATAATATACCGGGCTCCTTCTTCCTTCCGAATCCTACCGTTCTTTAACCAACAGAATTTATAATTTTTCGTTCTTGCTAATTCTATTGCCCTAAAAAACAGCTTTCTTATGCTTACTAGAAGATGTTCAGCTACAAATATAGGCCGAGAGCCTCCAGGCAGATCAATCAACTGCGTGTTGAGCATTTGTTCTTTTGAACGATTTCTATTATATTCTCGAAAGGACGTTATTAGTTGGTTTTTAACGTTGACACTATTTAATTCCATAACTATGGGTCTAGTAGAGCCTGGCTTGCCCGGGAGACGGTATACGTCAAGAATCTGAGAGTCGGTGAGGGGCATGTTAACGGCCGCAGCGACGTTTTCTGTTACAGTGATCAAGTCACTCCTATTTTCGTTGTCCTTTATCAGAATATTTCTGATTTCTACGGATGAGGAAGGTGAATTTGATTGGAGATCCTGTATCTTGTTTTCCAACTGAACTACGCTTTTTTTGTACATTTCCTTCTCTTCCTTCAAAGACTCAATGTGAAGTTTCATGTCCTCGAACTGGTTGCTAATAAAGGACATGGATTTTTCAAGTTCAATGCTTGTGTTTTAAAAAGAAATGTATTGCAATTTCAACTCAGCCATCTCGGAAATAACTTTGTTCAAAGCCAAAGACTGTTGGTGACTCAATTTATTAATGTGCTCCTCTTGTTCCGATTTCCACGATAGTAGCATCTGCTTTATATCGTGTTTAAAGTCGGCAAGTTCATTATTTGGGGAAAAATCGGGACAGTGGCGTTTATATCGTGGAGTAGTATGTACGTTTTCACTATCGCTGCAAATTGTAAGTGGGATGTCTGAGTCAGACATGACATGCGCTAAGATATTTGTAGTTCACGCTGCCGGAGGTGTACGTTTTAGGCGAGACATTGTTTAAAGTAGGAACCCTTTATACAATCGAACCGGGCGCAAGTGACTATCTCAGTGGCGCAGCGAATTAACAATGACAAAACACACTAAACGATTAAAATTCAAATAAAACCCCGAATCTTTCCCTGATAAAATTATTAACTACCAAATGGAAAATATTTTATGCACTGGTATCATTCGATTACTATGGTTGTACTATTACTCAGAAGATGGCGTTAGTGAGTGGTCAAAGTTACCCGACCGTAGCCGGTCCGCATAGACAAACCTCAAGTTATTTGTTTTATCTATGTCCTTAGACTCCCAGGTTTAGTTACGCTACTCTCCGCTGTGTCGCTAGGGGTTGTTCAAATTCAAAAATATTTTTCTTAACGTCTTTTTGGGAACTTTTTGGAATTGCAATGCAGGCTGGATTAATAATGTGTTGAGGTACCTTTTTATTCGTTCAAACTTGTTCTTCGCTTTCAGACGTATAAATGCCCACTTTCTTCTGTGTCCCCTTTCACTGTTCCACGGCTGCTACCAACAATATCGTCTAGTTAGAACAAAGTTAGCAGTAGATTTCACACTTTATTTCACAGAATTTACAACTTTATCTATTATTTTCAAATTTTAGCTACGCATACAATGTACAGGTATCGGTGTTGCCAGAGTGAGAGTGATATGTTTGTTTATATTTGTGGTTGTACTTATTACTATGGGTATGGTTTCAGTTTTTTTTATTCCAGAGACTAGTTATTACTACTTTAAGAGCGTGGTATTTGTTGAGTTTCTCTACTTCTTTTGGTCCAATATTGTAGACAGAAAGTATTGTAACATCTATTAAATAAGTTTTATTTTCTATTTTATTTATGAAATTCATACATACGATACATATATATTATTATTATTAATAATAATAATTATTATTATACTATACAAGGATTTGAAACCAAGATCACAAGCACAGCGGTGACATACATTACAAATGCGCCACCTTGTAGCCTATTACCTACTCCTTGTGACACAGACAACAATTAAAAAAATGTTTTGTTTTTATTGTAGGTAACGCATATACTTGCAAAGCTGATAATTTGTTAAAATTACATTACAGCTGTTTAAATTACAGACACAATTATATTTATTTATATAGATTATTATTACGCTAATTTTCTTAGTTAAACAAGTTGGCTTAAAGGTTATCATCGCGGTCTAGCGAAAACCCAAGAGTAAGCAGTATATCAAGTCGTTATTAAAATAATTAACTGAATAACCCAAGAAAGATAAGACGCCTCATTAATTGTGACAAACACATTATAATAAAATTTATTACTTATTTATTTATTAAACTTATCTCTAACACATGTTGAATAGAAAAATTGTATTTCATTGTCATCTAATTGTAGGAATCTGTTTCATGAAAAGCTTTTTCTGATGCACCTCACTGCCAAAATGCATCCACACTGTCTGATGAAAAGCATGAAAAGCAAGAGCACAGCGGTTACCAATCTCATTGCGGTTGTAGACGATGCAGTGTCGTGACCTTTACTATTGAGGTTATTCCTGCGTCATATATTGGTTAAAGTAATAGACGGAAATTATACAGAGATATGCTGGACGTAGGATTCCGGCTGTCATTTCCCTTGAAAAAGGCCAACACTTTGTATCTGAGACAGTGGAATGTTTTGATGCACGCCTAAAAGTCTTGGAGAGTAACACTGCGAATAACGGTGACTATAAAGCTCAAATAAGCGCATTAGAGGGTAAAATCTCGTTAATGGAGCAGCAGGCACGGCAGTGCAACATTGAATTATGCAATTTGCCTGAGCGGCGTGGTGAAAACCTCGTCAGTATTATAGAAACCCTTGGAAATGTTATCAAGCAGCCAATTAAAACAACTGACATCGTGGCTGTTCACCGTGTGCCTCACGCAGATCAAAAGAATCACCACCCTAAGAACATTATACTTAAGCTTACAACTAGAACACTCCGAGACAACATTATTTCTGCATACCGTAACATGAAGGGACTAAACAGCACTAAGTTAGGCATAGGTGGAACACAAGTTAACACTATTTATTTAAACGAACACTTAACTCTTAACAATAAAATATTATTTCGTCAGTGCCGTGAATCCGCTAAAAAGTACGATTATAAATACGTATGGGTTAAACATGGAGTTGTACTTGTACGTAAACAAGATACGTCGCCCGCAATTGCTATTCGATCTTTATCTGACATTAATAAAATTAAGTAGTTTATGTAATGTAAAAAGACCCCCTAGTAGGAATAAATTAGGCGCACTGTTACTTATAGTAACAAGGCACAATGTGAGATATTATTTTTTAGAATGTGGGTATTTTTATAATTATTATAATATTGATAGTGGCTGTGGCTTTGTCGTGATGAAATATATTTTTTTAATGAAACTTGAATTATATGAATACATGTTATTGGTGTATTGTTCGTGTAATATTCTATTCTCGTGTAATTATTACGTATCGACGTTTACATGTTGTATTTACCATAGGGCACAAATTAATATGAGTTGTACTATCACTGTATTTACTAACAAATATAAGGTACAAGCTCAGTTGCAATACTTTTTAAGTTTGTTGTGTATTAATAATGGATAAGTTATCCATATATTACCAAAATTGTGGTGGCTTACGGACCAAACTTCACACATTATATATGAATATTCTGTCACACAATTATGATATTATTGTTTTGACGGAGACATGGTTTCATTCAGATATAAATGACAATGAGTTTATAGATTCACGATACCAAGTTTTTCGATGTGATCGGGACCGTACGGCGAGCGGCCGAATGGATGGTGGGGGCGTATTAGTCGCCGTGCGGACAGGGCTGGGTGCATCGCGAGTTGTGGTGCCGACCGGTGCGCCCTGCTCGTCCGCACCGCTTGTAGATCACGTTCTTATAGAATTAAGCAGACGTGACTACTGTTGTATTATCAGTGCGGTGTACATACCGCCCTCTACCAGTGAAAATAGTTATAGGATACATTTCGAATACCTGACTTTTTTGACACATTTGACTAGTGTTAAGAATTTTATTATATTAGGTGACTACAATTTACCGAAAATGAAATGGAAAGAATATAATACGTACTTATTAGCTGATTCTTCTAACAACATTTCGACATGTCGAGTTTTGACGAATTTTATGAATGTCTCAAATTCTTTCCAATATAATAAAATAAAAAATTATAAAGGAAGAATATTGGATCTATGTTTAACTGACATTTTAAATTGCGAATCAGCTCTGCCCGCGGTTCCACTCGTGCGAATGAATGATAATCATCCTCCATTTTATATTGTCTTTCCAATTCGGGAACGGGTTGGAAATATAATGAAACAACCGACATTACAATTTTTGTTTAATAAAGCTGATTATACACTTATAAATAGAGATATCACAAACATTGATTGGAGTAAATTATTATGTGGTGGAGACGCAGAGTCAATGGTGACCATATTTTATGAGCGAATCTATGAAGTAATTAGGAGATATGTACCTAAAAAAATTAATAAACCATCCCAGTTTCCTATCTGGTTCTCACCAGCTCTAATTCATATATATAAAAATAAAAACAACTATTGGATAAAGTGGAAAAAGTATTGTAACAAATCCGACTACGAATTATTTTCGCTTTACAGGCAAAGATTTAAACATGAATCGCGTAAATGTTACAAAGATTATATGGCCACGGTTGAGAGTAGTATACAGAATCATATTAAATATTTTTGGACATACGTTAATAATAAAAAAGTCAAATCCGATATACCTCACACAATGTCGTATAAAAATTTAGTAGCTGATAAACCAGATGAAGTCTGTTTCCTATTCTCATCCTTTTTTCAATCGGTTTTCGAACCCTCGAGCGTGCCTGATCATTTTGACGTAGATGACATACCGGATAGCAACAGTGTCTCAGACGTGCTATTTAGCCATATAACACTTTCTGAAGAAGTAGTTCTTAGGGAATTACAAAGCCTTGATTCCTCCAAAGGACCCGGAGTCGATAACATACCGCCAGTTTTTCTTAGGGCCACTGCTCAGGCCATTTATCAACCTATACATATTATTTTTAACGCATGTCTAAGAGAGGGTACTTTTCCTGCTATTTTTAAGTCAGCCCGTATTGTACCAATTTTTAAAGGTGGTGATAAATCCAAAATAGAGAATTATCGTCCTATTTCGATTCTATCCGCCCTGTCAAAGACTTTCGAACGGTTGGTACATAAGAATATTTACCCCTTAATTCATAAACAAATTATTGAACAACAGCACGGTTTTGTACAAAAACGTTCAACCAATACCAATCTCTTAATTTATACATCATATTTATTTGAGTGCATGGATGATAATAAACAAACAGACAGTATTTATACCGACTTTCGGAAGGCATTTGATAGGATAGATCAGAAAATTCTACTACAAAAATTGGCTTTTAATGGAATACGTGGTAATCTATGGCGCTGGTTTAAGTCTTATATTACAAATCGAACACAAAAGGTGGTCCTAAACGGCCATGAATCTGACTTTGTTTCCATCAGTTCTGGAGTTCCGCAGGGTTCCATTTTGGGCCCTCTCTTGTTCATCATATTTATTAATGATATTGGTAGTTGCTTTAAGTTCAGTAATTTCTTACTCTATGCTGATGATCTCAAAATCTATCACAAAATCGAAAAACAAGAAGATCACTACAAATTACAACAGGATCTTGATCGATTTTCGAATTACTGCGTCAGAAATAAATTGGAACTTAACATTAACAAATGTAAAACAATAACCTTCACAAAAAAGAAGAATATCTCTAACTTTACTTATAGTTTATCTGGGATAAGCCTCGAAAAAGTCGATTTGATCAGAGACTTAGGAGTCACTTTAGACGGGAAACTGCATTTGGATGTACATATCGATACCATTGTTAACAGAGCCTTTAGGATGTATGGATTCGTTGTCCGCTCAAGCAGTAATTTTACTCAAGCGTCTACTTACCTCCACCTATACAATTCTTTGGTCCGTTCGCAACTAGAGTATGCAGTACCTATTTGGAATCCATTGTATGATAAATATGTCGAAGCCCTTGAAGCCGTTCAGAAAAAGTTCCTGCGTTGTGTACAATATAAGTGTTATCGAAATCAACACTCATATAAAGATCTATTATTGAAATATAATTATGTAACCTTGGAACATAGACGCCTATATTTACAAGCAATATTACTATATGATCTTTGCCACAGCCATTACGATTGTATTCCACTCACGAGAAAACTATGTTACAGAGTACCCACTAGAACTCATACCCGTAACGCACTGAAAATTTTCGCAACAACCAGATGCCGAACAAATGCAGGTAGACGGGCCCCAATGCATCGCCTAGTTGAATCCTATAACACCCATTTCAACGGTATTGATATAATGGCGACGCGTGCAGGAGCGTTTAAAAGATTATTGTCAGAGAGACTAGCATTGCTCTAATTTGTCCTATTATTATTATTGTTTTTTGCCATGTGCTTATATAGTTTATGTTTTCTTTTTTGCTGTTTTTTATCTATATTTGAGTTGTATTTTATTTTATTTTTGTTTTTTTTGCACGTTATGTGATATGATGTGATTTAAATGAGTGTATTACGTGAGATCACAAGTTGTAACGGGCACTTACCGTTTCTTTTAGGACCCAATTATAAATGTGTATTTATTAATATGTGGTAAATGCCGCTGGTGTCACAATTGCTACATTTATTATGTGAACCATTTGATAATTGTATATTGTGTCATTGTTTATTTACCTCAATAAATGGAAAAAAAAAAAAAAAAAAAAAATTTCCTTGTTGATATTAACACGTGTTTATTGTGCAGTGTAACGATAGGTTTAGAATATATTATGTAGCCGTAAGAGCATAACTAAGAGATACCATGTTCATACCTTAGCACGTAAGGTGAGAATAATAGTACAGTAAATAATTAATAAACATGACTCCAAAAGAATACACGTTCATTGTTGTGGACCCCTACGACGGACCAGGCCTGAAGAAATAAGTTCGCTACAGAGGTCTATTAAGATGTTACTGGCCACCGTTCTCACACTCACCAACGAATCATAACAACACAAATGTTGTCGATTTAGGTTTATCTTAGGTAAGAGGGTAGTATCTCGCAAGTAGATTCTATTTTTCATGGTGTGAAATAAGTTTTTTTTTTTTTTTTAGCTATTTCATTAGACGAGGAATTGGGAGACCAAACAATTTACTTTTTAATATATAGTTTATCGTAAAAGCCGGCTATAAGATCAAACTACGATGGACAGTGTAATAGAAAACTTGAAACAAACCCTAGTATGACCCATCTGACTTGGGTAGACCAAATATTCTTTCTAAGAAGAGGTTATTAGGACCAAACTTTCTTTCTTGGTCAGTGGAATATTTAAGACCGCTGATGATGATGAAAATGAAATAAGCAAATAAACAGTCTTTAAGCAATTAAATGATTTCCGTAAATGATCTTGGTTATAAAATCATCATCATCATCATCATCAACAGCCTTTAACAGTCCACTGCTGGACATAGGCCTCTCCTTAGAAAGGAGGTTTTGGCCTACTATACCACGCTGGCCAGACGGGTTGGTAAAGGGTTTGTTTCAAGTTTTCCTTCTCTTGGCAGTGATGTTAGCTGCTTATTTTGTTCCTTTAGTCGCCTCTTACGACACCCATGGAATGAATAGGGGTGGTGACACTTTGTATTCGTATTGGTTATAAAATACAAAAAAAATATATAATAAATCAAATCAAATCATTTATTCTGCATTTAGGTTACATGAACAGTTTTGAAAGTTAAACTTTTTTTTTGAGCAGATGAATTCAGCCTTTCCTAACTGGATTAGTCCTGAGAAGAAAGGATGAAACAAACTCAGGGATCACAGTCTCTTTTAAAGTCCAGACAATATTCCTTGCGATAATTACAATTTGAGTCTTTTAAATATTTTTAATTTATAAATTGTGAATCAATATTTTCATAAATAAATGTAGGTAAATAAATAAATGGTTTCCTTAAGTAGTCTCAGTTTCTTTTTCCATTCCTAGATTTATTATCTTGATTAGATGCATAAAAATGTCTTTAATACCGACCAACCATGTTAATATAATTGTGCAATGAATAGCTCAATACACTAATTGTTTTCATTATTTTATACTACACCTGATCGGAACAGTAGTCAATATTCCCTGAAAATAAAAAAAGAAAGTTAGTCTTTTCCTTGACCTAAATAAGCGGGAGGAAAAAATGTATGAAAATCCATTTCTAACGTGTTTTAGCGGGAGAGAAAGTTGTATGAATTTTCATTTCTCATGTGTTATCTTATCTATGGCGAGCGCTTGCCCAAAGAGTTTTCATATTATTTAAATATGGAATCTCCGTGCCACTGACATCCTTTTGTGAAAATTAAAAAAAAAACAAAAGAAGCGCGAAATATTTATGAATATTATGTCAAATTCCAAGCTTAATTGTGTCTTACATGGTGTCTTACGTTTTGATTTTATTTTATGAATACTTTAAATGTTCCTCACAGGTGTAGTATAAAGCACTATGTAGCACTCGGGTGAAAGTCCCATTCCTAACTCGGGAGTATTGTGGCCCTAGGCTGCGCCTTCGGGCCACAAACTGCTCCCTCGCTAGTAATCGGTTCCTTTCCTCCCTCGGTGAACAATGTACTATTCCTGCTGTCAATAATAATATATCAATGCCAATTTATCAGCCTCATTTTAATTTCAATTGATTATCCATCCATATAATTAATTTATTTTTAAATAGTTTATTTGAATATAGCTCGAATACTTCCGGCAAAACAAGTTCAGTAAGTACCATGAGAGCAATGCATCCCCAAATTAATTATGATCCTCCTTGCTGTCCTATCCCATTTCTCAGCCTCTCAAGAAGCACTAGAAGTCGGGAACCAGGTGCACCCTGATAGAACAGGGCCAGAAAAGGATTAGGATTAGGAAAACGAAATGTGTCATAGGGATTGCCTTACTAGGGTATATCTGGATTTCCACACCACCTGTACATAACATTCTAGTGGATTTTCACACCGACACAGATAATAAAATGAAAAATAAGCGAGAAATTGCTTACATTATAATAACAAGTCAGTTTATTTATATTATATCCTTTAATTTTTATCGCACTTGTACGCCAATCTACATAACAGATTTAATTATAATTTAGTTCACAGATAGTGTAGAGCCTGAGATCCTTTCTCAGGCTCATGGGCAGCTTTTTACCGTGATAACCGACGAACACGCGGCAGTAGTCGTGCCAAAAGTTAGTGGCATCATTTCAATTGAATATTTATTCCGAATAATTAGGTCAGAATACAATAAAGCTAATAAGTAATGTAACAAATATAGACCAATTAGATTTAATTACTTTGTTTAATTTAATTATTTTTCATACCAATTAATGTAATCACAATTTTGCGTATCAAGATATTTATCTATATTTT
This sequence comes from Phragmatobia fuliginosa, assembly GCA_932526445.1. Classification (NCBI taxonomy): domain Eukaryota; kingdom Metazoa; phylum Arthropoda; class Insecta; order Lepidoptera; family Erebidae; genus Phragmatobia; species Phragmatobia fuliginosa. The sequence goes on along the minus strand of OW052081.1, from coordinate 11,786,250 downwards.
TTTATAAGATGTAACAAATATAGACCAATTAGATTTAATTACTTTGTTTAATTTAGTTATTTTTCATATCAATTAATGTAATCACAATTTTGCGTATCAAGATATTTATCTATATTTTTTTATAAGATGTAACAAATATAGACCAATTAGATTTAATTACTTTGTTTAATTTAATTATTTTTCATACCAATTAATGTAATCACAATCTTGCGTATCAAGATATTTATCTATATTTTTTTTATAAATATTTCGGACAGCTTACACACAACGTCATCTAGTCCCAAACTAAGCAGAGCTTGTATTATGGGTATTAAATAACTGATATAAATACAATAATATACATTTTTTTTTGTTGGTCTACTAGTTAGCGTATGCGGCTGCTGATCAAGAGGTCTCGGGTTCGATTCCCGGGTCGGACCAAATATTGTGTGATCCACAAACATTTGTTTAGGAGTCTGGGTGTTTTCTATGTAAAATATTTATGTATTTACAAAAAATATGTATGTTTAAGTATTTATATCAGTTGAGTAGTACCCATAATTCAAGCTTGTGGGACTAGATGACGTTGTATGTAAGATGTCCGAAATATTTATTTATTTTATTAATGGTGGAGCCGCGAATAAAAGCTAGTTCTTAAATATTTTTAAATATACATCTAGATTGGAAAATTCTGTTCTGGTCAACAATAAAGGTTATCTATCTATTTTTCTTCTCTTTGCGGAGATTTTGTTTTGATTTATTTGTGTTCTTAGTTACATCTTGCAATATGCACGTGATGTACATGCAAATGCAAATGGAGGATTATTCAAGTGATAAAATGAAAGTGTGGAATAGAATTTGGTAACTGACATTAAAATAGGCTTATTGATACTGTGGATAATTTTATTAAGAAATAAATAAAAACTCGTATGCACATAATGGCAGTAATTTATTTCATCTAGAAACAACAACAAACATTATTTTTGGTTTAGTTTGAAATGTACATAGTAGTAAATAAAATAATTATAAGGTTGAAATCCGTGTGGTGAAGGATTAAAAATACAAAGTGTCACCACCCCTATTCATTCCATGGGTGTCGTAAGAGGCGACTAAAGGAACAAAATAAGCAGCTTACATCACTGCCAAGAGAAAGAAAACTTGATACAAACCCTTTACCAACCCGCCTGGCCAGCGTGGTATAGTAAGCCAAAACCTCCTTTCAAAGGAGAGGCCTATGTCCAGCAGTGGACTGTTAAAGGCTGTTGTTGATGATGATGATGATGATGAAGGTTGAAATATTTGGATTTTTAATACGTTTTGTGAGAGAACCAAAATATGACACTTGAAGATTAAAAGCACAATGCAAAGAAAATTGTACAAATTGGTATTTACAAATATAAAAAATGATTAATCTAAAACTGATTAGCATCGGTTCCATTGACAATTCAGTTGCTGTCTTATTATTTGTAACTAGTACCATTGTTTACTACTATTCTGGCAGTAGTATAGAAACCAATCTCTATTATCTCGGTGGATATGATTTCCACTGATTTACCTACAGTATTTAACAAGTTCTCTAATGGAATTGAATAGAAGTAATGTCCTTTATATTTCCTTGGATAGTTGCAAAATACTCGTCCAGCAAGAGTAGTCTTGTATTTAACCTCAATTTTCATCGTACCTTGTGTAGCCTGAAGTGATGCTCTAGCCATATGTTTCGCAGGAACTTTAACCAATACTGATGAAGTGGTACCAAGGGTAACGGCCCTGGATTTCGAAGTTTCCTCACCCCAACTTGCAGTGTATGACAATGTGGTACTACCACCTGCACTGGCTGCACCAAAGTTAACTTCGTATTTGATTTCTAATCCTACTCCCGCTTCTCCACCTCTTGACCAAGAATGACTGACTCTCTCCTCAACTGTGTGAGTCAAGCTCGTAGTGTACGTGACATCAATTTTGTCATGGTTGTTTACATATTCTGCATTTCCGAAAGCAACGGGTTTTGAGTTTATCCCAACTACTCTGGCTTCAATCGGCTTAACAGTCCTCTTTACAATATCCCAACCAAATTTTTTATAAACGTCTCCCCAGGGTGTTGGAGGTTTCAAATAAATATCACCACATCGTTTTCCTATGTATTTTTTTGATGCTCTTTTTAAAATTTCATCACCGAGCTTAAAAGTTTTTCGATCATTGTCGCTGACGACACTCTTCTCATTCCCAGAGAAAGCAACAGAAGCATCTTTACCGTCCTGGTTGGGTTTGATGTTAATTTTAATAGAGCCGTATGCAAGAGCCGGTAGAAGTATTAGTATAAGATACTTTGTTAGCATGTTGATCTGAAAAAAAAAATATTTTCCAAATTTTAGAACCAACTTAAACGTCAAAATCCAAGATGGAAATTTAGGTATCGAATATTCTAGTTATGCAAAAACCTGTAAATGTTACCTTTGTTAATGTAGATTGTGTTTAATTTAATTGTTCAAATACTTTAGGCTTTGTCCAGTTCATGATCAGAAGGACGTGTGAATATCTCAACGTGTTATAAATTGAGAAAATGCTATAAATGTCTAAAGGTACATATCATTCAATCAGGTATTTTTCAGCATCTAATTTTTTAGCTGCTAATGTGACTCTTCTTAACCAAAAAAGTCGGTGATAAAACTACTAAATTCAACCAAAGATTGGTATTAAATAATCATCTTCCTAGCACTTATTCCCAAGATTATTTGGGGTCTGCTATCAGTTTTTTCCTAGAGCGACTAGCATCGGACCTCCGCGAACTTGAGGGCGTACTGAAATTCGAAGGTTGAACTAGTTGTCACTATATTTGAGGAACTAACGATCAACATAGATGTTTATGATAACCGAGACCGACGGCTTAATGCGCTCTCCGATTCACGGGCGTGATAGCCGTGATTTCCTCTAAGAAAAACCCTACAACACATTTGGCCTGACCTCAAATTTGAACCAGATTTTTGCTTGTCACTATATTGAACTAACTCATACTTGACTGCCTCGTTCGTCTAGTGGTTAGCCTATGCGGCTGCTGATCAAGAGGTCTCGGGTTCGATTTACGGGTCAGACCAAATATTTGTGTGATCCACAAATATTTGTTTCGATGTCTGAGTGTTTTTCTATGTATAATATGTATGTATTTACAAAAAAAAAAGTATGTTTATGTATTAATATCAGTTGTTTAGTACCCATAACACAAGCTCTGCTTACTTTGGGACTAGATGATGTTGTGTGTAAGATGTCCAAAATATTTATTATTATTCTCTTTTTTAAAGTCAATAAACATATTAATTACATTTATAAATATAAAAAATACATTTAAAAATATAAAAAATAGTAGACCACCGGCTTCGAGTACAGGGACCAAGAAACCGGTGGTTAGGGCTCCAAAGACAGGAACCTCCTCACTATACGTGCCGTGTCAAGGAGGACCGCCTTCTGCATCAGACCCTTAATCCAGCCGTCCAACGTGAGCCTCTTAAGGTATTGGTCGAGACTCTTGGCTATCAAACCATGAACAGAAACGACTATCGGAACAATGATCGCCGAATCGACATTCCACATATCGACAATCTCGTGAGATAAATCCATATATTTTATTTCTTTTTCTTTTTCAACCTTCACGAGATTCACGTCATGAGGAACAGCGATATCGATAATCATTGCGCGGCGCTGTGATCGATCTATCATCGGAATGTCAGGCTTATTGGCGACAATAGTTCTGTCTGTGATAATAGATCGATCCCAATATAATTTAGCACGACCATTCTCGAGAACTGGGTCCGGCACATACCTGTAGTATGGCACCTCCAAATTTACAAGTTGGTATTTAAGGGCGAGTTGCTGATGTACAATCCTGGCTACTTGGTTGTGTCTGTGCAAATATTCACCGTTAGCAAGACGAGAACAACCAGAAATAATATGCCTGATAGATTCCCCGGGTCGATGACATGCCCGACATATGTCAACCGTACCGTCCCTCAGTATATATTTCCGATAGTTATTCGTCGTGATAACTTCGTCCTGTCCGTCGTCTTCGTCACTTGCACAAACAAAACCTTCGGTTTCTCCGAAGAGATCACCGTACCGCAGCCAGGAAGTCGATGCTTTAAAGTCTATATCGGGCCCGTTCAAAGCCCGATAAAACCGACCATGAAGCTCTTTGCCCGTCCATGCCTCCTTGCTATCATCAGTACTAAGTACTACAGGTTTGCGCCAATTCTCTTTAGCCAGAGCGAGTGGAGTGAATCCGTTATCCATCGTAACTAACTTATCTAACCAGAATCCCGCAGCTTGTGCCTCGCGAGGTATAGCTCCAGGTAAGCTATGCAGTACCTCCATTTGGTTCGATGGACCTGAATTATGGCGCGAATCGGTAATAGATTATAGAAAACCGAAGCATTTAGGTACTCAATTGGAGGAAGTTAATACCGGCATCATTCTAACCTGTTTTTGGGACAGATATTCATCTCTTCAGAAATTGTTGCGTGTAGTAGCGTACTGCAGAAGGTTCATAAATTATAAGAGACCTACGGGTAACCATGCACGCCAACCTGGAGAACTTTATTTAACCACATCAGAACGGGATGCAGCGATGAAAGTCTATATCAAAAGATGTCAGGTAGAATATTTAGAAGAAGAAATCATGGAATTGAAACAATTGGGTCACAATGCGTGTGCAAAGAGGAAATACAAATCCTTGAATTTGTTTTTGGATGTGGATGAAATAATAAGAGTAGGCGGGCGATTGGAAATGTCTGAATTAAATTTCAACCGCAAACATCTAATTCTTTTGCCCAAGGATTCATTTCTCGCAAGGTTATTGGTATCAGACGCGCGTAGAAAAACAATGCATGGAGGACCACAAGCCATGATCACATTCTTAAGATCAACGTATTGGATTGTTGGAGTTAAACTTCTAGTCAAAGCATATTACAGGACATGTGTTACTTGTATAAGGTATGCTGCTAAGATTAGAAATCAACTGATGGGTCAGCTCCCCTCTCAGCGCGTTACACCTAACAAGGTTTTCCTGAACAGCGGTGTTGATTACACTGGCCCCATCAACATTAGAGTCTCCCCGGGACGCGGCAACAAGTCCTATAAGGGTTACATCGCCCTGTTCATATGTATATCAAAACGGGCCATTCATTTAGAGGCCGTCAGAGACATGACGACAAAGGGTTTCTTAGCTGCGTTTAAGAGATTTGTTGCCAGACGGCGTTACTGTGCTCGACTCTATAGCGACAATAGCACAAATTTCATGGGAGCCGCGCGGGAGCTTACTGAGTTGTTTAATAGGGAGATCTGCAGATTCACGTCGGAACTCGACGAAAGTCTTGCAAATAACGGCACTCAATGGGCTTTCATTACCCCCCATGCACCTAATCAGGGAGGACTATGGGAGTCGGGTATAAAGTCAGCCAAGCATCACCTAAAACGGGTTGTCGGCAATGCTACCTTAACCTTCGAAGAGCTGACAACGGTATTAGCGCAAATAGAAGCGTGTCTCAACTCGAGGCCGCTCGCTTACGTTGAGGATCAAAAGGAATTGGAGGTGTTAACTCCTGGTGACTTTTTGATTGGAGAATCATTGGTGCTAGTTCCTGACGATGATTTTCAAGCCGCCAATGTGTCCATCCTTAAACGTTGGCAGCTTACACAAAGAATGACCCAAGATTTTTGGCGACGTTGGTCTCAAGATTATTTGAACCAATTTTTGCAACGTCATAAATGGGCTTAACACACCCCAGAACCTGTCATTGGTGACGTAGCTTCAATAAAGGAGGATGATCTTCCACCTGGTCGATGGTTGTTGGGTCGAGTCGAAGCTAAGCACCCTGGTCCTGATGGTGTGACCCGCGTGATAACACTACGTACGAAATCTTCTTTAATAAAGAGACCGGTGTCTAAAGTGTGTATCCTTCCGGTAGCTAATTGAGCACTGTTATTTTTTATTTTTTTCCTTTGGACTCGATATAGTTAAGCTAGAAATAGGAATATTAATTTATTAATGTGTAACGATGTGTTAAACCTGGTTTCTAATTTTGACTTGTACTAGTTTAAGTACGAACTTATTAAAAAAATGTGTATCTAGCATAGGGTTAGTTTATAATAATTGGTATTGGGATTAGTAATTCTGTTTTGTGGCCCTCCACAATGTTGTTACCTCAGTAACGTTAGTACCTGCAAACTGGTTGCATGGTGGGCGGTATTATAACTCGTGCGAGCTAAGATGGCACCTGGCTCAAAACGAAACTTGATACCGTTCCCCCGCGTGATACCCCTCTGTCGTCTTGCGAGTAGCGTGAGCATCACTATTACCGTTGCACGAATCTTAACATAATAATTTTAGTTTATTAGGTATTACCTAATGTCATATAAATCACTTCACGAATTTATATTATTAATATATCATTAGATTCATCTGGATAACCAATTTTTAAATTAAATAATGAATGAGGCCTGCTTCCTATTGGTATGCATATGTATTTTCTTAACTCAGGTAGTAAATTACCACCTAAGATAAAGTAGTATGTTATGAGAAACTATTTGAAGCAAAATAAATGTTGAAATTTAATAAAACTAGAATAAAGTATATTTTTCTTGCACTCAGTACTTTAAACGACTGACATTTGAGTCAGGTGCCATGTTAGGTCGCACGAGTTATATGTCAATTTTTGTCATAATGTCCTTGGTGGGCGGTATGTTTAGGTTTTATTATAAACTTTTGTAAAGGTTGACAACGCACTGGCTGGATGATACTGTATAAAAATTAATGTCACTATGGCCTCGTGACACCGTCATTTAAAAAATACAATTAGAAAATATTCATTAAGTGAGCACAGAAAACTGTGTTGTAGTTGATTACAAGTGATTGAGATATTTGGATTCCGGCTTTTATATAATCCAGCGCTTTCCAGCAAAAAGTTAATCTCGTTCATGTCCAAAATATTTATTATTATTATTATTACTTTTAATATGAATCGGTATGGAAATCATTGGTCATTGGTATTGAACATTCCTAAAGTTTTTTTATCATTCTCTTCTTTGCACTAAATAATGTTGGCAAAAATGTTCTTCTTAACCCTCTTTTGACAAAAAAGAAATTATTTATTATCTGATTATGGCAAACTCAAACGACAGAGTAACATTTTTGTATGTTCTACAGTAGCGTCCAAACTACTGAAACAATTTTAATAAATAAGCTGTAAATATGTAAGCTATATAAAATATATTATTTTTTTAAGTAGTTGGGTCATAGTTTTTAATTTTGTTATTGTTTTATAAGCGACAAACTTTCGCCTGCGATTCTGTCCACGTGTATGTCATTTAACGCGGTATAAAGTAGCCTGTGCCCTTTCTCAGGGTCTAGACTATCGTGTACTAAATTTGATAATCGGTTTTAGTAGATTTGCCATGAAAACCGGGCAGACAGACAGTAAAACATTTACTTTCAAATTCACAATATTTGTAGGGACTAGTAAGGATTTATAAATAAAAACATAAACGGAAAATAAAATTCTTAAATACCATAAAGTTACCTTTTTTAAATGTTCATGAATGTGCTTAATTTTCGTTTTGAAATTGCTGCATTTATTGATACTGCTTTCAAAGAAAATGATCTAGTAGATTATTAATACTTAATTAATACTTAATTCATGAAATCACACACACACTCACACAAGAATTATATATATAAAGATAAGATAATATATAAGGTTAGAGAAATACAGAAAAAGATACAAATGTTAAGAAAAACATACTTACTCCTTTATTTAATACAAGACAACGAAATGACTTTCAGCAGAAGCCCGCGCGACCAGTCTAGTTGGCCAGTGACCAGCCTAGTGGCCTACGTGTCCTAAGTTAAGCACATTAGCTAGAAAAATAAGTGATTATGTCAATCATGCGTATGAGAAACAAGACAAGACGCAACCTGCGGCTTGGTCTGAAAACATATTCAAAGTTTCTTATGGAGGAATTTGGACAACTGCGTTTTATTTCGATTTACTTGGTTAATTCAAGATATTACTACCAATTGGAAATAAAATGTAAAACGGCGGATGATTAGTATCAATAGGGACAAGGGAAACCAAAGGTTGCATTATTTTACAATCGGCGATATCAGTCAAAAGATAAGTCTAATAGTCGCCCATTCTCATTCTTGAATTTATTTTAATGAAAACAATTGAATAAGTTCATAAAATTAGTAAAAACTTTAGAAGAAGTAAGTATTACTACTGCTTACAAGTCAGGGTATCATATGTGTATTATAATTCGTCCATTCTATTTCAGATAAATTGTAATCCCCTATCACAATATAATTTGTTATAATAGTAAACTTCATTATGAAAACTGGTTTATTTGAAATAAAATCGTATCAGGAATCAGGTGATCCATGAGAGAACTAAGGTCATCAACATAGCCCACCGGTTTAGCCAGCTGAAGTGGCAGTGGGCTGGCCATATTAACCGCAAAACTGATGACCGTTGGGGCAGAAGAGTTCTGGAGTGGAGACCGCGTCTCGGTAAACGTTGTGTTGGATGCCCACAGGCGAAGTGGAGTGACGACCTGCGTAAGATGGCTGGCAGAAGTTGGATGCGAGAAGTCTAAAATCGATCTGAGTGTGAATATTAGAGGCCTATGTTTTTTGTACGAATGTTCAAGATACAAAACAGGAACCACCCACCTCCATTACAACCGAAAAGATGCAGATGTGAGGTAAAGCTATGAAAATACAGAACATATTCAAAACATGATTGACTTTGAGCAAGCTATGACATGGTTGATTTACTATTCAACGGGCGAAGGCCAAATGGCGTTATGCACAAAGATTGAATCTTGTTTTTAAGTTGAATGAGACAGGTGGCCAAATTATAAGTACGTACTTAATAACATCATCACCATCATCAGCCTTTCACAGGCCCTATAGGCCTAGGCCTTTCCATTGCACACCACTTAGTTTGATCCCTATTTTCTCGCATCATGCATCAGCAACGTATGTAACTCAAGTAACACGAGCACGATACCAACCTTTATTTAATTACCTCTTGTCGACTTATTGTTTAATAAATTACTTTATTATAATGTATGTACAATGTTGGTTATAACTAAAACAAATTAGTATCATCATCAACAGCCTTTTAATAGTTATCTGATTTCCCCCTCCTAAGAAATAATCTTTTAGCCTTATTAGGGGCAGACGGGTTGGTATAAAATTGGATGAATAGGAATGGTGATACTTCGTATTCTTTTGTCGATTTACGAAAATTTTAGAATACATACCTATACCTATGTGCCGTTGGGCTGTCATCTCATTCTGGTACACCCGGGTTCATATGTGTAAATATTTATTCATCACACGGTAATTTCAATAAACAGACATGACTCTGTGTTTCACAATAGATATGATGTTGTTTGGATAAATATATATTATAGTATACTGCATTTTGACGGATAAGACATGAACTTTGTCACTTCCAAGATCAAGCAAAATAAACACAACACGTTTCTAATTAAATTATTGCAATTCAATGTTATTTGTAAACAATTTAATCTATAACACTTTTATTACAAACTAAGCGTAAATTGACACGTTTAAACCAACTTTAGGAAAAATAGAAGTTTTTCACTTTTTCAGCATCTTTTGTTTCGTTTTGTCTTTTATAGACCAGTGCATATAATGTTTGAAAACAAAATAAATTATAGTAGGATGAAACCCATTGTAATATGGAGGACAATAGTACAAAAATTAAAGGAAAAATAAATGACATGCGATCTGAGGTCGGGAAGGGGGAGGGGGGGAGGGGTTTAAGGGAAAAAATGGCTTATCTCGATTTCCTGCAAAACTACAAGTCCTATGGAAAAAAGTTAAATGGCAAAGTTGTAGGTAATAAAAAGATCTACATCTTTTGCATTTACACTTTTTTCACATAACCTCAAATTTTATGTGAAAAATTCAAAAAAACAAGTTTTTGGTTTTTTATTTTTATCTTTTACAAATAAAATTAATTTTTAACGAAATTTTGTGAAAAATTAGCTTTTCATGTCCTGAATACACCGTAATTTATTTGATTTGGAATATCTATTTTTTCACCTCATTTTGACGGAATACCGAAAAAAAAACCCTAATTTTTAATCGAAAATTCATCCGTCATAATTTCAACTTTTTAAAAAAAAATAGGGTGTTTTCTATTTGATGAAATCTCTACTCTCCGATGGTGTAAAAATATATATATATATTTATATAAAATGAACGTGAATCACCCGGAATACCTAAGTCCGCCGTGCTAGCACCCCGTTTCACGCGCATGTTTCGTAATATGTCGTCACGCTGCGCCCAGCGAGCGAAACGCACCACCAACGGTCGCAGTCTCCCAACACGCGCCGCGGCATCCCCGCTCCCAGTCGACGCAATGTAGCCACCGCGCGGATACAAAGGCCCCACGCGCTAGGCACTAACAATGTCTCGTTCGTCAAGTGTCATTCCTAATTTAGTGCCAATTAGAGTGATAAGATGAGTTGGATTTTCAGCTTGCATCCCGGGTAAATTTGTAATTTCTATGTCATTGGCCAGCAGCTCCTGCTCTTTCTGGTCGAGCTCAAGTCGCAGTTGCGCAATGACGCTTTCAAATTGAACTGCACCGTCGCTTTTCTGAGACACACCTTGCTCTAGTGCCCCGACCCTCACCTCTATCGAATCGAGGCGTGAACTGTTTTATGCCATACAATTACGCAGTTCCCTCATATCCTCACGCATCATTTCCATTTCGTTCATCAGCGCGTGCAACTCCCCCCGAAACAAGCGAAATTCAGCCGCCAAATCGAACCCGGACCCTTCCACATTGGCCGAAGACTGCTTAACGGTCCGTGGTTCCGTATCTCCTTTTACTGGTGTATCGGAACCATTGTTTCTTTGTTTATTTTTGGTGCATTCCGGGCAAGACCAATCCTTGCCAATTCTGCTATCTTTCCCCTTACCTAAGCAAGCTTGATGGTATGTAAAAGGACGGGTAGAACAACTAACGCCATCTGACGGCGATATGTAACGTCCACAAGCGCTGCACTTGGCCTGAGGCATAGCACGCCGCGTCGTTCGTTACGGGTAAAGGTTAAAGTTATTGATTGACTAGCTAATGCGCGTACCTCTTGGTGAGGTGGTGAGATGGCGCTGTTACGAGAGCACTTGCAACCGCTCATAAATCAGCTGTTCGGGTAAACAAAAACCCTTTTATTATGTTTCACCCACAAGTTAATCAGTTGACCACTATTTTGTAATTTAAGCACTGATTTTACTAGCCAAATGCTTGTTATTATTGCGAGATAACACTGGTAGCACTTCGAAATCACATAAACTTAAAACCAAATGCACCTTGAACGTATTTTAGAGGCTATTTCTATTTTTCGTAGCAAATGAACACAACACAGATGATACCGTGACAAGCGTCCGTGACGTATGCATGTGGAAGTATGGTAATTACGTTAAAATATCAATATATAATATTTTTGGTTGTTTCAAGTAGTTGCAGGTAGCTGTTATTATAAATTAACTTAGACTCCTTAATTTGAAACAGGAAAATATTATTCACAACAAAATTAAACCAATGAAATTGTGAACAATATCTGAATCAGAAACAACAGAGCTTGCCGCTAATACAGTGAGGTGCTGTTAGTAATTTCAATAAGGGACTTCACACACTGGCCACGCGCCCAGGCGCGTGGGCGCGTGGCAGCAGATCACGCGCGCGGCGACGGTGGAGCAGATCTGCCCGTTCGAGCAGATTTTACCGCGCCTACGCGCCTGTCGGCTTTGTCGCCAAATTGCTGGGCGTTGTTCAATTTCGAATATAAATCTATCCGTGTCCAGATCCATCGTGAACAAGTCCTTATAGCACGAAAACAGGCGCTAGGCATTGTTCAATTTCGTATATAAATGTGTTTACTGCTGCGGCCCGTCACGCCTAAGCACGCGGTGGCAGAATCTGCTAGCGGCACGCCGCGGCACGCGCTCACGCGCCTAAGGGACTTCACACACTGGCCACGCGCCTAGGCGCGTGAGCGCGTGCCGCTAGCAGATTCTGCCCCCGCGCGCTTGGTCGGGGCGGGCCGCAGTAGTAAACACATTTATATACGAAATTGATCGAAGTATCACGCCTGTTTTCGTGCTATAAGGACTTGTTCACGATGGATCTGGACACGGATAGATTTATATTCGAAATTGAACAACGCCCAGCAATTTGGCGACAAAGCCGACAGGCGCGTAGGCGCGGTAAAATCTGCTCGAACGGGCAGATCTGCTCCACCGTCGCCGCGCGCGTGATCTGCTGCCACGCGCCCACGCGCCTGGGCGCGTGGCCAGTGTGTGAAGTCCCTTATTGTACAAGAACAAAAGAAAAAAATAAAGTAACAGATTTTTTAGTACCTCTAACCATCCGAGGTAATGAAAATTTACTTTAGAATTTTAAAAAAAAACCAATTATTTGATTGAAAACTTTTTTCAATGGTAAAATAAAACAGTTTTGTAACACTAATTAAAAATAAAACTTTATAGCACAAAATTAAACCGCTGAATAAACTGAAAAGCAGTAAATTATAAGCAGTAATAAAAAAGCAAAAAAAAGCAGTAATAATAACCAACTTCTAAAACTAATGTAAGAATACTTAAATAGTTTTGAGTAGGCGCCTAAAGCAGGCACCACACTTCGTTATTCGCTATTCGTTATTTGTCTACGCCGTATTCGCCCGAATATTTGTTATGCGCGCAAACAACAAACACGCCACCACACTTCGTACTGGTATATCAAATAAGGCAAATAGTGTGTTGTAGAGATGTGTCATTGTCATTTTTATGGTGAACTAAACGAAACCATACGAACGAACGAAACATAATTCGTTTAATTTCCTTTTTATTTTATTAAATTCACAGAAACAATACTTAAATGAAGTCTAATTATTTTGATCATATAATAAACTAATTTAATCGTTTAATCGATTTATTTTATTTCAAAAACTGTTTTATAGTCTATGGTTGTTAGTTATGCACAGGGCATTGATTGTCATTTTTAATGGTCAATGAACGAATGAAACATATTATTTTAATTGCCTTTTTATTTTATTAAATTGACAGAAACAATACTTAAATGAAGTCAAATTATTTTGATCATATGATAGGTTATTTTAATCGTTTAATTGATTTATCTATTTCAAAAACTGTTTTAGAGTCTATGGTTGTTAGTTATGCACAGGGCACTTCACTACCCGTCCGAAGTGTGGGCAGTCGATGCGTGTATTCGCCTTATTCGTGTCCTTTGAAGTGTGTCAAAAAACCGACAAGTCGACGTATATGCGATTCACTATTCGATGCGTACGAATAAAGCGAATATTGGCGAATATACTCTCCACACTTCGCCGTATGCGCGCGAATAACCCGCATAACGAATAGCGAATAGCGAAGTGTGGTGCCTGCTTAAGAATTAATGAACAAACAAGTGCGTGTCATCCAATGATATTATAAAAAAAGGTAGATATCGCACTATCGCGCGGATATTGTTGCGGACAAATGTAGACAATCGTCGTGATTTCATTTAGTCGGCTAATAGAAATAATAATAATAATAACTTTTGGCTTAAGTGGTTCCGTAGCTCACATGCGTGTTTGGCATCGCAATTTCAGACATCGTTGGATTCGAGTTCATTACCCCAATTTTTGACCACTGGCATAACCCACTTACTCTATAAATCTGGTGCTGCCACAGATCCCAAAAATTTTCGGCCTATCACTTGCTTACCAACATTATACAAACTTCTTACATCTATTCTGAGACTCAAAATTACCACTCACCTTAATAATAGTTCGATACTTTCCGTATTTCAGAATGGATGTAGAAGTGGGACCCGTGGCACTAAAGAGCTCCTTATCGTGGATATGACCATTAGCCAACAGGTACGTCGTAATCGTAAGAGTTTGGCGACATGTTGGATAGATTACAAGAAGGCATATGACTCGGTCCCACATTCATGGCTTTTGAAGGTGCTGGAGTTGTATAAAATTGATACAACTCTATGCACTTTCTTGAAGTCATGTATGGGGCAATGGAGAACAGTCTTTCGCTATCCTGGATGTCGCCAAACTGCGGTAAACGACGTACTTATAAAGATCGAGAGGGGCATCTTTCAAGGTGACAGTTTGAGTCCCTTGTGGTTTTGTCTGGCCTTGAACCCTCTTAGCACTCTCTTAGAGGGTTCAGGGTTAGGCTATAGGTTGCAGAAAGATGATCGAGTTATATCTCACCTTCTTTACATGGATGATTTGAAACTTCTGGCCTCCACTAAATGACAATTGACAGCGTTACTAAAGGTCACTGAAAACTTTAGTAATTCAATCAAGATGGAATTTGGTGTAGGTAAGTGTGCAGTCATGTATGTAAAGAAAGGTATGATTGTAGAATCTGAAGGAATAGAACTTTCAGATTCAACAAAACTCAGATCTCTTTCTGCCACCGAAACCTACAAGTATCTAGGTTTTTCTCAGTCCTTGGGAATACCGGAATCTGATATGAAACAAACATTGCGGGAACGCTTCTTTGGCCGCCTGAAAAAAGTACTTAAGAGTCTTTTATCGGGGGGTAACAAGGTGCGAGCCTACAATGGTTGGGTCATGCCGGTTCTGATGTATTCCTTCGGTATACTTAGATGGACTCAAACTGAATTAGATGCCCTTGACAGGAGAGTCCGTACTTTATTGACTGCATTTCGAATGCACCACCCACGTTCGTCGGTTATGAGATTGTATATCCCGCGGAAGTTTGGGGGTCGTGGATTTTTAAATATCAAGACCCTACATAATCGCGAGATATACAATCTCAGATAATATTTTCTTAATGACGATGAGGGAGTGCATCGCAATGTGGTTGCAGTGGATAACGGATTCACTCCACTCGCTCTGGCTAAAGAGAATTGGCGCAAACCTGTAGTACTTAGTACTGATGATCGCAAGGAGGTATGGAAGGGCAAAGAGCTTCATGGTCGGTTTTATCGGGCTTTGAACACGCCCGATATAGACTTTAAAGCATCGACTTCCTGGCTACGGTATGGTGATCTCTTTGGAGAAACCGAAGGTTTTGTTTGTGCAATTATGGACGAAGTTATCATGACGAATAACTATCGAAAATATATCCTGAAGGATGGTACGGTTGACATATGTCGGGCATGTCACCGTCCCGGGGAATCTATCAGGCATATTATTTCTGGTTGTTCTCGTCTTGCTAACGGTGAATATTTGCACAGACACAACCAAGTAGCCAGGATCGTACATCAACAACTTGCCCTTAAATACAAACTTGTGAATTTGGAGGTGCCATACTACAGGTATGAGCCCGACCCAGTTCTCGAGAATGGTCGTGCCACATTATATTGGGATCGATCTATTATCACAGACAGGACTATTGTCGCCAATAAGCCTGATATTGTGATGATAGATCGATTAGAGCGCCGCGCAATGATTGTCGATATCGCTGTTCCTCATGACGAAAATCTCGTGAAAGTTGAAAAAGAGAAACAAATCAAATATTTGGATTTATCTCACGAGATTGTCGATATGTGGAATGTGGATTCGGCGATCATTGTTCCGATAGTTGTTTCTGCTCATGGTTTGATAGCCAAGAGCCTCGATCAACACCTTAAGAGGCTCACGTTGGATGGCTGGATCAAGGGTCTGATGCAGAAGGCAGTCCTTCTAAACACGGCACGTATAGTGAGGAGGTTCCTGTCTTTGGAGCCCTAACCACCGGTTTCTTGGTCCCTGTACCCGAAGTCGGTGGTCTACTATTTTTTATATTTTTAAATGTACTTTTTATATTTATATTTAAAAATGTAATTTATATGTAAATATTATGAAATAAAGAGAATAATAATAATAAATCTTTATTTGCAAAAAATGTGGTTTTTATAATAGGTGGTTTTTAATGTCTAAAGTGCGAGACACATTTCGCCATATATAGATAGCATGCAAATATTTAATAATTGTTAAAGGGAATATACATTAAATATTCCTAATTAGATATTACATTTAGATTAACTAGTTTAGAAGTCACATAACTTATGACTATCATTATATTTGTTATCTTTATATAATTCTAACAAAAATAAAAGAAGGGAAGACTAAAGGAAACAATAACTAAATAAATATTACGAATAGATTCCTAACTATTTATACAATTCTAGACTCTAAATATTCTTTGATAGTGTAGAAACATTTTTCAGTAAGCTATTTTTTTAGGCGTGCTTTAAACAATTTTAAGGGCAGTTCTCTTAGCTTTTGGGGTAGTTTGTTGTAAACTATAACACACATGAACATACTATTTTTGTGATAAAGGGCAGTCCTGCATTTTGGTACAACTATCTTTGTCGGATCCCTTTGACTGAAGAGACTGCTTTCGCTGATTTTTTTAAATATCTGCGGGTGTTTCCTGACAAACAGTCCAATTTCTAGAATATAAAGAGAGCTTACAGTAAGTATTTTAGTTTTTTTTAATAGCGGCTTGCAGGAGTCTAAAGGTTCAGAGTTGCAAATTGCTCGTAAACATTTTTTTTGGCACAGAAATACTTCATGGATTAAACTTGAATTGCCCCACAATAGTAAACCATATCGTAGTAACGATGCAACATAACCATGATAAGCAGTAATTGCTGTACTTTCTGTAGCAGTTGTTCGTAGCTGTTTTAAAGCGTAAACAAATTTATTAATTTTTGTGCATACATTGTTGATGTGCAATTTCCAGTTGCAATTATTGTCTAAGGTGATACCCAAGAATTGTATGGTACTAGTGTTGTTAATTGTGATATTATTGTATCTTAAGGTGGCGTTGGTGTTAATTGTTTTATAGTTAGAAAATTGAATGTATTTAGTTTTATTTAGATTAACTTTCAAGTCATTATATGTGAGCCATTGTATAATTTTATGTAAAGTTGTGTTAATTTCCGTTTCATAGTTTATTTTGTTAATGTTGGGAACTATCACTGAAATATCATCAGCGAATAATATACATTGATGACTTGTTATATTTGGAAGATCATTGATATATAATAGGAATAAATGGAGTCCCATTACACTACCTTGGGGAACACCTATTTTATTATGTCGATAAGTTGATCGCAAAGGGATTGATATCAAATTAGGATTGAGGTTGTTGATTTCAACGCATTGACTTCGGTTAGACAGGTAACTTTCTATCCAGTCTAGAACAGGTCCTCTGATGCCATATCGTTGACATTTATTTATTAGAATGTTATGATTAACACAGTCAAATGCCTTCGACATATCTAGAAATATTACTGTTACAGGTGTTTTATTGTCAATGTTTTCTGTAATGGTTTTCATTAGGGTAAAACCTGCAAGGGTTGTTGATTTATTTTTTTGAAAACCATTCTGTTCTTCCTTGATAACATTAAATTTATTAAGAAAAGTAATAATACGGCTATACATTAATTTTTCAAATATTTTAGAAAAAATTGGTATTAACGTTATTGGTCTATAATTAGCTATTTCAAGAACATCGTCTTTTTTATGGAGAGGTTTTACTATTGAAAATTTGAGTTTGGTAGGGAATATTCCTTGCGTAAATGATTTATTAACCAAGTAAGTAAGAGGTACTGATATTATGTCTGCGCATGATTTTAGCACCCTTGTAGAGATTGAATCATACCCTGTTGACTTTGTATCACTAAGACTTTTAATAGTGTTTATTACTTCAGTTGGTGTACATGGATGTAAAAATATAGAAGAGGCTATAGTATTAATATTGTCAAAATTACATTTAGTATTACTCTTGAAAGTTTTTGTTGTAGTATAGTAATTATTAAAACTTTCTGCAATTTTCTTAGGATCTGTTGTGATTTTGCTGTTATAATTTATGGCTTTAATGCTGTGGTAACAGTTCACAGTTTCAGTTTTGTTTTTGATTATATTCCAAGACGCCTTACATTTATTTTTAGCTTTTATTATATAGAGATGATTAATTCTTTTTTTAGATGCATTGACGCATTTTTTGAGCATTTTGTCGTATTTTTTATACTGTATTATGTTAGTTTTATTTTTTGTAACGTAACAATTTTGCTTTAGTTTCCGTTTTGTAATGCATGAATTTCTTATTCCTTTTGTAATCCACTTCGGAGTTGATAAGTTAGCATTAATTTTTACTTTAGTTGTGGGGAAGCAGAGATTATAAAACATGCAGAATGTGTCATAAAAATAATTAAAAGAGTTGTTAGTGTCGTTTTCATTGTATACGTCTGACCAACTGAGACATGATAAGCATTCACGGAATTTAAGAATATTGTCTTCATCATAGCATTTTTTTAGAATGTACCAATGGTTAAGGCGATTTAAATTATTTGACGAGTTAAAACTGAGTGTTTGACAAGTATTGTGGTCTGATAGATAAAGGTGGTGAATTTGACTAGAAGCATTTTTAATATTACTGTAAATATGGTCAAGGCATGAGTTTCGTCTTGTGGGAGAGTTTATGTAAGACGTGAGATTATAGTTAAATAGAATATTATTTAATTCAGTTGTATATTTATTTGTTTTTAAGGTGTCAATATTCATGTCCCCGGTGATTATAATCTTTTTGTTTTTATATTTGTATGTTAATTTGTATAATAATAGGTTTAAGTTTTCAAGAAAGTTTGTTGCGTTTATATTAGGTATTCTATAAAGACAAATAATAATACAGTTTAACTTAGGTATTTCTATTCCACTACATTCAAATGTTTTTTCGGTGGCTATATCTTTACAAATAATTAATGATTTCATATCTAATGTCTTATGTAGTAATATACAGACACCGCCACGCTTCGCATTTTTTCTGGAAAAATTACAGGCTAAGTTATAATTTTTTAGGTAGATGTTCTGTTCGTCTCCTTGTTTGACAAAGGTTTCTGACAAACAAATAACATCAATGGGCGATTTTCTATTTAATTCATCTAGACTTATTTCCAATTGACTGAGTTTGTTTAATACTCCTGCTATATTTTGATGAAGAACGGTAATTGTGTTTTTGTTCCTTTTATTTACGAAAAAATGTTTCTTTTTGAAGGGTTATTCCTTTGTTGTTGATTTGATTATTTGTTGGGACCATCTTTGAAAAATAGTAGGGTATAGTGCCTTTTTTGTCTGTTGTGTTTAGGTTTGTTAGTGGTTTAGACTGTCTGCGCTGTTCTTTTTTTGGGAAATAATAAGGTATAGTGCCTTTTTTGTTCGTTGTGTCTATAGTTGTTTGCAAAGTGAACTGTTTGGTAATTGGTGGAAAATGTTTTGATGAATTTGATTTAGTGTCCGCCGTTACATTGTCTCCATACAAGTAACGAGATCTGTAATCATTACAGTCAATGTAAAAATTAATTTTGTTGCAAATAGTATATAGGTACGATCTTTCATATTTTGCATTGAAATATTGTAATTTGATGTCATCTATATGGATACAATTTGGCAAGTATTTACAGTAGCTTTTAATTCTACTGTTTAAAGTATTTTCATTGAGAGATATATTTTTTAAAACACTTAACATGATAATATTTATGTTTTTGAATTGTTTCAGGGCCGTAATTAAGTCAATAGATAACTTGGTAGGATCACGATCACTTTTACCGACACAAACAATCAGATAATCACTACCGCAATCTGCTATTTTATTACAGCATTTTAAAATTTCTTGTGTTGACGCATTAGGCTTTACCATTGATGATATTTCATAATTGTTTCCATTTAATTTCAATCTCTGCCTGGTGGAAATTAATGTGGAAGCCAGATTTAGGCATTGTTTCCCGCCAAGAATGTGTATCTTTTGTTTATTAAGGGTCTCACTCATATTCTCTTTCACGTTCGTAATTCTGTTTGTTATATTTTTTTTTATAAGATTTTTGTTTAGCGTCATCAGGCGCTTGACTTTTGCAACTTGTATGAGGACTTTTTTTACCTATGAATGTTTCATCTTGTTGTAATAAAACCTTACTGATTGGTTTATTATTCACGCCATCTCTAGGTTGGACTATTTCATTTTTAGATAGGACATCGTATTTGCATGAAAGATGACTTTCGGTACTTGGAGATGAATTATGTTCCACAAAGTTTACTTGTCTACTTACAGCCGTTTTTTGTTTGAATTTCAAATTGGATTTCGGAGTTTTGGTAATCTTAGGAGATAGCTCAGTGCATATATTTTTGCATTTGTTGTTATTATTCGCCTGTTTTTTCAATATATTGTTTTCTAAAATCAGTTTTTTTATTTCCTGATGACTACTTTCCAGTTCGCGTTTTAGGTCTTCTATTTCATTTTTCAATTCTTCTAGATCAAAGATTCTCCTTACTGAGAGATCTGGAAGACTTTTAGTTAGGTAGTCCGAAACAGTTGAGTGTTGTGATAGGTTTAGCTGGTTGAGTGACTCATTTGAGTGATTTATTGATGTTCGCCTCCTTCTCAGTGTTACATTGTCTTCCGGATACATAGTTTAAAATTATTTTATTTTATTATTTTATCACAAAAAGATCCTGACGCAAGGTTGATGTCTATCCCAAGTTCAGTTCCTTTGTCCGAAGTGTCCACATCTGTTGGACATGTGTTGTACAGATTTGAGCGTTAAGGGTTTGACTCGTTTGTTTTTGAGTTTGTAACTGTTGAATATTTTTATCGTTAGGAATTTACTCACTTTCACGGTACTAAGTTATTACTTTTATTGGTTACATTTATTTAGCTAATGATATAAAAAGAAATAACTGTGTTCATCACTGTTTGTAGTGTTTACTAATACACTATGTATAGTTCCAATGTTTTTATGCACTTGGAAGCTCTCACTCACACTCACCGCTGATTATTTATATATAACTTTATTAGTTCTTAATGTAAATGCTAGATAACGTTCTCACTTATGTATAACAGTATTTTTAACACGAATTCACTTTGCTTCTGGGAAAATTACTATTTTATCTATTTTTAAAATATTAAAATGACGGAGCTGATGTTGTCGTTGCCACGGGCGCGATGTACATGAAGCTAGCGAATAAACACGTTGTCAAGCAGGCACCACACTTCGCTATGCGCTATTCGTTAAGCGGGTTATTCGCGCGCATACGGCGAAGTGTGGAGTGTATATTCGTTTCGTTCACCATAAAAATGACAATGACACATCTCTACAATACACATATTTGCCTTATTTGATGCTTATTTGACATAACAGTTCGAAGTGTGGATGGCATGTTTGTTGTTTGCGCGCATAACTAATATTTGGGCGAATACGGCGCAGACACATAACGAATAGCGCATAACGAAGTGTGGTGCCTGCATCAGAGCGTTTCCGTGAAGTGCTTATTATTACCAAAATGCCGAGCTGTGTGATAAGAAGGTGTAAAAACTATGGTTCCAAAGTAAATAAAAAGGAAGAGTTACATACCACGGGTAAGTATTTATAAGTAGCTATGTAATATTTGTATTTTGTCACGGTTTTGTTTCCCATTTACCGAAATTATTAAATGATATCCAGTATTATTAAAGACGCGTTAAAAAAGGACAGAGGATAAGATTGTAACTGAAGTGTGACAAGGACTAATAACCGTCGACTGGCATGCGTAATAGATTAAATCAAACAGAAGGGATATCGTAGGCAGAATACATACCTATCGTCCGCGTCCTCCAGTACCGTCTAATTGATATGCTCATATTATTATTACGTGTTTAGTAGTCATTGTCTTTTAGTTAATATGATGATTATATTATTTGGCAATAATAGTGTTAAAATGTATGTTGGTAAAAAGATAATGTATATTGTTTTGTATTTGCCAGATTTCCAAGTGATGATCTTACGAGAATGAAATGCTTGAGAAACACCACGCAGCCCACACAATATGTATTTCGGAGAAGGCAAAGGCCCTAACAAAAACCCTTTGCCGACAAATTTATGTTGATGTAAAACATCTATAGCGAATGATTTGAATAACTATATAACCTTTATCCGTACAAATTTACTGTGTTTTTATATTGTTATTGAAACTAAATCGATAATAATTTTCTTCATTGTTTTATTACGTTACTGATTTGTACTTTTAGCAAATACTCAATGTCATATCTGTATCAATTTTAAGTCCATAATTTTACTACGAACCTCAAAGTGCAACTCGCACGAGATAGCTATCTCTTTCTTTACCATGCATTCCGTATTATCTTTTGCATTCGTAATCGTAATGTATGTATACACCTATAAATAAGTACGTCATGTCATACCGCAACAATATCGAACGCCGCTTAGTATGAAAGTAAATTGGTATCATGACGTTCTTATAATAGTAGTTAATAGTTTACTAATAAAGTTCAGTTTTTTTCAGTGGATTTATTTTTTGTTAAAAATTTTATTTTATAATTTTTGTAGATATAATCTAACTACTATAATCTTACTACACGTATCCGTTAAGGTTTTTAAAAAGCCTCCTACTTTAGCTACACAGTTAACTGTTCGAAAATACTGCTTTATAGCGCATCTAATCTAAAAGGTGACAGCTAAAAATTGCCGTTTGTCGTATCACCTCGTCTTGAGAGCACTCCCCTAATGGCCTCTGCCAATATTGGAATTCTTAGTATCGGCATATCAAGCGAAGTCCAGTTCCGTGGCCATTTGGAGGATAAAGCCAAATTAGCATAAAAGAAACTTGGTGTGTTCAATAGAGCGAGACGGTGTTTTACTCCGGCGAACCGCCTGCTACCTTACAAGGCGCAGGTTCGTCCGCATATGGAATACTGTTCTCATCTTTGGGCCGGAGCA
Source organism: Phragmatobia fuliginosa (assembly GCA_932526445.1). Classification (NCBI taxonomy): domain Eukaryota; kingdom Metazoa; phylum Arthropoda; class Insecta; order Lepidoptera; family Erebidae; genus Phragmatobia; species Phragmatobia fuliginosa. The sequence goes on along the minus strand of OW052081.1, from coordinate 11,763,442 downwards.
CCCCAGTACCAGCTTCTTCCTCTTAACCACATTCAGCGGAGAGCGACTCAAATCGTCGACTGCCAGGATATTTCAGATCGGCTTGATCCCTTGGCGCTGCGTAGAGATGTTGGATCACTCTGCATCTTCTGTCGCTTATACCTCGGAGAGTGCTTAGATGAACTGTTCGAATTGATCTCTGCCGCTTCTTTCCATCATCGTCCCACGCGACAGCATTTCCATCCCCATCACCTAGATAGTTGGCAGTCCCTCAGTTTTTCCCTAAATTTCCTGCCTCGCAACTTCTTCTCTTATTGATAAAACTTAGAGTCTTAGCTTTTCTATTAATCTGATTGTTTTACCTACGGTATCCAAATCGCTCTTTACAAACTCATAAAGAAGAAAACACAAAATCAAAATAGGAACAAAAGCACAGTTAACACATACATACATCATCAGATAAAAATAAATGACTGCCTTTGAATAATTTGTTTCAGTCACTGCTATGCTGCCTGGTTTGAATCCTGAATCGGACCAAGTGTCTCTGTTCCAGTGCCACTGCAAGCGACGATCACAATAAGTGATTGTATAATCTGTGGTTGTTAAAAGTTAAATAGTAGTGTCATTTACTCGATTAATGTCATGTCATATAAATTTTGCACTCCAAGCTAAACATTGAAACTGTAACGATCAAAGCAATAAATCATTTGTGATTACGATTATTGTAGATTTATTTGGCACCTGTACGTTATTGACTATCAGCCTGTATGATCTACAAATAATTGTTTCGGTGTTTTTTATTTATAATATGCATGTATTTACAAAAAAAGCATATAGATAAGTATTCTAACAGTCAATCTACCTTTCATAGTACAAGCTGTGCTAAGTTTGAAGATAGTTGGCGTTGTGTGTTACATGTCTGAAATACTTGTTATTGATATACACTACACGCCCGGCATGAAAGTCCTCATCACTTCACATTTGGAAAAAAATTCATAACTATTCCTTTTTAGCGAATGTGTGTGTTCATCTGATGGGCAGTGGCAATGTATTCCATAAACGTGCAGCTCGTAATTGATCGGACTTGATTATAGAAGTCTTACAATACTTAGGCATTTTCAAAATCAAGTTCTCCCACGATCTTAACAGCTTTGAATGTGTATCGCGTATCAATTCAAAGCACTCGTTTAAATAGTGAGGAGTGTTGGGATAAAGGAGGATATTGTTAAACAATTACAACCTGTTGAGCCAATGGTAAACAGTTGAACTTCTTTCAAAATTTAGTGACATGCTAAAATTGGCACAATTCTAAAATTAACTTTTTACTGAAGATTTGAAGCCGTTTAACCCCATTAAGTTGGTCCTCAGTGAGATAGTAGAGGTAAATAAATTACTTAGTCTGAAACCAATTCTAAGACTCCATCGCAAAATTACTGGGGCTACTGCGACCAATTCCCTTGAGATTAAAACTTAGTGACATACCAATATACCTATGCATTTGGATGGATTCACTGTAAAGCTATGTTGTCTACTCCTTACACAAGTCTGCTCTATGTTCCTATTTATAGTCGAGATTGCAACTCTTAGTTGTTCTAAGGGTAACTTATAAAAATAAAGTTGTTAAAATGACTTATTATTTATTTTCTTAGTAATGATACCCATGATCTTATTTACATGTCAGGAAAAAACAGAAAATCTAAAATATGATACCAAAACCTATCGATCAAAAACCTTTGTATGATGATTAACATATTTTAATATATCTAATCATCTGTCATAAGCCGGTTGGTGAATTTCTATTCTACATAAGTGCCGTTAGTCACTACTAGCCTGGCAGTAGTATAGAAATCCATCGCTATCGTCTCGATGGATTCAATTTCCACTGATTGACCTATTGTATCATACAATCCAGCTATTGGCATTCCATAGAAATAGTGTCCATTAAATTTATTTGGATAGTTGCAAAATACTCTTCCACTAAGTCTGGACCTATATTTAACTTCAATAACCAAAGTTCCCTTTGTAGCCTGAAGTGATGCTACAACCTTAGTCTTTGGAGGAACCTCAACCAACATTGATGAAGTAGTACCGAGTGTAACAGATCTAGATTTTGATGTTTCCTCACCCCAACTTCCAGTGTAAGACATTGTTGTACTACCGCCTACGCTGCCAACACCAAACTTCATTTCGTATTCAACTTTCATTCCCATTCCTACTTCCCCACCTTGTTTCCACGTGTTGCTGACTGTCTCTTGAACCTCGTGCGTCAAACTCGTACTGTATGTAACGGTTAATGTATCGTGTTTATTTATATATTCTGCATGACCGAAAGCCATAGGTTTTAAATTCATGCCTAATACTTTAGCTGAAATCGGCCTGACAGTCTTCGTAACAGGTTCCCAGCCAAATTCTTGGTATTTGTCTCCCCATGGGGTCGGAGATTTCACGTAAACATCACCACATCGTTTTCCCATGTATATTTCTGATGCTCTTTTTAAAGTTCCATCATCGAGCTTGAATACTTTTCGGTCATTGTCGGTTACAACATTCGTTTCTGACCCAATCATATTAACAGAAGCATCAGTGCCATTTTTGATGGGTTCAATACTTATTTTTATACTGCTGTACACAAAGGTTGGTAAAAGTATTAGTATGAGGTACTTTTCCAACATGTTGATCTGAAATTGTAAAACAAAATGCTTTTTTTATTAACTAGAAGTAGTGTAACCAAATTCTAAATTGCACAAGCAGGCAGAAGATAATGATATGCTTGAAGTATCAGGCTTTCAGTAAATACAAACATTCATCCAAAACCAAGATCCCTGAAATATTATCGAAACGGGTTCATCAACTTTTTTTTTATCAATAAATATCGTGAACTATTAATAATCAAAGTACAAGCAGTCATATTCGTGGCAGGACTGAGACAGTTCAAAGGTTTGTCTTATTATCTAGGTATGCGAATCTTTGATTTAGAAAATTGTTGTAAACTTACACCTCGTCTTTTTACAGAGGCTGACTACCCATTCGATCTAAAAATGCATTGGTAGCGTACTTAAAAGATAGAAGTGTATGAGCATGAAGTAAACTGACATAACAGTATCGTTCTTTTTGAAAACGACTTGATTACATTACATGTTTCAATTTAATAAGAATTGTCGTCAAAATTGATTTTTCCGATATGAAACGGGTACTTGAGAGCAAACTTTCTGATAATGATTAACGTCCTAAATATATTTCTTAAAAAATATATTTTAGCCTGCCAACGTGACTCTACTCTGCCTGATGGAAAGCATGAGTAGATTTCAGGAGCAGGGTCACCATCCTCATTGTGAGGGTAGGCATTGCAGCATGGTGACTCATACCATGGCGGCCTGGTAAGAATTTTCTGCATAATGATTGGACCTCCCGTCTCACACTCACTAACGAAATACTACTTTCATTATTAGGATGATCTTCTGTGTGAGGGTAGTACTGCTCCGGTCAAGCCAGTCCATTCGTGGTAAAGTCAGCGTGGATCTACTACCTTAAAGTTTGGTCTGACCCGAAAAATAATAAAAATTGGGCGAAATTTCAAAAGAAAATTCAAGTTCAGTTAAATTAAATAAAACAAAACATGGATTAACATATCATAATGGAAAAGGACATTATTTACGTAGACTGCTTTTTCAGTGCAAAAATATCAATTATTTAACTTTAGGAATATATTAATTTCTAAATTAAGTCTATTATAAATCAGTTCACTTACCTTTTGTTAAATTCCTAACCAAATCTTATAATATCCTGCAGTCGTCGTTGGCTAGTGAATGTCTTAAATGTTCTAAGACTATTTATTACAATAACTAGACTCATAAATCTATTTGCTCTTGTAATAGTTTTATTATAAACAAACTAATTCCCGCGGTTTAGTACGTACGTGATGTACTTTAAAATTATTCAGATATGACATAAAACCAAAGGAACCCATAGATCTCAGAATATTATTTAGCCGAGGAGATCCGAATGAAAACGGATTAAGTACCAGCAAGTGTCGCCACTCGTGTTGATTCAGTGTGATGCTAAAACGAACTATGCAGAATAGCACCACTTGTAACAAATTATGGAAAATATGACACAAACCCTTTGCCACTCGTCTGACTTCCTTGTAACATTTCCTCGATACGACTTACATCCATATTTCCGTCAAGTTTTAAGATCATTTCGATCAACCTGGTGTATATGTTGTGCTGAAGTACAGGTTTGCTTCGATGATTACAACGGACAAACACAACATTAATACAGTTTTACGATTGTAGTGATAAATGTGCAACGTGTTACATTTTAGTTGATAAGATTTGACCTTTATCATCCTGGAGGGAGCTAAGCACTTCATGTTTATATTTGTTACAATTTAGTTATTGTAATCAGTTATAACAACTTTGTTACAGCAAAAATTTTTAGTGTGTTTGAATAAAAGCTTTTTCTTGAAGATTATTTTCTTTTTATCTATTTTTACTTTTTAATATTCACTAGACAGATTTCTCAGTATGTTTATCTCAACTAATGACTTATTGTTGCAAGATATCTAGAAACAAAGTATTTGGTTGTGACGTTTGTTATTTTGAATATATGTGCGGCCGTCTTGGGTAGGGGGTGCAAACCTTAGCTTGTCCAATGAGCAACCAAATGAGCGATCAAAACGAATCATAAGGCGGTAACCTCATTTTATAACGGAATCCCTATGGCCATTTTCCGGTTCTATCATTACTTATTCTTATTCTATGTCATTACAGGACAAAAATTTCGAGAACAATCAACTGACGATATATAATTTAAAATTTTGTTGCTAGTTACACCCGAACAAGTGTAACTACTTACATACATTACATGTTAAATATAAGCTTGTAATTCAAACGGATTTTAGGTACCTATAAACAATTGTAGCCAATTAAAGATATAAGATTGAGTTAAACTAATAGAAAATCTAGATGTGGCATCTAAAACCATTATAGTAGCATAACACTACTCATTTTTCACAATTTTTTTGTGATACACCAGTACATTTGGAAAACTTGCATTAAACCTTTTTTTCTATCCAAATCGGCCGGTAGCCAATTTGATCCTGCCTATCTGCCAATGGGGGGACATGTAGAGTTGGCCCATTTGTGTTTTTTGTCTTGAATTTCATTTTCAATTGACCTTCGGTTATTGATATTAGGTTTTAAGCCTATCTTGCATAAAGTCACACCGATCTCAAGTCGAAAATTTGCTAAGACAATTGTCTGTCACTGCAGTTTTTTACCTACCTTACTCCTTGATATAACAGCCAAGAATTTGCCATAGTCAGGTCTAATAAGTGCTAAAACATCCGAACCTGATAGCTTTTACTTTGTTTTAAGATTTTATACGTTCCCATATTACTGTCAATCAAATCTACGTCTGCCATAATTTGCCGATTATATTTTCCGACGATATGAGGCCAATCAATGTTGATGTACTTCTTATTGGCTTTTTCGTAATTTCTGACTTGGGCCTTCGGCAAATCACCAGCAAAATATGACACCAGAGTTACAACTTTGTTGTCTTCCCATATTACGTTTCATCAATCACATCAATTCCGTCCATGTTCGCCACATATTCAACGGAAATTCCGCGTACGTTTTTCATTACTTCCTTTTTAGCGGGTAGTTTGCAATCTGGAATGCGATTACATGGTTCTGTCCCAAGACTCAATATACCTCCTTTAGCTAAGTACTCCAGTAATGCCAAGGAAGTTATGAAATTATCAATATAATGTTGATAATTTTGATGTCTTGGTATGGGGCGTGCCTGTCTTGGTATGACTACTATGTTTGAAGATTATGTTCATAAATCTGGTTCAGCATGGAGTTCATGTTTTTCTTTTTCCATTTGCCGTTTTTTTTTTCACTTTTGTGGATGCTTTATTTGAATGGCTCACTGCGTTCACATTTTTCAATAATTGCCTCCATATCAACTGCAGTATCTTCTTCACTTTCAGATAAAAGTTCTAAAGTTTGTAATAATGACTGAAAATCTGGATCAATAATGCTCATCATCATCATCATCATCCTCTAATCCTTCTTTGCAATCATACAGCAGTGACTTTGACCCCATTCTGAAATATTAAGAGATAATTTTACAGCAATATCCACATACTTTAGTTACAATTATTATTTCCGTCATCACTCAATGTAACAGAAATGTTACAAACATATAAAGTTACATTATATAAACAAAATCATTCACTTACCTATAGGTTTCGATGAAAGAAACACAATTTTATACACTTTCATTATATTTTTATAAAATTCAAACTTTCAATGAGTTTCAAATTGTCACTTTCATCAACACATGAAATTCGAACTCGCTAAAATCGTCTATTTATGCCATCTATGATTTGTATTTGATACTAAAATATTCGGTATAGTATATATGTTACAATGCAGTGACTTTGATTTGAATGAGCTAAAATGTTTATTAAATATTTTAGCGGCATTATTTAGGTTTGTTACAGAAATGTCACACGAGTCCACAAAGGGTTAAACCGCAATTTCCCTTTCATTTAATCAATACACTATTATTAGGGTAAAAGCCGGATAGTTGCCTCGGACAGATACACGCCCCGGTTTGTAATACAGTATGTTAAGAATATAAGTTGTGTTAGCTCTTTACTACAATGAGTAGTGACCCCCAGCAGACCTTATTGACGCACATAAGCCATCGGAATAGGCGCACGTGTTTTGTCCGTGAGAGCAAATATCGTCCGCGGCGGAACTTTGACGGGCGTTATATTTTTATTGGTAAGTAATTTTTATTGAATATGTTTCTTGTCGATCATCGTTTCAGTTAACGTTAAAAAGTTAGGCGATGATTGGGGAGCTAGCGACCTCTGCCGCGTCCCCTTTGCCGCCTTCTTCGAGCGGGATCGGCCCTTTCTCGATCCCGCTCTGCGGACTCCTTCTGGAGCATAACGTTCTCACAGAAGGAGACCGCAGCTTCCCATCCCTCGCCACTCGCCAGCATTGCCGCGATCAATGCTGGCGGTAACAGGTTTCGTCCGATCTGTCCGATCAGGACTCGACGCTCGGACTCCCAAGCAGGGCAGTCCTCCAGCGTGTGCTGGGCAGAGTCCCGGTCAGACCCGCAGTGGTGGCATTGTGCTGTAGCCTCCCGTCTTATTCGATTCAGATACTCACCGAAGCAACCGTGCCCGGTGAGAATCTGAGTCAATCGACAGGTGACACAGTCGGTCCTCTTTACCCAAGCTTCGAAGCTCGGCAGAACGGCTCCAACAGCGCGTTGGCTGGCACAGCCCTGTGCTTCGAGCCGTGCCCTCCAAGCCCGTAATATCTCTCCTAGTCACTTCTTACGAGACGCACGGGATGGAAAATGCTTTTATATCATGTAGGCCTTTTCAAGCAATCGTTACTTTAGTGACTCTAAGCTACGCGTTTCCAAAAGTAATTTCTATTGTAAAATCTATAACTCCATATGCTTAATCTGACACAACAAGACGATCAGAATTACATGATAGTTTAAGATTACCGATCCGTACAATTTTAGCTAGAAGCTTTTTTCGTCCCTCGATTATTTTTTGCTGTTTCTACACATTACAGAAGGCCTGTATCCTGCAATCGACGCTTTTCTGCTGAGAACATGATGTTTTTAAATACTTAAATGATTTAGTGACCACTGCTGCCCATAGATACATTGTTGAAGTGATAAAACTACTTATACTCTTCTTGCCGACATACTTTCATTTGGCGAAGCTTCGGATACTATACCACGAGACACCCCCATTATACCAAGGCTTTATCTTCATCACCAGATAAAAGATCGTTCATATTCTTTGTCCTCCCTCCCTTTAATCAGTATCAAAGGGGATCGGTTATAACCAGAAAATTACAGTCCCCAACATTTATTTTCATTTAATTAATACACTATTATTAAAACATCGATCAAAGTTACAACGAACTACAAAAACTTTTATATGATGTTACTTGCTGCTACGGAACCCTTCATGGTCGAGTCCAACTCGCACTTGGTCGCTTTTTTTGTTTCATTATAGATTTCCCTTAATAACCAGTTCAAGTGACCTTAGTTGATTGGATACAATGGCAGGGTCAGTACCTCTAGGTGACCCTCAATGGGTGACCGTTTGTGGCATGATATCTTATGAAGGTTTCCGTGATTCGGAGGTCACGTAAATCAGTCGGTCCCGCTTGTTATTATAAGATAACAGTCGTGAAGCTTAGTTGGAGGCCTTTGGGCGGCTTAAAAACATCCAACGCAAAAATACGTAGCCACAACGTGTCTTGCCAGTCCCTAACCCACACTCGGCCAGCGTTTGGACATATGGCCTTAACCCTCTCCTGAAAGGAGACCCAAGCCCAGCAGTGGGACATTAGCTAAATGTGACGTAGTCGTGTTGTATAAGTACAGTACAACAGTACGCCACTACATCTCACTACCTTTTCCTATATGATCTTCGGGTGCAGAACAGCATCAATCGTCGTACGCCCCGAAAGCCGTATTCAGCATCCGTCAAATCGGGGCTAAGCTGACGACCAATACTTTCCTGAGGCGGTTCGTTGACCATCTTCAGTCCTGACCAGGGCCGATATTCTTGGAACGGATCCATAAAACAGCTGCCCCTACCTCCGATCTCCTTTCAGACGGAATATCATCTTCGCTCTCTCCTTCATTTTCGGTTAAGCCATCAACAGGGGAACTGGTGCAAACCATATACCAGCCCGTCTGACTAGCATGATCTAATGTAGGCCAACATGTACTAATAGTTCACTGTTGGCATATATACATAATGGTCTATATGCTAACAGTGAACTATTAGTAGCTATAGGTAGGGAAGCCGTGTTTGGTTATTTGTAATTAATTTTGTAATATAAAGTTATTCATAGAAGTCTTCAAATTAAATAAAGGTAAAGATGAGTAAAGGTTGGAAAAAGAAATCAAGTTAGATACATCATAATCAATAAAAGACTTATTCAGTTGGTCCCAACACTGTATTTCTAAAATAAAGTCATAATAGTTCTGGCGGTCATGTATCTACTTTTGTTTGTTAGATTTTTAACGGAACTAAACTATTCAAGTAATTAATATGTCACTAATTGTTACCATACCACTATAATACTAACAACAGTTACAATGTTACCATTTAACTTCTAGACTAGAACTAGCAATGTTCTTATATCACGGTGGAATTTACAAACATACACGAAATGGGTACAATTTTATACATAGGAGTCTGCCAAATTGACTCTACTCTACCCAACAGAAAACATGAGCGAAATAATAATGGTAAACATAATATAGCATGGCCAAGGAACTAGGATTAACAAATTTTAAATGAACCTTCGACTTATTTTAAAATGTTAATAGTTTGTTTTCATAATAAATTACAGTAAAAATAATAAATGCAAGCACTTATCTTATTTTGGCGTATGGTCAACGTACTTAATACGTACGTACATACGTACGAATTTAATATATCTAGTCATCTATCATGAACCGCTTCGTGAAATCTTAATTGATAGCAGTGCCATTACTCACTATTAATCTGGCTGTAGTGTAAAAACCAATCGATATCCTCTCGGTGGATTCAATTTCAACTGATTGGCCTATACTCTCTAACAATGTACTTATGGGCATGCCATAGAAATAGTGTCCATTCAATTTATCTCCATAGTTGCAAAATACTCTTCCACTAAGCGTGGTCCTATATTTAACATCAATATCCATGGTTCCTTGTGTAGCCTGAAGTGATGCTACTACCATAGTCTTCGGTGGAACCTCAATCAATATTGTTGAAGTAGTACCGAGAGTAACAGATCTAGATTTTGATGTTTCCTTACCCCAACTTGCTGTGAAAGACATTGAGGTACTACCGCCTGCACTGGCCGCACCAAAGTTAACTTCATATTCAATTGACATTCCTACTCCCACTTCCCCGCCTTGGCTCCACGAGTTGCTGACCGACTCCTGAACCTCGTGCGTCAAACTGGTGCTGTACGAAACGGGTAATGTTCCATGATCATTGACATATTCTGCATGGTTAAAAGCAACAGGTTTTGAATTAATGCGTACTATTTTGGCTTCAATCGGCCTTACAGTTTTCATAACAGGGTCCCAGCCAAATCGCTGGAACACATCTCCCCAGCGTGTCGGAGGTTTCACGTTTACATCACTACATCGTTTTCCCATGTATGCTTCAGACGCTCTTTTTAAAGTTTGATCATCGAGCTTGAAAACTCTTTGGTCATTGTCGTTGACGACCATTGTTTCTGAGCCAATCAAATTAACATAAGCGGTGCCGTTCATGATGGGTTCAATACCAATTTTTATACTGCTGTACACAAAGGTAGGTAAAGCTATTAGTATGAGGTACTTTCCCAGCATGTTGATCTGAAATTGTAATAAAATATATATTTTAAAATATAAATTACTTATAATTATGTTTGAAGTATCAGGTTTTCAATAAGTACCAATACATATTCACATTCGTGGTAGGACTAACACAGCTTAGAGAATTCACTTAGTCGTTGATTTTCAAAATATATGAACATGAAGTGGACCAGTATAATAATATCGTTTTCATAATAACTAATTTCTCATGAGTGCAATGCTTAGTTTGAACTGATAAATAATAAAACTTTTGAATTCCAAAACTAAATTTAAGTTCAGTCGAAGTAAATAGCACATAACGGCGATATACATAAGTAATGGAGAATGAAATTTTCACTGAGGCAGACATACCATTCGTATTCTCAATAGATGAGACATGAATGAACAACATAAAGTAGACCGATTTAATGTTAACGTTCTATTAATAATTAATTTCCAATGAGGTAATAGGCCTGACAAAGAATAAAATTTTGGAATTCCAAAAGTAAATAATAATATAATAATAATATTTATTTACTCAAGAAAGAGGTACAGTTTTTCTATCCTACCTTAAACTAAGATATTAACAATTTTATGTGTTTGTCACGATCGGATAGAGTGGAAACGACGGTGTCTGAGCTAGTATAAACTGTGTGACAGACACCGACGCCTATTTCAAATTATATTCAAGTTTAGTCAAACTTAATAATACAAAACCGCAATGTACATATGCAATGGAGAATTAAATAATTTACGAAGACTACAAAGTTGCTGAGGTAAAAACATAACCAGTTGTTTAACTTTAAGAATGAATTAATTTTTAAAGTTACTAACCTCTTTGTTAAATTCCAATCCAAATATAATTCTCAACAAGAGTAACCCACGATAGATGCTTGATCAGTGAATTTCTTTAACGTTCTAAGAACATATAACACTCGTACAGTAACTAAACTTCAATGCCAATTTGCTTTTATAGTATTTTTTATAAATAAACTATTACCCTCGGTTTGGTTCGTGCATTATATAATTTTGTACACCAAAACTTCTAATAAAGTTTTATAAATAACCGATCTATGACCTTGAACATTTTTTTTTAATTTTATCGACCTGGTAGACCTAAGCATACTAAAGGCCGTCCTTTTATATATAATTATCATAGCAAACCCGTGTTTGCTATGATAATTACAATGAACAAACAAAACTTTGGTACAGTTTTACAATATATATATTGTAGAGATAAATGTGGGTTTTTGGATTGATAATATTTGACCTTTACCATAACGGGAGCTTTGTAAATATTGTAAACATTTTATATAACGTACTTTTGGTAGTTACCAAAAAATCATAGCGTTCGTGTTATTGTAATTTATTGGTGGGCATGATGTGGGTCACCATGATGAAGATGGTGACCATTATATTTGGATTCTACCCATTGTTTTCATCAGACAGGATGTTGGATATTTCACTTTTAATAAATTATATTAAATGGGTAAAAGTAATTTATTAAATGAGATTGAACAAATAGAAGCTTCAAAATCCCTAATATGAGCATTGTTAAGAATGCGTATAACTAAACGCTACTGGTATGACATTTAAGTTTGTCTTTGACAGATGTTTTTTTTTAAAATAAATGCTCTCTTCACTATTCTTCGATCGCAACATGGTGGTTTTTATTTTTATCAATTTCCATCATAGTTTTATTCATGGTCCTTCGAGCCGGATTTCATTGAAAACTAGCGGAATATCGTTTATAATTAGTGAAAAAGCCATATTTTTATTAGTTGCTGTGAAACAGTTGCTGTCAGATAATTTCGATTTCACGTTTCGAAATGTTCTTTAAAGAAGATGGCCACGCTTGCAACTTGGTGTAATATGCATGAAATGGCATGAATTTATGCAACAAATGCATTAATGTACCTGCACATCGTCGTCTTGCTGTCGGTATAACTTTTCTTATTATTTTATTATTCTAAACTTGAAAAGAAACAAGATTATTATTTGAAGAAGATTTTTGACTTTCAAGTTCACGCTTGCTACGCTTCAAAACGCAATAAATCATTTTGCTGCTTCTTATTGTAGGACAGAGGAACATTATTTTGTCGTCATAGTGTTACTTCATACCTTGGAAAGGAAGAAAAGCATTTTTTGCTGAAGCTATTGGTGTAACAAACATTATCATAGTTTGGTGCTATTTTATGTGTTTAGTGCTATAACTATTAATCTTAATATGCCTATTGGATATATAATTAATACTTATTCTGAAATATAGGTAATACCTAAACAATAAGTTAACATTTGATTTAGGTACTGAGTATAAATGGTTATAAACATTTATTATTTAACACAAATTCTTCTTGGTGTGTGCCTGTCTTTGCCAGTGTGTTGCCTGTTCTATATTTTTTGTGTGTGTTTATTCTTGCATTTTGTTTTATTTACACATTTAGCAGAGTATTGAATCAGGTAGCTGTTAACCATGGCAGAGATACAAGCCCTTTTGAACAAAAGGAGATATATAAAGGGTCGGTTTACCAACTTAGAAAATCAACTTGAAGATATTTCTATACTGTCCCGTGAAGAACTTCAGACTCTTGATGAACGAGCTCATGATTTATTTAGTAAACTGGAATCGGTGAGTATAGAATTAGAATCTCAAAATGAGGCTGAATATCAAGTTGAAAATTTAAAATTAGAACAAAAGTTTCTTTCTATTGTTAATAAAATCCGTAATAGATTAAATACATTAAAACATAGTATTAACAAGGAGTTATTAACAAGTAATGTTAAGTCAGGCAGTTTACCAAAAATTGCTCTGCCAACTTTTAGTGGCAATTATGCTGAATGGTTAAATTATAAAGATTTGTTTATCAACTTTGTGCATAATGCTGAATTAAGCAGTATACAAAAGTTTTATTATTTAAAAAGTAGCCTCAAGGGAGAAGCATTAAGTCTTATTGCCAACATAGATTGTAACGGTGAAAACTACACTAAGGCATGGGAGCTTATCCTTGAACGGTATGCAACATACATACAACAAACTTTTAATTGTAAATCAGCACTTGTCTGCTATTTTGAATATGAATAAAGTTGCAAAAGGCAATAGTCAAAACTTGAGAAAAATAATTAGTGAATTTCAACAACGCTATAACTCCATAACCTCTCTTAATATTGAAAAGCTAGCAGATATGCTATTCATTCACATATTTTCACAGAAGCTAGACTTTCAAACTCTCCGTGACTTTGAGCTGCAAAGACCAAAAAAGGTTTCTGTTACATTGGAAGACTTCTTAAGTTTTTTGCGTGATAGATGTCAAGCGCTGGAGATGATGGTTCATGAAAGTCAAGCGGTAACTCCTCGTTCTGTCCAGCACATGTCGTCGTCTAGGGTGTTGTTAGCGGCAGGGGAGCCAGAAACAAAAAAGGTTATGTGTTCAGTGTGTAGTAAAAATCATTTCACAAACAAATGTTACAAATACATAAAAAGGTCCATTGAAGATAGAAAGCGTCTTGTGGAGTCTTTGAAATTGTGTACTTTATGTCTAGGCAGTGGCCATGACATTTCAAATTGCACAAAATATTATTTTAAATGCAAAATATGTAGTGGCAAGCACCACTCATCTTTACATGACACTAGTAAAAAGTGTATGATATGCATTGCAGGCAATACTTGTAATCAGGATAGCTGTGCTGTTGATGCTGATCCTTCAGCTGCTGTATCGCAGAGCAGTGTAAGTGCTGGTGAAAAGGAGGTAGCAGAACAGTCTGTCAATTGCATGTCCTTCAAGAAAAATGCACAACAGGTTAGAGTATCGTTGTTACCTACTGCTATAATAAATATTATCAACTATCAGAGAGAAGTTCACCAAGCCAGAGCATTGTTGGATATTGGTAGCATGAGCAATTATGTCTCATCAGATTTTGTGAAAAAGCTCAAGGTAAAAGCAATTCCTGTTAATATGTCTGTGTCCGGCATTGGTGGATTAACTGAAAATATTAAACAAAAAGTAAATTTAGTATTTTGTTCACGTATAAATAAATACAGTAACACTGCAGAATTTAGTGTGATAAATAAAATATCCGAAAATCTGCCTGTAACAAATATAGACTGCAGTATGTTAAACTTACCTGCTAAGTACCAACTGGCAGATCCTCAATTTAATTGTTCAAGTGGCATTGATATAATACTTGGTGCGAATGAGTTTCGATTAGCTGGAAGAATGGATTTAGGTAAAAATCTTCCCGGTATGATAAACACATTATTTGGTTGTATAATCTGTGGCGATTTATGTATTGCTACTTCCAAAAATGCAATGAATCACTGCAATGTATCATATTTATCAATGTTGAATGACAATATTGCTAAGTTTTGGCACATAGAAGAGCCACCACATAAAAAGATTTTGTCACTACAAGATAAATTATGTGAAAAATGTACCGAATCTGTATCTAGAAACAGTGATGGTAGATATGAAATTGACTTACCAGTCAAACCTGAAAAATTTATCGAATTAGGAAATTCATTTAATAAAGCTCTTAGTTGTTTTTTAAAAATGGAGAAAAAAATTCCAGAGTGATCCTGAATTTCACAAAAGGTTTTCGGACGTTATTAATGAGTTTGTTAACCTAGGTCATGGACATTGGGTAGAGGACTTCCCACAAGCTTCATATGGCAAGCAGTCATATTATCTGCCAACACTTGCAGTGGAGAGACCTGATGCAACGAGCACAGCCTTCCGAGTCGTGTTTCATGGCAGTGCTGCTTCTTCTTCGGGATTGAGCCTAAATGATGTGTTACACGTCGGTCCTGTCGTACAGCCTGATTTATTCACTATACTACTTAGGTTCCGATGTTTCAGGTATGTTTTTATTACTGACATAACTAAGATGTATAGACAAATTAATATTAAAGAAAAATATCAACAACTGCAACGAGTGTTGTGGAGAGAAAATCCTAAAGATGATTTAAAGTGCTTACAATTAAGTACTGTCACGTACGGTACTGCACCTGCAAGTTTTTTCGCGACACGTACGTTACTTCAGTTAGTGGAAGATGAAGGTTCTGAATTCATAGCAGCCTCTGAAATTCTGAAATCAAATACATATGTTGATGATAATCTCGGTGGAAATGATGATTTGAATGTAGCAAAACAGTTAATCGTGGATCTAGAGAAGTTATTGGCCCTAGGGTGTTTCCGTCTTCATAAATGGTGCTCAAACTCTGAAAAGCTGTTGGATCTCATCCCACCAGAAAAAAAGAGAAAAAAGTAAAGATAAGTTTTTTGATAAAGATGCTGATTCTACTATTAAGACTCTTGGATTAAAATGGAAACCATTGTTGGACCACTTTCAGGTCACATTACCAGTTGATTTCATTCCTAAAGAGAATACAAAACGCAATGTTCTCGCGTCTATTGCTAAAATTTTCGATCCTATTGGTTTTATAGGTCCTGTCACCATGCAAGCCAAGTTGATTATGCAGCTGATATGGAAAGAGAAAGCCAATTGGGACGAGGAGGTATCCGAAGCCGTCGTCACTCTGTGGAAAGAGTTTTGTGCTGGTTTGCCTCAACTGAATGGTATTTCTGTACGTCTTATGCCCTAATCGTGTCTGTTTGAAATTGCACGGTTTTGCCGACGCTTCTACGAAAGGCTACGGTTGTGCTATATACGCACGCAGTAGGGATGCTGACTCAAATTATACAGTCCACTTAATATGCTCAAAATTGAGAGTGGCTCCCATTAAGCCCGTTATGTTGCCAAGATTAGAGCTTTGTGCTGCCGTTTTATTAACACACACTATGGATTCTGTGCGAAAAGCCATGCACGTTTCAGATATTTTTTATTGGACAGATTCCATGATCACACTACACTGGATACGAGGTGATCCAAATAGGTGGAAATTGTTCGTCGCGTCTAACTGGCGTCATGTTAATACAAAGTATTATACTCTCTAGAGGATCTAACGTCACTGTTTTGTCAATATTGTTTATATTATTATATGTATGTATGTATATTATATATAACGTATATACTGTGTTTATGTATACATTAATATGTATTGGTATGTATGTGTATAAATATGAAATCGTTATTTTATTTTTAATCAAATCTTATTATAAGTTGTGTGCATCTACCTAGTTTTTAGCTCTGCATCACCCTAAGGTCGACTGGCAGAAAATGCTTACGGCATTAAGTCCACCTTTGTCACTCTTATGTGCATAAAGTATAAATTAAAAAAAAATATATATATGTAAACCTCTGGCGTATGGACAACGTTTGTACTTTAGTATATCTAATCATCTGTCATAAACCGCTTCTTAATTGATGGCAGTACCATTACTCACTATTAATCTAGCTGTAGTGTAAAAACCAATCGATATCCTCTCGGTGGATTCAATTTCCACTGATTGGCCTATACTCTCTGACAATTTGCTCACAGGCATGTCATAGAAATAACCATTCAATTTATCTCCTTAGTGGCAAAATAATCTTCCACTAAGCGTGGACCTATATTTAACATCAATATCCATGATTCCTTGTGTAGCCTGAAGTGATGCTACAACCATAGTCTTCGGTGGAACCTCAATCAATATTGTTGAAGTAGTACCGAGAGTTACAGATCTGGATTTTGATGTTTCTTTACCCCTACTTGCAGTTTAAGATATTGAGGTACTACCACCTGCACTGGCCACACCAAAGTTAACTTCATATTCAATTGGCATTCCTACTCCCACTTCCCCGCCTTGGCTCCACGAGTTGCTGACCGAATCCTCAACCTCGTGCGTCAAACTGGTGCTGTACGAAACGGGTAATGTTCCATGATCAATGACATATTCTGCATGGTTAAGAGTAACAGGTTTCGAATTAATGCGCACTATTTTGGCTTCAATCGGCCTTACAGTTTTCATAACAGGGCCCCTGCCAAATCGCTTGAATACATCTCCCCAGTCCCATGTCGGAGGTTTCACGTATACATCACCACTTCGTTTTCCCATGTATGCTTCCAACGCTCTTTTTAAAGTTTCATCATCGAGCTTGAAAACTCTTTGATCATTGTCGTTGACGACCATTGTTTCTGAGCCAATCAAATTAACATAAGCAGCGGTGCCATTCGTGGTGGGTTCAATACCAATGTTTATACTGCTGTACACAAAGGTAGGTAAAACTATTAGTATGAGGTACTTTCCCAGCATGTTGATCTGAAATTGTAATGAAATATATTTTTGTATTAAAATTATACGTTTGAAGTATCAGGTTTTCAATAATTACCAATACACATTCAAAATTAAGATCCCTGAAATTTTATCCCAACGGGATTTCAAGGATTTTTATTAAGCAGCGCATCAGTAGTCCATAACTATAGTGAACTATCAATAATCAGATTACAAACATTCATATTCATATTCTTATACAGAGTAGAAATACAGTGCTTTATTTTCAATTAAATATCATCGTTGGTGCAGGACGTGTTGCAATTTAAAAATGAAATTTGCCAACAAATAATGAAATAAAGGAGTGGAAAAAAAGGATATTCGCGTATAGTTAAAAAAAGTAAGTTTATTTTGTGTCGAACTTTTATAGAATAAAATTAATGTATTTAAATGTATTTAGAGTTCTGCTTCGTAAAAATGAATGAACCCAATATCTTCTTTTTTTTTCTAAGGAACAAAATCGCATTAAGTCCGCTGATGCATGTATTTGTGCGTAAAGTAAATAAAATAAAAGCCAGATTGCTGCCACCACTTCGTCTATGATCAAAATGGTCAAAACCACGTTAAATCAAACGGTACATTAAATCACGTTACACACACAGTTGGCACGTTAAATCAAACGGGGAAGCGGTAAGGCGCGAGAACCGCCTTACCGCGCGGTGCACCGCTGCAAAATCCGCTCAACCGCCAGCTGAGCGGTGTCGTGTGTTAATCGCCTAAGAGTTTTCTCTTAGTCATTGATTTTGAAAATTATTGTAAAACTCATACCTCGCCTTTTTACTGAGGCAGACATACCATTCGTCCTAAAAATGTTTTGGCAACGCTCTCAATATATAGACATGACAAGACAACAACTATCGTTCTTCTTCTTCCTAAACCTTATTCCCAATATTATTTGGGGTCGGGAACTATTACAACAGGTTTTACCTGAATATCAGTTTTCCCACGGAGCGACTGTCATCGGACCTCCGCAACCCTAAGGGAGAACTAAAATTCGTAAGTTGAACTAGTTGTCAGTAAATTTGAAGGCACTAACTTCCCAATAACGATTGCCATAAATGTTCATGACAACCGGGACCGCAGTTTATAAATAATAGCAACGTTCTATTAATAATTAATTCTTCTAATGAGGTAACAGCTTTACAAAGAATAAAATTTTGAAATTCCAAAATTAAATTCAAGTTCAGTCGCAGTAAATAACACATAACGGCGATATACGTATGATAAGGGAATTAATTAATACATTTATGAAGACTACTTGTTGAGTTGAAAAGAACCAGTTGTTTAACTTTCAGAAATGAGCTTTCAGAAAATTATTTTTTTAAAGTTACTAACCTCTTTGTTAAATTCCAAATCAATTATTATTCTCAGCAAGAGTTACTCATGACCAGTTCTTGATCAGTGAATTTCTTTAACGTTCTAAGAACATATAATAAAATTGCTTTTGTAATATTTTTTATAAATAAACCTTTACGCTCGGTTTGAGTCGTGCGTTATATATATAATTCTGTGTGGCAAAGTTTTTTGAATATGACACAAAACTAAAAGAACCGACAGCTTGAAAAAATATTTATCAGTAGTGATCAGCGTTGTTCGTTTTAAAACGAAGATGTCACCTCTTGTATAAATTCAGTCGGTGTTGCAAGAATTGACTAAAGGAGTAAGCTATGTAGAATAGCAATACTGCGAGCTGATGGAATACATGAAACAAACCCTGTGTCACCCGTGTGATTGATGTGGGATCGTAGATCAAAGTTTCTTTGTTGACGAGAGGCCTGTGTCCAACAGTTGACTGTTAAAAGTTCAAGATTAAGTGACTAGCTACGTCCCCAGTTGCATCATTCACTCAAAGCCTTATCATAATATCGATCGAACTGGTGGACTGGTGGTGCTGATGCGTATATCATCATAGCAAAACCCGTAGGTTTGCTATGATGATTACAACGGACAAACAAAACTTTGGTACAATTTTACGATATATATGTTATAGTGATAAATGTGGGGAATTTTAAATTGTAATTGATAAGATTTGACCTTTACCATTACGCGAGCATTGTAAATATTGTACAAATTTTAAATGACGTACTTCAGATAGGTGCCTAAGGTCACAGCATTCGTGCTGTTGTATTTTATTGGTGGCCATCATGTGGATCAATATGTTGCATTGTGTCCAATAACAATGAGGATGGTGAGCATCACTTTTGGATTCAGCTCATACTTTCCATCAAGCAGTGCCATTACTCACTACCAATCTGGACGTAGTGTAAGTACTAATATTTATCCTCTCCGTAGGTTCAACTTTTACTGTTTGACCTATACTATCTAACAATCCGCTTACGGGAACTGGACGATGGCTGGTGCATGGGTCATGCTCGTGATACGGGCGCCGCCAGTTGGGGCTGGTCATCTCACAACTTCTATTTATTGTTTTATTATTTTTGGACACTACCTGCGTAAATATTAGCATCGTTACAATGTCCTCACATTTAATAAAATGCCTTAAACAATGTAACCAAAAATTGTAAAAACAATGTTGGAAAAGAGTGTCCATGGAGTTTCTTGTCTGTTCTTCTCCATAGGATCTACGAATTGGAACAGACGATTAGCTTCACGACTGACTACTGACTGACTACTGACTGACTACTGACTGACTACTGACTGACTACTGACTGACTACTGACTGACTTCTTGACGTTTCAAAAGTGCTGTTGTATTGTTGAAATAAAATGGTTTGATTTGATTTGATTTGAAGTTCACTTGAAGTAAAACATAACGTCGATAAATGTAACATTAGGGAAGATTTAATAATTTACGTAGAATATAGTAGAATAGAATAGTATATAATCTATTGAACATATCAACAACCCATAATGTCCCACTGCTGGCCTTGGGTCTCCTCTCAGGAGATGGTTATGGCCATACGTTCTTAAGCTGGCCGACTGCGGGTTGCAGGTAAGTCAACGTGTGTTATAGCTACATAATCATGTATTCGTAGTCCGTGTGGTGACGGATTAAGAATACAGAGTGTCACCACCCCTATTCATCCCGACTAAGGGATAAACTACGCAAGACAACATCAATGCAAAGAGAAGGAAAACTTGAAATCAACCCTATACCAACCCGTCTGGCCAGCGTGGTATAGTAGGCCAAAACCTCCTTTCCAAGGAGAGGCCTATGTCCAGTAGTGGACTGTTGAAGGCTGTTGATTATGATGATGATGATGAATCATGCCGTTAGATGTTTTTAAGCGGAAGACCCTCTACTAAGCTTCACGACTGCTATCTTATGATAAAAACCGGGACCGACTGATTAACGTGACCTCAGAATCGCGGATTTACTCAGAACATGTCATACCACAAATAGTCATCCATCTAGGTCTCACAGTACCGTCGTTGCTTACCCTTGGTGATTTACACCAATCGTAATTATTTGTTTCAATATGAACAGTTAATATGTACAATGGACAGCCTTATTGCTAAAAGCAATGTCTTCCAGGCAACCTCTGTTCTTATTTAGTTTTAAATACATTTTTATTATTAAGTATCTTGGCTTTAGGACTGAATTAATTTTATACACTTTTATTCGCGATAAAATTAAAAAGGTTACGATACTTATTATCTACTTATTTCTTTGTTTCTGTTCAAGTAACTTTGGTAATGTTTATTTCATACTAGATGCGCTTACAACAATAACCGTCGATAACACCACGTTCCAGCCACCTATATAAGAAAATTAAATAAAAAGCTCTTAGATATAATTGGCACTTATTTATTTTATTACAAATGATATAAAAAATTGCAAAACATCGTTTATGATCTTAATTTATATGTCAGGAAAAAATATACACAACCCAAAATATGACACTAAAATCTATTTAGTATGGTGAAAAGGAACAGTAGGTATAATAGTATTTCTTAACATCCGTGGTAAGCCTATTCATGGATTTCTATTCGACATAAGTGCCGTTTCTCACTACTAAACTGGCATCACTATAGAAACCAATTTCCATCCTCTCGACTGATTCAATTTCCACCGATTGACCTATTGAATTAAACAATCCGGCTATTGACATTCCATAGAAATAGTGTCCATTAAATTTGTTTGGATAGTTGCAAAATACTCTTCCGTCAAGACGAGACCTGTATTTCATTTCAATGACCATGGTTCCTTGTGTTGCCAGAAGTTCTGCTTCAACCGCACATTTTGCGCAAACGTGAACTAGAACTGATGAAGTAGTACCGAGTTTAACAGACCTGGATTTCGTTGTGTCCTCTCCCCAACTTGAAGAGTATGACATTGAGACACTTCCACCAGCACTGGCCACACCAAAGTTAACTTCGTATTTAATTTCTGTTCCTACTCCTACTTCGCCGCCTTGGCTCCACGTATGACTGACTGTCTCTTCAACTTCGTGCGTCAAAGTAGTGCTGTACGTAACGACTAATGTGGGATGCCTGTTAATATATTCTGCATGGCCAAAAGCAACA
Source organism: Phragmatobia fuliginosa (assembly GCA_932526445.1). NCBI lineage: Eukaryota > Metazoa > Arthropoda > Insecta > Lepidoptera > Erebidae > Phragmatobia > Phragmatobia fuliginosa. The sequence goes on along the minus strand of OW052081.1, from coordinate 11,741,367 downwards.
GGTTTTGAATTTATACCGACTACTCTACCTGAAATTGGTGTAATAGTCTTTCTAACAGGTTCCCAGCCAAATTCTTGGTATTTGTCTCCCCAGGGGGTCGGAGATTTCAGGTAAACATCACCACATCGTTTTCCCATGTATATTTCCGACGCTCTTTTTAAAGTTCCATCATCGAGCTTGAAAACTTTTCGGTCATTGTCGCTGACTATATCCCTTTCTTGACCAGTAAAACTAATGGCAGCATCAGTGCCATTCTTAATAGGCTCTATACTAATTTTTATATAGCAGTACACGACGCTTGGTAGTAGTATTAGTATAAGATACTTTTCCAGCATGTTGATCTAAAATTATAATAAAATGTAACATTATACTTTAATATTGTATCTGCTTTTGTTCCAATAAATAATAAAAAAAAAAAAAAAATAACAGAATCAGAATTTATTAAGCAATCATAATTTAATCACGTATTTATAATGTTTTTAAATTTTTGACATCCTAAGTACTGAAAAAAAATATCAGCCCTAGAAATTTGTTTTTATGGATTATAAAATTCTTAAAATTTCAAGTTAATCTAAATTCATTACTTGCTTCCAGTTTCTAAATTCAAGTTGTAAACATGGTAATAATTTTGTTAACAATCCGTTTAATAAAATTGATAATTTTAATAGAATGAAGGGCTTTAGAGTCTAGAGATCAGAAACACTGATTTAGAGAAAGTAATTTTTAAGTGCAACAATTCGATTCTAGGTCACTTAAAACTGAGATACAAATTGAATTATATTGAAAGTACTGCAACAAGACAAACCTAGCTCAACAGCAGTTATTTTATAAAAAAAAAGAATATAGGCCCTATTCATATACAATGTTAAGTGGAATTAAAATCATGGTCAAGAGATAATTATTATGTTTACTGTACGAAGTTATCCAGTAAACATATTTTACTTGACTACCATCATGAATTTTTTCAGACTTTTTGAGCAAGCCGTGTAGCTTTTAGAGAGGAAGGTCGCCCTGTTTTAAGAAAAAGTGCCCTCTAAAGTTGTTTAACTCGTAAACGGATACCCAAATCAAAAAATCGTCTTAGCAACATTTCAATGTTTTTAAAATACCTATCAAACGACCACTCGCGTCTACCCCACATGATGGGGTAAACGCGAGAAACTCCATTTTAAGTGTAGGGGAGGAACCCCAAAAAAAATGTGGTTGTAACAGCTCCATATTATTATTGCAAACTTTAGGTATTTTCACACACCCAATTCCGATCTCTGATGATAAGTCAAGGACGGACGGACGGATGGACGGACGGACGGACATGACGAATCTTTAAGGGTTCCGAGTCTCAACTGCGCAACCCTAAAAGCATGAAAATAATTCAGCTATTTGACACACCACTATAATATATTGCTTTGCTTAGGAGACTAGGTTATGAATGAATAAATGAATTGATGAAACAAAATAAACTTACTCTTGATATTTCCAAGTCAAAATCGAATCGTTCTCAGCTGGAACCCCACACTCTGCTTCCTAATCCAGCGAATGTTTAAAATGTGCTAAGAAAATATATATATAACCGTAACTAGGTTATTATGTATGCCCCCAGAAATGGGATTATTAGAAACAATCTATTTCCCGCGGCTACGCTTCGAAAATTTTGGTTTATATTAATACTAAGCATATTTTCGTATACGCTCAAAATAACTTGAAAAATTTGTTCCGAATCAGAACCTAGGTAACCAATATAATATTTAAAAAAAAAACAATCAGAAATGCAAAAAAATTAGACCCATTTTATTTTCGAGCCTGCGTTATTGACTCTACTCTGCTTGATGGAAAGCATGATCAGAATCCAAACGTAGTGGTCACTACCCCAATTGTGAGTGCACACAATGCAGTACACTGACCCGCGCTATGGCATCCTAGTGAGATTCTTTAGCATCATTGAGCCTCGAAATAAAACAGTACGAATGCAGTATGGTTGGTTTTTTATAAGAGGGCAGTACCATCACCGTCAATCCGACCCATTCGTGCTAAAATCAGCGTTACTCTACTACTTCTTCTTCTTCCTAGCCTTATTCCCAATATTATTTTGGGTCGGCTACTAATTCAAACGGTTTTACCTGAATATCAATTTTTCCACTGAGCGACTGGCATCGAACCTTCGCAACCCTAAGGTAGAACTGAAATTCGAAGATTGACCTAGTTGTCAGGAGATTTGAGGGTAATGATTTCCCAATAACGATTGCCATCGATGTTCATGACACGTTACCAGAACTATGAAGTAGATGGATTCTAGAGATGTTATCGCACCTGAGCAAATGTAGTGTACAAATGCAACGATAGAGGTAGTGACGAGTAAAAAAAGAACAAAAAAAAACTGGATACAGAGTGCTCATAAATGAGTTCACCAGTCCTTGTAGTGACCGATTAGGAATAGAGTGTTACCACCCAATTTTACCCTATGGGTACAAACTGGAAAATCTTGAAAAAACTTGGTTTTGGCCTATTTTAAAACTCAGTATGGTATAATAGGCCCAAAATTTCCTGATTAAATAGATGCCTATTATCAGCAATGCACATTTAAGGACTATTAAAATATATTTGTATATTTTGTTTTAAGATCTTTTGAGTGAGGATTTTTAAAAAAAAAATAAACGATCTATGTATCATATGAATAAGACTTTCCAACTTTTGACTGAGGATGGTGATATTGATAGATAGGGGTAGTTCCATACAAGTACTATCAGGTCATCATACTGCATGAATGTCATGGTAATTTAGCTACCACTTCGCTGCTTGCTAATTGGCTGAAAGACGTGGAACTACACCATCCACAAGTTTTTGTTCTGAATCTGGTTTGTTTTGTGTCATTTCGATAATTAACATAATATGTTACTAAATTGAAATCTTTTAAAATGATGAACCAAAATTTCCTTCTCAATATTAATATTACCTTGACTAACAGAGCCTGATATTACTTTAATTAATTACGTTGATGTCAATAAAATTAATTAAAGTAGTAATTTATAAAGATTAGTTAATTTATTTTTATAAAACATATATTACGAGAACTCTTCCTTTTCGAAGTATTACCTTGAAGTAAAGAAGATCTTATATATAGGCCTGCCTAGGTGACTCGGTGGTACCTGATAGAAAGCATGAGTAGAAACCAAAAGGAGGGATCACGATCCTTTCTGGGGATGTAAACAAAGCGGCATGGTGACTCACACCTTAATGATGCTGCAACATTGGGCTTCCGATCTCTTACTCACCAACGAAATTCAACAGCACGAATGCTCTCTTTGTACGTTGTTCTTCTTTGAGAGGGTAGTACTGCCCTGGTCGAGTTGCGTCGAGCAGCGTCACTATATTACCTTGACAGTCTACTAGTTACTGATTCAGACCTTAGAGAAGATCGGTTTGAGGAGTGATTATCAGTTTCTCACCAAGTGAGAATCTTGGAACCAAGAATTTGGTTTACAAGTTGACTCGGACTCGATGAGAAAAATCAAAATAATTATTCAACACCTGAGGACTAAGAGCTTTTACGAAAATCGGGATTTTTCATTTTTATATATATACCTTCATCATCATCAACAGCGTTTAACAGTCCACTGCTGGACATAGGCCTCTCCTTGTAGGGGTGGTGACACTCTGTATTCTTAATCCGTCACCACACGGACGTATTATATATATACCTATGTACATATAAGCCTACCAAATTGACTTTACTGGGTCTGATGGAAAGCCTGAGTAGAATCCAGGAGTAGGGCCCACCGTCCTCATTGCGAGTGCATACAATGCAGCAAGATATCACACCATGGCGGGTTAATGAGATGTTAGATGCATATCAGATTAGGCCTCCGGTTTCTTACTCACCAACGAAAGATTACGAAAGCTGTCAGTTTAAGTTGGTCCTCTGTTTGAGGGTAGTACCAGGGGGGTGTCACTCCGCAGATTAGGTATAGTCGGCCGGCTGCCTGCCGGGTCAGACACGCCGGTCGAACATACATCGTCAGAACAGTTAAGAGTTACACGATAGAAAGAGACGCAATTGTAGGTAAATATAATCGTAGTGATTCGGTGCTGTGCGATCTGAATTGAACTTAATCTTTTGACACCGTGGGTATCTATAACTTTAATTTACTTTTCGGAGTGAGTCTTCTGTGCTGGTACTATTATGTTTTCTGTGGTAGTACTGCCCCAGTCGAGCCGGCCCATTCGTGCTGAAATCACCGTGACCCTACCTATAAGATAATATCAACGAACAGACATGACATTCTCATAGTTTTACAATAGACGTGATTTTAATGGGATAGATGTATAGTATGTTGCAATTTAACAGATAATAAATGACCTTTATCATTGTAAATGGTCAAAGATCAAAGGAACTAAGATTTACACGTTTATAATAAAATTATTGCAATGTCAGTATTATAAACATATTAATTTGTAACAGTTTTGTTACAAAGAAAGCTTTGATTGACACGTTTTAATCGATCTCATGTAAAACTAGGTCTCAGTTTATTTACTTATTTTGATTATTCAATGATTGATGAACCGATAAGTGACAATATATAAACATTTCGGACATCTTGCACACAACGTCGCCTAGTTCTAAACCAAGCAGAGCGTGTATTATCAAATTATTTTTTTAACCTTTCTCTTTATACACCCTATAAAGGAAAAGATTACTTACTACGTCTCAACAATTTTGAGTTTTATAGACTCTTTATTTCTCATAACAACAATTACAGTTCACTTAAATGAGATTTAAACAATTTATAATAAAACAATAATTGTCATCTTGTGACGAAGCATACTAATTACGATAGGTTTAACGGCTATAAATATACAATATATGTATAACGGCTAATACAATTAAACTTTAATTACAAATATTATTTCGGTTTGCTAAAGTAAACAATAAAACTGGCCAGTCAATATTTCTTTCATTAGGATACAACTCAGTAATAATAATGTGATCAAATTGTTTTAAAACGTTGAAATATTAATTATACATATTTAGTGAGATCGTAATGGTTAGTGAATATGCAGGTGTGCGCGTGTTTGGTGAATTCCGCGATTTTCTAGAACAAACATAGTCAGGGATACAGCTTTTGAGTAAGAGTACTGAAATGGGTCATGAGAATGTGGTATTAATGTATCTTTTATTTTGACCAAAGGGAACTGCTTAATTCATTAAAAATGTAATATGTTTGTTTTATGTACTCGTATTTACTAATACTGTCTTTAAGTTTTATTCTACTTTTCTATAATTGTTTCTCTTTTCTACGACGGATAAAAATAATTCAGACGAAATTATAAAAGTTAAACCTTCGATTGTTTACACTTGTTAAAATGTATTCTTGAAATTAAACTCACAAATGCTTTAGCTTTAATGATACTAAGTTGGTTTCACCCTATGACCTTTGAAATTGCCTGAGGGTGAATCTAGTCATGTTGAATTTTTAAGTTAATAAAGTGGTGTAATAAAAGTACGAAGTGAGTTTAATTTTAAGAATATATCTTAAAAGTTATTTTTTAACAAAAATAGAAATACATTCTAAGAATTCATTTGGAGATAGGATTATCACGATTCGTTGTACGTTCCAGTAGGTGTTTTACGCAGCCCTCGACTTATCTTTATTTGTATAAATCGTTAGTTCGCCCACAACTTGAATATGCTGTGCCGGTCTGGAATCCATATTATTGTTAAGTACAAAACTGCCATAGAATTATTCCGGAGGAAATTTTTGCGCTGTATGCATTATAACACCCGCGGACGGGGAAGACCACCCAAGAGATGGACAGACGACATCCGGCAATAAGCCGGTACCAATTGGATGCAAGTGGCACAGGACAGATACCAGTGGAGGGATGGAGAGGAGGCCTACGTTCGAAGACGAACATATTAAAGGCTGATATGGATGGATGGATGGATGGATGCCTAAGTGCTATCATAAGTCATCCTCATACAACAAGCTACTAATGGACTACAACCTTATAACGTTAGAACACTTATATTTGGAAGCTGTGCTACTTTATGACTTACTGAAAGGCTTTGTTATGTAGTACCGACTAGAGCTCATTGCCGTAATATGTGTAGCAGTTTTGCAACTACCCGATGCCGAACTAATGCTTGTAAAAGACCACCGATGCACAGATTGGTAGAAAGTTATAACAAGCATTTTAATGCTATTGACCTAATGGCAATGCGTCCTGGTTCTTTTAAACTTGTATTAGAATCCTTGACCTAAAGGGTTTTGCAGTGTGTGTGTTGCAGTGCTATGTAAGTTATGTAGGCTATATAAGTTGCAATGTTCTCCAAGCAAATAACATGTAACTATTACTTTATTCAATATGTGGTAAATGTCGCTGATGACACAATTACCCATACGTTTGTAATTGTATCTATACTCTTATATTGTGTCTTTGTTTATTTCTATAAATAAATTAGAAAAAAAACACAGACTGGACTATTGTTGCCAATAAGCCTGATAGTGTGGTAATAGATCGGTTAGAGCGCCGTGCAATGATTGTTGATATCGCTGTTCCTTATTATCTCACGAGATTGTCGATATGTGGAATGTGGATTCGGCAATCATTGTTCCTATAGTCGTTTCAGCCCATGGACGGCTCAGGGTTTGATGCCAAAAGGCAGTCCTCTTTGACACGGCACGTACAGTGAGGAGGTTCCTGTCTTTGGAGCCCTAACCACCGGTTTCTTGGTCTCTGTACCTAAAGTCGGTAGTCTACATGTTTAGAAATATTTGAAAGGTATTTTTTTTTATATTTATATGTATTTAAAAAGGTAACTGATGAAATAAATAATAAATATTTCGGAAAAACAACGCCATGTAGTCCCAAACTAAGCAGAGTAATATAGGTACTAGACAACTAATATAAATACATAAATATACTTTTTTGCTAATATATACATACATAATAAACACTCAAACTCCGAACTAAATATTTCGGGAATCGAATATGCTACCGCTGCACCACCGTAGCAGTCATTTGGTTTCAAAATGTGCTTCTACTAGAGATCTCATTTAAATCAATGTGGAGGCAAAAGCGACATCTAAGTAGCTAAGCAGCTCTTGTTTTTAGTACGTTAATTTCTATAAACAAAACATTTCCTGTAGGATAGTAATAACAAAAGAATATCCTTATTCCGATTATCTACATAGCCCACCGAATTAGCAAGCTGAACTGGCAGTGTACGGCTTATATTAGCCGCAGTACGTCCGTCCGTTAACCGTTGTAACCGTTGCCTCATTTGTCAAACTGTTAAGTCGATCAAGAAGTCTCGGGTTCAATTCCCGAGACGAGTTTTCTTTTTGCGAGTTGCCCGGAGTATGGAAGTTCGGCAGTGTTTCACGCCTGTGCATCGGGAAGCACTTTAAGCTGTCGGTCCTGGTTGTCATGAACATCCATCGTAATCGTTATGTGAAGTCAGTACACTGGATTATAGTCATAACTAGTTCAACTTTCCAATTCAATTCGCTTTTAGGGTTCGATGCCAGTCGCTCCATGGAAAAACTGATATTCAGGTAAAATCAGTAGAACTAGTAGCCGACTCCTAATAATCTTAGAAATAATAAAGACCAGGAAAATCATAATGTTGATAGCTATTTTATTTATTAGTAGCGTCTTATAAGAATGAGTAATAATTTAATTGCATGTATTACTAAAACTTATCTAAAAAATACCTAAAGGAAAACCCCGTTTCGGCGAAATATCTGCGTGACCCAGGTCAAACATCGTAACCAAGTTATCTTTTCAGATAAAACTATGATAAAAATATTTCAGAATTCCTCAATATTTTTGATAAAATAACATATCTCAAAAAATACAATTGCACCAAGGCGAAGTCTGTGCTGTTATAATCTTTATATACATATATGTAAATCATCTGGACGTGTGTTTGTAAATGAACTTTTTCTAAACGGCTGGACAAATTTTGATTAAATTTTTTGTGTGTTATGAGTTATGATGAATGGTTTAGAATCACAACTCGACTTGGTAGGTGGCGCTGAGATCAAGTCCTGGAATTTTTCGCACATAACATCCAAATTGGGCGGTACGAAGTTCGTCGCCATTTTTATACTATTGCGTGCAAAAAAAAAGACCCACCCGTGACGCTGTGGCTGTACACGCAATAGATTAAAAACTAAAATTAATATGAATAAGTTTCTGATGTTTATTGTGTTTCTGATGTTTTAACTACACCATTAACGGCCCGTTCACGACCTTACCGCTGTGAGCGGCAGCTAAGAGCGGGGCGGCGAGAAGTAATATCAAAAGTATATAAATGTTTGTGGCACGCCACGAGTCGCCGCTTATAGCGAAAAAGCGAGCGGCTTTTGCCGAGCGAATTGCTATAGCGGCGAGCGGTGTGGAGAGCGGCAGAAACAAAAGTACAAGTGAATATGTGCGAGGCCACGAAACAGAGCGGCGTGGACAGCGGTGCAGGAGTGACGGACTCAGCGGCGTTAATAAAAACAAAAATTTTTAGACTCTATTACAATAGACAAAAACTTTATTATTTTAGAATTTATGGCTGTAATGGATACCGAGGCTTTTTTAATAAAAAAAATAAATAGACCGCCCATATGGATGTCAAAATATCCCCAACATAAATATAAAAAGATTGTGGGAAGAAATTAAACAATGTGTTCCGGAATTTAATGGTACTTACGTTTAATTTAAATTGATAACACAAAAACATAGAACCTAGGTACCTACCAAACGAAGCTACTGATATGTTGACAAAACTACTGTATGTTTACGTAATGTGGGTGGATAGTTGACAAGTTTTAAAAGTAAATTTTTTTCTCTGTCAGTAAGTAGATACCTAATCAGCAAAACAGTAACATATCAGTAGTTTCGTCTGTAGATTTAACTACACACGAAACTACTAGTATGTCTTATACGCAATGTAAGTAGTTGACAAGTTTTAAAGTTTTTTCTCTCTGTAAGTACCTACTTAAACCTCCTCTTCAGCTGATTCTAGCTAGCTAGCTGGCTGTCAGTGTAGCCAATATCTTACCGCCGGCAGGAATCGACGCTTCTGTGGTTACACTTTTTCCGATACTTACAGGTCTTGATTTTTTAGGATCGTCACCCCAAGCTGCAGAGTAAATGAGAGACGTAGTACTGACTAAACTTTCATCTCCATAGTTGATACTATATTTGATTTCTCGTCCAGCTCCATTCTGTCTTCCGTTAGGCCAGGTATGAGTAACTTTCTCTTCAACATCTTTTTCTATGTTCATACTGAACGGAGTGTCGGTGTTATTGCTATTAAATAATTAACCGGGTCACTGGATATTTACACTAATGTCGAAACAAAAAACTGCTTACCGTGTGGACGCAATCGACACTAGTGTCGACATTTGTGTCGATGGTCAGTGTCGTCGTGTATCCTGAGCACAACAATACTTTGAAGTAATCAATAGCAACGTGTAACATAAAGTAAATAAAAGTGTTTTTAAGGGGCCCCCGGAGGCTTAATTTTCCATACAAACGGTATACCAAGATCATTTGCAGTATAAACATATTTCCACGATGATATGTTGATATTCGGACTTAGACTGTATTTATTTAGGTTATAACGTCTTTATTTTTTAAAATAAACTTTTATAGAATATAATATAATCAAATTAAATTTTACATATTTTACATTGTAAATGTCATGTTTTCATTTTGTTTTTTTCTGTTTTAAAAACAAAAATATTTCTAATATTGTTTCATCAATAACATATCTCATATTATTATGCTACTACTTACACAAAATAAATCGAAAAAATATTGAGTTTTCATTCATGATTTTCGATATTACGAAACACATCCATATTTTCACAAATTTCAAGCAATTAGTAGTGCTATCGCATCAAAAAATATTTCAATGTGTGTGTGATTCGTGTCAGTCAAATAATGATAGCCGAACCTTCTACGAGAGAGTCCGAATTACTACGAATGAATGTCAATCCACATACACACATACAGCGGTGCACTCGTATCTATGTTGTATTTTGTCAAACAGAGACAGCAATATTTTACGAAAAAATTTCAACTAGCAGTTTCGAGTGTCGTACGCCGGCCTCTTAAGTGTAAGAGACTAGATATTACTAATGAGGGTTACATGGTATTTTCAAAGTTAATATCAAAAGGAAAGTTGATACTGTTGTTGCTAGTAATTTTAGAGGCCAGTAATACACTACACCTTGAAATACTTTTTTTTGAAAATTATAAGGGAAACATAAAAAGCGTAACGAAAATTCTATCTGTTCGAGCGCCTTCTACTTTTGAATAGCAAATGTGCCGCTCGTCCTTAGATTATACATTAGATTTAAGTTTCTAATGACATGCTGTCATCATTTTTGTTTTGTTTTTCTGTACCAGCAATCACCAGAATATAACGTCTTAAACTTGCTCCTGTTTTTATTTCTATATGGATTAATTCTCAACATGGTTCACTCGCAGAATCTAAAAAAATCAACATAACTGTTGGCTGAAATCACAAAAATTAATCAAGAAATTTAAGAACAAGTTCGGAGCTTAAGCAATCAGCAATCACGCTGGAGTAAGGATTTTGGTCATTATTTATGAAGAAAATGTGTCTAGTTTTGATAATTATTAAATTTAAACCCAGTACTCATATCAGGTTGTATTTTGAGTAAATTATGGATTATTTTCAACCAGGTTAGTAACTTGTGTTACCTACTACGGACTTAATGCTTACCTTTATACAAACTCAAAATAAGGTTGTTTAGTTGTGAACGATTTTAAAAGTTTTAAAATGTTATATTGGTCAAAATTAAACTTCTGTACAGTTTTAACAATGAAATTAAAAATAGTTATACAAAGTTATGTACAATTATATTAAAGTACTGAATTATTTTCATAAAATTCACCCGTCAAAATATTTTTTTTTTTCAAAAAATTGGGGTGCTTTCTGTTTGATGAAATCTCTACTTTCCGATTTTGTATATATATTACAATAGTAAATCTTGTCAGGAAATGCAAAAAATGAAAAAACTCGAATTCAGTTTCTTTTACGTTAATGAGCTATTTATTAAAATTTACACTTTAATTACTCGAAAAACAAGATTATGAGATAATTATGTTATTATGATTATGTTATAATGATAAACAAAAATATTACAAATAGAGATATACTACTATAATTAACAAGCAAATAAGTTAATAAAGTTAATGTTTAATAAAACATCTACAATATTTTGAGAAAGTTGTAGAATCTTCTTTAAATTATACCTAGGCATATATGCCTATTTCAAAATTATTTAATACCTGAGTGACCTCCGAAAAATTTTGGCCATGAAAAGGTATTTCATAGAGAAGTGGGCTAATCGAACACAAAACATCGCAAGTTTTTGAAAAAAGTTGATATTTTGACGGGTGAATTTTCGATTTAAAATTAGGGACTTTTTCGATTATTAAGTCAAAATAAGGTGAAAAATAAATATTTCAAATCAAATAAATTACTGTGTGTTCGGGACATGAAAAGGTAAGATTTCACTAAATTTCGTTGAAAAATAATAGTATTTGTAAAAAATAAAAAACCAAAATCTTGGTGTTTTTAATTTTTCAAATAAAATTTGAGGTTATATAAAAAAGGGTAAATTCAAAAGTTGTAGATCTTTTTATTACCTACAACTTCGCCGTTTAACTTTTTTCCATAAGACTTGTAGTTTTGCAGGAACTTGAGATAAACCGTTTTATATCCTTAAAACGTCCCCTTCCCCTTCCCGACCTCAGATGGCCCGTAAATTATTTTTCCTTTCATTTTTCTAACATTCTCCTCCTTTTCCAATGGGTTTCATCCTACTATAATTTTATTTCACTTTTTATTATTTTAAAAGGCTTCTACCCTAGTCTAATGCGTGTAGGAGGACGTCTTAATAATTCAACTTTTAATTACAATAAAAAACATCCAATCATTAAACAGTCCGCTCACAGATTTACAAAGTTATTATTTTTATAAAAGAACATAAGGCTTATGCATGCCGGTCCTCAATTGAAGAGATTTACAATGTTTAGTAATAGAGGAATTATGGAAAGGTGTGTGTAAATACTTTTTTTTACAACTGATAATAACTTTTATTAAAATGCTACTGCTTCTTAAATGAACATTCAGTGATAAATGCTGTCTGCGTTTACTAAATGATTTAATAAATGGTAACAAATTATATTTCAAAACAAATCATATTCTCTATTAAGTATCCTTTAAAATTATCCTGAGTTAAAAATATTTATACTAACTAATTGTTATTACATCCCTTTTAAACTTCAGTATTTCGAAATTTCATAGAGTAGTCTAATACTGCAGTAAAATATTGTTTCGAAACTTTTCTCACCGACAAATTATAGGTGAATAAACATTTGAAAAACTCGATGGCAGATGACAAATTTACATTAACGTTGGTCAAATCACGTTCGTGCTCTCAAATTTGTTCGTAAAGTGTCACATGATGACACATTTACGATGCGAACGTCAACAAAAGTGTTCGTGCTGCCAAAATTAATTCCTTTTACGCACGGTAGAGGCGCTGTACAAATCTCATACAAATTTTTGTCGATAACGATACGGATACTCTTTCGCAAGTTGTTCGTGCTCGAGGCACAGACCGAAATCCGAATTGCTCCGGTCTGGGTGGGATATTCCGGATGAGATGTTGCGATGCGAAATTTTAACTATATACCTGATGTAAACATTATGTAAAGGGCTAGATGGGGATGTTCATTGTCCTTTTTATTCATAATCTAAAGTAGATAGAGTTCATACATTTTTTTCGTGAATATTGGTATTGTATCGACACTTGAAAAGCAATTTTATCCGAACGAAATAAGCATCAAATAAAAATTCTAAAATACTTTATCGTCATTGACAAAAGATTGTCATTTCTTTTACTATTACTAAGATTTTCCAGTTGATGTAAACTAAAGAGTCAGATAGAGATTTCGAATATCGTGAGACTCATTTATTAACTAAACTAAGAACCATTTCGACCCCATCCGCTGCAAAAAAAAAAGAAAAATTGCAAAAGGAATTACCTACTCGCTTCAAAGCCGTAAACAGACAAACATACAAATTTATTACACAACGCTTTTTACACAAACATGCTGATACTGAATATAACTGCCGGTAGTTAATTTTTGTTAATCTATTCATTAAAGTAGTAATGAGTGATAACGAATAACTATATTACAAACTTTATTTCAATTAAACAGTTCGTCCGAATCATTCATAACGGTATGGTGTTTTTTTGTTTTCTTCATAATTCTTCTTTAAAGTTACTAATTATTTCAAAAGAGCATTAAAATTACACCTAATTTTTATACATAAACTTCTTTCTTGAGTTCGTACTTAAAAAATTTGCGAGTAGAAGATTACTGAGTAATTTTTTTGAAGTTTACCTTTCAGTTATTATAACGAGTACGTTGTTAAATGTTCAAATTTTCAACAATATTAATATTGACAACCAAATAATACTTTAATATATTTACAGATTATGATGTTGCAAAAATATCTATACCTAGTCTTTCTGCCTTCTGTTGCATACAGTGTGATAACAATTAAAATACAAGCGGGCACAGACAGATCTGAAGCCTTGGTTCAATATAAAGGTGTAGATAAGGCAGTAATAAGCGATGAAGAAATGATAACCTTCAATGTAACCCAGAAAAACTTAAAGTATCTCTCCAAATTAGATGAAGATGGAGAATGTACAAGTGCTTTTCTAAAAGATCCAACTCCGTTTGGAGACGTCTACTCAAGATATGGATGGGACGAAGTAGAAAGAATAGTAGAGCCATTCAAAGTAAAAATAATTAGTATCAATACTTCTACAGTATTACTAGCTTCTAAAGAATATACGAACAATCGTAATAAACCATTTGAATATAGAAAAAATCTCATTAAAGTTGTTGAAGAAACAGTTGAACATACTTGGACCCAGGAGCGTAATCTCACCCTCAAAATTAATTATGATATTAATTTTGGTGCGGGTAGTGTTGGTGGTATAACGACTTTAAGATATAAATCACGTTTTGGTGAAGATGATCATCAAGAACGACAGGTGACTATTGGACCTACTTCTTCAGCAGCTGTTAGTGTACCTCCTAATAGCACTATTGTAGAATATCTTTATGCTACTAAAGGCGAAATGAAAGTTCAAATAAGTTACATATCTAACATCAAAGGGGACATGTTTTGTAATCACGAAAAAAAAGTAAATGGTAAACATTTTTATGCATACAATGTAAACTATTTACTCCATCTGGGCGATCTACCACTGGAACTGTATTCATATGAATACATAAAAGTAAAGTTTTATAATCATGCCATCGTTATGACGACTGATAAGAAAACTGGTCAACCCGTCTAAACTGTAGGCGGTGGAATAGTTCAAACAGATGTGTGATTAAAAAGCATTCAATAAAAAAATGAATAGCATTAGTATTTCGTTTTATTTTCACTTTACTAGGCATGCCTTATAAGTTTTGTCGAGGTCAATAATATCAATCCAGTGACTAATATGCTGCAAGATGAAGGAAAACAACCAATCTTAGGTGGTTTTTATGAACATGAGTTACAAAAGGTTAAGTACCCCGATGTGTATTTAGTGGAAAAAGTGTTGAAAAGAAGTGGTGATAAAGTACTAGTCAAATGGCTTGGCTTGAATTCACCCAGTTGGATAAATAAAGACAACAAGATAAATAATTGAAAAATGTTTTATTTCATAGACAAATTATTAACCTCCAACCTATTGACTGCCTTGTTGGTCTAGTGGTTACCGTATGCGGCTGCTAATCAAGAGGTCTCGGGTTCGATTCCCGGGTCGGTCTAAATATTCGGTGATCCACAAATATTTGTTTTGGAGTCTGGGTGTTTTCTATGTATAATATGTATGTATTTACAAAAAAAAAAGTATGTTTATGTATTTATATCAGTTGTTTAGTACCCATAATACAAGCTCTGCTTAGTTTGGGACTAGATGACGCTGTGTGTAATTGTCCGAAATATTTATTTATTATTATTATTTATTTATTTATTTATTTATTAATTTTAAAACGAATAATATTTAACATTGTAGGTTATATTTAATACACATATCAAATTCGCAGTTTTACGTTTCATATACATTTAAAAAAAGAACATTGGCTGGTTTTTTTTATAATACATCAAAGTCGCAATTAGCACTTAAAATACATTAAAAAAGAACAAACTAAAAAATCGTGAATTTAATAAAAATACTAAAATATAAGTTACTTCGCTGGCTTATACATTATTATTATCAATTAGAAATCTTTTCAAACGCACACCGTTACTATCCAAGAGCTCTACCTATTTTATATTCCACTGAACATCATAAGTGCATAAATCCATCAAATCTTCACTTAATGTTCTTGAAATTATTCTTGTCTCCATTTCGCTACTGTTATCACGCTCCATGTGAAGCACCACCACCCACGGTAAAATAGTTGCGAACAACATTGTTACACCGAATACCACTCTTGTGATTCTCTCTTTCGATTTAAAAACACATCACAATATATAGGAATAGTTTATCTAAAATGGTGTGACCATATAATCATGGACATCCATAATATTATATATTTTGTTTACACAACAAAGATCATACACTAAGAGCGTATACCACGTGAGTAACTCAAGTCCTGATTTTTATGCAACAATTTAAGCATACAGCAGTTACAATCTCCGTGCGTTTCCTGCAAAATACTTCCATTATCTAATCAATAATTGCACTCTTACAACATCCTCCATTGTATCAGTAATATACCAATACATTATAATATTATATTGATTTATAAATCACACAACACTCTATAAATACCT
The DNA here is from genome assembly GCA_932526445.1 of Phragmatobia fuliginosa. NCBI lineage: Eukaryota > Metazoa > Arthropoda > Insecta > Lepidoptera > Erebidae > Phragmatobia > Phragmatobia fuliginosa. Next base: position 11,725,481 of record OW052081.1, on the reverse strand, counting down.
ACGCCTCCTACAAAAAAAAAACCATTCTTATTATATTCACACACAGATATTGCAACCTCAGTATCCGCCCAAGCAACATTGTTGTACTCAACCAACCAGTCAAACAATGAACATAAATCGCAAGACATCATACAATGGCCTCACTCACACATCCCGCACGCGCGCCGAACCTCAGCCGGAAGGCAAAAGTCTTATCACATTCACACGCAGACAACCGCAGTATCCGCCCAAGCAATATTGTTGGACCAACCACCAAGAACCATCCGACACATACCAAAAACATACTCCACACAGCTCAATTTACAACAGTCCAAGCTTTTTTGAACGCCTTCTAAACGACCAAAATCAACATAACCTGAACCAAACATACACTACACTACCATACTAACAGAGCTCTACTTAGGCTGGAGTTCCGGTGGTCCAGAACCAGCAATTCCTCTCTACTGCGCCCTGGGCTCATTGAATCTACCGCTGAGTGGCTGGTGAGTAGCTTGTCTGACAAGTTCAGGGGTTACACTCTTAAAATACTAATCTTTGCGATGAAAAAATCTATACTATAAATTATTTTTGTCAAATACGATTATAAAACACTAGCTTTCGAAAGCGCGAAACCTTTCACGTATATGTCGATTATTGTGGTAAAAAGTAGCCTATGTCCTTTTCCAGGCTCTAGAATATCTGTGTACCAAATTTCATTTCAATCGATTCAGTCATTTTGCCGTAAAAGCCAGACAGACAGAATTACTTTCGCATTTATTATATTAGTAAGAAATAAGGAATTAGTAAGGATTACAAGTATTCTACTGATTTCTATGTAGCTTTAACCATTAAGGCTGCTCGCCTTAATGGTTAAAGCTACATAGAAATCATGGATGACGAAAATGTTCTCCTTAAAATTATATAAAAATATTCCTTCACAGCAGAATATGTCTATCTTTTATGGTTGACTCACAATAACACGTGAAACTCCCGATAGCTTAGCAATTCGGAGCTTTCTGATTATATTTGTCTACTCTTACGTTTACAACACTCTCACTCATCCCTAATTAAAAAAAGTTAACATTATTACCTATTCAGTGAAAAAAAATCATCTGTATAACTATACATGAAATACGCTAATAAGTCATCGCGCGTGAATCAAGAATCATGCTATAAGGATTATTTTTGTGTATCGGTTGCAGCGCTCGACGCGCTTCGCGGCGGGAGGTATAAAAAGGCGGGGGGGGGGGGGGTCCGCGCGCGAGCTTCATACAATATTTGGCTGTTGATGCGAATAGACGTTCAGACTGTTCAACCTTATTGACAGACAATAATTGTTATTTACAAACCGAGCTTATCAGCGCGACTTTTAGTCTTTGAATAGTTTATTTTTTGATTTGTTTTGTTGTAATTTTATGAAAAAAGTATTAGAGGTTTTGGTGTAGTGTTTTTTATTAATAGTTTACATTTTATTTCTTTATAAGTGTGAAGTAGTAGTAGGTACGCATATTAGTTATATTGGTAGTGTTTAATTATATTAATAGTTTATTTTAGTAATTATTATATAACTAGTATATATAATTATTATATAATATTAAAAGATTTCGTAAGTGTAAGGTAGCTTCAGTTTCCGTCGATTAAAAATACATAATGCCACCTAAAAAACGACCATCTTTATCTCTAAATTCGAGAGATGTTAAGAGGATGAGAAATGCGCGTTCTCAAGAATAGGTAGAGGGAAGAGCACATCGGTTAAACTCTATGAGAGTTAGTACCTCATTTTCTCGAGCCAATGAAAGCTCTCCAGAGAGAGAGATGCGATTAGCAGCTGACAGAGCGAGACGAGCTACATCACGGGCGTCTCAAAGCTTTTCTCAACGATAGCTGAGGCTTACCATTGACCGAGAACAACATGTGTTATCCCGAGAAGCTGAAATTGCTTCACAACGAGAATTGCGTCTCACTGCTGACCGCGAACGTCATACATTGTCTCGCGAGTCCGAAACCTTCACTGAGAGGGAATTGCGTCTCACAGCTGACCGCGAACGTCATATATTGTCTCGCGAGTCAGAAACGTTCACTGAGAGGGAATTACGTCTCACTGCTGACCGCGAACGGCATACATTGTCTCGCGAGTCTGAAACCTTCACTGAGAGGGAATTGCGTCTCACAGCTGACCGCGAACGTCATATTTTATCTCGAGAATCTGAAACTTTTACTCAATATGAAGACCGTTTGACAAATGATAGGGTGCACCATGATATTATTCGATCTCTTGAAGATGAACATGAGCATGAACAACGACTAGAGTCGGTACGCGAACATTACAATTCTTTGAGACAAGAACGATTAATAAGTTTGTCTAATGAAAGATTAAAAATCGAAAATATTCGGTCTCTTGAAACGGACGAACAGCGAGAGGCCTGTCTTACTGCAGACAAATTTTGACATAGTCTTAATAACTTAGATGTACCTACACATAGAAGATCAATCTAGAAATTCGGTGGCGTGGTCCGACAAAATATAAAAGTGGGTTTGCTTATAACCTCACAATTGATTACAGATCATCTTCTGTAATAGGCGATATGAACGTGGTATGTTCTTTTTGTAATGCTTCAAAGTGGAGTAAGGAGTCGGCTGGTTTCTGTTGTTTTGGAGGTAAAAAAAATTTGCCTTCATTCGAAGACCCACCGGTACCTTTGAAATCACTACTTTTAGGGGAACAAGTGCAATCTAAACAGTTTTTAGACAATATTCACACTTATAATAGTGCGTTTCAAATGACATCCTTCGGTGCTCAACAAATTTTAGAAGGTCCTGTCATGCCTACTTTTAATATACAAGGTCAGGTTTACCATTTGATAGGATCTCTTTTGCCTGAAGACCAACCTAAGTTTCTTCAAATATATTTTGTATCCGACTACAAGGAACAGTCGAATCAATCAATATTTCTTGAATTTAGATACTGAACTCATTTCACAACTTCAGAACATGTTGCATCAGGTTAATTCGTATGTATGGAGTTTTAAATCGTCATTAGAAGCTCTTCCTCGAGATGAAGATAACAATTATAAAATTGTTATAAATGCCGATAGGCGTCCAACTCAGGAACACTCTGGGCGTTATAATGCTCCATCCACAAATGAAGTTGCTGTGGTATTGGTCGACCAGGAATGTGATAGGCGTGATATCGTTATCCGTTCCAGAGACAATCGTTTGCAACGTATTTACGAAACCCACAGGGCTAACGACAGTTTGCAATATCCTTTGATATACTGTCGAGGGGAAGACGGTTATAATTTTGCTATATACAAAACTGATCCGCGTACAGGCGCACCTACTTAATTATAATAAAAAGATTTCATGCCTTCAATTTTACTGTTCCCACTTGCAAGTAACACAGAATAGGTTTGTATACTTTCAACGTTTTCGTGGCTTATTCAATCAGCTTATTGTAGACATGTACGCAAAAATTGAAACCGAAAGATTAGTTTATATACGATCTAATCAAAGGCAGCTGCGCGCTGAAAAATACGTGCACTTTCGCGACGCCATGCAGCAAGATAATGATACGGTGAATATGGGCCGTTTAGTTAATTTGCCCTCTTCCTTTACTGGTGGTCCACATGTGGCTGCATGCACGAACGTACTCAAGATTCTTTTTGTTGCGTTAGAAAATATGGACGTCCCGACTTATTTATTACTGTAACTACCAATCTTAAGTGGGATGAAATCACTCGGGAGCTTCTTGAGGGTCAAGCACCACATGACCGCCATGATATCATCGCAAGAGTTTTTCATTTAAAATTAAAATCAATAATAGATCTACTTACCAAAGATAAAATTTTTGGAGAAGTATTGTGTTATATGTATAGTATAATAATAGTAGTAAAAAAGTAAAGGTGAATGGCAAAAACGCGGCTTACCTCACGCACATATCCTGCTTTGGTTAAAAGATAAGGTTCGACCTAATGATATAGACAATTTAATCAGTGCTGAAATTCCAAGTCCGATTGCAGATCCCATGTTATACGACATTGTTAAAACTGATATGATACAAGGTCCATGTGGTGCATTTAACGGGAATTCTCCTTGCATGCAAGACGGTCGTTGCACTAAAAGATATCCAAAAGCCTTAGTGGATGAAACTGTAACAGGACATGATGGATACCCATTATATCGTCGCCGTTCAAGAGACAATGGTGGTTTTACTGTTGAAAAGCGAGTTTCTGGACAACAGGTTAGTTTAGATAATAGGTAGGTCGTTCCGTATTCTCCTGTGTTGTCCAGAGCATTTCAAGCTCACATAAATGTTGAAATGTGTAATAGTGTAGAGTCAATAAAATATATTATTATTTGTAAGTACATTAATAAGGGCAGTGACCAAGCTACATTTGCTTTGAGAAATGAACATGATGAAGTTACAAGATATATAAGTTCTTATTATATATAAGTCAGGCAGATATATAAGTTCTTCAGAAGCTGTGTGGCGGATCTTAAGTTTCAACATTCACGAAAGATATCCACCTGTGATTCATCTGGATGTTCATCTTGAAGGCGGTCAACGTATATATTTCAACGCCGAAAATGTCACAGAATGGTTAGAGAACCCTAGACAAACAACTTTATTAGCATTCTTTCGACTTTGGCAAACTGATGATTTTGAAAAATCTCTGTTGTATGAGGAAGTTCCATCGTATTATACCTACGATAAGCAACGAGGTGTCTTTAATCGAAGACGCCGTGGCAGGCCTGTAGATGGCGAGTCAGGTATTTTCAAAGAATATGTTCTTGGTAGAGTGTACACCGTTCATTCTAACAACGCTGAGTGTTTCTATTTGCGATTATTATTACATACCGTGCGAGGACCAACCTCATTTATAGATTTGAGAAAAGTAGACGATGTTGTTTATCCCACTTATCATGCAGCTTGCCAAGCGCGTCATTTGCTTGAAAATAATCAGCATTGGGATGACGCTTTAGCAGAGTCCTGTGTTAGTGATAATCCACGACGGTTACGCCATTTATTTGTAACATTACTCACATTTTGTAATTTGTCAGATGCTGTACGATTATCGGAAAAATACAAAGAAAAATTTGCAGAAGACTTTCTTAGAAATATATCTAACAATGATGAAGGCACAACTAATGATAATTTCCGTGATCTTGCCATAAATCAGTGCCTAATAGCTCTTCAGGATGACTTAACAGCAGTAGGCGGTAAATCACTCTGTGAATAATGTTTGCCAACACCAACCTCAGTCGGAGAGGTAACTAATAGGGAATATTCCACAGAGATTGGTTACAACTTAATGGAACTGCTGACAACATCAGAAAACAGTGTCCCAATGATGACTGCAGAACAACGTTCAGTTTATGATCGCGTGTGCAAAATTGTTCAAAATAATTTGGGAACAATATGGTTTTTACATGCACCTGGAGGAACTGGGAAAACCTTTTTGACTAAATTAATATTGGCTTATGTTAGAAATCAGTGTAAAATTTCTCTTGCCGTAGCTTCCTTAGGATAGCTGCAACATTGCTACCAGGAGGTAAAACTGCTCACACTATGTTTAAAATACCAATTGATTTAGATCGCACGGAAAATCCAACCTGTAGTATTTCAAGAAATAGCGACAAAGCTAAGGTATTATAATAATAATAATAATAATAAAGCTTTATTTGATTCCATGCATAATACATATTAAACAATAACAATTGATAAGGTAATAAACTAAAAATATTCAATTACAATTATTCGACTTAGATACATTTGATTTCTAATTATAAATTTTATTATGTAATTAATTTAATTATTATTTGCTTCGATCAAGTCGATCGAAGATTAATTGCTTCAAACGTTAACTACCTAATTGTTCAATACAAGGACCCCGTTCGGGTAAAAGCCTCCCCCAAGGAATGCCATCCTTCCCTATCGTTAGCTCTGTCCAGCCAACTTACGCCCGCGCACGCAACAATTTCGTCTGCCCATCTGGCCCTTGGTCGACCTCTTGATCTGGTGCCTTTTGGTCCCGACCACTTTACTGACCGTAGAGTCCATCTATCGTCCTTGTAACGGGCCACGTGGCCCGCCCACTTCCATTTAGCCTTCATTGCAAAAGTTAAGGCATCGCATACTTTTGTCTTCTTTCGAATGTCAACGTTCTTTACCTTGTCCTTCAGTTTTATACCTAGGCATTTTCTTTCCATTTTTCTTTGGGTAGTCTGAATTTTGTGCTTGGTTTTGAGGTCGAAGGTCCAAGTTTGACATTAATAAGTGAGGCACGGTAAAAGTCCTGTATCCATGACTATTTTCTTGGTCGGTAGCGGAAGTTGCGTTTTTGTATTACTTTATGGTGCCAGAACTTGTTCCAGGTAATCGCCACTCTTCGGTTAAGTTCTTCAGTGTTTCTTTCCTTACGAAAGGAGATTTGTTTTCCTAAGTATATGTAGTGGTTGACAAACTCGAGAGGTGTGTTATTTGTTAAGATGGGCGTTGCGCTGCGGTTAGACATAATTTTTGTTTTATCCAGATTCATTTCCAAACCAGTTTTTATACTAGCCTGGTTTAATTCATTTACCATTTTGTTTAGTTGATGAGGGGTTTCTGAAAATAAAACTATGTCATCGGCAAATCTGAGATGACTTAAAAAATCCCATTTATATTAATACCTTGATTGGACCATGGCAGCTCTCCCATTACGTGTTGTAAGACGGCTATGAATAATTTTGGTGAGATCGGATCTCCCTGCCGGACACCTCTCTTTATTTTGACTACTTCGCCTACTCTATCCAGTTTTACTCTACTTGTGCTGTTAGAGTAAATATTTTTTAGGATATTGATATACTTTTCCTTTGTGTTTAGTGCTTTCAGCGATTCCTAGATGCTCTCGTGTGAAATTGAGTCAAAAGCTTTATTATAGTCGATGAAAGCCAAATACAGGGGTCTGTTAAATTCAAAATATTTTTCTATCACCTGGTCCAACTACTTGGATATGATCCATCGTGCTGAAACCGCTTCTGAAACCGGTTGAAGTTGTTCGATCGGTTGGTGAGCGTCGATGACTGGGGCTATCCTTTCAAGCAGACAGGAGGCAAAAAGTTTATAAAAACAGGGCATTAGACTTATAGGACGGTAGTTGCTTATATCAGCTGGGTCGCCTTTTTTATATAGTAGTATGATTTCCGATGCCATCCATTGAAGTGGCACAGTTTCTTCACCAAGTATTTTATTCCATAGAATAGTGATTGGTGTCAGTAGTAGAGTCTTCGCAACCTTGATACATTCGTTGGTGATTCCATCTGGTCCTGGGCTTTATTCTGGCTTAAGTCTCATTATTTGTTTCAATATTTCATTTTCTGTAAACTGGTGTGTTGGAGAGGTATCGGTGTATCTATAGGTAACCATGTTTTGATTTTGATTTTGTGTGTCTGTTTGTCTGTATAGATTAGCGTAGAAGTCAGTAGCAGCATTTATGATTTCTGTGCGAGATTTGCATTTCTTGTTGCCAGTCTTGAGAAAAGGAACCCATGTTTTGACTTGATTTAGCTCTTTATAAGCTTTTTTGGCAGATCTAGTATTATTTAGGTGTCTTTGTATAGTTGTTGTTCTGTAGGTATCGTAGCACCTTTTTATTTCTTTATTGGTAAGCTTATACATATTTTTTTGTTTTTCTTTGTCAGCTACGCTTAATTTGGGCTTATTTTGTAGTTCGCTTCTCTCTTTCATGAGTTCTAGCACTTTCGCGGATAAGATTTTGTTCCTATGTGTTCCTTTAATATTTTTTAGACTTATTTTGATGTAGTGAATGATTTGCTGGTAGTACTCCTCTACATTATAGTTGTTCTGATTATTTATGAGTTCTGGTATAAAGCTGTAGAGGTTTGTAAGGTACATTTCCTGCTTCGCTAGAGTTTTTAGCTTAGTGAATGTATTAGAGAAATTGCGCTTACTTTTCTTTGCTGTATTTAGGTGTATTGTTGCTCTTAATAGTCTGTGGTCCGATCCAAAAGAGCAAGATGAAAGTACTTCATATTTAGAGATCATGTGGTCATTGTGGTCATGATATAATTAATTTCATTTCTTGTGTTTTTATCTGGAGAGATCCATGTCCAGCGGTTTTTTGGTTTTAGTTTAAACATTGTATTTATAATTTTTAGGTTGTACTCTTGTGCGTATTGAATTAGTCTCGTGCCTCGAGCGCTTCTAATGCCTTAACCATACTGTCCTGTAGTAGAACGTTCGTATTTTTCTGGAATCCCGATTTGAGCATTAAAATTGCCTAAAGAAAATACGTACTCAGTAGATGTGGAATCATGAGCTTTCGCAAGTCCTCGTAAAAACTGTCTATTTCTTCTTGTGATGAGTTTTCAGTGGGGGCGTACGCTTGAATTACTGCGAAACACATGTTTTCTATTTTGATTTCCAGTAGGCACACTCTCTCAGATATTCCAGTAAATTTTATGATGTTATTTTTATGTTTCTTTCTTACTAGGAAACCTACTCCATATAGTCCCTTTGTTTGGCCAATGTAGTAGAAGACGTATTCGTCGTCCTCGATTGTCTTTTCTCCTAGGCGGCGGACTTCGCACAAACCTATTATATCATGTTTAATATCTTTTAGTGCAGCTTTGAGCTCAATATATTTTTGATCAGAAGATAATGATCTTACATTGAGGGTGCAAATGTAGATTGTATTTTTCGTTTTCATAATTGTTATTGGGGGGTTTTGGTCGAACTCTCCCGCGGTGACCGGCCGTACTGGGAGATTAGGGGTTGGAAGAGGGTCCGATTTTGATTGCTATGCTATGTTGTGGTTTGATGTCTTCGATTGGCGTTGAGTTGATTCTGTCTGAGCGAGAATTAATTTGGGCTTTTGTATTATATAGTTCTTCATGTCCCCTTTATTTTTCTTAGGTGGTTGTTTAGTATTCTGTTGAAAATTTTGGTTGTCAGGGTGGAGCATCTCCGGAGACTCTGATAGGTTTCTTTTGCTTGACTGTTTTTGTGGTGTTTTTTTGTTGCTTATTATAACAATTTTGTCATATTTAATAAAAGCGGTGTTTCCTGCGTCTCTTTCTTTTTGTAGTTGTACTTGTAGCTCTTTACGCCTAATTAAGACTTCGATTGGGTAATCTTCTTTTAAGTAATAGGAAGTATTTTGAAGGTTATGTTTGCTTTTTTGTATTTTTAATTTGAAACCTAAAGTGTTGAATGTTATTACTATCGGTCGAACTCTTTCGCCCTTCTTCCCCAGCCTTCTAACAGCTTCTATGTTGTTAGTGTCGCATGAAATTTTTATGTGTGTATTTTATTATATTTATTACCATTTTTTCCAGTTCATCGTACGACTTTTTTATCTCTTCCACGCCAAAAAATATCAGATTTTTGCGTCTACACTGTCTTTCTAGGTTGTTAATTTTATTTGATTGCTGTTCTATTTTTTTCTCTAAAAGCTCATTTTTCAGTTCTAAGTTATTGAACTTCTCGTTAAGGCTGTTAATTATTGTACCTTTAATATCTTCTTTCATCTCTAGCATGTCTTGATTTTGCTGCTTTATATCTTGCTGCATGCTAATTAACATATTTTTTATTTCATCCACATTTTGTTATAATTCGCTTAGCGCTCTCTATGGAACAGGTAGGTACTTGTTGGCTTAGTGGTGCTCGAGTTGTCTAAGCGTGTTAAGAGGTGACCTAAATGTTGCGAGAAGTCGGAGTGCGCGCTGAACTAGAACAGGGTCTAAAAGTTCTGATGGATATAGATGGCGCTGATACTTTGATCGATGATTAGGAATGGAGATATTTACTATGATTACTTTGCACTAATTTTTTGCACTTGAACTTTTTAATAAATTTATTGTTTAATGGCACTATGCTTATATATTATTATATTATATTGTGCGAAGTATAGCTTGAAGCACTGGTTTAATATTTCCTATCTCATGATTCTTTCTAATAATTTCATATTGCAACTTCTTCGGTACTACAATAAGATTTCTTCCGTCTTTCTGTTTGGTAAATACACCGTTTTCTAATAGATAATCTTCATATGGTTCTCTTTCCAGTATTCTCTTTATAATGTCAATCTGTGTATCTTTGTCTTGAGCCTTCTTGATACGAGCAGTAATTTCGGTAAGTAGTAAGCAAATAGGGTTTCTGCTCAATGCGTCGGCGTGTTTTATCCTTAAACCTTGTCTGTGTTCAATTTCATAGTCGTATTCTTCAAGCAGAAGGGTCCAACGAGCAACACGTGGCGGCAAGTCCTTCTTTTGCAAAGTCATAGTCAGTGCAGAGCAATCAGTCACAATCTTAAAATGGATTCCGAGCAGATAGACTCGAAACTTTTTAACAGCTTCTGCAATAGCCAAGATTTCTAGGTAATAACTATGATATTTTTCTTCAGCTGGCGACGTCTTTTTGCAACTATAGTAAATGGGGTGCATTTGGTTGTCTTCGGGATCTCTCTGCAGTAGTATAGCTCCAAAACCTTTTGCGCTTGCATCAGTGTGTAACTCTGTCTCATAATTGGAATTGTAGATGCGAAGTACCGGTGAGCTACATAATACATTCTTCAACGTAACAAAGGCTTCTTCACATCTTCCATCAAAACGAAATTCATTATTTTTCTTCAGCAAATCTGTAAGTGGCCTGGCGTGCAATGCATAATTTTTTTCAAATTTTCTGAAGTTACCGGTGAGTCCTAGAAATGATTGTAATTCTTTCACATTTTGGGGTATTTTAAATTTAGATACAGCTTTGATTTTCTCTTCTGACGGTTGAATTTTCTTTTCTTCAATGATATAGCCTAAATATTCAATTTTCTGCTTCATAAAATGACACTTCTTCCAATTAAATTCTAATCCAAAATTTTTAGCTCTTTCTAACACTTCCTTTAATTTCAGCAGTCCCTCTGATTCATCCTGCAAGGGTAAAATCAGATCATCAAGATAAGCCAGAACAATGCCTTTAGATATAAAATCTTGAAAAATGTTGTTAATAAATCTTTGAAAAATGGTGCTGGGCAAAGTCCAAAGGGCATCTTTAAAAACTCATACTGACCTCGAGGTGTTACAAATGAGGTATACTTCTGACTATCTTTGTGTACATTGACATGTAAAAATCCATTTTTTAAATCAAGTAATGTAAATAATTTAGCATGTTTGAATTGATCTATTTGATCTTCTATTAATGGTAATGGAAATCTCTCCTTTATTATCTTCTTATTTAATTTTCTGTAGTCAATGCACAACCTGTATTGACCATTCTTTTTTCTAACTAATACAATGGGACTTGCAAACTCAGATTTACTAGGTTTTATAATCTTCTGTTGTATCCATTCTTCTATCTGCTGGTCAACAATGTTCTTTTCCAGAGGTGAAAGTCGTCGGGGACTTTGGTAAATCGGATTTTCATCTGTAAGTACAATTCTCATTTCAAGATCACTCTTTCCCTTAAGTTCAGTAGGTTTGTACTCTTTAATCATTTTCTTTATATTTTCAGAAAACATTGTGTCTCCTATATCAAGATCATCGAGTGAATTCTTCTCTTCCGTAAGTAATGTGAGGTGGGCTAGTTTTGTGACAATTATGCCACCTGATGTAAAATTGATACTAAGATCATGTAAAATAGGATTGCCAAGAATAAGGTTGACAGGCATAGCTTCATCTTTCACAACATGGAAAACAGTATCAATAAAACAGTCATCAATCTGCAATTTGGCTACAAAACTTCCTTCTGTGTTAATTTCCTTTTCCCCAATGCCAGTAAGAGATATTTTTGGGTTTTTCTTGTATTTAATCATGTCTTCTTCTAATTCTTTTAACTTACAAGTCTTTATCAGGATTACATCACTTCCAGTATCTATCAATGCAGTCATGTCAACTCCATTAATTCTAATCTTTTTATAGGGAATCTTTCTTCTTTCTGAGTGTAGATGTTTAGGGATTTCTTAGAGTGACTAGAACATTCCGTTCCCTTGTGGCCATATTCATTACAACAAAAACATTTAATACCTTTTGTACATGCTGGTGCCAAATGATCAGTATCGCCACAGTTGTAACATCTCTTCTTTACAAGCTTACGCCTGCAGGTATATGTAATTAGGTCACAACACTAATAATAAATATATGTGGGTAGGAGGCCCGATGAGGCGCCGGCGATTGAAATAAAGATCAATCTTGGTTAAGACGCTGTTTGATTTACATATCCCCTTGCACCCCACATAACATGGCGCAGTCGGTAGGATCCGAACCTACGCTCCCAAAGGGAATCTGATTTCCATTACTCAAGTACTCGAGGAGTTCAGAGCTACGGGATTGTTTTGACGAACACTAGCCTTGTTATCAATGCTTCTTCTCAATTGGGCATATGATTCTAGCTTAGAACGAAACTCTTTCATATCCCTGGCACCATACAATATAGTTTTATTCGTTTCAGAGTCGCGAATGCCGTCTATCACATACTCCATGAGAGCTTCATCTTCAACAGAGGCATGCAAGGCCAACTCCTTCATATGCAAAAAAATTTGTTGAAACGTTTCATCATTTTTCATCTTACGTGAAGCTAGTTTCTTGTGAACTATGGCACTATTCAATTTAGGACCAAACTCTTCATATAAGCTGTTCTTTAGAGTTTCCCAATCGGTCACACTGCCTAACGATCGTAGAAATAATTTGGCTGTTCCACCAAGTAATCTTTTCCTATAAATAATCTTTACAATCTTTGACCACTCCATGATATTAGCGGAATTCTCAAACTTTTGCATCCAGGTGAAAATCGGATATGTATCATCACCAGTGAAAGTAATCATAGACTTTTCTAAATCACTAAAAGATATTTTCGAACCAGATCTGGGCCTCTCTTCTTCTTCTTTGTCTTCTTTATCCTTTTTAGGAGGCATTTTTCGTCTTTATGCAGCTTATAATCTTAATAACTCTTTAAATCAAAAATACCTCTTCATTAAAAATCATCGAAGGTCTGTTTCAATAGAATCTTAACATGGCGTCACTTTTCGTTGGTGATATTTTCGTAGGCAATCTTCGTCAAAATTTACTTTCAAAACAATGTAATCACATCCCGGACGAGCCCCCAAAAGTTGTGGGGTGTGATAAATAAAATGTTTCGAAAGTATATCTTCTTTAATTTTTACATAACAACTTAACAGAGTTAACAGCATTGGTTTTTTCGGCGTCCTCCATTACATGACATAAAATTGACTACTCGACTTTAGCGACATCTATAACTACCAATTATATGAAAAAAGTGTTGCTAGCGTAGGAATAACAACTTATTTTAACTTATACCACATATATATATATATATATATATATTAGCTGCCAAAATAACTCTGCCCTGCCTGATGGGAAGCATGAACAGAATCCAGAAGTGAAGGCCACCATCCTCACTGCCACAACGGACAGTGCAGCACGGTGACCCACACTATGGCGGCCTAGTAAGATGCTTTTTCACGCCCCGCTTGAAGGACCCGGGGTCATAGAAGGAAGGGAACACATGCGCTGTTAGAGATTTCCAGGTTTTAACTGCTCAGCATAGAAAGGAAGAGCCGAACCGTTTAGTTCAAGAGCGTATGTCAACCACTCTGAAGCGGTGGCTTCCGAGACCAGCCCGTGTTGTCCTGTATAGGAAAGGGGAAGGGGGGGACCAGTTGGAACAACTCTTCAGAACACTCTCCATGATGTAAGCGATAGAGGACTGCAATGGAGGCGACATTTCACGCAGGTTGAGATCATGACAGATATTCACCCCTAGGATACTGAGCCTATCCTGCAGTGGCAGTTGAGTGCTCTGAAAAGTAGGGAGGGGAAGAAAGGGAGACTTCTTGGTAGAGATCGCGCATACCTGTGTTTTCTTGGCGTAGTCCTTTAGGTGGACCATTGTACTTGTGGGCGGCCATCATTCCAGCCAGCCCACCTCCCTCCAGAAGCGGATAAGGTCTCCGAATCTGTCCAGAAACCTGAAACAGCTTTGGGAGATCCAAGGGTGTTTTTGTGACACTTGTACAATCAATAAGTACATGCGACACCGTTTCCTCTGCCCCTAAGCATGCTCTGCATAGGGGACTGTCGGTTGTGCCTATGGTGTAGAAGTGTTTATTTAATGAGCAGTGTCCGGTGATAGTACACCTTCTAAAAACTACACCTTCTAAAAAATTCAAAAAAAATTGTACTCTATGGTCTTTCTGAAACACACCACGAAACTGAATATGCGCTTATAGACCGTATCTCTAGGGTATTTTATGAAGTTATGGATGTAAACATTGAACCATACATTGAAGAGATCAGGCGTATCGGAAAACGAGGAGATCGTAGACCCCTAGCTATAGAATTAACAAACAGAAGAATAACGAGACATGTGTTGCAAAACTCTAGCGATTTTTACAACTCAGGATTGGCTGTTAGCATGTTCTTAGATGAAAAGACGTTAAAAGATCGTAACGAACTCCGACAGAACCTGAGAATAGCTAGACAAAACGGCAACCATGCTATAATAAAGAATAACAAACTATACATAAACGCCAAAGAGTACGCAAAAAAACCCCCACAAACCTCAAAAACATCCCAGTCTCAGATCCCAGATACGGAAAACAGTAACACCCAATCGAACTTAGATAGCAGCAACACTACGGCCAACAAAGAAAAAACACCAACACAGTCACAACCTGCAGCGTCGATCCCAATGAAAAGGAAACCCACTCGTAATTATACATTTCGATACTGAACTCAATGTTGTATTTCAGAATATACAAAGTATAGGCAATAAGCTTCACCTAGTCGAACATTTCCTATTAGATTTAAATATAGATATATTATTACTGTCAGAACTATGGAAAAATGAGAACTACTGTGATATGATTTCACTTTCGGGTAATAGAATGGTCTCCACCTTCTGCCGTAAAACGCATGAAGGAGGAGGTGTTTGTGCAATTGTTAGAGATGGTTTGGAGTGCATCGAGAGGCAAGATATAAATGACTATAGTATGGAATTTATAATAGAATTTAGTGCTATAGAAACACCAAAACTAAATTGTATTTTCATTGGTTTGTATAGAGCGGATAGGCACATTAACACATTTTTTGAACAGGTAGAAAAAGTATTATACAAATTAAACACCAAACATAAAAATAAATATATTGTAAGATATTTCATAAGTTAGGGTATAAAAGGCGGCGCGCGCCTGTGCATAACACATTTCTTGTTCGGCGCTCGTCGTGGTAACTCTGAAGGAATGTTATTGTGATCTTTGCTATATTGTTACATTGTTATTATCAAATTGTAAAGTAAGGACTGCGAGTATTGTAAGTAATTAACTTGTTAGAGTTGGAAATCGAATGTAACTATTTCTATTCAAATACTAATAAAAGTTAGTTTATTGTGTAAGTACTGTAATGATTATTAATTGTAAAAACAATGTTGGAAAAGAGTGTCCATGGAGTTTCTTGTCTGTTCTTCTCCATCGGATCTACTCCTTGGAACAGACAATTAGCTTATTAAAAACAGTTTGATATAATTTAATTATATTTTTGTTTCTATTTCACCTTCGACCCATAAAATCAGAAGTGCGATAAAGAACCAAGCTCATTAGCATTATAAAACTTTGATTTCCAACTCGTTAATTCGTTTTATATTATTTTTCTTTTGTACCCACTTTTTTGAATTTGCTTGTATATGGTGTGGTATTTTTGTGTCTAAGTTTTGCAACTTGCTCCGTAGCAGATCACGACACCGGTCCTGTGCTAGGACACGGCATAGGGCTCGAGATTACTCTCGTAACAGCGTGTCAATAAGTCGTAGTAGTAACCATGATTCTCGTCGCGCTCGACGTTCGCGTTCGCCAACCCACAAGCGTAACGAGCATACTCGGTGTCATGAGTCACGTTCATCTTCCCGTCGTTGTAGTGTATGCGACACCGATGTGCAAAATACATTTCATACGATTTTAATGATGATTTAATGCCATCGAGTCGAATAAATCGACTCCAGGTGGATGATACACTTCAGAGTAGTGTAAAACCTACTAGTAGGCAGGTAATAACAAATAACTCCAATACGAATAAAACAATTCTTCTTGATTCGATCACGTCTTTGTTTGTTGACCATAATACTTGTACCTACATCAGAGTTGTAGATACAATTTACAACAAATACACCGGTAAATAACTATATCGAACGACCGACCGTCGGTAGGCGAAGGTAGATTGACATCGAACCCTAAAGTGTAGTTTGACTAAAGCAACTATTCATAAAGGTGATATCAGACGGTTCACTCGAATGATTGTTCACTCGAGTGAATGCTTAATTTTTTTTTCATTCTATGTTCACACGGCTTACACGAAATGATACAGAAATGAACATTCATTGTTCTTTCTTTTAAATATTTCATCGAATGAAGTCGTACGTCTTGGAATTACTTTAATTTGTGATCATTTTATAGAGTTTGCCCGCATTGTTCAGACTTTGTATTCATCAATTTTGTGGTTCCAAAGGCATTGTTAATTTTTAAAGTTCTCCAAAAAAAGTATTGTATTTTGATCGTTCCACTTGAACACCATTTTGCCGCATGAAAACAATATAATAACACACAGAAAAAAATATAACTTCGTCGACAACGTGATGTCCGTCGGCTACAGGACTCGAAACAAAATGGCCGAATCCGAATGAATGTTCTCTCAGTGTTCAGACCGTTCATTTCTCGTTCATTCGGAGTGGGAATGAAAGATACCGGATGCCAATATCCAACACTGTTGGATCGGTTCACTAATGAATTCATTCGGCACTCGTGTTTCATTTATTGTCCAGACATTTCATTTCGAGTGAAATTTACCGAATGAAAGGTGAAAATGAACAAAAAATGAACCGTCTGATATCACCTTTACTGTGATCCTAGATCAGCAAATTTGACTAAAGCTATCCAATCCTTGCATCTAAGTAGATCAAATAATTATTATGTCTCAGATTTCGATCCTTCTGTTACTGCCATCAATGTTTTATGTTATATGTGTATAGCGAGGGTAGTTGACGCTATGTTGTGTCGGTGTGTTTGTGTGTAACGTTTTCTTTCTAACTAGATAATATTCTGCTGACAAAAGCAGCACCCGTGCATTATACGGGAACTAGTACAATGTGAAAGGGGTGCAATGCAGTTCATCAGTGCGACCCGGTAATGAGTGAGGTTACCGAAAAGCCTGTAAGTTGCTATTAACGCTTCACTGGTAAGATCAAATCATATTTTCATATCGTGTTTTGATTTATTTTTACATAACTGATATGTAGTGTATTAAAGTGAACCGTGTGCGTAATTTATATCGTTAAAACGATCGTAATGATTGATGTCGCTTATGAGTAATTGTCCAAAGATGGTGTAAAGCTGTAGCTTAACAAAAGGGTTAGTAGTAATCGTAGCTGATCAAAATTTACCAAGTTATTTCATAGTTTGACTTAGTTTGTTTGATGTGATGGAAACGAATTTTTGTAACTATACCACCTGTGCATAAACAACTGGGCGTCTTTACTATGGATGATGAATTAATAGCAGTTACAGTTTTAAAGTGGCTGCCTAATGCAAAGCTAACCACATTTTAATCGATTTACGTAAAATGAAACGAAGTTGCACTAACGTAAGTACGCTGAGAATAATACCCACGCGCGTTGTGATTAATTTATTTATCTTTCTTTATGGAAAAATAGATACTTGTCAGATTATAACAAGGTACAGTGTGTAAAACAAGTTACTAGGTTTCTCCGTAAATGTAAAAATTGAAATGACCATTATTAAACAACTAGCTTTAACCAGCGACTCCGCCCGCGTGTATGTCGGAAGCCTATGTCCTTTCTCAGGTTCTAAACTATTTGAGTTTCAAAATTCATCAAAATCGGTTAAGCGGTTTAGGCGTGAAAACGTAACAGACAGACAGAGAGTTACTTTCGAATTTATAATAGTAGAAATAAAAAAAAAAATAACAAGAAATAGTTGATGATCAATTACATTTATAATTTTTATTTTGATAATTCGATGAATGCGCTATTCTTTTATATTGGTGGGTGGTGAGAGCAAATACATCGAAAGTTTAAAAACGTGTGTTGTAACTATTCACAATACGGCGAAAAGGGGCGTGGACAGCAGTGCTAGTCTTTACCGGAGTCTGTATAAAACAGCTTGAGAATCTTCCGCCGGTAGACAGTACGAGGTACTATGTCACATTATTTACTGGTAATTGTATCTGTCAACTCTTATTGTAAAATCTGTAGAGTGTTATGACATAGAGTGCCAAACGTTTAGGTTCTAAAGTTATTATGTTAAAGGACAATGCCCATTTTTCTATGGAGATCCGTACCAACTTGCGTCAAACCAAATTTGCCGTCAATAGTTTAGTTTTTATCTAACCTTTTACCATCAAAAATATTTTGTCAATGTTTATCCGCATTTTAGAGAAATTGACTTATTTAAGTTGGAAAACGCCTGATGAAAACATTTTAGTAATTTTGAATCAGCGTGATTATTATAGATGTCGCAGGTACATTGTACGAGCCGTGATATTAGAGTATCACTATAATAGCAAAATTATAATTAGGTTAGCAGTTTTATTATAATTTCACTACGGTAGATTATAATCTAATGGTTTTGACAATATACCTGCGACATAGATAAAGCGCGATTGCGTTTTAGGCCGCATTGCTGAGTAGCGAATTGTATATTATAGATACTACACGAGCACGATAAATTGGGCCCGGACTTCTTCGCCCCCTTTACATTGTGAGTTGTAATTGTGACTAACACAGGCATGAGTAGTATTTTAAGTTATGCCTCGGCTTACCATGGAGAATATGATCTTAAGACTGTTAAAAGTGGTTATAATTGAGTCCTTTACTTATTTAGGCTTTTAATAAGTTGCTGCATGTTTTAGTTCGATTGCTAAAATTAAACTAAATCACTTACATACTAACAAGGTAACACAAATAAATAATTTGAGATGTCTGATTAAACATTTATTTTCTTACATAGCCAGATAAATCATTTACTTTTAGGTACATAATCAAATATATTAATTATATATAATTAATTATAAATCATCAGATAACAAGCTTTTGTAAGTTATATGTATTCTTTTGAATCGTATAGTTACTACTATTTTAAACAAAAATGTAAGTAGCATCACACATAATGATTGCAGGTTTTGTATCCGGGGATAATTCTGGGTTTCCAAATAACCCCTCAGGAATAATTTTGTCGCTATTTCTTTTACACCCATATGACCAAATATTGAGGTACAAATTGATTAATTAGGCATTCCTTGGCTTTATCCATGTACCGTTCTAAAGTAGATGAGGTATTTTAAACAGAGATGCGAATCTCTCATTGCTTTCTCCAGTTCTGAGTTTTAAAAAAAAAATTGAAAATGCTAAATCAGCATTCGGTACCTTTTCATCTAATCTTGGTATAGTAAACATTAATTCATTAAATTGATCTGGAGATATTCCTAACCAATAATGACACATGTCAGGCGACATATTAAGCAGACTACTGAAATCAAGAGTATTTCTAACAGACAACCGTTCCATTATACCCATCATTTCATCAGACTGTTGTGCAGTAAAATTAGTTAGTGTTGATGTTAATTTACACCAAGGTCCATGGTATAAATGGTGTTGGCAAATTCGAGCTGACGCTGGTATATAAAATCGGTGATTTTTAAGTACTTTGTATTGAGAGAGGTGTAGGGTTGAAAGTGCGTGTATGTTTTCCTTAGGCTGCTGTAGTGTAGTGGTAAATTCGAAGGAATAAATTAAAGTCTAAACTTCACCGTACACTAAGTTTATTAGCATGTAAGCACGATACACAGATATTATTACTAGATGTTCGGGTCCAGTACAGTTCATGTATAAACAGTGATTAGCAGTGTTCGCTGCCCGTCTGTATATAGAAGAGGTAATTCTTGATGGCGGCTCATCAGTTGTTTGAACTTCTTCATTTCCGGTTGGCCTATGAAGATCATGTTACAGTTGTCTGTTGACTATCCTAGTAGCCAATCTCCAGCAAGCAGCACATGCTCTCTCAAGTCTAGAGACCTAAAATAATTAAAATTACATGTATTTTAAGGAATATACTAGAAATAAGATAGATGAAGCATTCACTGCATTTTCATTTGTGTAAATATTGTACTTACTAGATGAAGTGGTGTCGATAGCAAAATCACATCTCATTGTAAAGAATCCGGCCTTATCTGGTAGGTTCTTCTTCCACTAGTGCGTAATAATGATCAACCACAACCAAAACAAACACTTTCATTGCTAACTTCTGGGCTGCCAATTGTTCCTTCTTGGATCAACAAGTAGCAATTGTGGCATATAATATTATCCGGAGTAATCTGAAAAATAAAAACTTGTTATACTGTGTTTCATTATTCAATACACTGACATATCCAAGTTATGTGTGTTTGTTGACGAAAAAGCCTTATAGTTAATACATACAGTAAATAATTACATAAATGTTTGTGAAAATATAATTATGCACTTAACCAATTTATGCACTTAAATATTTCACAGTTAGTTGAACTTATTGGCTACAATTTTGGCTAGGACTGGGATTTAGGCGAAGGACCTCTACAGCTATTACATTTATAAGATGTGCAAGGCCATCTAAAAGATTTTACAGATATAATATATCATGAATGCTTTTATGAATGTTTAGTGAAAAAACTTACCAAAGTAGGTGTAAACCATGAGGTCAATATTCGAGTATGCTAGCGTGAACACTTCCCACCGAATGTATCAGTGTATCCTTCCTATTCCTTGGTATCGCCAACGCACAGTTAATACACCGCCGACGACTACTCCCTAAAGTCACAATGTCACTTAGATCCATTTTTTACTGGCCAAACACCATGAACGCCGGCTGGCGTCTACAGAGTCACTGTCGCGACACGGCACTTCAAAGTCACTATCTCGATAATCCACAGGAAAGAGCTATATCTCAACACTGTCAATACTTGTTATAGACGTAGTGAATTAATTAAACGATAAAACTACCAGATCAACTCAAACGCAGCAAGAATAACATCGATTCAACATCATCACAACAAAAACGAAATTAACACTGACAGTTCTGTAATTAAGCGTTCCGAATCGCCATGAACGTATGTTTTGAGTTTCGAAAATACACAATGTTTACTTTATGAAATGGTGAGATAAAATAAAATGATGTAAAAGAATTACATATTTTACTTCCTATATTAAAATCTTATTTACTTATACAACGGGTAAAGCTAATAAGGCGAACAAAGATTTTTATGTTCATTGTTATACCTCGGAAATAACAGACAACGGAACGCGCAAGATTTCGGAAATGAACTTTTGACATATGGATATGTATTGTTTTGCGGAAGTAGGTAATTGCTAATTATTTAGCATTATTAAATGAATTTCTAAAATGCGGGTCAAAAAAAAGCGTTATAAGTCAGTACATAATACACATAAATAAAAGATTAATTTTGGTGTTAATATATCTATGACGCAATATGGTACGGGGAATGGGCATTGTCCTTTATTTTATAGTTACGAGTAGGTAATACCAAAATGACTACAATTGTAATTTATGGTTCAAAGAAACTTCTTTAAATTCGTCTTTAGACGGCGTATATATTGAAATACGTAGTTTGGACTATAAACTGGAACTTCATATTGCAAATGTAATCTTATTGGGTTTACACAACGTCAACAACAAATTTATAGAAAGATTATGATAACGTGTAACATATCGTATGTTTGTTAATTATGTTTTGATATGTTTATCAAAATGCCAAATATTGATACCGGTAACGACTACATGTCTATCGATCTTATTAGTACGTCTACTTAGGCATAACTTTAATAATGGGTTAAAGTTATAGAAGCATTATGAAAGGTTTTAAATACCCTCACTAGTGTCAAGTATTAAATAAACTTTAAGTGTTAGTTTGCGAGACATTATGTTGTTTGTGAAACGATAATTACTAATGGTCAGGTTAGACCGAGCTAAAACAAGGTTTAATCACTAGTCAATGCGAGAGTACCAAGTAGTGTTACATAAAGATAAGACTAGCTATTTCGGGTTTTAAGTTTTAAGATCTTAAACAAAAACATTCTAGCACACGTAAAGGTGTGACATTCATATGTGATCACGAGTTCATGTTCATGAGGACATTACAAGCCAGCACAGGCTATTGTGATCTTTTCTCTTCCTGACAGAGGTGCATATTGAAACGTCAGTACTAGTGATGGTTTCGATGGGCTGACAGTTAGTGTATGCTACTACTGTTCAATATAGGTTCGATTTTTGGGTTGAACAAACATTAACTAATAATACTGTGTACTTCTATTTATAGACATGCATGTCGCGGCCCGAAGTTTAAAAGTTGTGGTCAAAGCTTCGTGACTCGAATGAGTACAAAGAGTCGACGGTCCTACGCCTGATCTCTTTCGGGTCATATTGGGTGGCCGTCTCATCAGACCAAAAGCATACACCTGTGTTCTACAAGCACTTGCATGCTGTGTGTCTTGTCTTCGTGTTTTTGGTTGTTCACCATTGGGACTGGCCGCCGTAGCCGAAAGGTTTAAATGGTAAGGTTTAACTACACTCATGACGATGGACGATACGCAGCCTGTGGCCTATTACAGTAAGTAATTGAACGACACTTGTCATACACGCTCTGGTGCAGAAAATGACTTTGATGGCAATCAGTCTGAACTTGAATTCAATGCGTGGCCATACTTGGACATGCTTCGAAGTTGCTTGACGCCAACCGTCGAGCTGCAGACATAACCAAAATTAGTGACCCGGTATCATATCCTGAGTTTTTCAATAATTGGGAACATCCTTAACTATGTACCGTGAGACTTCTGTAACATTTTCTAGCAACCTCCGGGTCTTGCATCTTGAGAAATAAGCGAAAAATAGTAACATTCTTGACGGTATCACTGTGTACATACTGAGGGCACTGTTATTTTTAAATATCACAAAAGTTTTGCTTCCTGATATCGCCTTCTAAAAGCTCTGTAATTAATCATGACGATAGTGACGCATATTGGTGATGTAAAAGTAATACCGAATGCAAAACTAATGCAATGTTTCATGCTTTCCTTAGATGACAACAGTGCCTTGAGAGGTCTCGTCCTTCGACCTTCTCGCTGTCTACGCGAGCCGAGCGCGGTCAGTGAACTAGCGTGTGCTGCTGCCTGGTGAGGCGCAGGCTTGCAGCCTACTGGCTGTTCTGCGAGGTGTGGACCTGTGCTCGCCGCCCGCTGAGGCGTGAGCCTTCGGTCTGCTCGCCGCCCGCTGAGGCGCGAGCTTTCGGTCTGCTCTCCGCCCGCTGAGGCGCGAGCCTTCGGTCTGCTCTCTGCCCGCTGAGGCGCGAGCCTTCGGTCTGCTCGCCGCCAGCTGAGGCGCGAGCCTTCGGTCTGCTCGCCGCCAGCTGAGGCGCGAGCCTTCGGTCTGCTCGCCGCCAGCTGAGGCGCGAGCCTTCGGTCTGCTCGCCGCCCGCTGAGGCGCGAGCCTTCGGTCTGCTCGCCGCCCGCTGAGGCGCGAGCCTTCGGTCTGCTCTCCGCCCGCTGAGGCGCGAGCCTTTGGTCTGGCTTCAAGAGTAGTGAGTGACGCCAGTGGTTGTAATGTGGTTAACCCACTGAGAGAACATACGAGAGTATGGTTCTTCGTTTTAGCAGCTTTGTGCTAATGGCATTCACAGTATGCTAACGTTAGAGCCTATGCTGTGAATGCATGACAACTTTGATTCCATCGCTCACGATGCAATTTTAAATTTGTGTTTTTCCCCATTGTTGATTCTAGCCAGACTGAGACCGCGTTTTTATTGGTTGAAGCCGATAAAACACTTTGGTAAACGATAACGTTTTTATTTATATGTGTCAATATGATTGTGTGTGTGTGTGTGTGTGTGCAAGAATTTTATATCTGGATGCGGTGTTTGTGTGGTGCATACAAAAGGAGACTTGTATGTTTCACTCGCACTAACCTTGCATATAAAATTCTGATTTCAAATTTTAAGTAAATAAAATAATCAGACAGTGTTATTTAATCAGGGCCCCGAATCACCAGTGGCTGCACATAGTCAGGCGCTATCAATGCCACTGCTTGAAGTGGAGAGCCCCGGCAGGATGGTTCAAGAAATCGTCGAGGACGACTCCCCGTCAGGAGAAGCCGTGTAAGATATTTCATAAGTTAGGGTATAAAAGGCGGCGCGCGCCTGTGCATAACACATTTCTTGTTCGGCGCTCGTCGTGGTAACTCTGAAGGAATGTTATTGTGATCTTTGCTATATTGTTACATTGTTATTATCAAATTGTAAAGTAAGGACTGCGAGTATTGTAAGTAATTAACTTGTTAGAGTTGGAAATCGAATGTAACTATTTCTATTCAAATACTAATAAAAGTTAGTTTATTGTGTAAGTACTGTAATGATTATTAATTGTAAAAACAATGTTGGAAAAGAGTGTCCATGGAGTTTCTTGTCTGTTCTTCTCCATCGGATCTACTCCTTGGAACAGACAATTAGCTTATTAAAAACAGTTTGATATAATTTAATTATATTTTTGTTTCTATTTCACCTTCGACCCATAAAAATATAATAATAGGAGGCGACTTCAATGTAAATGTATTAAACAAAAATAAACAGACAGAGGATCTTATCAACTTAATGTTTTCAAACAATCTCAAACAGCTCATCAATGAACCAACACGAGTATCAAAGAGCTCCTCCACCTGCATTGATTTACTCTTTACTAACTACATGCCTCTTATTAGGGAAGCCAGTGTCCAAGACTACGGTCTCTCTGATCATAAGGGGATTACATTAAAAATAAATTCGAAAGACTTTAATCCCAACAGTAGCAAAACATGGTACATACAAAAGAGATTATTCACAAATAGAAACATCACAAACTTTAACACTTCACTAAATAACATACAGTGGCATGAAATAATTAACACACACAATAACTTAAGCACCAATTACGATTTATTTATTAGTATATTGACAAAATTACTTAACACACATATACCGATATAAAAAATAAAAATAAACAACAAGCCAAAAAAGGGATGGCTTACCACAGGTCTAAAAAAATCATGTGCTCATAAAAGAAAATTAAGAACCTTTTTAAATATAACTGATAATGATATAATACATTAATTTTATAAAAAATATAGCCAAACTCTAAAACGTAGTGTGCAAATATCAAAAAAACTTGAATTTAGCAAAGAAATGGAAAAGTCTGATAATAAAACAAAAACAATGTGGAATATCATAAACCAAAAAACAGGCAAACCAAAAAGAAAACTACCTCCACCAAATATTTCACTAAAAATTAACAATCACATAGAAAAATGTCCAATAACTATTTGTAATGCTTTTAGCGAGTATTTTGCTACCGTCGGTACGGACACGAACGACACCAACAAAAGCAACACCCGTTTTTTTTTTTTTTTTTTTTTAACGTGTGGAAATCCCCGCGGACCGTCACCCCGTCGGGGGTTACGGCGGGGTGGTGTGTCGGACTCGAACCGACTAAAACCACACGGTGTGACCCTCTCTGCGCCTTTGTATTGGAAGGAGTCCAGAGAGGGGATTTCCTTCTGGACGCCAACCGGCGCCTGCCCGCACTGTTGCGGGCACCATCTCAAAATTTTACTCTCTAATTAGGCAACGTCCGGTCACACGCGGACGTCGCCCCCTCGCGGTTGGCCTCCACTGCGGACGGACGGGAAACCCGTCCCGCCCATCCGCGGCCACTCTCAGGGCGGCATGAGACGCAGGTATGCGCGCCTCCGCCGCCCGGGGTGCCGGCGGCGGATCGGGTCCGATTGGATGGAATCCTCCCGGGCCTTCTCCGCCACCTCCTTCTGCAAGATTACGTCCTTGCAGAAGGTTGCGACCGCGGTAAAACAACTGTCGCTGCCGGCCATCGATCTTATGACGGCCGGCAGCGAGAGATCCCCTCCGATGACTGCAGTGAGGACCCGGCGCTGCGCCGCCCAAGCGGGGCAGACCGCCAGCGTGTGCTGGGCCGTGTCCTCACTGCAGTCGCAGTGGTGGCAGGCGGGACTCGGTTCCCTCCTAGCGACCGAGTGCAGGTACTTTCCGAAGCAACCGTGCCCGGAAAGTACCTGCGTCAGCCGGAAGGAAAGGGTCCCGTGCTGCCGCCCTGTCCACTCCGCGATGACCGGCTGAAGAGCCTCCACGGCGGCGAAGCCAGCGCGTGGGTTCTCCAGCCGGAGCGACCATCTCTGCATGGTGGCTCGGCGAGCGGCTTCGCGCCACTCGCGCACGTCCTCGGGCGGAGGGCGAAATCCGCTCTCCGCCCGGAAGTCAGCCACTCGCCGATAAACTTCGGCGAGCACTTCCGCCTCCAAATCCCACAGGGGTGTTCCGGCCAAGGCACACGCCGCCTCTGTGGACACGGTGCGGTATCCGCGTATGGCTCTGACCGCCAGTATCCGCTGGGGGCGCCAGAGGCGCGCCCTGTTCTGGGCGGACAGAGCCGCCGCCCACACCGGTGCACCGTAAAGTGCCATCGACCGGACAACTCCCGTGTACAGCTGCCTAGTGGGGACACTGGCCCCGCCCAAATTGGGCAGAAGTCGCCCTAGGGCGGAGGCAGTGCCCACCAGCTTAGGACCAAGCTGTCGGAAGTGCTCGTCGAAGAGCCACCTACCGTCGAGGACCAGACCCAGGTACCTCATCTGGGCCCGGACCGGTACGAGGACCGAGTTGACCTCGATCGAGGCGCCGGTGGGCGGACCACGACGGGGCCCATGAAATAATAGGGCCTCCGTCTTGTCCAGGGCCACCCGCAGACCCAGCGCCTCGATGCGCCCGACCACCCGGGAGACTCCCGTGGTGGCCAGGCGCGCCGCCTCCTCAAAGTTTGCCCCCCGGGCCGTGACCAGGGTGTCGTCTGCGTAACAGATCACACCCAGCCCGGGGGGGAGACGCCCTCGTAGGGCCCAGTCGTATCCCATGTTCCACAGGAGTGGTCCTAGGACAGACCCCTGTGGAACACCGCACGACATGGCCCTGCGTCTCAAGGCGCCACCTCGGTCCTCGTACTCGACAGTACGCTCCTCTAAGTAGTCTGCCACCAGCCGCCTCAGGTACCCTGGCACTCCGTGGTATTGGAGTGCGGCCCTGATGCAGCCGAATGGCAGACTATTGAAGGCGTTGGCGATGTCCAATGACACCGCCAACAGCACTCCACCGCCTCTCACCGCCTCTTCGGTCACGGCCCTCAGGCGCAGGATCGCGTCGACCGTCGAACGCCCTTCTCGGAAACCGAATTGGGCGTCCGACAGGTCGGGCCCCACCTCGCTGAGGTGCCGGACGATGCGGACAGAGAGAACCCTCTCGAACAACTTGCCCGCCTCGTCCAGCAACACGATGGGCCTGTAGGCCGCGACCGAATCGGCAGGCCGTCCATGCTTTTGTATCAGGACCAGCTTCCCGCACTTCCAACGCTCAGGGAAGCGTCCGGACGCCAAGCTAGCGTCCAACACTCCCCTGAGGTGGTCCGACATGTAGTCGAGGGCTCGGGCCATCACTCGGGCTGGAACCCCGTCCGGCCCGGGGGCGGTGTTCTTGGACCGGATCCGTAGAACAGCCGCCCCTACCTCCGATTCCCTGACAGGTGGAACATCACCCACGCTGCCCCGACGACGACCACGACGGGCCATCGATGGGGGTGTGTGTTCCGCCTGCTGCGGGAATAGGCCCTCGACCACTTCCTGCAGGAAGCTGGGCTGGAGAGTCTCCGTAAGGGGGGGGCCCTGTGTGCGGAGCTTTTGACGCACCGCACGGTAAGGGCGACCCCAGGGGTCACGCTCGAGACTCTCCAGCATCTCCTCTCTAGACGCGTCTTTGGCGCGGCAGATGGCCAGCCTCAGAGTTTCCCGAGCTGCTCGGTACTCCTCGTGAACAAAAGCAACACCCGAGGCCAACCCGTTGTTAACTCACAGATGTGCTCCATGTACTTGCGTCCTGTGAACCGGAAAGAGATAGTCAACATAATCCGCTCAATGAAAAATACACACAGTTGTGGTGTAGATGAAATCCCTCCAATTCTACTAAAAAAATGTGCAGATAAACTATCAATACCACTCACATTTTTAGTCGATCAAAATCTTCAAGATGGTCAGTTTCCGGATCCCCTAAAAATATCATTGATCAAACCGATACATAAAAAGGGCGACACCTACACTCCTAGCCATTATAGACCTATAGCTTTATTACCCTCATTTTCGAAAGTGTTTGAAAAAGCAATGTGTAACCGATTATACGACTTCTTAGAAAAATATAACATCTTCGATGACAGTCAAAACGGCTTCAGAAAAACAAGATCAACTACATTAGCAGTATATAAATACAGTGCAACCTTAATATAGCGAACCTCAATTTAACGAATTCCTCGATTTAACAAATTTTTCGCAATCCCCTTGAATGGTCCATAAGAGTCAATGTAAATAATACCTCTATATTACGATTTTTTTTTACGAACAACCTCTTTGTAACGAATTTTCAACTAACAAAAAAGTGTAAATACCTCTAATTAACGAATTTTGTCATCTCAAAACCTCTATCTAACGTTTCCATCAATATGACCCATAATACCATTGTATGCGATTCAGTCGCAACAGGTTTTTTTTTTTTCGTAAAACAATCTAAGTCGTTTGATGGAAAGTAGTGTTAACAGTGCTGCTCGGCACTGTTGTTGAAGATTCTAGTAGCAATGACTCAGAAACGTAAAAGGTGTTCCTTATCAGTCGCAGAAAAGCGAAACATCAACAACTATGTTGACAAAAATCCTACAATGAAAAATTAGACATAACTAATAAGTTCAGGATTCCTGAGTTCAGGATAAATATAGGTTTTCGGAAGAAGAAAGTTGAATATAAACAGTAGAATAAAAAAATGTATTTCACCTCTTTATAACAAATTGTAGACCAACCTTACCTTTTTTTTTTTTTTTTTTTTTTTTCCCTGCGGAAATCCCCCCGGATACCACCAGTTGATGGTTATGTCGGACTCGAACCGACCAAAACCGCACGCCGCCTCGGGTACTATAAGCCGAGGAGCCAGGTGAAAATAACAAACCTCAGTTTAACGAATTACTTGATAAAACGAATATTTACGAGTTCCCATCGGATTTGTTATATTGAGGTTGCACTGTATATCCAAACCGCACTTAAACATATAAATGACAAAAAACTTGTGCTGGGAATATTACTTGACATGACGAAAGCATATGATAAAGTACAGTACGACATTCTTTTAACAAACTACATGGTTCTGGCATTCGTGGCCAGGCTTACACATGGTTTAAGTCATATTTAGAGAACAGATCACAAATGGTTCAGATCGACCATTATGACTCTGATACAAATGAAGTTAGGATAGTGCAATCTGAAAGAAGAAGCACAACCTGTTCAATTCCACAGGGTAGCGTGTTAGGTTGTGTGCTGTTTCTGATATACATCAACGACTTACCAAAAATACTAAACAAGGAACAAACATTGCCCATCTTATTCGCTGATGATATTTCAATATTGATTGCGTATGATAAGTCCGTAAATCCCACACCAATACTTCAAAAAACTCTTAATTCAGTAAATAAATGGTTAAATGACCATAACTTGGAAATAAACTACAACAAAACAAAAACTATTCAATTTAGATCATATAAAAACACCCCTATAAACATTGACACAACATACAATAACACACAACTAGAAATCGTAGACACATTCAAATTACTCGGCATAACAATAGACACGCATATAAACTGGAAGGCACACATAGATTTTATTAAAAATAAAATATCTCGATTCACATACGCCTCAAATTCCAGCTCAAATGCACCACAAATGAAAAAACCGCACTATCCGCTTACTACGCTTACGCATATTCCTGGTTAAGGTATGGGATTATGTTATGGGGGAATAGTGTAAATTTTCAGGATTTGTTTATACTAAAAAAAATATGTATCAGAATTATCGCCCAAATTGGAAATCGTGACAGCTGTAGGCCTTACTTCACTAAGTATAACATCCTCACACTACCACCATTATATATATTTGAAATTTGTATATTTGTTTATAAAAACCCAAACAACTTCACTAAAGTAAAAGACACCCACAATTTAAATACACGCCACAGAGACAGACTATACCTACCACAATCCAGAATCAAAATGCTGAACCAGAGCCCTTACTACATGGCAGTTAAAATTTGCAATAATTTACCAATTCACATTAAAAATTAAACCAAACTTACAGTATTCACAAAAAAACTGAAAACATTTTTAATCCAAAAATGTTTTTACTCAGTAAAAGAATACATGGAAACAAAACATAAATAATACTTAATAAACAAAACATATCTCTAAATGAATTAAATCAATTACTTTAAGCAATATACGACGCAGGAATAACTGACAGGACTATTAATACACATTAGGCCTGATATGGTGGTAATAGAACGATTAGAGCGCCGCGCAATGATTGTCGATAAAGAAGTTCCTCATGACGGTAATTAAAAAAAAAACAAATGAAATACTTGGATTTATCTCACGAGATGGTCTATATGTGGAATGTAGATTCGATGATCACTGTTCCGAGAGTCGTTTCTTCTCATGGTTAGATGGCCAAGAACCTCGACCAACAGTTTAAGAAGCTCTCGTCAGACGACTGGATCAACGGACTGATGCAGAAAGCAGTCCTCCTCGACACGGCTAGTGAAGAGGTTCCTGTCTTTGGAGGTTCAAGAAGTTGGTGATCTACTATAATACTATTTCATTTTTTATATGTATATTTAAAAATGTAATCAATATGTATAGTAATTTAAGAGAATATTGTAGAATATTTCATATAATTTTTTCTTCGAAAAAGCTAACAGTGGTGGAATCCATAAATAGTTAACCTTTTGATGGCCTAAAATTTTTCGTAGGTCACTCAGGTATTAAATTATCTTAAAATAGTAATAAATAGGCATATACGTGTATAATTCAAAGAAGATTCTACAACTTTCTCAAAATATTGTAGATGTCTCCTAAAATAATAACTTTATTAACTTATTTATTTATTAATTATAGTAGTATACATATTTCGATTTGCAATATATTTGTTTAACAATGTTACATGTAATCTTACGGTTTTCGAGTAATTAAAGTGTAAATTTTAGTAAATAGCTCAATAACGATAAAAAAAATTTGAATTCGAGTTTTTCATTTTTTGCATTTTCTGAGAAGATTTACTATGATTTATAATATATTTATTTTTTACACCACCGGAAAGTAGAGATTTTATAGATCAGAAAGCACACCAATTTTTTGAAAAAAGGTTGTAATTTTGACGGGTGAATTTTCAAAATAAGGTGAAAAAATAATTATTTCAAATCCAATTAATAACAGTGTATTCGGGGCATAAAAAGGAAAGTTTTCACTAAATTTCGTGAAAAAATAATTTTATTTGTAAAAGATAAAATGAAAAAACCAAGAACTTGGTTTTTTGAATTTTTCATATAAAATTTGAGGTTATGTGGAAAAAAAGTTTAGACAAAAGGTGTAGATATTTTTATTACCTACAACTTTGCCATTTACTTTTCTTCCATAGGACTTGTAGTTTTGCCGGAAATCAAGTTATGGCGTTTTTTACCCTTAAAGCCTTACCCCTTCCCGACCTCAGATCGCCAGTAAGTTATTTTTCCTTTCATTTTTATAATAATCTCCTCCTTTTCCTACTATAATTTTGTTTCACTTTTTATTATTTTATAAGGCTTCTACCTTGGTCTATAACTAGAAGAACTTCGTACAAAAATAACGAAGTACCTAATAAGTTAACATGTAAAATCATAATAATTAACATTTTTAAATCCACTTACAATTATGGATTGGAATCCTGTTTATGTAGGTACTAGCTGCGCCCCGCTGTGTTACCCGCGTACCATTATGGTTGCCATGCAAGTGTGTTATGCATAGCAACCTGTGAAGTTTTGAAAGGAGATAAACAGTGATACATTTTGACATCTATGATTTAATGTATTTTTATAATCACCTAGCTTTCGCCCGTTTATCTCGATTATTGCAGTAAAAAGCCTATGTGTTATACTGATATATAAACTTTATTACTGTAAAGTTTCATCCAAATCCGTTCAGTAGTTTTTGGGTGAAAGAGCAACAAACATACATACACACATACAAACTTTCGCGTTTATAATATTAGCGGGATGGTCTGTCACACACTTCGCAAATTTTTCTTTTGAATAATGTTTGCCCTATCAATAGTTTATGGAACGAGTTTCATATCGATAATAAAATATAAATAAACGTAGTCATTAACGGTAACAAAGAAATTTAGTCTATAATAAATTTTATAACTGTGTAATCAGTCCTTGGAAATAGCATAAAGTTTGATAAATGTCGTTGTAAAAGCTACATTGAGTTCAATTTCAATGTTTTAAATACATAATAACTTTTTAATCATTTAGCACGTATTGATAATACTTCAGTTGAGCCTTTATAAATAAGGAAAATTTCACCAATGAAACAGTAACATCCTGAGCTGCAGCAAGCTGGTATTGGATAGGTAAATATTCAATAACTACTTGTTTTGTTATTTGTACTAGCCTACATTTTTGAGATGGCTTAAAGACTTAATAAAAATTATACTAAAATGGAAACAGTAAAAAAGACTTTTTTATTTTATAGACTAGTTAAAAAAGTCTATAAACAATTTTATTGATATTTTTCTTTTTAATGATTTTTATAGACTAGTTAAAAATGTCTATAAATTATTTTATAGACTGTTTAAATATATTATCACTAAAAAAAGACAAAAATGTCGTGTATGGGAAAAATAGATAAATACAAAACTCTTTATTTAAATATTATAATTATATCTAAACATATTTCAATATTTTTTTTGGAAGTATGTCTTTCGTACGTCGTTTGTCATAGATTAGAAAGAGAAAGAGAGAGAGAGAGAGAGTTATACCCTCAGTTTTTATTCGTCTTTTCTTCTTGGGGTTATTTCAGTTAGGAAAGGCCGAAGTCATCAGCTCCAAAGAAATTTAGTTGGCATGAAATAGCCATGCTAATTCTCTGTGCTAGAAAACAGCCAACCTTTTGGTCACGAGAAGC
Organism: Phragmatobia fuliginosa; assembly: GCA_932526445.1. Taxonomy (NCBI): domain Eukaryota; kingdom Metazoa; phylum Arthropoda; class Insecta; order Lepidoptera; family Erebidae; genus Phragmatobia; species Phragmatobia fuliginosa. Next base: position 11,692,309 of record OW052081.1, on the reverse strand, counting down.
ATCGATCAGTTAATTAGCTAATTGTTTAAAAAAAAAATTTGAGCTCAAAATATGTATAGAGTTATCTTGGTGGGCACCAAGATTACTCTACTCTGCCTGATGGAAAGCAGGAGGAGAATCCAAGAATAGTGGTCACCATCCTCATTGCGAATGCGGATAATGCAACATAGTGGCTTAGACTAGAAAGGCCTAATAATATGTTTTTAGGCGTTCTGCCTAAAAAACTGCTCAGATCTTTTGACACATTATTCAGATCTTTTGATACATTAGTATTTATATAACTGTAAGTGACATAGGTATATGCGGGCGTATCCATGGTCCTCTATGGGGCACCCGGTTGGTCTGAGGACCTGGAGTGTTCCTCCCGCTGTAATGCTCAACTTAGGAGTCTGCAGCGGCTGATGGCCATACGGATCGTACGGGGCTACCGCACCATCTCGTATGAGGCAGCGACGGTCTTGGCGCGATCTCCACCCTTCGACATTCTGGCCGATATGTACCCGATGGTCTATGACCAAATTCGTTCTATTGGTCGGGATGGCGAGGGGACAGCGCCGGATCTAGAGCTCGGAATACTACGGCGGAACGCACATGCTCAAGCTCTGCGGTGTTGGCAGGCACGGCTTGAAATTCAGGGCTGTGCTAGCCAACGTGCTGTGGGAGCCGTTCTGCCGAACTTCGAAGCGTGGGTAGAGAGGACCGGCTGTGTCACATACCGATTAACTCAGATACTCACCGGGTACGGTTGCTTCGGTGAGTATCTGAATCGAATAGGACGGGAGGCTACAGCACAATGCCACCATTGCATGTCTGACCGGGACTCCGCCCAGCACACGCTGGAGGACTGCCCTGCTTGGGAAGCCGAGCGTCGAGTCCTGGTCGGACAGATCGGACGAAACCTGTCACCGAGTGGCAAGGGATGGGAAGCCGCGGTCTCCTTCTGTGAGAATGTTATGCTTCAGAAGGAGTCCGCAGAGTGGGATCGGGGAAGGAGGCGGCGACGGGGACGCGGCAGAGGCTGCTAGCTCCTCAATCGTCGCCTAAGGGTCGCTGCGGTCACATCCTGGGGAAATGTGACCGCTGCAAACGACTCGAGATAGGTGACACCCCCGGTGCGGCCGTGGGGTGTCGTTTAAGGTCCTTTGATGTTTTGCCTCTTTCTGTACAGAGCGGTGAGAGGCGCAACAACATCCTGCCCCGGGGGTGAAACTAGTCACCCCGGGATGTACCTCAGACGTTGAGGTACGGCAGGGGGGACACCAGAAGCCGCTGACGCGATCCTGGTGTTCCTCCCAACTGCCGAGGTAGGCCGCCGCGGGGTTTAGGGGTAGACCGGTTGCCCGCCGGGAGTCCCACATACGCCCTTCGTTTACCCCACGAAGGGTATGGTGCGAAAAGCATTCCCCGCGTAAAAAAAAAAGGTGTATGCGGGCGTAGCCGCAGGCAAAATATAGTATTTAACCCTTCGGGTGCCTGGTGGGTCTGACAGACCCATCACTTCAAAACTTCGACGATATTTTTTTATTTTTTTAACCTAACGCGCTGCGCTTCTCAGTAGCTTCGCGATATGAACTAGCAGCCATTTTGTCTCCTCTCCCGTAATCCGCGACGCACACGCATTCAGATAAGAGGTGTTTTATGTGCGCTCGGGTCTCAGGGACCCGACCAGGCACGCGGCGTAACTTTTATTCCGTAAGTATTTACTTTTGTTTCGTCTTGTTTATTATGTTTTGTGTGGTAAATTGTTTACGAAAAAAATATTTTATCAGTTAAAAATGGTTAGTAACGAATTTTGAAATCTGTCAAGCTTTGGAGAGAGATTTAGAAGAATATGAATACGAAGATGTGGTTTTTGATGATAGTGGAGATGAATCAGTCTAATTGGATGTACCACATGGGTAAGATAGTGCTGAGGAAGAAGCAGAAGTCCATGCTGAACCCAATAATAGTGAAAGTGATGACAGTGATGTTAAGATGTCTCAGCCATTGAGTAATTTGTCTCACGCGCCGATTTTTTTTTCTTTTTATAAGTTAGCCTACCAAAATGACTCTACTCTGACTGAGGGAAAGCATGAGTAGAATCCAGGAGTAAGGGCCACCATGCTCATTGTGAGGGTAGGCAAAGTAACATGGAAACCCATACTAACATGGCGGCCTGGTTAGATAATTGGATAATTGTGCATGTTTGTTACGTAAAATATGAGAATTTTAAATTAGGTAATAAACATTTTGTAAAACAACTTTAGTTTTAATTTTTCCAATCATATAATTTAAATGTCAGTGAAAATTAATAAAAACCCTGTATTTAGCTTTCTGACTCTTTAAGTAGATGAAAACCAAGCATTTTGTTTACGGGTCTCACAGACCCACCAGGCATGTGAAGTGATTTTTAGGTACCAGGCACCCGAAGGGTTAATAAAGTAATGACGTATCGAGTCAATAAGTAGGAGAAAATTTAACCTTATTTGAAATGTGATTATTTAATATCAAAAATATGCTAAGATAAACTGGCATAAATATAATGGGCAACATTAATTTCTGTGGAATAACATGTATTTATATCATTTCAGATCAAAATGCCGATAATAAACCTACTATTGTTACTTCTGCCAACTATTGCGTATAGTCGTATTAATATTAAAATAATGCCAGGGAAAACAGCAGATGATACCTCCGTTGATTTCAGTGGCTTCGACGAGTCTATCATTAGCGACAAGGAAAGAAAGTCGTTTCGTCTAGATGACGAAACTATGAAAAGAGCAGCAGAAAAATATAAAGGCAAACGTTGTGATGATGTTTATGTAAAACCACCCACACCGTGGGGAGATGTGTACAGTAGATATGATTGGGATATCGTCATGAGAAAACTGAAACCAATAAAAGCCAGAGTTCTGGGCATCAAGTCTAAGCCTGTTGCTGTTGCTTCTGCTGAGTATGTTAATAACCACAACAAAGTAGATGTTACTTATAGTACGAGCGTATCGCAGCAGGTGGAAGAAACTGTCGAACATACTTGGAGTTCGGGAGGAGAATTAAGCATTGGACAAGAAATCAACTACAGTGTTACTTTTGGAGCGGGAAGTGTGGGTGGTACTACCTCAATATCTTACGCTTCAAGTTGGGGAGAAGATACTACTGAATCTAGAACTATCACACTTGGAACCACTTCAAGTGTATTAACTACTATACCTCCAGGAGGTAGGGTAGTAGCTTTGCTTACAGCAACAAAAGGTACATTGGAAGTTGAAGTGGACTATGAGGCAAGCTTAAATAATGGAGAAATATTTTGCAATTATGCAAATACCTATAAGGGTCATCACTTTTATGGAATTCCTTTGAGAATTTTCCAAAAAACCCTAGATTTACCCAGGGTAGTGCGTTCCACTGAAAAAATATCAGTTGGCTTTTACACGAGTGCTAGGATTGAAGTAAATAATGGCACGACTGAAGAAGAAATACAAGAGGCGCCGGCTGGAATTATGAAAATCGGCCCGCAGAAAGAAATTTAATCTATATTTATTATTTGCCGATATTGTTTTACTCATTTTTATTAATACTGTTACTGAGTACGGAACCACATATTGTTAAAAAACTAAGAAACCATTATGTTTCAAAACTGCCTCACAAGCCACACTACACAAACACTGACTGCCTACAAGAAACAAGTAAGGGAGCATTATCTGGGAGACATCAATGTCCTATAACCTTCTTCTTTCAGTCAATTAGGTCGTCACTTCATCTATGTAAGGAAACAATCTGTTTATATTTATTATATATTATTATTACAATGTCCCCATCTAATGTCCCTCTCAAGCTTCCTTTTCATCCCACGGTTGCCTGTTAGTGATTTTTTTCGAGCGCTAAAGCCGCCACTTATAACCACATACCTATTTTTATTGTTTACGGGGTGGAAGATCATCATGGATATCCTTCGCCCATTGGGAGGAGAGCGAAGGGGTCTGTTGGTCTTTTACCGACTAAAATCCACCCCTTTATTCCTCTGCTTGCCAATATTCGGGGGAAAGACATTCACAGTTGCATTCTTCCGCCACCCTCGACATTGACCCGTCTCACCCAAGACGGATCCTGTCTCCGTGGTGACCGTCACTCACCGATCACTGTTTTTCAAGAGCGCACTTAGAGCCCCGTGCACAACCTCTCGGGCCTGTGTCTGTTCAGACGACGATCTGCCCAAGATCGTCGCCTGCCGGCCTCTTCCTAGGGTGGCCTAATGCCTTCCGGCGCCCGATGCGTCTCCTGTGGGCAGGGGGAGCAGCATTGCGTTCCCTTTCCCGTCCCGCCCCGCTTCACTTCACTTTTGAAGGCATCACCTCCTTGGAGAAGGAAGCGACGGCGCTCCATGGACTCTCGCTACGGACCATGGACAAAACCATAGTCGGAAGCGAAACACCACCCGCAGAACCGACTGCCGCAATAAGGGCTGCATTTATAAATGGCTTTATTATTGTATAACTGCGAACATTTTGAATTGTACATGTGAGCACTTTGTACTTGACTAAGTACAAAGCTAGCTAGCGGCATAAGTTTGTTTGTTGACTGGCGGTTGTGAGTATGTCATGCTCGCTCAAAAGTCCTGCTGGCGGTGGCATGTGTAGCGGGTCGTTCGGCTCCCTACAATATGGTTGAACTGGACGATGGCTAGTGCATAGGTCATGCTCGTGATACACGCGCCACCAGTCGGGGCTGGTCATCTCATACCTGCTATATTATATATTATTGTTTAATTATCTTTGGACACTCCCTGTGTAAATATCAGCATCGTTACATTGTCCTAACTTTTAATAAAATGCCTAAAACAATGTAACCAAAAATTTTAAAAACTATGCTGTAAAAGAGTGTCCATGGAGTTTCTTGTATGTTCTTCTCCATATGATCTACGAATTGGAACAGACAATAAGCTTCACAACTGACTACTGACTGACTACTTGACGTTTCAAAAGTGCCGTTGTATTGGTTTATTTGAAATAAAAATGGTTTGATTTGATTTGATTTGAAGGTCACTACGCTGGTTGGCCCAAGCTGGGTATTCCAGCAGCGTGTGAAGTGCCGTGTCATCAGGGCAGTCATCATAGTGATGGCACCGTGACGTTGGTTCCCGACCGCACCGAGACAGGTACTTGCCAGAGCAACTGTGTTCGGAAAGCACCTGCGACATCTGATTAGGTTGAATTAATAATATTTTAATATTATTAATTCAACCTAATCCACAGCATCCCTGCGCCACCGATACTGTATCGCAAGGAGTACTACATCTAGATCCCAAGGTGCGGATTCGGCAAGTAGACTGGCCGCCTCTAAGGAGATCGTACGGTACCCTCTTATCACTCTTATGGCCATCACAAGTTGGTAACCACATACTTAGTGTAAGTCCTTTTGTAATTACTTAGTATTAAAATTAAATAGCCTGTGTCACCTAGGCTATTATTGCAAATCTATTGAGACCTCGTTCGTCAAAATTTGTTCTCTACTTTAGGTGCTATGTTGTAACCATAGATATAGAATATACCATAGATTGGTTATGCATTTCAATAAGCGAGACCAAAAATGAAATGCAATGGTGTGCATCAAACTTGCATGTGTGTGTTACGTGCCAGTGATGCGCCATGCACAATTATTTTTTTGGATAACGTACCAACTGGTATAAATAAATCGACAGGGAATACAGGGATTAAGTACAAAAAACTACAAAATTAAAAAGACATCTATAATTATAGAACTTTTAGTGGATACACATAAACAATGAATAACTGTTTAAATGTTTAATGTGATAATTAAGTGATAATAATATTACGCAATATTGCTCGTACTTTGTGCACTTATGTTTACTAAACAGTTTTCTTCAAAATGCCTGCTACAAATGGTTCAATGTTTTTTTGGTACCCAATCCAGTCTGTTCACCATTTTTAACCATTTTCCTCAAATGTCTGCACTTTGTGGTGATCTGTAACAATATTAATAAATTTATATATCTAATATACTAGCTGACCCGGCGAACTTCGTACCGCCTAACAGTCAAGAATGTCGTGTTACTTTTTAACTGAACTAATTTAGGCTTTGATGAACGTAAAACAATGATACAAAATAATATACACACATCAAAAGTGTCTAGGGATCAAGCATTTTTATGCGGATTTCTTGAGATTGAGATGTGGCTTTGTAATAAATTTATGATTTTATAAATTTATATGGATCCTTTTTGGTGCATTTCATAATTTGAATCAGGAACTGTCAATCAAATTCGAGTAAAAGATGAAAATCAGCTGCCAATATTTTCCCTATAAAAACATACAACGCATTGAAGAAATTATTAGTGCTACTGTTTCCCTACTACTGATTAAAACCAACGTTATTATGGAGCGGCGACGTCATTTAAGCAGGGAAGAAATGCTCAGAGCCGTGGGAATGATAGAAGCTGGTTCCCGGCAACGTACTGTGGCTTTAGCTCTGAATATAAGTCAGAGTGTTATCAGTCGACTTTGGACACGTTACCGAAGCACTGGTACCGTGGCTGAGCGCCATGGAGGACGGTATCGCTGCACCACACGGAGACAAGACCGATACATTCAAATCTTAACTCGAAGAGCTCCAACAATAACCGCCATGATGTTAGCCGTGAGGCTTCATCACTCTTCAGGGAACTTAATTAGCGACCAAACAGTCAGAAACCGCTTGCATGAAGTGAACCTTCATTCCCGAAGACCGCTACGGGTACCACCTATAGCAATGCACAATCGTAGGATTCGATATCAATGGGCTCTTGAACACAGAAATTGGGCAGAAGAACAATGGCGTTTCGTGTGCTTTTCTGATGAGTCTCGTTTTGGTATGAGACCGGATACAAGACGTATACGACACTGGAGAACCCCTGGACGCCAACAGCGATTAAAATCCTGCCAGGAAGTCCATCCTTATAGTGGTGGAACCATCATGGTATGGGCGGGTATTTGGATCGGCGGAAGAACTGAGTTGATTTGGATCAGAGGCAACCTCAACGCTCAAATTTATGCTGAGACGATTGTATCAGACGTCATCGTTCCTCTACAAGTGCAAATCGGTCCCTTATTTCAGTTAATGCATGATAATGCACGACCGCACACCGCAAGAGTTGTAAGACAGACTCTCGCCGCAGCTAACATCAATGTCCTGCCCTGGCCTGCTCAGTCGCCAGACTTGAACCCGATTGAGCATGCATGGGATATGCTACAGAGAAGAGCTCTGCCGAATATGGAGGGTATCCAGTCGCAAGAAGACCTTTTTTTGTTGTTGCAACGAACATGGGCGGCCATTCCACAGCGTGATTTGGATGAACTCATTTTGAGTATGCCAAACCGATGTTCTTGTGTTGTTAGTGTTCGCGGTAGAAACACGGATTATTAATTGTTTAAGTTACCTAATAAAATTTTAAAGAAAACTGTTATTTCAGTCTTTTTTTCGAACTTTAATGTTAGTGGTTCAAATGTCAAAAATCCCTTTATTAGGAAAATGGCAAATTTCTTTACTAATGCAAAGGTGACTTGGTTTATCGTTACTGTGACAAACGAAAACACTTTATTTGATGAATCCTTAAAGAATTTTTTAATTAATATCAATCAGGAGAAAAGTTATTGCAAAAATATATGTTGATCCCTAGACACTTTTGATGTGTGGCATCCATATAGATAGAAACAAAAAAGTATTTTATAATGATGAATGATGATGAAAACATACATACAGAATGAGAATAAAAATAAAAATAAATAATAATTAATTACTTCAAACTCATGTCAGAAAAAAATGATTGAAAACTATGTTGTGCAGATTTGGGAAAAAAAAAACTCGGATTAATTCATTAATAGGATTTTCATTCAAGCACTTTGTGGTAAACAACATTCTTTGTTTTTTGGTCAGGCGCAAGAACAAATAAAGCGGATGGTTTGCCGACACGTGAGCATGCCACGTACAATTGACCATGAGAAAAACATGCATTTTCTAGATTGAGGCCACAAATAGTCAAGGATTGGCCCTGTGATTTGTTGATCGTCATGGCGAAGGCAAGACGAATCGGGAATTGAATTCGTTTAAACTCAAAGAGCATATCCGTTGGGATCATCGGAATCCTTGGAATAAGAACTTCCTCATCTTTAAATTTTCCTTTAAGTATCGACGCGTGAATCACATAAACGCGTTCCATTACACAGTTTTGGTTGCTTTAAATTTCTAAGCATGATGACTACCGAGCCAACTTTAAGTTTTAAATTGTGCGGTGGTAAACCAGGCACATCCAAGGAGTTTAAAAATTCAGTTGGATAATTAGTGGTTTCTTCTTCGTTTGTTACACAGTCGATAGATTTGAATCAGATGAATACAGAGTACCTACGATTTGATTTTGAATTATAAAATTGAGGTCACCTACATCTTTATTTTTAGCGGCCAAAATTAACCATTTAGTACTTTTGTGGTTAGCAATGACATCCAGGAATACTTTGTTGATAAGCTCGTCTTTTGATGATACGAAATTGCAAAAATTTCGAGGAAATGAAATCAAACCGCTCGATTTGTCAACAGGAACCAGGCCATTACCGATAGTCAGCAATTGCTTCGAGAACTCATCAGCAGATAGATCGTTCAACAATGCAACTCTCATATTTACAGACAGTTGAAGTTTCTTTACATATCGCCACAGATTTGATACTTTGAGGCAAGCGTTTATTTCGTCGGCAGCAGTAGATCTTGGAATGACTGGTAGTGTTTGTCGGAAATCGCCAGATAATAAAATCATTGCACCACCAAAATATCTCGAGTCATTGCGCAGATCTTTTGATGTTCGGTCTAGTGCTTCCAATGCGCGCCATTGTGCATTCGTCCCATATGATGATTTTTGATGCTACTAAAACGTACAGTGGCCAAAATCAATGACATGAGGAATGTCTTCCCAGTTCCACCGGGGGCATCCAAAAAAAATAAGCCGCCATTTCCATCATCAATTGCATTAATCATTGTATCATAGATTTCCTCTGCTTAGGATTCAACAGAGGTACATTCGTTTGAACTGATTGGATTAGTTCATGTGGATCATATTCACGTTCACGTTCCAATTCTCTATTAAATGCGTCATTCATTCCGCGATCTGGCGCTGGCATTCCTAACCTAACTAACAAACTGCCGCACATGAGGTAACACATATCTTCGATCAAGAGCAAAGTCTGGTTATGGATCTCCTCATTCACCTCAAGATCGGAATTTCTTGAGCTGACGCGAATTCGATGTAAAATATCTTCTGACATGTTATCTTTGTATTTGTTCCACAGGTCACGTGGGTTCGATGGGAAGCATGTTGAAATGATGATAGCAAATAATGTGCGTATCTTACTTGGAGACGCAGAAATAATTGCTTCAGCGATTGTCGTGTCCCAATGAGTATCGTTTTCAAGCAAATTTAGCTCTTGACATGCTGCACGAAATGTGGGGCACACAATACCATTTGGTAGTGATTCAAATGATGTTGGCCCTCGAACATGTACCAGCAACAACCGCAAATAGAAACATTCATCATTCTTCGGATGAACTGTGTAAATACGACCAAGAGCATCAGTAGAACGCATATCTGGATGACCAGGAACTGCATCGCCTTGCTTCCGACGTTGAAATTTCTTCGATGTAGCGTTCCAAGTGTAATAACGTGGCATTTCTGAGTAAAGCAAAGTTCGTGCGAACGGATCGCTTTGACAAATCGCAAAGAAACTGGTCAGTGCTGTCGCTGGAGGTGTTTCGGCACGTTGAGCAGCATTCGACGCTGTGAAATATACTCTCTGACCGTTCTCTAGATGCACCCCCAAATGTAAAACAGTGGGATGACTTTCGTGAATAGGGAATGAAAATATACGCCAAATTGCTTCATTGCAGTTCACATATCTACCAACTTGATAGCGCGTGATTTCATCGTTTGTATTGAATGTTTGGATACCAAAAACCGCCATGTCGCTCCCTTTCGTGACATATTTGCAAATGTATTTAATTGACTTCACCGAATTGCAATACTCAACATTACAATGTGCTTTGAATGTTTTGGAAAGAAGTGGCGAATATGGAACAATCCAACTGTTGTCAACTACGAAATCGTTTCCTTTCACTTTAGTTGTGATAGTTCTACCGTTATCATCGGGCGATCGACGCCGATACAATGGATAACCATCGTTGCCTGTAATGGTCTCTGCCGGCAATTTTCGTGGATACCGTTTGGAACACTTGCCGTCGACCATGCACGGTGATTGTCAGTTGATAGTGCCACACAGTCCATGAATCATATTCGTGACTAAAACATCATGTAGGTCTGTATCGGTTTCAGGAGCAGGAATCTCCGCACATATGATGTCATCTATTTGATCTGGCCGAATTCTTTCGACTAACCAAATCAGAATGTGAGCTACCTATGTATGTCGCCGGTAAAATAGTCAATCGACCAACATTTTCTGAATCTCCTTCTGTGTTAATTGCATCGCGTAAATGGATTATAGTCTTCCGAACGCAATTTAGCTTGATTCAACCGAATGAAAGTCAGGCGCTCTGTTTCGATTTTAACGTACATGTCAACGCAATATTGTTGAAGCAGTCGACGAAATCGCAATAAATAATTGTCAGAATTTTCACGAATCATCAAACGATATGCGTAATAATTCATCGAACTAACCTTCTTGGTAGTTTCCTCACCTGAAACAAATGCAGTAAAAATTGTATTTTAGAACCCGTAATGGTTAACGACTCTTACAGCTACTCTCTACTAAATTAGAAATTACAACTTTTTTTGAGTACTAAAAGCAAACAGAATAAAATGTATATCAAGTTAAAATGAAAACAACAATATTGATCTTACCATTCAATGGATTAATCATTTTGATATTAAAGTGATATCCATCGTCTCCTTGCCAAAACATCAGCGGGTATTGTAACGCATCATATGTACGGTGTGTTTCATATATTCTTTGTAGTTGCCCAGTATTGCGTCGTGTAAGTACAATATCACGTGTTTCCAAGTTTTCACCAACAATTAGGATTGCCACTTCATCGATTGTTGGAGCATTAAATGTGCGTTCATGTGTTCCAGCTGGTCTTTTATCTGCTCTGATCACAACTTTATAGTCATCACTTGGCAAGCGCTCTAAAGCAGTCTTGAACAGCCTGACCAATGCATGATGTTCATGAAGCATTTGCTGCAGATCTTGGAGAATTGCTCTTTTCGTAGCTGTATTGATCCGTTGACGCCGGTTAAGTTGTTCTTCCATATTGCCCATGAAGTATATTTGCAAAAATTTATGCTGTGCATCTTCTATAGGTTGCAATGATCCAATGCGATGGCAAATCTGGCCTTGAATTTGTAAAGTCAAAACCATAGTTATAGTTAGATTTACAAACACTTTTTTTTCAAATAATAACATGCCATTTTTATTTTAGAGAAGACAAATACAGAAATCTAACAAACTACATTCCAGATTTTTTTTTACAATGATAGAAAATAAAATTTTTAACGTAAATTACCTTAAATGTCGGATTATATCCGTGTTCTTCGATAATTTCCGCCCCAAATGAAGTCATTTGGAAACAGACTTTGTATTTTTGAGTGTTCGCTAGAAAATGTCGTGATTCTAGTGTTTCGCCATAAAGCAGGGAGCACAATGGCTCTGGTGGCGGGACCAATAATGGCAATTTCACTTTACCAATTGTAACAACTTTTTTTGTTTCATTGAAATATTTAGAATTAGTAGCGCAATAAGATGACGTGTTTGGGTGAGCGCCATCTTTATCAGGTTAGCGGTAGCTCTTACACTCCTTCCTCATTGGTTTTAGAAAAACTTTCACCCGCGAGTCGTCAGATGGCGTCTTCACTCTCAGATACATCTTTGATGTGATTGATACTCTGTGGTAAATCGTGTTCTATTTTAGTTTCTGGGCAAAAGAAATCTATTTTTGTCTATGAGAATCAGGTGATGTTTTTTGATTAATGAATAGAGGGTAAAAGTTTTATTCCAGCGGGACCTTGAAATGTAATATAAAAAGCGGGCCATGATTCCCCGAGGAAAGCATTCTAGGTTCAACTACGCAATTGTGCATAACTCTGCTTATCTTAGTATTGGATTCGTGAAGAAGTTGTATTCTGAAACCCGCAGTCTATAAAAGTGGTAAGAACTCTGTCGCTTATTTAAACTTTATTTAGTTGTGTCAATGTCTATCTGTTTCAATAGGTATTTAGGATTATGTCCTTTTTTTTTCCTAGGGTTTCAAGTTTTGGTTTGAGATTTACATCAAGAAACGCACACGTACGTCACCAACGTGGTCTACATTCGGCTATACCTTCGGGCACAATTGGCGAATCCCACTAGCGGTGCGTGGGCTATCCAGCGTGCAGAAGTGATCGGGGTACAGGAGAGCTCCCTCCCGTACGACAAATCCCCTAGACTTGCCACAGGATCACGTATGGTTTTATAATCCAATAATCATATCTCTTGCTGATACCTACTTTTGTTCACCGGTACGCTTACCCCGAGGATACACGATGAGGGACCCCAGGGACCACATCGGGGTGGCCGTGTTTACTCGACTGACGTCTGCACGTCCCGGTCGAGCCCCCATAGATCCAGGGAAGCTTAAGCTATAAACTTTTTATATGTAAACCCTCTTATTTAGCTTTAGGAATATGTAAGAAACTTTTTACTTTATTGTTAATGACTGTGAATTATGTGATACATTAGATATGACTATGGACCATTGTAACAATATAGAAAATATATAAGTATGTGTGTGAGACTGAAGCTGTGTTTTCTTGGGGAGCCCCCCGATCACCCGTAGGCACATGCACAATTAGGTAACTTAGTTTTCTCTGTAGCTTTTTCTTTTTAATTAGTTTTCTTCTTGTGAACAGGCGCCCTGGGATAGTTCTCATTGTCTCTGCTGGAGAGCTCGCCGGTGAAGTAATTCCCCCTGGTAGGGCTAGGGCCTACTAAAAACCCCCCTTTACCGGGGCTAGGGGTTACACAATAAGGCAGCACAAACCAGGCGTTTCACCAGCAAACTTCAATGCTCCACAATGCTGGCAAACAACGTCCATTGGACCAATGCAAACTAAACGATGCAAGCTGTAGTCGATGGTGCAATCATACAGAAACGCTGCTCGATTCAAATCAATACTTGAACCATTTCTTCTCGCACTTCGAAGATTATCCTCTGTTCATCTGTACGATGTCTTTCTTTGCTCTTGTGTTTGAGAAGCACGAATTAAGACCCTTCTTTGCTCCATACTAACGCGGCGCTGTTCTCATGCAATTTCTCAAATTCAAATTCAAATTCAAAATTCTTTATTCACTTAGGATGCAATACATCTCTTGTGACAGGTCAAGATTCTACATGTACATTTATGCCATGTTCGCAAACAATAGGTAGAGCCGGAGAAAAGAACATGGCAATAAAAACTCGCGGCCACTCCTTTCAAATTGCCAATGTTTACATAGTTTTAATGTTTTAATATAATAAACCTGATATGGGGGTAAGGTGCTGCCACTAATATACTATACACCATGTTAGAGGACTGATGCAAATTATAGTGATTAAAAATTAGAACTTATGCTAATTTAAAAAAAAAAACAACAGCCTCAGTGGGTACAACATAGTAGGAGCATCTACTTACAACAAAGGTAAAAACTATATGTGCTCAAATATTGGCCAAATTACTGGTAACAAAAGATTAAATATAAAATATTAATTATAAGATCAAAAGAAAGAGAAGAATGGCCTTTATTAGTCACGTAGAATCTTTACTTACAAAAGTAAAATCATGTTCTTAAACAATGTGATAACAACATTCACATGAGTAGAATAAAATGATAAGGAGCAAGTAGTCAAAACCATTTTTCTTTATCATTTAAAAATTCGTCAACTGTATAATAACCTTTACGTATAAGATAAGTTTTGACTACATTTTTAAACTTTTCCACTGATAGACTCATAACACTAGCTGGTAACCTATTAAAAAATCGCACGGAAAGACCCATAAATGAATTATGCGTTTTATGTAGCCTATGATATTGACCTACTAATTTATGCTTATGTCTCGTGTTCACCGAGTGAACGTCACTATTCCTGTGGTATAAATGCATATTTTGTTTTATAAACATAATGTTTGCAAATATATATTGTGATGCAACTGTCATAATGCCTATCTCTTTAAACTTTTCTCTAAGGGAAACTCGTGCACCTAGTTTGTAAATCGCACGCACTGCACGTTTTTGGAGAATGAAAATTGTTTGAATATCAGCTGCCTTGCCCCATAGCAGAATGCCATACGACATGACGCTGTGGAAATAACCGAAATATACTAGCCTTGCTGTATCCACATCCGTAAGCTGTCTGACTTTGCTGACAGCATACGCTGCAGAACTGAGTTTCCCTGCGAGACACGATATTTGGGCGCCCCACTGTAACTTACTATCTAAAGTAATTCCCAAAAAAACCGTTGAATCAACAAAATTAATAACTTCATTGTTTAAAACTAGATTTGTACTGATATTCCTTACATTTGGCAAACTAAACTAAACTAAACTCGTTCTCCATCAGATAATTGACTCGCGATATTCCGTTGCCTAATTGCATTACGGCTTCGCTGGGAAACATTAGATCTTCTAGGACGCGGCATTGTTATTAAAATGTGCATTCGCATAAAACCACCAAATATAATAACAGTGCCTGAACTTTCGAGACATAGACAATAGCTCAAAGAGTATAATATAATCACTACGTATGAATAGCTTATCAAGAAAAATCATAGTGACATAGTGGCTTAAAGGTCTCAGCAACCAGGCCATAAGCTCCAAAAAAAATAGTTGTTACACTGTTTGACAGGATTGGACAACAAATGTTTGACATGTAATAAACAAATGAGCATCTATTGAAATTATTAATTATTCATTACACATATCGAGTTTTCATTGTTTTTAAGATGTATTCTGCCATTCGGGACGGAAACAAATCCAACAAATCAAAAACCATGGACACTGATGAACTGGATTGCACCTCCTTTAGATTGAACTCTGTGTTGCTCCCGTTCCAAGCACGGATGCAGCTTCTATCCCTTGGGACAATGTTTATTAACTGAAAAGAAAGCGTTATACCCACAAACTTACCGAAAAATAGTGAAGTACCCGCATTTTTTTAATTAAAGTATCACAGGTTTAATAACATTCCTGAAAACAAAAACAATTTAAATTCGTTTGCAAAACATATGGTTATCCCACTTCTGAAGTCGGATCCGGGGGCCGAAAGCGGAATGTCAGGTTTTGGAGTCCTCATGTTGCAGGGATTAAGTAGGCACAACTGACAATCAGGATTAGATTTATTTACACTAATAACAATACTCGTAATACAATTAAAAATAGCAACGAACAGAAACTAAGTTCTACGTTCGTATAGTGGCAACGTAACCACCCAAATAGCCTATTGCCTAAGCAATATAGCTATAGCATATGGTATCACGTCAGCAATTCCACATATGCAATATACAGCGCAAGACTGTACCAGGTAAACCAACAGTTCTGTTGGGAGCAGAGCTCTTTACTGAGTCTAATCCGAAGATAGACTCCCCCGCACAAAATAGTGCTAGCTCTTTTAAAGGGTAGGCCACGCCTCCTTATCCCTCCAAACAGCTCTGTTCAATGGCGTACGGAAATACGTCACGTGTTTACTCGATACAATTTACAAAAAGGATTTAAATCTAATTAGTTTTACTATTAGAATTCATTAAATAATTCAATAGGAATTATCGTAAAGTTATAAGTGTTTTAACAACTATAATCTAATTACAATATCAAAACATACTGTCAACAATGATTTCAACAGTACCCACATAATATCGAAATCGGTTGCAAAATTTATATTCTCAACCATCTCCGACACGGCCAGAACTGACGATTTACACGTCCATGTGTGGTTTTGTAAAAAAAAAATCGAGTAAAAACCGTTCGGCTTTTTTGTCCAAAAACTTCAAGGAAAAATCTCGAAGCCATCATAAATCATTTTTAAAACAAAGGAAAAATCCTGAATCCATCATAAAACATTTTAAAAACAATAGTTATAATAAAGCTGTTACAGACAGAACATAACTCAGTCGAAATCACACCATGGGATTTGACCATTAGGCGTCAAGTCAAGATAGACAACCCTCATTGGCGTCAAGTCAAGATAGACAACCTCATAGGCGTCAAGATAGACAACCTCATAGGCGTCAAGTCAAGATAGACAACCTGAGCAAGAGTCAAGATAGACATCCTGTAAATTGTAACTATGACATGTCTGTAACAGAACAATTATCAACATTATCGTCAACATTGACGACCACAGTATCACTAACTGGAAATTCAGATATTTTTTTTACAAGGTCATGAGCATATTTGTAAACTATTACTTTTTAAAGATTTTAACAAATATCGATTACCATCCAATAATTCAATGATTTTACAAGGATGAATTTTGGGTCTAATTTAGTTCTCTTCTCTCTTCATTCTCAATGAGGACAAAGTCACCAAGCTTAAATTTGTTTAAAGTAGCTTTAGATTTACCAAATCTTTCTTTATCACATTGATAGAGCTACTTGTTCTCTGAAATGAGATAAATTAACTTTAATTTCTTCGTTATCAACACATCAAATGAAGTGGTTTAGCAACCCAATGATAGTATCATTGATTCCAATGGACTAGCCTTAGTAACACGATTGATTGTTAGAACCTGAAGCATATACTTTGAAGGAAAGAAAATAAAATGACCTCCATATAATTTTTTTTAACCATGGGCGCAAGTGTGCACTCAAGCGCCCACAGACAAGGGTCTGTCTCCGAGTGTTAAATAGCTTCAGACTCAACAATAATAAAAATAAAATTCAGTGCATCGTTAACGATAGAATCCGAACTTATATCACCCGCCATACTACGACTACTCGACAGAGGCCAAAAGTTTGCTTGTCATTTTCACGCATACATAACAACTATGAATGTGTGACACTTAAACACTTTCTCAATAACAGAAAAGCTGTTAGATCAGAGAACCATATCCTATGGTCTCAGTGGCCTGAACACATTAGTACCACTGGCGTCACACTTCTCTCGAAGAAGGCTGAGCACGCATCCAGCGTTCATTTGTTAGGCGGTGAAGAAAACAAAGTTATTACTTCCCTCAGACAGTGAGTAGCTAGCAGGTTGCGCCTCGCGCACATCGTGAGCCGGTCGTATGCCGCACGTCACGCAGACGACATCTACGTCCATCGCAGGTTCACAACTCACGGAGACGTGCAGACCACAAGTCAACATCTTACGGAGCGGCGTGCAGACTGCAGGTCCGCATCTCGCCAGGCGGCGAGTAGACCGCAGATCACAGCAATAGAATGTTAAAATTTGTCGTTATAAAATAATTAAAGAAATCACACAACGTGGTAGGTATGTTTTTGGCATACTTGATGCGCAAATTAAAAAAAAAGTTAAAACTATAACTGCCACTGCTATTAATTCACCACTCATTCGGTAAACAATGCGTAACCGTATTATGGAACACCTAGTTTATTATGCACAATTGGGGTAGTTATAAAAATTCGTTTTCATCACGTCAAATAAAATATTCGCAATTTAAAACCGTGATAGACACAAAGTCTACTACCCTTTAAGCTACAGCTTTATACCAGCTTTAGATAATTACTCACAAGCGCCATCGATCGACACAATCGTTTTGTTGTATTAAATTGCGCACACGATTCACTTTTGTACAGTACATATCAAAATTATGTCAAAAAAAAAAAAACAAAACTTGATATGGTCTTACCAGTGTAGCGTTAATTACAACTCACAAGGTTTTCAATAACCTCACTAATTACCGTACGGGCACTGATGAACTGGATTGCACCTCCTTTAGATTGAACTCTGTTTTGCTCCCGTTCCAAGCACGGATGCAGCTTCTATCCCTTGGGACAATGTTTATTAACTGAAAAGAAAGCGTTATACCCACAAACTTACCGAAAAATAGTGAAGTACCCGCATTTTTTTAATTAAAGTATCACAGGTTTAATAACATTCCTGAAAACAAAAACAATTTAAATTCGTTTGCAAAACATATGGTTATCCCACTTCTGAAGTCGGATCCGGGGGCCGAAAGCGGAATGTCAGGTTTTGGAGTCCTCATGTTGCAGGGATTGAGTAGGCACAACTGACAATCAGGATTAGATTTATTTACACTAATAACAATACTCGTAATACAATTAAAAATAGCAACGAACAGAAACTAAGTTCTACGTTCGTATAGTGGCAACGTAACCACCCAAATAGCCTATTGCCTAACCATTTTTAACAGCACATTTTAACGAATATTACTGTAATGTACTAATACTGACTAAAATTGTTGGATTTACACGCGAACAATATGGAAATGATGCATTACACAATATACTTTTGAGCTGCAATTTCGGTAATATTATTTTCGCCAATAACTTTATTTTGAAAACTCTTACAAAAAAAAAACCAAAAGAAAATATAAAGTAATTAAATCAGCTTTGTTTTGACACATAAATGGTTACCTTACGATGCTCCCTTGCTGAGATAATACTCAAAAATAGTATTTAATTTTTCCTGTAAAATTTAGAAATTGCCATTACGATATTGTTCGGTGGGGAGGGCGAGGTGTTTAGCGTATCGGTGTTTGGTCTCGTTTATCTGTCGCGCTCTAACACACGTAAACTCATATTGTCACTTTTCCGCAAAACAAATTTATTAGTTTTCTATATCTATGGTTGTAACATACATAGACTGTCAAAAATATTATCCTTTTGGCTTCGCCGTAATCGGGTAAAAACTAAGGTTTATTTAACTTATAATCGAATAAAGTAAGACTCTTGACATTTGTGTTCAGAAAGGTTTGCCATTTTATCGTGTCATGTTTCACTTTAAACCAGCGATTGGATATTGTCCAAAATTATTACGCAAACTTGCCTTCTCCTACCGCTACAGTAAGAGCGCTTCGCGCAAAAAACGGTCGTCATAGTGCTCCTTCTGTGCGCGCTATAAATCGCATTATAACAAAATTTGAAAGTTAATTCACTCTCCACAAAGCTACTGTACCTGTGAGACAAAGAAATGCCCGTAGTGATGAGAAAATCGCAGCCGTTCAGGCCAGTGTTGATGCGAATCCAAATCGATGAGTTCAACGCCGTTCACAAGAGTTGGGGTCTCCAATGACCATCTGGCGTATTTTACCGTTGGATTTGTGCCTACACCCATACAAAATTGTTTTCGCACAAGAATTGCAGCCATCTGACCATCGCATCCGTCGTGAATTTGCCGATTATACACTGGAGATGATGGAAGCCGATGACGATTTTCATCACAAAATCATCTTCTCAGATGAGGCCCATTTCTGGCTTAATGGATTTTTTAATAAACAAAATTGTCGCTAGTGGAGTGAGTCAAATCTACGCGTGGTTCATGAATCACCATTGCATCCGCAAAAAATAACAGTTTTGTCAGGCCTCCGTCACTCGCTCAATGCCACGCGCTATATACCTACGGCTCGGCGTATCGTCGACGATGCAACTTGACAGAGGGCCGTCAAACGTCCGCCTGAGCTCGTTTCCCGCGCTTATGCTTCGTAATGCCGAAACCACGTTATTATTGTGCAGTAGATGGATGTAAAAGTCAAATATATATATACATTAATAAATTATATAGATAAATTACATACAGGAGTTAGAAAAAGTAATTTTAAATAATTTTGACAACGTTTAATGAATCGGCCTGGTAGCACCATATTACAACTATTACAACAAAAGAAATATGGTTGAATCGCAATATTCTTTTTATTACAATAATTTTATCATAGGCAGGTAGCCCTAGCGCATTCTTACAAGGACGCGCCTGCGCGTGTCCCGCACGGCGGGCGACACAATATCGACTCTTTGTTCGCGTACATAAGGTACATTTCTTCTCGTTCTGAGTGGCAGGTATTATTATTAAGACATTGTAGGCTATTATAGCGTAGCTATTTTCGTTTTTGTATGGGAGTGATGTATCTGTTACGTAGTAACTATTTATTAATCTGTGGTTTGGTGCGGTTTATGGTACGGTGGAATCATTGGTCCGTACTTCTTTGAAAGTGACGAAGGAAACCCTGTTACTGTGAATGGCGAGCGCTATAATTCGATGTTAACCGAATATTTCTTTCCGGAATTTGATGATATTGATGAAGACGGTGCACCACCTCACATTACTCGAGTGAACATGGAATTATTGCGTGGAAAGTTTGGTGAGTCGTTAATTTCGAGAAATGGACCGATCAGTTGGCCACCAAGATCGTGTGATTTAACACCTTTAGACTATTTTCTTTGGGGTTACGTCAAATATAAAGTGTACAGCAATAATCCAGCTACAATTTGTGACCTAAAAACCAACATTCGACGAGCCATAGCCGACATACCGGCCGAAATGGTGCACCACATCATCGAAAACTGTCGTGAGCGGGTGACCGTCTGCAAAAAGAGCCGCGGTGGTCATTTGGCCGATATATTATTTAAAACATAAATGGCATAAAATTATCTCAATTAAATCAATCGGATGCATTTTATAAAAATTGTGTGTTTTATTCAATTTTCAAACAAGGACGTTCTTATTGGTACACCCCATATTTTCTTTATACTGAAACGATAACAACTATTTCGATCGATGTAAAGAACTACATAAGCTATACAAAGCCGCCGAGTAAGTAAGCTGTAAATAAAATACTTAATCAGTAATAATACCTATAAATTTCCAATGGAGCGCTGTCTATCTCAATGCGCAGATAGCACCGACTTTCACTCTCTCTCATAATCAGTTGCTCGTCACTTAGGATTTCAAATCTTTAAAGTCTTTGAAGTTTTTTATCTCCATCAATGACAAGAATAGCGAAATGGTTAGGTGACAATCTAGTAACCTTAAATACTGGCAACTTCAACAACAAATCCAGTTGAAAGCACGACGAATGGTACCTCTCTTCGTCTTGAGCTCTGCCACTCTCGTTACTCCATCTACGCCGGGATAGGTTTTCGTGACCCGTCCCAGGAACCAGAGCAAGTGTGGCACCGTTTTGTCCTTGATCAGTACCAAGGACCCGGGACTGACTTCACCTCTGGAATGAAACCACTTTGATTTGGCCTGTAGCAGAGAAGTGTACTCGTTATGAAATCTGTTCCAAAAGTGTTGCCGGATGAACTGGATTCTTCTCCATCGATCTAGTCGCGTAATGTTCGCCTCAGTCACCTGTAGGTATGGACCAGCTAAGAGTGGTCGTCCAATTAGGAACTGAGATGGAGTAAGCACCGAAAAATCGTTAGGATCTGATGAAAGTGGAGTGAGGGGACGCGAATTTAGAATCGCCTCTATATGAGTAAGAAAGGTAGCCATCTCCTCAAATGTCAGATGGGTGAGATGCAGCAGTCTTTTTAAGTGATGCTTGCAAGAATTAACTGCAGCTTCAGCCAAAGAATTAAAATGCGGGCTGTATGCGGGCGTAAAGATAAATTCGATTCCCTCCTGTGTTATTTCAGATGCAACGTTTGATGATTTTAAGAATTTATACATGTCATTTGATGCACCCACGAAGCACGTTCCGTTATCGGACGTTATGCTTCGAGGTTTGCCTCGACGCGCCATGAAACGATTTAGCGCAGCCATATAAGCCTCGGTGGTGAGGTCCGAGACGAGCTCCATATGTACGGCCTTAACAAATATGCACATGTGCGATTTTGTAAGTTTGCAACCGCGGCCCTTGCGATCGGCTACCAATACTGGACCCGCGTAGTCAACATAACAATTAAGAAATGGGAACTCAAGATTAGTTCTCGAATGAGGCAGTTGACCCATTATCGGTTGAACATTTTCTGCTTTGTGTCTGAAACATTTAAGGCATTTATTCACGACAAACCTCGACAAGTTTCGACCACCTAGAGGCCAATAAGTTTGTCGAATATGTGACAAAAGCAACTGTGGACCACAGTGTAAAAGTTTTAAATGTTGCATTTGAAATAGATGTTTAGTGAAACTATGTTTACTACATAAGGCAATAGGATGTTTAGTATTAAAATCATAGGGGGAGTTATCAAGCCTCCCGCCCACGCGGGTGAGGTCATCTCCGTCTAGAAAAGGAGTTAAGGGAAGTAACCTACTCTTGTGTGGCAATTTTTTATTAGACTTTAAGCAATGGTACTCTTCAGGAAACATTTCGAGTTGTGAATGATGAATAATACACTTTAACGAATTTTGTAATTCAGTCGTTGAAAGATCGCCACGCAATTTGATTTTATTTCTTAAATTATATATAAATCTTTGTACATATGTAAATATCTTTTGTATTTTTGTTAGGCTAGAATAACGTTTAGTAGGTTTAGTATAATTGATGAATGAATGATTGTGTTTGATTTATGAATGTTATGAGCACTAATTACTATCACTACTAATGATATGAGTCACTGCTTCCGGCAAATCATGCCTCCCTGTGTTCGGCATATTAGGCCACTCATTTTCATCACGTGATAAAAAGGAGGGTCCGGACCACCATAAGGGTGTGTCTTTTATGAGATTAGCTCCAAGACCACGGGAAACAAGATCAGCCGGGTTGTCCTTCGACGGTACGTAGCTCCAGGTATGGCCACATGTACTCTCTTGAATTTTGTTCACTCTATTTCTGACAAAGGGTTTTAATTGGTTAGGTGAAGCAGAGAGCCAACCTAGGACTATAGAGGAGTCACACCAGAATCTACATTTATGAATGGGTATGGTTAGCGATTGTTGAACCTTAGTACACAGCCTTGCGCCTAACAAAGCTCCACAAAGTTCAAGCCTCGGTATAGTTGTTGGTTTGATTGGGGCTACGCGATTTCTAGATACTAGAAGTTGTACCCCTGTGACTCCGGCGCTATTACGTGATCGAATATAGACACACGCACCATAGGCCTTTTCCGACGCATCGGTGAAGACGTGTATCTCGTGAGTACTAGAGTCTTCCTGCAAAACCCAACGAGGTATTTTTAAATGGTTTAATGACGTTATTGTGTTTTTAAATGTAGACCAAAGCGTTTTGATTTCGAGTGACACATCGCTGTCCCAGTCATATTTTCTTAGCCAAAGAAGTTTTAAAATAAATTTAGCTTCAACGATGCATGGACCAACGAGGCCCAGAGGGTCGAAGATCTGACTGATGACAGAGAGGACATGACGTTTAGTGACCTTAGAGGAAGGAATTATATTAATAGTATAGGTTAGTAAATCAGAGTCACAGACCCAGTTGAGACCTAGGGTTTTAGACTGTGAACAATTCAAATTATGCTCAGATAATTCTAATATGCTGTCCGTTTCGTACTTTCCTGTGATTTCTTTTAAAATGACTGAATTATTTGATCGCCATTTACGCAAATTAAATTTAGCAGAGGATAGAACCGAATGTACTCCCTTTGAGATTTCAACAGTTTCGGATATTGTAGAACTCCGCTCAAAAAGTCGTCGACGTAAAAGTCACGTCGTATTGCGGACTGAATACGGCTGTCGTCTATGTCATCAGCCAGACTTACAAGACATTTTGTGGCTACATAGGGAGCAGACGCAATGCCATAAGTAATAGTATTTAATGTGTACGTTCTAAGCGGCTCTGAGGGATCAAATCGAAAAATGATCTTTTGTAGGGATCGTTGACTTGGACTTAGCTCAATGGCCCTGTACATCTTCTCCACGTCACCCGTTACCACGTACCTATATTGACGAAAACGTATTAGAATCTCAAATAGATCGTCTTGCATTACGGGACCGACCATCTGAATGTCATTAAGAGACACTCCCGAACTAGTAGAGGCTGATGCGTCGAATACTACGCGTAGTTTGGTAGTGGTGCTAGAATTACTAATAACTCCATGATGTGGTATATAATATTTTACCATGAAGTTTTCAGGTGATGAAGCTGAGTCATAAGTGTCCATCGTCATATGACCTAGGCGTTCATACTCTCGCATGAACTCTAAATATTTATTTTTAAATATATGATCGTGTTTAAAACGTCTTTCTAGGGATAAAAAACGATTTTTGGCTGTTTCATATGAGTTAACTAAAGTAGTAGGACTCGGTTTTAATGGCATTGTGACAACAAATCTGCCGTCTTTATTACGAACGGTTGTTTTAGTAAAATGTTGTTCACACATTTTTTCTTCAAGAGAGAGATTATGTTTTGTTAAAACATTGTCAAGTTCCCAAAATTGTGTAAGGTCGGGATTGACATTGGAATGATGGCAAAAATGTGATGAATGAAGGTTTGGTTGACGCGAAAGACTGCCTGTGACCAACCAACCGAATTTAGTTTCACACAATTTTGGTAGATTTTTTCCTAAATCTATCGTACTACTGCCTAAGACATTCCAGAATACTTCAGCCCCTACCAGGATATCTACGACCGACGGAACGTTAAAGTTCGGGTCTGCTAGTTTAAGACCTGAAGGAATAGGGACATGATTTATGTGTATGAACGACGATGGTAGGCACTTTATAATTTCAGGCAAAATGTGACACTCGATATCTACCGTGTATGCACAGCGTAAAGACTCTATGGTGAGGCGACAAGACTGTGTACTAGTGGATATGTGATTATTAATACCCATTACCTTGGTGCTCGTACCGTGTCGTGACAAACCCAGTTTCTCCGCTAAACTCTGCGTGACAAAGTTCGTTGTACTACCGTTGTCTAGCAGTAGGCGTTCAGTGTACCTCTTACCCGTCGCACTCGTAACGTTCACCACCGCTGTGGACAGTAAAACATGAGCAGAAGTAGCAAGCTGCATAGAATTAGCTGATAGCGCAACATTTGACGTAGTAGGCGAATCAGAAGGTATAGCAGAAGGCATTGGATAGTCAGGTTTGGTTTCGTTATTATCGAGATGTAAAAGCGTATTGTGTTTTATTTTACAATATTTGCAATGAGATAGTTTGCATTGCTTTGCAGAATGACCAAAGCGTAAGCAGTTAAGACAAACATTGTAAGCTTTTGCTTTTTCTATGCGGTTTTCTATAGATAAGCTTTTAAAGGATTGGCATTTAAAAAGGTTATGTGCTTGGGAGCAAAGTGGCCATTTATATACTTTAATATTGTAATTATATTTTTTATTATTTATATTAGTTTGACAAAGAGGTGAATTATTAGTTTTTGAGTGATTATTATTTAAAGCAACAATAGTTTCAGTCTGAAGAGAACTAAGATTTGACTCATGTGATTCCAACCAGCCTGCCTTCCTGTTTAAAAATGAACAGAATTCAATTAAAGTAGGGCTATCCTTCAACTTAGTGTTGCTATATTCCTCCCAGTCACGACCAGTTGCAATGTCTAACTTTCTTGCCATGACATAAAGTATTAAATCATCCCAATGCTGAGTGGGTCTTTCTAATATTGTGAGTGCCCTAATATTTTTGTTAATTGTGTCTACAAGATTTCTAATCGAAACACTCGATTCACTATGTAGTGACTCAATATCAAACAGTGCTTGTATGTGGTATTTGATTAATTTGCGGTTGTTATTGAACCGTTCACACAACATGGTCCATGCTACCTGGTATTGGTCATCTTTAAAGGTTATGCCTTTAATGAGTGACGCAGCTTTTCCTTGCAATGAAAGTCGTAAGTAGTGGAATTTGTCCATGTCATTGATACTAGGATTGTCGTGAATCAATGATGCAAATGTGTCTCGAAATTCGAACCAGTATTGGGAGTCGCCATCAAAATGTGGCAAGACTATTTTGGGCAAACGAACAAAATTATTCCTATTGGAATTATGTGCACCTGAGTTATGGTCTCTGCTAAGTCCGAGCGCTGCAAACTGGATATACAGGAACCACTCCTAATCAGATTTAAATGATTGGAAT
The DNA here is from genome assembly GCA_932526445.1 of Phragmatobia fuliginosa. NCBI lineage: Eukaryota > Metazoa > Arthropoda > Insecta > Lepidoptera > Erebidae > Phragmatobia > Phragmatobia fuliginosa. The sequence goes on along the minus strand of OW052081.1, from coordinate 11,666,366 downwards.
AAATGGTAAGCTTTGATTTCGTTGAGCTACGTTTCTTAAACAGTGTCTTAATATCTCCGATTTTAAAGCTAAGAGTATAATAAGCACCTCGTATTAGAATATAATTGATTTATTCTAATAGAAAAGAACAGCTGTGCGCAAACAAAATGGATCGATGCGGGCAGGTAATAAAAATCAGTGTCAAGGTCAACTACTTAACACGTGATGTGCGAATGCTATGCGCGTGCCGTTTTATTAGCTACGAAATAAACTTGCAAGCGGTATGAATGCACTTTATAAGCTGCTTGAAATGTATTTATAATAGAAATAGAATGTAAAATTAGAGGGTTAAAGAACGATTTTAACGGCAGAAAAAGAAGCAGAAATATAGCTAATAGGAACGAACTCACTCAAATACTGTATTTATACTCCCAAATAATGACATCGGCTTCTTCGTAGACGTTGTAGGCTGCTACGAGTACGACTTCTTTTTCCAATCCGCGTGGCCGATGGGCAAAGTCCACACGACAACGACGACGGATTTGATGATCTTGTATCGGCGAAATATATACTTGCTGGCTTCAAATATCGCAAAGGATCACTGACTTTTCTCGAAGAACCACTGAATAGGCCTTTACGGTGCATAAATGATAAAATGGACTGTATTTAAATATATATATTTGTGGATACGCAATACATTAAGAAGTGCCCGCAGCGTAGCGCGTCCGAGGGCCGAGTGTCGAAGGACGGATGCGCGCGCGCCGGCGAGCCGTGCTCCCCGCACCTCGCGCCTTCCTTAAGGAGAATGGCCGCCTGTTGCCATGCGCCGACACGTAATATGTGGCCACGGTGCCGCCTAGCGGCGCTGCCGCGCAACTCTGCTTGTAAAGGTCAAAATTTACAAGCAGAGTATTTTTAGGTAATTTTTTAGGTTTAGGTTTTAATTTAGGTAATTTACAAGTTACCTAAACACGACGTTTTTCGTTCGCGCAGCACACTCTTAAACGAATTCAAGATAGCTTTTATTTGAAAAGCGTATGTTATCGAATCATACATAGATACATAGGATATCGAATCATAAGTAAGGAAATGTCTTAGGCAAAGAAAAAAGCCCTTAGGCAAAGAAATCATACCCCGATGCAGATCACCAGCACATCCTGTGCGAGAACCTTGCCAACGAATATGCCTAGATATTGTTAGGCCATTGCCCGAAGCTGGACCTGCAAAATTAAAATACATTTTAACGATTCAAGATGATCTTCCTAAATTCTCTTCAGCATATCTTATCCGCAGCACTATTGCCTAAGAAACGAGCGAGTGCCTGCTTCACTATACAGGGTCTGTCGTTAATAATGGATAATCCGGGAAGTGGAGGTAGTCCAGATGTCAGGCTGCAATAAAGTCATTGTTTTATGTCAATTTTATCAAGAGTGTAAAAATGGTGTCCACTTTTAATTTTTGAAACGAAGTTCCTTATGGCGCGTTGCGAAAGGGGGCTAGACCGAAAAAATTGTAACGACATACGAAGACTTTTCTTAATAAATTATTAAATCTGTAAAAGATTTACTAATTTAATTCAATTTAATTAAATTAAATAATTAAATTAAATTTAAAAAATTAAAATTAAATGAATTTACTAAATTACTTATTTTTTTAATAATTAATAATAATTAATCAATTAATTATTTTCATTATTTTGAAATTACGAACTTGACTGTGCACAAATTGCTTACATACTAAAAAACTATCTGTAAAAGATTTACTAATTAACTTCGTTCTATCCGGGTGTCCATTGACACCTTCCTTTTTTTTAAATTTTGTTTAACAAAATTTGGTATAAAAATACCAAATTTGTATTGCGTAATTTTTGTGGCATCGTACTACTAGAGACTAGTTTTATTTATTTTAATTAGATTTAGAGGCGTTTTTACCATAAAACATTAATAAAGTAACATTTTAAGTATTTTTTCCTTGTTTTTTTTTTCACTACTTGACGTCTTAACCCATGTTTGTGAAAAATTTTGATGATAAAGTATTTTAGATTTTATATTTTATGCTTATTTCGTTCGGTTCAAATGACTTTTCAAGTGTCGATACAATAGAATATCTATATTATTTATTTCGACCCCATCCGCTACAAACAAAAACTAAAATAGCAAAAGAAATTACCTACTCGCTTCAACGATACTACGCCGTAAACATACGACATATTTATTACACTCCGGTTTTTACACAAATATGCTGATACCGAATATAACTGTCGGTAGTTAATTTGTGTTAATCTATTAATTAAAGTAGTAATGAGTTATAACGAAAAACTATATTACAAACTTTATTTCAATCAAACAGTTCGTCCGAATCATTCATAACGGTATGAAGTGTTTTTGTTTTCTTCACAATTCTTCTTTAAAGTTACTATTTATTTCAAAAGAGCTTAGTTCTTTTTAATAATATAATTATTATTTCATCTATTTTTTATTTATAAGCTTTAGAAGTTTCTTAAGTTTGTACTTAAAAAAACTACAAGAAGATTACTATGTAATTTGTTTGAAGTTTACCTTTTAGTTACTTTAACAAGCACGTTGTTAAACAATGTCAAAATTAACAACCAAATAATACTTTTATATATTCACAGATTATGATGTTGCAAAAATATCTATATTTAGTCTTTCTGTCTTCTGTTGCATACAGTAAGATAATAATTAAAATACAAGCGGGTGACAAATATGAAGCGTCGGTTCAATTTAAAGGTGAAGATAAGGCACTAATAAGCGATGAAGAAAGGATAACCTTCAATTTAACCCAGAAAAACTTAAAATATCTCTCCAAAATAGCTAAAGGAGAAGCATGTACAAGTACTTTTCTAAAAGATCCAACTCCATTTGGAGACGTCTACGCGGAATATGGATGGCACGAAGTACAAAGAAAAGTCGAGTCAATCGGAGCAAAAATACTTAGTACCAATACTACTACAGTGTTACTAGCTTCTAAAAAATATACGAACAATCATAATAAACCATTTCTATATAGAAAAAATCTCATTAAAGTTGTTAAAGAAACGGTCATACATACTTGGAGAGGTAAACGTAACCTCACTCTGGAAAGGGGTGTTAGTTATGATGTTAATTTTGGTGCGGGCAGCGTTGGTGGTATAACGAATTTAAGATATAACTCACGTTTTGGTGAAGATGATTATCAAGAACGGCAGGTGACTCTTGGACCTACTTCTTCAGCAACTGTTACTGTACCTCCTAATAGTACTATTGTAGAATATCTTTACGATACTAAAGGCGAAATGGTGGTTCAAGTAAACTACAGAGCTCAAATCGAAGGGCAAATGTTTTGTAATTACGATAAAAAATATAAGGGTCATCATTTTTACGCTATGTCTTTAAGAAATTTACTCATTGATGGTGATTTACCATGGAGACTGTATTCATATGAAAACATAACAGTTGAGTTTTATAATCATGCCAGCATTTTGACGGCTGATGGGGAAACTGGTTTTCCTATCAAAACTATAAGCGGTGGAATAGTTGAAACAAATGAGTGATGAAAAAGATTCAATAAACAATAAATATCATCAGTATTTTGTTTTAATTTAACTTTAATAATGGAACATTAAAAAAAAAATCGATTTACCTGATAATAGGAGCATGTAAAGGGCTAGTAGTGTTTAGTTTAGTTTTGTATTGTTATTTGATTTAGGTAGTGCAAAGGTAGTAGAGCCACGCTGATTTCAGTTCGAATGGGCCAGCTCGACCGGAGCAGCACTACCCTCACACAGAAGACCATCCTAATAATGACAGCATTCTTGCAGTCGTATTTCATTCGTGAGCGGGGGCCTAATCTTTCTGCATCATTCTCCCGACTTCCAGAGGCCGGAAGAATATTGCAGAAACATCTGACCAGGCCGCCATGGTACGGGTCACCATGCTGCATTACTTACCCTTACAATGAGGATGGTGACCCCTACTTCTGGATTCTACCCATGCTTTCCATCAGATAGAATAGAGTCACTTTGGTAATCTTAAATATAAAAAAAAGGTCATGTAATTTTGTTGTTAACATCACCAAGTTTAATTTGACTAAAATTTGTTGTTGAATTATAAATTCATCTCATAGGCTTATAGTACATTTTTCAATGCCGACGATACTGCTTTGATATACCATGGTGACTAATAGGAATCGGTCTTTGGTCACGCTCAGATAGGCCTCAATCTTGTTACCGAATGGCTTAGTCGGAATGTTCTTACCCTTAGTGTCGATAAAACGAAATATCTTACGTTTTCACTATCAAGTTCTGGTATACAATCCTCCTCTTCGTATTTATTGACAGCCCACTCCTGTGGTGTGCCAGTTAATAAAATGTGTAAATGTCCTTTTCACAGTCGTAGCAATTGCATCAAATATCTGGGAGTTGAAATGGCGACCGCCTTACATTCCATCCCCACATAATTTCACTCACATGCAGGCTGCGTAAACTAATATTTACGGCTACTCTCTTTTATAAAGTTCGCTATGTGACTGATACTAAAGTACTAAGAATGATATGTCTAGCCCTGGCGCTATCAGTTATCTAATACTGTATTGTCACCTGGGGCGGATGTTGCAATACACACCTCCTGAAACTGGAACGTACCCAAAGAGCCGCATAAGAGATTTTACACAGCCCAGCTTTGAGCTGTATAAAACCTGCAACATTCTCTCGGTAATAAAAAAAAATCCTATTAAATCTCATTCTAACAACACACTCTCAGGTCTCATTCGCACGAGAGTTTTTTTAACGGACGTTAAAAAAGCGTTCAAATACAACAAATGCATTCCCAAGTACACACATCAAAAGTGTCTAGGGATCAACATATATTTTTGCAATAACTTTTCTCCTGATTGATATTAATTAAAAATTTCTTTAAGGATTCATCAAATAAAGTGTTTTCGTTTGTCACAGTAACGATAAACCAAGTCACCTTTGCATTAGTAAAGAAATTTGCCATTTTCCTAATAAAGGGATTTTTGACATTTGAACCACTAACATAAAAGTTCGAAAAAAAGACTGAAATAACAGTTTTCTTTAAAATTTTATTAGGTAACTTAAACAATTAATAATCCGTGTTTCTACCGCGAACACTAACAACACAAGAACATCGGTTTGGCATACTCAAAATGAGTTCATCCAAATCACGCTGTGGAATGGCCGCCCATGTTCGTTGCAACAACAAAAAAAGGTCTTCTTGCGACTGGATACCCTCCATATTCGGCAGAGCTCTTCTCTGTAGCATATCCCATGCATGCTCAATCGGGTTCAAGTCTGGCGACTGAGCAGGCCAGGGCAGGACATTGATGTTAGCTGCGGCGAGAGTCTGTCTTACAACTCTTGCGGTGTGCGGTCGTGCATTATCATGCATTAACTGAAATAAGGGACCGATTTGCACTTGTAGAGGAACGATGACGTCTGATACAATCGTCTCAGCATAAATTTGAGCGTTGAGGTTGCCTCTGATCCAAATCAACTCAGTTCTTCCGCCGATCCAAATACCCGCCCATACCATGATGGTTCCACCACTATAAGGATGGACTTCCTGGCAGGATTTTAATCGCTGTTGGCGTCCAGGGGTTCTCCAGTGTCGTATACGTCTTGTATCCGGTCTCATACCAAAACGAGACTCATCAGAAAAGCACACGAAACGCCATTGTTCTTCTGCCCAATTTCTGAGTTCAAGAGCCCATTGATATCGAATCCTACGATTGTGCATTGCTATAGGTGGTACCCGTAGCGGTCTTCGGGAATGAAGGTTCACTTCATGCAAGCGGTTTCTGACTGTTTGGTCGCTAATTAAGTTCCCTGAAGAGTGATGAAGCCTCACGGCTAACATCATGGCGGTTATTGTTGGAGCTCTTCGAGTTAAGATTTGAATGTATCGGTCTTGTCTCCGTGTGGTGCAGCGATACCGTCCTCCATGGCGCTCAGCCACGGTACCAGTGCTTCGGTAACGTGTCCAAAGTCGACTGATAACACTCTGACTTGTATTCAGAGCTAAAGCCACAGTACGTTGCCGGGAACCAGCTTCTATCATTCCCACGGCTCTGAGCATTTCTTCCCTGCTTAAATGACGTCGCCGCTCCATAATAACGTTGGTTTTAATCAGTAGTAGGGAAACAGTAGCACTAATAATTTCTTCAATGCGTTGTATGTTTTTATAGGGAAAATATTGGCAGCTGATTTTCATCTTTTACTCGAATTTGATTGACAGTTCCTGATTCAAATTATGAAATGCACCAAAAAGGATCCATATAAATTTATAAAATCATAAATTTATTACAAAGCCACATCTCAATCTCAAGAAATCCGCATAAAAATGCTTGATCCCTAGACACTTTTAATGTGTGTATATGTTCACACAACAGCGTTTTTAAAACGCGACGCTTTTTTATCTTATCGAGCGATACTAGCGATATTATTCACGATTTTTACGTTGACGACCTTTTAACTGGCGGTGATAGCCTTGAAGAAATTATTTTTATTCATTATCAAGTCACAGCTGAATTGGCTTCAGCTGGCATGCCATTACGAAAATGGAAGTCAAATCATCCCAAGTTCGTGTCGGAATCGTCCAAATCGTCACTTGATTTAAATATCGGAGCGTCAGAACCAAATAAAACTCTAGGATTGAGTTGGCAAACTAGTCTCGATAAACTCAGTTTTCCCATCGGTATCGGATCAGTCACTGAAACTGAAAAACACACCAAACGCGATGTGTTATCTGTCATCGCTCGAATATTCGACCCATTAGGCCTTCTTTCTCCCTTCATCATCAACATGAAAATATTGCTGAAGAAATTATGGCTCCTTAAAATAACTTGGGACGATTTCTTACCTTAATTTACTTACTTACCTTTACTAACCTTAATCTTAAAAATTCGTTTGAAAAATGCAGGTCATGAAATTGAAGATGCCGAAATGGTCCAGAGAATACTTTCTGCACTCCCCGAGTCCTATCAATATTTTATACCTTCATGGCAGTCAGCACCTAAAGATGAAAGAACAGTTTCACATCTCACCACACGTTTGATGGCTTTAGAGAGGTCAAATAAGCAACGCGATAACCCAGAGAATGATGACAAAGTAGCTTTCAAAACTACAAAGAAGAAAGATGGCTACAAAAACAGAAAAGGTGAGAAAAATCTACCCAGATTGAAGTGTCATCTCTGTGAATCAGAATCCCATCTCGTCCGAACATGTCCCAAGAATCCAAACATAAAGCGCTGTAAATATTGTAAGAAACAAAACCATAAATCAGAAGATTGTTATTTTAGAGAGAGATATGAGAAAAAGGAACCAGAAAAGAAAGAGAAGGTAGCATACCTGTCGCACACCACCAACCATGACACTAATAAAAGTAAAACTGGTGTTGCATTTTTTGTAGACTCAGGCTCGTCTCACCACATGACTAATGATGCTTCATTGCTGAATGATTTCAAGAATGAAGCAAAATGAATTTCAGGTTGCTCAGAAGGATGTCGCCATAAAATCCACAGGGTCTGGTACATTAGACATGACAGAATGTATCATGAAAAATACATTGCTAGTTCCTGGTCTAGACAGCAACCTAATATCAGTAGGAGCGATCACAAAAAATGGAGGAAATGTCAAATTCACCAAGAACGGGGTATTAATCACCAAGGGAAACAGCGTGATAAGAGGGGACAGACAGTACAATGGCTTGTACAAAGTGGTCCGAGTTCCAGAAAAATCCACCAAAGTGCAGTGTCTTCGAGCAACAAAAACCATCGAAAATGATGAGTACTGGCACCAAATTTTTGGCCATCTGAGCTATAAAAATCTAAAGAAACTTGATGAAGACAATACTCTCGGGCTATCCCCAAATGTTGCAAACAATAATAAAGTTTATGATTTTTTGACTTTTTATGATGACTACTCATGTTTCAAGCAGATATATCTTCTGACTAAAAAGTCAGAGACCTTTCAGCACATCAAAGATTATGTAGCTGAAGTGGAGTCAAAGTGGAATCTTCCTGTTTCGAAAATCAGATGTGATGGAGGTGGAGAGTACATACACCAAGATATGAAGAAGTGGACCAAACCCAAAGGCATCATGATGGATGTTACAATCAGCCACACTCCACAGTTGAATGCCAAGGCCGAAAGACTAAACAGGATGATTATGGATAAAACACGGGCACTATTGTTTGATAGTGGATTGCCAGCCGTAATGTGGGGTGAAGCAGCAAGAGTTTCATGTTACATTTTGAACCGTTGCCAGACAGCAGCACTCCCTGATGGCAAGACCCCGTATGAAATGTGGTTCTCCAAGAAGCCAGATCTTGAGAGAATGCATTTATTTGGGTGTATCGCCCATGTTAAAATTTTAAATCAACTAAAGAAGTTAGACAGCCGCAGTAAAAAGCTTATCCATGTTGGATACCAACCTAATGGTTACCGTCTATGGGACTCAGACTCCAGGAAAATCATCTACGCCAGAGATGTGATTTTCGAAGATGAAATGGCCTCAAAGTCAAACAATGAAAATTATGAAAATATAAAAGTTTTAGACTTAGAGGAGTATGAAGATTATGACACAACAGTACCAACATTGAATGAAGAAAATGAAAATCAAGAAAACCAAGGCACAGTAACATTATCTGAAGAAAATCAAGAAATAGAACATCAAGAAGAAAGCGAAGAAGAGATTGTAGGTGAAAACCATGAAAGCTTTCAGACACCATCTGAAGGAGAAAATTCACCAAATGAAATACAAGAGCCAGAAGTACTTGGACGTGGGAAGAGGATCAGGAAAGTGCCAGCATATCTTCAGAACTATGCTTTGTTAACTTTCGCTGAAGCTGTATCTGGATCAGATAAAGCCAAATGGCTAGAAGCTATCCAAGATGAGAAAGATTCGCTTGAGAAAAATCAGACATGGATTTTAGTAAATCGAGAAGAAGCCCGTACAAATAAAATCCTGACCAGTAAATGGGTTTTCAAAAAGAAAGATGATGGTAGATACCGCGCTTGTTATTCGTGAATTTGAACAGGAATACGGACTAAACTACGAAGAGACTTTCAGCCCTGTGATCAACTCCAGCTCAATGCGAATAATTTTTGCATTGGCAGCAGCTAAAGACTACCACATCATAAAATTCGACATCAAAACCGCATTTTTATACGGTGAAATTAATGAAGATATTTTTATGGAGCTTCCAGAAGGATATAAGAAGACAGGAAAAATTTGTAAACTAATAAAATCACTATACGGATTAAAGCAAGCATCACTAAAATGGAATCAAAGATTCACCCAATTTTTGAAGGATGTCAATCTCAAACCAACCAAGTCAGACCCATGTGTCTTCAAAAATGATGAGCATGACATCATTTTAGCCTTGTATGTTGATGATGGACTAATTGTTGGAAAAGACATAAATAAATTAAAGACAATTCTGATGAAAATTGAATCTGAATTCGAGATACAAGCATCAGAAAAACCTACATCATTCTTAGGAATGGAAATTCTTCGCGACGCAGGTTTATTAAAATTGACACAGAAGAGCTATGCAGAGAAAATCCTGGAGAGGTTCTCCATGCATGATAGTAAACCAAAACCTACTTCAATGGTAAAATTCAACGATGATGATGCAAATGAGGAAACGCAAGAAGCCTTCAAATACAGAGAAGCAGTAGGTTCACTGCTATATGCATCTAATAAAACAAGACCAGATTTGGCATTTTCAGTCGGTTATGCCAGTCGAAAATTTCAAAACCCAACCAATCAAGACATGGCTAACGTGAAAAGGATCTTCCGTTACCTTAATGGGACAAAATCAGAAGGCATCACCTTCAATAAAACTGAAAAATTGCATCTTGAAGCCTATTCTGATGCAGATTGGGCAGAAGACCGTGACACAAGAAGAAGCACTACAGGCTACATAATCTTCTTCTGTGGAGGGCCAATCTCTTGGGCTTCACGACGCCAATCTAACGTAACAAAATCAAGCACAGAAAGTGAATACGTCAGCGCCGCTGAATGTTGCGCAGAATTAATGTTTGTCAAGACTTTGATTGAAGAAATAATTGGCATAGACATAGATTGCAGATTGAATCTCGATAATCAGAGCTCGATTCAGCTGATAAAGAATGGTATTTTACGAAGAAAAAGCAAACACATAGAGGTCAAATATTATTTTATTAAAGAGAAAGTAGATGAAGGGAAATTAAAGATTAATTGAGGCCTATGTCCAGCAGTGGACTGAGATAGGCTGATGATGATGATGATGATGAAAGATTAATTATGTACCAACAGAAAGTCAAACTGCTGATATACTAACTAAACCGTTGGATACAGTTAAATTTCATAAGTTTAAGAAAGAAATTGTAAATTGATATTTTGCTTTGATCTAAAATAATTTTTAAAATTGTAAGTTTTGATAAAACATTTCTGTAAAGTTTAACATAACAGTACATAAGAACATAGTAACATAATTTTTAAATGTAATAATGTTTTAATAAAACATCTGTAAGTTGTATGTAACTGTAAAGTTTATAAAATTTGCAAAATCAAGAGGGGGTGTTAAAGTTATGATTTAGTAAATTTAGTCTCTAGTTACATCTCTAGTATAATAATGGTATAACACTGTTTTTAAGTAGCAACTCTATTCACTTCTTTAAAAAGTTAGAACATTGAACTCTGTAATAACATGTGACATGTACACCGCCAAAATCTCAGAATTAAAACTTAAAACTAAAATCAACTGCGTTATTACTCATCACCTCAACACCTATGTCCAGCAGTAGTCTGCGATAGGCTGATGATGAGTTCACTTCATTTTATTATTTTCTTTTTTTTTAATTAACAGTAGGGAACCTTAACAGACGGCCATTCTGCAACAGGAATGTTCCCATTCCTAAATTTAGCTTGGCCATTCTATTGTTCAGGATATGACCTCATACCCATAGTAATTATTACATCATGTAAAATTAATAATGCAGACAATAATTAACCTTCTTTTTCTTGAAACTAACATAAATACGTACATTTTTTTATATTATAGATAGCTAACTACATCTTTTATCAAAATGATTTTTCTAAAACACATTTTATAATAATATACAATTAACGATAAAATATCTTCTTGTAAGTTCCCTCCGAAGATGTACTCTCATTTTCCCAATTTGAACAAAGCTCCCGTTTAGCTATCCGAAAGTAATATAACACTGTATAGTAAGTAACACTGTATAGTAGGCCACCCGAGAGCCATTACATTTCAATCATTGCCGTTTAGCCACTCGAGAGCCACGGTCAAACAGCAGCCTGTCCTCTCCGACGCTGCCTTTCAGAAAGTCCGAACATTGCCGACTCTACGGTGTCGACACCAATCTAAACTGTATTAATACAAAATATATTAATGATATGGGAATCGGATATGAGTTACCGGCCAGTTCCATGAAAATTCCACATGTTACACTGTGTATACATATTATCACACAATGTATACTTAAATAATACCATAAGATAGACAGATACTAGCTTCAGTATAATAATAATGTTGCGCTATTCATATTGCAAATCCGAATCACTACATTCACTTTTGTTGCTTATTATTGGCGATAAACTTAAACTAATCCATGGTTCATAGCGGCTAGTGAGCTCAAATCGTCCGATTATAGTATTGAATTTGCCCTATTGCTCGAGGTATGGCCACTTCATTAAGAACGTGCTTAGCACCAATTGAGGTAACGAAGTCCTTAAACTCACCAGACGTAAAACTAATGCCCTGGTCTGTCATGATTATTTTCGAGCATCTAAGTGTTGCAAAAATATCTCCGAATGCTTTAACCGTAGTCTTAGTCTTTTTGTACTATAGTGGTACATAGATAATTATTACATAGATTAAAAGCGAGCTACGAACTGGAACATCATCTCAAACTGACTAACATCAGGCGCAATACACGTAACACAAGTTACAATCGTCTCCGTATCATCATCTATCATTATAAAGGCAAGTAAAAACTCGCAAATCTAAGCATTTGAAGAAGAGGGAGTCAATCGACAGAATAAGGGACCTCTCAGAGCAACTGGCGTATCGCACGTAAAGATATTGAGATTCTCCTGAGCGAGAACTGTAAACTGAAATCTGACCTTGAAAGGTACATAAAACTAGTTGGCCCATATAAATAATTAATGTCTATTACAGATAGTTTGCACACAAAATCCCTACACCTTACCTACCCTACACCTCTGAAATTGCATACACAAAATTCAAGTAAAGGTAACCAGCACGATAAGTGTATAGAGTTTGAGTCCTGAAGGTAGTACAGAGAGTACAACAGATCTATTAAATCAGCGACAATAATAAGAGGAAATTCCTAAAGCAACACCTATTCAATCTGTACTGAACCTATGTGATTAAAAAAGTTAATATTTAAGACATTGAAATAGAACTCAATGTAACTTTTACAACGACATTTATCAAACTTTATGCTATTTCCAAGGACTAATTAGGTACACAGTAATAAAATTGAGTATAGGCACTAGGCTATTATTTTGTGTTACCGTTAATGACTACTTTTATTTATATTTTATTATCGATATGAAACTCGTCCCATAAACTATTGATAAGGCAAACATTATTAAAATAAAAAAAATGTGAGCCGTCACGGGACGCCTGGCAGATGTGAAACATCGCCATTATTTTGTAAAAGTAATATGCAGAAAAGAACATATTGTAATAGGAACTAAATATGTCATAATGATAAAATAAAATATTACTAATTATTAAAATAGTACAGTACACACTACTGAATATAGACTGTATATATATACCATCGTATAGCGTGCCGTGGCGACGCGTCGCCAGGCGTCGCCAGGCCAGAAATCTGTTTTACGTGCGGCTATAGATGTTTCACATCAAAAATCAACCAAGTGTGTGTCAGGCCACGCATAGTATAGGTTTCGAATTTAAATTGTCTCTTATTAGTGCCCTCTACATAAACAGGGGTGACCGATCCGACTGTAACTCATATCGCGGTATTTCACTACTATCAGCTCCTGGAAAGGTTTTTGCAAGAGTTCTATTGAACCGCCTAAGGGACCTATCAGAAAGAATCCTGCCTGAAACCCAGTTTAGCTTCCGACCTAACCGAGGCACATATGAAGCTACTTTCTCGGTGCGTCAATTTCAGGAGAAAAGCAGAGAACAGGGACGTTAGCTGTACCTCTGCTTTGTTGACTTGGAGAATACCCCAACAATAAAATCAACAAACAAAAAAAGAAATGGAAAAAAGTTCTATAAATCAGTAAATCCACACAACACAACTAATAAGCCATTATTAGAAATAATAAATAAATTTAATTAATTAATTCTTTTCTGCAATTTATCTTATTCAACTTTACCGAACAGGATTTAAACTTCAATTTATCAGATTTACTTGTTTTCTTATACTCCCATAGCAATGAACGTTTCTTTTCGGAACAGAGTTTAATTCCTTTACTGATACACTTTTGTTTTTCCTAATAGCTTTCTGTGCTTGTTTAAAGTAATATTTACTTTAAACAAGCACAGTTTGTAGAAAAGAATAAATAAATCATAAAATTCATTATAAGATTTTTCAGCATCGCTGCAATCGTACACCTCAGCAAACGACAAGCAACTGAAATACCCTTTAAATCTATTTAAAATATCGTAGCAATAGCCACTCTTTTCTACCATCCAGTATTCTATATCGTAATTTGCCCTAACTGGACATCTAACAACTGTCCTGTATAATCCGACAGAGCCAAGTCATAGATATTACTTTATGATTATTGATATTTTGTGGAAAATAAGATATTAATATTATTATAGCTGCTACAATTAATATTGACCCATTATCTACAGAAAACTATGATACGGAAAATTTACATGAGGGCTATTTTGAAGAAAAATGACTTGTGGGATTACGTATCAGGTACTATACCTAAACCGGCTTGTACCGATCCTAAATATGTAAAATGGATAAAGATGGACGGGAAAGCTGAACCAGACATACTATTGGCTATTAGTCCGAGTGAACTCGCAGCATTAGATGGTTTGGAAACCTCTAGGCAGGTAAGGGAAAAATTTAAATCAATGTATCAATCAAGTGGACCCGCGCGAAAGGCTTCATTGTTAAAGAAACTTGTACTGACGCGCATGCAGGAGGGTGACGACCTGCGTAAGCATATTGCAGATTTTTTTGAATGCCGTAAAGAAGCTCAAAGAAGTCGGATTAGTGGTGATTGATGAATTATTAGCTATTTTACTATTATATAGCCTACCAGATTCATTTTCAATGTTTCGAACTGCTATGGAATCACGAGACGATTTACCACCTACAGAGATGTTGAAGGTAAATATTGTCGAAGATTATGAAGGTAGAAAGGCTACAATAATAGACCAGGGAGCAATGTTCGTCAAACGCACTCAGAAAGCGTTTCACAAGAAAATTACACATGATCACACATTTCCCAACAATAAAAACAAAGTGGAATGTTTTCGTTGAGGTCGTAGAGGGCATATCGCTAGAGAATGTAAAACTAAAATTGTAAATAAGACTAAGCATAGTGTACAACAAGCAGAAAGGTGTAATATTGAACGACAAGATTTAACAACGATGTTAAGTACAACCGAATCTTGAACGGTGGATGTGGCTAAAGAATCATTTTTAAAAACCATAAGGTCACTTCAGAAAATAATAAACTGTTATATTGATTTTCACATTTTAGAATATATTTTAGAATAGGTACATTGCATTATATAAAAAGATTATTATATTAAATTACAAAGACATGCTGAAGTTCATGAACAATGTACGGAACTTAGAATAATTACACATAGAAAGATAGTCTGCATACAAGCGCTGTGTCAAAAGTGAAACACTGAACCGATTCACACAGGCGTGTCGATTACGTGCTTACGCTCGGCGACACGCACACATACACTTGAGTAATGTTGTCAGTGAAGGTCCAGCTCCCGATTGAAGGGAAATGTTTGGCCGCTGATAATCATTGGTTATTGGCAATAATACATTAATAGCAACCTGTGATAAAGTATGGGTATGGTAATGTAGTTGTTATAATACGAGAACGTTTATTTTTAAAACAAATTCCAATTTTCAAACAGATTATCTACGCCTGTGCATGAATATTCTTCTCCACGTCTAAGCCTCATATTTTTCATCCACTTGTCACCAATAACAGGGTGGATAGGAATCCTTTGAACAACAACACGTAATAATTCTAACGGTTATCATTTTAAAACGTGTGAAAATAAAATTTGTTTATAATTATAGGTATTTAATATCGCTAAATCACACAAATACCTACATTAAAAAACATATTATATACCTGCGTAAAAATCAGTAACAACTGTTCTAAAATTAATTAGTCGGAGCAATAAAGTCAGTTAAAAAGGGAAAATATTTTCATATTCGGGTAACACCGAGCAATGAAACAAAACATTTCTATTTTGACCTAATTAACTTTAATATACTGTGAAAAGTGATGTTATTATGGATATTATGTTTATCAGATTTGTTGTGACACAATTTGACTGCACAAACCGTCATAATAATTCTTTTTATCGCGACACACGTTCGGCGTGCTTTGACGTTGAACACTAACGGAGCGGCGCGGCGTTTGGAGCCATATGGCTCCATTTAAAGTGATTCAAAATGGGTGCGCGAACTAGGTTTCTATGTGTAATTATTCTAAGGTACGGAATGAATAATTTTTACAACACAATTTTTCAATTTAAAATAAAACTCATTCTTAAAAAATAATCCAAACTTTATAAATTAAACCTACCAGTAACACAATCCAAATAGGTTGCTTATCTGAGATTACTCATTCAACACCGAAGAGGTTAACATGACTGTATGGTGCATTGACAGTGGATGCACAGGACACATGTGTAATGACAAGCACATGATACAAGGATTTACGCGACTGGAGAATGAATTAAATTTGGCTAATGATGAAAGAACAAAAATAACCGGTATGGGCAAAGTCGTCATTTCGATTGATACAGGACGTAAAAAGTGCCTAGTAGATATTCAGGAAGTGTTCTATGTGCCAGATTTAAGAACAAGTCTTTTATCAGTATCAAAAATGACTGATTACGGATTCAAAGTTCATTTTAGAAAGAATAATGCTATTGTAGTTGACAAAGATCAAAAAGTCCACATAAGAGCAGACCGTGTTGGTAACTTATACCATGGAAAAATGGGTAAGCAGAATTATTTTAACGTGGATTTGATAAAGAAACCGATAAATATGTGGCATGAGCGTTTGGGCCACGTTAATGAGCGTGATTTATGGCGAGTAATAATTTAGTTTATGGTTTAACATTTGATGACATTGAAAAAATTCAAAAAGGTTCAGTAGGGACAGGGGGGTGTCACTCCGCAGTTTAGGTATAGTCGGCCGGCTGCCTGCCGGGTCAGACACGCCGGTCGAACAGACATCGTCAGAACAGTTCAGAGTTACATGATAGAAAGAGACGCAATTGTAGGTAAATATAATCGTAGTGATTCGGCGCTGTGCGATCTGAATTGAACTTAATCTTTTGACACCGAGGGTATCTTTAACTTTATTTTACTTTTCGGAATGAGTCTTCTGTGCTGGTACTATTATGTATTCTGTGGTAGGGGCACCACGAAAAGAATATAAGAACCAACAGATTGAAACAGAAACATTAGATGTTGTTACAGAAGATATTGATAAACCTGAAGTGCAAATGTCAGCTGGCATGGCAATAGCTGATCCAATGTCTTGGCAGGAAGCTGAAAAGACGAGTGAAGCGAAATATTGGATGAATGCGTTAGAAGATGAATACGTAGCGCATATGAAAAATAAAACCTGGAACATTGTACCTCGTCCACGTGATCGTAAAGTCATTGGTAACCGATTGGTGTTTTCAAGTAAGTCTGCTGGTATGGTTTATTAGCCGCAGAACTGATAGCCGTTGGGGCAGAAGAGTTCTGGAGTGGAGACCGCGTCTCGGTAAACGTAGTGTAGAACGCCCACAGGCGAGGTGGAGTGACGACCTGCGTAAGATGGTAGGAGCTGGATGCGAGAAGCCCAAAATCGATCAAAGTGGTGTGCAATGGGCTCTGGCCTATGTCCAGCAGTGGACTGCGATAGGCTGATGATGATGATGAAGAATGCACCGACATATTTTTTTGTCTAGTCCACATGTGATGCTACAAGGTCATCTAGCTCGGAAACAGCTTGCCTTGTCGATCTACCAGGTCGGAAACCAAACTGGTTGTCCGACAATATGTTCTCTTTTTCTAAGTACGACAAGAGTCTCCTGTTCATAACTTTTTCTATAATCTTGGACAAAGCAGGCAGCACCGAGATTGGTCGATAGTTGTTGACACACAGTCCCTGGCCCCGGCCTTATAACCAGGATGAATTATGGATGTTTCAAAAACTTGAAGGAAGATACCAGTTGCCATACTAAAATTTACAATATGGATCATAATGGGTGTAATTAAGCAATCAGCAATTTTCAATAATTTCAATCAATCAATCAATCAATCAATCAATATTTATTTGCGAATATGGGTCTTACAATCAGATGTTACAATATAATAACGGAACAGCCACATTCTACCTCTAGGCATGCAAATATTTCTTAAATTATATTGGTCACAATTAAATGGTCACACAAGAAAAAAATTAATAATAAATTACATTCAAAGTCAACCTCAACAAATCATGACAAAAGTTAAAAGAAAAGACAAAAATCAATGAGTCAAAAAACCAATATAAGAACGTCAATTAGATCGTGTCAACATATTTATCTTCTAGATATTCCTTAACACTATAATATGCCTTTTGCAACAAAATGGTTTTTAATTTACCTTTATATTCATATAAATTTTGAGTGTTACATAAATCAGCTGGCAGCTTATTATAAATTGTTGAGGTCATGCAGAGAACACTTTTGTTCATAAGGGCAGTGGTATTGTACATGATTTTTATTTTATGTTTATGCCGAGTACTCTGTAGATGCTCAAATAATTGTGTATTTTTCTTTACAAAAATGGCAACTTCAAAGATATACATGCTTGGTACAGTTAATATCTTTAAATTAACAAAATGTTCCCTACAGCTGTCTCTGTTCCTAATTTTACATATGGATCTGATACATTGCTTTTGAGCTTTGAATATCATATCCCAGTCCGTGGAGTTTCCCCAAAATATGATACCATAACGTATTATAGACTCTGCGTAAGCATGATAAGCAGTTAAAACAGTAGGGACACTAACTGATTTTGCCAACATATACAATGCGTATGAAACTTTATTGAGTGTCATGCATACCTTTTCTATATGGTATTTCCAGTTCAAACTACTATCCATTGTTAATCCTAGAAACTTCACAGTATTGACTTCTTCTATTTCTGTACCCTCATATTTGATATTTACGTCAATTTGAGGTCTAACCCTATTTCGAAATACCATAAAACTAGTCTTACTGAGGTTTATTGCCAGATTATTTGATCTCAGCCAATCAACCAACTTAGAGAGGGCATCGTTCATTGAGACATTTAGTTCGTTATGATCTTTGCTAGAAAATATCACAGTACTATCATCCGCAAACAGAATCATCGGTGCTGAAACTGCGTTTGGAAAGTCGTTAATGTACAGTAAAAACAACAAAGGACCCAGTACACTACCCTGAGGAACCCCAAATTCAACTTGTTTAAAGTCTGACATGAATATTTGTTCTTTCCTTTCCATATCGCATATCCTATGTATAAGAGTTGCTTGTCTTCTATTACTTAAAAATGACATTATTATGTCAAGCACATTTCCTCTAACACCAGTAGCATAAAGTTTTGTTTTCAGTATTTTAAAATCTACACAGTCAAAAGCTTTACTTAAGTCCATAAAAAGTGCACAAACTGGTGTGTTATTGTCTAAGTTAACCATAATATCCTTAATAAATCCGTAAACTGCTTGGTTTATAGTCATATTTTTCCTAAAACCTGTTTGTGCTTTAGTAATTAGGTTATATTTTTCTAGATAGTTATACAGAGCCTGGTTAATTATTTTTTCTAGTACTTTAGAAAACACTGGTATCAAAGCTATTGGCCTGTAGCATGACATATCTTCTCGATCCTGTTTTTTAAACAAGGGCTTAATAATAGTAGTTTTCAGTTTTGAAGGGAATATGCCTTGTAGTATACATAAATTAAATACGTGAGATAGTACCGGTGATATGACTTTACTCACATGTTTTACTACTTTAGTTGCAATGTCATCGTAACCGGTGCTAGACGTATTCTTAAGACTAATTATTATTTTGTGAATGTCAATAGCTGTTGTAGGATGAATAAATATTGAATTAAAGTTATTACAGAATGTCAATGTATCATTATAT
The DNA here is from genome assembly GCA_932526445.1 of Phragmatobia fuliginosa. Lineage (NCBI taxonomy): Eukaryota > Metazoa > Arthropoda > Insecta > Lepidoptera > Erebidae > Phragmatobia > Phragmatobia fuliginosa. Next base: position 11,646,959 of record OW052081.1, on the reverse strand, counting down.
GTCACATTATTTATTGATGTCATGTTATTACCTATTGTCAACAATTTAATTTGATTAATAAAAAAGTTGTTAAAATGTTGGGCTATTTCCGATGGCTCAGTGATTATGTTACCATTAATTTTTAACCGAGTTATATAATCTTTCGGAGGCTCCATCTTTGCATTGTTAATGATGTTCCAGGTGGCCTTTGATTTGTTTTTACTATTGGTAATGTAGTAATCATTCTGTGCTTTCTTGGTCAAATTAATTATCTTATTTAACTTTGCCGAATAGGATTTAAACTTCAATTTATCTGATTTATTTCTTGTTTTTCTATACTGCCACAGCAATTTTGTCAACTGTTCTGAGGATACATGTCTCCATAAACATTTCGTCATTAAATAAAAAAACTAACTCCCGAAGACACTTTGCAGTCTGTGAATCCGTTTCGGTGAAAACTTCGTTTGCACAAAAATTTTTTGGATTTAGGGCCAGCAGATTGTATAACAAAGCGAATAAACTGCTCTCTGTTCAGAATCTAACAAGAATTAGGTGTAAGAAGAAAATTACTGAGTGGCTTTTAAAACTGGATTATGACGAAACAGAGTCTCTTCTAAAAATTGTTTCGTAAACCTTCAGTTTTTTTAACAACTAACATGCATTAAAGAATTACGTGCACAGAACTGCATTAAAGAAACACATACGTGCACATCCACGCTGTACACACACACAGATATCACAATTTCATCAGTACACATTCATAAACACACACGTACATACACACATGCACACACACGCACAAGCACACCTAAACACATGCAACCACACACACACACACATACACACTCACCTACATACACACACACACACATTTATTTTTCTTGATATTATTGTCTTGTCATTTTAATTCTTTATTTCGTACTGCAATGTCCTGCTAAAGTATTAACTCCGTGAGGGGGAGCCAGGAATCCATAGCACAGGGCATATCCTAGTTTGGCTTCCTGACTCCCACAAAAACCTATATTGTTAATTTAAATTTACTATGTGACATGTACTTTGTGGGAGAAAAATAAAACATTATTATTATTATTATTATTATATTATATTGTTAGAGTCCAGAAGTGAAAAATAATAAAAATAATTATAATTCTTAACAATTTACTTTAATTCTAAACAATTCATTTCATTAATTACAAAATAATCTTAGAAATGCAATTAGACACAAACAACCGTTAATTAAGTAACGAATCTAAACAAATTACAGTTAGTTATACAGCAAGGGCGGTCACATAGGGCTGTACTAGCTGTTAGACAGTTTTCCTCGCACCCACCGCAATTCAGACAGTACTAACTTGTCAAAGACAGCTTTCCACATCTGTTAACAGAGTAGTACTAATTGTCCAAAGACAATGATCCACACTCCGCGACACATTCGTCAGAAATGCGTCCCGATACAACAGATCACTCCTATTTATAACCAAGCGCAGTGAAGTGATGGCGCCACAAAAATGACAACTACCGCCGTTGTGGCTTATACGGCCTCTCCTGACACCCTGACGTCCTCGGCAGGTCCGGATGACCACACTTCTTCATTGTTCTCATTCGCGGTTACTGGAACATGTACAAAAATAAAAGTTTATTGGACGCCTCTGTAAGTACATCATCGTCCAATTGGTCAGTTACTAAAAACAGTTATCAAATTTAGCGTAAACAGTTAGAGTTAACGAATAGTTTTACAAGATAATAACAGTTAACACGAATAAGAAAGGTTCGAACCTCCAAGGAAAAGAGTGAAAGATTATTTATAATCCGCGCCAGATTAGAAACAAACAGTCACTGTTAGATACATTTAAAATAAAACTAGAAACTTAGTACTAACACAAGAGTAGACTTCAGCATGAAGGTCTACCGTTACCATAAGAACCATAATATCATAAGAACAGTTATCATAAGTGTGTGTCTTAAACATTTAAACTTAAAATTAACAAGACCACGAGTTTCGGGCTGGTTACCCTGTCCATGGGTCTTAAACCTCTCTCATCAAGACCACGAGTTTGGGGCTGGTTACCCTGTCCATGGGCCTTAAACCTCTCTCATCAAGACCACGAGTTTGGGGCTGGTTACCCTGTCCATGGGCCTTAAACCTCTCTCATCAAGACCACGAGTTTGGGGCTGGTTACCCTGTCCATGGGCCTTAAACCTCTCTCAACAAGACCACGAGTTTGGGGCTGGTTACCCTGTCCATGGGTCTTAAACCTCTCTCATCAAGACCACGAGTTTGGGGCTGGTTACCCTGTCCATGGGTCTTAAACCTCTCTCAACAAGACCACGAGTTTGGGGCTGGTTACCCTGTCCATGGGTCTTACCTCTCTCAACAAGACCACGAGTTTGGGGCTGGTTACCCTGTCCATGGGTCTTACCTCTCAACAAGACCACGAGTTTGGGGCTGGTTACCCTGTCCATGGGTCTTACCTCTCTCAACAAGACCACGAGTTTGGGGCTGGTTACCCTGTCCATGGGTCTTAAAATTATCTCAGGAAGACCACGAGTTTGGGGCTGGTTACCCTGTCCATGGGTCCATTCCAATATACACACCTCATGCTCTCCACCATCCGCCATACATTGCACCACACCTCACGCACACGGGGATCAGGCCGAAGATTGCGTCTCGTACACACGGTGAACAGGCGGAAGGTTGCATCTCGGGCACACGGAGAACAGACCGCAGGTCCGCTTATCACTGAGCGGCATGCAGGACGCAAGTCCGCACCTCGCGATACAGCGAGCAGGCCGCAAGTCTGCGCCTCACCAGGCAGCAGCAGACACCAGGTCACAGCCCGGGCTCGGCTCGCGTAGACTGCACCTTGCACAGTGACGAGGCTCTCAATGCATCGTTGTCATCTAAGGAAAGCATGAAACATTGCATTAATTTTGAATACGGTATTACTTTAACGTCACCAATATGCTTCATTATCGTCATGAATAATCAGAGCTTTTAGAAGGCGATACTAGCAAGCAAAGCTTTTAGGATATTTAAAAATAACAGTGCCCTCAGTATGTACGCAGTAATACCGTCAAGAATGTTACTAACTTTCGCATATCTCTCAGGACGCAAGACCCGGAGGATGTCAGAAAATGTTACAGAAGTCTCACGGTACTCGGTTAAGGATGTTCCCAATAATCGCAAAGCTCTTAGGATATGATACCGGGTCACCAGTTTTGGTTATGTCTGCAGCTTGACGATTGGCGTCAAGCAAACCCGAAACATGTCCAAGTATGCCCACGCAGAGAATTCGAGTTCAGACTAATTGCCCTCAAAGTCATTTTATGGACCAGGGCTTGTCCGACAGGTGTCGTTCAATCACTTACTGTAATAGGCCACCGTCTGCTTATAGTCGATCGTCTCGAGTCTGTAGTTAAACCTTACCATTTTAACCTTTTTATCTTTCTGTAGACAGTACAGCACGCAAGTACTTGTCTAACACAGGTGTACGCCTTTGGTTCGATGAGACGGCCACCCAACATGACCCGAAAGAGATCAGGCGTAGGACCGTCGACTCTTTGTACTCATTCGAGTCACGGAGCGTTGACCACAACTTTTAAACTTCGGGCCGTGACAAGCATATCTATAATTAGAAGTACACAGTATTATTAGTTATTGTTTGTTCAACCCAGAAATCGAACCTATATTGAACATTAGTCGCATACACTAACTGTCGGCCCAACAAAGCAGTCGAAACCATCACTACTCAGTACACACTAGTACTGACGTTTCAATAAGTACCTCTGTCAGGAAGAAAAAGATCACAACCTGTGCTGGCTTGTAATGTCCTCATGAACATGAACTCGTGATCACATATGAATGTCACACCTTTACTATCAGTGTTCTAGAATGTTTTTGTTTAAGATCTTAAAACTTAAAACCCGAAATAGCTAGCCTTATCTTTATGTAACACTACTTGGTACTCTCGCATTGGCTAGTGATTAAACCTTGTTTTAGCTCGGTCTAACCTGACCATTAGTACTTATAGTTTCACAAACAACATAATGTCTCGCAAACTAACACTTAACGTTAATTTAATACCTGACACTAGTGAGGGTATTTAAAACCTTTCATAATGCTTCAATTACTTTAACCCATTATTAAAGTTATGCCTAAGTAGACGTACTAATAAGATCGATAGACATGTAGTCGTTACCGGTATCAATATTTGGCATTTTCATAAACATATCAAAACATAATTAACAAACATACGATGTGTTACACGTTATCATAATCTTTCTATAAATTTGTTGTTGACGTTCTGTAAACCCAATAAGATTACATTTGCAATATGAAGTTCCAGTTTGGAGTCCAAACTACGTATTTAAATATATACGCCGTCTAAAGACGAATTTAAAGAAGTTTCTTTGAACCATAAATTACAATTGTAGTCATTTTGGTATTACCTACTCGTAACTATAAAATAAATTTAACTTAATAACTTTAGAACCTAAACGTTTGGCACTCGATGTCATAACACTACAGATTTTACAATAACAGTTGACTGATACAATTACTAGTAAATAATGTGACATACGGCGGAAGATTCTCAAGCTGTTTTATACAGACTCCGGTAAGGACTAGCACTGCTGTCCACGCCCCCTTTCGCCGTATTGTGAATAGTTACAACACACGTTTTTAAACTCTCGATGTATTTGCTCTCACCAACCACCAATATAAAAGAATAGCCCCATCGAATTATCAAAATAAAAATTAGAAATGTTATTGATCATCAACTTTTTCTTGTTATTTTTTTTTTTATCATCCCTACTATTATAAATGCGAAAGTAACTGTCTGTCTGTCACGTTTTCACGCCTAAACGGCTTAACCGATTTTGACGAATTTTGAAACTCAAATAGTTTAGAACCTGAGAAAGGACATAGGCTACTTTTTACCGCGATAACCGACATACACGCGGGCGGAGCCGCTGGCTAAAGCTAGTTGTTTAATAATGGTCATTTAATTTTTTACATTTACGGAGAAACATCTAGTAACTTGGTTTGCACACTGTACCTTGTTATAATCTGACAAGTATCTATTTTTCCATAAAGAAAGATAAATAAATTAATCACAACGTGCGTGGGTATTATTCTCAGCGTACTTACGTTAGTGCAACTTAGTTTCATTTTACGTAAATCGATTAAAATGTGGTTAGCTTTGCATTAGGCAGCCACTTTAAAACTGCAACTGCTATTAATTCATCATCCATAGTAAAGAAGCCCAGTTGTTTATGCACAGGTGGTATGGATACAAAAATTCGAAAAGTTTTAATCTCGTTAAACAAAATATTTGCAATAACAAACGGTAGAAGTTCATTGTTAAAATTCAACCAACTAAGATCATTACTTAAGCTCTTTCGTTAAACCACAGCTTTGCATCAGCTATAAGGCATTTTCCGATGATACACCCCGAGCAGTCGCGATATCTTTATCACTTTAAATTGCGCATACGATTTACATTCGTACACTACATATCAAAATTATGTGAAAATAAATCACAACTCCACATGTAAATATGATTTGATCTTACCAGTACAGCGTCAAATACAACTCACAAGTTTTTCATAACTGAAGCTTCCAACCTTCTCTCATAACCGTGTCGGCACTGGTTGACCACATTGTACACCTTGTACATTGGCACGGATGCAGTTTCCATCGCTTAGCACAATGTTTACTATCTGAAAAGAAAGCATTATAAACACGAACAAACCGAAACATAGCGTGAAGTACAAGTACCCTCATTATTTTATTAAAATAATCGTTTTAAAACCGTTTATAATTGTCACTAAAAACCAAATATATTAGTCGTCACTTCCTTTACGATTTTTATATTTGCTATGTTTTGACTTTGTTTTGATTTTTGACTGATTTAGAGCGGATAAGAATATCACAAAAGTCTGATTCCCTTATGAAAAATCACAACGAACACTGAATTTCGATAGCGTTCAAATGAGCACTAATAGTGTGCAATGCCTTTTTTTCTAACAAACGAACGCGTTTATCGTTCCCGGGACCTCTGAGGCGAATCACTGCGTATATTCACTTTGGTTCTATATGACAGCGCAATCTATTGTGCATTTGTCGATGCTCTCTATCGTAAGACACCTAGATAATGAAGTATAGGCAAATTAAATGAAAATATCTAACTAAATGTCGGTAGTTGATCGTTTCCCAAATCTTGAAAATTAATAATTTGTGAACGTAGATCGATCCAACTTCTGATGTTAGAGTCCAGAAGTGAAAAATAATAAAAATAATTATAATTCTTAACAATTTACTTTAATTCTAAACAATTCATTTCATTAATTACAAAATAATCTTAGAAATGCAATTAGACACAAACAACCGTTAATTAAGTAACGAATCTAAACAAATTACAGTTAGTTATACAGCAAGGGCGGTCACATAGGGCTGTACTAGCTGTTAGACAGTTTTCCTCGCACCCACCGCAATTCAGACAGTACTAACTTGTCAAAGACAGCTTTCCACATCTGTTAACAGAGTAGTACTAATTGTCCAAAGACAATGATCCACACTCCGCGACGCATTCGTCAGAAATGCGTCCCGATACAACAGATCACTCCTATTTATAACCAAGCGCAGTGAAGTGATGGCGCCACAAAAATGACAACTACCGCCGTTGTGGCTTATAATATTATTATTATTATAATGAACGTTTGTTTTTGGAAGAGTTTAATGCCTTTACTGATCCAGTTTTGTTTTTTCCGAAAATGTTTCTTAAATCTTACTATAGGAAAGCACAGTTTGTAAAGAAGAATAAATAAATCATAAAATTCATTAAAAGCTGTTTCAGCATCACTGCAATCGTACACCTCAGCGAACGACAAGCAACTGAGATACCCTTTAAATCTATTTAAATTATCATAGCAATAGTCCCTCTTTTCTACCATCCAATATTCTATATCGTAATTGGCCCTAACTGGACATTCCAACAACTGAGCAGTATGATCGGACAGAGCCAAGTCATAGATATTGCTTTTACAGCCTTTAATGTTGTTTATGATAATATGATCTATACACGTCCCAGAAATTAATCGTGTCGGAGATTCTATAACAAAATGTAGATTATATTGTGCTAACAGATATTTATATCTAAGTGCAGTGTCATTTCTTTTTAAAATGTCAATGTTAAAGTCACCACAAATTATGACTTTTTTCCTTTTAAGGCAAAATTGTTGTAAGAGACTATTGAAATTTATAAAAAAAGTATCTACCTCCTCTAAAGTTTTATTAGGTGGTCTGTATATACATATTAAATATATATTATGATTAATAAGTTCAATACCGCTGCACTCTAATATATTTTGCACATGAAATTTTTTGATCGATTCCAATATTTTAAATTTTAAATTATGACGTAGAAGTATGCAAGAACCACCGTGTCTATTCTTTCTTACACATGTTGAGGCGACTGTAAACGAGGGTAAATTTAGTAAAGATATATCCGGTTGGATCATGTTGTGTTCCGTTATGCATATAATATCAATACGAACGCCCTCATCGGATAGCACACTAAGGTTTGTTTTTAGTAAATCTAACTTACTCAAAAGCCCGTTTATATTTTGGTGGATGATATTGATAGTATGCCTATTGCCGAAAAAACATTTTGCCAGCATCTGTCTCAATAGAAAAACAGTTTTTTTGATTCTTATCACAGCAAGAATTATTTAATTCTAACGACTGTAAGTCTATTGTTTGAGTAGCTTTTTCCACTAACATAGGCTTATTCGATCTAGGGATTGCGATATAATCTCTGAACCTGATATGATAACTAATACACAGCATCTCTTTTAGTAATATTTGACAAATATGTCTAGCAAAGTTATAACGACGTGGTACTGCGGCACTGAAACCCATGTCTATATATGTTACATTATTGAACTTAGAACATAATAATTTTATTTCATAATTTAGTTTTTAGTTTAGTTTTTATTAATTTAGTAGGAATGCCATCCCAAACCATAGCACTATCACTCTTTAAGTTTTTAATTAGAGACTGAATTTCTTGCTCTGTAGTTTCCAATAGTACCATAGAATTTGGCTTCAAGTAGTGTAATTTAGTACCTAAAAATTTATTACTATCTCTTTCTGAAAAAATAGTATCCGCCAGGACCTTTCCAGTACTAGAGAAGTAGTCATTTACTTTTTCCAGTGCTATATTAGAAGTTTTTTCTGTTCCAAGGATACTGTGAGCCGGAATGTTTGTATTTTTTCTGTTAATTATAGTGTAACACTTTTTTTTTTCGTTGTTTAGAATAATCTAGATTCGCTAATGCAGAAGTTGCCTTCAGCGCCATCTCCCTTAATGTAGTTCTAAGTGTTTTTTGTTATAGCTCTTCTTGCGAGTTGCTAAGCCGTCTGGTTCACCAATTATGCGCCAGATGGCGTTTACTTCAAATTATTTAATATACATTTAGGTTACAGTATCAGAAATATTTAAAAAGAACCATTATCTTACACGATAGAAGTCATTTAATAAACTAACAAAGTTAAGGAACTAACAATCTCATTTAATTGAACATTTTCATAACGAATATATCGAAACAAAACACCAATCACTTATACAAACCAAACGTTAGCTATTTGCAAAGTTTTTATTAGACTTTCAGCAATTTAAACTATAGCTGTAAACACTCACGACTCTCGTCGACTACTACCGTCAAGTACCAAAGCTAACCAGCAAAAGAGATCTTTGATTGTGAGTGCACCGCCTTTTATAGAAATCGTCTTAAGGTAGGGATGAGTCTCCTAAATCGGCCTATCTTGACACAGCGTCGTCCTCGAAGCGGTTTTCATGGCGCGCGGCTGGTAGTCTGGTGGTCGCGGCTGGTGGTCCCAACCCTGCAGCAGGCGAGTCGCCAGTAGGCCCAGCCGTCTCAGCAGCAGGTTGAGGTGCCATTGACGATGACCCTGTGTTGGGGTCACATACTTCACCGTCTGAAATATGAACGCATCTTAGAAGCTGCAATAATGGTCTTCGTAGTGTAGATCACACACAACATGCAGTTCTATGTAAGAAGACTTAAAATTAGTGAGAGCTCTCAAAATTGTGTCGCTGTTTTCACATCCCGCGAAGCTTTCACTGGCCCCGCGCTGCACTGTGAACAAATCAGACAGAAGGCGTCCCCTCTATCTGAGGTTGACGGAGGCATCTCTGAATCGCACGTCAACAATTTATTTTACAGATCAACACCTCTCGCTATAGGTATGTCTGTTTGGACGGAGGCATCCCTGATTCGCACGTCCAATAACTAAATGCGGCGGACATAATTGTCCATTATGCATTTGAAGTACTCGCAGTCATGTTTGCGTGGACGTAGGCATCTCTGGTTCGTGCGTCCAATAATTAAATGCGGCGGACATAATTGTCCATTATGCATTTTAAGTAATCGCAGTCATGTTTGCGTGGACGTAGGCATCTCTGGCTCGCGTCCAATAATAGATCTATAACAGATAATCACATGTGTTAAGTATATAAAAGGGGTTTATGTACAAGTGTGGACGGAAGCATCTCTGAATCTCGCATCCAACACAAAGTTCATAGTGAAATGCATAAACCGGCGAATCGTTATCATTTAGCTAATGTTCTGAAAAATAAAACAATTAAGCAATTTACGCAGTTTGGTGTTAGAACCTGAAGCATTTACGTTAAAGGAAAGTAAAGAAAATGACCTCCATATAATTAATTTTTTTACCCATGGGCGCAAGCGTGCACTCAAGCGCCCACAGACAGGTCTGTCCATAAAAGTTAATTAGCTTCAGATTCAACACCATTAATGAATCAAAATAGTGTGCAATGGGAGAGGCCTATGTCCAGCAGTGGACTGAAATAGGCTGATGATGAAAAGTTAAATTTAGTGCATCGTGAACGATGGAATTAAAGTTCGCTTATCATGCATTCACAGCATAGGCTCTAACGTCAGCATACTGTGAATGTTATAAGTTCAAAGCTGCTAAAATGAAGAACCATACTCTCGTATGGTCTCTCAGTGGGTTGAACACATTAGAACCACTGGCGTCACTCACTACTCTTGAAGACAGACCGAAGGCTCGCGCCTCAGTAGGCGGAGAGCAGACCGAAGGCTCGCGCCTCAGTAGGCGGAGAGCAGACCGAAGGCTCGCGCCTCAGTAGGCGGAGAGCAGACCGAAGGCTCGCGCCTCAGCGGGCGTAGAGCAGACCGAAGGCTCGCGCCTCAGTAGGCGGAGAGCAGACCGAAGGCTCGCGCCTCAGTAGGCGGAGAGCAGACCGAAGGCTCGCGCCTCAGTAGGCGGCGTGCAGACCGCAGGTCCGCGCCTCGCCAAGCGGCAGCAGACCGCAGATCACAGCCCGCACTCGGTTCGCATAGACAGCGAGAAGACCGAAGGACGAGACCTCTCAAGGCACAGTTGTCATCTAAGGAAAGCATGAAATATTGTATTAGTTTTGCATTCGGTATGACTTTTATTTACATTACCAATATGCTTCACTATCGTCATGGAATAAACACAGAGGTTTTAGAAGGCGATACCAGGAAGCAAAACTTTTGGGATATTTAAAAATAACAGTGCCCTCAGTATGTACACAGTGATACCGTCAAGAATGAATTATTTCTCAAGATGCAAGACCCGGAGGTTGCTAGAAAATGTTACAGAAGTCTCACGGTACATAGTTAAGGATGTTCCCAATTATTGCAAAACTCAGGATATGATACCGGGTCACTAATTTTGGTAATGTCTGCAGTTCAACGGTTTGCGTCAAGCAACCCCGAAGCATGTCTAAGTATGCCCACGCAGTAATTTCGAGTTCGGACTGATAGCCCTCAAAGTCATTTTATGCACCAGAGCTTGTATGACAGGTGTCGTTCAATTACTTACTGTAATAGGCCACAGGCTGCGTATCGTCCATCGTCGCGAGTCTGTAGTTAAACCTTACCATTTAAACCTTTCGGCTACGGCGGCCAGTCCCAATGGTGAACAACTAAAAACACAGAAAACATTACAGCAAGCAAATGCTTGTCTAATACAGGTGTATGCTTTTGGTCTGATGAGACGGCCACCCAATATGACCCGAAAGAGATCAGGCGTAGAACCGACGACTCTTCGTACTCTTCGAGTCATGGAGCTTTGACCACAACTTTTAAATTTCAGGCTGCGAAAAGCAAACCTATAATTAGAAGTGCTCAGTATTATTCTCTTTTTTTTTTCAACCCAGAAATCGAACTCGAAACCTATATTGAACAGTAGTCGCATAAACTAACTGTTGGCCCAACGAAACATTCGAAACCATCACTAGTGCTGACGTTTCAATATGTACCTCTGCCAGGAAGAGAAAGATCACAATAACCTGTGCTGGCTCGTAACTTCCTCATGAACATGAATTCGTGATCCCATATAAATGTCACACCTTTACTATCAAGTTTGCTACAATGTTTTTGTGTAAGATCTTAAAGCTTAACACCTGGAATAGCTAGTCAGGCACGGAAATTATCTTTAAGTAACACTACTTGGTACTCTCATATTGACTATTACTTCAACCTTATTTTCGCTCGGTCTAACCTGACGATTAATAATTATCGTTTCACAAACAACATTGTTGTCTCGCAAACTTACACTTTTAAAGTTTACCGGACACTAGTGAGGGTATTTAGAACCTTTCATACTGTTTCTATAACTTTAACAATAGCATGCCTAAGTAGACGTACTAATAAGATCGGTAGACATGTACCTAGTCTTTACCGGTATCAATACTTCGCATTTCGATAAACATTAAAACATGATTAGCAAACATACGTTTCGCTTTATCAATCTTTCTTTAAATTTGTTGTTGACGTTGTGTAAAACCAATGAGATTACATTTGCAATATGAAGTCCCAGTTTGGAGTCCAAACTACGTATTTAAATATATACGTAACTATAAATTACAATGGTAGTCATATCCGTACTACCTGCTCTGAACTATAAAATAAATTTGACATTATAACTTTAGAACCTAAACGTTTGCCACTCGATGTCATAACGCTGTATTGATTTTACAATAACAGTTGACCGATACAATTACCAGTAAATAATGTGTCATAGTACCTCGCACCGTCTACCGGCGGATGATTCTCAAGCTGTTTTATACAGACTCCGTAAGGACTAGCACTGCTGTCCACGCACCCTTTCGCCGTATTGTGAATAGTTACATCACACGTTTATATACTCCCGATTTATTTGCTCTCACCAACCACCAATATAAAAGAATAGCCCATTCATCGAATTATCAAGATAAAAATTAGAAATGTAATTGATCATCAACTATTTCTTGTTGTTATTTTTTTTGATCATCCCTACTATTATAAGTGCGAAAGTAACTGTCTGTCTGTCTGTCTGTTACGTTTTCACGCCTAAACCGCTAAACCGGTTTTGATGAATTTTGGAACTCAAATAGTTTAGAACCTGAGAAAGGACATCTTACACGCGGGCGGAGCCGCTGGCTAAAGCTAGTTGTTTAATAATGGTCATTTCAATTTTTAAATTTACGGAGAAACATCTAGTAACTTGGTGTACACACTGTAAATTGTTATAATCTGACAAGTATCTATTTTTCGTTTCCATAAATAAAAGTTAAACAGATTAACCACAACGTGTGTGGGTATTATGTCCCGTCACAATTGCTGTGTCAGTGTAATATTTTAAGTAAATGGATAAAAGTTACTTGACCTTTAAGTAATAAGTTCGGGTTGCATTAGGCAGCCACTACAACTGCTATTATTCATCATTCCTTCGTTAAAAATAGTTCGTAACCATAGCAAAGAACGCCTACTTGATTATGCACAGGTGGGGTAGTTACAAACATTCGTTTTAACCGCTTGACCGCTGTTCACTATTTACGTTATACCAAATATTCGCAATAACAAAAGGTATGAGGTCATTGTTAAAATTCAACCAATTACGATCATTACTTAAGCCCTTTTGTTAAGCCACAGCTTTGCATCAGCCCTAAGGCATTTTCGTATACACGCCAAACAGTCGTCATTATTTCATCATTTTAAATTGCGCACACAATTCACTTTTGTACACTACATATCAAAATTATGTGAAAATAAATCACAACTCAACATGTAATATGATTTGATCTTACCAGTACAGCGTCAAGCACAACTCAAGTTTTTCATAACTGAACCTTCTAACCTTCTCTCATTACCGTGTCGGCACTGGTGGACCACATTGTACACCTTGTACATTGGCACGGATGCAGTTTCCATCGCTTAGCACAATGTTTACTAACTGGAAAGAAAGCGTTATACACACGAACACACTGAAACATAGCGTGAGGTACAAATACCCGCATTATTTTATTCAAATAAAGTTTTACGACATTCTAGAAAACAAATTATTTAAAATTGTTTACAATTGAAACTCAAAACCCGATTTATGAATTCTATGCTCTGTCGTCGATAATTAACTTTCCTTTTTATTTTTCTTGTAGTTGGCGGTAGTTATTTATAACCAAAACTTTAATTATCGATTTGAATCAAGAAACAACGAACACTGAATTTAGATAGCGAACGGTCTAGAACACACGGTAATCCAACTTCTGAATTTAGGTTACAGTATCAGAAATATTTAAAAAGAACCATTATCTTACACGATAGAAGTCATTTAATAAACTAACAAAGTTAAGGAACTAACAATCTCATTTAATTGAACATTTTCATAACGAATATATCGAAACAAAACACCAATCACTTATACAAACCAAACGTTAGCTATTTGCAAAGTTTTTATTAGACTATCAGCAATTTAAACTATAGCTGTAAACACTCACGACTCTCGTCGACTACTACCGTCAAGTACCAAAGCTAACCAGCAAAAGAGATCTTTGATTGTGAGTGCACCGCCTTTTATAGAAATCGTCTTAAGGTAGGGATGAGTCTCCTAAATATACTATAAACACTCTCGTTTTGAAAATTCATCGATCAGTATAGTAAATTGTACACGTTTAGTGCACCTTGATTTAGTAGTATTGAATATAAGCTGTCAGTGACAGATTGTGTCTTACGATGCCATTGAAATAAGTGGGAGTTTGGTCTGGAACATTTGACCGATTTTCTTTAAAAGGCGGTGTTCTTCTCTCAACGATTCATTTTTTACTATACTTGTTGAAATACTGTTGAAGTTGTAGTCATAGTGTTTAACTATCTTCAACATGGGTTAAATCCATGTGTTTAGAGCCCACATCTGTGGTGAGTTTTTATAACCTTTTAATAATATTTTTATAACATAGAGAAAGTATGTAGGAGTGTTGTTTTGTTCATAGGGTTCTAAGCTACGGCTGAAGGAATACCCTTCAGGCTAATCCGTGCTGTTGTCTCGTGCCTGTCTGCAGAAGAAGTCTTGTGATGTTCCAGCGCAGCGCTGATGTCTTACACTGAGGCTCGCAGCTGTGTCATAGGAATGGTCACGTAAACCTCTTTTTCTTCTTTTTTTTTATATTACCTCCACTTACTGGCCATCTACACATCGATCACTGGTCTTCGTCTTCGTCTCGTTCGTTGTCTTGATCTCATGAGCTACCTTGAGCTTGTGGGAGACCTCTGCAGACTACCTTGAGTCTGCAAGGTGATCATGTGGACGTCTCCCAGAAACATGAGCCTCCTTGTGCTTGTGGGATACCTTGGCATACCTCCCTTGGTCTGCAAGGTGATCCCATACCTTGGCAGACCTATCTTGTGTCTGCAAGGTAATCCTGGGGAATGTCTCCTGAGAACACGAGCCTCCTTGTGCTCGTGGAATTCCTCAGCAGACTAACTCGAGTCTGCAAGATCAACCTTTGGAAGTCTACAATTACCCTGACCGATCTGCAGACGGATTTGTTTATTTATTGTAAAAACTTAACTTTAAACTTTATTTCTGACAACCCACTTTGTTTTTTTTTGTGTAATGAATCTAATATAATTAAATTTTAATATTGTGTAAATCTATGATACAATTAATTAATTTTTAATATATGTATGTGATACTGATGCTATTGTTTTCCTTAAAGTGTTCCCTGGATACCCCATGCACATATGCACACACTTAACTTTTTTTTTTGTTTTTTTATACAATCCTTTATATATCTTTAAACTTTTGAAAGGCGCCCTGGGCTCATTTTATCTACTGCTGACTGGCTGGTGAGTAGCCTCCCTGACAGGTTAAGAGGTTACAATAGAATCAATTAGCTTCCATTTCATTTTTGGGTTTTTAGCATATTTTTCTAATTCGCTTCTATCGAAATTCTGCTTTATTCGTTTTAACAAGTCATTACAAAAATTCTTGTACCTATTATAAGTAACTATAATTATTTCATTTTCTGGTTTCTTTTTACATTTCATATGCAAACGATAACGATTTTTTATGCAGTCGGACAGTCTTGGCATACGCTCAGTACCAACGCACGTGTTTGTTTCCATATTGTAAAAACCGTTAGTAAAATAAAGTGCGTTTCTGTCCATACCATTAGGTTTCACATCTATATTTAGTTCACCCATTTTCAATCATTTTTAATGATGTCAATAAGTTGTCAAGCGAAATCAAGAATTCATTGATGTTTTTATGAGACGGTGACCTATATACGCTAATCACTACCAATCTTCTGTCAACCCTTATAACCAAACAGAATGCATCATTCAGATGAACCTCTTCTACTGAACATTTTAGACTGATGAGACTTGATGAGTCTCACAACCTTTGAGGTAGGGGTAATTTGTTACTTTAGAGTTCCAAGACTCAGTGAGTATGTATTTTTCGCAATCAATATCTAGTCTTGCTAAGAGGACCTCAAAATCACTGTATTTTTGTTTTGTGTCAAAATTTTAAAGGTTGTCTTGTTTTCTTGTTCGGTCCAAAATAATTTAAAATTTTCTAGTTGGCACTGTAATGAAGAGCCAGCCCTGACATTATCAATGCTAGCATTTAAAATATTTTCATTAAATTTTTCGAATTTGAATTTAATTTTACCAATGACCTGCGTGAAAGTTTTCTTTCAATTTTTTGTTCAGATAATACAAATTTCCCGTAAACATAGACATTTATAAAATACTTTAAAATAAATACATTTGCCGAATTATATTTGAAACAATTAGATATTAATATAATTTTAAAAAGTTTGCTTTTGAACATTAGGCATTCGTCGAAGCAATTACCAAGATAATTATCAATAGAAACGTTGAGGTTTACACCATTAAGAAACATAATAAATCTGTAAAATTGCATACCTAGTCATTTTTGGTCTCACAAAGCCGTCAGTTGTGCTTCAGACTCGATCTCGATATGGGGTGATTCAGGTGCTTTGCGTAAAAATATTCTGCCACGAGTTGACCAACAGAATCTGTAGCCGTGAGTTTTAGCCAAATCTCTTGCTAAGAAAAACAACCTACGTGCTTTACCTGTCAGAGATTCAGATACATATATGGGAGTATCTGGGCCTTTTAATCCAATAGTTGTCGAAGTGAGTCGCTTGTTATCATGATGTTTGATGTTTATTGTGTTTCTTGGCCGCATCGATAACATCGTTTTTTGTTAAAACATTTGTAAAATCAGCAACGACTGTGGTCTTGCCTGCTTTCCCATTCAAACGATATATATCTCGGATATCGTTAGGCTTGATATGTACTTCGATAACCTTGCACGTGTCTTGAACAATCTTACTAAAAGCAAATTTGGATTCCACCTTCTCCATCATTGGCACATTCCTTATTTCAATAGATGTTAGTTTTGAGTTCCTTTCCATGTCTTCTAGTTTTGCTTCTAAAGAAGAGCTATTGAAATACAGTGGTAGGAATTTGCATACGTTGGTGTGGACACTGTTTGTTCGAATGTGGGAGGAGGAGCGAGTCCCAGACGAATTTAAATTGTCTCGTATTAGTGCCCTCTACCGTGACCGATCCGACTGTAACTAATATCGCGGTATTTCACTACTATCAGCTCCTGGAAAGGTTTTTGCAAGAGTTCTATTGAACCGCCTAAGAAACCTAACAGAAAAGATCCTGTCTGAAACCCAGTTTGGCTTCCGACCTAACTGTGACGGTCCCTAGCTCGACCCTAGCCTGAGTGAAGTAACTAATAGTTCGTTTGGAGGAGTTTCTATTCTTAAAGGCATCATTCTACAGAGAGATTTGTTGGGATAGTGCCCCCGCCTCGCACTATCTTGTGAGACACAGCCTAGTGACACGATGTCTCTCCACTGGCTTTAAAGGCCTGCCGCGAACAAAGGGAAGCTAGAAGTGATTACGTACAAGTTAAATACATTCTAAATCTTCCGTTGTGCACTCAAGACTTGAGCGCACTAACTTTCTTCAACTCGGGGGACTGTGACGCAGAAATTAAGACATCATACCAGCCTGACCCGAGTCGCATTTAACTATGCTAAACGTAGACCGAATCACGGCTCTCGTACGTACGCTTCAGTACAAAGGTACCGATTCTCCAAGGGCGCTCGACTACTATAAAGCTTAATCTGGCCAACTGAAGCCCCGAGTATCCAAACCTTAGCACCCCAAACTCAAACGCACAGCATACACATCTTACACACCACCTCCGTATAAAACTATACAAAGATAGATTACCGAAAATCATTCGAACGCAAGCAAGAAAGCCAGAGGATCAGTCTGGATTCCTCACTCATTCGAACGTCGGTTATCCACACTGCAAGCCTTATAAAGGGGCCTCCACATTCTTCTCACTCAATGGTACCGATAAACCAATTAAAGTGTAGATTACTTTAAATTATGATATAACTAATAATTACAACACTCAGACCGAATAAACAAGTACAAGACTAAATAATTATATCAGAACACTCACCCAGCTGAAATCGACCTTACTCTGCCACCTCTTAACACCTACTCTCCCAAACAACTCCCACGACCGGCTCCCAGCTCCGTTTACAACCGCCGCCCAAAGCTCAATGCCCCTAGATCGAGACCGCGTCAAACACCATAACTGCCCGACTACCTGACCTATCCCCTTTTTTCTATCACAGTATCGATTGGCTTGTCAAACTTCAACTTTTAATAGTTTATGTCTTACAGATGTTTGAAGTACCATTCAGAGGTCCTCACTCAAATGTTTTTACAGAATTCATTTAAGGATGCAATAAATTTGCTTTATTAGGGTCAAACCCCTTTTTTGTGCATAGTAGTGACGCGTCCACTTGTCGCATATGAAAGTAATAAATAAGTTTCTATATTTCAATATTGTTGTGAAGGCGAGGCTATCACACTCACCGAGGCACATGTGAAGCTATTTTCTCGATGCGTCAACTTTAGGAGAAAAGCAGGGAACAGGGACTACAGCTGTACCTCTGCTTTCGGCTTAAAGTGATGTCTCTAGACACCAATGGCCGTGAGACATTGACCATTAACCTTGATGAGGACGTGCTGAAACAGGTCGATAAAATTCGTTATCTGGGGAACACTATAACGGCTAAGTGTGACCTTGATGCGTAGATCAAATCATTTAGCAGCACAGCGACCGGAATGGCGTGAGAATGACTCGCCGCCATTCACTATAATTATGAGAGCGGTAAGCTCACTTTGTGCACGGGAGTCTGCTGCGAAAATCGGCTATATAAGCCATCTCTAAGTGGTCGCCATAGCCGAAACCAGTCAGATTGTAAGCAATTAGGTTTTCTGTCTCCTCGTAGTCTAAGTCAAGGAGCCAGACAGTAACAATATTTTTGCATTCAAGCCTGGCGATTGGGTATATTTAAGAATTTGATTACTTATATTATAAATAAATGGGCTGAAAGAATAAAAACATCGTTTGGCTTAACAAGTACTGACCAAAACTGGAGAGCAGACCTTGCGTGTTGTTCTGGAGCTGATTGATTTTAGAGGGCGATAGGGTATTTTTGAGTGTGTTGTTAGATTGAGATTTAATAGAAAGAATTTTCTTACCGAGAGGACGTTGCAGATTATATACAACTCAACTGGGGAACTGGTATGATAATTTCGTCTACTTTTAAGACTGCTCTTTGGGCACGTTCTAGTTTCAGGAGGTGTGTATTGCAACATTCGCCCCAGGTGACAATACAGTATTGGATAACCGATTGCGTAGGGCTAGATATACCTTTCTGAGTACTTTAGTATCAGTCACATAGCAAAGTTTATAAGAGAGAGAAGCCATAAATATTAGTTTACGCAGCCTGCATGTGAGTGAAGTTATGTGGGGATGGAATGTATGGCTGTCGCCATTTCAGCTCCCAGATATTTGATGCAATTACTACGACTAAGACAAGGACATTTACACATTTTATTATCTGGCAAACCACAGGAGTGGGCTTTTCAATAAATACGAAGTGGATTTTCATATATAGATCTTCGTTAAGAGTTTTTAAATAATAAGCAAGAGTGTGTCTCCGTTGAACTTTTAGTTGGTTCTGTACAAAATAGACATGCGTGTGTTAGAGTCATGTTAATGTAACTAAATACTTCATTTAAATATTGATATATCTTTGCTAATTGTTTACTTAGATACAGAAGATATTGTTTGATGACGGTAGTTGATTAAAATACAAACTTGTATGTAATATTTGCTTGTCCTTGCCTATATACACTGTGTCATTACTCATGATCTGTAATCATTACTACTTTTAACTATATATTTTATAAAAATATTGATAAATGTTTGTATTAATAAATTACTTTATATACTTTCTGAAGATAATATAGTTTGATGACGGTAGTTTTACAATATTGAAATTACTTGTCCTCCCCTATAAAAACGAGTGTTCCGGTGGATTGCCAGGACTTCTTGTCGAGACGTGGACCAGTACGGAGCTCTCTACTATTCAACCAGTAACTGAGGATATTATATGGATTTAAAAGCTAAGTATATGCCATTCACTTTTGTGTATTTCTTTATATTAAATTTGTTCTCTAAGTTTCGTAATAATTTATATTGTTTGATTTATGGATATGTGTATAATGTGAAATATGTATGTAAATATGTTGGAAAAGAGTGTCCCTGGAGTTTCTTGTCTGTTCTTCTCCATAGGATCTACGCCTTGGAACAGACGAATAGAATCACGACTGACTAACTGACTACTTGTGTTAGTGTGATTACGTGGGGAGCGAGTGAAACTCAGTACGGTTAAAGACACACTGCTTTATTGCTGTAAAGATGACACGTGATGGGCGTGACACACGCACACTTTTACATACATCTGTCTACACAGTTGCATACATACATAACAATCCTCCCCTTATTTGACAAAATAGTTAAAATTACAAAAAGGGTTTGTAGTCGACTCTTGGAATATTGCGCAACAGTCTATTCGGGCATCTCGATTCCGAAATATCCAATGAGTGACTTACAGAAGAAGGAGAACATGGCAAGCCTGATACACCCCCTGCCTCTGGCACTGTCCCCTCCTCTTGGGGCCTGCTCGTTGACGTTTCACTATGACATTCAAAATCATCAAAGTCATAATGTTCGGAGTTATCGTCTTTACATAATATGATTTGATTCTTGTGTTTTTTTTACATCACATAAGACATTGAGGTCGAAAATTAGGTACAATACCTTACCAAGTCTTTGTTTTATGACACCTTTGCACCAATTAAATTTAGAACTATTTATATACTTCTTATACAAAACTTTATCGCCTGGCTTAAAAACTAACCTATTGTTTCCTCTATAACATTTAATCTGCGAACACTGTTGACGTTTAACATTATTTGTTAGGGTTGTGGGCGAGGAGGACGGTATTGTATTGCTAAATAAGTCTAACCGAGACCTTAGTTTTCTTCCATATACTAGCTCGGCTGGTGAGAAACCCGTGACAGAATGTGTCGAGTTTCTATAATCAAAAAGGTATTTTAAAATATTTAATTTACAGATAGTTTTATTACGTGACGAAAGAATACTCGATTTAATTCCCTTTTTAACGATTTTCACGTAACTCTCAGCCTGTCCGTTACTGGCTGGGTTGTAGGCCGGGGAAGTCATATGAGTGATACCATTTAATTGGCAAAAATTAGCAAATTCAAACGATGTAAATGCGGTGCCATTATCGCTAACGATTGTATGAGGTAAACCGTATTTCGACATGAAATCGTATAATTTCCCTATGACTGCCGAAGAACTCGTCGAAATGGACATATCATATACTTCCACCCACTTGGTATAAGCATCCACCACAACCAAAAACATCTGATTACTAATTGGACCCAAGAAATCTATATGTATCCTGTAAAATGGAATTGGCGGATACTTCCACGGAGCGAGCGGCGCTCGGGCTGGGGACGGGCGTAGTTGTTGACATATCTCACAAGAATTTATCATTTTCTCTAGAGCCACATCTAGGCCTGGGAACCAAAAACGCGCCCTAGCTTCCGCCTTGGTCTTTACAATTCCTAAATGCGACTTATGCAACTCGGATAAAACTTTTGTGCGCAACTTTTGAGGTATAATAACTTTATGCCCTCTCATCAGACAGCCGTTCTCGAATGAAAGTTGCGTTTTACATAAGTGATACGGTTTCACGTGTAAGTCTGATATGTTTCGAGGCCAACCGTTTAGAACGTAATTAATGACGGTTTTTAAAGTGAGATCTTTACTGGTTTCTTCGCGTAACTCGTTCACGGTAACCGGCATGCTACCTTCAATAACAAAATTGACGTATGCGGCGCGATCGATAGGCGCGGCGGCCGCAGCGGCGTGTGATTCACAGCCGTCTGACCCCTCCGCGTTCCAGCGGCCGTGTGCGCTCGCATCTAGACAGCCGTTCAGACTCGCGCGCGACAAATAATCTGCGTTGTTATCGGCACTACGTATATACTGTATTGTATAGTTATATGCGCTTAGAAACATTGCATATCTTTGCAAGCGATTTGCCGATACCTCTGGTATACCTTTATGCGGTCCAAAAATAGTGACCAGAGGTTTGTGGTCCGTACGTAAAATAAATGGGTCGGAACGCCCGTATAAATATTGATGGAACCGCCTTATACCAAATATGATAGCCGTTGCCTCTTTTTGAATTTGCGAATATCGCCTTTCCGCCGCGTTAAGCTTCCTAGAAGCAAATGATATTGGCCTCTCTAACCCGTCGTTGTCTAATTGCGACAATATCGCACCTAGACCATATGGTGACGCGTCCACGGTCAATATGATTTTGGCCTTTGAATTAAAATGTGCTAATACTTGTTCAGACGTTAAATATTTTTTTATTTCGACGAACGCCGCGTTGTGCACACCGGACCAGCACCATTTTACCCCTTTTTTTAACAAGTCATATAACGGACTAAGGATGCTTGATGCCCTGGGTACGAAATTTCGGTAATAATTGACAAGTCCTAAGAACGACTGCAAGGTGGTCACATTAGTGGGAGTCGGAGCGTCTACGATTGCCTTCACTTTTAACGGATCTTTTTTTAGTCCACGCTTATTTATCACATAGCCTAAATAATTAATTTCGTCCTTAAAGAAATCACATTTCTCCTTTTGTAACGTTAGTCCCGCATCTTGAAGCCTTTGTAAAACTATACATAGTTTTTCCATATGCAGGTCGGCAGATTCCGCAGTGATCAATATGTCGTCTAACAGACACAACACTCCATCTAAGCCAGACAACACCGATTCCATTGCACGTTGAAAAATGGATGGCGCGCTGGAGAGGCCAAACACTAAGCGAGTGTAATTAAACAACCCACGATGCGTATTTATACATGTAATCTTTTGGGACTCCTCGTCTAGCAAAAATTGGTTATAGGCCATAGATAAGTCTATTTTCGAAAACTGTTGACCACCGTGTAATTTTGAAAATAACTCATGGACAGTGGGCAATGGGTACTGTTCTATTTCTAATTGTTTATTTATAGTAACCGAATAATCTGCACATAATCTAACTGAACCATTACGCTTAAGCACCGGAACAACAGGTGACGCGTACTCTGAGTACTGAACCGGTTTTAGCACTCCCAAGCGAACCAAACGATCTATCTCCTTATCAACTTTGTCGCGCAAGGCAAATGCAATTGGACGCGCTTTAAAAAATATCGGCTTGACATCATTTTTTAATTTTAATTTAATATGATAATCCTTAAAGGTGCCAAGCTTGTCGGAAAAAACTTCAGGGAAACGTGACTCTAATTTTTTTATTATATTTTGGTTGACATTATGGTAGTTGCAAAACATTAATTTTAATTTAAATTTTGAAATAAAATCTCTGCCGAGCAGGGGCGGGCCGCCATCACGTATAACGTACACATCTAGTGTGTGTGTGCGTTGCATGTACGTCACCGGCAACTGCACATATCCGACACAAACCATTACATTTCCCGTATAACTTACGAATCTTTTATTCGAAAATATTAATGGTATGTTATTAAAAAAGGTTTTATATGTACCCACAGATATTACTGTCGTGGCTGACCCGCTATCAATTTGAAATTGAAGTTTTCTACCGTTTATTGTTACCATTTCTGTCATAGGTCTCCCGCGATCCGAGCTAATATTAAATAAAGACTTACCATCGTCGTCCTCGCTCACATCACCTGTTACCACATAATTAACTTTAGTACACATTTTACGTAAATGACCCACTTTGTTGCATTTTTTACATTTATAGTTCGCGAACCGACATTGTGACGATTTATGGTTTTTACGCCCGCACACCGCACACGTTTCTTTTCCGGCATTAACCGACTTAGCACTATACTGCTGCTTTGCAATTTTGTATATTTGAGATTGGTCTCCAGAAACAGTGGCGGCGGCGCCCGCGCGCGCACACCGCACGCTCTCCGCCAACTCAACTGCTTTCGCCAAGGTCAACGTTTTCATGTCCCGTGCGAACAGTTTCTCACGTTCTGGACCCGCAACCATTCCCATCACAAATCTATCCCGCAGCATCTCGTCTACATTATTAAACTCACAATGCGCAGTGAGTCCGCGTAGTCGCGCCGCCCATTGAGTGTATGTCTCACCCGCCTGCTGCGATGCCGTGTAGAATTTGTGTCGTTCACTAAATCCACACCGTTTTGGGGCAAGGTGGTCATCCAGTAGCTTTACAATGTCGTCGTATGGAACCTCTTGAAGGTCTTTAGGCAGGGCTAGATCACCTGCCAACTTGTAGGTCCCGTCGTTGAGTGCGCTCAAAAGAATCGCTCGCCTCTTGATCCCCGCCACATCGTTTTTGTCGTTTATGTCGTTAGCAATGAACCATTGCGATATTCTGCCTTTGTAAGTCCGCCAATCCTGCACGTTGTGGTCAAATGTGGATAATATCCCAAAGGTGTTAGCCATTTTCTAACGAAACTTTTGGTATTTTTTTACAAATGTGGGTATAAATCCTCGTCGCCAATGTTAGTGTGATTACGTGGGGAGCGAGTGAAACTCAGTACGGTTAAAGACACACTGCTTTATTGCTGTAAAGATGACACGTGATGGGCGTGACACACGCACACTTTTACATACATCTGTCTACACAGTTGCATACATACATAACAACATTGAAATAAAAAAAGGTACAATATGACTTGACTTGGTTTGATTTGATATACTCAAATTCCTGATGTTTATTCTAATTATATAATATTTTAATGCCTATACATAAATTGTTAGACCAAACTCCTTATAATTCGTTCTAAATATTCTAATATTTTAGTAGATAAAACCGGGCACCATCTCAAATTTTTACTCTCTAATTAGGCGACGTCCGGTCACACGCGGACGCCGCCCCTACGCGGTTGGCCACTACCGCGGACGGGCGTGAAACCCGTCCCGCCCATCCGCGGCCACACTCAGGATATAATTCAACACCGAAATTCAACCACCGGAGCAGGCCCGATTTTGGAGCGGATATGGCACCATAGACCACATAAACACAGTGTGGCAGATTATACAGAAGACCCAGGAGTATAATCAGCCCCTGTGTCTAGCATTCGTGGACTATGAGAAGGCCTTCGACTCGGTTGAGATTTGTCCCTGTCAGTCCCTGCAGCGTTGTCAGGTAGATTGGCGATTCATCCAAGTGCTGAGATGTCTCTACGATACCGCCACCATGTCGGTCCAAGTACAGAATCAGCAAACAAGGTTCATACCGTTGCATCGAGGTGTGAGACAAGGGGACGTTATTTCCCCAAAATTGTTCACAAATGCAATGGAGGATATGTTCAAGACCCTAAACTGGAAAGGACGTGGCATTAACATTAATGGCGAATATATCTCTCACTTACAATTTGCGGACGACATCGTCATAATGGCAGAGACACTGCAGGACCTGCATCAGATACTGAATGACCTAGCTGATTCTTCTATGCGCATCGGCCTACGGTTGAACTTGGACAAAACCAAGGTCATGTTCAATGAACACGTTCTACCGGAACCGATTGCAGTACCGTTCTCGAGGTTGTTCAAAAATATACCTTGGGCAGACATTACAGTTGGGTAGAAACAACCTCGAGAATGAGGTGAACAGAAGAATTCAGGCGGGGTAGGCAGCGTTTGGAATTAGGAAGATATTATTTGAAAATATTGTTATTAAATTTATTATTATTATTTGTAGATATTATATAGAAATTATCTACGTCGAGTCTTTTCGTCGTCGATCCCACAATGCCTAAAAACGAAAGTTTTCAATCAGTGCGTCCTACCTGTCATGACATACGGAGCCGAGACCTGGACACTTAGGGTACGGTTGGTCCATAAGCTTAAAGTTGCTCAGCGTGCTATGGAAAGGGCTATGATCGGCGTTTCTCTGAGGGATCGTATCAGGAATGAGGTGATCCGTCAGAGAACTAAGGTCATCGACATAGCCCACCGGATTAGCAGATTGATGTATGACCAACACACTCAGGAGCTCAATGCTCAAATTACCAACTTGCACTCACGTCTGTCATCACTCGTACTTGAACACGAATCAGAAACACAACAATACATTCTCAAGTATGAGGAAGTAGCCAAAGTAGCAAGAGAGAATACGGATCAATTAACTTCTCTTATCAAAAACAATCTTTGCTACAATAGCTCGCTACCACAGTCTGTTACACCCACAAACATTGTGAATACACACAAATATATCAAATTTGCATAACAGTTCTGACGGTGATTCTGATTGTGACTGCGGATCGTTAACTATTTCACAATCTTTAGATAATACTGTTACAGAGAAACAAGTTGTAATTCTTTCCGATCAGCTAGGAATAGATTTTAGAAAGTTAATTAAAGGTCATTTAAATTATAAGGTCACAAATTATTGTTCACCAGGAGCAAAGTATAGTAGTTTAATTAGTAAATTAAATAGCATTAGTTTAGATGATCAATCAACGGTTATTGTATTGTTCGGTGATAGCTTCTCAGCTACCAAGAGAGATATAATTAATTTAACAGAGTCTATGATATCCATTAATGAAAAAGTAGGTTGTAAATTTATTATGTGTGGTTTACCTTACTCACAGTCTGTATCTGATATACACAACAAGCACATACAGAGCTTGAATTTGTTATTATACAACGCGACTTACCAGTATGGTAAGTTTATACTATTTTTCGACACGAATAAATTTATTCGTAACTTTATTTTAACAAAAAATACTATGTATTTGTCTTCTATTTATAAGCGACAGGTTGCTAAATTATTAGCATTTAATATATATGTTGACTCTGGTACAAATTGTGTATTACAGCAATCTTTTAATGTATATGCTGACTCTGATACAAATAGTGTATCAAAGCAATCGCTTTTTTGTGCCAATTCTGCTAGGATCATTAATATAACTCCTAGTTTAAACTAGTAAATGAGACAACGGATAAGCCAACTGGTGGTCTAACCATAGTACACCAAAATATTCAGGGCTTATCTGGCAAATTTCAGGAAATAGAATTATTTTTAAAGACCCACCTTGTTGATGTTTTCTGTGTCACAGAACACTGGTTAAAAAACGATGAACTGAATTTTAATAATGAATATTATATTATTATTATATTAGAAGCACAAAATCGATCAAAGTGGTGTGCAATGGGAGAGGCCTATGTCCAGCAGTGGACTGAGATAGGCTGATGATGATGATGATGATGATATTATGGTAAGCAAATTCATCAGGAAGAAAGCTATACATGGTGGCTCTATGATTTTTGTTTCTAATAGTGTGAATAGTAAAGAACGCAAGGATATTGTTGCTCGTTCTGTCGAGCGTACTGTAGAACTCTCATATGTAGAATTAAAGGAGCATATTATTGTTTGTGTTTACCGTCCACCACAGAGTGACTTTAATTTATTCGAGACTATAATGGAAGATGTACTTAAAGTACTTAGTTATGGTAAAAAGCATGTAGTAGTATGTGGTGATTACAACGTTAATATACTAGAACAGTCACCTATGTGTATTAGATTATGTACTTTATTTAAATCATTTAATTTAAAACATTTGTTTTGTGCACCCACAAGGATAACATCACATTCTGCTACTTGCTTAGATAATATTTTTTGCAACTGTAGTTATTATAATGAGGTTATATTGAGTGATTTAACATCCGATCACTATGGACAGAAAGTCACTTTTCCTATTCATACAGTGGCTAAAGTAAATAAGATCACATGTAGGCCAATGAGTACAGCTCGCCTAAACAAATTTAATGAAAATGTTTCTGTCCGTATCACCAATATAGATTTTAGTTAGAATAATTTATTTGCTGATATACCTAAAAATACAACCAGCTCCTTAAGATCATGTCCGGTTGATGCTCAATCACTTGTGAGAGGCAGTGTGAAAGAGTGTACTGTACCATTCAGTTTTAATTTTATAAACCCCACTGACATAATAAAAATATTTAAGTCAATTAATTGCAAAAAGACAGCAGATTTATGGGGTATTTCTGTTAAATTAATTAATGGCATTATTATTAAGATAGCACCACATTTAGCAACAATATTTAATTGATGTGTTGATACCGATGTGTTTCCTGATCTGATGAAACACAGTAAAGTAATTCCTTTGTTTAAAGCCGGTTCAAAAAGCGACCCTTGTAATTTTAGACCTATTTCTATTTTACCAACTATTAGTAAAATCTATGAAAAAGCCATACTAATGCAATTAGAAACACATTTTAATTCTAATAATCTACTGCATGGTGAACAATATGGATTCACAAAGGGTCGCTCAACAGTAGACGCAGGCTCTAAACTACTTAAACATATATATAGTGCCTGGGAAAACTTGCAGGACGCCATTGGTGTTTTCTGCGATCTCTCAAAAGCATTTGATTGTGTGATGCATAATACACTTCTGCTGAAACTTAGGCATTCTGGCATAACAGGTACAGCGCTTAATCTTGTTGCTTCTCATCTTAGTGAGCGAATACAGTATGTTGATATTAATGGAATAAAGTCCTCCGGATCACCAGTGAGTATGGGCGTGCCACAAGGCTCAATTCTGGGTCCTTTTTTATTTTTGCCATTTTTTACTAGTAAGTTATACGATATTGTTCTATTTGCTGATGACACTTCTCTTATATTCAAAACCAATCGCAAAAACGATTACTCTGACGAAGTAAATAGGTCCCTCGCATTAGTCCTTGACTGGTTTACATCAAATAACTTGCTTTTGAATTCTAAAAAAACCAAATGTATTAAGTTTAGTTTGCCAAATGTAAGGACTATCAGTACAAATCTAGCTTTAAACAATGAAGTTATTAATTTTGTTGATTCAACGGTTTTTTTGGGAATTACTTTAGATAGTAAGTTACAGTGTCCACATCCGTAAGCTGTCAGCAAAGTCAGACAGCTTGTGGATGTGGAAACAGCAAGGCTAGTATATTTCGGTTATTTCCACAGCGTCCTGTCGTATGGCATTCTGCTATGGGGCAAGGCAGCTGATATTCAAACAATTTCCATTCTTCAAAAACGTGCAGTGCGTGCTATTTACAAACTAGGTGCACGAGTTTCCCTTAGAGAAAAGTTTAAAGAGATAGGCATTATGACAGTTGCATCACAATATATATTTGCAAACATTATGTTTATAAAACAAAATATGCATTTATATCACAGGAATAGTGACGTTCACTCGGTGAACACGAGACATAGGCATAAATTAGTAGGTCAATATCATAGGCTACATAAAACGCATAATTCATTCATGGGTCTTTCCGTGCGATTTTTTAATAGGTTACCAGCTAGTGTTATGAGTCTATTAGTGGAAAAGTTTAAAAATGTAGTCAAAACTTATCTTATACGTAGAGGTTATTATACAGTTGACGAATTTTTAAATGATAAAGAAAAATGGATTTGACTACTTTGCGAACATGGCATAAATGTACATGTAGAATCTTGACCTGTCACAAGAGATGTATTACATCCTAAGTGAATACAGAATTTTGAATTTGAATTAGCAAGGTGAAGTGGCAGTGGGCTACGAACGAAATACGACAGCAAGAATGCTGTCATTATTAGGATGGTCTTCTGTGAGAGGGTAGTGCTGCCCCGGTCGAGCCGGCCCATTCGTGCTGTAATCAGCGTGGCTCTACTACCTTTGCACGACCTAAATCAAATAACAATACAAAACTTCTCCTTCTTCCTCCCGGACCTCGTCACAGAGCAGACGTGTCCACATTTACTTTTGATTTAAATTAAATTATAATAAAACATTTTAAAAAATACATTTAAAACTAATTTCCAAGAAATAAATAGTGAAGTGCATTCCAGTGAACACGTGCAACACAGGTGTGCCAAATCATACAGCACACACACATAGCCACCTCTCTCACCTACGCAAGTAAGCCCTAACCATTTTTGATAACAAGCTCACACATACTTCTACGCGTGGGTCACGTCACAAGATATAATTATGCCGCTTAAACGTACTCCACCCCCTTCCCCCTTACTCGGGGGCATTCTCGATAGCGCGTCGAGTGTACAGATTGCTAAGAATTCCACTCATAAAAAGGAACAACAACAGCTAAAGTTTGATAAAGATAATTTCAATGATTTTATGTCCTCTATCCAAGTAATGTTCCATACTTTTTCGGACGAACAGAATAGGCGTTTTAACGATCTACTTACATCTGTCAATTGTATTAGAGAGCAGAACATCGAGCTGACAAAATCCGTTGAAACTATATCCCACAAGTATGACGAGTTCCTCTCTAGAATTGACTCTCTTGAAAAAGAAAGAAAAGAGGATAAGAAATATATTAATTTATTAGAACAGAAAATTTATACTCTTGAACGTAAGTCTCGTGCATCAGGTATTGAGTTGCGTAATATTCCGAAAATCAACACTGATAAACCTGAATCTAAGTCGGATCTCAGTCTACTCGCCCAACAATTGGGAAGGACTGTCTATATGGACATTAAGGAATCGGATATAAAGGACGTATACCGAATTCCTACAAAAGACTCCTCATCACCAATCATAATTGAATACACCTCTGTACTCGTGAAAGAAAGGGTACTTACAGCAGTCAAAAACTTTAATAAATCAAAACAAAAGGGCGAAAAGTTAAACACCGACCATCTCAAGATCAAGGGTCCTAACAGGCCTGTTTTTGTTGGTGAAACCTTGACACAAAAGTCGCAGAAGCTATTTTACTTAGCTCGTGCATTTCAAAAGGAACATGGCTATGACTTCTGTTGGACATCCCGAGGAATAGTGTATTTACGTGCACGTGTCAACTGCCCTCAAATTAAAATTGAGTGTGAAGCTGACCTAGAGAAGTTGCGATGTGATAAATGACTATCCACTAAAAGTGATAATTTGTTAATGATATCAAACACGTTTATTAGTCTTTTTATTTCATTTCTTATAGTTTTATCAAACAATTATAATGTAAGTTTTAGTTTATATTATACACTTCACTCTTATACACAAACATATTACAACCTCAGTAGTTCTTGCATTTATACTATTTTTTTCTGTTTTATTTCTACTATGTATCTAAGCGAGGGTGATAAGGAGGGTCTCTTGAAATATTTTTTGCTATATTGTGCACTATGTTATTGTCTCGTATATTATAAAAGTTACAAAATTCAATACTCCCCGTGATTTGCCAAAAGACTTGGACTCGTATTCTGTCTCGCTAGCCTATGAATGTAGCGTGGAAGATTGCTATAAGCAGCTTCCTACCGTCGCTAATTGTCTTACCGTACTGACACAAAACATCCGTAGCATTAATTGTAACTTCCCTGAACTTGAAGTACTACTCACTAGACTAACATTAAAAGTAGACATACTTATACTCACGGAATGTCGTTTAAAAGGTTCAGATATTACACCAAGTTTACAAGGGTTTCAAGTTTTTTTATCTAAAAATAATCTTTTACAAAATGACGGTGTAGTCGTTTATATTCGGGACGAAATACCATTTACTATAGAAGAGCCACATTTTTTAAACGCAAATGCATTACTCATGAAATTTGGCGGTGACACAGCCATCTTAGCGCTGTATCGGTCTCCTTCATATAATAATTTAGATTTATTCCTTAATTCTCTTGATGATAATTTGCAAAAATTACACAACTTCAATAATGTTGCCGTAGTTGGGGATATTAATATATCTATTAATATAAATAAGCCACATAGTGAAAGAGATCGTTACTTAACGTTGGCTGCGTATCACTCACTTTTACCTTGTCCCGATTTTGTTACTCGTGACGAAAGTGGAACTTGTCTTGATCATGTACTATTAAAGACTCGTTTGCCTGCTACAACAATTGTTATTCAAGCCAGCCTAACTGATCACAAACCGGTATTATTTTCTTTAAATAAAACACCAATTCGTAATTACGCTACAATAAATATACATAAAGTCGATTCCGAACAGCTGCAAAAAGATATAACCAATATCGACTTTTCTCCTATTTACACTAGCCAAGACCCCAACGTCTCGATGAATTATTTCATCGAATCTGTAGCTACAGCTTTTTCAAAGAATTCACAAACTTTATCCCTAGCAAGACGTAAAAAAATTATTAAGCCGTGGATTACTCCAGGTCTTCTTCGCTGCATTAGAAACAGAGATAGGCTGCACCTTAAGCTAAAAAAATCTCCTCATAATGAAATACTTAAGACTACTTATACCCGTTACAGAAATTTTTGTAACTCCCTACTCAAAAAAACGAAAAGGGCTTTTGAGACACGACAATTAACGGATGCGGGAAATGATAGTAAAAAACTATGGCAAGCAATTAAAACTATATCTAATACTTCAAAATCAAAACCAGTGCCTAAACAATTATTAAAGTTAGCATCTACTCCTCAAGAAGCGGTGAACGAAGTGAATAGTTATTTTGTAAATGTAGGTAAGACGCTAGCTGAAAATATTTTAGGTAATCAGCAACATGGGGTAGATTTTACTGGCGGTTCTTTTTCTGATAGACTGGATTCTTTCGTATTAATTAATACTGACGTAAATGAAGTTCTAAATCAAATTTCAAGTCTCAAAAACAATTGTGCTATGGGCTGGGACAAAATTTCTAATAGAATTCTTAAGCGTTTTAAATATCATCTTGCACCTCCTCTTACTTTTTTATTTAATCTTTGCTTTGAAAAAGGAGTCTTTCCTGATGCCCTTAAAAAATCTGTAGTTATTCCCATTCATAAGGGTGGTGATAGAGACCGTATCTCAAATTATAGGCCAATCTCTCTTCTGCCATCAATTTCAAAAATATTGGAAAAGATCATTAATACCCGGTTGATATCTTACTTGGAATCAAATAAATTATTATCTGAGAACCAATACGGTTTCCGACAGGCCAAATCAACGTCTGACGCAATACATGCAGTAACTGATTATGTTGCAACTAGTCTGGATAATCGGAAGAAATGCTTAGCTATATTCCTAGACTTAGCAAAGGCTTTTGATACGGTCTCTGTTTCCATACTTCTACATAAGCTTGAAACTATTGGCATACGAGGTAAACAGTTGGGCTTATTGGCGAGTTATCTCTCTAACCGCTCTCAGTCCACAGCTATTGAAGACCACATAAGCTCTGAGCTACCTGTAAAATTTGGGGTACCGCAGGGTAGCGTCCTAGGCCCCACGTTATTTTTAATATACATAAATGAATTGTGTCAACTCAAACCAATAAATGGTAAAATAGTATCATATGCGGATGACACTGTGATTTTGATTTCAACCAATACCTGGAAAAGTACCTTTGAATCAGCTCAAATTGCCCTTTGCGATGTCTCTAAATGGTTAACCTGCAATGTTCTAACACTAAATACGAATAAATCCAAATATATGACCTTTTCCATCAGAAAAACAGGTGATGTGCCTGATGGTCATTACTTAAAAATTCACAATTGTCATCGATCAAATGTGAGTTGTTGCTCATGTCCTACACTGGAACCTACAGAGTATATTAAATATCTAGGCATTACTGTTGACTCCCATTTAAATTTTACGAAGCATATTGAGCTACTAACTGGAAGGATTCGCAAACTGATTGTAGTTTTTAAAAATATAAGACACGTTGCGGACTTTGTATTGGTTAAGCGAATTTATTTGGCGTTCTGCCAGTCATTAATAGGGTATTGCATTACTGTTTGGGGTGGGGCTCCATCTACAGCCATCAAGCGACTGGAGATAGCCCAGAGGGCAGTGCTTAAAATTAGCACTTTCCGTCCTTTCCTGTTTCCAACTGCTTTACTTTATGAACAGTGGAGAGTGCTCACAGTAAGACAATTGTTCCTACTGGGTATAGTACTAAAACAACACAAAGACCTACCTTATGAACCCATGAAAGCCACTTTCCGGAGAAGAAACAGGATTTGTGAAACCAAAAGGACTCCTCACACGTCATTTATAAGAAAGTTTTATTGTACATTAGGCCCATTTGTTTATAATAAAATAAATAGTATCATCCTTATTTACCCCCTTAATATAACACAGTGTAAGATTAAGGTTACTGACTGGCTACAAAGTTTGGGATATAAAGATACTGAAGAAATTCTAGCAGTGTTGTCATAGTATATTCGTGTATATATAGTTTTACTATGTTAATATTTGTATATTTTTATTTTATATAAAGGTAAAAGTTAACTTTTCAGGAACTCTTACCCCAAACCCAAACACATCCTTTCAAACCTCATACCTCATACACACACACACACACACGCACACACACTCACACACACGCACACACACACACACACACACACACACACACACACACACACACACACACACACACACACACACACACACACACACACACACACACACACACACACACACACACATACACACGCGTATGCATACACACAAAGACAGGATCACTTCACATTTTATTTTATTTATTTTATTTTTGAATTTTACTGTCAAATTATTAAATTATTGTACCTAGTTTATTACATGCTAGTTAAGTTTTAATTCCGGTGAGGAATGGCGCCGTAAGCCGAAATACAGGTTTTACCTAGTTTGGCAACGGAGGCTAACTCATGTTCGATTTATAACATAACCTAGTGTTTAAGTTGAACAAATTGTATCTGTTTTTGTGCAATAAATAAATATTATTATTATTTGTGCAATAAATAAATATTATTATTATTATTATTATAAAACTAAACTAAACACTACTAGCCATTTACATGCTGCTAATATCAGGAACATCAATAAAAAATTTAATGTCCCATTATTAAAGTAAAAATAAAACGAAATACTAATTATATTTATTTTTTATTGAATATTTTTAATCACACATTTGTTTGAACTATTCCACCGCCTACAGTTTTGACAGGTAGACCAGTTTTCCCATCAGCCGTCATAATGCTGGCATGAATATAAAACTCAACTGTTATGTTTTCATATGAATACAGTATCTGTGGTAAATCACCCTCCTGGAGAAAATAGTTTACATAATACGCGTAAAAATGATGACCCTTATATTTATTTTTGTAATTACAAAACATGTCCCCTTCGATCATAGCTATGTAGTTTACTTGAACCATCATTTCGCCCTTAGTAGCGTAAAGATATTCTACAATAGTGCTATTAGGAGGTACAATAACAGTTGCTGAAGAAGTAGGTCCAAGAGTCACCTGCCGTTCTTGATAATCATCTTCACCAAAACGTGAGTTATATCTTAAAGTCGTTATACCACCAACACTGCCGGCACCAAAATTAACATCATAATTAACACCCCTTTCGAGAGTGAGGTTACGCTTGCCGCTCCAAGTATGTTTGACTGTTTCTTTAACAACTTTAATGAGATTTTTTCTATATACAAATTGTTTATTACGATTGTTCGTATATTCTTTAGAAGCTAGTAACACTGTAGAAGTATTGATACTAAGTATTCTTGCTCTGATTGGCTCGACTATTCTTTCTACTTCGTCCCATCCGTATCTCGAGTAGACGTCTCCATACGGAGTTGGATCTTTTAGAAAAGTACTTGTACATTCTTCTTCAAGAGCTATTTTGGACAGATATTTTAAGTTTTTCTGGGTTACATTGAATGTTTTCATTTCTTCATCGCTTATTACTGCCTTATCTACACCTTTAAATTGAACCAAGGCTTCATATTTGTCTGTGCCCGCTTGTATTTTAATTGTTATCAAACTGTATGCAACAGAAGGCAGAAATACTAGGTATAGATATTTTTGCAACATCATAATCTGTAAATATATTAAAGTATTATTTGGTTGTCAATATTAATATTGTTGAAAATTTGAACATTTAACAACGTACTCGTTATAATAACTGAAAGGTAAACTTCAAAAAAATTACTCAGTAATGTTATACTCGTAAAATTGTTAAGTACAAACTCAAGACACTTCTAAAGTTTATAAATAAAAAATTGATGAAAGGAGAAACCCGAAATCCATAAAAACTTGGGCCTGGCGTTACAGTGCTAGAATTTGGGCATAAATTACAATACCGAAGAAGATTTCACGAGCCCAATTTTCAGGTCTCCCAGCAATGGCCAAATTGGTAAAATCAGACAATGTTTACATGTTTATTGTTTGAGTTATTTTAATAAAAATTGGCCAAGTGCATGTCAGGCTACGCATAAAATGGGGTTCTGTAGTCACCCATAATGGTAGGTAGATTTAAAATCGTGCCCAGTAGATAATTGTTATATTTACTTATTATTTCTTTATTTTTGTACGAAGTTTTCCAAGTCAGCGTATTTCACAAGTTAGGCCTTTCTAACTCCTGAAATAAAAAACTTATCAAAACCGCTATAGTTTTCTTCTTCAATATATGGACTACTATTACGATCTTTTTTAACTTTTTTTGAGCCAGCCGTTTGGCTTTTAGAGGAGGGGGGACGCCCTGTTCTTACAACAAAATGC
Source organism: Phragmatobia fuliginosa (assembly GCA_932526445.1). NCBI lineage: Eukaryota > Metazoa > Arthropoda > Insecta > Lepidoptera > Erebidae > Phragmatobia > Phragmatobia fuliginosa. The sequence continues at coordinate 11,610,674 of OW052081.1, read as the reverse complement.
GCTTTAAAGTTAAATAACTCGCAAACGCATACCTAAATCGAAAACTCGGCCAAGTGCGTGTCAGGCCACGCAAAGAAAGGGTTCCTCAGTCACCCATAATGGATTTAAAATCGTATCCAATAGATAATTGTTATGTTTACGTATTAATGTAGTCAAGCCTCTATAACTCCTGAACTAACAAAGTCATCTAATCCGTTATAGTTTTTCTTCAAAGTTCATTATATGGACCACCATCACGAATTTTTCCAGATTTTTTGAGCCAGCCGTTTAGCTTTTAGAGGGGGGGGGGGGACGCCCTGTTTTTACAAAAAAGTGCCCTTTCAAGTAGAATATCTCGCAAACGGATACCTAAATCAAAAAATCGTCTTAGAAACCCTACATTGTTTTTAAAAGACCTATTTAATGATACCCCACACGATGGGGTAGCTGCAAGAAAAAAATATCATCGCCACTTTACGTATAGGGGAGGTACCCCAAATAAAAATATTTTTCATAATTTTATTGTAGTACTTTGTTGACGTACGTACAACACATATTCATGCAAAGTTTCATCTTTCTAGCACTTACCGTTTTGACGGTAAGTCGAGGACGGACGGACGGACGGACAGACGGACATGACGAATCTTTATGGGTTCCGATCTGTTCCGATCCTAAAAATGATGGTAACAACCTCGCAATATTTTTAAAAGACGTATAATATATTATAATACCCCACACAATATGGTAGACGTATAATAATATTATGTTCTTTTTTTATTTATTTAAGCCTATCAAAGTGACTCTACTCTGCCTGATGGAAAGCATAAGTAGAATCCAGGAGTAGGGGCCACCATCCTCATTGTGAGTGTAGGCAATGTAGCATGGTGACCCATACCATGGCGGCCTGGTCAGATAATTCTGCATCATTCTTCCGGCCTCCGAAAGTCGTTAGAATGATGCAGAATGATTTGGCCTCCGGTCTCACACTCACCAACGAAATACAACAGCAAGAATGCTGTCATTATTAAGATGGTCTTCTGTCTGACTGCCCGGTCGGGCCGGTACATTCGTGCTGAATTCAGCGTGGCCTGGCTCTACTACCTACATATCTTACTTGAAATTGTGCAGGCAGGCGGCAACTGACTTCCCTGGTGCCGTGATATTCATGTTATGTTTAAGATTGCCAGTTGAAAATATTTTGAATTGCCGCAATTGCCGACATGATTTCGTGACACAGTTATTTATTTCTTTTAATGATTTTCATTAGTAGATTTTGATGCTTTACGTTCCGCTATTCTACTGTAGTGTGTAGTCTAAGCATATTCATTAATGTATTAGTTCATAACAGTCGTAATAAATCACTCGTGGCGTACACCTGTGTTTCAATTATTGACTCCCCGTAACCCTCACATCACATAACCCATACACATAACCCGCACATAACATTGATTAAAATATCTATTAATACAATCATTTATACTAAAACAAAGGAGTATTATTTATTTATAACAGTCTCGATTTCCATTAAATCGATCCTATTTTAGGAGTGCTACGTTTGTTGAGCTAATTACGTATATTGAAATAAGTGTTGCAGAAGTTTACAAAGATTGCATAAAACAATAGAATTCTACTTATTTTCTACAGTTGGCCATTCCAAATGAAGCTAAGATTTCGATAGGATAATCAAGCAAAATAGAAGATTTTTTGGTACATATCCCATTCGTGTAACGCTTAGGCCCAGAATCCGGTTTCTCCATTTGATTCTCTTCTGTAATAATTACTAACTTTAAAGAATAATTATGAAGAAAACAAAAAAACTCTTCGTACCGTTAGGAAAGATTCGGACGAACTGTTTGAGTTAAATAAGATTTTATAACAAAGTTATTCGTTATCACTTATTACTACTTTAATGAATAGATTAACACAAATTAACTACCGGCAGTTATATTCGGTATCAGCATGTTTGTGTGAAAAGCGTTTTGTTATAAATATGTCGTATGTCAGTTTGTCTGTTTACGACCTAGTAGCTTTGAAGCGAGTAGATAATTTCTTTTGCGATTTTCAGTTTTTTTGCAGCGAATGAGGTCGAAATTTTATTTTATTTTATTTTATTTATTAGGTACAGAAACAGACAACAAACCAAAGACATACAAATATTACATATTATAGTTGACAATATTTAGGTCTGAAGTCCAATTACAACTGTACACAGCTTTTTATTCTATATTACTTCATTAAAAAAAATCAAAAAATTATCGGACATTCTTGAGATTAATGATCGCGGTCTCAAATTCACCAAACGTGTCGAAAAAAAAATTAAATTCAGAACATATCTGATTGAAATGTGTGCACATTCTTGAAATTGGACTGTTTTTAGATACATTATTATTAAAATTACCTATGGTAAAAAGTTGTGGAATACGCACAGATCGCGACGGTATTTTAAAACTCATTTGCTCTACAAGTTGACAGTCCAAAGAACCATTGACAATTTTATGTAGGGTTAACAAGTCATTCATCCACCTCCTCCTCTCTAAACTCACCATTTTGAATTCTTGCAGTCGGTCCTCATAATCTGTTAATTTACGTCTCAAGCCAGTTCTAATACATAACGCCCTGACAAATCTGACAAATCGTCTTCCTTATTGCCTCTATTCGGTCGGTGTGAGTTTCATATATCGGTGTCCATACAGGCGAACAGTACTCAAGAATACTTCTAACTAGACAGTAGTACAATATCATTAGAGAGGCGATTTGTTTGAATGGTCTTCCGTTACGAAGAATAAATGAAAGCATACGATGAGCCTTATTACAAATATAATCATAATGAGGTCGGAAGGACATGACTTTATCAAACATTACCCCTAGGTCGCGAACCACCGTGACTCTATTTATTGCAGTCCCCAGAATATGATATCTATAATCTATTGTTTTTTTGTTTTTAGTGAATGAAATGACTTGACATTTTTTATATTTAGTGACATTAGGTTTTCGTCACACCAACCCACTATTGTATCGATGTCAGATTGAAGAGTTTCGCAGTCAGTGTAGTTAGATATTCGTTTAAAAATTTTGATATCATCCGTATAAGCTAGACATTCACTGTTAATTTTACCTAACAAATCATTAATGAATAATAGGAAAAGTAAGGGTCCTAAATTTGAACCCTGAGGCACGCCTGATGATGCTATAAAAGGGGCAGACTCATAGCCGCAGAGGGCTACCAGTTGGGTACGATTGAGCAAGTAGGACGCGAGCCATCTCAAATGGTTCTTAATTGTAATAAATGAGACTCACGATATTCGAAATCTCTATCTGACTCTTTGGTTTACATCAACTTGAAAATCTTAGTAATAGTAAAAGAAATGACAATCTTTTGTCAATGACGACAAAGTATTTTAGATTTTTTATTTGATGCTTATTTAATAATAAAATAATATCAATATGTATATAATTTTTTTTGATGGCTTCAAAGACTTAACACAGATACTAAATTGAAATAGCGGTCGGTCAGACGGCAGTCGCTTCCTTAAAAGCCAAAATTTTGCCAAACGAAAATGGATAGCAAGAGAAACAGAAGTGTAAGTGCCACGGTACGGCGCCGCCGCATAGGTGTGCAGGAGCTTCACCCGATTTCTGTGCCAAGTAGGCGATGGCTGCCCTGTCCAGTAGTAAAAAGTTACACCCAACACCCGTAACACGTAAGTTCCGCTTTGCCACCTGGAACATTGGCACCCTAACCGGTAGTGCGAGGGAGTTAGCTGATGTACTTTCCAAATTCCAAATTCACAATGAGCATGGTGGCCCCTACTCCTGGATTCTACTCATGCTTTCCATCAGGCAGAGTAGAGTCACTTTGATAGGCTTAAAAATAAAAAAGAACATAATATTATTATACGTCTACTATATTGTGTGGGGTATTATATTATATTATACGTCTTTTATAAATATTGCGAGGTTGTTACCATCATTTTTAGGGTTCCGAAGTTTATGACTCGGAACCCATAAAGATTCGTCATGTCCGTCTGTCCGTCCGTCCGTCCGTCCTCGACTTAACGTTACCGGCTAGAAAGATAAAACTTTGCATGAATATGTGTTATAAGTACGTCAACAAAGTGCTACAATAAAATTATGAAAAATATTTTTATTTGGGGTACCTCCCCTACACGTAAAGTGGCGATGATATTTTTTTCTCGCAGCTACCCCATCGTGTGGGGTATCATTAAATAGTTCTTTTAAATAAAATGAAGGGTTTCTAAGACGATTTTTTGATTGAGGTATCCGTTTGCGAGATATTCCACTTTAAAGGTACTTTTTTTAGTAATTAGGGTGGCCCTTGAATGTCACGAGGTGCCGCCCTATCTGCGGGCTGTCATAAAGGCCTACCTGCGCGACAGGACGGTAAAGTTTGTCGATCGAAACGGGATGGAAAGACGAAGGGAGGTGTGTTGCGGGGTTCCTCAGGGCTCTGTATTGGGCCCATTGCTATGGAACCTCGCATACGATGCGGTCCTTTGCACTAAGTGGACTTTGCATCCGCATAGCAGATGACACTTGCCTAAGTGTCATCTGCTATGCGGATGACACTCTAATACTGGCTAGAGGGTCAAGCTTTCAGGAAGTGCTACGGCTCGCCGAGCAGGGGTTGGCTTGTATTGTAAGTGAGATCTGTGAGCTGGGCCTAAGAGTGGCGCCTCAGAAAACTGAGGCGATATGGTTCCATGGCCTGCGTAAGCGCCAGGAACCACTCAGATCATGCCTCCGAGTGGGTGACTCTGAAGTCCGGATGGGCCGGTTCATGAAGTACCTAGGCCTCATCCTGGACAGTCGGTGGAGCTTCGAAGAGCATTTCGGGCGATTAATCCCCCGAGTACGAGGGGTAGCAGGAGCGCTTCATCACCTGCTGCCCAACCTCGGGGGACCACGGGAAGAAGTTCGCTGCCTTTACATAGGGGTCGTGCGATCCATGGTCCTCTATGGGGCGCCCTGTTACATCCCTATTTACTCTGTCACATCACTATTTGTTAAAGTAAAATGCTGACTTGCAATTATTGCTGGTTTACCTAAATACGATATTAAAAATCAGCAATAATTATGCTATAAATACGCAAGACTTTCCTAAATTCGTTCAGTTGGTTGTTCTTTAGCTAAACTGCTCCCCAGCTACGGACCTGGTTCTTGCCTGCCGGCTGGCTATCAGTGAAAGCTAAGAATACACTCCGGGTCTACTCTGCCCTTCGCTAGGGCTATCCGCGCCGTTATAATCCAAGTCGCGTATAAGTTTTAAGTTTAAGTAGAAATTCTGTGTCCGAACTTGTGTGACTAAAACTTTCAGTTAATAAATAGTTGTCGAAATTTCAGTGTTGTGTTTTTTTTTATTAGTGCTGAATAGGACAATCTAACAGCCCGTCTGGTCTGATGACCTGGCGGGCTCCTCCCGCTGTCAGGCTCAACTCCGGAGTTTGCAGTGGCTGATGGCCATAAGGATCGTACGTGGCTACCGTACGATTTCGTACGAGGCAACGACGGTCTTGGCTCGATCTGTACCCTTCGACATTCTGGCCAACAGAGACACGATGGTCTACGACCAAATTTGTTCTGTCGGTCGGAATGGCGAGGAGATAGCGTCGGATCATGAGCCTGAAATGCTACGGCGGAACGCACACACGCAAGCACTACGGGCTTGGAGAGCACGGCTCGAAGCATAGGGCTGTGCCAGCCAACGCGCTGTTGGAGCCGTTCTGCCGAGCTTCGAAGCTTGGGTAAAGAGGACCGACTGTGTCACATATCGATTGACTCAGATACTCACCGGGCACGGTTGCTTCGGTGAGTATCTGAATCGAATAAGACGGGAGGCTACAGCACAATGCCACACTGCGGGTCGGACCGGGACTCCGCCCAACACACGCTGGAGGACTGCCCTGCTTGGGAGTCCGAGCGTCGAGTCTTGGTGGTACAGATCGGACGAAACCTGTCCCCAACAGCATTGATCGCGGCAATGCTGGCGAGTGGCAAGGGATGGGAAGCCGCGGTCTTCTTCTATGAGAACGTCATGCTCCAGAAGGAGTCCGCAGAGCGGGATCGGAAAAGGGCCGATCCCGCTTGAAGGAGGCGGCGAAGGGGACGCGGCAGAGGTCGCTAGCTCCCCAATCGTCGCCTAAGGGTCGCTGCGGCCACATCTTGGGGAGATGTGACCGCTGCAAACGACCCGAGACAGGTGACACCCAGGTGCGGCCGGGGGTGTCGTCTAAGGTGGGTCGGTGACCCGCCTTTTACTGTGTAGAGCGGTGAGAGACGCGACATCGTCCTGTCCCGAGGGTGATTCTTGGACACCCGGAGGTGTACCTCAGTTATGGGGTACGGCATGGGGGACTCGAGAAGCCGCTGATGCGTTCCTGGAGCTCCTCTTGACTTCCGAGGTAGGCCGCCGCGGAGTTTAGTGGGTAGACCGAATTCGGGAGTCCCACACACGCTCTCCGGTTTTCCACGGAGAGTATGGTGCGAAAAGCATTCCTCGCGTAAAATAAAAAAAGAACACATCAACCCAATTACACTAAACTCTTCAGAAATCCCCACACCACATGAACTTCATCAATTTATGGCTGGTATTTGGATAAATCCAGTGCAACATAACACACATGTTACAAGGTACTGGTTACAAGAAATGGGAGACACATCAAACATAAACCAAATGGAGCTTTATAACATCCCAGTTGACACATTCATTTAAATCAGTAGCCGTACACAAAACTGGAAGGCACCACGCACCCATAATATACATAATTACTGGTAAAAAAAAAATAACCTGCACACACCTGCATTCACAATCATACTTGTAAATTCAATCAATCACCACACATTTATAACTCAAGAAATCACAGGTATGCTACCCAAAGGATCAGACTCCAGAAATCGTGCAAATTATAGACCTATGACATGCTTGCAAACTAATTATAAAATTATTATAAGATGCCTTTTACTTACATCAATACAATATTCTAGCAGAACAACAAAAAGGTGGTAGTCTAGGGTTCATACGAACGTAATACGCTGATCGTTCACTCGTTGTGGTATGATTTATCATAGGTACAAGAAGAATAAAGAGAAGTCGGTCCGCCCACGGTGAATCCTAAAAGCGAGTGTCGGACGTTGGATGTGATGTCGAACTCGTCGGGGTCGACCCCACCTGCCCTGCAAATTCGTTGCCTATAAATACTGTTTAGTAATGGTAATGTAATCATTATTACTTTTAACTATATATTTTATATAAATATTGATATGTTTGTATTAATAGTTTACTTTAAACACATTCTGAAAATAATGTACTTTGATGAAGGTACTTGATTAAAATACATGTGTCGAACTTGTTTGTCGTCGCCTATAAAAGCGAGGGTTCTGACTGGACAGACAGACTTCTTTTCGAGACGTGGACCAGTACGGAGCTCTATACTATTCAACCAGTAATTGAGGATATTATATAGATTTAAAAGCTAAGTATATAACCATTCACTTTTTTGTATTTCTTTTTACTAAAATGTTCTCTAGTTTTGTAATAATTTATAATTTTTGATTTATGGATATGTGTATAATGTGAAATATGTATGTAAATATGTTGGAAAAGAGTGTCCATGGAGATTCTTGTCTGTTCTTCTCCATAGGATCTACGCCTTGGAACAGACTAATAGAATCACGACTGACTAACTGACTGACTACTTGACGTTGAAATATAAATAGTTTAATATGATTTGATTTGGTTTGACTTGATATACTCAAATTCCTGATGTTTATTCTAATTATACAATATTTTAATGCCTATACATAAATTGTTAGACCAAACTCCTTTTTGAAATTGTTTATTAGGGGGTATGCAAATACATCACCATATGATAGCCACGGGTTTGATTCTGCAGCTGACATAGCTAGACAACGTCTTAGGAAAACTGCAGAAATATACTGATAGTATTCGTAGATAATGATTTTCATATAGGTGATATAGTTTATTGGTGATTAGCCATAATAGATTATTATTACGTTGTTCTGTCATTGTTGATATTTTGTGCGATTATTTAACTCCCTTAATGATTGCTGTCTTGTGAAAAGGAATCGTATAGATATTTTACAATAATTATAAATTATTTACTTGTTAATAAATTGTGTACAATTAAAAATGGATGTTTGAAAGGTTATAAGCTTAGAACAAAACGGGTTTTTATATAACTACTGGTTGGTCACTGCCCTGTATAAGCTTGATTACTGCTGGTCGGTCACTGCCCTGATATCAGTCTGAAATTCATGCGCAGCAGGTGATAGGACTGGTATGTCAAGGCTAGAGGCTATTGTATGAATTGCTGTGTCATTGCCCTGATGTTAGTTTGAAATTCATGTGCAGCAAGTGATAGAACTAATATGCCAAGGCCAGAGACGTTCAAGTTACTTTGAGAGCGAAGTAAAGGTCAGTCTAACCGTAATAGATGCGGAAAAGTTCCGTTTATTTATTGTAAAAGCTAACTGTTTTTGTTAATTGAACACGAATAAAAACATCCCTATAATGATTATAACCTTCTATGCACAAAATTCAACACTTTCGCATCAAAATATTATCAATATTATTGCAAACTACCCATCTACTGTTCTTTCATTGTTATCTTAAATCTTAATTTACAAAAATCACCTGACTTATTTACTAATTATACCATTGTAAAACTAAATATGTAATTTAACTAAAGATATTTACTAGTTTCATGGTAAAGTATAAATCTTAAAAATACTTCACAATAATGATAAACTTATTTCCTTCATATGCCAAAACAAAAAAAAAAACCAATAGATTGTTGCACTAAGAATACTTCTAACTCGCATGCCCTAAAGGTTTTAAGATATATCCTAAAAAAATTTGTTACTGTGGGATAATCTTCTCACTAATTGTAAAATAAATTGCATATTACAAAAATATTTTACCTTAACCAAACGACATTGACAATATTTTACCAAGTACCTACTATCTTTCTAAATATTATATTTTTATGGGTCGAAAGTGAAATAGAAACAAAAATATAATTAAATTATATCAAACTGTTTTTAATAAGCTAATTGTCTGTTCCAAGGCGTAGATCCTATGGAGAAGAACAGACAAGAAACTCCATGGACACTCTTTTCCAACATTGTTTTTACAAATAATAATCATTACAGTACTTACACAATAAACTCACTTTTATTAGTATTTGAACAGAAATAGTTACATTAGATTTCCAACTCTAACAAGTTAATTACTTACAATACTCGCAGTTCTTACTTTACCATTTGATAATAACAATGTAGCAATATAGCAAAGATCACAATAACACTCCTTCAGAGTTACCACGACGAGCGCCGAACAAGAAATGTGCTATGCACAGGCGCACGCCGCCTTTTATACCCTAACTTATGACATATCTTACACGGCTTCTCCTGACAGGGAGTCGTCCTCGACGATTTCTTGAACCATCCTGCCGGGGCTCTCCACTTCAAGCAGTGGCATTGATAGCGCCTGACTATGTGCAGCCACTGGTGATTCGGGGCCCTGATGAAATAACACTGTCTGATTATTTTAATCACTTAAAATTTGAAACCAGAATTTTATACGCAAGGCTAGTGCGAGTGAAACATACAAGTCGCCTTTTGTATGCACCACACAAACATCGCATCCAGATATAAAATTCTTGCACACACACACACACACAATCATATTGACACATAAATAAAATTTTATCGTTTACCAAAGTGTTTTATCGGCTTCAACCAATAAAAACGCGGTCTCAGTCTGGCTAGAATCAACAATGGGGAAAAACACAAATTTAAAATTGCATCGTGACCGCGCTCGGCTCGCGTAGACAGCGAGAAGGTCGAAGGACGAGACCTCTCAAGGCACAGTTGTCATCTAAGGAAAGCATGAAACATTGCATTAGTTTTGCATTCGGTGTTACTTTTACATCACCAATATGCGTCACTATCGTCATGAGTAATTACAGAGCTTTTAGAAGGCGATACCAGGAAGCAAAACTTTTGTGATATTTAAAAATAACAGTGCCCTCAGTATGTACACAGTGATACCGTCAAGAATGTTACTATTTTTCGCTTATTTCTCAAGATGCAAGACCCGGAGGTTGCTAGAAAATGTTACAGAAGTCTCACGGTACATAGTTAAGGATGTTCCCAATTATTGAAAAACTCAGGATATGATACCGGGTCACTAATTTTGGTTATGTCTGCAGCTCGACGGTTGGCGTCAAGCAACTTCGAAGCATGTCCAAGTATGGCCACGCATTGAATTCAAGTTCAGACTGATTGCCATCAAAGTCATTTTCTGCACCAGAGCGTGTATGACCAGTGTCGTTCAATTACTTACTGTAATAGGCCACAGGCTGCGTATCGTCCATCGTCATGAGTGTAGTTAAACCTTACCATTTAAACCTTTCGGCTACGGAGGCCAGTCCCAATGGTGAACAACCAAAAACACGAAGACAAGACACACAGCATGCAAGTGCTTGTAGAACACAGGTGTATGCTTTTGGTCTGATGAGACGGCCACCCAATATGACCCGAAAGAGATCAGGCGTAGGACCGTCGACTCTTTGTACTCATTCGAGTCACGAAGCTTTGACCACAACTTTTAAACTTCGGGCCGCGACATGCATGTCTATAAATAGAAGTACACAGTATTATTAGTTATTGTTTGTTCAACCCAAAAACCGAACCTATATTGAACAGTAGTAGCATACACTAACTGTCAGCCCATCGAAACCATCACTAGTGCTGACGTTTCAATATGCACCTCTGTCAGGAAGAGAAAAGATCACAATAGCCTGTGCTGGCTTGTAATGTCCTCATGAACATGAACTCGTGATCACATATGAATGTCACAACTTTACGATCAAGTGTGTTAGAATGTTTTTGTTTAAGATCTTAAAACTTAAAACCCGAAATAGCTAGTCTTATCTTTATGTAACACTACTTGGTACTCTTGCATTGACTAGTGATTAAACCGTGTTTTAGCTCGGTCTAACCTGACCATTAGTAATTAAGTTTCACAAACAACATAATGTCTTGCAAACTAACACTTAAAGTTTATTTAATACTTGACACTAGTGAGGGTATTTAAAACCTTTCATAATGCTTCTATAACTTTAACCCATTATTAAAGTTATGCCTAAGTAGACGTACTAATAAGATCGATAGACATGTAGTCGTTACCGGTATCAATATTTGGCATTTTCATAAACATATCAAAACATAATTAACAAACATACGATATGTTACGCGTTATCATAATCTTTCTATGATTTTGTCGTTGACGTTGTGTAAATCCAATAAGATTACATTTGCAATATGAAGTTCCAGTTTGGCGTCCAAACTACGTTTTTAAATATATACGCCGTCTAAAGACGAATTTAAAGAATTTTCATTGAACCTAAGATTACAATTGTAGTCATTTTCGTACTACCTACTCGGAACTTGAATAAATTTAACATAATAACTTTAGAACCTAAACGTTTGCCACTCGATGTCGTAACACTCTACAGATTTTATCAGTTGACTGATACAATTACCAGTAAATAATGTGACATAGTACCTCGTACTGTCTACCGGCGGAAGATTCTCGAGCTGTTTTATACAGACTCCGTAAGGACTAGCACTGCTGTCCACGCCCCCTTTCGCCGTATTGTGAATAGTTACAACACACGTTTTTAAACTCTCGATGTATTTGCTGTCACCAACCACCAATATAAAAGAATAGCTCAATCATCGAATTATCAAAATAAAAAATTAGAAATGTAATTGATCATCAACTATTTCTTGTTATTTTTTTTTTGATCATCCCTACTATTATAAATGCGAAAGTAACTGTCTGTCTGTCTGTCTGTTACGTTTTCACGCCTAAACCGCTTAACCGATTTTGATGAATTTTGAAACTCAAATAGTTTAGAACCTGAGAAAGGACATAGGCTACTTTTTACCGCGATAACCGACATACACGCGGGCGGAGCCGCTGGCTAAAGCTAGTTGTTTAATAATGATCATTTCCATTTTTACACTTACGGAGAAACATATCTAGTAACCTGGTTTACACACTGTAAATTGTTATAATCTGACAAGTATCTATTTTTCCATAAAGAAAGATAAATAAATTAATCACAACGTGCGTGGGTATTATTCTCAGCGTACTTACGTTAGTGCTACTTCGTTTCATTTTACGTAAATCGATTAAAATGTGGTTAGCTTTGCATTAGGCAGCCACTTTAAAACTGCAACTGCTATTAATTCATCATCCACAGTAAAGACGCCCAGTTGTTTATGCACAGGTGGTATAGTTACAAAAATTCGTTTCCATCACGTCAAACAAATTATGTCAAACTATGAAATAACTAGGTAAATTTTTATCAGCTACGATTACTACTAACCCTTTTGTTAAGCTATAGCTTTACACCAGCTTTGGACAATTACTCATAAGCGTCATCAATCATTACGATCGTTTTAACGATTTAAATTACACACACGGTTCACTTTCGTACACTACATATCAGTTATGTAAAAATAAATCAAAACACGATATGAAAATATGATTTGATCTTACCAGTGAAGCGTTAATAGCAACTAACAGGCTTTTCAGTAACCTCACTCATTACCGGGTAGCACTGATGAACTGCATTGCACCCCTTTCACATTGTACTAGTTCCCGTATAATGCATGGGTGCAGCTTTTGTCAGCCGAATATTATCTAGCTAGAAAGAAAACGTTACACACAAACACACCGACACAACATAGCGTCAACTACCCTCGCTATACACATATAACATAAAACATTGATGGCAGTAACAGAAGGATCGAAATCTGAGACATAATAATTATTTGACCTACTTAGATGCAAGGGATAGCTTTAGTCAAATTTGCTGATCTAGGATCACAGTTATGAATAGATGCTTTAGTCAAACTACACTTTAGGGTTCGATGTCAAACTACCTTCACCTACCGACGGTCGGTCGTTCGATATAGTTATTTACCGGTGTATTTGTTGTAAATTGTATCTACAACTCTGATGTACAAGTATTCTGGTCAACAAACAAAGACGTGATCGAATCAAGAAGAATTGTATGATTCGTATTGGAATTATTTGTTATTACGCTTGTGGGTAGGCGAACGCGAACGTCGAGTGCGACGAGAATCATGGTTACTACTACGACTTATTGACACGCTGTTACGAGAGTAATCTCGAGCCCTATGCCGTGTCCTAGCACAGGACCGGTGTCGTGATCTGCTACGGAGCAAGTTGCAAAACTTAGACACAAAAATACCACACCATATACAAGCAAATTCAAAAAAGTGGGTAGAAAAGAAAATAATATTAAACGAATTAACGAGTTGGAAATCAAAGTTTTATAATGCTAATGAGCTTGGTTCTTTATCGCACTTCTGATTTTATAGGTCGAAAGTGAAATAGAAACAAAAATATAATTAAATTATATCAAACTGTTTTTAATAAGCTAATTGTCTGTTCCAAGGCGTAGATCCTATGGAGAAGAACAGACAAGAAACTCCATGGACACTCTTTTCCAACATTGTTTTTACAATTAATAATCATTACAGTACTTACACAATAAACTCACTTTTATTAGTATTTGAACAGAAATAGTTACATTAGATTTCCAACTCTAACAAGTTAATTACTTACAATACTCGCAGTTCTTACTTTACCATTTGATAATAACAATGTAGCAATATAGCAAAGATCACAATAACACTCCTTCAGAGTTACCACGACGAGCGCCGAACAAGAAATGTGCTATGCACAGGCGCACGCCGCCTTTTATACCCTTATACTTTTATACCCTATAGTTCTTACTTTACCATTTGATAATAACAATGTAGCAATATAGCAAAGATCACAATAACACTCCTTCAGAGTTACCACGACGAGCGCCGAACAAGAAATGTGCTATGCACAGGCGCACGCCGCCTTTTATACCCTAACTTATGACATATCTTACACGGCATCTTACAATATAAAATCAACTCGGTATTTCTTGACGCACAATTCGTACAATACAAAGACCAAACTCCTTTTTGAAACTGTTTATTTGACCAATAAATAATTAATTAAAAGAGATGCTATAATTCGTTCTAAATATTCTAATATTTTAAAAGATAAAACCTAAATCTCTATGTATGTTTAATCTCATCTTTTCTCTAATCTAACACGTTCGTGGTCCTATACCACTTCTGAATTATAACTAACACCGCTTTCTTGAACGATGTATTTATTCTAAACTTTAGGGTAGGTACACAATCACATTCAATTTTGCTAACACAACTGAGCTTCTCGACTGCCAAGTAGTGAATGCCTCCATTCAACTAATAACTACTATATATAACACTAGCTGCGCCCCGCGGTGTTACCCGCGTATATCATTATGCAAGTTTGTAATGCCTAGCAACCTGTGAAGTTTTGACAGGAGATAAACAGTGATACATTTTGACATCTACGATTTAATATTTTTTATAATAAATTAGCTTTCGCCCGTTTATATCGATTATTGCAGTAAAAAGTAGCCTATGTGTTATTCTGATATATAAGCTATATTACTGTAAAGTTTCATCCAAATCCGTTCAGTAGTTTTTTGCGTGAAAGAGCAACAAACATACACACACAAACTTTCACGTTTATAATATTAGTAGGATTTCTCTCTCCACCCACAGAAATAACGACATTACGTCACATCCAACATTTCAGTATTGCTGAGCACGAAAACACAATTATCTCTTAAATAAATAGATATTATTCTTTATTTTAAACACATTGCAACGTTTGTTCCACCACTGACTTATATCTGTAACCTCTCGCTGCAAACTGGACAATTCCCAAGAGCGTTAAAAAAATCCATCATCCACCCAATCTTCAAAAATGGGGACAGAGCCTGTGTCAGTAACTATAGACCTATAGCGGTGTTGCCAACACTGTCTAAGGTACTGGAACGGATTATGAACCGCAGACTCGTCGACTATTTAAATAAGCTCAACATCATTTCTCCGACCCAGTATGGTTTCAGATCTGGCAAGTCAACTTCAGATGCGGTTCATGATCTTACCAATTACGTTATCACCAACCTGGATAAGGGTCAAAAGGTCATAGGAATATTCTTAGATCTTGCCAAGGCCTTTGACACGGTATCTGTCCCCATGCTCATCGAGAAAATGGAACGCCTTGGAATTAGAGGTACTCCACTCCGACTGTTCGAGGACTACCTTAGCGAGCGAACACAGTGTGTTAGAATTGATGAACATGTCAGTGACGAGCGGCTAGTTACTTACGGAGTGGCTCAAGGTAGCGTGATTGGCCCGACCCTCTTCCTCATCTATATAAATGACCTGGGTCTGCTCACTTTCCCAAATGGTAAAGTTATCACTTTCGCAGATGACACTGCCCTCTTATTCAATGCTGACTCATGGAGCGCCGTTTATAAACACGCTCAATCTAGGTTTGATATCGTGAGTGATTGGTTGAGGAATAACTTACTCACCCTAAATGCGACGAAAACACAGTACCTTACTTTTACGATCACACAGAAAACTGAACCAAAATCAACATCGCACTCGATCACAGCCCACATGTGTCCTAAACCTCACAATAATACGTGCTCTTGCGTACAACTTCAAAAAACCAATATGGTGAAATACCTTGGAGTAATTTTGGATAGTCACCTTCGTTTCCATGAGCACATATCTGCCCTCAGTAGCAGGATACGAAAACTGATCTACATATTTAGACACCTAAGACAAGTGGCAGATGATAACTTAAAAAGATCAGTTTATTTCGCCCTTGCTCAATCTCTATTGACGTACTGCATCACATCCTGGGGTGGAGCTCCAAAGAGCACTCTTATAGAATTGGAAAGAGCCCAAAGAGCAGTACTTAAAGTCTCAATGTTCCTACCATTCACATATCCTACCTCTCTCTTGTACAAAAAAGCAAAGGTTTTAACGGTACGACAGTTATTCATTAGGTAAATAATAGTAATGCAGCACAGTGTACTGGTGTATAATCCTCTTCAGGTCCGTGCCAGAAGGCGATATAATCCCGTTGATACAAGTGAGGTCCGACTTAAGACTGTGTACTCTAAACGATACTTCTGTTATTTAGGGCCTTACTTGTATAATAAAATAAATAAAAAGTTGTCTATTTACGAATTACATAAAATAAAATGTAAAATGAAACTAACTTCTTGGCTCGCAGACTTAACCTATGATGATACTGAAAAGTTGCTTGCAGTCTTGACATAGATATTCATATGAGTATTCTATAGGCACACATACACACACACTCACACACGCATCTACACACTCACGAATAGACAAATGGAAACACTAAACATACAAACACGTAAAATAAATGACACACATATAGGTACACTTATATAGGTACATCTTATATTATTCGAATTTGAACCACAACTAAATGTCTTAAGTAATGTAAGCATAGAAAAAATGTAATCAATAGTGAGGGGGAACCTGGTGTCCTGAAACACAGACTATTAGTCTAGCTTAGGCACCAGTCTCCCACAATATGTAATATCCACTGTTGTAATTATTTATGTGTAAGCTATAAATGTATGCAAAAATGTATTGTGGTGAGAAAATAAATACTTATTATATTATTATTATTATTATTCTTATATCTATTTATTAAACTTTAATATTTAATGACGAACTTACTGGTAATTAAATATTTTTATAACAAATCCAACTCATCACAACACTACACTCGGCTACACGTTTTGACAAGGTTTGAGATTTGAAAATACGGACTGTAAAACAATGTTAATAAAGAAAATAATCCAAAAACAAATTTATAGTTTAAGGGGCCCCCGGAGGCTGAATTGTCCATACAAACGGTATACCAAGATCATTTGCAGTATAAACATATTTCCATGATGATATGTTGATATTCAGACTTAGACTGTATTTATTTAGGTTATAACGTCTTTATTTTTAAAAATAAACTTATACAGAATAAAATATAATCAAATCAAATTTTACATATTTTACATTGTAAATGTCATGTTTTCATTTTGTTTTTTTCTGTCTTAAAAACAAAAATATTTCTAAAATTGTTTCATCAATAACATATCTCATATTATTAGGCTACTACTTACACAAAATAAATCGAAAAAATATTGAGATTTCATTCATGATTTTCGATATTACGAAACACATCCATATTTTCACAAATTTCAAGCAATTAGTAGTGCTATCGCATCAAAAAATATTTCAATGTGTGTGTGATTCGTGTCAGTCAAATAATGATAGCCGAACCTTCTACGAGAGAGTCCGAATTACTACGAATTAATGTCAATCCACATACACACATACAGCGTGCACTCGTATCTACGTTGTATTTTGGCAAACAGAGACAGCAATATTTTACGAACTTTCAACTTGCAGTTTCGAATGTCGTACGCCGGCCTCTTAAGTTAGTTTCGTAATGTTAACAACGGAATTACGGCTATTAACATAAGTAGGCAGAGTTTATTCACCGCGGGCAACGCCGCGGGGCGAAGCTAAAAAAGCTAAAGAAGCTAGAAAAGTAGCCTTAGTTACTCCTTATATCATCAGCTATCTGCCAGTGAAAGTCCCGTCGAAATCGATCCAGCCGTTCCAGACATTACCCGGAACAAACAAACAGCCACACAAAAATTGTAAAAAAAAATATTTTGAGATATGTACCGTATATTTAGTGAAAAGCGGTTATTTTAATACTAGCTGACCCGTGCCCACTTCGTTGGGCATAACTTAAATATAAAAGTTAGACAATTATGCTGTCGTTGACTTTTTTGTAGGCATTTTCAAGCTCCACATCTTTTCTCTAGAACTCAAAAATATATCTTTCATAGTTAAGGCAGCGTCCGTAAGAAAAGCTTTCATTCGACCGTTTTTTCTCCGATTCACTTTTGCAAAACGGACTACCACGTAAAAGCCTTTTTATTTTTCGGTTTTTTATGTAACCTATGACACTCAGCAATAATGTGGCTTTCTATTGGTGAAAGAATTTTTAAAATCGGTTCACTTACAATTTAACAAACAAACACACAAACAACTTTACTTCTTTATAATATTAGTACAGATGACGTGTGTATCATTTGTTGTTGATTCGAAAAAAAAATTAATCTTTCAAACTTCAGCTTTAAAATATTATAGTAAAGATTGTAAAATAAAATAAAATAAATAATAATAAATATTTTGGACATCTTACACACAACATCATCTAGTCCCAAAGTAAGCAGAGCTTGTGTTATGGGTACTAAACAACTGATATAAATACATAAACATACTTTTTTTTTGGAAATACATCTGGGTGTTTTTCTATGTATAATATGTATTATACATAGAAAAACACCCAGACTCCGAAACAAATATTTGTGGATCACACAAATATTTGGTCTGACCCGGGAATCGAACCCGAGACCTCTTGATCAGCAGCCGCATACGCTAACCGTTAGACCAACAAGGCAGTCAGAATAGCATACACAGTCGTATAAATATACATAAATTATATTAATTACTAGCTTTCCGCCCGCGGCTTCGCCCGCGTGGTATTCGTTTATATCGCGCGACACGGAAAGGGTAGATTAAACAATCTTACATGATTTTATGTTTGATAATAAGGTACTTCGACACAAACTTTCGCCCCCTATTTCAAACCCTTCTACCTTTATTTTCGCGATAAAAAGTATCCTATGTCCTTTCCCAAGTTCAGTTCAATCTTCAAACCCAATTTCATCAAAATCGGTTCAGTGGTTTAGGCGTGAAAGCATAACAGACAGACAGATAGACAGAGTTACTTTCGCATTTAAAATATTAGTAGGGATTACACCATCGGAAAGTAGAGATTTCATCAAACAGAAAAAACCCCAATTTTGTGAAAAAAGTAGATATTTTGAGGGGTGAATTTTCGACATTAAGTCAAAATAGGGTGAAAAAATAAATATTTCAAATCAAATAAATTACAGTGTATTCGGGACATGAAAAGGTAAGTTTTCACTAAACTTCGTTTAAAAATAATTTTATTTGTAAAAGATAAAAATAAAAAAACCAAAAACTTGGTTTTTTTAATTTTTCACATATAATTTAAGGTTGTGTGAAAAAAAGAGTAAATATAAAATCGGCCAAGTGCGTGTCAGGCCACGCACAGGAAAGGGTTCCTCAATCACCCATAGTAGTACGTGGATTACAAATTGTATCCAATGGATAAATGTTATGTTTACGTATTAATGCGTTATATTTGTATGACGTTTTATAAGTAAGCGCATTGTACAAGTTAAGCCTCTATAACTGCGGAACTAACAAAGTCATCTAATTCGTTATAGTTTTCATTTAAAGTTCATTATATGAACCACTATCACGAATTTTTCCAGATTTTTTGAGTTGGCCGTTTAGCTTTTAGAGAGGGTGGGGGGGACGCCCTGTTTTTACAAAAAAGTGGCCTTTAAAAGTGGAATTTCTCGCAAACGGATACCTAAATCAAAAAATCGTCTCAACAACTCTTTGATGTTTTAAAAAGAACTATATAATGATACCCCACATGATGGGGTAGCCGCGAGAAAAAAAAACATCCCCACTTTACGTGTATGGGAGGTACCCTAAATAAAAATATTTTTTTAATTTTATTGTAGCACTTTGTCGACGTAATTACAATACCTATTCATGCAAAGTTTCATCTTTCTAGCACTTACTGTTTGTACGGTAAGTCGAGGACGGACGGATGGACGGACGGACAGACGGACATGACGAATCTATAAGGGTTCGAAGTCATAAACTTCGGAACCCTAAAAAGTTGTAGACCTTTTAATTACCTACAACTTTGCCATTTAACTTTTTTCCTTGTAGTTTTGCCGGACTTGTAGTAGCCATCCAAAGTGACTCTACCCTGCCTGATGGAAAGCATGAGCAGAATCCAAGAGTCGGGGCTACCACACTTGCTGCGAATGCAGACAATAATGTATGACGGCCCACACTATGGCGGCTTAGTGAGATGCTTTTTCACGCCCCGCTTAAAGGACCCGAAATCTCCCCCCCTACCCCTTCCCGACCTCAGATCGCACGTAAATTATTTTTCCTTTTATTTTTATAATATTCTCCTCCTTTTCCAATAGGTTTCATACTACTATAATTTTATTTGTTTTCAAAAATTATCTACTCTGGTCTATATGTCATTTACAAACTATCATTATGGTTGCCATGCAAGTGTGTTATGCCTAGCAACCTGTGAAGTTTTGACAGGAGATAAACAGTGATACATTTTGACATCTACGATTTATGTATTTTTATAATTACCTAGCTTTGGCCTTTGTATCTCGATTATTGCAGTAAAAAGTAGCCTATGTCCTTTCCCAAGTTCAGTTCTATCTTCATACCAAATTTCATCAAAATCGGTTCAGTGGTTTAGGCGTGAAAGCGTAACAGACAGACAGACAGACAGAGTTACTTTCGCATTTATAATATTATATATATATATAAATATATATATATATATATAGTAGGGAAGTAGGGATTACAAACAGACGCTCCTATTTAATGTATTTGTATAGATTTTCGTAATTATTGGTATTATATTGATACATAATACATAAAAAGCAATTCTAATTGAACAAGATTAGTGTTCAATCAAAAATCCAAAATACTTTTTCGTCCGTCGTGATTAATGACCGTTGGGGTAGAGAGGTTTTGGAGTGGACACCGGCCAGGTGAAGTGACGACTTGCGCAGGATGGCTGGCAGGATCTGGATGCGAGAAGCCCAAAATCGATCAGAGTGGTGTTTAAGAGAGGCCTATGTCTTGCAGTGGAATGCGATAGGCTGATGGTGATGATGATAAAAGAGCTAATTATCTCGAATATTATATACATTCATGCAAATTATTTGTATGCTATGACCTATTTCTATCATATCAGTGATCGGAAAACAGAAACCCATCAAATATTATATGACTGCCTCCGCGATCTGCAACATAAGTTAATATTAAATGAGATCTATCGGAAAATAATTCTTATACTAACGGAGTCTGCTGAAAAGAGTGCTAGTACAGTGAGAAAGAAAAAGTATAAACCACTATTAGGTTGGAATAAACATGTATGAAGCGTTCACTGTGAGGCTCGGCTTGCGTTTCGTTTGTGGAATTTAAATGGTAGTCCATCAGGGGGTCAAACTTATAATAAAATGCGCGAAACCCGCAGAATGTTTAAAAATAAATTAAGATGGTGTCGCAATAATCAAATCCAAATTCAAATGGACATATTAGCAGACAGACATAAGTCTAAAGACTTCAGAAAGTTTTGGAAAGAAACGAACAAATTGAATGTCAAACCGAATCTCCCAGTGAGTGTGGCGGGACGGTGCAGCCCCTCAGATGTAGCTAATATGTTTATGAATCACTTTAAAGTTGATCCACCGTTGAAACTAGCGGAGCCGGTGTCTGCGTCCGTGTCCGATGCTGACGCCATGTCCCCGAAGCTTAATTTAAAGTTTACTGCCAGTGAAATTGATAATGTTATTAAAAAGATGGTTCGAGGAAGATCTCCGGGACATGATTACCTCAGCATCGAGCACCTGCGATACGCAGGAATACACCTCCCCTTAATACTGTCTACATTTTATACATTGTGCGTAAGTCATTCGTGAAAACCGTGGTCGTACCAATAATAAAGAACAGGACTGGTGACGTGTCTGATCCCTATAATTATAGACCAATCTCTTTAGCTACAATAACAGCTAAAGTTCTGGACTGCCTGCTTGATACACATATGGTGAGCCGAGTTTAACTACATGACGCTCAATTTGGATTTAGACCTGGACTATCGACCGAAAGTGCCATTATGTGTCTCAAGCAGACCGTGCAGTACTATGCAGCCAGAAAGACACCCGTCAATGCGTGTTTCCTTGATTTATCCAAGGCTTTCGACTTGGTGTCTTACGACGTCCTGTGGGAGAAACTGAGCATGGAAACTACAGTCGATGTTGCAGCTATTTCTTTGCTAAAATATTGGTACAAAAATCAGATAAACTTTGTAAAATGGGGAAGTGCTGTATCAGACATTTATAGAACGGAATGTGGGGTGCGGCAGGGAGGGATTACCTCCCCACGCCTTTTTAACCTGTACATTAACCGGTTGATCGTTGAACTCAGCAACACTAACATCGGCTATCACGTTGATGGCGTGTGCATTAATAACATTAGTTATACCGATGACATGGTGTTGCTGAGTCCATCGATCGGAGCTCTCAGGCGACTCCTTTAACTGTGTGAGGATTATGCGTTGGCGTACGGGCTCAGGTACAATGCGAGAAAGAGCGAGTTGCTCGTGTTTAAGGCTGGCACTAAATGTTACGCCAACATCCCGACGGTGGCAATTGGTAACACTCCTCTAGTGAGAGTAACGCGTTTTAAGTACCTGGGTCACTGGGTCACCGATGATGTAAATGATGATGTGGACTTAGAGAGGGAACGCAGGGCGTTGTCTGTCCGCTGTAATATGTTGATTCGCAGATTTGCGCGGTGTAGTAAACCAACAAAACTCACTCTCTTCAGAGCTTACTGCACATCATTTTACACGTGCAGTTTGTGGGTTAGATATACGCAGGGCGCATATAGCGCTCTGCGTGTCCAATACAACAATACATTCAGGATGCTGAATGGGTTGCCTCGTTTTTGCAGTGCTTCCGGAATGTTTACCGAGGCGAGGGTTGATGGTTTTCATGCCATCATCCGCAAACGAACCGCCTCATTACTGCATAGAGTACGCAACAGCACACACGGCCTCCTGAGTGTATTGTGTGACAGATGGGATTGCCCAGTGTTGGGACACTGGATACGTTTACATACGTACGCAGGGTCCTAATAATGTGCAAACTTATCTGTATTTTTATATTTTATTTGTGTTTTTTATCACCTCCACTAACATTAGGTTAAGAGTTTTATAACTAACAATAAAATATGGATTTCGGTCTGAAATAAAATGATAATAATAATAATAATAATGCTATAAAACAACTTTATTAGCTTACGCCAAACTTAAATACTAGTAATAGTTATCTATCATTTAACTTAAAACAGTTGGCCTGAAACGTTAATAAAGGTACGAGGTAATTTACGATTTAATTGTAATACTTTATGGGGTAAGTTGGCTAGTTTTTTATTAAGCCTACCAAAGTGACTCTACTCTGCCTGATGGAAAGCATGAATAGAATCCAGGAATAGGAATCACCATATTCATTGTGAGCGGCCTCTGTAAGTCGGGAGAATGATGCAGAATGATGAGCCTCCGGTCTCACATTCACCAACGAAATACGACAGCAAGAATGCTGTCATTATTAGGTTGCTGCTGGTCCTATTCCTGCTGAAATTAACGTGGCTCTCATCATTCATCAGACTATCGCAGTCCACTGCTGGACATATGCCTCTCCAATTGCACGCCACTTGGTTCGACCCTCGACTTCTCGCAGCTAGCTACTGCCAACCGTCTTGCGCAAATCATTGACGGACGCCCACAGGCCACCTGGCCTGTGGACGTCCTATGCTACGTTTGCTGAGTCGCGGTCTCCACTTAAGAATTCGTTTATCCCAACGTGACTTTACTACCTTCGATCTCTGTATCTACAAGTATGTAAATGTTTCAAAGAATTAATAAAAATAATTAATTAATCGAAACACTACTAACAGAGGAGTAACGACAATTTATTTTAAGTATCGTCATTAACAATTATTTTGTGTATATTTTTCGCAAGGCTTTAACCCTCTCCTGGGAGAAGACCCAAGCTTAGTAGTGGGACGATATAGGTTGTTCTTTTTTTTTCATTTTTCAAATTGGTAACTAAGTAACACTATCATACATTTACAGGTTATGATGCTCCAAAAATATCTGTTCCTGGTATTTCTACCAGCTGTTGTATACACTTACAGTATAATAACAGTTAATATACATGTTGGTAAAGACATCGAAAGTGCTTCTGTTATATACAAAGGTCAGGACAAGGCAGTAGTAAGCGACATAGAACAGAAAACCTTCCATTTAAAGCAAGAATGCATAGCAAACGCCACTAAAAAAGTTAATTGAAAAGTGTGCCCAGAAATTTTCGTAAAATCGCCGACTCCGTACGGTGATGTCTACTTGAAAAACGGTTGGCATGAAGTAGAAAGAACACTTAAACCAGTAGACGCGAGAGTAGTTGATGTTCAAACAGAAATAGTGTTACTCGACTCTATGAGATTTGTTAACCGTGATAATAAACCAACTAATTACAATAAAAGTATTCATACAGATGTCAAAGGAACAGTCAATCATACTTGGAGCGGTGAACATAACCTCACAATTGAAAGAGGGATTAATTATAAGGTAAATTTTAGTGCGGACAGTGATGAAGGTGTTTTGGCATTAAGATACAACTCAGAGTTTGGTGAAGATGATAATCAAGAAAGCAGGGTGACTATTGGACCCCTTTCACCATTGAACGTTATTGTTCCTCCCAATGGCACTGTTATACAATATCTCTACGCTATTAAAGGCAAAATGGAAGTCGAAGTGAATTACAGAGCTACAGTTGAGGGAGATGTGGTCTGCAGGTATCGTAAGGCTTACGAGGGGCTACACTTTTATGTGTGGCCTGCAAACTTTCTTTTGCAACAAGATGATTTGCCAGTCTCTGCAAACGCCACTGAATTTATTACAGTTAGCTATTATATTAATGCCAGATTTATGACAATTAATGGAACAACTGGTCATCCCATTTCCAGTAGAAGAGGTGGAATTATTAAAATAAATGATTAAATTATAATTTTATTTATTTTTAATGAATTCGAATAACTATATACCCTACATGCATTTGGAATAACTATATAGGAGTATTATGATATTTTACAACATACTTAGTCTTGACATATATTGATACAATGCTTTTTATGGTTCCGAAGTTTATGACTTGGAACTCTTATAGATTCGTCATATCCGTCCGTCTTCGACTTACCGTCCAAATGGATAGTGTTAGAAAGATGAAACTTTGCATGAATATGTGTTGTAATTACATCGATAAAGTACTACAATACAATTTTGAAAAATATTTTTATTTGGGGTACCTCCCCTACACGAAAGGTGGGGGATGATTTTTTTTCTCTGGGCTACCCCATCGTGTAGGGTATCATTAGATAGGTTTTTTCAAAACAATATAGGGTTTCTAAGATGATCAAAAATCTGTAAATATTTGTGATGGTGGTCCATATAATGAATTATAAAGGAAAACTATAACGGATTAGATGACTTTGTTAGTTCAGGAGTTATAGAGGCTTAACTTATAAACGCGCTTACTTGGAAAAAGTCATCCGAAATAAAAGCATTAACACGTAGACATAACAATTATCTATTGGATATTATTTTAAATCCACGTACCATTATAGATGACGGAGGTACCCTTTCCTGTGTGTTGCCTGCCACGCACTTGGCCGCTTTTTAGGGTTCCGTAGCCAAATGGCAAAAAACGGAACCCTTATAGATTCGTCAAGTCTGTCTGTCTGTCTGTCTGTCTGTCCGTCCGTATGTCACAGCCAATTATTTCCGAAACTATACGAGCTATACTGTTGAAATTTGGTCAGTCGATGTATTCTGTGAACCGCATTAAGATTTTTACAAAAATTTAGAAA
The DNA here is from genome assembly GCA_932526445.1 of Phragmatobia fuliginosa. NCBI lineage: Eukaryota > Metazoa > Arthropoda > Insecta > Lepidoptera > Erebidae > Phragmatobia > Phragmatobia fuliginosa. The sequence goes on along the minus strand of OW052081.1, from coordinate 11,584,982 downwards.
AAAAACAATACATTTTGGGGGTCCCCATACTTGGAACTGAAACTCAAAAATTTTTTTTTAATCAAACCTATATGTGTCTGGATAGGTGTTCAAAAATGATGTTGAGGTTTCTAATATCATTTTTTTCTAAACTGAATAGTTTGCGCGAGAGACACTTCCAAAGTGGAAAAATGTGTGTCCTCCCCCCTCTAACTTCTAAAATAAGAGAGTGATAAAACTAAAAAACATATATGTTATATATTACCATGTAAACTACCAACGAAAATTGGTTTGAACAAGATCTAGTGAGTAGTTTTTCTTAATACGTCATAAATCGTTTCACGCAATTTACCTTTCATCCAGTCAATACACTAGTATAAAAACATCGATTAAAGTTACAACGAACTACAAGAACTTTTATATGATGTTACTTGCTGATACGGAACCCTTCATGGGCGAGTCCGACTCGCACTTGGCTGCTTTTTTTTATTAATTGCATCTAACTTTTTTAACTGTAATATATGTTAGTAGATATATGAAGCTCATTCGAAATTATCTCCCTTGGCTTTTATACAGTTCTTTAAACGTTGAGGCCCGTTATAAATAGAAGCACGCACTCTTTCCATGGGAAAATTCTTCACTGCCAATCTTATGGATTGCTTTAGGGGCTTCAAATTATCATGACACCATACTCTCTAAGACTAAACATCCTTACTAATATTACAAATACGTAAGTAACTCTGTTTCTCTGTCTGTCTGGCTATTACGAAACAGTAGTGAAGCTTAGTTGGAGGCCTTCGGGCGGCTGAAAACATCCAACGGCAAGATTATGTAGCCACAACGTGTCTTGCCCTGCAACCTGCACTAGAGCCCAGCATTATGGATTGTTGATGAGTTTTGCCCCCAATACAACTAAAAATCATATTAATTTACGACCTTTATTTCACATTACTTAAATAAAATAATGACTAAATAAAACCCATTAACTATCTAAATTACCTACGAAAGGCATAAAATTGCATATCCTTATGGGAAATTTCGATTTATGTAACTAGTTCTAGGTAATCTAAAGTTTAATGTCCGTTTGTATCAATAAAACAAAGTTAATGATTTGTCTTTTATTATTCACTAATGAAACAGAATTAAGCAGTTAAACTAATTTATAGAGGAATTTCCTGATATTATAGTAGGTTTATGTCTTTCAGTTAGATTAAGATTTGAACAAGAGTTACAAAATAAATAATTACAAATAAATATTTCGATTTTCTTCCGTGTGTTAACGGATTAAGAACACAGAGTGTCACCACCAACTATTCATCCCCCGCGAGTCTCGTAAAAGGCGACTAAGGGATAAACTACGCAAGACAACATCAATTGCAAAGAGAAAGAAAACTTGAAACGAACCCTTTTTTTGTTTTTTTTCTAACGTGTGAAAATTCCCATGGACCGTCACCCCGTCAGGGGTTTACGGCGGGGTGGTATGTCGGACTCGAACCGACTAAAACCACACGGTGTGACCCTCTCTGCGCCTGTGTATTGGAAGGAGTCCAGGGAGGGGATTTCCTTCTGGACTCCCAGCGCCTCAAATTTTTTTATTCTCTAATTGGACAACGTCTGGTCACACGCGGACGCCGCCCCCTCACGGTTGGCCACTACTGCGGACAGACGGGAAACCCGTCCCGCCCATCCTCTGCCACACTCAGGGCGAACTTGAAACCAACACTTTTTTTTTTTGTTATGTGTGGAAAATCATCATGGACCGTCACCCCAGCGGCGGTTACGGCGGGGTGTCGTGTTGGACTTGAACCGGCTAAAAACCACACAGTGTGCCCTCCCCGCGCTTCACCGTTTAGGAGGAGGAGGAGAAGTCCAGGGTCAGATCTCCTTCTGGACTCCCCCAGCGCCTGCCCGCTCCTGATGCGGGCACCGTCTCGGTTCGACGACCCTCTCTTAGGTGACATCCGGCACACACCGAAGCCGCCCCCTCGCAGCTGGCCACATAATGCGAGTGGCGGGAAAACCCGTCCCGTCCACCTGCGGCCACACTCAAGGCGGCATGAGGCGCAGATGTTCGCGCCTCCGGCGGTTCGCCGGCGGCGAATCAGGTCCGATTGGATATCGTCCTCCCGGGCCTTCTCCGCCGCCTCCTTCCGCTTCCGCTGCCGGCCATGGAACGAACAACGGCCGGCAGTGAGAGATCCTCTCCAATGACTGCAGTGAGGACCCGGCGCTGCGTCTCCCATGCGGGGCAGACCGCCAGCGTGTGATGAGCCGAATCCTCACTGCAGTCGCAGTGATGGCAGGCGGAACTCAATTCCCTCCTCCTCCTCCAACCGAGTGCAGGTACTTTCCGAAGCAACCGGAAAGAACCTGCGTCAGTCGGAAGGTAAGGGTCCCGTGCTGCCGCACTGCCCATTCGCCGATGACCGGCCGAAGCGCCTCCACGGTGGCTAATCCAGCACGTAGGGTCTCCAGCCGGACCGAACAACGGACAATCGTGGCTCGGTGAGCGGCTTCGCGCCACTCGCGCACGTCCTCGGGCGGAGGTCCAACACCGCCACTCTCCGCCCGGTAGTCAGCCACTCGCCGATAAACGTTGGCGAGTACTTCCGCCTCCAAATCCCACGGGGGTGTTGCAGCCAGGGCGCACGCCGCCTCCGTCGACACGGTGCGGTAACCCCGTATGGCTCTAACCGCCAGAGTTTCTCTGCGGCCGCCAGAGGCGCGCCCTATTCTGGTCGGTCAGAGCCGCCGCCTAAACAGGTGCACCGTAGAGTGCCATAGACCGGACAACCCCCGTGTACAGCTGCCTCGTGGCGACACAGGCTCCTCCGAAATTGGGCAAAAGACGCCCAAGGAAGGAGGCAGTGCCGATCAGCTTCGGAACTTGAAACCAAACCTATACCAACATGTCTGGCCAGCGTGATATAGTAGGCCAATACCTCCTTTTCAAGGAGAAGCCAATGTCCAGCAATGGACTGTTAAAGGCTGTTGATGATTTCGAACATCTTACACACAGTCATCTAGTCCTAAACTAAGCAGAGCTTGTATTATTGTTGTATTGAGGTAAATTAAAATGGGGTAGATATCCCAGTGTGCGTAAGTCAGGTCGTGAGCTTTTGTGCAGTGTGTGCAGCCGGTCGTGACCTTCACACACAATCATTAAATTATATTTATCAAAGATTGAAAGAACCTTACAATAATTAAACAATCTATTGTAATCCTCTTTATGGATTTCTCTTATTTTCTTAGGTACAATATTTTTTAGAATAGATATTTGTAATTTATATATTCCGTCTAAAAGGGTTTTGTTTGTTCGTCCATATGCGCTTAGGCTATAGCTGATCACGGAGTCAACTAATGATAGGTATAGTGTTCTCAAGGTGTGGTAATTCATTTTGTATTTTAGTATAGTGAATTTAGCAAGAAGAGCTCTCATTTTATTACATACATGTTCTATGTGGTATTTCCATGTAAAATGATGATCTATAATTACTCCGAGATATGTGTGTGTGTTGACAATAAAAGTTAGATTCTTGTGTAAGTACTGTAATAATTATTAATTGTAAAAACAATGTTGGAAAAGAGTGTCCATGGAGTTTCTTGTCTATTCTTCATACTCGGTGTCATGAATCACGTTCATCTTCCCGTCGTTGTAGTGTATGCGACTCCGATGTGCAAAATACATTTCATACGATATTAATGATGATTTAATGCCATCGAGTAGAATAAATCGATTCCAGGTGGATGATACACTTCAGAATTGTGTAAAACCTACTAGTAGGCAGGTAATCCATACTAATATTATAAATGCGAAAGTAACTCTGTCTGTCTGTCTGTCTGTTACGCTTTCACGCCTAAACCACTGAACCGATTTTGATGAAATTTGGTATGAAGATAGAACTGAACTTGGGAAAGGACATAGGCTACTTTTTACTGCAATAATCGAGATACAAAGGCCAAAGCTAGGTGATTATAAAAATACATAAATCGTAGGTATCAAAATCTATCACTGTTTATCTCCTGTCAAAACTTCACAGGTTGCTAGGCTTAACACAATTGCATGGCAACCATAATGATAGTTTGACAATGACATATAGACCAGTAGTCCAGGGTAAATAATTTTTGAAAACAAATAAATTTTTAGTAGGATGAAACCTATTGGAAAAGGAGGAGAATATTATAAAAATGAAAGAAATAATTTACGGGGGATCTGAGGTCGGGAAGGGGTAGGGGGAGAGGTTTTCGGGTCCTTTAAGCGGGGCGTGAAAAAGCATCTCACTAAGCCGCCATAGTGTGGGCCGCCATATATTATATTGTCTGCATTCGCAGCAAGTGTAGTAGCCCCGACTCTTGGATTCTGCTAATGCTTTCCATCAGGCAGGGTAGAGTCACTTTGGATGGCTAAATATATAAAACAAAGGGTAAAGAACGGTTTATCTCGATTTCCGGCAAAACTACAAGTCCTATGGAAAAAAGTTAAATGGCAAAGTTGTAGGTAAGTAATCAAAAGATCTACAATTTTTAGGGTTACAGAGTTTATGACTTCGAACCCTTATCGATTCGTCATGTCCGTCTGTCCGTCCGTCTGTCCGTCCTCCTTACCGTGCAATCGGTAAGTGCTAGAAAGATGAAACTTTGCACGAATATGTATTGTAATTACGTCGACAAAGCGTTACAATAAAATTATGAAAAATATTTTTATTTAGGGTACCTCCTCTACACGTGAAGTGGGGATGTTTTTTTTCTCGCAGCTACCCCATCATCTGGGGTATCATTATATAGGTCTTTTAAAAACATTAAAAGGTTGTTAAGACGATCTTTAAACCCATTTTCTGATTTAGGTATCCGTTTGCGAGAAATTCAACTTTAAAGGCCACTTTTTTTGTAAAAACAGGGCGTCCCCCCCCTCTAAAAGCTAAACGGCCGGCTCAAAAAATCTGGAAAAATTCGTGATAGTGGTCCATATAATAACTTTAAATGAAAACTATAACGAATTAGATGACTTTGTTAGTTCAGGAGTTATAGAGGCTTAACTTCTACAATGTGCTTACTTGGAAAAGTCATACAAAATTAACGCATTAATACGTAAACATAACAATTATCCATTGGATACAATTTCTAATCCACGTACCATTATGGGTGACTGAGGAACCCTTTCCTGTGCGTGGCCTGACACGCACTTGGCCGATTTTTTATTTACACTTTTTTTCACATAACCTCAAATCATATGTGAAAAATTCAAAAATCTAAGTTTTTGGTTTTTTATTTTATTCTTTTACAAATAAAATAATTTTTAAACGAAATTTAGTGAAAACTTACCTTTTATGTCTCGAATACACTGTAATTTATTTGATTTGAAATATTTATTTTTTCACCCGATTTTGACTAAATACCGAAAATTCACCCGTCAAAATATCTACTTTTTTCAAAAAATTAGGGTGTTTTCTGTTTGATGAAATCTCTACTTTCCGATGGTGTAATCCCTACTAATATCATAAATGCGAAAGTAACTCTGCCTGTCTGTCTGTTACGCTTTCACGCCTAAACCACTGAACCGATTGAAAATAAAGGTAGAAAGAAGGGTTTGAAATAGGGGACGAAAGTTTGTGTCTAAGTTCCTTATTTTCAAACATAAAATCATGTAAGATTGTTTAATCTACCCTTACCGTGTCGCGCGATATATACGAATTCCACGCGGGCGAAGCCGCGGGTGGAAAGCTAGTAACAAATAATTCCAATACGATTAACACAATTCTTCTTGATTCGATCACGTCTTTGTTTGTTGACCAGAATACTTGTACATCAGAGTTGTAGATACAATTTACAACAAACACACCGGTAAATAATTATATCGAACGACCGACCGTCAGTGAGCGAAGGTAGTTTGACATCGAACCCTAAAGTGTAGTTTAACTATAGCAACTATTCATAACTGTGATCCTAGAGCAGCAAATTTGACTAAAACTTTCCAATCCTAGCATCTAAGTAGGTCAAATAATTATTATGTCTCAGATTTCGATCCTTCTGTTACTGCCATCAATGTTTTTTTCTTTTTTTTTTTATTTCTTTTTTTTTTTAGGTAAATAAACAACGACACAATTTAAGAGTATGGATACAATTACAAACGTATGGGTAATTGTGTCATCCGCGACATTTACCACATAATAAATAAAATTATAGTTACATGTTTTTTGCTTAAAGAATATTGCAACTTACATAGCTCACATAACTCACATAGTACTGCAACACATACGCTGGTACATAGGCTAACTTATCCAACATTACTTTAAAAACCCTGACCAATTAGGTCAAGGATTCTAATACTAGTTTTTTGAATGAACCAGGATGCATTGCCATTAGGTCAATAGCATTAAAATGCTTGTTATAGCTTTCTACCAATCTGTGCATCGGTGATCTTTTACCAGCATTGGTTCGGCATTGGGCAGTTGCAAAAATTCTACACATATTGCGGCAATGAGCTCTAGTCGGTACTACATAACAAACCATATCAGTAAGTGCAATGCAATCATAGCTGCCATGCCAAAACATCCTGCGGTTTATTTTCATTAAAGTTTATTAATTTGTTAATTATGATTTTTTATAACTATTGAAAAATTAAAAATCTCAAATTTTTCTTTTAAAGTACATATATCAAAAGGGCTCCACGAAGTTTAAAATTTATAGGCCAATTATTTATACCTTTCATCGCATTGTTTATGCCCATGGAGATTGAGAAAAAATTGGTTAGTTAACAATTGAATAACTTTTTGAAAAATGGTGATTAAACTTTTTTTTTTCAGGGCTCGATTCTTTCAAGTGTTAAGAAGATACTAGAATTTTTTCAAATTTTTAAAATCACATTTTATGTTATAAAAAAATTATTTTTATTGCTGAACTCTCTTTAGCGGCGGCGCGCGCATGCCGTAACTGCCACTCGGAGCCCTATTTTCAACGTCTAATTAAAATTATAAATAATGGAGATAGAATTCCGGGAGTTAGGACTTTTTTATTGGAAATTTCCTCCTCTTTAACGAACTTTTTTCAAAATTGCTTCAATGTTAATATTTTTCGAGTTTTTAACAGAAAACGAAATATCATTTTTTTTTTCATCCTATTTTGTTAATAACAATTGCAATTTTTAACCTGCACCAAAATCCTTCAAAAACATTTTTCTAGAGGTGATTCCGAATCGAATGAGCCATCGCTCATATTTTTAGGACCTTTATCTCTATTTTTCACGTTTTTGAACTTGTTGACTAGACTATTAGTAGTAATCGTAGCTGATCAAATTTACCAAGTTATTTCATAGTTTGACATAATTTGTTTGACGTGATGGAAACGAATTTTTAACGAATGGATGATGAATTAATAGCAGTTGCAGTTTTAAAGTGGCTGCCTAATGCAAAGCTAACCACATTTTAATCGATTTACGTAAAATGAAACGAAGTTGCACTAACGTAAGTACGCTGAGATATAATATTATGATTAATTTATTTATCTTTCTTTATAGAAAAATAGATACTTGTCAGATTATAACAAGGTACAGTGTGTAAACCAAGTTACTAGATATGTTTCTCCGTAAATGTAAAAATGAAATGACCATTATTAAACAACTAGCTTTAGCCAGCTGCTCCGCCCGCGTGTATGTCGGTTATCGCGGTAAAAAAGTAGCCTATGTCCTTTCTCAGGTTCTAAACTATTTGAGTTCCAAAATTCATCAAAATCAGTTAAGCGGTTTAGGCGTGAAAACGTAACAGACAGACAAACAGAGTTACTTTCGCATTTATAATAGTAGGGATGCTCAAAAAAAAATAACAACAAGAAATAGTTGATGGTCAATTACATTTCTAATTTTTATTTTGATAATTCGATGAATGGGCTATTCTTTTATATTGGTGGTTGGTGAGAGCAAATACAACGAGAGTTTAAAAACGTGTGTTGTAACTATTCACAATACGGCGAAAGGAAGCGTGGACAGCAGTGCTAGTCCTTGCGGAGTCTGTATAAAACAGCTTGAGAATCTTCCGCCGGTAGACAGTACGAGGTACTATGTCACATTATTTACTGGTAATTGTATCAGTCAACTCTTATTGTAAAATCTGTAGAGTGTTATGACATCGAGTGGCAAACGTTTAGGTTCTAAAGTTATTATGTTAAATTTATTTTATAATTCGGAGTAGGTAGTACGAAAATGACTACAATTGTAATTTATGGTTCAAAGAAACTTCTTTAAATTCGTCTTTAGACGGCTGTGATAGTCTCGCCTTCACAACAATATTAAAATATAGAAACTTATTTATTACTTTCAAATGCGACAAGTGGACGCGTCACTACTATCCACAAAAAAGGGTTTGACCTTAATAAAGCAGATTTATTACATTCTTTTAAAATTAATTCTGTAAAAACATGTGAGTGAGGACCTCTGAATGGTACTTCAAACATCTGCAACACATAAACTATTAAAAGTTTGCAGTTTGACAAGCCAATCGATACTGTGATAGTAAAAAAAGGGGATAGATCAGGTAATCGGGCAGTTATGGTGTTTGACGCCGTCTCGAACGAGAGGCATTGAGTTTAGGGCGGCGGTGGTGAACGGAGCTGGGAGCCGGTCGTAGGAGTAGGTGTTAAGAGGTGGCAGAGTAAGGACGATTTCAGCTGGGTGAGTGTTCTGATATAATTATTTAGTCTTGTACTTTTTTATTCGGTCTGAGTGTTGTAATTATTAGTTCTATCATAATTTAAAGTAATCTACACTTTAATTGGTTTATCGGTACGATTAAGTGAGAAGAATGTGGAGGTCCCTTTATAAGGCTTGCAGTGTGGATAACCGACGTTCGAATGAGTGAGGAATTCAGACTGATCCTCTGGCTTCCTTGCTTACGTTCCAATGATTTCGGTGATCTATCGTTGTATAGTTTTATGCGGAGGTGGTGTGTAAGATGTGTGTGCTGTGCGTTTGAGTTTGGGGTGCTAAGGTTTGGATACTCGGGGTTTCAGTTGGCCAGATTAAGCTTTATAGTAGTCGAGCGCCCTTGGAGAATCGGTACCTTTGTATTGAAGCGCACGTACGAGAGCCGTGATTCGGTCTACGTTTAGCATAGTTTAATGCGACTCGGGTCAGGCTGGTATGATGTCTTAATTTCTGCGTCACAGTCCCCCGAGTTGAAGAAAGTTAGTGCGCTCAAGTCTTGAGTGCACAACGGAAGATAGAGTGAAAATAAACCAATTAGAATGTATTTAACTTGTACGTAATCACTTCTAGCTTCCCTTTGTTCGCGGCAGGCCTTTAAAGCCAGTGGAGAGACATCGTGTCACTAGGCTGTGTCTCAAAAGATAGTGCGAGGCGGGGGCACTATCCCAACAAATCTCTCTGTAGAATGATGCCTTTAAGAATAAAATCTCCTTCAAACGAACTATTACTTACTTCACTCAGGCTAGGGTCGAGCTAGGGACCGTCACACGGCGTATATATTTAAATACGTAGTTTGGACTCCAAACAGGAACTTCATATTGCAAATGTAATCTTATTGGGTTTACACAACGTCAACAACAAATTTATAGAAAGATTATGATAACGTGTAACATATCGTATGTTTGTTAATTATGTTTTGATATGTTTATCGAAATGCCAAGTATTGATACCGGTTAAGACTACATGTTTATCGATCTTATTAGTACGTCTACTTAGGCATAACTTTAACAATGGGTTAAAGTTATAGAAGCATTATGAAAGAGTTTAAATACCCTCACTAGTGTCAGGTATTAAATTAACTTTAAGTGTTCGTTTGCGAGACATTATGTTGTTTGTGAAACGATAATTACTAATGGTCAGGTTAGACCGAGCTAAAACAAGGTTTAAACACTAGTCAATGCGAGAGTACCAAGTAGTGTTACATAAAGATAAGACTAGCTATTTCGGGTTTTAAGTTTTAAGATCTTAAACAAAAATATTCTAGCACACTTGATCGTCAAGGTGTGACATTCATATGTGATCACGAGTTCATGTTCATGAGGATATTACAAGCCAGCACAGGCTATTGTGATCTTTCTCTTCCTGACAGAGGTGCATATTGAAACGTCAGCACTAGTGATGGTTTTGACTGCTTTGATAGGCGTTAGTTAGTGTATGCGACTACTGTTCAATATAAGTTTCGGGTTCCATTTCTGGGTTAATAATACTGAGTATTTCTAATTATAGATTTGCTTGTCGCGGAAGAATCGCTGTTCCTACGCCTGATCCTTTACGGGTCATGTTGGGCGGTCGTCTCATCATACCAAAGGCATACACCTGTGTTGGACAAGCACTTGCGTGCTGTAAGGTCTACTGTGTTTTTGGTTGGTCACCATTGGGACTGGCCGCCGTAGCAGAAAGGTAAAAAGGTTTAAATGGTAAGATTTAACTACAGACTCGAGACGATCGACGATAAGCAGACGGTGGCCTATTACAGTAAGTGATTGAACGACACCTGTCGAACAAGCCCTGGTCCCTAAAATGACTTTGAGGGCAATCAGTCTAAACTCGAATTCACTGCGTTCACACACACAATACTTGGACTTGTTTCGGGTTTGCTTGACGCCAATCGTCAAGCTGCAGACATAACCAAAATTGGTGACCCGGTATCATATCCTAAGAGCTTTGCGATTATTGGGAACATCCTTAACCGAGTACCGTGAGACATCTGTAACATTTCCTGACATCCTCCGGGTCTTGCATCCTGAGAGATATGCGAAAGATAGTAACATTCTTGACGTTATCACTGCGTACAAACTGAGGGCACTGTTATTTTTAAATATCCTAAAAGCTTTGCTTGCTAGTATCGCCTTCTAAAAGCTCTGTGATTATTCATGACGATAGTGACGATAGTATTCAAAACAAATGCAATGTTTCATGCTTTCCTTAGATGCCAACTAGAGCGTTGAGAGAGCCTCGTCACTGTGCAAGGTGCAGTCTACGCGAGCCGAGCCCGGGCTGTGACCTGGCGTCTGCTGCTGCCTGGTGAGGCGCAGACTTGCGGCCTACTCGCTGTATCGTGAGGTGCGGACTTGCATCCTGCATGCCGCTCAGTGATAAGCGGACCTACGGTCTTTTCTCCGTGTGCGCGAGATGCAACCTTCCGCCTGTTCACCGTGTGTACGACACGCAATCTTCGGCCTGATCCCCGTGTGCGTGAGGTGTGGTGCAATGTATGGCGGATGGTGGAGAGCATGAGGTATGTATATTGGAATGGACCCATGGACAGGGTAACCAGCCCAAAACTCGTGGTCTTCCTGAGATAATTTTAAGACCTATGGACAGGGTAAACAGCCCCAAACTCGTGGTCTTAATGAGAGGTTTAAGACCCATGGACAGGGTAACCAGCCCCAAACTCGTTGTCTTAATGAGAGAGGTTTAAGACCCATGGACAGGGTAACCAGCCCCAAACTCGTGGTCTTGATGAGAGAGGTTTAAGACCCATGGACTAGGTAACCAGCCCCAAACTCGTGGTCTTGATGAGAGAGGTTTAAGACCCATGGACAGGGTAACCAGCCCCAAACTCGTGGTCTTGATGAGAGAGGTTTAAGTTAAAGTTTAAATGTTTAAGACCCAGACACTTATGATAACTGTTCTTATGATAATTGTTCTTATGATAACTGTTCTTATGGTAACTGTTCTTATGATATTATTGTTCTTATGGTAACGGTAGACCTTCATGCTGAAGTCCACTCTTGTGTTAGTACTAAACTTATAGTTTTATTTTAAATGTATCTAACAGTGACTGTTTGTTTCTAATCTGGCGCGGATTATAAATAATCTTTCACTCTTTTCCTTGGAGGTTCGAACCTTTCCTTCCTTCCTTCCTTCCTTCGTGTTAACTGTTATTGTCTTGAAAACTATTCGTTAACTCTAACTGTTTACGCTAAATTTGATAACTGTTTTCAGTAACTGACCAATTGGACGATGATGTACTTACTAGGGTTCATGATTTCTCGAGCTTTTCAATTTCTCGGGTCTCGAGAATTCTCGAAGCTAATTTCTCGGGTCTTCTCGGGTTGTCGACAAATTTACATTTACGTACGTTTTCTATATTTGGTTGCAATAACCTCAACAAATTTAATGGTTTCCCTCTCAAATAAAAGTATCAAATTAATTACAAAACTTTTATTGATTATATTATAATTAAAAACATTAATCTAAATAAACTAATTAAATTAAAAAAAAAATCACCCAATGATTGTATCGGTGGAGTTTTAAAGTTTAGTGTCTGTTGCTGCATACTTTCATACCCAGGCCTTTTTTCGGTGCACTCACACCTGAACTTGTAGATGCTTCAGATTCGGAATGCGGGCGGGCATTTAGTAACACGTACTGATTTTATGCACACGTGCTAAATATCTCACCAAACCGCTAGTATTTGAACCTTTTAAAAAAATGTTTTTTTGGCACTTTAAGCATTGCGCGTTTGCAGATTCATTTTTTTTTTAATATTTTCACATTTTGATTCTTTCGTCTTTACTGTTATAGTGACGTTTCGGTAAAATCTATAACAAACGCAATTCAAATTAATAATAAGCCTATTGAATAATATGTGATATATACACACACAACACAACTGGCAATATTCGTCTCACAAATTTAACCCTTAATTACTCGCATGGGGTCAAAGCATTTTCGGACTAAAAAATTAAGTACTTGCCGCGGCCCGATTGCCCCCGCGCCCTCGCTAGCTTCATAATATGCGTCTAAGTTTGTATTTTAGTAGCAATTAAGTCACGGGAGTGTAAAGACGCGTCGCTGCGCTCTTGAGCGGTGACCCCATGCGAGTAATTACGTAACTTTTTTGGAAGAGGTAAGTTTTTTATTTTATGTATTTCTTTTGTGTTTTATGAATTATATTTGTATTATTGTATGTTCAGAGAATAAATGTTTGTTATGAATATGTTTTTTACAGGTTTATACAATAAATTCTTAAAAAAAATCAGTTCTACTAAGGGTTTTGTCTTTTTTTTCAGAGTTAGTCATGGATAGGAGAGAACAGTACATTGCGCAATGGTTGGAAGAGGATGGAGGTTCTGATGAAGAAGAAGTTGGAGGATCAGGTTCTGAACCAGAGTTAGACGAGATAACACAAAGTGATCATGATAGTGCTAGTGAAATCGAGCAACCGTCCGCACAATCAAATGAATCTTCAGACAACGAGGAAGACATTTCTGCAGGGCAGTATAACAATTACTATTTTACCAGACACAAGGGCAGAAATGGTCCTAAGCAAAAATGGTCTAAGTCCCCACCATCAAGTGCCGTAAGAACACGAAGCCATAATATAATTCTACACTTACCAGGTGTCAAGTCAGTAGCAAAATCAGCAAAAACTGCTTTGGAATGTTTTAGTTTATTCTTTTCTGATGACATTTTCAATTTGCTTGTATCATGTACTAATAAATACATCGGGGAGGTCAGAAACAAGTTTCATAGGGAACGTGACGCAAAATATACAGACATTGAGGAAATGAAAGCATTGCTGGGTTTGCTGATTATGTCTGGAGTGATGAGAGCCTCACATCTCAATTTCGCAGATCTCTGGGCAACTGATGGAACTGGTGTAGAGATGTTTCGTCTCGCAATGAATTATCAACGTTTTCTATTTTTACTGAGATGCCTTAGATTTGACGATAGGACGACCCGAGCTGAACGTTTGCAAATTGATAACTTGGCAGCTATACGTGAGATCTGCGACATATTACAAGCAAAATTTCGAGAAGTCTATACGCCGGGAGAAAATGTGACGATAGACGAGCAGTTGATTGGGTTCCGTGGCCGTTTCAAAGGCAAAGTTTACATGCCAAGCAAGCCAAATAAATACGGCATAAAAAACCAAGCATTGGTAGACTCTTCTCTCTAAAACATTCTATATGCTGTCTTTTGAAGTTTATTCTGGCAAACAGCCTGTGGGTCCTTACCAAGTCTCAAACAGCCCTGATGATATTGTAAAACGTCTTGTAGAGCCGATAAAAGGAACTAAACGTAATGTTACCACGGACAACTGGTATACAAGCACATAGTTGGAACACTAAAAAAAAACAAACCCGATATACCTAAAGATTTTTTGCCAAACAAATCTAGAACTCAATTTAGCTCCCTTTTCGGATTTCAAAAGACAATGACCATGGTTTCATATGTCCCAAAACCGAATAAAGCTGTTGTGTTGTTATCTTCCATGCATCATGCAGCTCATATCGACCCAGCCTCAACTGACAAGCAGAAACCTGAAATAATAACATATTACAACAGCACTAAAGGAGGAGTGGACACCAATGATTTTTTGTGTGGTACATTCAACGTAGGGAGACGAACCAAACGGTGGCCGTTAGCCATTTTCTTTCATTTGATAAATGTTTCAGGCATAAATGCACTCATTGTACATCGAGCAAATACCGACAAATCACGTACTCACGTGAGGCGTAATTTCTTGAGGCAATTATCCGTTGAACTTATTCATAATCACCAAAAACGACGACTTGAAGTCAGAGCAACTCCTAAGGAGGTAAAAAAACGTCTAATGGAAGTGCATGACTTGGAAAATCGCGTCCCACAAACCACTACCAAACGTGGACGTTGTAATAGCTGCCCGCGGAAATGCGATCGCAAAGTACCAACAAAATGCAAGAAGTGTACAAGATTTGTGTGCAATGATCATGCTGACATATACTGTCAACAGTGTGATAAAAGTGATTCGGAGAGTTCCTATTAACATTAATATTTACTATGATCTCAGTATACATAAGTACAAATTGTTGATTATTGATAATTATTTTAATTTATCTTTTTTTTTGTATAATCACTTAGAAATTCAAATGATTATTTATAGATATTATAGAATAAACAAAGCACTTTAATACTAAAATAGTTTCATTTCCTTTATATTTCAAAATATATTAAAAACTACTCATACTATTTGGGGTCATCTGTGACCCCATGCGAGCAGTAGTGTAACTTTCTTTGTGCGAGTAATTAAGGGTTAAAATGACACGTAAATTAATTTCAAATTACTCACATAAGAAAAACATATAAGAATAATTAGCAACTAAGCTTGTGTCTTGTTGTTTTACAAAAATAGGAAATGTAAGTAGACTAAGTAGTATAATTAATGTATCGTTAGTTATTTTGTGTATTAAAGTTTGACTAAAAATAATAGAAAAGAACACATAGGTACTCGTACCTAGTAAAATTTAAGATCATATTTAGATTATATTATTGATGAAAATAATATAAATAATAAAGCCATAATGTGTCAATCAAAGTGAAAATACTTACCTGTTTGTTGATTTCAATTTATCACGTAATCTGAGAAACACTACGTAAACTATCGTGTAAAAACGACGCCTCAGAGCGCTTGCAGTGTATGAGATCAATGTTTATGGGTGCCGCTGCGCTTTGGCCCGGGCACCAAACAACATAACAAACGGTAATTTAATTTCTATATAGGTACATGATTTCTCGAGTTCTCGACTTTTCTCGAGCTTGATTTCCCGGGAACAAAGCCCAACGATTTCCTGGGAATTCTCGGCTCGAGAATTCCCGGGAATAAACCCTAGTACTTACAGAGGCGTCTAATAAACTTTTTTTTTTTGTAAATGTTCCAGTAACCGCGAATGAACAATGAAGAAGTGTGGTCACCCGAACCTGCCGATCTTTGCTATATTGTTACATTGTTATTAGCAAATTGTAAAGTAAGAACTGCGAGTATTGTAAGTAATTAACTTGTTAGAGTTGGAAATCTAATGTAACTATTTCTATTCAAATACTAATAAAAGTTAGTTTATTGTGTAAGTACTGTAATAATTATTAATTGTAAAAACAATGTTGGAAAAGAGTGTCCATGGAGTTTCTTGTCTGTTCTTCTCCATCGGATCTACGCCTTGGAACGGACAATTAGCTTATTAAATACAGTTTGATATAATTTAATTATATTTTAGTTTCTATTTCACTTTCGACTGTAAAAATATAATAAATATAAACAGATTGTTTCCTTAGATAAATGAAGTGATGACCTAATTGACTGAAAGAAGACGGTTATAGGACATTGATGTCTCCCAGTTAATGCTCTCTTACTTGTTTCTGGTAGGCAGTCAGTGTTTGTGTAGTGTGTCTGTAACTTGTGTGACTTGTGAGGCAATTTTGAAACATAATGTTATCTTAGTTTTTTAACAATATGTGGTTCCGTACTCAGTAACAGTATCAATATAAATGAGTAAAACAATATTGACAAATAATAAATACAGATTAAGTTTCTTTCTGCGGGCCGATTTTGCTAATTCCAGCCGGCGCCTCTTGTATTTCTTCTTCAGTCGTGCCATTATTTACTTCAATCCTAGCACTCGTGTAAAAGCCAACTGATATTTTTTCAGTTGAACGTACTACCCTGGGTAAATCTAGAATGTTTTGGAACCGTCTCAAAGGGAATGCATAGAAGTGATGACCCTTATAGGCATTTGCATAATTGCAAAATATGTCTGCATTACTTAAGCTTGCCTCATAGTCCACTTCAACTTCCAATGTACCTTTTGATGCTGTAAGCAAAGCTACTACCCTACCTCCTGGAGGTATAGTAGTTAATACACTTGAAGTGGTTCCAAGTGTGACAGTTCTAGATTCAGTAGTATCTTCTCCCCAACTTGAAGCGTAAGATATTGAGGTAGTACCACCCACACTTCCCGCTCCAAAATTAACACTGTAGGTGATGTCTTGTCCAATGCTTAATTCTCCTCCGGAACTCCAAGTATGTTCGACAGTTTCTTCCACCTCCTGTGTTACGCTCGTACTATAAGTAACATCTACTTTGTTGTGGTTATTAACATACTCAGCTGAAGCAACAGCAACAGGCTTAGCCTTGATGCCCAGAACTCTGGCTTTTTTTGGTTTCAGAATTCTCATGACGATATCCCAATCATATCTACTGTACACGTCTCCCCACGGTGTGGGTGGTTTTACATAAACATCATCACAACGTTTGCCTTTATATTTTTCTGCTGCTCTTTTCATAGTTTCGTCATCTAGACGAAAAGACTTTCTTTCCTTGTCGCTAATGATAGACTCGTCGAAGCCACTGAAATCAACGGAGGTATCATCTGCTGTTTTCCCTGGCATTATTTTAATATTAATACGACTATACGCAATAGTTGGCAGAAGTAACAATAGTAGCTTTATTATCGGCATTTTGATCTGTAATGATATAAATACATGTTATTCCACAGAAATTAATGTTGCCCATTATACACTCGGTTCCAAAAATAACGGGTCAGTCACATAAACCCGAATATCTCCCGAACTACGTATGCCATCCTAATGAAACGAAGACTGTTCAATTGAGAATTTAATTATACAGATAAAAAATAAAATAAAACTTAGTTACACCCACAATATTAATCTTAAATTAAAAAAAAACTAAAGTAGTCATATTTTTCTTAAGATTACATTTTTTTTATGATTGTTTTTTTGCTGTTTTTCATCACTGGAGGCTTCATCACGTGGAGGCAATACAAAGTATTAAATGAAGAAAGTGATGAAAAACAGCAAAAAAACAATCATAAAAAAAATGTAATCTTAAGAAAAATATGACTACTTTAGTTTTTTTTTAATTTAAGATTAATATTGTGGGTGTAACTAAGTTTTATTTTATTTTTTATCTGTATAATTAAATTCTCAATTGAACAGTCTTCGTTTCATTAGGATGGCATACGTAGTTCGGGAGATATTCGGGTTTATGTGACTGACCCGTTATTGGTTTATGTGACTGACCCGTTATTTTTGGAACCGGCTATATTTATGCCAGTTTATCTTAGCATATTTTTGATATTAAATAATCACATTTCAAATAAGGTTAAATTTTCTCCTACTTATTGACTCGATACGTCATTATTTTATTAAATACTATATTTTGCCTGCGGCTATGCCCGCATATACCTATGTCACTTACAGTTATATAAATACTAATGGAAAATAATGTGTCAAAAGATCTGGGCAGTTTTTTAAGCAGAACGCAAAAACACATCTTATTAGGCCTTTCTAGTCTAAACCACTATGTTGCATTATCCGCATTCGCAATGAGGATGGTGACCTCTACTCTTGGATTCTCCTCCTGCTTTCCATCAGGCAGAGTAGAGTTATATTGGTGCCCAACTGCCCACCAAGATAACTCTATACATATTTTGAGCTCAAAATTTTTTTTTAAACAATTAGCTAATTAACTGATCAATGCTTCTCGTGACCAAAAGACTGGCCGTTTTCTAGCACAGAGAATTAGCATGGCTATTTCATGCCAACTAAATTTCTTTTGAGCTGATGACTTCGGCCTTTCCTAACTGAAATAACCTCGAGAAGAAAAGACGAAAAAAAACTGAGGGTATGACTCTCTCTCTCTCTTTCTAATCTATGACAAACGACGTACGAAAGACAAACTTCCAAAAAAAATATTGTAATAAATTTAGATATAATTAAAGTATTTAAATAAAGACTTTTATATTTATCTATTTTCCCATACCCGACATTTTTGTCTCTTTTGCTTTTTTTAGTGATAATATATTTAAACAGTCTATAAATTAATTAATAGACTTTTTAACTAGTCTATAAAAATCATTAAAAATAAAAATATCAATAAAATAGTTTTAGACTTTTTTAACTAGTCTATAAAATAAAAAAGTCTTTTTCACTGTGTACGCACCAATCGACACACGTGTAAATGACGTCATGTGTGTTCCGCCAATGAGAGACGTTTGGACTGAGTGACCATTATTATAAATTGATGTTGATGATTATAGGTAGTAAAGCCACGCTGATTACAGCACGAATGGGCCGGCTCGACCGGGGCAGTACTACCCTCTCACAGAAGACCATCCTAAAGTGACAGTAATGTCGCCTTTCGTTGGCGAGTGAGAGACCGGAGGCCCGTTGATGCAGGGGTAACAGTTATCGCGATATGTGTACGAGCGGTGGAATGCTAGTAGACTCGTACGTGAGGGTGGCGTGGATCGATCCGTTGGCCAGGGAGACCCGTAGAAACGGTGGTGCCGCTGGCCGCCCGCGGCATAGAGAGGGGCCCAACCACGGCTAACCACCAAGGGAGGCTGCCCCGTCAGATCGCGCATAATCTCGGAGTGGCTCGTCGTGCCGGTTGGTGACCGGACGGTGGGACCCGGCGACCACTTCCGGGAGGGTACGGGGGCCCTTCCGTCTGGCGGTTCGGTCACCGCCTTCCTCTTTTGTTTCATACTGCTCGGTGCCCCTTACTGCTCCGCCACGACCTGTGACAGCAAGACGACGACTATGGCACTATTCGTCAGCAGATTTCGATGGAATGCGAGATTACTTTGCATCCATTCCGTGGGCTCAACGCTGCTTCAAAGATAGGTATCTGTCGCAGAGTGTTTCTGCCGTAGTTGACGAGATCACTGTCGGTATGGAATATTATATTCCTCACAGTGATGTCGCCAGCATGAAGAGCCGTCCCTGGTTCAATCGCGAGTGCACCAATGCCGTTGCACTTAAGCAATCAGCTTACCGCGCCTGGGCCAGGGCCCGCACTCACGGCGACCCCGACATTGATCGCCTAAAAGCAGCGCATAACAAAGCCACAAGGGAATGCAAGAGGGCCTACAAAAGAGCGGATGCCCAGTGCATTGCGCGGATTGGCCAGGAACTCGCTGCTCATCCAACGGGTAGCCGTAAGTTCTGGCGACTGGCTAAAGCTGTGCAATCAAACCACTGCCAGCCTTCGCTACCACCGTTGAAATATCCCGACGGATCGCTTGCTCATCAGCCGCAGGAGAAAGCAAACTTGCTTGTTAACCTCTTTGCGTCTAACTCCCGAGTTGATAACCGTGGCAAGCATCCGCCTACGATTCCATCCTGTGACTCCACAATGCGAGATATCCGTATCCGGCAGAGTGATGTCCGTGCGGAGCTACGGTCACTCGATGTTCGGAAAGCCAGTGGACCCGACGGTATTCCAGCGGTGGTTCTCAAGAACTGCGCACCAGAGTTGTCTCCCGTACTGACGCGCTTGTATCGCCTGTCATATTCCTCAGGAATCGTTCCGGAGGTCTGGAGAGAGGCGAATGTTCAACCCATCCCCAAGAAAGGCGAGCGCTCCAATCCAGCCAATTACCGACCTATAGCCATCACCTCAATTCTCTGCAAGGTTCTAGAACGGATCATTAACAAGCAATTGGTCCACTACCTGGAAGATCACTCCTTGCTAAATGATCGGCAATATGGATTTAGGCCAAACCGATCCACGAGTGATCTTTTGGCGTACGTAACACACATTTAGGGTGAGGCTATTGATAGGCACGGTGAGTCCTTGGCCATCAGCCTCGATATGGCCAAAGCCTTCGACAGGGTCTGGCACCGTTTGCTTCTCTCCAAACTTCCTTCTTTTTTCCTTCCGCCTCGCACCAGCAAAGCAATAAGACGT
This sequence comes from Phragmatobia fuliginosa, assembly GCA_932526445.1. Taxonomy (NCBI): domain Eukaryota; kingdom Metazoa; phylum Arthropoda; class Insecta; order Lepidoptera; family Erebidae; genus Phragmatobia; species Phragmatobia fuliginosa. The sequence goes on along the minus strand of OW052081.1, from coordinate 11,564,550 downwards.
CCACACAATTAATTAATTTAAATCAAAATTATATTTACAAATTTTTAAAATAATCAAGTGAAGTACCAGGCGCACATAACGTGGAAGAAATACGTAAAGAATTGCATGAAGGAGACACCAATAGGTGAAACTTGCGTCGCTGTCACAGTGTCAAACTGATGTCATCTGTCATCCTGCTTACGGCTGTCATTGGAAGGTGTTGCCATAGTAGAGGAATAATTCTACCACTAGTGCGAATCAACGGTAAACGTGAGTAAATTTTATTAAATTAAAAAAATAATTATCATGCCTCCAAAAAATCTCCTTCTCCAAAATTACCCCAAAACATTCAAGGCTCTGATACGAACTTAAGTTCCGGTGCTGCGACTGACATTGAAACTGAAGAATATAGGCACACAATGAATCGCACGCGAAATCGGAAGCGCCAACATGACGATGAGCTATCAATTTTTATGAGTGAGATGAAAGCTAGCATTGATACATTTAAAGGAGAACAAAATGATAAATATAATAGTTTACTCAGTTCCATACAGGAAATCAAAACCCAAAACAGTGAAATAAAAACTTCCATGGCATTCATATCCCAACAGTATGATAACATGGAGAAAAAGTTATCCAAGATAGAAGTTGAAAGGAAAGAATTTTTGGCACAAATTCAGGTTCTAGAAAACAGGATCGACAACCTAGAAAAAATACACAAATTATCAAGTGTAGAGATCAAGAATATACCTGCGAAGAAGGGGGAAACTAAAAAAGATCTTTTGCAACTAGTTGGAGATATTGGACAGGTACTTAGTATAAAAATACAGGACACAGACATTAAGGATATATATAGAGTACAAACAAAGAAAGATGAAAATAAACCTGTTATTGTGGATTTCACGTCTGCTATTACTAAAGAATCAATATTATCACTGTACAAGAAATATAACCGAGAGAATAATGACAAATTCAACACCACACTTCTAAAGCTCCCTGGTTCCTTAAAACCGATATATATTGCAGAAAATCTGACAGCACGAACTAGGAAGCTATTTTTTCAAGCAAGAGAACAAGCAAAGCTTCACGACTATAGTTTCTGTTGGGTTACGAATGGCAAGATCTTTCTGCGAAAGAGAGTTGGAGCTTCACATATCCGTATCGAAACAGAGAAAGATCTAGAAAGAATAAAAGAAAAAGTCTCAAATTGACTAGGACTTCCTGGACTACTACGTAATCATTTTCAACTTTTTTGCATGCTATCAAACAAATTTTATTTTCATTTTATATTATTTAAACCAACAATCGACATTTTATGTACAAATCTAAATACAACATATCCCGTTACACTTTTAATTACACATACAAAATGCTCCACTTCATACCATATTTACAGATACTCACTAAAAACAATAACAATAATAAGTATATGCTTGATTGAAACTGTTATTGGGCTGCTCACTGTATTTACTTGTTTTGGCAAAATATTAATACACTTTTTCCAGAAATTTTGTCTGTTTAAAATTATTACAATGTATTATTACTATTTTAATTTATTTTCTGGATTTTTCGAAAGTCGCGATTCAATTAAAATAAGATCCATTGATAGACCGTTGTACTCAATTTCCAGCACGCCTTTTTATCACTCATAGTCTATTATGGCATCAATGATTAATATACACTCTGATATCGACAATACTTCGATATCTAATTCAGTAGTATGCCCCCCCGAAAAACTTTATTTACATCTAGGTAATGTCCATAACGGCATTTCGGTCTTACATTTGAATATCCGAAGTATTAACCGCAATTTTGACGGTCTTAGTGTGTTACTATCTCGTACAAACATACAATTTAACGTTATAGTTCTCACGGAGTGCTGGCTTAGTAGAACCGTTACTCTGCCAGAAATTGAGGGATACATTTTGTACTCTTCTACCTAACATAACCAGAACGACGGTGTAGCTATATATGTTCAATCCTCTGTCCAACACTCTGTAATTCAACCCCCGATTCAGGATGCAAATTGCCTGTTAATAGAATTCTTTGAAGAACTTGCAATTGCTGCAGTATACCGCTCTCCATCATATGCTACAATTGATAGATTTTTGGATGGTATTGACCGGGTCCTCACTCTTTATTCTGGAACCAAAACCTTTGCAGTAATTGGTGACCTTAATATTAATATTACTTCCAAGAGGAGTGAGGTTCTATCGGACAAGTATCTGAACCTGATGGCTTCACACGGTCTTCTCCCGGGACATTTGTTTCCCACTCGTAAGGATAGCTGTATTGACCACGTCATGGTGAGGACCAGTAGGGAATCGACCACTGTTGTTCTCGATTCCTTCGTTACAGACCACGCTCCTGTTATCTTCTGTACGTATTCTGAAATACATCGGTGCGATAAAAAAAGTACCCGTGTTAATATAAATTATCCCGACTTTCTACATGAACTCTCAAACACAGATTTCTCCTCAGTCTATGACACTTGTAATGCGAATGTTGCTGCTGAGAATTTAACTGATTTAATATCGAGAGCGATTAACAGGCACTCAGACATTATTAAGATCCCAAACCGTAGAATTTGCCTTAAGCCCTGGATTACTCCTGGACTGCTTAGATGCATTAGACATAGAGATATACTCCATATTAATGCAAGAAAGTCCCCGAATAATGCAATCTTACAGTTAACCTATTGCAGATACCGTAACTTCTGTAATAATTTGTTAAAGAAAGTTAAAACAGCTTATGAAAGAAACGAGTTACAGAAAAACAAGAATAATCCTAAGAAAATGTGGCAAACAATTAAAAAAATCACAAATATGAAAAATTCTATTCAGGCCCCACATGAATTACTAAACACAACCCAAAGCCCGCAAAAGTCCCTTAATTTGGTGAATGAGTATTTTTCTAACATTGGTGCTAATCTGGCTCAAAAAATTCAAAACAATCACTCACTTGTGATGCACACTAACCCAGAACGTAACTCTTCAGGCACTTCAATGGGACTTCTCGAGACAAATGAGTCTGAGGTTAATGGTTTGATTGTTGGTTTACGTAGTGATGCAGCTGCAGGTATCGATAAAATTCCGTCAGCAGCAATAAAAATTGCAAGGCACTTACTCACTCCTCACATAACACATGTCTGTAATCTCTGCCTGAGAACCGGTACCTTTCCTGGGGTCCTTAAGAGAGCGCTAATAAGTCCAATCTACAAGGGCGGGGATAGGGATAGTGTCACTAACTACAGGCCTATTTCGGTTGTCACCACAATTTCTAAGATTTTAGAGAAGATTTTGAATGGAAGACTTGTCAACTACCTAGAGTCAAACGATATTCTTGCAAAAAATCAATTTGGATTCAGAAGGGGTAAGTCTACTGAAGATGCTGTGGTTGATCTTACTGAGTCATTGGTAAAGAAACTTGACAGCGGGTCCAGGGTTATTGGAATATTTCTGGATCTCACCAAGGCATTTGACACTGTCTCTGTCCCTATACTACTCTCGAAGATGGAGCGTTTGGGTGTGAGGGGAGTGGTGCTGGATATTTTAAGAAGTTATTTATCTAACAGAACCCAATACGTTAAAATTGACAATCACCTAAGTGATCCTGCTTGTCCCAGTTTTGGAGTCCCTCAAGGTAGCGTACTTGGCCCTACGCTTTTCCTTATATATGTCAATGACCTGTGCACTAAATCATTGCCAAACTGTAAAATAATATCATACGCAGACGACACGGCAATGCTTGTCAGTGGAGTGAACTGGGATGAGGCTCGTTCCAATGCTGAAGCGGCACTGAGAGAAGTTGTGGTTTACTTAAACTCCAACTTACTCACTATCAACGTAGACAAGACTAAATATATACTTTTCTGTCTGCGCCGGAGCACTCTTCCGTCTCTCAACTCCTTCCATTTAACGGCACACACTTGTGATTCACAATCTCCCACATGCATGTGTAAAAGAATTAACCAAGCGGAGGAAATTAAGTATTTGGGTGTGGTGCTTGATACTGCGTTGAGTTGGCATACACATATCAGCAACACTATTGCCCGAATAAGAAAACTTATGCCAATATTTAAAAAAATGAGGTATAGTGCTGATTATGATACTCTGGTGACTATTTACTATGCTCTTGTACAATCAGTTATGTCCTACTGCATTGTTGCTTGGGGGGCATCTGGATCAACTCACATGCTGAGACTGGAGCGTGCGCAGAGAGCAATTCTAAAGGTAATGTTTAATAAGCCTCGACGGTATAGCACTGCTGATCTGTACAAGGAGTGCTCAGTGTTGACAGTGAGGCAATTGTTCATTTTGAGAGTGGTACTTCGAAGACATATTTCTGTGTCATGCAATCCACCCTCTAACCATCGCAGAAAGCCGCGCATTTGCCTCACTGAACATCATAAAACGGCACTGGCAGCACGCCAGTATTTTGTCATTAGTACGCGAATTTATAATAGAGTCAACGATCATATAAATATTTTGAATTTAAACTATGAACAGACGAAAAATAAAGTGAAACAGTGGCTTCGAGATCAATCATACTCGTCAACTGAAAACCTCATTAAAGCGTAAAACTGACCAATCTCGTCCACACGCAAATGTAAACACACTCGCGCGCACACATTTACATACATTCCCCTTACCTCACACCTATCCAACCCCCTACATACATACACACACACACACACACATACACACACACATGCACACATCCATACATGTTGGTTTAATTTTAATCTTGTTTTTTTTTAAATAGTAGTTTTTTTTTTTTTATTATTATTATTTCCTTGTAATGGATCTTACAATCACTTCATTTGTAATTTGCGCTATACATTTCTTTTAAAACAGTACAATCTATAATAATATATAATGTAAGGAAGGCGCTGAAAGCCGTCACACAGTTTATACTAGTACGGCTGACAACGTTTACCATATCAACTCAAAAGCAAAGTGTTTAAGTTTCTATCAGAACCTTGGTGATATGTAAGTAATTATGTGTTTCTTGACTAATAAAATTTTTATTATCATTATTATTATTATTAAACTTCCCGCATTCGGCCTGCCCCCAAAACTCTGTAACTGGGTCGCCGCCTTCCTGCACCAACGCCGCATTAGGGTCCTTTGCGACGGCGCGGCCTCAGATTTTCGACAGGTAAACGCCGGTGTACCTCAGGGCTCCGTCCTGTCGCCCACACTGTTTCTTCTGCATATCAATAATATGTTAACCCTTGGCAACACACATTGCTATGCAGATGATAGCACAGTTCACGGGCGACACTTAGGACATCCTACAGCTAAGTCGTCAGACATTGAGGAAAAACGACAGGAACTTGTCGCTGGGCTCGACCGGGCTCTGAGCCGTATTTCTGAATGGGGTGATGAGAATCTGGTTGAATTCAATGCCAAAAAAACACAGGTGTGCGCGCTCACTACTAAAAGGTCTCCATTCCTCCCTCTCCCTTCTTTTCAGAACACTCCACTGCCACTACAGGATAAGCTCGGTATCCTGGGTATGGATATTTGCCGGGATCTCAACCGACGGGAGTATATTGAGAGCGTCACAAAGGCGGCCTCGCGTAAACTGGGTGTGCTTAACAAGGTGAGACGGTTCTTCACGCCGGAGCATTTGTGTCTTCTTTATAAGACCCAGGTCCGTTCCTGCGTGGAGTATTGTTCTCATCTTTGCGATGGATCCGCGCAGTACTTGCTTGACGCTCTCGGTAGGTTGCAGAGGTGAGCAGTCCGCATAATTGATAGTCCCGAAACCACCGAGTTCCTTGAGCCCTTGCAGTTGCGAAGAGATGTTGCCTCTATGGCAGTCCTCTATCGCCTTTACCATGGAGAGTGTTCTGAAGAGCTCTTCCAACTGATCCCACCTTCTCCTTTCCTCTACAGGACTACGCGTGCTGGCCTTGGGAGTCACCGCTTTAGAGTGGAACCAATACGCACTAGAACTAAGCGGTTCGGAACTTCCTTCCTGTGCCGAGCAATCAAAAACTGGAACTCCCTACCAGCTCATGTGTTTCCTTCCTACTATGATCCCGGGTCCTTCAAGCGGGGCGTGAAGAAGCATCTGACTAGGCTGCCATAGTGTGGGTCACCGTGTTGCATTGTCCACATTGGTAATGAGGACGGTGGCCACCACTCGTGGATTCTGCTTGAGCTTTCCATCAGGCTGAGCAGAGTCATTTTGGCAGCATTAAATAAAAAAAAATAAAAAAAGTTATGTACCGCCTTTTTTGACTTGCTTTCTAACAACCGCACTTGAAACATCTTTGCAATGTACTTTTGTATTTTAAATTAATTATACGAGTTCACGATATAAAGTCTTACGTCTTACGTCCCAACGCAACAAGCTATTGAACGCACATTTACTATTTTCATTTAGTATAATTGTTATTGAGTCTTTAAGCCATCTTAAAAAATGTAGGTTAGTACAAATAACAAAACAAGTAGTTATTGAATATTTACCTACCCAATACCAGCTTGCTGCAGCACAGGATGTTACTGTTTCATTGATAAAATTTTCCTTATTTATAAAGGCTCAACTGAAGTATTATCAATACGTGCTAAATGATTAAAAAGTTATTATGTATTTAAAACATTGAAATTGAATTCAATGTAGCTTTTACAACGACATTTATCAAACTTTATGCTATTTTCAAGGACTGATTACACAGTTATAAAATTGATTATAGACTAATTTTCTTTGTTACCGTTAATGACTACGTTTATTTTTAAATTTATTATCGATATAAAACTCGTTCCATAAACTATTGATAGGGCAAACATTATTCAAATGAAAAATTGACGAAGTGTGTGACAGGCCATCCTGCTAATATTATAAACGCGAAAGTTTGTATGTATGTATGTGTGTATGTATTTTTGTTGCTCTTTCACCCAAAACTACTGAACGGATTTGGATGAAACTTTAGAGTAATAAAGTTTATATATCAGTATAACACATAAGCTTCTTTTTACTGCAATAATCGAGATAAAAGGGCGAAAGCTAGGTGATTATAAAAATACATTAAATCGTAGATGTCAAAATGTATCACTGTATAACTCCTTTCAAAACTTCACAGGGTGCTATGCATAACACACTTGCATGGCAACCATAATGGTACGCGGGTAACACAGCGGGGCGCAGCTAGTACCTACATGAACAGGATTCCAAAATCATCCATAATTGTAAGTAGATTTAAAAAAGTTAATTATTATGATTTTACATGTTAACTTATTACTTCGTTATTTTTGTACGAAGTTCTTCTAGTTATAGACCAAGGTATTTATTTTTATTTATTAGCTTAAATTTCCTTACAAGATTTTATGCTTACATATCTTAACATTACATTTTATATTATCTATTTTTTATTTATGCTTTGTGTATTTAGTTTTATTTAACTAAGTGTTCTTCGATGTAAGGACCGCCTTTTGCGGTATAAGCCTCCTCCAAACACTGACAAGTGGTATTATATGTTGTCTGGACCACACGTGGCCGTCGTTTTCACGATATCGTAACTTCGATTATTAAATGGTTTGCCTTTCCTTCTTCTCTTGTCTCGTGGTTACCAATCTGACATTTAATGTATAGTAGCTATTTCATAATTTCTATATTATGTTTGGAGGGTCATCGTCTACAACCCCCGCGGTGACGAACCGTTCTGGGGTAGGTTTTTTTTTTTTTTTGTTATTTTTAGGTTTACTTAATTGTTTTAAGGGTGCGGCATTATTAATTGTTTGTACTAGTTTTCTTAGATGCTATTCATATTACGGCAAAGGAGTTCTATCTACTTCTATTGATGTTGATGTGTAACTGCTTTATTTAGTCAGGAAATGTTCCATAGAGCTTTGACTGGTACTTTGTTTATTTTGGTAGTATTTTGTTTTTCTTGAGTGCTTGTTGTTTTGTTAAATCTTTGTGGGGGTTCAAGCCTTGGTGTGGTGGTGTTATATCAAGTGCTCTCTTTTTGTTCCTATTGTTGGTTATGTCATTATTTTTTATTGTTGTTGGTTCTCGTACTATCAATTTGTCGTAGTGCATATACGCTGTTTTCCCAGCTTGTTTCTCTTTTTGTAATTGTTCTTGTAGTTATTTCCTAGTTTCTAAGACTTTAGGCGGAAAATCTTCTTTAATATAAATTTTGTCTGTTTTCATGTTCTTTTTATTTTTCAATATAGTAATTTTCCTGCCCTAAGTAGACAAGGTTACAACAATAGGCCTTGTTTTATTTTCTACATATTTACCCGTTCCCCGAACAATCTGCAGTTCCATTTGATTACATTGTATATTTAATTCATCTTTTATGGTTTTTAAAATCAGTCCTTCTAATTCACCATAAGATTCCTCGCCTTCATTTATCCCAAAAAATTTAATATTCCTCTCTCTGCTTTGTTTTTCTATATTAGAAATTCTTTTTTCAAAATCTAAGTTTATTTCTTTTATTTTATTAAGTTCATCCTGCATTGAGTTAAATTTTTCATCAATGTTTTCGTTGATTTTCGTTGTGATTCTATTTTCGAAATTCTGCAGCGATTCAATAGAATCATTTTTAATATTAGCTCTTAAGAAGGTACTGCACGAAATTGTGGGATTTGACGTATTTTCAAATGAGTAGTACTGTGCGCTGCATTAATTAAATACATCAAAAGTATTTGTATAGTTTAGGTCGATCCTTGAACAAGATCTATGTAAGGTTGGAATTTGAAACAGATGCATATGAAATTAAAAAACGATACATATATGTTGTGTGTCAGATGAAATCTTAAAAACATTTTTCTTCGAAAAGATAGTAGATTTTACGTCTAGAACAATAATTTTCATATGACAATATTTGTATTTACATCGTGCAGGTTATAGCCAGTGTTTAATTTAATTTAAAAGTATAAATCTAAAAATATTAAGACTTTTCAATTTTTAACACAAACGCCTGATGCACATTGCACATTGCGCAGAAAAAAACATTGCTCTAATTAAATTACTAGGTCTGAAACTTCAAAGCAGAATGGATCTAATTACTAATATTAATGAGATCGATTTTGTTTTGAAGTTTTTTTTAGACTTATGTCAGTATTGTATTGTGTATCATGTCTATGTCATTGGTTATACTTACTGGCAAATAAGAAAATTGGAAAAAATCAAATTTCGAGTCGAATCCTGTACAGAGTAGTGCGAACGCAGAGCAACAAATGTACGAAACACAATACAAACGTACAAACGCAAATAGGTAAATATCTCAAACAGGTATGTTTAATGTTACTGTTATAATTTTATTGTAAATTCAATGTTCCGTTCACAATTATTCGTCAGTTGCTAATCAATCAATACAAGTAATCAAGTAATCAAGACGGTAAAACTTCAAAACGTAAATATTTACCTTTGATTATAAACATGTAATTAATCAAAGGTACCTAACCTACTCTTATCAAACTCACTTTATTATTATAGGCCTATGTTTTTCAGGTTACATGTAATCTTATGGTCAAGAAAGAACTTATAGTAGAAAAGGAAAACACGAATAAAAGCAAAGCCACAATTCGGGTAACCAAGAACTTACCACAACTCTCCATTTGGTTGCAACTTCAGTAATTTAAAAATTAATGGAGAATATAGAAATTGTTTTCATTCCTCCTGTTTCATAGTATGCAATATGTGTAATGCAAAATTAAGATTGGAAAATTGTAGAAAACCTAGAAACAGCAAGGAATAATTAAGTGTGTAGGTATGGGATTCAGTGCCCTGGAGCAAGTCACAACTTCTCTTGATATACCCTGCATGTCAGAACATTTTTATGCCAAATGTCATGCTAAAGTATTTGAACTCTGGGAACTGGCCAAAGAAAAAAGCATAGAGGAAGCAACAAAAGAAAAACTTGAACTGGCTGAAAAAAATGGAGACGTTAATGCAGATAACGTACCGATGATAACAGTTGTATCTGATGCGTTTTGGAGTAAGAGGTTATACAGGAAAAACTATACGAACTTTTCAGGAGCTGCAGATATCATTGGCTACAAACTAAAACAGTTCTCTACATGTCTGTTAAAAATAAAAACTCTATGGTCTGCGGGCGAGCTAAGAAGCGCAAACTTGAAGTACCTGAGCATGTATGATATACAAACTCATAGCTGATGGTGATTCCAGCACCTACAAAAATATTCTGGATACCAAACCATATGCCGCACTTATTGTCGAAAAGATAGAGTGTTCTAACCACCTCCTGAGAAACTTTTGTACAAGACTAGATGAATTATCAAGAAAAATGGAAATCAAGGAGCCTCATTATATATTGAAAGCTCTAAAAAAAAACAGGTCAAAAATAAACGAAAAATAACAAATAACGATAGTATAACTATACCCAAACATCGTAAATCTAACTATTAAACCTATTATTATTGTTATTGATGTTTTTCATTTCTGATTTGCTTACTCTTTTCCAGATATCAATCGTTGTGATATTATCTTTATATATATAATTCTTCTGTGAGTGTGTATGTCACTGAACTTCTCGCAAACGACTGGACCGATTTTGATGATTTTTTTTGTGTGTGTTCAAGGGGATCTGGGAATGGTTTAGATTCGCAATTGGACCCGGTAGGTGGCGTTGCGATCAAGTTCTGGTATTTTATAGTTGGGCGGTACGAAGTTCGCTGGGTCAACTAGTATATGTATATACATGGTGTCCCAGACAGAAATAATGGATAATCCTGGAGCACTTAGTAGTACAGCTATCTGGCGTACAAATAAAATACCCAAAAAAAATTAATGCAAATTATTGAAAATTAATGAAATTTGTTGCGTTTTTGACGTTATCTTATTCCTCACAGACACTTTAATTAGAATTGCAGTAACTAGTATGAGTACCTATTGTACTTTTTTGAAAGACAAATATGAACTAACATTTTTAACATGAATTTTGATAAAAAAAATATGACAAAGTTTGAGAATAATTTGAGAGTTTGTATAATTTCATAATTTCATTTAACGCAAATATGCAGTGATTGTTATTTAGATGCAAAAAGAGCAAATTCGGCTGAATAAATCTTGTTTTAAATTATAATAACATAAAGCTTTAAGATGTAGAAAAAATCATCTTTATTTTATAAGAGGTGTTCGAATTGTCTGCCACCAACTGAGATACAAGTTCGACATCTTCTGATAAATGATCTTTCAAGAAGTCGTGCGTAGCGCCGTTCAGTTATTTTTGAAGCAGCCTCCTGAACACGACTGCATAATTCCTCCAAACTTGAAGTGGGCCTAAAGTGCATCTTTTAGCAGCCCCAGTAAAAAAAATCTAGTGGATTTAAGTTCGGGGATCGTGGAGGCCACAAAATAGGAGTCAAACTACCCATCTATACATTTAGATATGAGGCATTTAAATAGGCACGGACATTTGCAGCACGTAGCCAGTGGGATAGCCTCACCTCCTCAGGTACCTCTTCTATTAAATTTGGCAGATCATTTTGTAAAAAATGTAAATAACTTTGGCCAGATAACTTTCCGGACAGTTCAAATGGACCAACGATTTTTTCGTTGGAAATACCAGTTCAATAATTTATTTTGAACTGGTATTGCGATTTTTCTTCTCGCATTAGATGCGGGTTCGAGAGTTGCCAGCTGCGCAGTTTATGCACGTTGTTATATCCATCTCTTTTAAGAGTGGGTTCATCTCTCCACAGAATGTTGTCAAAGAATTGTGGATCTTGTTCTATTTTTGCAAGCATTTGTCGACAAAAAAAAAATTCTTGCGTTGTAATCTCTCGGCTGAAGAGCTTGAACCCGTGGTAGGGATGAATATTTTTTTTCAGTACATGATGCAGGGTCGTCTTTGTCTTCTTCTGAATTTCGTCAAGCACAGTGTCTTGTGTATTGATATTTGCTATTCTCCCAGTGCTTGTACCACCTATGCATTCTACCTTCCGAATAACATCTGTGCACTCTTATGAATACGCGGTAATCTGGATGACGCGTTATAGGGTATCTTTCCCTATAAAGGAATGCATCAGTCTTGCGCTACTACTACATTAACCATAAATAAAGTCCATGTTTGCGTATTCTTGTGCCGTATATTGAATACGAGGCATATTGATACACGAAACCAGTTCAGATACAAGCCAAGTCGTCGTAAAATCACCAAACTATCAAGTCCAAATCAGTGAGCAAAACTGAGAGTCCAATGATTTCATTGGACTCTTAGTTAAAACGATGACTTCTGGCTGTTTAGCCAGAAATCGTCGTTGTAACACTGATTGAAAATCACAGAGAACTGCAAAAGGAATGGGCACTTGCGATACCGAACAAGTGAAGCGACGCACCAAATACTTGCCATTGTTATGAGAGATAAGGTACAATGTAATAATAATATACTCTTCTCTCGCTCGCTTACACTGTACTTAAGTACTAAATATATTCACCTATCTCTGTCTCGTAATTAACAAAAAATTACTTCGGCCACACTCAGGTAGTAAATAGCGAAATAACATTATAATTATCACACGACCTGCTACACTAAAAAGGAAGCTTTAATTTTCTCTCTTTGGATAAAATTATGTATTATACCATTTTTTTTTAAATATAGTTGCTGCTTAGTTTTTCATTCATTTTTTTTTCACAAAAATTTCAAATTTTGTAATAATTTATTTTTGATCAAATTTCATGTTATTGTTTTTTTCCAAAAAAGTATAATAGGCACTCATACTATGTACTGGGAAAGCCTGAAGGAACAAGGAGTGGAGGAAAAATATGTGAATGTCATCAAATCCATATATAAAAACAATAAAGGTAAAATTAAGCTTGAAACCTTAGGCCCGAGCTTCACAATAGAAAGGGGAGTTAGACAAGGCGATCCGCTGTCTCCACTATTGTTTATAGCTGTCCTCGAGGCGATCATTGGCAAGCTAGACTGGAGCAAACGAGGATTATACATAAATGGCACTTACTTAAGCCACCTAAGATTCGCGGATGACCTAGCACTGCTATCCGAGTCATCCTCCCAACTACAGAACATGGTAGAAACCCTACACCTAGCTAGTGTAAAGGTGGGTCTAGAAATGAACATTACAAAGACTAAGACCATGACAAATGGCTTGAAAATACCTATAATGGCTAATAGCAAACCATTAGAATACGTAGAAAATTATGTATATCTGGGAAAAACTATAAGCTTTGACAGGAAAAATAGAAACATAGAAATAGAGAAACGAATAAAATTAACATGGAACAAATACTGGGGTCTAAAGGACATTTTTAAAAGTAATTTACCACAAGCCATAAAAACAAAAGTCATGAACTCGAGCCTGTTGCCATGTTTGACATATGGTTGCCAAACGTGGAAATTCACTGCTGAAATAAAACATAAGCTAAGCGTCTGTCAGAGAGGACTCGAACGAAGTATGTTAAATATAAGGAAGCTGGATAAAATAAGACACACTAAAATAACAAAGATAACTAAAGCAACAAACTTTCTGAGTTACGCACAAAAATTGAAATGGAAGTGGGCAGGACACGTTGCACGGCTAACAGATCATAGATGGACCAAAAAAGTAACATTCTGGAAGGGCCCACTAGGCAAAAGGACAAGAGGTAGACCCATTACAAGATGGGAAGATGATATTAAAGCAATAGCCGGTACAAACTGGAGAAAAGTAGCTGAAGACAGAGTCAAATGGGCATCATTGGAGGAGGCCTTCACCCATTCTGGGGTTCCGGTAGATAAAACTTGATAACTTTAAAAGTAACTTTAAGTAACATAAAATTAAGAAAATAAAGTTATTTAAGTAAAAACAAATAAATAACATAGAATAAACTAAACAAAACTAACACATACATAGATTTTAAGTGATGTAAATTTACTGGAAATAAAAGGCTTTTTTATTTTTTATTTATTTTATTTTATTTACTATGTACTGCATTTCTAATAAGATTGTTTGTGAGGAATAAGATAACTTGAAAACTTGGGCAACAATTGGATTTTTTTTTGGGTTTTTTTTGTACGCCGGATAGCTATACTACTAAGTGCTTTAGGATTACCCATTCTTTCTGGGACACCCTGTATAGATGATATATTTATAGTGACGGGAGCTGGATGTGAGAAGCGCAAAATCGATCAGAGTGGTGTGCAATTGGAGAGGCCTATGTCCAGCAGTGGACTTCGATAGGCTGATTATGAAAATGATGATTTATAGATTCTAGAAATTATTACTTTTGAACAAAACTTTCAGAAATAGCGACTGAATGTTTAGAAGATATGTATTACTCTGTGTGGAGCCTACTCTGTACAATTATTTTACATATTTTAGATAAAATGTTTTTACATGAAGCGGCAACAGTGCTGCCTAGCGGCGCTGCCGCGCAACTCTGCTCGTAAATACCTAAACTCGACGTTTTTTGTTCGCGCAGCACACTCTTAATTCTTTCAACAACTTCTCTAGTTCTGACATTTTTATTTCAGTGAAGCGCCCTCTGTGTAATGTCTTTAGTATTTAAAAAATACGGAGTGATAAAAACGATTGATCCAAGACAAACTTTCGGTGTTTGTCAGGTGCTTCTACTATAAAGACACAGATGGCAACAGCAATATCGATTTATTTGACTTATAATATGGTATTAAAGCTTTTAGGTAGTAGTCGGTGGTCAAAATGTAGATGTCGCTACTAGCACTTTTATTTTCACAAAATTTGTGTAGGTATTACGAAGTTCAGTTTATGGGTTATTCAATTCTCGGATATTTATATTGTCCACATAATACACTATTATTAAGTTTTCTGTTTTATACTATTCACTATTGTAGTTCTAAGTTCTGTCTTGCAATTGATCTAGGTCTATTTGATAAAGAACCAACTACACTCCACTGTCCGATAATTGTCTAGTTTTCACTTTTGTTTAGTTTTAAACATAGTTTTTATTGCTTCTTACAAATTAATCACTGAACACTATCAATTGTTTTAGTTTCTGATCGATATTTTACACTTTTTCCGCTTAATTCACTTTAAAATCGAGGAGCTCAAATTAAGTAGTTTTTTTTTTTTTTTTTTTTTTTTTAATCTTTATTTAAGGAGTTATAACCAAAATGGTAATGCCACTCCATTGGGCCATTTCACAATCATGTTTCATCTAATCTAAATAATATAAAAGTCTATATAGCATTGTTAACATAGGCTCTTCTTCGCATACCCATGTTAACAATTTTATATAGTAGTATGGCTGCTGTAGATAGCGGATAAGATAGGATACAATTGCAACTCCCTACTTCTTTTAAACTGGGGATATCGTACAACATTACACTATGCCTAATGTCCTCGTTTCGTGCACATTCCAACATGATATGTATAACATC
Organism: Phragmatobia fuliginosa; assembly: GCA_932526445.1. Lineage (NCBI taxonomy): Eukaryota > Metazoa > Arthropoda > Insecta > Lepidoptera > Erebidae > Phragmatobia > Phragmatobia fuliginosa. The sequence continues at coordinate 11,549,231 of OW052081.1, read as the reverse complement.
CTCTACAATTCCACATTCTGAACACAGAGGAGATGGAACTTTTTTAACTAAATGTGCGAATTTATTGAGTGGAATGTGTCCGGATCGAAGTCTAAATGCAGTGGTTAATAGGTCCCGTCCCATTGCACTATTCCCAAACCAAGGATTCTGCAAAGGTTCACTTTGTAGTGTCTTGTACCATATCCCCTTCTCCACAGATCTCTTATCAAAGTGTATCTTCCATAATTCATAACAATAAACTTTAACAAAATACATACAGTCAGAAAAAACAGGTAAAATATGCAAAGGTTCACCATCACTTGAAGCTTCCTTGGCTGCTCTGTCTACTATTTCGTTTCCTATCAAGCCAATATGCGAAGGGATCCATTGTAAGATGACATCTTTAGATTCAGATTTTAATTCTAATAATACTTTAAGGATATCGTAAGCGATCGGAGAACCTCTTAAAGAAGAGGTAATACGAGCCACATGTTGTAAGGAACTCTTTGATGACTGACTCAATTTTAATAAATTACAATTTTTTTGCAGTTTATAGATTTAACATATTGCAGTGCCTCCCAGATAGCAATCAGTTCAATGTGCATGATGGAAATATTTTCACAAATTTTGAATTTACCTAATAGGTCAGATTGTGGGTCAAAGAATGCCGCTCCAATATATTCACCCTCCTTTGAACCGTCAGTAAAAATCCTATAATGAGAGTTATACTGAGAGTCCAAAAATAAAGAGCAGTTTCGGTAAAGCAATGTAGGGTCGCATTGTCTTTTGGTTTGTATTCCATCGATCCTATGTTTAATAATGTCATCCACATCATACCAACTCATCCAATATTCTAACGCATACATACCTAATTGTTCTTCGGAATGAATGTTAATATTACAAAATCTATTATAAATTTGAATTAAGGCTGGAATTTTCTTTTTACGACGCCAGTATCTTAGATGAATATGGGAGTTCAGTTCGCAAATGACATTAATAGTGGGGTTGTTAGACATAGACTTAGATCGTAGCCACGCCTTACCAGCCAAATAAATACGACGAACATGTAGAGGTTGTAGACAGAGCTCACTCTCCATCACATGAATGGGGGTGCTTCTAACAAAGCCACCTATTATTCGCATAGCTTGATTCTGAACTTTATCTAATTTAACTAAATTGGTGTCACAGCTATTGTCATAGAGATAACTGCCAAAATCTAGACGACTTCTAATGATGGATATGTATAAACGTCTCAGATGTTTAGGATGGACGCCCCATCCAGATCCAGCTAGCACTTTAAATACATTAAGTACTTTATTGGCTTTCTCATGTAAAACATTTATGTGTCTGGACCATCTTAAAGAGGAGTCCAACCACATACCTAGATATTTGACACAGTTAACATTTTGCAATGGTGAACCTTGCACTGAAATTAAAATCGTTTTTCTATTAACCCCTTTTTAAAAAATACATATTTTACTTTTTGTAGAAGATACACTTAATCCTAAGTTTTCTAAATTTATAACTAAATTATTTATTCCTGTTTGAAGTATTTTAGTGGCATCTTCTAGGCTTTTACTGGTTATGTACAAAACAAAGTCGTCTGCGTATTGTGACATATATACTTCACCTATGATGTTACATAAAGAATAGGTAGCAATATTGAAGAGCAATGGCGATAGTGGATCACCTTGAGCTAGACCTAGGCCTGTACATCGAGCTATAAAACCATCGTGGTTTTGAATTTTTACAGTCCTAAAACTAAGAAAGTACCATATTTCCAATGTGCAGCTTCCTAAATTATAATATTAAGATTTTCCTGATGGTTGTGCTTCCAGTTACTTACATTACAATTACAATTATATTAATTAATCCAAAATTACTTTTAGGTACAATAGATGCCAACTTTCATTTGAGGTCATATGCAATGACTGTTTATGTGGTGACTGCCTCCAAACAAATATATATTATTAATCATATTAAATATAAGTATTACAAACATAGTACTATAACCAGGTATATTAAATTACAATGAATGGTAGGAAATTTTTAAAGTTTGGTCTTTTTAATGCGGGCTCACTAGGAACTAAGCACGATGAGTTTTTGCTGGCTATGAGTCTGCATTCGGTAGACATCATGGCCATTAATGAGACTTGGTTAAGGCCAGGTGAGGAGGGGAGGGCACCAGCTGTGCCAGGCTATAGGCTGCGGCATATTCCAAGACCAAAATCTATCAGGGATGGTCGGGGTGGGGGTGTTGGGTATTATATAAAAAATGGAATTAAAGTGCAAACTAGAAGTCACCCTGCACATAAGGATGTAGAACAATACTGGCTATCACTAACTGTAGCAGGAAAAAAAAACTTTTAGTAGGTACAGCTTACAGACCCCCCTGGCTGTGTGTTGACAAGTTCTTAGATAGTCTGACTGACAGCATTGGTGCACTTGCCCCTTTTGACTATATTATTCTCATGGGTGACTTTAATATCAATATGTTAGATGTGTCTGCCACAAACACCAGAAAACTCCAACACTTCTTACACTACACCAACATGCAGCAAATAGTAAATAGTCCCACACATTTTAAAGGAAACAGTAGCACACTTATAGATGTCATTTGTACGGATGCGACAGTGAGAAGTGTAGTGGTTAGTCATAATCCCGAATTAGGCCAACATTCCATAGTGACTTGTGAGTCAGTGTTTAGGAAAGAAAAGGTCAAACCTAGATGGATCACCTACAGACCACTCAAAGACATTACACCCGTTCCGTTTAATATCGATCTGGAGCATATTCCATGGCAGACGTTAACTCTGCAGGATGAAGTGGACAACATGGTGGAAGAATTATCAAGACAACTAATACAGTTGTTCGACCGCCATGCCCCTATAAGGCAAACATTATTTAAAGGCGAGTGCACACCATGGATTACCGATAACATTAAATTAATCTTTAGGCTAAGAGACAGGGCTAGGAGTGTGTATCAGAAAACAAAATTACCATCTAAAAAGAAATATTATCTGGACCTTAAGCATCAAGCTAAATTAGCATTACATAATGAAAAATCTGCTTACTTTACAATGAACATAAATAATAATATAAACAATCCAAGGTCTCTGTGGAAGAATCTAAAGAACAAAGTCTTTCCATCACAAAAACCCACTATTTTGCCAGATCATTTTAATAATCCAGATGATATTAACAAAGATTTCTTAAATATACCAGGTGAATGCAGAGTAACCATTTCCAGGCTAACATACTACGAGTTTCATAGATACAAGCTAGACTTGTCTTTTAGGCTAAAACCTGTAGACCAGAGTACCATAATTGGTATTCTAAAGAATATAAAGACAAGTGCAATGGGTATAGATAAAATAAATATTGACATGTTAACACTCTCGTTACCAAATTCATTGGACACTATTACAAAAATTGTCAACACCTCAATTATAACACATACATTTCCAAGTGAGTGGAAACACTCTATTATCAGGCCTATTCCCAAAATAGATCTCCCAAACACCACAAAGGATCTGAGACCAATCAGTATGCTACCCTGCTTATCAAAGGTGTTGGAAAGAGTAGTTTATATACAGGTAATACAATACCTAGAGGACAACGGTATCCTCCCAGATAAACAGTCTGGTTTTAGGAAGGGACGTGGAACTGCTACGGCCCTGTGTGATGTGATAGGTAGCATACTAGAAGCTAGGGATCGTGGAGAAGGAACAATACTCGCCCTATTAGACTACACCCGTGCTTTTGACGCCATTGACACATCCCTGCTCCTCTCCAAGTTGTCGTATTATGGATTTGCCCCAGAGTCCATACAGTGGTTTCACAGCTACCTCTCAAAGAGATCACAAAAGGTAGAAATAACCACAGAGAATGGATCGGTTATGTCTTCCTGCCCCCTGGCTGTAACCAGGGGAGTTCCGCAGGGCTCCATCCTGGGGCCTCTTTTATTTATATTATACACAGCTGACATAACCAACTGTTTTCAAAATTGTGGATACCACATGTATGCAGATGATACTCAACTGTTTTTATCATTTAAGCCAAATGAAACTAGATCTGCAGTGGATAGGATAAACGAAGACTTGGAGAGGGTGGTTAGATGGTCTGAGGAGCACTCCTTGGTCTTAAATCCTGTAAAGTCCAAATTCATAGTATTGGGTAGTAAAGGGCAGGTCCAATCTATTCTACAGAATGATCCTGTCATTACTATAAATGGACAAAGGATTGCTAGGGTAAATGAGGCATATAATCTGGGACTGTTGATGGACCCAGAACTGAGATTTGAAGCGCATATAAATAATATAGTCAGAAATTGTTTCTATAGACTCAAAATTTTGTACAACATCCGCGACTACATCAGTATACCTTTAAGGATACAATTAGTAGACAGTCTAGTTTTGTCCAAATTTAATTATTGTGATGTAGTGTATGGTCCATGCTTACTGGCAAGAACAAAGAACTTAATACAAAGAGTACAAAATGCTTGTGCTCGGTACTGTTTCAACATTCCCAAACGTCACCACGTAACACCTTACATAAATGACCATGGAATCATAAAGATGGAAGCCAGAAGGAAGCTGCATTTGGCTGGCCTGCTTTTTGGTGTAGTCAAAAAAGGGAGTCCTACCTATTTACATGAGAGAATAGACTGGAGGCATAACCACTTTGCTTACTCTATCAGACCAACAGCTAGAGCTCTCAGCATGCCGGGACATAGAACAGCTGCATTTCGTGGCAGTTTTAAATTTGCAGCGACACGATGCTGGAACTCCATACCACCCCCCATTAGGGATCTGAAATCAATTTTTTCTTTTAAAACAAAATATAAAAAATATCTCTTAGAACAGCAAAAACTTGCTAACTAGATAGCTATGACCATAGTTACTTCTTACCTTTAGGTTTCTGATCCAAGAACAGTATTATACTGGCACGGGTGGGGTGGCATTTTCCATAGAATCCACATGCATTGGCGGCCCAACCTGGTATGTCCCGGTATGGCGGCAGTTTCAATTGTAATTTTAATTTTGGTTTCAAATTGTTTGTTTGTATATATTTCCTTTTTGTTTGTTTTGGTGTGTATCTTTCTATGATTATTTGTATTTAATTCACCCTGGAAGGAATAAAGGATTAATTTGTGAATATATTATACTAACACGGTTTAGTGTGTAGTGTGAAAAAGAATAAATTAAAGAATCATTTATGATATCACTTAATGCACTTACCCGTTTATATATTTTTCAATATTGATGGCGGAATTTAGTAACCTGAGGCTATCAGCGTCAAATCAGCTGCTATGGTGGACGCTGAAAATCAGCTCTGTGATAGCATAAGGCCATTGCAGTGTATGCTGAGAGTCCACCTATTTGTTGGACACGACGTACAGCCCCCGTCACCAATATTACCAGCTCAGTATTGTATTTCAGAGGCTTATTTTTGTTTTGTATCACATATATATGTTAATGTAGACTTTATTATGTATAATTGTAACGTTTTCACAAAGTATAATGCATGCAAGTGCTAATACACATTATAAACCATAAATTCATAAAAGTAAAATTTTCAATTGCCACGTCAGCTTGTATCAAATTGATTGACATATTTGACATTAGCAAATGTCACAAGCCTCAAAATATTGTCAAATGTTATCTCTATCGACTGTGTTTGGATATTTGTCTTTTTGTCTATCTTTTGTATGTTGTGTCTTTCAAATAAAGTTTTGTTATTATTATTATTATTATTATAAATAATTACATATCTGTGATCCCACACCAGCCTTGTCCATTATATCTAAGAGTGAAACTATGTTAATATTATTGTACGCGTTATCAATATCAATAAAACACGCCAAAGTCTCTTGATCTCTTGAAAATCCTGTTTGGATTCTTGTTACCAGTCTTATCAAACTATCTAAGCATGATCTAGACTTTCTAAAGCCTACAGTCTCCTTCGAAAAAACCCCTTTACTTTCGAAATACCACTCAAGTCTCTTATTAATAATTGAATGAAATATTTTACAAACGCAAGACATTAAACTAATTGGACGCAAAGACGAAACTAGAGACGGGTCGCGTCCAGGTTTGGGGATGGGAACTACGCCAATATCACGCCATTGCAATGGTGAGAAACCTGAAGCCAAGTAAGAATTAAAAAGTTTAAGCAAAATACATTTTGCGTTTTTAGGCAAGTGTTTTAACATGGAGTAACAAATACTATCACAACCCGGGGCTGTATCGCTAGTCTTAATATTAGACTCTAATTCCTTTAATGTTATGGGGAATTCTATTTTGGGGTTATGCGAAGTAAATGTAGGCTTATTTGGTAGTACATAAGCAGGACATAAATTGTATAACAAGTGTTCGATTTTAGAACTATCTAAATGGGTATGTTCAGTTTTGTTTCCTTTGAGCCATTTCATCTTCCTCCACATTTCACCAGCTGTCGAAACCGATTCCAAAGAGTTACAGAATTTGTGCCAATTATCCGCTGATGCCTTCCTTATAAGTATTCGCGAATCTTTGATGCATTTATTTAGTGTTGTCAGATTCGACGGAGTAGGATTTTTTCTAAACTGAGATAGGGCTAGTCTGCGTTTGGCAACTGATTGTGATAAGTTAGAGTTCCAATATGGTTTAGGGGTAAATTTACTCGCAGGGTTTAAATTAACTTTTATGTATGGAATATACTTGTCTGCAGCTGCATTTATATTATTAATAAAGTTATTATATAGCTGTTGGGGCTCTTCTATTATATTAAAATCAGAGAACGTACTCTGAAGGTAGTTTTCATAGCTCTGCCAGTCCGCCAATTTTAAGTTACGTTTTTTTAAAATATTTGGATTGTATGTAATCGAAGTGGAGATAGTGATTATAAGGTGATCACTACCTAGAGATTCATTGCTAACTTGCCAGTTAAAAAAACACGAGATATCTGAAGTAGCAAATGAAATATCTGGCGAACTGCGTTGTATATTACCCGCGACCAGTTTAATGCGTGTGTGGTTATTATCATTCAAAGATACAAAATTAGTTACAGAATTACAGCTGGGTATCTCGAATTCCGAGATTCTTACCTAATTTATGCTTAAATGACTGGACTAACAGTGCAATATTCAAATACCTACGTTGTGAATTAATACAATACAAATAAAACCAATGTGTTATGAGTACTGCGTGGCTATATTTGTTTTATGCCTTATATCGTGCACAAGGGAAGTCGTGAAATAGCTCGTACAGATTTCTTATCCCGTGATTTATCAAATACTAATCATTTTTCATAAATTAGTTAATGGTTGGTTAATTGAAGCGGCGTGGTTTGAAACTCCGATATAATATTCGAAATCTATGATGATCGATTACTTAATGAAATTTTACGTACGTACGATTTAAGTTAAGGGATTTTATATAGGAAGATTGAACTTAGAGAAGTTTATTTATTTATTTATTTATTTATTAAAGCTTCCTGCAAAACATATTGCACAAGGCGGACTTAATGCCATAGGCATTATCTTCCAGACAAACCTTTGGGTGTAGCGAAGCTGTTTGTGGCAGGTGTATATGGGGACAAGTAAGGCGAGGGACTAAGTTATTAATTTCAAAAATATAATATACGTATAATACATATAAATATAATAGACATACACATATATACACACGTTACTCACACACATACTTACATACATACTTACATATATACATAGACATATACTACATGAATATAATTATGATAAATAGTGTTATTCTGAAGACTCCGTCAACAAGTCTCTATAATGTTTTCGCACTTTAAATTTAAAACTGGATCGGCTAGTGGACATCCTGATTTCCAATGGGAGCGCGTTCCAAAGAGTAACTGCTTGAACAGGGAAAGAACTATGGACTTTACTTGAAATGTGTGCAGGGCAAAGAAGGAGAAGATTATTAGAAGAGCGAAGATTTCTGTCATGGTTAGAGCAGAGATATTGGAGGTGGGATTTTAAGTAGGTGGGTGAGTTCGGTGAATGAAGAAGGGAGTACAACGTGGTTAGCACTCTCAAACTGCGGCGCTGCCTAATAGGTAACCATGACAGTTGTATACGATAAGAAGAAATATGATCATACTTTCGCAGATTGAATATAAATCGAATGCAATTGTTGAGAAGCCGGTCTAATTTATTGAGCAGATCTGCATTCAAGTCGAGATAACATACATCACCATAGTCGACAATAGGAAAAATTAATGTTTGAACCAGCATCGTCTTTATTTTAATTGGGAGGAAATGTTTAAGGCGATAAAATCCTCGTAAAATATTTGTGACCTTCTGACTGACGCTGGCTACCTGGGTCTGCCAGTTCATAGTCGTATCAATGTGCAGGCCGAGATCCTTGACCGAAGCACTGATCGGCAAAACAGCACCATTAAATATTATCTCAGGAATAGCGTCAGGGTCAATTCTACAAATCATTCTAGGACCACCTATGATGATCGTCTGACATTTTATTGGGTTCACCGTCAAACCAAACCTGTTGGACCAAATCTGTATGTTTTCTAAGTCTCGGTTAATGCTATTTATAGCGTCATCCAAGTTCCCCACCCCAGCGTGTGCATAGATCTGCAGATCATCAGCATACAGGTGATACGAACACTGAAGTTCACGGGTAATGAGATCGATAAATAAAGAAAATAGAAGAGGAGAAAGAATACCGCCTTGAGGAACACCCGAGTCGAGTTCGGCCCACGTCGATGAAGATTCATCGATTCGGACGGACTGCTGGCGTCCTCGAAGATAGGACGAGAACCATTCCAGTGCATCATCGGAAATCATGAAGTGGGATAGTATTGCTAGGAGGATATCGTGACTCACAGTGTTGAAGGCATTTGAGAAATCGATCAGGGCGAGTACAGTTAATTTGCCTTCTTCTGCCGCCGCCTTGATATCAAGAGTCACTTTGAGCAACGCTGTCTCTGTGCTGTGTCCGGGTCGGAATCCTGACTGATATTCGTTGAGGAAATTATGCTTGTGTACGAATTGTGAAAGTTGCTTATGCACACAAGCTTCTAGAACTTTGGAGAGGAAAGGAAGTATGGATATTGGTCGGAAATGAATAGGGAGAGAGGGATTAGGTACTTTGGCTAATGGACGTATGTAGGCTTTGCGCCATAAGGATGGAAAAACATTAGAGTCTAGGGAATAATTAATCAAGTAGGTGATGATGGGTAGAAGCTGTTCCAGGATAGAGGTAACCATGAAACGGCTAATTTCATCGCAACCAGTGGCATTGGATTTGATGGACAAGATAAATTGTTTGACTTCCTCTGGTGCAACTGGAGAAAAATCGAAAGAGTTTATATTAGACCTAGGCAGATTGGCCACATAGTCCAAGGTTTGAGATTTGCTTCGATGACTCAACGTAGAGGAAGTGGTGAAATGGTGATTGATGTCATCTAAAGCAATGTTCGTTGGAAAGTCTGCGTGGCGCACTCTACCAATGCCAAGAGTCCCTAAGAACTTCCAGATATCAGCTGAGGAGGATGTAGAAATACTGTCGAGAATATAACGGCGTTTAGCGTTACGTATCACCTGATTACATTTGTTTCTAGCAGTCTTATAGGCGAGCCAGTTTTCATCACAACGTTCTTTCTTGTAACGTCGGAAAGCACGATCCCTGTTCCGCATTACGTTGCGAATGCTATCCGTAAGCCAAGGTGCCGGCGGATGCCTTAATTTAATTTTTTTTACTGGCGCATGAATATTATACAGGTTCAAGATGTTATCGTTTAATATTCTAAGCTTTTCGTCGACTGTGCCTGCCATCTTTAATGGATCCCAGTTGATATGAGAAGCATCCTTCCGAAGCTCTTCCAAGTTCATGTATCGAAAACAGCGTCTATACATCACCTTCGCTTTATGTTTTGGAGTTTTGATTTTGTAGGTGATGAAAATCAGGTCGTGATGTGAGTAAGAGACGAGGTAATAATGAGGTCAAGCAGGGTATCTTCGCCATTTGAGTTGTGATGAGTAGCTTGAAGAGGTAAGACATGAAAAGAAGAGGATTCCAACAGGTTTAGTAGTTTACGTGAACGAGAGGAATTTTGAGACAAAAGATCAGTATTAAAGTCGCCCATGATGATGTGATGCTCATACTCAGACCCTAACGATTCTAAAACCGATTCGAATTCGGTGAAGTAATCAACGGCTGGGGGACAGTATACGACACCCAAGATGAGTTTAACTCCCCTGACACAAAACTCAAGGAAAAGATATTCAGCGCTAGAATTAGGTGGTGATTTAGAAGAGATATTATAAGAAAAATCGGATCGTAAGTAGATCGCAACACCACCACCTCTTTTATTTACTCTGTCATTCCGGATAAGAACAAACCCCGGAAGAGGGTAAGAGGTAGAAAGTAGTTGAGGTTTGAGCCATGTCTCAGAAACCAGGATGGCATGTATGTTTGAGCCATTGAAAGTTTCCCATAAGTCACTATAGTGACTGGGTATGCTTTGGGCATTTATATGACATATGTTTAAGTCATGATTAGATTTTGTATTAAAAGTGCTACGCAACACGTCACCGAGAGTATCGGTTACCGAGATAAAACTCTCGTTAGCTATCGAGTCCACAGAGTCATTGGCGGAGTAATACGATTCAGCATCAGACATCAAGTATTAAAAGAAATAAATATAATAGTATAAATAAATAAATATCACGATTATATATATATCTATATTTACGGGTGCTATCAATGACTTTAACAATTAAAACTTAAAATTTAAAAACTTACATCAAAGCAGCACCCGCCGGCTCACACTGACACTTATTTATAGCTACACCAATAATTAATATCAACTATTTACAGTTTAAGATAAAAGTAAGAATGTTAATGGTTATTGAAATAAATCACTCCTTAGTTGCAACAAAATATTATTTCTGTTATTGATGTGATTTGTTAGCAAATTAAGTTAAAACAAAACGCACTCGTAAGGAAGCGCTATTCGTAAACACCACTTTCCGTCAACTTGACAAACTTCGAAATGTCACCGAAATGTCACAGACTTGTTATTGTGGAATGTTAACGTACGTGGTGTGATATTTTAGATAAAGACGGTATTAAGCGTATGCACAGAACACTAATACTCTACGAAACGTATGCCAAACAAAACAAAGTTAACAGATTTTCAGAACATTATATGCAACAGCGGTGTACAAATTAGATCCTGCGGGTTGCGGTCTTGTTGCCATTTGAACTATTATCAGATGCACCGCCGCCCCTCGCAGCACGGGACTCGTCGCCTTCCTTAGGATATTTTTGTATCAATGGCTCCAATTCATCCAGCGACGTAATCTTCACTCGAGTGCCGTTCGGAGTCTTGATGATAATAACGCCTTCTTGTGTCCAACAACCTCGCACACCGAAGTGGAGGCGGGCTCTGGCGAATGCAGACTGTCTACCCTTAGTTAAATATTCTTTCATTATAATACCTGTGCCCTTGAGCTTAGTCTTCAATTTCCATACAGCAGATTTGAGATCTAAAGTTAAAAATCTTACTAGTAAGGGTCGGTTGTGACCTTTTTTCAGGCTTCCAAGTCTATGACAGGTTACAATGGATGACTGTAAATTTAAGATCAAGCTTGTTACTAAGGAGACTCAGTAGTATATCTGTACAGCTTTCTTTTTCGGCCTCTGGAACTCCAATAAAAACAAGTGATTTGCGTCTATGTCTGGACTCCAGTGCATCAACCGTTTTAGAACATTCATCAATCTGCTTGCGAATCAAACCAAGCATACTAAACATAAGCTCACGGAAGGTTCGGAACTCGTCCGCAAGCCTTGCAACAGTGTCTTTAGCTGGTGCGCTACACTGTATCTGCGCCTCAAGTTCACTCATTCTCTTTGTGAAGGTTTCCTCCAGGCTCTTCTGTGCAGATTCAATCATTTCAAGTTGGGGCATAGTGAATGTTCTTATCAATTAATAAAATGCAAGCAAAGTAAATGTTATGATGGTGTCAATGAACAGCCGGCAGGTGGATAAAATTAAAGACTTGTTATAGCATCTACAGCTTTGCCAACACTCACACTTCCAAATAACTGTGGTTTACACTGATTTTAGTTACTGAATTTGCAAATTTGCTAATAATTTAATTTAATTTAAATTTAAGTAAATTCACACAACTGTTACAAGTTTTTCAAGAGAAGTTTCGGGTTGGTAACCTTTTATTCCTCGTTCTTTGCATTGGTCCCTTATTAATCGTGTCTATAATGAAATAAAACATTTAGAATTATGATAAGACACTAGATGCACTAAGTTTGTAATAATATTATTAATAATTGGTTTGGTGCTCCAAAAGGTATTATTGCAGACAGGGGACGATATTACGATTGTAAAAACATCTCCATTTAAATGCAACCGGTTCTAGTAGAGCTAATTGGCAGGTTGAAAGGGCTATGCGAGCTTTGAAGAATATTAACTGTTATAGAATGTAATATTCACAATGCTGGGCATAATGAACTAGGAGACATTCAACTTACTCTCAACAGTACACGTTCTAGGACACCATAGGTTATACGCCTATGGAACTAATATTTAGTGTTCAAGGTAAATTACTTAATCTAGATAATTCCTAGTTCCTCAGGAGCAACTGTCATTGATGTCGCTGTGTTAATAACCAATATGAACTTAACATATTAACGTTTCTGGTGGGAATAATAAGTTTAGATGTCAATGAGCGGGTTAAGATGGAATCTGTGTTCCTTTGAATGTGGCTTCGGATTCCGAGCAAACTCGTCTGCTGGATCTCGAACACTCGTGTGGAAGATTTTGAAGTTGTGATAGATTGTGATGATCAGTTGTGGTCGGGGTCTCTCCTGCTGTTGTGGGTGACGATCTCGGTTGTTCTGATGATCAGCGATAGGTGAGGTCTCTCCTGCTATTGTGGGTGACGATCTCGATTGTTAGTTTAGTGATGGGTGAGGTCTCTCCTGCTATTGTGGGTGACAATCTCGAGCACTATCATAGTCGGCACGAATTTGTAAGGGATGCGTCTTGGTGTACGGATCACTGTCTCGCGACAGTCAGTACTACACCAGCGTCGGATGTGGAACGTTGTTTTAACAACTAGTACTGTCCATCTTACGATGGGTGCACGGATCTCTGTCCCTGACAGTTAGTACTGCCCCGGTGAGACCGCCATACCTGATAAGAGCAAGAACTCTATCCGCGACAGATGTTACACAAAATTATAATGGGTTCCTTCCCGTGTTACCATATCGAAGTTCTATTTCTAATAGCTGGGCCGAATCAGAACATGCCGACATCAGAAGTGGGATATGATCATCGGCCCACCTCTGGCACCACATCCCAGAATGTGCAGAAATAGTTTTCGGTACGATTGAGTAGCTTAGAATGCTTTTGTTTTGTAGTGACCTACAAGCATACCACAGGTCCTACCGCAATCATAGCGATCCGCGCACTGAGGCGCGCGAGCAAGCGTCGAAGTATATATGTGGCGGGTGCGCCCCCAGACATCAGCCGCGCGCTCGAGGAGCCAATAAAATATTCATATTCCAACCGACTACCAAGCGTTTCACTTCTACAACTCGACCTCTAAAGTTTTATTAATATTGTCTGATGCTTTGCTATCCCGTACCGTTCGATCGCGACGACCTTGGTTCAGAGCAGGTTGGTGCCAGTTGTTAGACACTATAGTTAGAAGCAAAAATTTGCAATAGTTGATTTAATTATGACGTTGACTCATTGTCTCCGAAGGCACGCAGCCGGATTACTGGAGCTAAGTAGCTCAATAAAATCATATTTGAGGTACCTTGAGAAATATGACTATACTTGAAAAGCATTTAACGTGGTTCTTAACATATTTCATTTTAGTATGTTTAGCGAAATGGCTAATATTAGAAATACTTAGTAAAGTTAAAAGTAAGGTAGTATAATAAAATTATACTCGAGGTACCGACAGTTTAGTACCGCCTGACTGCAATGTTGTTTCATTGCAATCTATAAGACTTCAAAACTAAAGATGCTGCAATGCTAAGTTCAGGTGTAAACGGTAGTATTCTCAATTTCAAATCAATAAAGTGATACCCTTTCTAAGTCATATTTACTTTGTATTGTAAATAAATAGTAAATGCAAAATTACCTAACAAGGTTGTGACCGTTTTGTCATCAGAGTATTATCACAGTGCAATATTCAAATACCTACGTTGTGAATTAATACAATACAAATAAAACCAATGTGTTATGAGTACTGCGTGGCTATATTTGTTTTATGCCTTATATCGTGCACAAGGGAAGTCGTGAAATAGCTCGTACAGATTTCTTATCCCGTGATTTATCAAATACTAATCATTTTTCATAAATTAGTTAATGGTTGGTTAATTGAAGCGGCGTGGTTTGAAACTCCGATATAATATTCGAAATCTATGATGATCGATTACTTAATGAAATTTTACGTACGTACGATTTAAGTTAAGGGATTTTATATAGGAAGATTGAACTTAGAGAAGTTTCGGGTTGGTAACCTTTTATTCCTCGTTCTTTGCATTGGTCCCTTATTCTTCTTCTTCTTGTTGTTCCTCTCCAATTACTGAAGATTGGACATCAGCCCTGATTGGTCCCTTATTAATCGTGTCTATAATGAAATAAAACATTTAGAATTATGATAAGACACTAGATGCACTAAGTTTGTAATAATATTATTAATAATTTGTTTGGTGCTCCAAAAGGTATTATTGCAGACAGGGGACGATATTACGATTGTAAAAACATCTCCATTTAAATGCAACCGGTTCTAGTAGAGCTAATTGGCAGGTTGAAAGGGCTATGCGAGCTTTGAAGAATATTAACTGTTATAGAATGTAATATTCACAATGCTGGGCAGAATGAACTAGGAGACATTCAACTTACTCTCAACAGTACACGTTCTAGGACACCATAGGTTATACGCCTATGGAACTAATATTTAGTGTTCAAGGTAAATCACTTAATCTAGATAATTCCTAGTTCCTCAGGAGCAACTGTCATTGATGTCGCTGTGTTAATAACCAATATGAACTTAAAATATTAACGTTTCTGGTGGGAATAATAAGTTTAGATGTCAATGAGCGGGTTAAGATGGAATCTGTGTTCCTTTGAATGTGGCTTCGGATTCCGAGCAAACTCGTCTGCTGGATCTCGAACACTCGTGTGGAAGATTTTGAAGTTGTGATAGATTGTGATGATCAGTTGTGGTCGGGGTCTCTCCTGCTGTTGTGGGTGACAATCTTGATTGTTAGTTTAGTGATGGGTGAGGTCTCTCCTGCTATTGTGGGTGACGATCTCGATTGTTAGTTTAGTGATGGGTGAGGTCTCTCCTGCTATTGTGGGTGACAATCTCGAGCACTATCATAGTCGGCACGAATTTGTAAGGGATGCGTCTTGGTGTACGGATCACTGTCTCGCGACAGTCAGTACTACACCAGCGTCGGATGTGGAACGTTGTTTTAACAACTAGTACTGTCCATCTTACGATGGGTGCACGGATCTCTGTCCCTGACAGTTAGTACTGCCCCGGTGAGACCGCCATACCTGATAAGAGCAAGAACTCTATCCGCGACAGATGTTACACAAAATTATAATGGGTTCCTTCCCGTGTTACCATATCGAAGTTCTATTTCTAATAGCTGGGCCGAATCAGAACATGCCGACATCAGAAGTGGGATATGATCATCGGCCTACCTCTGGCACCACATCCCAGAATGTGCAGAAATAGTTTTCGGTACGATTGAGTAGCTTAGAATGCTTTTGTTTTGTAGTGACCTACAAGCATACCACAGGTCCTACCGCAATCACAGCGATCCGCGCACTGAGGCGCGCGAGCAAGCGTCGAAGTATATATGTGGCGGGTGCGCCCCCAGACATCAGCCGCGCGCGCGAGGAGCCAATAAAATATTCATATTCCAACCGACTACCAAGCGTTTCACTTCTACAACTCGACCTTTAAAGTTTTATTAATATTGTCTGATGCTTTGCTATCCCGTACCGTTCGATCGCGTCGACCTTGGTTCAGAGCAGGTTGGTGCCAGTTGTTAGACACTATAGTTAGAAGCAAAAATTTGCAATAGTTGATTTAATTATGACGTTGACTCATTGTCTCCGAAGGCACGCAGCCGGATTACTGGAGCTAAGTAGCTCAATAAAATCATACTTGAGGTACCTTGAGAAATATGACTATACTTGAAAAGCATTTAACGTGGTTCTTAACATATTTCATTTTAGTATGTTTAGCGAAATGGCTAATATTAGAAATACTTAGTAAAGTTAAAAGTAAGGTAGTATAATAAAATTAATACTCGAGGTACCGACAGTTTAGTACCGCCTGACTGCAATGTTGTTTCATTACAATCTATAAGACTTCAAAACTAAAGATGCTGCAATGCTAAGTTCAGGTGTAAACGGTAGTATTCTCAATTTCAAATCAATAAAGTGATACCCTTTCTAAGTCATATTTACTTTGTATTGTAAATAAATAGAAAATGCAAAATTACTTAACAAGGTTGTGACCGTTTTGTCATCAGAGTATTATCACAGTGCAATATTCAAATACCTACGTTGTGAATTAATACAATACAAATAAAACAAATGTGTTATGAGTACTGCGTGGCTATATTTGTTTTATGCCTTATATCGTGTACAAGGGAAGTCGTGAAATAGCTCATACAGATTTCATATCCCGTGATTTATCAAATACTAATCATTTTTCATAAATTAGTTAATGGTTGGTTAATTGAAGCGGCGTGGTTTGAAACTCGGATATAATATTCGAAATCTATGATTATCGATTACTTGAAATTTTACGTACGTACGATTTAAGATAAGGGATTTTATATAGGAAGATTGAACTTAAGAGAAGTTTCGGGTTGGTAACCTTTTATTCCTCGTTCTTTGCATTTGTCCCTTATTAATAATAATAATAGTCTATAATAATAATAATAATTTATAATAATAATAATATTTTTTTGATTATCATAACAGACCCCGGTTACCCCGTTTGCCCATTCATAAACGAAATTTAGCACTGGTGAGTGCCCTGAATCCGTTATTATCAGATTATTTTGATAATAGCGAGGATCTTAGTGATACACATTCTATTCTTTACTGTGCGGCAATTGCAGTTTGTCGAGTAGCTGGTATTAATTTTGCTGAAGACAGAATTGCTACTCGACCCAAAAATACTTTACCAGCTTGGCAGTATAGAATAGAACGTCGTATTACTGAGACTAGGACACTCATCGGTAAATTAACTGCTTTTCAGGCAGGTAATACGCGGCCGAGAGTCATGCGCTTTGTGAAACAGGCATTCTTGGGGACTACCATCAGTCCTCAACAGTACTTGTCTAGTGTCACGGAGCGCATAGACTTCTTGAAGCAAAAAGTTTATGCATGGGCAAATAGGATAAGACGGTACAAAAAACGTGGAAATCGGTATTATCAGAATCGCATGTTCCAAAGAAATGAGAAGTGGGTGTACCGGAAATGGGAAGAACCGGATCCATGTGAGCGCGATGGGTACTTGCCAGATGAAAATGCTACAAATGAATTTTGGCGTAGTATCTGGTCGGTGCCTGTCACCCATACAGATGGTGACTGGATGCGAGATGTCAGACACTCATGTGAGTCCATAACAACTATGGAACCAATCATTATTGACAAAGATGATGTAAGTTGTGCAGTCCGTTTATTACCAAATTGGAAATCACCTGGTCCAGACGGTCTGCACAACTTTTGGCTTAAGTGGTTCCGAAGCTCGCATGGGTGTGCTCGCGTCTCAATTCCAGGCAGCATTGGATTCTGGTTCATTACCACAATTTTTAACAACTGGTATAACCCATTTACTCCATAAATCTGGTAGTGCCATGGATCCCAAAAACTTTAGGCCTATTACATGTTTACCAACTGTATATAAACTTCTTACATCTATTCTGAGACTCAAAATTACTACACATATAAATAATAATTCGATACTTTCCGTTTCTCAGAATGGATGTAGAAGTGGGACTCGTGGCACTAAAGAGCTCCTTATCGTTGATATGACCATTAGCCAACAAGTACGTCGTAATCGTAAGGGTTTGGCGACATGTTGGATAGATTATAAGAAGGCTTACGACTCGGTTCCCCATTCATGGCTTTTGAGGGTGCTGGAGTTGTATAAAATTGATACAACTCTGTGCACCTTCTTGAGGTCGTGTATGGGGCAATGGAGGACAGTCCTTCGCTATCCTGGATGCCGCCAAACTGCGGTAAGCGACGTATTTGTAAAGATCGAGAGGGGTATCTTTCAAGGTGACAGTCTGAGTCCCTTGTGGTTTTGTCTGGCCTTGAACCCTCTTAGCACTCTCTTAGAGGGTTCAGGGTTAGGCTATAGGTTGCAGAGAGGTAGCCGGGCTGTGGTGGTAGACTATGTTAGTCTACACCAACAGTGTTTAAATATAGACTCCGTAGGACGACACTGAGTTTATTATATTTCACTCGTAAGTAGGTAGGTTGGTATGCGAAAGAATTAGGTTTAAATGCAAATGAATGATGTTATTTAGTTACTAGATAATGAGATTATATTTTACTTAATTAGAATTATTACAAGCGATTGGCAAGTGCAAACAATATATATAGCAAGATATAAAAGTATTAAACTATGCGCGACGCGTGTAAGCTCTAAGCAAGCAGAAGGCGTAGTGTCTTGCGAGGCGGGCGCGGGGCGCTGTGTTCTCGGCGCGAGCGCAGGTCAAGGTCGCGCGCCGGCGAACGGCACAAGTTGCGTAGGTACGGCAGGCAGTCTAGTAGTGGCGGTTCGGTGCGATATTAATACACGCCACATATTCCCCCCCGCCAGACCGTGACTACGGGCGATAAAAATCTGGCAAACGGACTCTTCTGCCACTGGATGTCCGCTTGATGTCCTCATTGACCGCTGGTTCTGTTGGAGCTTGGGCTTCTCTCAACATATAGGCCGGCTTCAGTCTGTCAATAGATATGTTGGACATCTGGCCTTTAACATCCACAGTATAGTATTTAGGTTGGCGATTGACAACCTTGTAGGGGCCAGCGTATGGTGGTTCCAGTGCTCGTCGCACACGATCTTGACGCACGAAGACATGCGACGAAGTGTTGAGCTCGCGTGGAATATAGAAGGATGTTGTCGTATGCCAAGCAGTTTGACGTGGAGATAGCTTCGCCATGTACGCGCGAAGACGCGTCGCGTACTGGGTGACGTCAGCAACTTTGTAGTCGTCGTTTGGGCACAGGAATTGACCAGGTAGGCGAAGGGGCTCGCCATACACCAGTTCAGCAGGAGACGACTGGAGGTCTTCTTTCCAGGCACTTCGCATGCCCAGGAGTACTAGTGGAAGCGCTTCGGTCCACTGTGAAGCAGGAGCGTGGCACATAATCGCTGCCTTGAGCTGCCGATGAAGGCGTTCGACGATACCATTCGCCGCGGGGTGATACGCAGTGGTGCGGAAGTGGCTCGCACCGACTAACGTGGTGAGGGCTTTGAAGAGGTGGCAGTCGAATTGGCGACCGCGGTCTGTGGTCACCCGCTCGGGACATCCAAATCTGGCTATCCAACCAGACACAAGGGCTGCGGCGCACGTCTCGGCAGTGATGTCTCGTAGGGGATACGCCTCAGGCCAGCGTGTGAACCTGTCGATGACGGTGAGGCAGTATCTGAAATCATTCGACAGAGTTAGTGGCCCTACGATGTCGAGGTGAATGTGTGAGAACCTCGAGGAAGGGGGAAGGAAAGAGGAAAGAGGAGAGGTGGTGTGACGGGAAATTTTGGTTTCTTGGCATTTCAGACATTGCCTTGCCCACTCTCTACAGTCTTTGCGAATCCCTGGCCAAACAAATCTTTGTGTTACCAGTCGCACAGTAGCAGAAGTACCTGGATGGTGCAGGTTGTGTAACGATTCAAAAACTTGTTTGCGGAATTCGGGTGTTACATAAGGTCGGAGTGTAGATAGTGTGGTGTCACAGAAAATGGGTGTCTTGCTGGCGTCTAATGGTATTTTCTGCAGCCTCAGAGCAGTGCCATTATGGATCAGCTCTTGCAGCTCTGGATCTTGGTCCTGAGATCGTGCAAGAGACTGGAAATTTATGGCGTTTGACACCTCTTCGATGCGTGACAGAGCATCAGCTACGACATTTTCCCGTCCTGGTATGAACCTTATGTTCGTCGTGAATTGTCCGATGAAGTCGAGGTAGCGGTACTGCCTAGGGGAACATTTTTCCCTGTTCAAGGTGAAGGCAAAGGTGAGCGGCTTGTGATCCGTGAACACTGTGAAAATTCTGGCTTCCACCATATGCCGGAAGTACTTAATGGCCTCGTACACTGCAAGGAGCTCTCGGTCGTACGGGCTGTACTTCCTCTGTGCGGTACTCAATTTGTGGGAGAAGAATCCCAAGGGCTGCCAATCGTTGTCCTTGCGCTGCTGCAGCACTGCGCCGATGGAAATATCACTCGCATCAGTCACGATTGCTAGTTCAGCGGTGGAATCCGGATGAGCCAGCAATGTAGCCTGTGACAAGGATGTCTTACAGTCTTCGAAAGACTTGTGCATTTCCGGAGTTAGCGTGATAGGATGCGAACCTTTAACGTGTGGGCCAGCTAAGATGTTAGTGAGCGGTGCTTGTATTTTTGCAGCGTTAGGAATAAACCTACGATAAAAATTAAGCATACCGAGGAAACGCTGAAGTTCTCTGATGGTCTTCGGCGGCGTGAAGTGCTGGATAGCTTCGACCTTTGTCTCTAACGGCTTGGTACCAGCTGCAGAAACTTGGTAGCCGAGGAATGTCACCTCTGACTGACCAAGCTTGCACTTTGAAGTGTTGACCAAGACACCGTATTGTTTCAGTCTTACGAATAGCTGACGTAGATGGTGCTGGTGATCTGCTGGTGTCTTCGAGAAGACCAGGATATCGTCCAGGTACCCGTAGCAGAAATCCAAGCCTAGGAGGACTTCGTCGATGAACCTTTCGAATGTCTGAGCAGCGTTCCTTAAACCAAAGGTCATGTACTGAAATTCATACATTCCGAAAGGTGTTGTGATGGCGGTCTTGGGTACGTCAGGTGGATTAACCAAGATTTGGTTGTAGGCTTTAACTAGGTCGATGGTGGAAAAGACAGAGCATCCTGAGAGCTGGTAAGCAAAGTCGCTTATATGTCGGATAGGATAGCGATCGGGTATGGTCCTAGCGTTAAGTGCCCGGTAGTCGCCACATGGTCTCCATCCGTCATCTTTCTTCTTCACTAGGTGTAGAGCAGAAGACCATGGACTTTCTGAGCGTCGAGCTACACCAGACTTAAGCATCTCCTCGAACTCTTTTTTCGCTGCTTGAAAGCGAATTGGGTCAAGACGACGAGGTTTGCAAGAAACAGGTTGGCCAGGAGTAGTCCTTATGAAGTGCATAGTGTTGTGCTTGGGTGGAGAATGTACTCCGGCTGGTCTGGTGATCTCAGGAAATTCGCGTAATAGGGAATGAAATTCAGTCTCACCTGAAGCGACCTTAACAGAAGCGATATCTTCTGATATTCCTGATGAAGTAGCTGCTACCGACAGCGTTGTGGTGCCATCAACCAACCGCTGGTTTCTACAGTCCACTAAAAGGTTGTAGTGGCTCAGGAAGTCCACACCGATGATGGGTTTTGATACATCTGCGATGATGAAGTTCCACACGAAGTCTCGCCTGAGTCCCAAATTGAGATGCAGTTGTGTAGGCCCGTAAGTGTGTATGATTGTGTTGTTGGCTGCCACAAGATCATATTTAGACTTAGTGCAGGGCGTCTTGGTAGAAGATCGCGGAAAAACACACAGGTCAGAGCCAGTGTCCACGAGGAACTGCATTTTTGTGACGCGATCAGTTACAAACAGACGGCCTGTTGGTGAAGGGCAGTCGTGGGCCGCTACTTCCGACCGCCCTTGGAGTTTTCCGAGTTGAAAGTACATGGCTGCTTACACTTAGAGGCTTTAACACCAAACGTGTAGTGGTAAAAACAATGGGGGTGGCCTTCTGGTGGTTGTCTCGGTCGTGAACGGCTGCGTGAGCGATGTGATCGCTTATTAAAGGAATGCGGTCGAGTCCGTGAGCGTTCTGAGCGTTCTGAGCGTTCGAGTCTAGTAGTTAAAACTGCTACTTGCCTGGTCAGTTCGGCGATTTGTTGAGTCAAGTCGCCGCTGGATGTGGATGGCGCTGAAGACGCAGTACTGGCTACTTGTGGCGTAGATGGTGCAATCTCGTAGACCTTGTCCGCTATTTCACCTAGCTTGTCACAGTCGAGATCCATCTGCGTAGCTATAACAGTTTGTATATTCTGCGGCAACCTGCTAGACCACAAAGTCAATAAAAAATTAGAAGGCACGGAAGGTCCAGCCAGACTCGACAAATACCTTAAGAACTGCGAGGGCTTTCGGTCACCTAGCTCCTCGTGCATTAATAATTGTTTTACCCTCTTTTCTTGTGATGCCGAAAGTCGCTTGATAAGTTCAGCCTTCAATTTCGCGTATTTATTTCTTTCAGGGGGATTAGTGATAACATCCTTAACCTCGGCAGCATAGCGATGGTCTAATTGAGCAACCAGATAACAAAATTTTGTGTCGTCGGTAGTTATACCCGACAATTTAAATTGGCTCTCGACTTGCGCGAACCATAGCCCGGGTTCCTCTGGCCAAAACGGTGGTATCCTGACACCAACTCGGAGGACTTTAGGGGTTACTGCCTCGGTGGGTTCGTCATGCTCAGACATTCTTTTTTTTTTTTGAAAAAAAAAGTGAAAAATTATATATATGTAAAATCGCTCACCCTTGGACTACGACCAATTCCAGCCGTCAACAAACCAAAACAAAACGATTCTTGAGCTTCTACGGGGACACAAATCGTCTTCGTATTTTTCCAGGTAGGTATCCGCCCGAAACAGCTGACGCGACGACCGAAGTGTAATATCGCCAATATCGCGGTGTAACGTGACTACGATGATCACGTCGGGGTCACCAATGTGGTGGTAGACTATGTTAGTCTACACCAACAGTGTTTAAATATAGACTCCGTAGGACGACACTGAGTTTATTATATTTCACTCGTAAGTAGGTAGGTTGGTATGCGAAAGAATTAGGTTTAAATGCAAATGAATGATGTTATTTAGTTACTAGATAATGAGATTATATTTTACTTAATTAGAATTATTACAAGCGATTGGCAAGTGCAAACAATATATATAGCAAGATATAAAAGTATTAAACTATGCGCGACGCGTGTAAGCTCTAAGCAAGCAGAAGGCGTAGTGTCTTGCGAGGCGGGCGCGGGGCGCTGTGTTCTCGGCGCGAGCGCAGGTCAAGGTCGCGCGCCGGCGAACGGCACAAGTTGCGTAGGTACGGCAGGCAGTCTAGTAGTGGCGGTTCGGTGCGATATTAATACACGCCACAGGGCTATATCTCACCTTCTTTACATGGATGATTTGAAACTACTGGCTCCCACTAAATTACAATTGATGGAGTTACTAAAGGTTACTGAAAACTTTAGTAATTCTATCAAAATGGAATTTGGTTTGGACAAGTGTGCAGTCATGTATGTAAAGAAAGGTGTTATTGTAGAATCTGAAGGATTAGAACTTTCAGATTCAACAAAACTTAGGTCTCTCTCTGCCACCGAAACCTACAAATATCTAGGCTTTTCACAATCCTTGGGAATACCAGAATCTGATGTGAAGCAAACGTTGCGGGAACGCTTCTTCGGCCGCCTGAAAAAAGTCCTTAAAAGTCTTTTGTCAGGGGGTAACAAGGTGCGAGCCTACAACGGTTGGGTCATGCCGGTTCTGATGTATTCCTTTGGTATACTTAGATGGACTCAGACCGAACTAGATGCCCTTGACAGGCGAGTTCGTACCTTACTGACTGCATTCCGAATGCACCACCCACGTTCATCGGTTATGAGATTGTACATCCCGCGAAAGTTTGGGGGTCGTGGATTTTTAAATATCAAGACCCTACATAATCGCGAGATATACAATCTCAGAGAATATTTTCTTAATACCGAAATGGAGGTGCATCGCAATATAGTTGCAGTGGATAACGGACTCACTCCACTCGCTCTGGCTAAAGAGAATTGGCGCAAACCTGTAGTACTTAGTACTGATGATCGCAAGGAGGTATGGAAGGGCAAAGAGCTTCATGGTCGGTTTTATCGGGCTTTGAACGGGCCCGATATAGACTTTAAAGCATCGACTTCCTGGCTACGGTATGGTGATCTCTTTGGAGAAACCGAAGGTTTTGTTTGTGCAATTATGGACGAAGTTATCATGACGAGTAACTATCGGAAATATATACTGAAGGACGGTACGGTTGACATATGTCGGGCATGTCAACGACCCGGGGAATCTATCAGGCATATTATTTCTGGTTGTTCTCGTCTTGCTAACGGTGAATATTTGCACAGACACAACCAAGTAGCCAGGATTGTACATCAGCAACTTGCCCTTAAATACCAACTTGTAAATTTGGAGGTGCCATACTACAGGTATGTGCCCGACCCAGTTCTCGAGAATGGTCGTGCTACATTATATTGGGATCGATCTATTATCACAGACAGGACTATTGTCGCCAATAAACCTGATATTGTGATGATAGATCGATCACAGCGCCGCGCAATGATTATCGATATCGCTGTTCCTCATGACGAGAATCTCGTGAAGGTTGAAAAAGAAAAGCAAATAAAATATTTGGATTTATCTCACGAGATTGTCGATATGTGGAATGTCGATTCGGCGATCATTGTTCCGATAGTCGTTTCTGTTCATGGTTTGATAGCCAAGAGCCTCGACCAACACCTTATGAGGCTCACGTTGGACAGCTGGATTAAGGGTCTGATGCAGAAGGCGGTCCTCCTTGACACGGCACGTATAGTGAGGAGGTTCCTGTCTTTGGAGCCCTAACCACCGGTTTCTTGGTCCCTGTACTCGAAGTCGGTGGTCTACTATTTTTTATATTTTTAAATGTATTTTTTATATTTATATTTAAAAATGTAATTTATATGTAAATATTATCAAATAAAGAGAATAATAATAATAAAGACATCAGAATTTCTTCCACATATTTTTAAGATAAATTATTTTTTCCATTAAGAACCATATTAAAAACGAAATATATATATTTTAAATAACTCAATGTTATAAAAATAATGAATTAAAAGAAATAAAATGAATCGCAATGAAATAAACATAGAAAGATCTGTTTTTAAAGACATGACGTTTAATACGTCATGTCAAAAGCATTATAAATATCGATAAAATGAGAAATTCTCAAAGATGTTAACCAGAGCTAGAAGCAGAACACAACGAACATCCCCGGACTCGTCGCTCCGCTCCGCCGTGCCGTCAATGGAAGAAATCATAGAAGTTCCGAATAGTGCACAGGCGTCGAGCTCTACTTCGAGCGACGAGTTTTTCTCTCCGCCGACGTCGCCAACACCTGTACGTCGGCAGGAGAGAACCCGGCCACCAGACAGCTTGGGATCCCGAGGACCACTGACCTCGAAAAGGGTCCCCGCTACCGGTGGTGGTGTGCACCGCATGAAATGGTCACATACAATAAATGAGAACGTCATGCGGGCATATTTTCGGGCTACAGAGCTGGGAACAAACCTTACTGCGTACCGTGTTCGACTAGTCTCTCTGTTTCAGGAGCTTGAGCCAGCCGTCAACGTATCAGCGCAACGATTGTCGGATCAAGTGCGGGCTATACAGCGATGCCATCTGCTAGATGAGGCCGTACTTGAGAGGATACGCTCGGACGTACGGAATACCTTGGCTATCCCTTCTTCGTCACATGCTCTGTATTTGGGAGCGAATAGTACACCAATTCTACCACATAATAATAATGTTGATGAAGAGGAGAGTGAAGTTATATCCGTGAGTACCCAATATAATGATAGAATAAGGAGCGCTTTGGAGGATGCGGTTCAGAAATACCGGTATGTTGATTATCATAACAGACCCCGGTTACCCCGTTTGCCCATTCATAAACGAAATTTAGCACTGGTGAGTGCCCTGAATTCGTTATTATCAGATTATTTTAATAATAGCGAAGATCTTAGTGATACACATTCTATTCTTTACTGTGCGGCTATTGCAGTTTGTCGAGTAGCTGGTGTTAAATTTGCTGAAGACAGAATTGCTACTCGACCCAAAAATACTTTGCCAGCTTGGCAAAATTACTACACATGTAAATAATAATTCGATACTTTCCGTTTCTCAGAATGGATGTAGAAGTGGGACCCGTGGCACTAAAGAGCTCCTTATCGTTGATATGACCATTAGCCAACAAGTACGTCGTAATCGTAAGGGTTTGGCGACATGTTGGATAGATTATAAGAAGGCTTACGACTCGGTTCCCCATTCATGGCTTTTGAGGGTGCTGGAGTTGTATAAAATTGATACAACTCTGTGCAACTTCTTGAAGTCATGTATGGGGCAATGGAGGACAGTCCTCTGCTATCCTGGATGCCGCCGAACTGCGGTAAGCGACGTATTTGTAAAGATCGAGAGGGGTATCTTTCAAGGTGACAGTCTGAGTCCCTTGTGGTTTTGTCTGGCCTTGAACCCTCTTAGCACTCTCTTAGAGGGTTCAGGGTTAGGCTATAGGTTGCAAAGAGGTAACCGGGTTATATCACACCTGCTTTACATGGATGATTTGAAACTACTGGCTCCCACTAAATTACAATCGATGGAGTTACTAAAGGTTACTGAAAACTTTAGTAATTCTATCAAAATGGAATTTGGTTTGGACAAGTGTGCAGTCATGTATGTAAAGAAAGGTGTTATTGTGGAATTTGAAGGATTAGAACTTTCAGATTCAACAAAACTTAGGTCTCTCTCTGCCACCGAAACCTACAAATATCTAGGCTTTTCACAATCCTTGGGAATGCCAGAATCTGATGTGAAGCAAACGTTGCGGGAACGCTTCTTCGGCCGCCTGAAAAAAGTCCTTAAAAGTCTTTTGTCAGGGGGTAACAAGGTGCGAGCCTACAATGGTTGGGTCATGCCGGTTCTGATGTATTCTTTTGGTATACTTAGATGGACTCAGACCGAATTAGATGCCCTTGACAGGAGAGTTCGTACCTTACTGACTGCATTCCGAATGCACCACCCACGTTCATCGGTTATGAGATTGTACATCCCGCGAAAGTTTGGGGGTCGTGGATTTTTAAATATCAAGACCCTACATAATCGCGAGATATACAATCTCAGAGAATATTTTCTTAATACCGACATGGGGGTGCATCGCAATGTAGTTGCAGTGGATAACGGACTCACTCCACTCGCTCTGGCTAAAGAGAATTGGCGCAAACCTGTAGTACTTAGTACTGATGATCGCAAGGAGGTATGGAAGGGCAAAGAGCTTCATGGTCGGTTTTATCGGGCTTTGAATGGGCCCGATATAGACTTTAAAGCATCGACTTCCTGGCTACGGTATGGTGATCTCTTTGGAGAAACCGAAGGTTTTGTTTGTGCAATTATGGACGAAGTTATCATGACGAATAACTATCGGAAATATATACTGAAGGACGGTACGGTTGACATATGTCGGGCATGTCACCGACCCGGGGAATCTAACAGGCATATAATTTCTGGTTGTTCTCGTCTTGCTAACGGTGAATATTTGCACAGACACAACCAAGTAGCCAGGATTGTACATCAGCAACTTGCCCTTAAATACCAACTTGTAAATTTGGAGGTGCCATACTACAGGTATGTGCCCGACCCAGTTCTCGAGAATGGTCGTGCTACATTATATTGGGATCGATCTATTATCACAGACAGGACTATTGTCGCCAATAAGCCTGATATTGTGATGATCGCAGCGCCGCGCAATGATTATCGATATCGCTGTTCCTCATGACGAGAATCTCGTGAAGGTTGAAAAAGAAAAACAAATAAAATATTTGGATTTATCTCACGAGATTGTCGATATGTGGAATGTCGACTCGGCGATCATTGTTCCGATAGTCGTTTCTGTTCATGGTTTGATAGCCAAGAGCCTCGACCAACACCTTAAGAGGCTCACGTTGGACGGCTGGATCAAGGGTCTGATGCAGAAGGCGGTCCTCCTTGACACGGCACGTATAGTGAGGAGGTTCCTGTCTTTGGAGTCCTAACCACCGGTTTCTTGGTCCCTGTACCCGAAGTCGGTGGTCTACTATTTTTTATATTTTTAAATGTATTTTTTATATTTATATTTAAAAATGTAATTTATATGTAAATATTATCAAATAAAGAGAATAATAATAATAATAATCCAACCGTACGTCCGAGTCGAACACCAGACTCACGTGGGGGGCGGACACGCGATTAAATGTTACTGGCGCGGCTAACACGGCTCTGGGAACCCATCTAAAATGGAGACTGGAGAAAGAAATATACGTATAGGGCCGCTGCCTGGGGATCGCCAGGGCACGTCTGGAGCTGGCGCTGGACGTGGCAGCATGCGGACCGCCAGTGATCGTAGATTGAACAGGCGGGTCACGGCCACACAACCTACTACAGCGGAAACAAACAACACAACTACAACATACACTCCACATAATACAGCTAGAAGTGTTTTGCAGGACATGTTGCCTGCAACCACCCTTGCTGGTAAAACTAGGCAGCGGATGAAATGGACAGATGAAGTTAATCGACAATTACTCCGCTGCTACTACACTATAACAAAATGCGAAACAGACTTAACAGGATATCGTACATGCCTTTACACTAAATTCATTAAGATATATCCAGAACTTCATATCCTCTCAGAACAAAGATTAGTAGATCAAATACGAGTCATACATCGCAACAACAGAATCCCAGCTACTGAACGAGAAATAATAAAAAAAGAAATAGAACAAAACTTAGTTAATAGTAACACAATTCCAACACAACCTACATATCAATCTAGCCCCCATGAAACCACACAACATATAGTTGAACAAAATGAGAATATTCACACACAGAATCACCCATCCTCGCAGACGAATGATATGATAGATAATTCTCTACAAACACAATCAACAGTATCGTCTATGACAAATAATGAACAAATTCCAATAAATAGATATACAGTTTCATCGGGCACACAATATACACAAACTTCTCATACAGAAATGGAAACAAACGATACTGAAGATTTATTACAGCATATAAAACCTATATTTTTTGAAAATTTAACTAAATATAGAGGAACAGATCCAACGTTACGCCCAAGTCTACCCAAATTGAAAATAACCTGGTTATCTAAAGCAGCTGTTGATATACTAAATCGATTAATAGGGGAACAACTATTTAACAACACAGATACATGTATAGAAGAAATACAAGACTTAATATATTGCGCAGCAATAACAGCTACAGCAATATTTAATAAAAACCCACCAAAACAAGACGAAGGCGAGAGAAGGAGCCATAGTAAACCAGCGTGGGAGAGGCGAATAGAAAATAAAATAGCACGGTTAAGAAAAGAAATAGGAAGACTTTCTCAGTTCATAAAAGAAAATATGTCAAGAAGAAATCAGATAAAACTTAGCAGAATATATACAAATAAAACAGCAGCAATAGAAGACATGGATACAAAAACTCAAAAGTTGCAGGCTTTGTCCAAGAGGCTACGTAGGTATAAAATATCAAATCAGAGACATAGGGACAACGTTACATATTTTAATAGCAACCAAAAATTATTCTATAGAAAGCTTAACACACAAATAACAGTAGAAGACCCTCCTAACATCAATGAAATAGAACATTTTTGGAAAAACATATGGTCAGAACCGGTAGTACATAATACTGAAGCACAATGGATAAAAGATGAAGTGGATCGAATGCAAAACATAGAACCTATGTTTCTTTGGAGTCCGCTGCGCGCTGTCGAGAGCGACACACGTGTGTATCGATCTCTCGCCGTACGTTTTTGTGACGTCACTTCGTCCGGTGCAGGCGCCGCTCGCCTCGCATTCCGAGCGAAGTGACAATAACAGCCCTGCGTATTGAACGCCGAACGACCGCGGTTGGCGCGCAAGCTAATTATTTGTTTATACTACGCACACATCAACGCCTTCGGATATCGCAAAGTACACTACCGTTCTCAGCCCCCGGTCTGCCACCAGCGGCAAGCCCCGGCGGGCTGGTTCAGTGGGTACTTTGTGCCGAAAAGTGCTGATTGTGTTGCGCATCAAGAAGCCGCGTCCCAATGTTTATTTATATATATATATATATATTTTTAAACACTGAGATAAGAAAACATCTGTAATGCCACTACCACCCGCACGCCGGGCAACCCGCCCGCAGCAACAAAATTCCGGGATCGTGAAGCGTGTCTACGTCCGGTCCCGAGGCGCCGCAGTATCCGCGCTGAACCGTGTGGTTGCTGTGGAACAAGCTTCGCTGATACGTCGACCTACACAGACATCACGGCCCAATCTGAATGAGCTGAGAACTCGGCCGAGTACGCCGTCCAGCGCTGTGCTGACTCCGGCGCCGGGAGCGGGGGAGGAATTTTTCACCCCCGCCGAGCTCTCATTACCGAAGACTCCGCCTCCAGCCGGTTCGTCGGCTGGTAGCCCACCCGCTCCTACACTGACAGCCGCGCCTGCCGCTGCTTTAGAAATTACACCACCTGCGTCTGCCTTCACAGAGGGGATACGATCGCTTCCGCAAAGGCCAAAAAAGACGGCTATTCCCCCGCCGCGCTTCCCAGGTCACCAAACCACTGTCGCACCCGACCGCTTCCCATCCCCACCACAAATGGAGAAACGGAGGGTACTCCTCATAACACCACCCTTTAGTCAACCGGCAACAACGAAAGGGTCGCCCATGGAAGTCATGGGGCCCACTTATGCCACTGTCGCTGCTGCACCCGTCACCGTATGTACCGCCGGTCCATCTAGCGACCGCGCTGCTGCGGACCCCGTTGTCACACCCACTACTTCATCCGCTGTCTCTGCCGCCGCCTCCGCCGTTGGCAATAAACAGCCGAACGCCCGATACCCGCCCTTAGTGGTCGAAGCACTCCCGGACTGGCCGACACATTTCCGGGAGCTAAAGAAACAACTTGGACATGCACCAAACGGACGACCTTTTGGAAAAGGAGTTCGTTTCATTCCAAAATCAGACCAGGAGTACCGCATCATCCAGCGGTACCTATACTCGCTGGAGGCAAGTGAGAATATCTCCTGGTTCTCATATTCCCTTCCTGCAGAACGTAGCCTAAAGGTGGCAATCCGTGGTTTGCCAGTAAATACTTCACCAGAAGATATCGAGGCTGAGCTCAAGGAACTCGGGTTTACACCGGAGTTTGTGCGCCCCATTCGTGGCCGACAGGGTCGTCCCGGGTGTATATTTTTCGCGCAACTGGCGCGCACTGCAAACCTTACGCCGGGCATCTATGAAGTAACAGAACTTCTGTGTATGCCCGGCGTACACATAGAAGCATGGCGCGGGAAAAAGGGGCCCGCGCAATGTCACAGGTGCCAACAGTTTCGGCACTCGTCACATAACTGCCACAGGCCGTTCTCATGTGTGCGATGCGGTGGAGCTCATTCGGCCCGCGACTGCCCACGCCCTCTTGAGGAGCCCCCAACATGTGCGAACTGCGGAGGAACACACACCGCAAATAGTGCCGCCTGTCCTGTATTTAAACAGGAAAGTCGAAACCGGAAGGCTGGCACCATTGCACGCACATCAGCAGCCGCACCGCACACAAAGAAGCCAACAACCGTCGAGGACGGCAATGCACCCGCATCGCTCATGGCAGCTGCTAATCCACCAAAGGAAGAGCGTGCGCGCCGCAGGAGGCGACGCAATAAGAAAACCAAGGCACAGGCCGAAGAGGCAAACGCGCCCAGGAACAATACCCAGGAAGACGCCGTGGTCGCTGCCCCACCAGAGGGGACGAAGGCGAAGCGGACTGTCTATCCGGGACCGGCCTCCAAGCCGGCTTCGGTAAACCTGGACCCTAGAATTACCAGCGTCATCGGTACCTTACAAAAGGTGGTGGTGGCGTTATTGGAGAAACGGGATCCTATCCCGCTGATCCTCGACTGCATAGCAGAATTGTGTAAGTCTGGATCCGCGTAGACTACACATACTATTCTGGAACGCCGACGGGATGTCACCCGAGAAGACCAGGCTATTGAAATTGTTGTTGGCTAAACGGCGAGTGGATATAGCCCTGCTCAGCGAAACCCACCTCAGACCAGTAGACCAATTTAAAATGGGTGGATACCATGTCTACCGGGAGGATCAGCGTTCGCCAAGAGGGACCGCTTATAGGGGATTAGCGGTCCTGGTCAAGAGGAAAGTCGTCCACCAAGCGCTGCCAGTACCGACATTGCAATCTGCTTACGCTTTAGGGGTAGAGGTCTGCATCGGAAGCCAGCCCACCCGTGTGTTTGCGTTTTACAGGCCACCGGGACAGCGGCTCGCTGTGGCTGATATGCACACCCTACTGGAATCACCGCTGCCCACAATAATTGCTGGTGATTTTAACGCGAAGCACACGGCGTGGAACTCCAACTATACATGCCCGGAAGGCCGCCGCCTTCTAGATGATGCAGACCGAAACCATTACCAGGTACTAGGACCAGAGGTCCCGACGCATTACCCGTACTGCGCAGCCCACACACCGGACGTCATAGATTTAGTCGTTACCCGCGGCATTGACGCGGCTGTATATCTTGACGTCCTGGACGACCACCTCATCTCAGACCACCAGCCGGTGTGCTTGACTCTGGATGACATCCCACAAACGTTCCAGGTACCCCCTCGATCACGCCAGGATTGGCGGGTCTTTACTGACTATATGGCCAAGCACTCGCCATCCCTCCCAGTGGAGACACTAGATGACGTTGAAAAGCTTGCGACGGATCTCAATGCTACTTTACAGACCGCCCTTCAAAAGTCGCAACTCAATGACACCACCTCAAGGAAACCTTTCAAGCCCTCAACCTACATCCTGGAAATGATCGAGAGGAAGAGGAAACTGCGTCGGCAATGGCAGATCGCCCGATGTCCGATAATGAAGTCCCAGCTCAATGCTCTGGCTGCGAAAATCTCTGCCGCACTGGCAACTAGCACGACAGAGTCCTGGCAACGCACCATTGAGCGAGCTAGTGAAGACTGGTCGGGCATACACCGCCTGTGCCGCCAACTTTCGGGAAAACCAGCTCCGATTAGGCCCTTAATGGCCGGCGACGGAACCCCACGTTACCGTGCTGAGGACCGAGCGGAGATGTTTGCTGACTTTCTGGAAGCGCAGTTCCAACCGAATCCTGCCCACAATATGCAGCACGTAGCAGAGGTCGAGAGGAAGCTCGAGCTATACTTCGAGCAGCCGATAGCCCCTACTGAGGATCCCGTCATCTTCTCCCCTGGACAAATTCAGCGGATGATTCGCCGGATGCCTCTCCGTAAAGCGCCCGGTCCAGACAGAGTTACTAACGAAGCCCTGCGCCACCTACCTCCGCGATCAATCGCGACGTTGGCGCGCCTCTTCAATGGCATTCTCCGCACTGGACACTTTCCCACCACATGGCGACTTGGCAGGGTCATCATGCTGCCCAAGCCGGGGAAGAACATCCTTCTACCGGGAAGCTATCGCCCCATAACGCTCCTCTCGACAACGTCGAAGCTGTTCGAGAAACTGCTACTGCTGCACATGACGCCACATCTTCAGCCACGCGACGAACAGTTCGGATTTCGCGCCGAACACTCCACTACACACCAGCTAGCGAGGGTACTGCACGACATAACGGTCGCGCGTAACAAGCGTGACCGGGTCGTTGCAGTCTTCCTCGACATGGAGAAGGCGTTCGATCGCGTCTGGCACGCCGGCCTGCTGTACAAGCTGTCCACATCTGCTACTCCCCGTCGAGTAGTGAAGATTGTGGCCACCTTCCTGCAAAACAGACGCTTTCAAGTGGCGGTTGAAAGTGCTCTGTCCACGGAACGACTGATCTGTGCCGGTGTGCCGCAGGGAAGTTGCCTGTCACCGGTGTGCTACTCCTGGTACACAGACGACATCCCCGTCACAGATGGCGTGAAGCTCGCGCTGTATGCTGATGACGCGGCCTACATGGCGATGTCGAACAATGCCACCCACGCTGCAGCGAAATTGCAGCGCACACTGGACGCACTTCCCACCTGGCTGAAAGACTGGAGGCTGACGGTCAACGTGGCGAAAACTCAGGCGATCTCAATAGGAAGCGTAACCCTACCACAGCTAAAGCTCATGGGGCAGAATATCGAGTGGTCCACGACGGTAAAATACCTCGGCGTGACCATCGACCGCACCCTCTCCATGAAGCCTCATGTAAGCAACGTCGTTGCCCAGGTACGTGCTGCACGCGCCCTTCTACGACCCGTCCTATCATCCCGCTTGCCGCTCCGCGCAAAGCTTGGTGTGTACAAGGCGTACATTCGCACCCGACTGACCTACGGTGCCCCGGCCTGGTTCGCGCTTGTATCCGAGACGAATCGACGTCGGCTGCGTGCGCAGCAGTCGCTCGCACTACGCACTCTAACCAACGCCCCCCGCTTTGTGCGGAACAGAACGATTTCCAGGGACCTGCGCGTGGAGAGCCTGGATAATTTCGTGAGACGCCTGAGCACCAACCTGTTCGTACGGGCTGACGGCTCGCAAGCCCGTCATCTGCGTGAGCTCGCGCCCTACCACCGGCGACCGCCGGACAGGTATGGCCTGCCACGAGATCTCGTCTCCATGGCAACTACTACCGGACCATCCCCAATACCCGAACTGGTGCTGGCTGACGGGCGCTCCGCAGGGTCCCCATCCCCCGGAGCTCGACCTCGCTAAGCACAGTTCACCATACTGGAAAAGACCCGGGCGTTACTAGCAGGTTAGCCACTTCGTGTGGTCTACCTGTCAAGGCACAATCTCGTAAGTAACGCCCCCCACCGGACTAACACCCCGGGACTACCATCACGGCCAGTCAGGCCAAACCCAGTGACCCGTCTGTAGTTGCAGGCGGCGCGGAATATCACTTTAACAGGCCTAACGCCTGGATAAGTTACCCCGAGACCCTAGCTGGGGTCTGCGAGAAGAACCACAAGGAACCTATGGACGAAATTATCATACAAAAATTAGATGTTCAAACCGCCGTAAAGAGAGAGAACTTTAAACTGGAAAACTCCTGGACCTGACAAAATACATAACTACTGGATAAAATATTTCACTACTACACATAATTATATTGCAATTGCCTTTAGTAAACTGATTAAAGAACCCAGCACCATGCCTAAATTTTTCACACAAGGTAACACTTATCTTAAACCTAAAGACACAGACACACAAAACCCAGCCAAATACAGACCGATAACATGTCTCCCAACACTATATAAATTACTCACATCAATAATAGCAAACAAAATAAATAATCATTTAACAAAATACAATATAATAGCTGAAGAACAAAAAGGCTGCAAAAGAGGATCACAAGGATGTAAAGAACAATTAGTAATAGACACAGAAATACATAACCAGGTTAAACAATCACACAGAAATCTTTATTATTCCTACATAGACTATCAAAAAGTTTACGACAGCGTCCCACATTCATGGTTATTACAGATCCTAAACATTTATAAAATAGATAAGTCTTTGACGGAGTTTCTACACCAAACTATGAAGAGATGGACCACAATTTTAAACGTTAATACAGTCTCAGGAGAGATAAAGTCGAACCCAATACAGATACGACGAGGTATATTCCAAGGAGATTCACTAAGTCCTTTATGGTTTTGTATGTCATTGAATCCGTTATCCACATTACTAAATAAAACTCAACTAGGATATTCACTACACAGAGAAAGTAATACAAAAATTACACATTTACTCTATATGGATGATATTAAACTCTACTCTGGTAACAAACAACAGATGAATAGTCTTTTAATAGCTACTGAACTTTTTAGCACAGACATCAAAATGAAATTCGGAATAGACAAATGCAAGGTAAACAGTATTATTAAAGGTAAACATAATGAAACAGACTCTTATATTTTACACACACAACAAAACGCACTAATCGATAAAATGGGCCAAGATGATACGTACAAATACTTGGGATATTCACAGAGCACCGGATTAGATCACGGTAAAATAAAGGAAGAGCTTATTACTAAATATACAAGTAGGTTAACTAAAATAGTAAAAACAGAATTATCAGGTAGAAACACGGTGAAAGCTGTGAATACATATGCGGTACCCGTGTTAACATATTCTTTTGGAATTATCAAATGGACAAACACAGATTTAGATCGTCTCAATAGGCTTACACGTACCACATTTTATAAACACCATATACACCACAGATAAAAGAAACACAGGAGATATGCAATTGAGGCGTGCCGCTTGCGAACGCATCTGGCCTCAAAGCGGCTTGATGCCATTTTCGGACATTAGTCGAATGCCAACTTGCGACGTCTTCACTGCTCATGATTTTTGACAAAATGCCGCGTTGTTCAGCGATTGTTTGCAAAAATAACAGCTGTATTGTAAATTACAAGAAAGGTGGCATCTAATTTCATATATAAGTACTATAATATTATAGTTTTTCATACTGAATTCATTAAAACATTTTAAAAATATGATGAAATACCAAATCAATCCTTTTCTTTAGGAACTAAAAACTTTTAAAACCATTGCTTACTTAGTGCGAATTGATCAATGAATCGGCTGGTCTAATAGCGCAATGGATAAGTGTTTTATTAATACTCTCACTCACATGATAGTTTCGGGATGCGGCCGCTGCCGGCCGGCTTGTGTTAGAGATGTGTTGTGATATTTATGATTGTCGATATTTTATACGATCCTATTATGTAAGTACGCATGATTATTAAAGATATAAATAAATTATAATATTATAATTATGTAAACGTAAAAAAAGTGTAAATAAAAAAGTTTAGATTTTTAATTTATTGTGGTACTCAAGCATAATGTATACCTTGCTTTTATTTTTAAAATTTTAGCTAACCGAAGGATCAAAAACTTAAAAAAATGTGGACAGGAAGGGGTTCAAGCTGGTTCGTAACAAAAAATGGCACAATCGCCAATCGCCAATGATTAACCATTTATTAATACTAATAAAAGCCGTAATGGAAAAATATGCAAACGTAAGATTACACTACTGTACTAAGAACGCAACACCTAAACTGTCTAAGCGGCAAGTTTTAAATAAATATTTACATTTTACTGGTTAATTAAACCCTTATCAATAAAATTCTTGCACTTTTACCTGTGTTCTAGTCTAGATTCGAGAAGATGATATCCAGTTTTTTGGTAGTTAATTAGTAAATATTCCAATTATGATAAAACATCGCTTGTATAGAGTATATTCCAGGGAAACTCCTGTGTAGTTTTCTTTTCACAGTCAATAAAATCTTTAGGAGAAAGAGCAGATAATACAGCTAACTGAATGTCATTCGATATTTTTCTATGAATCACTTTACATCACTAGTTGCTTAACTTGCACATGTGTGGTTTTTCGAAATCCGTAGCTACAGGTAGAAGCGCCGCCCTCTTTTTGAATGTGTTATATTAGTGGGTTTATTGGTGTTGCTGTAAGTTTCTTTGTGTGCGGGAGAAATACGAGCTTGTGTGCCGTGCTTACAATTTTTGGTTTTGTGTTAGTGAAGGAAGTGGGAGAAACGCGGAGACATCTGAACACGAATAAATTTGTGTACAAACCTAATCTCCTGTGTTTCTTTTATCTGTGATATACACCATATCCATTCTGCTACAGAAAGGTTTAATATTAAGAGAAACTTAGGAGGTAGAGGACTGATAGATATAAAAAACTTACACAACAACCAGGTACAACACATTCGCACATACATGCTTAACAAAGCCATTGATAGCCCTATACACAAGGCTCTTACATCCATAACTACATCAGGCACACCATTAAAACTCAACGAAACAAATACAGCCCTCATACACGAACACATAACAGACGAGCAGAGAATCACAAGCTGGAAACAAAAGAGTCTTCATGGAAAATACCCGAATCAATTACAACAAGATCATGTAGATGAAGAAGCTTCTAATGCATGGTTATGTAAAGGAAATCTATACAAAGAAACAGAAGGATTTATGGTGGCTATACAGGATCAGATAATTAAAACTAAAAACTATCAAAAATATATCATGAAAGACCGAAAAGTAGTATCAGATAGATGTAGATTATGTAACACCAATCAAGAAACCATAGACCATATTACAGGAGGATGCCCATTTTTAGCAAACAAACAATACACAGAGAGACATAATAACGTTGCAAAACAAATACATAGTTTATTAGCAGCTAAAT
Source organism: Phragmatobia fuliginosa (assembly GCA_932526445.1). NCBI lineage: Eukaryota > Metazoa > Arthropoda > Insecta > Lepidoptera > Erebidae > Phragmatobia > Phragmatobia fuliginosa. The sequence goes on along the minus strand of OW052081.1, from coordinate 11,510,870 downwards.
ACAAATTGATTGAGAAGGTAGAACCATATTATAAATATAAACCAAATAGTATCCTAAACAACGATTCTGTAAAACTGTATTGGGATCGAGATATAATTACCGATAAATCTACACCACACAATAGACCAGATATCACTCTCACATTAAAAAATCAAAAAATTACATATTTAATAGATATTTCTATCCCAAATACAGATAATTTAAAAAAGAAATACACAGAAAAAATACAAAAGTACATACCCCTCGCAAATGAAATCCGACAGATGTGGCAACAACACACTGTTAAAATCATACCAATCATCATCTCATCAACAGGGCTCATTCCAAAATCATTACACACTTCACTGAAAGAAATAGGAGTACATAGAAATTCTTACATCTCACTGCAAAGGTCCGTTGTAATCGACACATGTTCCATAGTTCGACGATTCCTCACATGCACTACACAAACACCAACAGTAGTTGATAACGAACCAACCCACTTGGCGTAAGCCCGTGATAGGTTTGCATTTACTAGCGTCACAGCTAAGAAACATAGACATAATAATAATAATAATAATACGTAAATGTCACAAATTATTACCAGCAAAAGCTGAGAAATATAAATTTTACCAACATAATAATAATCTAGCAACACTCAAAGACATCAGAATTTCTCCTACATATTTTTAAAATAAATTATTTTTACCAATAAGACCTATATTAAAACCAAATATATATATTTTAAAAGACTCAATGTTATAAAAATAATTAAATAAAAGAAATAAAATGAATCGCAATGAAATAAACTTAAAAATATCCGTTTTTAAAGACATGACGTTTAAAACGTCATGTCAAAACCAATACTAAAAATATCGATAAAATGTCCGTGTGGTGACGGATTAAGAATATAAAGTGTCACCACCCCTATTCATTCCATGGGTGTCGTAAGAGGCGACTAAAGGAACAAAATAAGCAGCTAACATCCTGCCAAGAGAAGGAAAACTTGAAACAAACCCTTTACCAACCCGTCTGGCCAGCGTGGTATAGTAGGCCAAAACTTCCTTTCAAAGGAGAGGCCTATGTCCAGCAGTGGACTGTTAAAGGCTGTTGATGATGACGATAAAATGAGAAATTCTCAAGATGATCACAAGAGCTAGAAGCAGAGCACAAAAATCATCCCCGGACTCGTCGCTCCGCTCCGCCGTGCCGTCAATGGAAGAAATCATAGAAGTTCCGAATAGTGCACAGGCGTCAAGCTCTACTTCGAGCGACGAGTTTTTCTCTCCGCCGACGTCGCCAACACCTGTACGTCGGCAGGAGAGGACCCGGCCACCAGACAACTTGGGATCCCGAGGACCACTGACCACGAAAAGGGTCTCCGCTACCGGTGGTGGTGTGCGCCGCATGAAATGGTCACATACAATAAATGAGAACGTCATGCGGTCATATTTTCGGGCTACAGAGTTGGGAACAAACCTTACTGCGTACCGTGTTCGACTAGTCTCTCTGTTTCAGGAGCTTGAGCCAGCCGTCAACGTATCAGCACAACGATTGTCGGATCAAGTGCGGGCTATACAGCGATGCCATCTGCTAGATGAGGCCGTACTTGAGAGGATACGCTCGGACGTGCGGAATACCTTGGCTATCCCTTCTCTGCACATGCTGTGGATTTGGGAGCGAATAGTACACCAATTCTACCACAGAATAATAATGTTGATGAACAAGAGGAGAGTGAAGTTATATCCGTAAGTACCCAATATAATGATAGAATAAGGAGCGCTTTGGAGGATGCGATTCAGAAATACCGGTATGTTGATTATCATAACAGACCCCGGTTACCCCGTTTGCCCATTCATAAACGAAATTTAGCACTGGTGAGTGCCCTGAATTCGTTATTGTCAGATTATTCTGATAATAGCGAGGATCTTAGTGATTTACATTCTATTCTTTACTGTGTGGCTATTGCAGTTTGTCAAGTAACTGGTATTAAGTTTGCTGAAGACAGAATTGCTACTCGACCCAAAAATACTTTGCCAGCTTGGCAGTATAGAATAGAACGTCGTATTACTGAGACTAGGACACTCATCGATAAACTAACTGCTTTTCAGGCAAGTAATACGCGGCCGAGAGTCATGCGCTTTGTAAAACAGGCATTCTTGGGGACTACCATCAGTCCTCAACAGTACTTGTCTAGTGTCACAGAGCGCATAGACTTCTTGAAGCAAAAAATTTATGCATGGGCAAATAGGATAAGACGGTACAAAAACGTGGGAATCGGTATTATCAGAATCGCATGTTCCAAAGAAATGAGAAATGGTGTACCGGAAATGGGAAGAACCGGATCCATGTGAGCGCGATGGGTATTTGCCAGATGAAAATGCCACAAATGAATTTTGGCGTGGCATCTGGTCGGTGCCTGTCACCCATACAGATGGTGACTGGATGCGATATGTCAGACACTCATGTGAGTCTATAACAACTATGGAACCAATCATCATTAACAAAGATGATGTAAGTTGTGCAGTCCGTTCATTTCAAAATTACTACACATGTAAATAATAATTCGATACTTTCCGTTTCTCAGAATGGATGTAGAAGTGGGACCCGTGGCACTAAAGAGCTCCTTATCGTTGATATGACCATTAGCCAACAAGTACGTCGTAATCGTAAGGGTTTGGCGACATGTTGGATAGATTATAAGAAGGATTACGACTCGGTTCCCCATTCATGGCTTTTGAGGGTGCTGGAGTTGTATAAAATTGATACAACTCTGCGCACCTTCTTGAAGTCATGTATGGGGCAATGGAGGACAGTCCTTCGCTATCCTGGATGCCGCCAAACTGCGGTAAGCGACATATTTGGAAAGATCGAGAGGGGTATCTTTCAAGGTGACAGTCTGAGTCCCTTGTGGTTTTGTTTGGCCTTGAACCCTCTTAGCACTCTCTTAGAGGGTTCAGGGTTAGGCTATAGGTTGCAGAGAGGTAACCGGGTTATATCTCACCTTCTTTATATGGATGATTTGAAACTACTGGCTCCCACAAAATTACAATTGATGGAGTCACTAAAGGTTACTAAAAACTTTAGTGATTCTATCAAAATGGAATTTGGTTTGGACAAGTGTGCAGTCATGTATGTAAAGAAAGGTGTTATTGTGGAATCTGGAGGATTAGAACTTTCAGATTCAACAAAACTTAGGTCTCTCTCTGCCACCGAAACCTACAAGCGAAAGTTTGGGGGTCGTGGATTTTTAAATATCAAGACCCTACATAATCGCGAGATATACAATCTCAGAGAATAGTTTCTTAATACCGACATGGGGGTGCATCGCAATGTAGTTACGGTGGATAACGGATTCACTCCACTCGCTCTGGCTAAAGAGAATTGGCGCAAACCTGTAGTGCTTAGTACTGATGATCGCAAGGAGGTATGGAAGGGCACAGAGCTTCATGGTCGGTTTTATCGGGCTTTGAACGGGCCCGATATAGACTTTAAAGCATCGACTTCCTGGCTGCGGTACGGTGATCTCTTTGGAGAAACCGAAGGTTTTGTTTGTGCAATTATAAATATTTTGGACATCTGACACACAACATCATCTAGTCCCAAGCTAAGCAGAGCTTGTGTTATGGGTACTAGACAACTGATATAAATACATAAACATACTTTTTTTTTGTAAATACATACATATTATACATAGAAAACACCCAGACTCCGAAACAAATATTTGTGAATCACACAAATAATATTTGGTCCGACCCGGGAATCGAACCCGAGACCTCTTGATCAGCAGCCGCATACGCTAACCACTAGACCAACGAGGCAGACTTGAATAAATTATGGACGAAGTTATCATGACGAATAACAATCGGAAATATATACTGAGGGACGGTACGGTTGACATATGTCGGGCATGTCACCGACCCGGGGAATCTATCAAGCATATTATTTCTGGTTGTTCTCGTCTTGCTAACGGTGAATGTTTGCACAGACACAACCAAGTAGCCAGGGTTGTACATCAGCAACTTGCCCTTAAATATCAACTTGTAAATTTGAAAGTGCCATACTACAGGTATGTGCCCGACCCAGTTCTCGAGAATGGTCGTGCTACATTATATTGGGATCGATCTATTATCACAGACAGGACTATTGTCGCCAATAAGCCTGACATTGTGATGATAGATCGATCACAGCGCCGCGCAATGATTATCGATATCGCTGTTCCTCATGACGAGAATCTCGTGAAGGTTGAAAAAGAAAAACAAATAAAATATTTGGATTTATCTCACGAGATTGTCGATATGTGGAATGTCGATTCGGCGATCATTGTTCCGATAGTCGTTTCTAATCATGGTTTGATAGCCAAGAGTCTCGACCAACACCTTAAGAGGCTCACGTTGGACGGCTGGATTAAGTGTCTGATGCAGAAGGCGGTCCTCCTTGACACGGCACGTATAGTGAGGAGGTTCCTGTCTTTGGAGCCCTAACCACCGGTTTCTTGGTCCATGTACTCGAAGTCAGTGGTCTACTATTTTTATATTTTTAAATGTATTTTTTATATTTATATATTTAAAAATGTAATTAATATGTTTATTGACTTGAATAAAGAGAATAATAATAATAATTTATTGTTTCCTCAATACAAACTTTACAATTATAATATACACTAGACCCCACACTAGAATACCCTGTGTCGTGGGGAATAGTATATTCCTTAAACATAAGTAACATAATAAAACAAGACGCGTATATGTTTCTTCTGTGCATGCGTATATGTCTGTACATGTTTGTGTGTGTACTTGTGTGTGTGTTTTTGTGTGTGTATGAGTGTGTGTGTGTGTGTGTGCACGTCTGTTTGTGTGTGTGTGTGTGTGTGTGTATGTGTGTGTGTGTGTGTGTTTGAATGAGTGGGTGGGTGCGTATGTTTATTGGCATTTATTGCAAGATTTGTACTAGAGTCTATGTTTATCAGAGGTGTATAATTTTGTGTACAAGTAAGGACCCATAAATTGGAAGCTTTTGCGCGAGAACGATGTACGTACTTTTGGCCTGTCCCATTTAATAGATCTATATGAAGCTCGACCCTTCTCTTTCGCATTTTTATGAAACCTTAAAACGACCGCGGCAATGTATAGCTGTCTTATTCTGAGGAACCCACAATCTCTATATAGGAGGTCAGTTGAATAACGCCATGATTTCCTGTACGCCATTTTTAATATGGCCCTTTGAGCCCGTTCCAATTTAATCAGACTAGATTTATATGTTGCTCCCCATACCATTACGCAATAGTTTAACACTGATTGACAAATACTTAAATATACTAATCTTAGAATATCGGTATCGGCAACTGAGCTCATTTTTTTAAAAACATGTGATAGCTTTTTCAATCGTTTGCACAGGGCGTCTACTTGTGCAGCCCAGTCAAGATGTTGATCAATTATTACACCCAAATATCTGATGGATTGAACTTGCTCTATATAAGAGCATTCACAAGTTTCAATGCGTCGACATGTGTTGTTACACTTGATTTGAATGGGCCGGTCAGGTGCAGTTCGCTCAGATATTCTAAAAACAGAAATTTTGTTTTAGTAACATTTAGTGTCAAGAGGTTTTTTTCTAACCAGTTACTTATATTTGTGAGCCCATTCTGGGCTATTTAAACGACATCGTTCTGTTATACGGTACTCCGGGAAACCGTTTTTAAAAAAAAAGCGTTGAGGTTTAAACACTGATTTTATTAAATTTACACTAGTTCTGGAAACTTATGGAAATAGAAATAGAAATAGAAAGGTAACAATTAAAACGAAAAGACGAGTGTTCAATTTTAGGGTTCGGAAGAGACTGACTTCCCTTTATGGCGCTTTGAGTACTGGGACATATGATACCTGCTTAGTAATGGTTAGGTCAGCAATGTCCCATACTAAAGGGGTATGTAACAGCCCCCCGGTTAAGAGGAAACTTACCGTAAGGGAAAGTTTCTGGAAAATTATTCCATCCGCAAACGCGGTTGATTTGGAATTACTTCTAATTCGATGTGAGTGTTTTCATTTTGTTCATCTGTTACTGTATGCGTCCTTGATTTTGAACACTTGCCCTTTTTACAAATATATAGTAAAACTAAAGCTAACCATAAAAGTACAGAAATTACACTAAGGATTGGGAAACTTATATGTTTATTAAAATTATTGGAACTATCTACAGAATTTAACTCATCTATAATCTGGTTAGATACAATTTTCAGATTTTTAAGCTCATCTAATTTTACATTATTAATTTTAAAAGGAGATATATTTAGTTTCTTTATACGACCTATGTTACAGCAACTATCGTTAATAATATTAAAACTAGAGGAAACTATTGGTAATTTGAGAGTGGGGGTGGTTTCTCTTACTAATCTAGTATTTCTACAATATGCTGCACAATTATATGGTATATTAAGTATTCCAGTGCCGGATACAATTGTTTCTGATAGTATACTGTTTGAACATTCAATAGTAAGCTTTGTAGGTTTAGATTGTACAAATATCCATTTATTATTACTTAACTTATGCCAAACATCAATATTACCATGAAGGAATCTATATTGGCAGTTTTCTGGTAATGAGGATACAGCTTTAGTGATTATGTCTATTTCACAGTATTGGTTACCCGACACGGTATAAATCTCGTATAGTTTACAAAGGTAGGTCTTGTAGGATATATCTCTACAATCTTGTAGGTTCTTTACAAATGCAAATAAGGATTTGTCTTTGCTTAAAGCTAAAAATTGTTCTGTAGGTAAAATTAAACTAAAAGAGTTTGGTGTTTCTGAGCTATGTGGAATAGGCAATGGAATGTTTTTATACAGGTTATATTCTAATGCACTAACTAAGGGTATTCTTACTACAAATATTAGCTTATTATCTAAGTAGTAACAGACTAACTCAGCAATATTAATTAAAGTATGAATATTGTTTAATTCTAAATTTACTGGGAAATCTTTATACTTAGGAACTACCTTAAGGTTACTAATAATGTCTTCGTATAGCTGACGTGGTGTTAAAATAGATGGGTGAAGAGTATTACTTTGTACAAATAGAATAGAGTTTAAAATATCCTCTATCTTAAAAGAGAGGGTGTATAGGTTAGCCTGTAGAACATTTAAAACATTTTCGAATTTGATTTTAAAGCTGTTAGTTGTTACAATATTGGATAAATTGTTATATGACATAGTTATACTGTCGATAACGTCATTCAATTTTGCTTGGTTAACGTAGATTTCATGTAAAGAATTATTAACGTTGGAAATAGCTGACTGAGAAACAATTATGCTTTCTCTGACTGCATCTTTAATTTTCTTCTCATTTGTAAATAGTTTTTCGATAGCGTTATTATAATTTTCAGCGTCATCTTCATCTAAAGTACCGAATATATGTCTAAAAATAACACCTATTCCAGATATCCAAGCGGATCTTTTAGAGAAGGTATTAGAAATAATATGGGAGAATGAATCAAAGTCACGTAAGATGTCTGCATATAATGAATTTAAGGGTTCTAACATGTTTGAGCATTGTTTTTCGTCTATTTCTTCACTTTCTCGACATTGGTACCGTATTCTATTGAATGCATTTTGAATGTTTTCGATGTGACCTTTGAAAGCGGACATATCTACAGGGATAACTATGTGAAACTGATCATTAACTACTTTGAGAGAGCCAACTGGATCGAAGAATATACCAGGACCTTGGGTGATGTATTCAACATATTGATTCTCGGTTGTTGCTATTGTAAAAGCGGCCTCCAGTCTGTAATAGTAATTTAATTTAACTGGGTTAGTAAATAACAAATTTGTCATAAACGGGAATCATATTAATAATTCAAATGTGCTGGTTTTAGTTCATCGAAATGGTGTTTTACATGACGTCGGTTGATAAGAAGTGAAAGAGTGTTATTGCCATGTATCTTCACAACTTTGTAAGGACCTTTCCATAAGGGTGAAAGTGCTTTGCGCAATCTGACATGGTTTTTTAAATAGACGTAGTCACCTACTTTGTACTGTATGGGACGAGAGTGTCTATCGTAGTAGGATTTGGATCTTTCTTTTGAAGCGTTTATGTTTTCTATGGCTTTTTCATGAGACACCTTTAATCGGTGATGAAGCATCTTTATATACTCGGGATAGGTAGCGTCTGGACTAGAACCAAATACTGAATCGGGGAGATAAGGTTTGTGACCAAAAAGGAGTTCGTATGGGGTAAATTTCGTTGTTGTATGAACACTGGAATTGTAGGTGAGCATGGCAGTGTAAACGAATTTATGCCAGTCTGTTTGGTTCTCGTTTACATAAGACTTTAAGTATTCTTTAAGAGTAGAATGGCTTCTTTCTAGAGCGCCTTGGGTTTGCGGGTGGTAAGGTGAGGACAAAGTTGTTTTATTTTAAGAAAACCGCAAGTGCGCTTAAATAATTCGGCTGTGAAATTGGTACCTTGGTCGGTAAGTATGAATTTGGGAATTCCAAACAAGGAGATGAAATGTACTAAACACTCACAGGTTTCTTCAGCTGTGGCGTTTGAGATTGGATAGGCGGAAGAGAACTTTGTTAGGTCGTCTTGAAGAGTAAGTATGAATTTCAGTTTATGGATTCCGGCTTCTGGTAAAGGACCGACTATATCAAGGCTGATTCTTTCAATTGGACGAGAAGAAGTTGTAGTAATTTGCATAGGAGATTGGTTTATTTTCCGTAAGGCTTTGTTTGATTGACAAAATTTACAGTTTTTGACGTAGTTTTCGATATCTGTACGCATATTCTTCCAGTAATAGCGTTCTTTAATCCTGTTGTACATTCTAGTACAGCCTAAGTGTCCTGCGATTGGAATGTCATGTTTTGCTCTAAGGATTTTTGTAATTTCCGTTGGAACTGGGTATATTATAGTATTATGATGTATATTTACGGTGATGTTTGTATTATTGAATAGATACATGAGCATGTTGTAAATTTTGACGAAAGAATGTTGTTCAAATTGGTTTTTAAAGTCTGAGATGGCAATTTCACCAATATCTGCCGAAAGCAATAGATCATCTCGAACGGATTTAAGTGTCTTGAATATATCCGGATAAGGACAGTTGTCGAAATAGTAGACTTTTGTAAAAAGAAGATAGAATGTTTTGTTTTGGTTCTCGAGTTTTTTGAATGAGTGAAGTTCTCTTTCAGAATTGGAAATGTCTGTAGAATCTGCCATGGTAGTTAGGATATCTTGGAGATAGGGGTTTGATTCGTCTAAGTCGATTGAAACTGGGATTAGTAGAGTATTGCAATTGCTTTTGAGAAGGCTTTCATTATGTTCTTTGATATATGAATTAAAAGTTTCGTTTTTATTTAGGATAGATTTTAGGAATTCGTTATAATCTTTGTTAGACTTAGTAGGAATTGCATCAGGACTTGGAGCTGCGGATTTCGAAGGAGCAGGTGAGTTTTCCTGAATTACAGGGATCTGAGGAGAAGTCTGTTGAAGATTGTCAGGTGAGTAATTTTGGTTTTCAGGATTGAGGATATCGGAAAGCAGGTCAAGGTCATCATTTTCTAGAAGATCTATCTGAGGTAAGTTGCTTGTTTCGCCGTCGGAAATAGGAATTTGTATGTCTAGGCCTTCTATCGTCATTGGGCTAAATGGGGGAGATTGGTTGGAGTTATTTGAGGTTGGATTGACATGATTTCGTCTTGACTCATCTTGGATGAGTGGGTTGACGGCAAATCGGGATAAAGCGTCAGCATTACTGTTAATTTTTCCTTTTTTATATTCGATTTTATAATCAAACTCTTCTAATTTCAGGCGCCATCTTACGAGCTTAGACCCTGGGTCTTTGCAGTTAAATAACCATTTTAATGGTTTATGATCAGTTAGGATATTAAATTGGTTACCATATAGATATGGTCTGAATGTTTTAGTTCCCCATATTATCGCTAGACATTCTTTTTCTGTAACGCTGTAGTTACTTTCAGCTTTATTGAGGGTTCTAGAGGCATAGGCAATAGGTAGGTCTTTTCCTATTGGACCTTGGGACAAGATAGCGGAAATGGCGAAATTGGAAGCATCACAAGTGAGGTTGAAGGGTTTAGTAAAATCAGGATAAGCTAATATAGGAGCAGTGGTCAGGCTATTTTTAAGGGTGTCGAAAGCTAGTTGTTGTTCGTTTTTCCATTCAAATGGTACATCTTTTCTTAAAAGGTTTGTAAGGGGTTTAGCTATTTGAGATAAGTTGGGTATAAAACGGCGATAGTAAGATACCAATCCCATGAAGGACTTAATGTCTTTTGGGCACATAGGTTGTGGAAAGTTTTGGACAGCTTTAGTTTTATCTGGATTTGGTTTTACACCTTTGTCGGTTATGACATGACCAAGATAGGATACTTCTTTGCGAAGGAATTCACATTTGTCCGGTTGAAGTTTAAGGTTGAAATGTCTCAACCTATCAAAAACATTGGAAAGGTTTTTCATGTGGGTTTCAAGGTCATAGGAATATATTACGATGTCGTCAAGGTAAACGAAGCATTGAATGCCTTGTAGGCCTGATAAAGCAGAGTTCATCAACCTTTGGAATGTGGAAGGCGCATTCTTCAACCCAAATGGCATCCTTGTGAATTCGAAGTGCCCTTGAGGAACGGAGAAAGCAGTTTTGGGAGCGTCAACTTCGGACATTTGGATTTGATGAAAACCGGATGCTAGGTCGAGAGTACTGAAGTATTTGGATTTGCCTAGTTGGTCAAGGATTTCTGAAATGTTAGGAATAGGGTAAGAGTCGCCGATCGTGATGTCGTTAAGACGGCGGTAATCAATGACCACACGCCATTTACGTTGGCCAGAAGCGTCAATTTTCTTAGGGACTACCCATATACATAGGGGATGACCATGGAGAAGTAGAAGGTTTAATGATCCCTTCGTCGAGCATTTTATTGATTTGGGAATTTACTTCTTGTTTGTGTACGTCAGGAAATCGGTAGGATTTTGTATTTATAGGTAGAGAAGAGGAGGTAGGTATTTCATGAGTTATAGCATTAGTGAAAGATAATTTATCCCCTGGGATATGGAAAATATCAGAGAAGTTTGCACAAATATCATACAGTGAGTCTCGTTCTTCACCGTTAAGGTGAGATACTCTTAGGAGATCTAGAACTTGATTTGTTCGAGCTTGACAATTTTCAAGAAGGGTTGTGTGAAATATTTGATGAGTATTTCTTGATTCGAAGGGTGAAAGTTTTAATTTTAAATCGGGGTTGAAAGTGATTGGAGATTCGGATACATTAACGACGGAAATGTTTACTCTGGAATTGGGCTTTACTTTCACAATGGAGTTGGCAATTAGGATTGAGTCGATAGGATTCTGATCTAGAACTAGGCCTTCTTGGATTTCTGGGTTTAGTACTGAACATTCTATAATGGTTTCTGTTCTGGGTGCGATTGTATAAGTTGGCTCATTGAATTTTAAACGGAGTTTTGTTCTATCTATGGAAAGCGATTCAGTTTGGAAATCGATTTTGGAGTTTGTGTTTGATAAAAAGTCATTTCCAATAATTCCGTCATAAGGGAAATCGATGTCAGCGATGACATTGAACTCATGTTTGAGGGAATGAAACTTGATTGTTATACATCCTAGTGATTTCATAGGATTGTTCGTCGCGCCTAAGCCAGAGAACATTACAATTTGGTCTTTTAATGTGACCATTGTTTCTATCGCTGACTGTTTGATAAGGCTTATAGATGCACCACTATCGACAAGGAACTTCAATGGTTTGGTTGATACGGATGTTTGGACTTCAATGAAAGGTAAGAATTTTCTTGATGGATTTGATGTAATATTGTGTTTTTTTTTATCATTTTTAAATTTTGTTTCAGGAACTGGACGAGGAGCGATTGAGTCTAAAGTGGATTTGGCATGTACAGGATGATTTATTTGACAATCAGCGGGAGTAGTGGATACAGAGGATACAGCGGTACGATTTATTCGCAAGTCCCTATCGTTAGGGGATACAGAGGATACAGCGGTGCGATTTATTCGCGAGTCCCTATCGTTAGGGGATACAGAGGATACAGCGGTGCGATTTATTCGCAAGTCTCTATCGTTAGGGGATACAGAGGATACAGCGGTGCGATTTATTCGCGAGTCCCTATCGTTAGGGGATACAGAGGATACAGCGGTGCGATTTATTCGCGAGTCCCTATCGTTAGGGGATACAGAGGATACAGCGGTTGTAGTATTGGTGTCCTTGATATAGAAGTGTTTTGGAATTTGATGCTTGGGTCTCACGAGACACCACCGTGAGCCCTTTACTCGTTTAAACCATAACTTGGTTTACCTTGAGTATCTTCCGTGTAGTCATTGTCTTCGTTGCTATTTACCGCGTGAACTTGAGCTTGATTATTTTGGTAACGCCTTGGTAATGGTCTTTGATTATTTCGATCTCTAAAGCGATTGTTATTGAACTCCCGTTTCCTACATTCCTCAATAGTATGGCCCACGTTTTTACAATAACGACATACTGGGGGACCTGAAGTAGATGGTCTTTGATTATTAGACTCGTTTGAAACACCTAGCTGTGTAGAGTTTCGGTTCTGTTGGAATCGACGTTGCGACCAACGGCCTTGATTAGGTGAATTAGTATTGGTTGCTGATGGGTTACGCTTAGAGGTGGTCTGTAATATTTTTTCTTCGGACACGGCGAAGCCAATAGCTTCGTTTAAGGTTTCAGGGTCACGGCATCTGACTATAGTCGATAATCGAGAGTCTAAGCCACTGATAAATGTATGCAATGCTAAGTCTTGCATTGCAGCGACACGGCCAGTCAGTTCACCTTTTTTTCTTGTGGGTATCGAAATATTTATTTCAGTTAATAGTTTAGCTAGGCATGTTTCTACGCGTAGTGCGAACTGGTTGACTGTCTCACTATTAGTTTGGCAACAATCCTGGAGATCCGAGAGTAGTGCAGCGTAATGTTTTCTCTCGCCGAATTGGTTTTTGAGAAATTCCTCTAACTGTGGCCAGTTTTCAAATTCCTTAATGGAGCACGCACTTTCGGCACGGCCTTCAAGTTGGCTCAGAATATATTTTAATATTACATCTTGTTGAGATGGTGACCCAAGACTTATTGCATTTCTGCAATTATTTAAAAATGCATTAAGTTTTTCGCGGTTCCCGTCGAATTTATTAATAAATTTGCTTATAAAGTTCATGTCGATTTCTTTTGTGTCTTTAGACATGATACTGGGCTCGTCTTTAGGCATGGCAAGTTAGCCAAAACAAAAGATAACGCGTGAGGTACGGAGTTGCGATAAGAACGGATGTTGCACTATTCTCGGAGATGAGTGATAGAATAATATTTTTGAACAAATGATTAACTGAATGTTACTAAAATTAGCACTTTGGACCTTGAATTAATTTAGAACTATGCGATGACACTTTGTAGTTTAGATCACTGGCACTATTTTCACCACACGTATGGTTTCGAAGTATACTGGATTTACTTACAGGAACACTGCGACTGCGACGGCAACACGAATCATTTCGTAGCCCGGCGAGATCACCCAAGGTGAGTGATAGATATTCGGGGTACACCCCGTTACAGCAATGCGGCACGTGAGGGTCTAATGAGACCAGCAGGATACAGCGACACAACGACAGGATACAGAGATAGCACTTTCACTGTCACAATCACAATTTTGACTGAATTGAGGCGATCCGAGGATTTTTTTAAAATCCCTTAAGCTGCCACCAATGTTATACGGTACTCCGGGAAACCGTTTTTAAAAAAAAAGCGTTGAGGTTTAAACACTGATTTTATTAAATTTACACTAGTTCTGGAAACTTATGGAAATAGAAATAGAAAGGTAACAATTAAAACGAAAAGACGAGTGTTCAATTTTAGGGTTCGGAAGAGACTGACTTCCCTTTATGGCGCTTTGAGTACTGGGACATATGATACCTGCTTAGTAATGGTTAGGTCAGCAATGTCCCATACTAAAGGGGTATGTAACAGTTCCATGTGCTTCTATAAAAAAATATTGCAGTATCATCAGCAAATGTAAACATGTTTGCGTTTACTAGATTAAGGGAACAGAAGTCGTTTACATAATAATACCAGAAAGAGTGACGGTCCTAATATACTGCCCTTCGGCACGCCAAAATTTATATAGGTGTAATCACTGCAGTACGTATCTACCTGAACGCGTTGTTTGCGTTTGTATAAATAGGACTGAAACCATTTCAAGGCCACACCCCTGATTCCAAGCAGCTCTAACTTTTTGAGCAGTATTGGCCGGGATACCGTATCAAAAGCTTTGGCAAGATCCAAGAAGACACCGAGACACCTCTTACCCTCATTGATCTTACCTATCACAAAATCAACAAGGCCACTAACTGCGTCCTCGGTGGACCTGTTGCTTATTTAATAAATCCGAGCTATTCGAGATCCATTTCACTAATTTAAAACCTCTTCGCGGCCTCGTAAGCAGCAAGCGGCCACTTTGCGCGCTCGTCGTCTGCTAGTTGGCGCACGACGCGCATTGCGAGGTATGGAGAACTAGACAATCCGAATGTCACTCTATTAAATTCGTATTCTTCAATATCTGAACTAGAATTAAACCTAAAGAGAATGCGTTGAAAAGGTCGGTGACCCGGCGTGAGTTGTACTTGAAAATACATTTTTTCTATGTCCGCTGACATGGCTATAGAAAACATGCGTAAATTAATTAATAAATTAAAATTGTTTTCCTCTTTCCTCTTTTAGAAAGACAACTTCCGCATTAGGAATATAAATTCCTGTGTCGCGGGGGACTTTACAAACATACATGAAACGGACACAAAGAACACCCATTTGTGAATCACACAAAGTGTTATCCCACATCCGATTCGAACCCACGACACTTGGCGCAGTAGAGAGCGGCATGGTGACCACTTAAACCACTAGGCCAACCGTGCAGTCAAAGTTGAAGGTTGGGACCCGTATGCAACAAAACATTTAGCGATTTTCACGACGTCATTTTAGCGCTGACGTCTAAAACTACGCGAATCTTTCGACGTACTTTTATCTGGCCGATAGACCCTGTGCGGTATATAATAAGAGTTGGGAATTTGAGTATCAGAGTTGACTTTTGTTAAGTAACCCCGATCAATATAATCTTGTATAGTTGCGTTATAATCGGAGCGTAATTCAAGTGCGTTATCTAATTTTCTTTCTAAATTTATTAAGCGTTTTTTAGCGATTTTATAAGAGTTTCCGAGTAAAAGGGGATCATATTTAAATGGGAGCGTTACAGTATATCTACCCGTCTCGTCGCGGGAATGCGTTGCCCGAAAGATACGTTCGCAGACTTCATCATCAGAACTGGTGTGAACCTTATCTGGTACCCTTTCGAGCTCCCAGAAGCGTTGCGTTAAGTTTTCTAAATTTTGCGTTTGAGAGGTACAGAAAAATGTTTTATTATTATGATTATTATTTTGCGTGTCTAAATTTCGGTCATCGCACTGAGCTCTGCCCATCATTATATAACCGAGCATGGTTTCCATGGCAACAACTGAACACGGAGGAAAGCTAATTTTATTGTTGCGAATTAAATGCGGGAATAACTCGTTACCTAGCAAACAATCTATTTCCGAAGGGATGTAAAAATCATTATCCGCTAGTGGTATGTCGCGTATACCAGCCAGCTGAGAGATATCCACGTGACAGTTCGGCAAACGATCCGTGATCGTGATCCGAGTAACAAAGCCATACGAGCTACTCTCAGAATGGCCTATGCCCTTTACTACACACGGGTTAGGTGATATTTGTAAATTTAATCGTTCACAACATACCTTTGTAATAAAGTTAGACATAGATCCGGTGTCTAGGAAAGCGCGTACCTTTTTTCGCTGTCCGTTATAATTATATGCGTATACATAAGCGGTTGGTAACAAAACAGTGGTATATTTAATATCTCCGTTAGTATTTGTAACTGACAAAGAGACATTAGCGTTTTCAGTATTCGAAACTGAGCCTTGTTTGTTAGAGAGCGATGGCTTTAAATCGTATGCGCGCGCGTCTCGAGTCGAACGATCTAAATGTCCAGCCGAGAAACTGTTTACATTAGCGGTAGCGGCGGTTGGGGGGTACGCGTGTCCTCTCGGTGCAAGAATGTATGATGCTTTTGTAAACAAGTTGAGCAACGATTTTGTGATTTACAAAAATTAATAGAGTGAAATCCTAAGCAGTTAATGCGATAGTTATGTTTCATTACAATTTGATTGCGAGTTTCTATGCCCTTATTTAAAAATTCAGGACATTTAAATAGCGCGTGAGCGGGACCTGATTTGCAAATAGAACAATAGTTATGCGAGCGCGTATGCATATTATTATTAATCGAACTATTCGGCGCGGTGTTTACTATGAAAGACTGAGTGTTTTTCGAATTTTTAGTTGAGTTTGCTTTATTATTTTTATGAGAGTGAGTTATGTTAGATTGTTTACTATACGAGGATGATTGTGTGCGTAATGTATGAATTTTATCCTGTTCTTTTATGAACTTTTATGAACGGAGAGGCGGCGCTGCTGTGCCCTTGATCACTTCGGCTCCACAGTATTTTCAATTTAAAAACATACCAATCGATTATATTAACAAGTAAAGTGGTAGACTCAGTGCTAAACCCTAAAAAGCAACAGTGCACGTTATAAAACATTTTAAAGAACAGTGGGAAAATAGACAAAACAGCGAGGAAACATCAAGATAGTGACTGTGTTTATTGTGCCAATTTAACCAAGACATCAAGTGAAAATAACACTATCGTCCTCCTCGGGGTCAAATTGTTGAAACTTTAGTGTAAGATAGTAAAGAACAAGAAGGATTAAGTTGATTTAAAGTTAATTATTAAAAAGAAAAAATATATATATACACCTGCCCACCTAGGAATAAAATTATAAAGCAGCATATACAGGTATACATACAAAGGTTAATGTTTACGCCATCAGGTAATGTCTAACTGAACTAATACCTAACGCAACAAATAACTAGCGGAAGCGCATCAACTCCATAAAAGCGTCTGAATTTTAAGTTCAGTACTACTGTTTAGGCCCGCCCCGACTAAGCGCGCGGGGGCAGAATCTGCTAGCGGCACGCGCTCACGCGCCTAGCGCGTGCCGCTAGCAGATTCTGCCCCCGCGCGCTTAGTCGGGGCGGGCCGCAGCAGTAAACACATTTATATACGAAATTGAACAATGCCTAGCAATTTGGTATATGAAATGCAAAGAATACAGACGACGACGACCCAATGGAGAGTAATCATTAATTCGGCGCGGGCCGCGTACAAAGCCGACAGGCGCGTAGGCGCGGTAAAATCTGCTCGAACAGGCAGATCTGCTCCACCGGCGCCGCGCGCGTGATCTGCTGCCACGCGCCCACGCGCGTGGGCGCGTGGCCAGTGTGTGAAGTCCCTAAATGCTTTTACTGCTGCGGCCCGCCCCGCGAGGCGAGCACTCGAGGGCTGGGACGGCGGCATATCCATCGGCGGCGTCAAGCTCTCGAACCTTCGATACGCAGACGATACCACTCTCCTGGCAGCGGATGAGTCTGAGATGCTCGCTCTACTGAGCAGAATTGAGGTAGCCAGTCAGGATCTAGGGCTTGGAATTAACAAAGCCATGACTAAAGTCATGGTGATTGACAGGACTGGTAAACTGGAACTCACGGGGTCGCTTAAACTTGAGGTGGTTGAGGACTTCGTCTACCTTGGTTCCAACATTGGCAATACCGGATCATGCGAAAAAGAAATAAGGAGACGCATTGGCATGGCCAAAAGTGCAATGTCCGACCTGGATGGGATTTGGAAAGACCGTAACATCTCCAAGAGAACAAAAATAAAATTGGTACAAACCCTCGTCTTTCCAATATTCCTTTATGGTGTCGAGGCCTGGACGATGAAAGCGGCCGACCGTAGGCGCATTGATGCCTTCGAGATGTGGTGCTGGAGAAGACTACTGCGGATACCCTGGACAGCTCACCGCACCAACACCTCTATCCTCAAGGAGCTTGCAATCTGTGAGCGCCTGTCATCCCTGTGTCTCCGTAGGATCCTGGGATACTTCGGCCATATTGCGAGGAGGGCCGATGATAGCCTCGAAAGGTTAATGGTGACTGGCAAGATCGAAGGGAGGAGACCCAGAGGCCGCTGCCCCTTGCGCTGGACAGACCAAGTTGACTCCTTTCTCGGATGTACGATCCATGCTGCTCTGCATGCTGCCCGGAACCGACACAAGTGGCGAACCGCCATTCACAAAACTTTAGCAAGTGAGGGTCACGACCCTCAGAACTGAGGAGAACGACGCAAGGAGGAGGAGGAGGATATATCGCTACGCACCCTATTTACGCATTTTATTATTACTAATAGCTCATATATATATTATTTAATAATATACTGATGTCATATTATTTAATACTTCTCACACGACGCATATTTCATCTTACAAAATTCAATTGTAAGACACGCACCCATCCGCCATTTTATATCTTCGAAACGCTTATAATTAACGCTACGCACATTATTTACGTATTCTATTATTATTAATAGTATATATTTATAATATCCAATAATATCTTGATATTATATTATTAAAATACACTCAAAATAGTTACTAGTTAACTTCAATTATTTCTCAGACGCATCCGGTCATACTTATTTCACTTTAAATATGGCCACTCAACTACTTCTTAAAATTTCTTTATTGCAATCTAAAAAAGAAGCATTATTTCAAAGAACGCAAGAAACTTACGATCTCAGTTTAAATATTTCCAATCATATCTCGGAAACTAAATTCTTATCGCGTTTAAAATCATTAGAACATACTAGAACCGAATTCCTAGAAACAGTAGATGATTTGAATTTATTGTTTATGGAACAGGACAATGAGGTCAAGCCTACCTAATCTGAAAAAAACGCATTTGATGATTTGTATTGTCATATTAAAATGGTTGAGAATTCTCTTCTGCCGTCCGATTGCGTGCAGAAACCAACCACTGCAATTAGCCTGCTTCGATGGTAACCCAAACAATTGGGCAGTGTTTTATCAAAACTTTAAAAGTCTCATTCATGAAAATCCCCGTCTCACCGCAGCCGAAAAGGTTCAATACCTCGTAGGTAACCTCTCAAACAAAGCGTTATCAGTTTGTTCTGGCATTCCACCTATTGGTGAGAATTATGACATTATTTGAAACGCATTAATAGAAAAATATGAGGACATTAGAGTTCAAGCTTCTATGTACTTAGAACAGATGTTAAAATTTAAATTATATTCATTAGACGCTTTTATTGAACGGTTCTGTACAGCCGAAGCCACGCTACGACGCTTGTGCATCGATGACCTCGCCGGGTTCATCATAACTCATATCGCATTCTCTAAATTCGATAAGGACACTCTAACGCTATTTGAACAGTCTTATAGACATGTCAATATACCTATATTCGAAAATCTCAAACAGTTCATAAAAAAAAGAATAAAAATAAAAAGCCTTTAATAATTCATATCCTTATTACAGTTTGATGTTAGTAAAAGTTAGTAGTAGATACATTTAGTTTCTTCTTTGAATGTTAGTAGTTTTAGTAGAAGTCTATAATTTAATTATTTTTGGAAATGAACTCCTCCTTGGGTGAAGGCCTCCTCCAGTTTTTTCCACTTTTCTCTGTTTTTGCCAATAGTTAACCATTGGCTTCCTGCTACTTCTATTACATCATCTGCCCACCTTCTTTTCGGTCTACCTACTCTTCTTTTTCCTGTGGGCCCTTTCCATGCTGTTTTACGCTGACATCGACGCGCAGCGAACCTCATTTACAATATAAAATTATTGAACACGTAAAAACATTATTAAGTTCAGTTACTAGCGTTTCTAATCTGTGAGTGATCTAAAGAGACACGTATTTTTAGAGACACTAAGCATTGCAGTATACGTTAAATATACATATTTACATGTTTTCCTTAAATTTGTACCTTTTAATTTACTTTTCTTGCGGGGGAGCATGTACGAGCAAACCCGTACATTTCACTTGTTATTGTTTTACGCTGACATCGACGCGCAGCGAACCTCATTTACAATATAAAATTATTGGACACGTAAAAACAGTAGTCGTTGCAACATCATACAGGGGCGACCTATCGCACCATTCGCCGCGCATCGATACATAGCATTTTCATTGTAAATCTGTTAAGTTTCATGTTTCTATTAAATACAGTTATTTCTTCCTAACACATTTATCTTTCATTTAGCATACCGTACAGTATCTAATATGATTTTCTTAAAGTTTATTGAGTAATCTCCCTTTAGGATTTTTTTGAGTGACCAGAATTTGGTCCAAGCTAAATTTGATCTTCTTTCAACTTCTTTGTCGTTCTGAAATTTGGAAAATGAAATCTGTTTGCATAGATAGATGTAACTGTCGGTATATTCAATAGTAATTTTGTTCACGCTTATAGGTTTTTTGAAACTGTTTGTCAAAATTTTGGTTTTTGTAGCGTTCATTTCCAATCCTATTATTGAGCTTGCACTATCCAGTGAGCAGAGCATATCTTGTAGATCATTTGCTGATTCTGCTAGTAAAACTATGTCATCAGCGAATCTGAGATGGCTTAAATAGTTGTTATTTATTTTTATACCTCTAGTTTTCCAATCCAAGCTTTGAAATATGTTTTCCAGCACAGCAATAAACAACTTTGGAGACAGAGGGTCACCCTGTCCAACTCCTTTCTCTATATTTATTGTCTTTCCTCTAGATTCTAGTGCTATTGTTATATATATGTTTTATGATGTTTGTGTACTTTGGGTTGATATTTAGCTTATTTAGAGACTGCCATATTGACGTATGGCTTATGCTGTCGAATGCTTTGCTGTAGTCAATAAAACTTAGATACAGAGGCCTATTGAATTCTTCGTATTTTTCAATAACTTGTTCCAGAGCCTGTATATGATCTAAAGTGCTAAATCCTGAACGAAAACCAGCCTGTTCTGCCGGCTATCCACCAATACTATCATATGATATTGATATTGGCTGGGCTTTATCAATTTCTTTAGATATTCGATTAAAGATTAATGTTGCGAAGATTTTGTAAGTATTTGCCATTATACTAATCGGTCTATAGTTGTTGATGTCTAGTGGGTTTCCTTTTTTATGTAGTAGTATGATATCTGACGTACACCATTGTCTCGGCACTAATTCAGTTTCCAGTATCAAGTTAAATAGTTCTGTGAGAGGGTTATGTAGTACTGGTGCACCCAGCTTCAAAGCTTCATTAGTTATTCCATCAGGACCTGGGCTTTTGTTTGGTTTCAGGTTTTTTAGCTGTAGTTGTGTTTCTTTTATTTCTATAGGGCTAACGATTTCAGTGTTATTAGAATAGTATATCTCCCCTCTATTCTTAGTGTTGTCTTCTCTATTTTTGTAGTTTTTGGTAGAAAGTGGTTGCGTGCTGTATGACTTCCTGTCTTGATTTGGTTTCTTCTTTGTCTTGTAGTTTCTGTATCCATGTTCTATGTACGTTTAATATTTTGAATGCTCTTTTTGTGCTTCTGTATTTATTAAGGTTGTCTGTTATTATTCTTTGTCTGTGTTCTCTATAGTCTCTTTTTATAGCTTTACTAGTTTCTTTATATAATTTACTTAGCTCTTTCTTCATATTTGTATCTTTATTCTTTTTCATAGCTAGTTCACTTCTTTTATTGATTTTTTTTTTGTTTCCTCGCTAAATATTCTGTGTCGTTTGTTTTCGTTAGAGTTGTTTGTGTAGTCCAGACTATCCGTAATAGCTCCTTCTAGTGTGTCGTAGTAAGATTGTACACTTCTGATATTTTCTAATTTATTTCCAATATGAAGTTTAAGAGCCTGTAAATAACATTTTATTTCTTCTTCTGTTCTAGGGATTTTTAGTTGTGTTTTAAAATGTTTTCTGCTTTTTTTAAATTTGATTTAGGTTAAGTGTAATTCTCAATACTCTGTGGTCTGTTCGAAACTTTACGTTATTGAGAACTTCATAATTTTGGATTCGATTTAGAGTGTGAGGACGTAACGATTTTGTGAGGACGTAATCGATTTCATTTTTGGTTCTCTCATCAGGGGATGTCCAAGTCCATCTTCTGCTAGGTTTCTTTTTATAATAGCTATTAACGATTGCTAATCCATTTTCACATGCATACTCAATTAATCGTTCGCCTCTTTCGCTTCTTTGATCGAGATTGTAAGGCCCCATAATTAGTTTTTCTTCTTTTCTGGGTTTCCTTATTTTTGCATTGAAGTCTCCTAATACTATGACGTTATTGCCAGCTAATGTGTGAGCTTTTTTCAAATCGCTATAGAATGTTTCAATTTCAATGTCACTGGATTTTTCCGTGGGTGAATATCCCTGTATTATAGATATGTTTTGGTTCTCAAATTTCATTTGTAGCAATGCTACTCTTTCCGACAAGCCTATGAAATTTGTGATATTATTTTTCCAAATCTTTTTAACAAAGAATCCTACTCCGTACATGCCTTTTGTTTGTCCTATGTAGCAGAAGATATAAGTTGGGTGTTCTTCTATGCGGCAACCCAATACTCTTGTTTCTGAAAGTCCTAGTATGTCAATGTTTATATTTTCCAGTGCATTAATTAACTCTAAGTATCGGTGCCTTGTTGCCAGGGACCTGACATTATATGTACCAATTTTTATATTATTTCTTTGCCTTTGGTTCGAGGGGTTAATGTGCTTCTTTTTGGGGAGAATTACTGGAGGGTTAAGGTCGTATTCTCCCACGGGAACCAGCCGGCTTGGGAGATGTGTTTCATATGGTATTGTGATTTCTTTTGTTTGTTGTTTGTTTTTCGGGAGGGGCTTACTTGTTTGTGGCTATAAATTTGTGCTGCTGTCTTGTATGTTTGTCTTGTTATTGCTGTTCTTGTTTATTAGATAGTTTAACATTCCTGGTTTAAAGGAGTTTTCGGAAAAACTTGAAGACCTCTGTAGTGTGGGCGTAGTTACAGTTTTGTTCTTTTTATTTGTTTGTAGTTACTGCTTAGTGTGTGCGCTTGTACTGGTCTCTGGAGAGTGTGAGAGTAATAGTTTTTTGTTATTGTCTTTATTAATAGATGCCTTCTTTAGTAAAATGAGTTTGTCGTATTTAATTATAGCTATATCACCTTTTTCTTTTTATACTTTTTTGTTCTTGTAGAGATCTTATTTGTAGAACTGATTGGGGGTAATCCTCTTTTATATAGTACGGCGTCTCTTTTAAAGCCCCTTTGCATTTGAGGACCTCAATCTTTTTACCAAGTGTAGCCTTACCGATAAGATATCGAACAGTAACGCCATCTACAAGCGAAGCTCTGCCCACAATAAACATTTTCTTTGATTTGGATTATATACTAAACGGTCAATACGTAATACCGAGCACCACTAAAAGAGGGCACTAGGTGTAGGTGTAGTTACTTCTAATTGATAACGACCCTTACTCCGGTTTTTAGTGGAGTATCTAAAAGAGGTCACCACTAGTATTGTAAACAAAACATACCAAAACTTTTGAGTTTATTTATCTTACATAATAATGGAAGAAGTAATGACTGCACTTCGCGCTATACAAAAGGAGATGGCAGAGCAGAAAGAGCTGATAAACAGGAGCAGCGAAGAGATAACAGAAAAAGTAACATCAAATATAAATCAAATGTTAATTCAAAAACTAAAAACTTTAGAGGAAACTCAGGAGGGCCTCAAACTGAGGGTGAAAAGTCAAGAACAAAGAATATATTATTTAGAAAAACAATCAAGACAACGTAACTTAGTGTTCTTTGGACTGGAGGAAAACGAAAAATCAAATTCAAATTTAGAAAACGACATAATTGATTTAATACATAAATATTTACCAATACAATTAGATAGCAGAGATTAAGAGAAGAGAGGAGAATAGGAAAAAAATCGAACAAGCCACGACCCATAGTCATTACATTCGCTACACTTGGTAAAAAGATTGAGGTCCTCAAATGCAAAGGGGCTTTAAAAGAGACGCCGTACTATATAAAAGAGGATTACCCCCAATCAGTTCTACAAATAAGATCTCTACAAGAACAAAAAAGTATAAAAAGAAAAAGGTGACATAGCTATAATTAAATACGACAAACTCATTTTACTAAAGAAGGCATCTATTAATAAAGACAATAACAAAAAACGATTACTCTCACACTCTCCAGAGACCAGTACAAGCGCACACACTAAGCAGTAACTACAAACAAATAAAAAGAACAAAACTGTAACTACGCCCACACTACAGAGGTCTTCAAGTTTTTCCGAAAACTCCTTTAAACCAGGAATGTTAAACTATCTAATAAACAAGAACAGCAATAACAAGACAAACATACAAGACAGCAGCACAAATTTATAGCCACAAACAAGTAAGCCCCTCCCGAAAAACAAACAACAAACAAAAGAAATCACAATACCATATGAAACACATCTCCCAAGCCGGCTGGTTCCCGTGGGAGAATACGACCTTAACCCTCCAGTAATTCTCCCCAAAAAGAAGCACATTAACCCCTCGAACCAAAGGCAAAGAAATAATATAAAAATTGGTACATATAATGTCAGGTCCCTGGCAACAAGGCACCGATACTTAGAGTTAATTAATGCACTGGAAAATATAAACATTGACATACTAGGACTTTCAGAAACAAGAGTATTGGGTTGCCGCATAGAAGAACACCCAACTTATATCTTCTGCTACATAGGACAAACAAAAGGCATGTACGGAGTAGGATTCTTTGTTAAAAAGATTTGGAAAAATAATATCACAAATTTCATAGGCTTGTCGGAAAGAGTAGCATTGCTACAAATGAAATTTGAGAACCAAAACATATCTATAATACAGGGATATTCACCCACGGAAAAATCCAGTGACATTGAAATTGAAACATTCTATAGCGATTTGAAAAAAGCTCACACATTAGCTGGCAATAACGTCATAGTATTAGGAGACTTCAATGCAAAAATAAGGAAACCCAGAAAAGAAGAAAAACTAATTATGGGGCCTTACAATCTCGATCAAAGAAGCGAAAGAGGCGAACGATTAATTGAGTATGCATGTGAAAATGGATTAGCAATCGTTAATAGCTATTATAAAAAGAAACCTAGCAGAAGATGGACTTGGATATCCCCTGATGAGAGAACCAAAAATGAAATCGATTACGTCCTCACAAAATCGTTACGTCCTCACACTCTAAATCGAATCCAAAATTATGAAGTTCTCAATAACGTAAAGTTTCGAACAGACCACAGAGTATTGAGAATTACACTTAACCTAAATCAAATTTAAAAAAAGCAGAAAACATTTTAAAACACAACTAAAAATCCCTAGAACAGAAGAAGAAATAAAATGTTATTTACAGGCTCTTAAACTTCATATTGGAAATAAATTAGAAAATATCAGAAGTGTACAATCTTACTACGACACACTAGAAGGAGCTATTACGGATAGTCTGGACTACACAAACAACTCTAACGAAAACAAACGACACAGAATATTTAGCGAGGAAACAAAAAAAAAATCAATAAAAGAAGTGAACTAGCTATGAAAAAGAATAAAGATACAAATATGAAGAAAGAGCTAAGTAAATTATATAAAGAAACTAGTAAAGCTATAAAAAGAGACTATAGAGAACACAGACAAAGAATAATAACAGACAACCTTAATAAATACAGAAGCACAAAAAGAGCATTCAAAATATTAAACGTACATAGAACATGGATACAGAAACTACAAGACAAAGAAGAAACCAAATCAAGACAGGAAGTCATACAGCACGCAACCACTTTCTACCAAAAACTACAAAAATAGAGAAGACAACACTAAGAATAGAGGGGAGATATACTATTCTAATAACACTGAAATCGTTAGCCCTATAGAAATAAAAGAAACACAACTACAGCTAAAAAACCTGAAACCAAACAAAAGCCCAGGTCCTGATGGAATAACTAATGAAGCTTTGAAGCTGGGTGCACCAGTACTACATAACCCTCTCACAGAACTATTTAACTTGATACTGGAAACTGAATTAGTGCCGAGACAATGGTGTACGTCAGATATCATACTACTACATAAAAAAGGAAACCCACTAGACATCAACAACTATAGACCGATTAGTATAATGGCAAATACTTACAAAATCTTCGCAACATTAATCTTTAATCGAATATCTAAAGAAATTGATAAAGCCCAGCCAATATCAATATCATATGATAGTATTGGTGGATAGCCGGCAGAACAGGCTGGTTTTCGTTCAGGATTTAGCACTTTAGATCATATACAGGCTCTGGAACAAGTTATTGAAAAATACGAAGAATTCAATAGGCCTCTGTATCTAAGTTTTATTGACTACAGCAAAGCATTCGACAGCATAAGCCATACGTCAATATGGCAGTCTCTAAATAAGCTAAATATCAACCCAAAGTACACAAACATCATAAAACATATATATAACAATAGCACTAGAATCTAGAGGAAAGACAATAAATATAGAGAAAGGAGTTGGACAGGGTGACCCTCTGTCTCCAAAGTTGTTTATTGCTGTGCTGGAAAACATATTTCAAAGCTTGGATTGGAAAACTAGAGGTATAAAAATAAATAACAACTATTTAAGCCATCTCAGATTCGCTGATGACATAGTTTTACTAGCAGAATCAGCAAATGATCTACAAGATATGCTCTGCTCACTGGATAGTGCAAGCTCAATAATAGGATTGGAAATGAACGCTACAAAAACCAAAATTTTGACAAACAGTTTCAAAAAACCTATAAGCGTGAACAAAATTACTATTGAATATACCGACAGTTACATCTATCTATGCAAACAGATTTCATTTTCCAAATTTCAGAACGACAAAGAAGTTGAAAGAAGATCAAATTTAGCTTGGACCAAATTCTGGTCACTCAAAAAAATCCTAAAGGGAGATCACTCAATAAAAATCATATTAGATACTGTACGGTATGCTAAATGAAAGATAAATGTGTTAGGAAGAAATAACTGTATTTAATAGAAACATGAAACTTAACAGATTTACAATGAAAATGCTATGTATCGATGCGCGGCGAATGGTGCGATAGGTCGCCCCTGTATGATGTTGCAACGACTACTGTTTTTACGTGTCCAATAATTTTATATTGTAAATGAGGTTCGCTGCGCGTCGATGTCAGCGTAAAACAATAACAAGTGAAATGTACGGGTTTGCTCGTACATGCTCCCCCGCAAGAAAAGTAAATTAAAAGGTACAAATTTAAGGAAAACATGTAAATATGTATATTTAACGTATACTGCAATGCTTAGTGTCTCTAAAAATACGTGTCTCTTTAGATCACTCACAGATTAGAAACGCTAGTAACTGAACTTAATAATGTTTTTACGTGTTCAATAATTTTATATTGTAAATGAGGTTCGCTGCGCGT
This sequence comes from Phragmatobia fuliginosa, assembly GCA_932526445.1. Lineage (NCBI taxonomy): Eukaryota > Metazoa > Arthropoda > Insecta > Lepidoptera > Erebidae > Phragmatobia > Phragmatobia fuliginosa. The sequence goes on along the minus strand of OW052081.1, from coordinate 11,483,445 downwards.
CGATGTCAGCGTAAAACAGCATGGAAAGGGCCCACAGGAAAAAGAAGAGTAGGTAGACCGAAAAGAAGGTGGGCAGATGATGTAATAGAAGTAGCAGGAAGCCAATGGTTAACTATTGGCAAAAACAGAGAAAAGTGGAAAAAACTGGAGGAGGCCTTCACCCAAGGAGGAGTTCATTTCCAAAAATAATTAAATTATAGACTTCTACTAAAACTACTAACATTCAAAGAAGAAACTAAATGTATCTACTACTAACTTTTACTAACATCAAACTGTAATAAGGATATGAATTATTAAAGACTTTTTATTTTTATTCTTTTTTTTATGAACTGTTTGAGATTTTCGAATATAGGTATATTGACATGTCTATAAGACTGTTCAAATAGCGTTAGAGTGTCCTTATCGAATTTAGAGAATGCGATATGAGTTATGATGAACCCGGCGAGGTCATCGATGCACAAGCGTCGTAGCGTGGCTTCGGCTGTACAGAACCGTTCAATAAAAGCGTCTAATGAATATAATTTAAATTTTAACATCTGTTCTAAGTACATAGAAGCTTGAACTCTAATGTCCTCATATTTTTCTATTAATGCGTTTCAAATAATGTCATAATTCTCACCAATAGGTGGAATGCCAGAACAAACTGATAACGCTTTGTTTGAGAGGTTACCTACGAGGTATTGAACCTTTTCGGCTGCGGTGAGACGGGGATTTTCATGAATGAGACTTTTAAAGTTTTGATAAAACACTGCCCAATTGTTTGGGTTACCATCGAAGCAGGCTAATTGCAGTGGTTGGTTTCTGCACGCAATCGGACGGCAGAAGAGAATTCTCAACCATTTTAATATGACAATACAAATCATCAAATGCGTTTTTTTCAGATTAGGTAGGCTTGACCTCATTGTCCTGTTCCATAAACAATAAATTCAAATCATCTACTGTTTCTAGGAATTCGGTTCTAGTATGTTCTAATGATTTTAAACGCGATAAGAATTTAGTTTCCGAGATATGATTGGAAATATTTAAACTGAGATCGTAAGTTTCTTGCGTTCTTTGAAATAATGCTTCTTTTTTAGATTGCAATAAAGAAATTTTAAGAAGTAGTTGAGTGGCCATATTTAAAGTGAAATAAGTATGACCGGATGCGTCTGAGAAATAATTGAAGTTAACTAGTAACTATTTTGAGTGTATTTTAATAATATAATATCAAGATATTATTGGATATTATAAATATATACTATTAATAATAATAGAATACGTAAATAATGTGCGTAGCGTTAATTATAAGCGTTTCGAAGATATAAAATGGCGGATGGGTGCGTGTCTTACAATTGAATTTTGTAAGATGAAATATGCGTCGTGTGAGAAGTATTAAATAATATGACATCAGTATATTATTAAATAATATATATATGAGCTATTAGTAATAATAAAATGCGTAAATAGGGTGCGTAGCGATATATCCTCCTCCTCCTCCTTGCGTCGTTCTCCTCAGTTCTGAGGGTCGTGACCCTCACTTGCTAAAGTTTTGTGAATGGCGGTTCGCCACTTGTGTCGGTTCCGGGCAGCATGCAGAGCAGCATGGATCGTACATCCGAGAAAGGAGTCAACTTGGTCTGTCCAGCGCAAGGGGCAGCGGCCTCTGGGTCTCCTCCCTTCGATCTTGCCAGTCACCATTAACCTTTCGAGGCTATCATCGGCCCTCCTCGCAATATGGCCGAAGTATCCCAGGATCCTACGGAGACACAGGGATGACAGGCGCTCACAGATTGCAAGCTCCTTGAGGATAGAGGTGTTGGTGCGGTGAGCTGTCCAGGGTATCCGCAGTAGTCTTCTCCAGCACCACATCTCGAAGGCATCAATGCGCCTACGGTCGGCCGCTTTCATCGTCCAGGCCTCGACACCATAAAGGAATATTGGAAAGACGAGGGTTTGTACCAATTTTATTTTTGTTCTCTTGGAGATGTTACGGTCTTTCCAAATCCCATCCAGGTCGGACATTGCACTTTTGGCCATGCCAATGCGTCTCCTTATTTCTTTTTCGCATGATCCGGTATTGCCAATGTTGGAACCAAGGTAGACGAAGTCCTCAACCACCTCAAGTTTAAGCGACCCCGTGAGTTCCAGTTTACCAGTCCTGTCAATCACCATGACTTTAGTCATGGCTTTGTTAATTCCAAGCCCTAGATCCTGACTGGCTACCTCAATTCTGCTCAGTAGAGCGAGCATCTCAGACTCATCCGCTGCCAGGAGAGTGGTATCGTCTGCGTATCGAAGGTTCGAGAGCTTGACGCCGCCGATGGATATGCCGCCGTCCCAGCCCTCGAGTGCTCGCCTAAGGATATATAAGCGGTTTGAAAGATAAATATGGCGGCGTGTTTGTCGTCTGAATTGCGTTACAAATAAAATATATGTTTTGTATATATTTTGTGTAAATTGCGGAATGCGGCTATGAAGGACCAGAGTTGTGGATCCGGCTCGAAGGACCAGAGTAGTATGTGACGTGGAAGGCCAGAATTGTTAATATCCGGCTTCGGAGGCTAGGAGTTATATTGGACTTACTTGGAATAGGTGGCTGTAAGATCTGGAAGTCCTAGGTGCTGGTTCAGAGCTTCGTCAGCATACGACACGTTGCGTTGAGAGTTTTTAATGAGAATCACACGCGCACTTATAATTGTTTTCGATTAGCGAGGCGCCGGCGCAGTTTCGCGACGGTGCTTTGAGTATAGTGGAGTTTAGCGGTTAGCGGGTGGTGACGACAAACTACTACCGCGTGAGAAGCGTGACTTGAGCGGCGAGCGGCTGTAGACCCCAATCAAAATGGAGTCTTAGGATGTATGCGGAACGGTGGCAAGGGGGGAAGGAAATAAAGGGTGTGTGTTTGATGCGTTCAGAAACGTGTAAGCGTGTTGTGTAATATTTAAATACAAAATAATATAATTGTATACGTGAGTAATAATATGGCGTTAAACAGCGTTTACAATAATAGTTAATCAATTAATTATTTTAATTATTTTGAAATTACGAACTTGAATGTGCACAAATTGCTTACATACTAAAACACTATCTGTAAAAGATTTACTAATTAACTTCGTTCTATCCGGGTGTCCATTGACACCTTTCTTTTTTTTCAATTTTGTTCAACAAAATTTGGTATAAAAATACCAAATTTGTATTGCGTAATTTTTGTGGCATCGTACTCCTAGAGACTTGTTTTATTTATTTTAATTAGATTTAGAGGCGTTTTTACCATAAAACATTAATAAAAGTAACATTTTAAGTATTTTTTCCTTGTTTTTTTTTCACTACTTGACGTCTTAACCCATGTTTGTGAAAATTTTTGATGATAAAGTATTTTATATTTTATGCTTATTTCGTTCGGTTCAAATGGCTTTTCAAGTGTCGATACAATAGAATATCTATATTATTTATTTCGAACCCATCCGCTACAAACAAAAACTAAAATAGCAAAAGAAATTACCTACTCGCTTCAACGATACTAGGCCGTAAACAGACAAACATACGACATATTTATTACACAACGCTTTTAACATAAACATGCTGATACTGAATATAACTGCCGGTAGTTAATTTGTGTTAATCTATTCATTAAAGTAGTAATGAGTGATAGCGAATAACTCTATTACAAACTTTATTTCAATCAAACGGTTCGTCCGAATCATTCATAACGGTATGGTGTTTTTTTTTTGTTTTCTTCATAATTCTTCTTTAAAGTTACTATTAATTTCATTAAAATTTCATCTAATTTTTATTCATAAGCTTCAGAAATTTCTTGAGTTTGTACTTAAACATTTTGCGAGTAGAATATTACTGAGTAATGTTTTTGAAGCTTACCTTTCAGTTATTATAACGTAGTAGGTTGTTAAATGTTCAAATTTTCAACAATATTAATATTGACAACCAAATAATACTTTAATATATTTACAGATTATGATGTTGCAAAAATATCTATACCTAGTATTTCTGCCTTCTGTTGCATACAGTGTGATAACAATTAAAATACAAGCGGGCACAGACAGATCTGAAGCCTCGGTTCAATACAAAGGTGTAGAAAAGGCAATAATAAGCGATGAAGAAATGAAAACCTTCAAGATTACCCCGGAAAACTTAAAAAATCTGTCCAAATTAGCTCTTGAAGAAGAATGTACAAGTACTTATCTAAAAGATCCAACTCCGTATGGAGACGTCTACTCGAAATTTGGATGGGACGAAGTAGAAAGAAAACTCGAGCCATTCGAAATAGAAATTATTAGTATCGATACTTCTACAGTGTTACTAGCTTCTAAAGAATTTACGAACAATCGTAATAAACCATTTGAATATAGAAAAAATCTCGTTAAAGTTGTTAAAGAAACAGTCAAACATACTTGGACCCGCAAACGTAATCTCACCCTCGAAAGGAGTATTAATTATGATGTTAATTTTGGTGCGGGTAGTGTTGGTGGTATAACGACTTTAAGATATAATTCACGTTTTAGTGAAGATGATTATCAAGAACGGCAGGTGACTATTGGACCTACTTCTTCAGCAACTGTTAGTGTACCTCCTAATAGCACTATTGTAGAATATCTTTATGCTACTAAAGGCGAAATGGAAGTTGAAGTAAGTTACAGTGCTGGTATCAAAGGGGACGTGTTTTGTAATTACGAAAAAAAATTTAAAGGCAAACATTTTTATGCGTATTCTATAAACAAATTTCTCCGTAAGGGTCGTTTACTACAGAGCCTGTATTCATATGAATACATAAAAGTTGAGTTTTATATTCATGCCAGCATTATGACGTCTGATAAGAAAACTGGTCTACCTGTTAAAACTGTAGGCGGTGGAATAGTTCAAACAGATGTGTGATTAAAAAGTATTAAATAAAAAATAAATATAATATTTCGTTTTATTTTCACTTTACTAGGCATGCCTTATAAGTTCTGTCGTTTCCATATTTACCGGCAATTTTGTATTTGGAACTGTTCTATATTCGAATATGTTTAAAGGAGAAAAACCGATTCTGCGCCTAAGCGTTACACGAATGGAATATGTACTAAAAAATCCGTATATTTTACTTGGCCACTTGGCTAATGAAGCTAAGATTTCGATAGTAACCTATCGAAATCTTAGCTTCATTTGCAATGGCCAAGTTTAGAAAATAAGTAGAATTCTATTGTTTTATACAATCTCTGTAACACTTATTTCAATATACGTAACTAGTTCCACAAACGTAGCATTTCGAAAATAGGATCGATTTAGTGGAAATCGATACTGTTATAAATAAATAATACTCCTTTGTTTTAGTATAAATGATTGTTTTTATAGGTATTTTAATCAATGTAAATAGAGTCTGACCAGCGAATCGTGACACAACTACTTACAATGATGGCAATTCAAAGTATCTGTCACTGGCAGCATTAAATGTAGCATGAAAGGGTAGTTTTGCATTTTTATATTAATGTGACTATGCCATAGAAAAACACAAATGTATCAAATAATGTTTTCATGTTATATTTAATGTTGCCAATTGAGATATTTTGAATTGCCGCTATTTAGTTGTGCCAAGATTCGCTCACCAGACTATAAACTTAAACCTTATTGAATAACGTAACATAAAGCACCACCAAAATCTGCTAACGAAAATCAATAAATAATAGTGCCACTTAGTTGTGACACGAATTCAAAATATTTTCAACTGGCAATCTTAAACATAACATGAAAATCACGGCATCAGGGTAGTCGATTGCCTCCTGCACAATTTCTAAGTAAGTAAGATAAGTATGTAGTACAGTAACGCTGAATTCAGCACGAATGGGCCGGCTCGACCGGGGCAGTACTACCCTCACACAGAAGACCATCCTAATAATAACAGCGTTCTTGCTGTCGTATTTAGTTGGTGGGTGTGAGACTGGAGGCCCAATCATTCTGCATCATTCTGTAACGACGATACTAATGTGAGAATTAATACGCAACACTGAGACTAATGACTGATTTATTTTTAAAGTAATTAAATATATATGACAACTTGTTCACAACAAATTATTATATAATGCAACTCGCTCTCGCAATTACAACTCTTTTTATAGTCTTAACCCCTCTCCCCGCCTCACCACTGCCGCGCCTCCCCCACCTCACACCACCTCTCCTCGCCGCACCTCGCCAATCACCACTCGCCGAGTCAAATTCGTTTCCTTCCGTTACAGTCGGCCATCCTGAAACAATTGCACCGCAATTAGTGCACACACCTCGTTAGCTCTCAAGTAAATCGATCAAGTCATCCCTAGCAACTACGTCATCATCGCTACTAGACTCGCTATACTCAGGGGCACCCCTATAAACACGTAGTGAATCTGCTGCTACAATACCCGTGAACTTTTTGTACCCACGCATTCCTTTGACACTCTTAATCTCGTAGCGGCTATTATTTAACACCCTTTGTGTAATGTAAGGGCCAGAGTATAGAACTCGTAGTTTTTTATTTACACCCTTGACTTCCCCACCAGAAGAAGATTGCTTCCAAAGAACCAAATCTCCCTTTTTAAAAATATGTTCAGGTTTCGCTTATTTTAATTACGCTTCATATTCTCAGCTTGTCTTTCTAGCTGCTTAGAAGCGTTAAGCCCGGTTTCCACCGCGAAAGGGTAATGAGCGAGAAATGGTAAGCGGAACGGACTCCTTTTAAACAAAATAGGTTTGCATTTCTACCAACAAAGAGTTTTGCCACTGCGAGCGGATAATGACAGAGCGAACTCGGCGGAGCGAGACGAACGGAAAATGAGAAATGAATATCAATTTCCACAGAGAACGAGTTCAGTTGGAATTTTGAACTGGTTACGTGCAGTAACGTTTTTTTGAGTGAATTCGCTATGTAATCGAGTGATACGGAATCAAGTGAGGACAGTGACTATGTATACTGAAAGACAAATAATATATTATTATATCTCAAGCTCAGAAAAAAACGTGCAAAATGGATTTTGGTTATGTCGGCACATTCGAGAAAGTCCAAGTACAACATGGGTATTATCGTACAGCTTCTATGAATCTAAATCATATTATTACCACAAACAATGTTAACAATGCATTGGCGCCCGCGCCGGCAGTTCCAAATTCAAACTAGTCGGCAAGACAGCGGACACATTTTACTCGGTCCGCTCCGCTCAACTCTTTTTCGGTGGAAACACTACAAAATTCATTTGCGAGTTGAAAGGACTCATTAATGACTCCGCAGCTCATTTTTACTCTTTTCGCCCTCGTTGTCATCTCTTTGTTGGTGGAAACACATGTATGCAGTTTTGTATTGCGAGGTAAAAGGAGTCTTTATTGGGTCCGTTCCGCTCGCGGTGGAAATCGGGCTTTAGTACGCCTCTCGCAGACCGGTATAGATACCTCATTACCGATTAAGTTAGGCATTAACCTACCCCTATGACTAAACATGATTTCATAAGGATGGTAACCTAAACTGCTGTTTAATGTATTATTCATACCCCAAACCGTATCTGGTTACACTCGGTCCACATGTTAGGTTCTACATTTCGAGTACGCATCGCATCGAGTAATGTACAATTATAGCGCTCCACTTGCCCATTGGCTCGCGGACATGCGATGGCATTAAGGGTGTGATGAAAATTGTAACAGATTGAAAATTCCTTGAAAGTCCTACTAGTAAAAGCTAAGTTTCTATCTGACACAACCTTTCTAGGAAAACCAAACAAACTAAACATATCTTTAAGGACAGAAATAGTCTCAACTGAATTTATTGTTCTCGTTGGACGTGCCAATAAAAATTTAGAAAAAGAATCTACCACCATAAGAATATACTGATAACCCTTTCTAGTTTTACTAAAAGGGCTTAAGTGATCGATATGCACAACTTCTATTGGTAAGGACGGCTTAGGAATAGGATGCAGTTCACCGCTAGCCTTCCCGTGATTACTTTTAGCATAAACACATTCTAAACAACTAGCAACGTACTTTTTTATAAATAGTGTCATTTTAGGGAACCAATAGTCAGATTCAATTAATTCCTCGCAGCGTTTTATACCAGCGTGTCCTATTTGGTCATGGAATTTCTGCATAAATTTCCATCTAGCAAATGCGAGTACAACTAACCTGTCACCATTTAAAGTTTTCCAATACAATCGATCATTTTTAAGAGTTTAATTGTTTTTGATATCCTTGCACTCATTACCCTCCATTAATTGTTTATTTATGTTGTTTAACTTATCGTCTTGCAATTGAATAGTTAAGTACCAATCATCACTAAATATCATATTTATATCTACCCTCGTAGGAAAAAATTGCAACTTATCAATATTGACATATACCGCTCCTGTGGTTGATGGGTTACGGCTCAGAGCATCTACATGCCTCATTCTCGCTTGCGGTCTATATTCAATTTGAATGTCATATTCTTGTATCGTAAGCCACCAACGTGCTATGCGAGGGACTAAATCCTTTTTTAACAAACTATACCTAACGGCAGAGCAGTCTATCACAACTTTAACTGAACGTCCGTACACATACACTCGAAAACGCTTTAAAGACTCAACAACGGCTAACGTCTCAAGTTCTTAGCTATGGTTTAATGATTCCTCACGAGATGTCACTCTATTAAAACATTTTGTAATTGAAATAAAATACCTGCTATACCTAATTTGCTGCCATCCACATGTACTTCACAGGGTTATGATGGATCGTACAGTGCGAGTACGGGCCGTGAGCATAATTTTTGTTTTAATTGGTTAAAATTTGAATCATGTTCGTCATTCCATAACCACACAGAACAATCAAATCGGTCAACAGTTTTGCTATAAGAGCAAACTTATTTATGTACTTTCTAAAATAACTACAAAGTCCTAAGAATTGACGCAACTGATGTAAATTGTTAGGTCTAGAGAAATTATGTACTGCTGCTATTTTTTGGTCCCCGGTCTAATGCCATCTGAACTTATTTCATGGCCGAGAAACCATACGGTCGACTTGAGGAATGTGCACTTTTTCATGTTTAACTTCAGATCTGCACTCCGCAACTGAACTAGCACTTTCTCTAATAATTGTAAAAACCCAAAAGCCGTGGATGTAGAAAGGAGTATGTCATCAATAAAAGTAATTATATCATCACTACCCACATATTGTGTTAATTTTTGAATAACACGCATGAAAACCGACGGTGCATTGGCTAACCCAAATGGTACTCTTAGATATTCAAACAAACCGTCTGGCGTAACAAACGCAGTCTTATTTGTGGAATCTGCATGAAATTTTACATGATGATACCCAGAAAATAAATATAAGCTCGTAAAAAAACTTTTGCCGGCCAGTTTTGATAACTGATCATAGGCATAGGAAAGCGGCATAGGAAAACGGTCATTGATAGTTACTGCATTTAAGTCACGATAGTCAACGTATAACCTAAACTCACCATTTTTCTTACGAACTAGTATAACTGGCGATGCATATTCCGACTTCGATTCTCTAACGATTCCCACACTTATCAAATCATTCACTAGTTTAGAAACAATGGGTCTTTCTGAATGAGCTAACCTATATGGTTTTCGAACTATTAGTTTGTTGATAGTTAATTGAATAGACATTTCTCCTAAACTAGTACAACCGATTTCTTTTATCGAACTAGCAAAGCAATCCTTGTACGACTTTAATAATCTAATTAATCTGTCTGATACGTTTGGTTCAACATCGCCCATATCCACCTCAGTTAACTCAATATTCATATTATCAGAATTGTCTCCCCTCACAGTAAAACAGTTTGAACTCACCTCAACATGAGGAGTACACTTCTCAGCTCGCGTGACCAGCATTCCTTTCTTCCATGCAATGGACCCGGTGCTGATGTTGCAGACTCGTAGGTAGCCAACGCCGTTGCGCAGTACTGCACTGGCCATGGCATACACGACGCCGCCCATGCTGTAGCGCCTGGGTTTCGTTCAGTAGTCTCCCGGTCCGGCGCCATGAGTGGATACTTTTATCAAGTTGTCTCCCACAGGAATAATTGTATCTTCAAATAGCTCTACTCTGTAAGAAGTCGCTTCATCACACATATCGATACTCATGAAATCATTGGGGGTAGTTTGAACTTTAGACAAAGTGACTCCATGTTTAGATACACTTAACATTAAGTCATCCCTGTTGATAATGGTCTGACCAATGATTAAGACGACGTCGCCCAAATCCACATCGGTGACGACGACGATCTCTAGTTGCACTTTGTCCACAAGTAAATCGAATGTAACTTTACCTAATGCACGAACAGTACAACCATTAAAACCTTTTAGTACAAGGTTACTAGGCATCATTTTAAGTTTAAAGGCATTGGCCGCACCTGCATAAATAACGTTGAGTTCACTACCTGTATCTAAATAAGCTTTCATATAAACTTGATTCACCTTCACATTCTTCTTGTACACATCGTTCAAGTCCTTTAGTCCATTTTCTTAACTATGTTTCCTAACTGTCTATGAAAGAAGAAATTTTATTCACTTTTTCTTAACTGGTTAGGAAATAAGAAAATTGTATCCATTTTCTTAATTGGTTAAGAAAACCAGTTAAGAAAGTGGAAAAAAAAGTCTTATTTACTAACCAGTTAGGAAAGTGGAACAAAAAAACTTATTTACCAACCAGTTAAGATGGAGTAAACATAAACACCATAATTATATTGTATAACAAAACTATAATAAAACCTAATTACCTACTGGCCAGCATGAATCATAAGTTATCATATTAAAATGTCATACTAAAGTCATTCGTGTTCTCAAGTATCCTTCAGTAAAATTGAATTGAAGTTTGTGCAACACATTGTGATTAGCAGAAGATACATTAATAATATTGCAAACATGGAAAGCACTGAAGAAAAACACTTTGATTTTATACCTACTAAACGGGGAGGCATTAAATTACTTTACGGTGGTCGTGAGTATCACAATACAAAAAAATTCAGTAATGGAAATAAATATTGGCAATGTTATAATTTTAAGGGATGCAAAGGTAATATAACTGTTAGCAGTGAAAATTGTTTCGTTAAGGAAAATTCACATAACGCCAGCTGTGTACCAAATACATCAAAAATTAATATCATGATAAAATATAATAATCTAAAAACAAAAGTCATTAGTAACACAAAACCCATACAGAAACAGTTTGAAGATATGATTTGTCAGCTTCAGGATGACGGTGTGCATTTAGTTACTGACCTACCGAAATTTAATAATATGAAAAGTGGGCTGTACAACGCGAGAAACACTAACTTAGGTGTAACGAAGCTGCATTTTAAATTGCCTACTGAAGTAATAATACCACAAAAATTCAAATCATTTCTATTAGCAGACTACAATGATATGGATGAGGGGATGAGAATTTTGGTGTTTTGCAATGCTGACATAAAAAATATCTCTGAAGACTATGAACACTTTTTATGTGATGGAACTTTTAAGTCCTGCCCGCCACCATTTTCGCAAATTTATACCATCCATGGATACAATGCCATAACAAAAAAGTGGTCCCACTTTTTTTTGCTTTTCTGCATAATAAAAACGAGAAGACGTATGAGATATTATTTGATTTAATCAAAAGTCGATTAGCTACGTGGTATCCGAAAAAAATTACCATGGACTATGAAAAGTCAACTATGAACGCACTTCATAACATTTTTCCTAAGTCCGTGATCAAAGGATGTTTTTATCACTTTTGTAACAGTTTATTTAAAAAGGCAAGGGCATTAGGGATGAAATCTAGAGTACAAAGACGGCATGTTGCTAAATGTGCGGGCTTGGCGCGTTTACCATTGAAATTCATAATGTCGGGTTATAAATATATATTGAGAAGAGCACCTAACTGCGAAAAAGTGTCTAAATTTAACTCGTACTTTAATTCTTACTGGTTAAGTGATATTGCATTTATCAAAAAGTGGTGTTGCTATCAAGAAATGATAAGAACCACCAATGATCTTGAAGGGTGGCACGCAATTGAGGACATGAAAACAAATATAATAACTGTTGGGCATTGTCTAGAAATAATTGCGCCTTATAATTTTTAGGAGTATTTAACTATTCTTTTTTGTTCCTGAAAAGGTTGTTGTACACGTTTACATGAAAGAATACTTTTCAATTAATATAAGTTATTGTGATACAATATAATTATGGTGTTTATGTTTACTCCATCTTAACTGGTTGGTAAATAAGTTTTTTTGTTCCACTTTCTTAACTGGTTAGTAAATAAGACTTTTTTTTCCACTTTCTTAACTGGTTTTCTTAACCAATTAAGGAAAATGGATAAAATTTTCTTATTTCCTAACCAGTTAAGAAAAAGTGAATAAAATTTCTTCTTTCATAGACAGTTAGGAAACATAGTTAAGAAAATGGACTAAAGGGTTCAAGTATGACAAAAACTGAATTTTCTTTACACCGGTTACATTATTTTCGCTTGTACAGACATTCGCTACATGACCAAGTTGGCCACATCTAGATCATTTACGCTTGTCGGGTAGATTACACGCTGTGGCTACGTGACCTACTTCTTTGCAACGATAGCAAATCGGTGGTGGTCTTGTAGACGTATCTTTCTGCTGCCTATTTGGCCCTTCACTAGCTCTCATTGCCCCGGATACTTTACTAGATAGATTCTGCGTCTTCAAAATATTTGTTAGATAAGAATCAAACGCTGACAAAAACCCCTCGTATAGCTCATCCGGACTTGTACATTGAAATGCTTGGGCGTTTGCTCGCAGTTCATACAGCAAGCCCTTTTTAATACACTAGCGGCCCGTCCCGGCTTCGCACGGGTGTACAATTGTTGTAACATTAGGGTTAAACATATATAGATTGGCAAAACTGGTCATAGTCTTGAAAATCTTGGACCCACGATCCAACCCAAAATCGAAAATCTTACAGATAGAAATGTCTTCTGTTCGAGCGCAGATGATTGTATTAACCTAACAAAATGTTAAGATAGAAAAATACCCTGAGAATTCATTTGTTTTGGTGCGTGAGAGCCTAATGAGAACTACTCTTTACTGTATCTGCAAAATTAAGCCACAGTTAAGATAAACACTGGTAAAACACGCCATAAATGTATCATCGTGTGCAATATGGAATATTGTTACACTCTATATGTTTTTAAATTAAAGGTTTTTTTACTCTATATGTTTTTTTATTAATTTATCATTCTGTGTTTTTTTTTTGTCTTGTTATGAAGTTTTTTCTTACTTTACTTCTCTTCTTACACATTACTTTATTTACATTTTAGTACCTATATAATTATTTATTTTCCACTTTTTACCTTATAGCTTTACTTTCGTTACAATATGTTGGCAGTGGTATTTGTGTTTAACATTTTATAAGATTTTAATTCTCGGATTGAGCATACAGATTGTTGTTCTAAAGACACCGACAACGGTAATTATAAGTAAAGTGAGCAGTTTTCCCATTATTTATTAGGGTTGCAGCTATTCCGGATAACGCCACTGCCAGTGCTTTTCTTCCAGACTGACGCATTTTTGCCGAAACTAAATTGGCAAGGAAGGTTTTACCTGTTCCACCGGAAGCATCCAAAAAGAATAGACGACCACATTTATATTCGACACTTTCAATTATAGCATCAAACGCTATCTTATGATCTGTTACCATATTGGGTACATTTGAGTTGACATCATCATTAATCCGTTCGGAGAAGTTAATCCAAATTCTCTTAAATTTTGATCGTTAAGTTCTAAAAGTTTATTTTCCATCTGTATGAAAGCTTCGTTATATACATCATAATCCAAACTTCGTTGTTGTGCTGTATGTCTGAAGTCTTGACACAGATTGTCTTTGTAACTATCCCATAATGTTAGTGGTTCAGAAGGGAAACAAAATAGTAATACAACCACAAATAACTCTCTTAGCTTTACCAGACATTGAGAAATGGCAGCTTCCCTCAGAGTGATTTCCCAATGGTTATCATTTTCCAGCAACTCTCTCTCTCAGCAAACGGCTTGTTAAGTTTCTTTAATAATACCGTCAACTGTTTTTAAGTTCTGGAACGATGTTGAGCCACACACATGATGAAGTAGTAGCCTGAGATAAAAACACTCAGACTGAGAAGGATAAACGCTGTACACTCTTCCCAATGCTGCATTTTTTTTTGATACCGGGATAACCAACGACGTCTTGGCTTCCTCTTAGAAAATTTTCTCTTATTCTTTGCCCAAGTATAATAATGTGGCACTTCATGATAAAGCGTGTTTTAGCGAATTCCTGACCATTGTAAAGTTAGTTTAGGTTGACATTTTTAAACTCGTAATATCCTTTGAATGCAATGGCCGATTTTAATTATTCAAAAAGTTTTAAACAGGTGTTAAAATTATCTCAAATTAAAAATTATTTATTTGGATAAGGATTAATATTGAAAAATGAATAATATGGTATTTTAGGCATGGTATGGTTTTTGTTAGGATTTCTTTAAAAAATGTAGTTATAGTGACATAATAACAATAGCTGGATATATGGTACCACGATGTTTTTTATAGATTTTAATATGTCCTTTTATATTGTAGAACATATTTTTGTTCTATCATTCATAGTTTACGCAGCGCATGCGGTAAAGGTCATTTTATAGCAATTTTTTTCATACCCTAGATTACATTATTGAAATTTTAGTAGGGATTCCTTTTTTTTCTGGTAAAAAATATAGCCTATTTTACTCAAAGATATTATAGCATTCTAACGGTGAAAGAATCATCGAAATCCGTACAGCACTTTTTGAGTTTATTCGTTACAAACATCAAAGTACAAAAATATAAAAATACAACGTTTCCTCTTTATAATATTAGTGTAGATAACATACAATGTCAAAACTTTGTCAACATATTCACGACTATTAGAATTAACGGAATGCTTGAAAAATATAAATTTTGATATTATTGGTCTCTCTGAAAAAATAAAACTTGGAAACACGATTGAAGATCACGACGATTTTATTTTCTATTACATTGGAGAAACGCCTGGATTAAATGGGGTGGGATTTGTAGTAAAACAACATTTAAAAAGACACATTATAAGCTTCTCAGGTCTGTCAGAAAGAGTTGCGCTGTTGAGGCTGAATATCAATAACCTAGAACTTAGCATTATTCAAGTCTATGCACCAACAGAGGCGTCGAACGATGAGGAATTAGAAGTTTTCTACAGTACAGTCGACAAAGCTATACAACTATCAGACAAAAGTACAATAGTCATGGGTGACTTTAACGCCAAAATAGGACAAACCAATCCCAATGAAATCGCTTGTAACACTTTTTTTTGTAATTAAAGAATGTAGAGACCAAGTAGTGACCCCTTCTCAGTCTGCGTGGAACTCGCCAGTGGTGATGGTGGAGAAAGCGAATGGTGACCTAAGACTGTGTCTTGATTCTAGGAAGCTAAATTCCGTGTCTAAGAGTGATGCGTATCCCTTACCCTACATAAATCAAATCTTAGACCATCTCAATAATGCTAAATATCTGTCATCTATCGATCTAAGTGCTGCTTATTGGCAGATCCATTTTGACTCGTCGCAATCCGCAGAGAAGACTTCTTTTACTGTCCCTAGAAGGGGTTTATTAAGTCGGAGCCTCTGCTTCGATGCAACGCCTCATGGATCATGAATTTGACAACAAAGTCTTCGCATTTCAAGACGACATCATCGCAGTGTCCAGCACCTTTGAGGAGCATGTGGATCTCTTACATAGAGTCCATCAGCGCCTTAAAGAGGCGGGCCTCACGATCAACATGAACAAATCACATTTCTGTCGGAGCGAATTGAAATACCTCGGGTACTTTGTTGATAAACATGGCCTACGGACTGACCCGGGTAAAGTTATTATTGTTATTTTCAACTATCCTACACCTTCCAATGCTAAGGAGGTGAAGCGTTTCCTGGGCATGGCTGGGTGGTACCGTCGTTTCATCAACAACTTTTCTAAAATTAGTAGACCATTACGTAAACTAACTTCTAAAAATGTTTCATTTGTGTGGACGCGCGAAGCGGAAGAATCTTTCAACCTTCTGAAGGCCATTTTGGTCTCCGCTCCTATTTTGAAAATGGCTGACTATTCATTACCTGCAGTCGTTCTCACAACAAAAGCGAGGTCAACTACAGCACCACTAAACGTGAACTTCTGGCGGTGATCTTTGCATTAGAATAGTTCAGACAATACGTGGAGGGTCAGAAATGCACCGTGGTTACGGACCACGCTTCATTATTATGGTTCCACAAGCTGAAGAATCCGACTGGTCGTCTAGCACGCTGGAGCATGAGATTGAGTCAATTTAACTTCGACATCTCTATGTCTATCTAGGTCTAGGTCACCATTCGCTTTCTCCACCATCACCACTGGCGAGTTCCACGCAGACTGAGAAGGGGTCACTACTTGGTCTCTACATTCTTTAATTACAAAAAAAAGTGTTACAAGCGATTTCATTGGGATTGGTTTGTCCTATTTTGGCGTTAAAGTCACCCATGACTATTGTACTTTTGTCTGATAGTTGTATAGCTTTGTCGACTGTACTGTAGAAAACTTCTAATTCCTCATCGTTCGACGCCTCTGTTGGTGCATAGACTTGAATAATGCTAAGTTCTAGGTTATTGATATTCAGCCTCAACAGCGCAACTCTTTCTGACAGACCTGAGAAGCTTATAAATGATATAGACGTGGCCAACTTGGTCATGTAGCGAATGTCTGTACAAGCGAAAATAATGTAACCGGTGTAAAGAAAATTCAGTTTTTGTCATTTATTTATTTATTTATTTATTTCAGTTACATTACCCTCACTATCATTACAGGTAGACCCAATGTGATAGAGAGGCTAGCTTATACATATGTCTTATACTACTAATTTAAGTGTATAAAAAAGATACATCTTACAATAACAAAAAGAAAAACAAAGACAATAATCCTAATTAAAAATAATAATAATAATACAAAGTAGTATACAAGTATACAAAGTAAAAAAACAAAAATGTTCAATTATTTTAGTCCTTGTAACATATTATATTTAAAAGACACTTTGCGAGTACACTCAATTGACTCGAAAAAATGTCTAGTTCTTTGTGAACTTCGTTGACAAGATGTATAGTTCGCGTAAGGGGTGCTTTCTGTAGTAGGTTAGTCCTGGCTGCTGGTACCGTTAATAAGGGTGGGCGTCGACGCCTCCTCATGTACCGGTCAGGCACGCACAGGTTCAGGTTGCCCAGTACCCCAGGATTATGATCTATACCACGTAGTAATCTCACTACATACACAGCAAGTGTGTATTCCCGTCGCACTCTAAGCTCGTTGTAGCTGACCATACCCAGAACAAACAGTGTGGGGTACATCAGTGGAAAAAACGGGTACACCCCGTACAGTTTAAAATATAGATATCTTGTAAACTTATTCTGAACCCGTTCTAACATATCACTGTATTTTGTTTCATGCGGAGCCCAAATGACAGCACTATGTTCTAGGTGACTGCGAACTAATGCATCATATAAGACCTTTAGTGTTGTAATGCTCGTAAAACCTTGAGACTGTCTTAGCACAAAACCAAGGCTTCTGTAGGCTTTCTTACATACATTCACTATATGCTCCCGAAATCTTAGATCCGAAGTGAGATGTATCCCTAGATCTCTTACCTGCGAGACTCGTTGCATGGGTGTGTCTCCTACTTTGTACTCGTACTGTATGGATGTTCGCGCGCGAGAAAAAGTAATCACCGAGCATTTAGACGCATTTAAATAGAGCTTATTCTCGTGGCTCCAATCCATCACTCGCTTTATATCATCCTGCATACGTTCACAGTCTGACTCGTCCCTGACTACTAGCAACAACGTTAGGTCATCTGCATATAGTAAACATGACCCATGTCTTACGACCTCCGGTAACTTGTTTACCATAATAATGAATTGGAGAGGTCCTAAGTTACTACCTTGGCTTACGCCAGATCTAGTATATGCAGATCAGATTCATACCCATTGTAGTCCACATACTGCTGTCGGTCTTCCATGTAGCTAACGAAAAACTGTAAAAGGTGTGTCGTACATCCAACCTCTGCCAGTTTCCTTAATAAAATGTCATTATCGACGCTGTCAAATGCTTTTTTATAATCAAAATATGCAACATCTACCTGTGAACCTGCATCTACTGCTGGTACCACCTTCACCATAAAATTAACTAAGTTTGTGACAGTACTACGTCCCGGCCGGAACCCGTGCTGCGCGTCTGACAACTGTGTACTCACCTGTCTTTGCATGTTACGTTGGATAGCCGACTCGAATACCTTAGCTGGTGTTGACAACACTGCCACAGGTCTGTAGCCGCTGACATCTGGACCTGCCTTACCTTTTGGTACTGGGATCACTCGTGTAATCTTCCACCTAACTGGGAACGTTGCTTGTGTTAGACTGACATTGAAAATATGATGTAGTGGTTCTGCTAATATTCTGCTACAGTCTCTAAACAGAAAATCGGGTATACCGTCCGGGCCAGAAGAATACTTTGGTTTGAGACTTACAAGTGCATCCTTTACATCTTGAAAACTTAAAGTCTCTATATGCACTCGTGCACTGTTCGCTCCCACCTCCGCTCCTACTGCCCGTGCGTCATACTTGAACGATGTGTACAAGAAGAATGTGAAGGTGAATCAAGTTTATATGAAAGCTTATTTAGATACAGGTAGTGAACTCAACGTTATTTATGCAGGTGCGGCCAATGCCTTTAAACTTAAAATGATGCCTAGTAACCTTGTACTAAAAGGTTTTAATGGTTGTACTGTTCGTGCATTAGGTAAAGTTACATTCGATTTACTTGTGGACAAAGTGCAACTAGAGATCGTCGTCGTCACCGATGTGGATTTGGGCGACGTCGTCTTAATCATTGGTCAGACCATTATCAACAGGGATGACTTAATGTTAAGTGTATCTAAACATGGAGTCACTTTGTCTAAAGTTCAAACTACCCCCAATGATTTCATGAGTATCGATATGTGTGATGAAGCGACTTCTTACAGAGTAGAGCTATTTGAAGATACAATTATTCATGTGGGAGACAACTTGATAAAAGTATCCACTCATGGCGCCGGACCGGGAGACTACTGAACGAAACCCAGGCGCTACAGCATGGGCGGCGTCGTGTATGCCGTGGCCAGTGCAGTACTGCGCAACGGCGTTGGCTACCTACGAGTCTGCAACATCGGCACCGGGTCCATTGCATGGAAGAAAGGAATGCTGGTCACGCGAGCTGAGAAGTGTACTCCTCATGTTGAGGTGAGTTCAAACTGTTTTACTGTGAGGGGAGACTAAACAGACAGGGGATAATTTTTATAACGCCATGATTTTTAACACGTTTCGACTACCTAAATACGTCCACGGTCGCCGCTGCAACTAACCGCTACTAGGGTTCGTGGCGTGCAAAACGCACCGCTCAACGACGCCGCTCCGCTTTTCGCTACGACCAAAACTCGTGGCCAGGCCGTAAAGGAATTAAACTCTGTTGGACTAAGAAACGTTCATTGCTGTGGCAGTATAGACATATAGTGGCAATATAGACAAACAAGAAGTAAATCTGATAATTTGAAGTTTAAATCTTAATCGGTAAAGTTAAATAAGGTAATTTGCAAAAAAAGGAATTTTTAAACAAATTTATTATTTAATTTCTTATTAGGACTTATTAGTTGTGTTGGGTTTTATGTGTGGATTTCCTTAGTTTATTTGTTTTATTTATTTATTAAGTTTCTTTTCCGTTTTTTGTTTGTTGATTAAATTGTTGGGGTATTCTCCAAGTCAACAAAGCAGAGGTACAGATGACGTCCCTGTTCTCTGCTTTTCTCCTCAAGTTGAGGCACCGAGAAAATAGATTCACATGTGCCTCGGTTAGGTCGGAAGCCAAACTGGGTTTCAAGCAGGATCCTTTCTGATAGGTCCCTTAGTCGGTTCAATAGAACTCTTGCAAAAACCTTTCCAAGAGCTGATAGCAGTGAAATACCGCGATATGAGTTACAGTCGGATCGGTCACCCCTGTTCATGTAAAGGACACTAATACGAGACAATTTAAATTCGAAACCTAAACTATGCGTGGTTTTTATTTACAATTGTCCTATCAATTTGTTTATGGGATGAGTTTCATATCGATAATAAAACATAAATAAAAGTAGTAATTAACGGTAACACAGAACAGCCTAGTGTCGATACTCAATTTTATTACTTTGTAATCAGTCCTTGGAAACAGCATGAAGTTAGATAAATGTCGTTGTAAAAGTTACATTGAGTTTATTTCAATGTCTTACATATTAACTTTTTAATCACTTATAGCACGTGTTAATAATACTTTATTGAGCCTTTATCACTTTCTTCATTTAATACTTTGTATTGCCTCCACGTGATGAAGCCTCCAGTGATGAAAAACAGCAAAAAAACAATCATAAAAAAAATGTAATCTTAAGAAAAATATGACTACTTTAGTTTTTTTTTAATTTAAGATTAATATTGTGGGTGTAACTAAGTTTTATTTTATTTTTTATCTGTATAATTAAATTCTCAATTGAACAGTCTTCGTTTCATTAGGATGGCATACGTAGTTCGGGAGATATTCGGGTTTATGTGACTGACCCGTTATTGGTTTATGTGACTGACCCGTTATTTTTGGAACCGGCTTTACATTAGGCGACTTTATTAGTTCAGGAGTTACAGAGGCTTAACTTGTAAAATGCGCTTACTTGGAAAAAGTCATAGAAAATTAACGCATTAATACGTAAACATAATAATTATGTTTTGAATAAGATTTTAAATCCAGGTACCTGTTGTGTTCCCAGTCAGTGGTATTTGTAATTTAAGTAATTATTATAATGAAACACAGCCACCATTTTGTAAAGCAAAAGTATATTGTCTATAATGACAGATGACTAGGGATGTACCCCAAACATCTCCCCTTTTCTAATTACAAAAGACGCATTAATCAGAATCAGAATGATAATCAATATAATCCTTAAATCTACGAGGTTTCGTTATAACTCTACCTTTTCTGCTTTTCATTATATTTGGTACCTCTGTTGCACAACCATCACTTACACAAGGAATATCCTTATTAATATTAACATCTCTGTATTCTAAATCTATGGGATTTTTCCCAGCAACTACACAATCTCCAGTTAAGGTAGAACAATCTCTAGACACAACATTGTCTTCTAAATTCACAATGTTCCTCTCTAAAATTACATCAGTATCATTTTGTTTGTTAACCATATTATCAGTAAAAACATTTCTTAAATATTCATTACCAGGTCCTATCATCACATTCGACTCAGGCACAGTTACAGCTTTATTAGGTAACGAAACATTATATTCATAGTCACCGAATCTGTCAATATTGTTTATATTAGTATTTTCGTTTACAGTATAATTTTTAGATTTATTATAAGGCATCACATATTTTCTGTTTCTTCTATAAGTTATTCCTTTCTCATCCCCCATCAGATATGAACGAGGCTCATCACATTTTTTTAAAATTGTCCCTCTCACCCAATTAGAATCTAATGTCTTTTTAAAATAAACATTCTGGCCTGCATTTAATTCTGATAGAGGTTTGGCCTGTTTATCATAGTAGTTTTTAACATTCTTTATATGACTATCATACTTTACTCCATAGGACACTGTTTTAGGTTTTAATTTATTTTTTGAGAAAGGCAGTAGTGAATTAAGGTTTCTTGAGTACAACAACTGTGCAGGAGATGGCATATATGGCTTTGGAGTGTTTCGATAGTTCAGAAGCCCAAGGTATGGATCAGACCCATCTTCTTTACATTTTTTCATTATATTTTTAAAAATTTTTACTCCACTTTCTGACTGTCCATTAGATTGTGAGTGTTTTGGACTTGTTTTCACATGAATGAAATTATAAGCATTAGCAAATTTCTTAAACTGTTCTGAGGTAAATTGAGTACCAGGGTCTGTAACTACATAAGCCGGTATGCCATGTCTTGCAAAAATAGATTTACAATTAGTAATTACACATTCACTTGATAAATTATCTAATCTACACACTTCAAGAAATTTTGAGTAGTAGTCTACCAATATAAGAAAGTTTGTGTTGTCTAAAGTACATATGTCAATTCCAATTTTGTGCCAAGGTATCCTCTCAACAGTATGATGAATAAGTGGTTCTTTTTGAATATTAGGTCTGTATTTAGCACATGGAGTACACTGTCGTACATATACTTCTAAATCTTTATTTATGTCTGGCCAAAAAACGCAAGATCTGGCTCTTATTTTACAAGTACTCAAGCCTGCATGTCCTTGATGAATATTTATTTATTTTTATTTTTAACACTTTCTGCATAACATTTGCATGAGGCGGACTTAATGCCATATGGCATTCTCTACCAGCCAACCTTTGGATGGTGCAGTAAGGACATGGCAGGTGTCTTCTCAAAAAGAGGTTCTCAAATATTATGCAACATCTCTTTTTTCAGAGACTCTGGTATAACAATTAAATTACTTTTAAGAATTATTCCATCTAATAATCCTGTTTCATCTCGAAATGTCCAGAATTGTTTGACATTTTGATCAAGATCTTTAAAGTTTTTCGGCCATCCATTTTTCATAAAGTACATAACAGTTTGCAATGTAAGATCTGATTGAGTGGCACTTTGAATTTTTATTAATTGTGTTTTTGATATAGGCAAACTATCTCTATGTAATTTAACATGACAAATTATATTTTCATTTAACTCAGTTAGTTTAGAATCTACATTTTTTGGACAACTCCTTGACAATGTATCAGCAATAAATAATTGTTTTCCTGGTTTGTATTTCACATCTAAATTATAACCCTGTACCGCTAGCATCATTCTTTGTAAACGAGCTGGTACTTTATATAATGGTTTCTTAAATAAAGTTTCTAACGGCTTATGATCAGTCTCCACATGTACTTTACGCCCATAGGTGTATTGATGCATTTTATAACATCCAAATACAATGGCAAGCATTTCTTTCTCTAACTGACAATAATTTTGCTCTGTATTAGTAAGAGCACGAGACCCAAATGCAATTGGTTTCCCACTTTGCATGACAACTGCCCCCATTGCAGTGGAGGAGCTATCTACTGACAAAACAATGTCCTCATTGGTATTAAAATATGCTAAACAGGGGCTATTACATAAAGCTTGCTTTAACATGTTAAACGATTGTTCCTGGTTGCTGTCCCAAGCAAATACAACATCTTTTTTCATAAGGATTCTCAAGGGTTCAATTAGGTTAGAATAATTAGAAATGAAGCGAGACAGATAATTACAAATACCCAAAAACCTTTCTAGGTCCTTTCTACATTTTGGCTGTTCCATACCCATTACTGCCTGAACTTTGCTTGGATCTGGAGAGACCCCATTAGCAGTGAACAAGTGGCCCACAAAGAGAAGTTCTGACACAAATAATTTACATTTCCTCTCATTAAATTTAATTCCTTGTTTGGATGCAATATTTAAAACTTTTTCTATTCTCTCATTTAATTGTTCAATTGACTCAGCCCAAATACACAGATCATCAATATATGGGATAACACCTTCTACATTTTCAAACATTTGAGTAATTATCCTACTGAATTCTTCAGGAGCAGAGCTGATTCCAAAAGGTAGCCTTTTAAACTTGTACCTTCCAAAAGGAGTTATGAATGTGCATAGATCTGAACTTTGTTCATCCAAGTTTAGCATCCAAAATCCATTTGATGCATCGAGTAAAGCAAAATATTTTGCATTTTGCATTCTACTTTTAATTTCATCTACTGTAGGTAATTGAAATTTAGGTTGTATTACATATTTATTTAAAGCTCGAGGGTCTAAGCATATCCGTAATTTATTATTTGGTTTCCGAACCAACACTAAATTATTTACCCATTGTGTCGGTTTGTCCACTTTCTCTATAACTTCTAATTTCTCCATCCTAGCCAGTTCCTCTCGAAGCTCAGGCAGCAATGAAAATGGGACCCGCCGTGCAGCTTGGATAACAGGAACAGCATCATCACTGAGTTGTATTTTTACTGTGTCAGGTAGACAACCAAGACCTCCGTCAAACAGCTCACTGTAATTGTTTTTAATGTTTCTAATAAATTCTGACACATTATCTTTTGTATAGCAACTTACATTATTTACATTTACAAGATCAGTATTAGCTACAACAAAATCATATTCTAGACATGTTCTACAGCCTAATAGAGTAGGAACTTGTCCCTGAAGAATAATAAATTGTACTTTGTATTTATTTTTATTTGGGTGTATTAATTCTAATGTACACATTCCAAATACTGAGACACTTTTGCCATCCAATTGGATAACTTTTTTATTACATGAATGAATTTCTGATTTCTTTACACCAAGCATTTTACATACCTTGCTTCCTATAATATTACAAGCCGCTCCTGTATCAATTTTAACTAAAATCTTCTTGTTGTTAACCTTAAAATCCTGCAAGATCTCATTACCTGTTGTTGTCACCACTCCAATAAAGAAATCAGAGCTTGCTTCATCAGCCTCGTTAAGAGTATCTGCTACATTCACTTGTTTCCTTTGAACCTGTGAACTGCGACACAATTTACTAAAATGATTCACTTTCTGACAGTGAAAACATGTTTTGCCATATGCTGGGCACTGATTAATTCGGTGAGTTTGTCCACAGTTTCTGCAGCTTCTCACAAGCTTTTCATTTTGATTTGGTCGCTTTTTGTATTTGACACTTGAATATAAGACCTCTGTCTCACTTGTATCCATTGTTTGATGTGAATTACGCTGCTCTTCATTAATACAGTCATACCTCGACTTTCGGAGATACGCGGTTTTTCATTTTCCCACTTCACTCTGTCGTTACTCTAATTAATTTCGACCCACGGGTGGAAGTTGTACTTTTTCCATTAAAATCATTATAACATTTAAAGCTAACAACACAAGGCGATCATTTGCACATCTTGATGAAGCTATGAGACTAAATAACGAGCTTTCTGTCAAAGACTTTTGGAAGCAGTTCAATGTTTTAGATGCTTTAAGAATTATTGGACAATCTTAGAATGAGATTTCACAAAAAAACTTTGAATGGCGTCTGGAAAAATCTGTATCCATTTTATTACCATAGAAACCCAAGAAGAATCAGCCTCAAATCCTGAACAAATTGATGGTATAATTGAAGAAGTAGTCGACATTGCCAAACAATAAAAATTTCTGAATTCACACAATCAAGAGCTAACATTGACGAGCTTATGGAAATACGTGAAGAACTCAGTAGAATTTATTTATTTATTTATTTATTCAACTCCTCACTGCACTTCCAGTTTGCCCCAACACGTACAGCGAGCCATTACAGCAAGTTAGATAATATATTAAAATAAAAAAACATGTTCATGTCTACATATCATTATTAATATTTACCATTTAGGAAAAGTATACAAAATTTAACAAATGCACTTAGATTGGTGAAAAATAAGTCAACATCCGGATACTGAGCAATCAGAGAGTTGAGCAGACTGACTGCCTAACTAGTGGGAGCGTATTGTGCCGTACACGTTCGTACCTGCGGCGCAGTGAGGAGGCGGCACGAGCGTAGCCGGGTATACTGGTTTGGTACCCACAACATACAACAAGATAATGTCTTCGAATTATCGATTTTATTGTTAAATAAAAGATAGTAGTGTACCATTAGAGCACATTTACGCTGCAATTCAAGTGTATTTAGACCAACCATACCGAGAACAAAAAGTGATGGAATAAATAGGGATAGAAGTATAGAACCCATATATCTTTTTGTATAAGAACCGAGTGAATTTGCGCTGGACGCGTTCTACCATCGTTCTATATCTCGCCCCATGCGGGTCCCAGATTATGGAGTTGAACTCTAGAGAACTACGCAAAAAAGAGTAATACAACACGATGACAGTGTTCCTACAACGGAAAGATGTCGACATTCTCATCGCGAAACCTAGGGATTTTAAACTTTTTGTGCACATGTTAGTAATGTGCGCATTGAAAGTCAGGCGCGAGTCCAGAGTCAAACCTAATTCGCGTATTTCTGTGACTCGGTCCAGCGGGACGCCTGATAATCTATAGCAGTGGGGGTACGGAAAGCAAGATCGAGAAAATGTCATCGTTTTACATTTTGATGCATTAAATTCTAACCGGTTGTGGTCACTATCGATGTCCCGCTGGAGCGCTTCACAGTCGTCCGGATGACTGATTCCCAAGAACAGCTTCAAATCGTCTGCAAACATCAGACACTGGGCTGATCTAACTACATCGGGCAAGTCATTGATCATTACTAGAAACTGCGTCGGTCCTAATGTGCTGCCTTGACTCACACCTGAACGAGTGTCATATGTGTCCGATTGATAGTTACCCAACTGTACATACTGCCTACGATTAGAAAAATAGCTGATAAATAATTTTAGTAAATCTGGAGTGAATCCAAAAGATGTAAACTTTTTTAAAAGTACTTCAGAATGGAATTGAATTTTGGACTTGAATGGACATGGAATTGAAAAGGGGTTACAAATTTTGGAGAATTCTGGTTCCGATTTCACAAACTTTATACATATTTATATGGAAAATTGAACCCTGACTTCGACTTACACGGCTATCGCTTGGTCCCGCCTATCGCGAAAGTCCGGGGTATTACTGTATATAATTTGATTCGTCTGGATAACCCAATTGTTTTAAGAAAGGTCACACGAAAAAAACCAGTATGACGACTATGAGACGATTAAATTAGTTATAAGTCTTTATTGTAGTTCTTTGTGATTAATAATAACTAAAAATAAGTGTCAATTGTTAAAATCTGTGTGTAAAGTGAGTCATCTCCGAAAAACAAACTAACTTGCCGGTCATCCCTGCTGCCAACGGATGAATTTGAATTTGAAAAGTTCATCATTACAATCTGGGGAGTATTTGACTTATTTGATACTAACTAATACTCCACAAGCACATAAACACATGTCTCATCTGTGCATGAGCTTCTTCATTTACTCATTGGCACAGTTTTATCTCTTTCTGCTTGACAAATTGTGGAAGTAGAATTGAAGACTGAAAACAATTTGCCTCACACATTCGATTACACACAAAATTACTAAACAAATAGGCAACTAACACCTTATTTTTACCATTTAAATATAAAACTTTGTATGTAAGTCTTCAATAGTTCAGTAAGTATTGAAATGCATACTTCTACTCAGGAATTTTATTAATCCACTAGTATTGTTAATCCTCAACTTTTTTGTTGTTTTTAGTCTATAATATATTTTTAATATTTTAACATCTTGCTTATATTCTACAGTTGAATTCATTAGTATTTCAATTTCCCTTTGTATTTAGTTTATAATCTTAAATAATTTCTACCTACCTCCTTCTCATTTTTATAGTTCAAACTTTTTTCTGTCTTGTACTTACCTTTCTTTATTGTATTACAGGAGTCTAGTGGTAAAATCTTCAGCTGTGACCATGAGTATGCACATCATGACACGTAAGGCAACAGTAAGGGACTTGGAAAACAAGCTGAAATTAGCGTTGCTTGAGTTGAAAGAATGTAAAGAAGACAACATGCAGCTATTGACCGAGCGCTCCGATTATGAAGAGGAGATTGTAAGGAACAATGAGATAGTACGTGACTTGAAAAATCAATTGACAGACCTGCATATTCAAACTTTGGATATCAAAGACCAGCGTGATCGTCTCGCAGCAGAAGTGGAAAGTTTTGGTGACTGCAATTATATATATACAAGGTCTCTGAGCCGTATGGCAGAATTGGAACACGAACTACAAGAAGCTCAAATGACCATTACTTCTTTAGAAGAAACAATACAGGCAACAAACAGTCAAGCAACACAAAATCTCTTTAGCGAACTCTTAGGTGTTAAATGTGAAAATAAGTTTAAATTATTTAGCCTTAAAAAACGTAGGAAATATTCAAAATTAAATAGACTAATTAAGAATCTAAAGGTTAAGTGTAGTCGGTTAGAAAGGCTTACAACTTTGTCGAAGAGTCAACCTGAGTCATTCAATCTACAAGAAAAACTGCAGTCACAGTTAGATACCTGTCACAAACAATTGGTTGCCAGCAGATTGATGTATGACCAACACACTCAGGAGCTCAATGCTCAAATTACCAACTTGCACTCACGTCTGTCATCACTCATACTTGAACACGAATCAGAAACACAACAATACATTCTCAAGTATGAGGAAGTAGCTAAAGTAGCAAGAGAGAATACAGATCAATTAACTTCTCTTATCAAAAACAATCTTTGCTACAATTGCTCGCTACCACAGTCTGTTACACCCACAAACATTGTGAATACACTCACAAATACATCAAATTTGCATAACAGTACTAACAGTGACTCTGATTGTGATTGCGGATTGTTAAATATTTCACAATCTTTAGATAATACTGTTACTGAGAAACAAGTTGTAATTCTTTCCGATCAGCTGGGAATAGATTTTGGAAAGTTAATTAAAGGTCACTTAAACTATAAGGTCACAAATTATTGTTCACCAGGAGCAAAGTATAGTAGTTTAATTAGTAAATTAAATAGCATTAGTTTAGATGACCAATCAACGGTTATTGTATTGTTCGGTGATAGCTTCTCAGCTACCAAGAGAGATATAATTAATTTAACAGAGTCTATGATATCCATTAATGAAAAAGTAGGTTGTAAATTTATTATATGTGGACTACCTTACTCACAGTCTGTATCTGATATACACAACAAGCACATACAGCGCTTGAATTTGTTATTATACAACGCGACTTACCAGTATGGTAAGTTTATACTATTTTTCGACACGAATAAATTTATTCGTAACTTTATTTTAACAAAAAATACTATGTATTTGTCTTCTATTTATAAGCGACAGGTTGCTAAATTATTAGCATTTAATATACACGTTGACTCTGGTACAAATTGTGTATCACAGCAATCTTTTAATGTATATGCTGACTCTGATACAAATAGTGTATCAAAGCAATCGCTTTTTTGTGCCAATTCTGCTAGGATCAATAATGCAGCTTCTAGTTTAAACTAGTAAATGAGACAACGGATAAGCGAACTGGTAGTCTAACCATAGTACACCAAAATATTCAGGGCTTATCGGGCAAATTTCAGGAAATAGAATTATTTTTAAAGACCCACCTTGTTGATGTTTTCTGTGTCACAGAACACTGGTTAAAAAACGATGAACTGATTTTTAATAATGAATATTATAGTATGGTAAGCAAATTCATCAGGAAGAAAGCTATACATGGTGGCTCTATGATTTTTGTGTCTAATAGTGTAAATAGTAAAGAACGCAAGGATATTGTTGCTCGTTCTGTCGAGCGTACTATAGAACTCTCATGTGTAGAATTAAAGGAGCATATTATTGTTTGTGTTTACCGTCCACCACAGAGTGACTTTAATTTATTCGAGACTATAATGGAAGATGTACTTAAAGTACTTAGTTATGGTAAAAAGCATGTAGTAGTATGTGGTGATTACAACGTTAATATACTAGAACAGTCACCTATGTGTATTAGATTATGTACTTTATTTAAATCATTTAATTTAAAACATTTGTTTTGTGCACCCACAAGGATAACATCACATTCTGCTACTTGCTTAGATAATATTTTTTGCAACTGTAGTTATTATAATGAGGTTATATTGAGTGATTTAACATCCGATCACTGTGGACAGAAAGTCACTTTTCCTATTCATACAGTGGCTAAAGTAAATAAGATCACCTGTAGGCCAATGAGTACAGCTCGCCTAAACAAATTTATTGAAAATGTTTCTGTCCGTATCACCAATATAGATTTTAGTCAGGATGATCCGAACTACCTTTACGCGTCTTTGTTTAACATGATCAAATCGGAATTTAATAACATATTCACAACTAAGACTTTTTATAAAAATATAAAAATTAGCTTTTGTGATTGGGCAACTACTGGCATACAAATAAGTAGAGCTAAGTTGTATGAATTGTATGGCATGAAACAATATAATTTTGACCATAAGTTTGTTCAATATGTTAAAAATTATTCCAAAGTATTTAAAAAGACTTGCGCTGCTGCCAAGTCTTTATATTTAAGTAAAAATATTAAACAAGCAGAGAATAAAATTAAAGCCACTTGGAACATGATTAATGCTGAATCTGGGCGGGTCAAGCCACGTGAACATTATTTTGAATTAATTATTGGTGATATAACTGTAACTGACAATTTAGACCTGGCGCAAACATTTAATAATTTCTTTGCTGATATACCTAAAAATGCAACCAGCTCCCTAAGATCATGTCCGGTTGATGCTCAATCACTTATGAGAAGCAGTGTGAAAGAGTGTACTGTACCATTCAGTTTTAATTTTATAAACCCCACTGACATAATAAAAATATTTAAGTCAATTAATTGCAAAAAGACAGCAGATTTATGGGGTATTTCTGTTAAATTAATTAATAGCATTATTATTAAGATAGCACCACATTTAGCAACAATATTTAATCGATGTGTTGATACCGGTGTGTTTCCTGATTTGATGAAACACAGTAAAGTAATTCCTTTGTTTAAAGCCGGTTCAAAAAGCGACCCTAGTAATTTTAGACCTATTTCTATTTTACCAGCTATTAGTAAAATCTTTGAAAAAGCCATACTAATGCAATTAGAAACACATTTTAATTCTAATAATCTACTGCATAGTGAACAATATGGATTCACAAAGGGTCGCTCAACAGTAGACGCAGGCTCTAAACTACTTAAACATATATATAGTGCCTGGGAAAACTCGCAGGACGCCATTGGTGTTTTCTGCGATCTCTCAAAAGCATTTGATTGTGTGATGCATAGTACACTTCTGCTGAAACTTAGGCATTATGGCATAACAGGTACAGCGCTTAATCTTGTTGCTTCTTATCTTGGTGAGCGAATACAGTATGTTGATATTAATGGAATAAGGTCCTCCGGATCACCAGTGAGTATGGGCGTGCCACAAGGCTCAATTCTGGGTCCTTTTTTATTTTTGGTGTAGTATATTTCGGTTATTTCCACAGCGTCATGTCGTATGGCATTCTGCTATGGGGCAAGGCAGCTGATATTCAAACAATTTTCATTCTCCAAAAACGTGCAGTGCGTGCGATTTACAAACTAGGTGCACGAGTTTCCCTTAGAGAAAAGTTTAAAGAGATAGGCATTATGACAGTTGCATCACAATATATATTTGCAAACATTATGTTTATAAAACAAAATATGCATTTATATCACAGGAATAGTGACGTTCACTCGGTGAACACGAGACATAAGCATAAATTAGTAGGTCAATATCATAGGCTACATAAAACGCATAATTCATTTATGGGTCTTTCCGTGCGATTTTTTAATAGGTTACCAGCTAGTGTTATGAGTCTATCAGTGGAAAAGTTTAAAAATGTAGTCAAAACTTATCTTCTACGTAAAGGTTATTATACAGTTGACGAATTTTTAAATGATAAAGAAAAATGGATTTGACTACTTACTCCTTATCATTTTATTCTACTCATGTGAATGTTGTTATCACATTGTTTAAGAACATGATTTTACTTTTGTAAGTAAAGATTCTACGTGAATAAAGGCCATTCTTCTCTTTCTTTTGATCTTATAATTAATATTTTATATTTAATCTTTCGTTACCAGTAATTTGGCCAATATTTGAGCACATATAGTTTTTACCTTTGTTGTAAGTAGATGCTCCTACTATGTTGTACCCACTGAGCCTGTTGTTTTTTTTTTTTTTTAAATTAGCATAAGTTCTAATTTTTAATCACTATAATTTGCATCAGTCCTCTAACATGGTGTATAGTATATTAGTGGCAGCACCTTACCCCCATATCAGGTTTATTATATTAAAACATTAAAACTATGTAAACATTGGCGATTTGAAAGGAGTGGCCGCGAGTTTTTATTGCCATGTTCTTTTCTCCGGCTCTACCTATTGTTTGCGAACATGGCATAAATGTACATGTAGAATCTTGACCTGTCACAAGAGATGTATTGCATCCTAAGTGAATAAAGAATTTTGAATTTGAATTTGAATCAATAGTTTAAAATAAAGAATATCCATATACATATGATATTTAGAGACTACGAATAAAAGGCTTATCATGACGATTTAAAATTGTATTTTATAACCATATTTCAGTTCCCAATTGCATTTAAAATTATATTAGGTATTACCTAATATTATTTAAATCACTGCACGAAGAATGCATTCGGGTAAATAATGAATGAGGCCTGCTTTCTATTGGTATGCATATGTATTTTTTTAACTCATGTAGTAAAGTACCACTTAAGATAAAGTAGTGTGTTATGAGAAACTACTTGAAGCAAAATAAATGTTGAAATTTAAAAAAAAGCGGCCAAGGGCGAGTCGGACTCGCCCATGAAGGGTTCCGTATCAGCAAGTAAGATCATATAAAAGTTCTTGTAGTTCGTTGTAACTTTCATCCATGTTTTTATACTAGTGTATTGATTGGATGAAAGGTAAATTGCGTGTTACGATTTATGATGTATTAAAAAAAACTACTAACTATATCTCGTTCAAACCAATTTTCGTTGGTAGTTTTTATGGTAATGTACAACATATATTTTTTTTAGTTTAATCACTCTCTTATTTTAGAAGTTAGAGGGGGGGGGACACATTTTTCCACTTTGGAAGTGTCTCTCGCGCAAACTATTCAGTTTAGAAAAAAATGATATTAGAAACCTCAACATCATTTTTGAACACCTATCCATAGATACCCCATACGTATAGGTTTGATGAAAAAATTTTTTTGAGTTTCAGTTCCAAGTATGGGGACCCCCAAAATGTTTTGTTTTTTTTTTCTATTTTTATGTAGAAATCTTAATTCGGTTCACAGAATACATCGACTAACCAAATTTTAACAGTATAGCTCTTATAGTTTCGGAAATAATTGGCTGTGACATACGGACGGACAGACGGACAGACAGACAGACAGACTTGACGAATCTATAAGGGTTCCATTTTTTGCCATTTGGCTACGGAACCCTAAAAACCAGAATAAATTATATTATTTTGCTCTCAGTACTTTAAACGACTGACATTTGAGTTAGGTGCCATCTTAGGTCGCACGAGTTATATAAAGAAAGTACGTACGTTTTATGAAACTTCTTATCTAGGTGTTCCAGTTTATAGATTTGTCCACGTTTCGTAAACATACCATTATTAATATTGGGAATAATCTAGAAGAGTAAAGAAAAAAGTGATACTATTAGTTTAAATCTTCTTAGCCTCTACTAAAGATTTATTGGGGTTAGGCTACTAGTTCAACCGGTTTTATGTGAATATCAGTTTCCAGTCAAGCGACTGCTATGGTACCTCAGCAACCTCGAGACCGAAATGTTTTCAGTGTGCTGACTGACTGACTGAGGATGATACTCAGTCTCCATTGCCTTAGTATCTTGCCGGTTAGGTTAACCACGAAGACTCTTCCAGGCCTCGATGGAAACTTCAGCGGCTCCGACAGCCTTCCTATAGTTCATGCAGTGAAGAGCAACCTGGACACAATTGCTGACACCAGCACCAGCGCACTTGTCACCGAAGGCCGATGCGACAACGGAATTCCGCGAAAAACATCCCCGAATTGGTTTCAGAACGAGATCCCTTTGCCTTCACTACAACTATACATATATGTATGGCGGGTAACCATTTATCAGATGGGTAATAATCGCATCGATAAGTATCCACATGACCATAAGCCGGTCGCTATAGCGTTTCATCTCTAAAATACCATTCTGAATCCACCCAACGAACACCACGGCCACTCCGTTCTCTCCACCAGGTGTACCTGTATATTTTTTTAAACTCCCTCGCACTACCGGGAAGGTTGCTAATGTCCATTAGCATTTATATAACTAACTGACATAAATGTGCGTAGCCACCGATAAAATATAGTATTTAATAAAGTAATTTTATAAGTAGGAGAAAATTTAACCCAATTTGAAATGTGAATATTTAATATCAGAAAATGTTAAGATATACTGGCAGAATTATAATGGGCAACGTAGCATTTAAAACTAGTTGTTACTTAAATCGTATTTGTTTATAGTTAATTATTTTTCTGGGGAATAACCTGTATTTATATAATTTCAGATCAAAATGCTGATAAAATACCTACTATTGTTCCTTCTGCCAACTATTGCGTACAGTCGTATTGATATTAAAATAATACCAGGGAAAACATCAGATGATGTCTCCGTTAATTTCCGTGGTTCCGAAACGTCTACCATTAGCGACAAGGAAAGAAATACTTTTCGTATCGATGATGAAACTTTGCAAAAAGCAGTAGAAAAATATATTGGCAAAAGATGTGATGATGTTTATGTAAAACCACCCACGCGCCACGGAAATGTGTACAGTAAATATGATTGGGATATCGTCATGAGAACTCTGAAACCTGTAGAAGCCAGAGTACTGGGCGTCAAGTCTAAACCTGTTGCTGTTGCTTCTGCTGAGTACGTTAATAACCACAACAAAGCAGCAGTTACTTATAGTACGAGCGTAACACAGCAGGTGGAAGAAACTGTCGAACATACTTGGAGTTCGGGAGGAGAATTGAGCATTGGACGAGAAATCAACTACAGTGTTAATTTTGGAGCGGGAAGTGCGGGTGGTACTACCTCAATATCTTACACTTCAACTTGGGGAGAAGATACTACTGAATCTAGAACTATTACACTTGGAACCACTTCAAGCGTAGAGACTACTATACCTCCAGGAGGTAGGGTAGTAGCTGTGCTTTCAGCATCACAAGGTACATTGGAAATTGAAGTAGACTATGAGGCAAGATTTGGTGGAGACGTATTTTGCAATTATGAAAATAAGTATCGGGGTCATCACTTTCATGCATTTCCTTTGATCAGTCTCCAAAAAACTCTAAATTTACCCAGGGTAGTGCGTTCAACTGAAAAGATATCAGTTGGCTTCTACACAAGTGCTAGGATTGAAGTAAATAATGGCACGACTCAAGAAGAAATACAAGAGGCACCGGCTGGAATTATCAAAATGGGCCCGCAGAAATAAATTTAATCTATAATTATTATTTGCCGATATAGTTTTAATTATTTATATTGATATTATTACTGAGTACGAACTAATTTTTGCTAAAAACTAAGATGACATGACATGACTATGTCAACCGGGCGATCATTGCAATTCTATTGACGGAAAGAGTATTCTTCAACGAGAGGCTTACAAAAGAAAACAGAGTTTTGTTTCGATCTGCTAGGATACGTGCAAAGCAACTCGGTTACGCTTTCTGCTGGTGCAGTCAGGGTGCAATATACGTCAGGCGAAAGGAGGGCCGCCCAGCTGTCCAAATACGATCACCATCAGACTTGGAACGTATTCCTGCAATTTCTGTGGCGACTGAGGGGACTGAGAGAGAAGAGACGATTTCGACGGTTGCTGCGAGTATCCCCTAAACTTTTTTTTCTAGCCTTAATTCAAAATATTTTTTCTATTTACCGTAAAAAGCAATGTCTCCTGCAAAATGAGTTTACTAAAGTCCAAATTTGTAACAACGGCTCAATAATGAGTTGTGGTTTAACGATCATACTTATTTTTTGTGCCATGTTATTGTTTGTTATGTCAATATACCATTTCAATACAATTTTATCGATATCACACTCACAATTACACACATTACCTAAACTCACTACTTTAAAACTATTTTTGGTAGACATTATCAGATTATGGTCGGTTTTTTGGAACAGATGTTATAAAGGTACATGTTATACACGTTTGTTATTAAGTTCTAGTAACCATTACCTTTTCTCTGTAATGACTAAATGTAAAGAAATGTATTTCGGTGTCCATATAAGCATATTAATACTTCACTATCACCTACACATACCATACACTATCTACACTACATTCATACTAATCGTAAACTACTACAATAAACACTACATACAAACTCGTTCCATTTGTCTAGTTAACAAAACATATTATAAACACATTATTCATGATTCCGTTGTTTATGTAACTACCCACTATGGGCAAATTATTAATTTTCTAAGATGTTTTAAAAATATTTTAAGTATATATTTTAATGATACCAAAGGTCTATTAAAGATATTAAATTTTCAAACTACCCCCTTATTACTACTAAATCGTGACTTGAAATTATTTATAAACAAAATTTAATCAGCTACATACTAAATTAGCAAATGACGTTGACACTGAAACCATTGAATGCAAGAGATTAAATGAGCCTTCAGACTGTTTACAGCTGATATCCTACTCTGAAAATAATTCCATAATGATTGTTACTGTAAATATACGAAGCATAAGTGCAAATTTCGATATTTTTCTATTGTTTCTTACTAAGTTTAACGTAAAGATGGATGTTTTAGTGTTGACAGAATGTTGGACAAATGAACACTTTACACCGCCTTCTATTAATGATTATAAAATGTTTAGATCGAAAATATCCCTAAATCAGAATGACGGAGTTGTTGTGTACGTTCGGGAAATCTTTGAAGCATCGTGTACGGAACCGGTTTGTCCTGAGGGCAATTGTATTGTGGTAAGTCTTTCAAATAGCGTATATATTGTCTGTACATACCGCCCACCCAGTTTTAAAAATCCGCTTAGCTATATATACTCTTTAAATTGCATTTTAAATACATTAAGCAAAATTAAAACTGTTATTGTGACTGGTGATTTGAATCTAGACATTATGCCTGATAATATAAGTACCAATTCTGCTATATATTTAAACGTAATGGCTAATCACGGGCTTAGGCAAGGGGTACACTGTCCCACTAGACAAACTACGTGCCTCGATCATTTTATGATTAAAACCACTTCTAAAGTCCAAACGTATGTATTCGATGAACTAACTGATCACTCACCTATACTATTGCACATTGATAGTACATCTGTGCCCAAGCAAACGTTATATACAGGTAAAGTTATCATTGACTTCGGTACTGTGGGTGAGTGTTTGGAGAAGGAATCATGGAGTGATTTGTATTCTACAACCGATGTCAATCATGCTGCAGTAATATTAACAACTAAATTAAGAGATATTATTAATGTCAACACTATAGAAAGAAAAATTACTAAGAAATATAGACCTTTAAAACCTTGGATTACTGTAGGGGTAATTAAATCAATACGAAAACGAGACAAAATGTTTCAAAAAACAAAAACAAATAGTAATTTAAATAATATAAATACGTATATTAACTACAGAAATACATTAAAGAAAATCATAAGAAATTTAAAACAAAATTATTACAAAGATAAATTGAACAAAAATAAGGGTAATATAAAGGAAACATGGAATATTATAAAGGAATTATGTAACATGAACAAATCAAACGCATCATCATCGGAATTACTCAACATTGAAGTGACTGCTGCTGATTCTCTTGATAAAGTTAATAGGTTCTTTACATCCATTGGTCCAAGTCTTGCAAAACAAACATTAGAAAACTTAAATACAAAAGAGACAGCACTAGCACAAAAAGCTAAAATATCGGATTCGCCTCTAAAGTCGATGGCACTGTACCTGACAGACCCTGTCGAGGTTAATGAAGTGATCATTAGCTTGAGAAAACATAGCGCTCCTGGTATTGATAAAATCACAGCGTATATTCTACAGAAATTTCGTCATTGTCTTGTGGGGCCCATATGTCACTTAATTAATTTAAGTTTTGAGCAGGGTGTCTTCCCTGATATATTTAAACGCGCCGTTGTTTCTCCTATTTATAAATCAGGTGACAAATCACTACCAACTAATTATCGCCCAATTTCTCTTTTAAGTACTATATCTAAAGTTATAGAAAAGGTAATGAACAAGCGATTAATTGCGTACCTAGAAAATAATAATATTCTTTCCGAAAATCAGTACGGGTTTCGCCGCAATCGGTCTACTGACGACGCTGTTCTACACCTGACTTCTAAAATCACAACATACCTAGACCAAAAGAAGAAATGCATAGGCGTTTTCCTGGACCTACAGAAGGCGTTCGACACCGTATCGACCAAAATCCTAATTACCCGCCTGGAGAACATAGGAATCAGAGGAAACGCTCTTCTGTGGTTCAGGGACTACCTTACGGATAGAGGGCAATGTGTGAGAGTTGACAATCATACCAGTAACTACGACACAGTGACGTATGGGGTTCCGCAGGGCAGTACCCTCGGTCCAACTCTTTTTTTGGCGTATATCAATGATTTATGCAAGTACCAGATAAGGGGCGCTGACATACAAATGTTTGCAGATGACACTGTCGTACTTTTTCACGGTGACTCATGGTGCCTTGTGCGACAACTAGCAGAAGAAGGCATGTCTATTATCACAGCATGGCTTGAAGATAGTTTACTATCGTTAAATACCACCAAAACCAAGTTTCTCTGCTTTAGCAAAACATCGGCCTCAGCGCCTAACATTTGTCAGCTTCGTGTCCATTGCTATCCATGTAACCGAACTAAAGCCTTGCCTTCAATTTGTTGCTGTCCGACGTTATTATGAGATACTGACGTTAAGTATTTGGGAGTAAGCATCGATGACAAATTGAATTGGAAGAAGCACATAACCGTGGTTAGTAATAGACTAAGAAAACTTATATATATATTCAGAGACTTGAGACTGATCCAGGATGCTGCACTTTTAATTCAAACTTACAAAGCACTAGCTGAATGTGTAGTTAGCTATTGTATATGCTCATGGGGTTCAGCGGCTAAGACACATATAATTGAACTTGAAAGGGCACAACGCGTCGTCCTTAAAGTACTTCTACAGCTACCGTTTCGCCACCCTACACATTTAGTCTACAAGAATGCTGATGTTCTTACTGTACGAAAACTATTTATATATCAGACAATACGCAGATATCATAAAACTATTGTTCCACATCTAAAACCATCGGGCAAAAGGATAGACAAATGTCCGGTTTCAAGGGTAGCAAGTAAATTTGCCCAACAGCATTATAATAACCTTGCACCAAGGCTTTATAATAAATTAAATGTCACTTATAAAACTAAAAACTTAACAAACTATAAAATAAAACAAATAGTAAAATTGTGGCTTATGGATCTGGAATTTGATGATGTGGAAAGCCTACTACAAATAGTTAAATAATAAAAGGATGAAAACCTTGAATAATGTTACACACACAAACACACAACAAACCATACTCAATCACACACAACACACCACATCACATCGACACACAAACACAACTAACTATACAAACTAAATGTCTAATATTGTAACTATTGTTTTGTTTATTTGTCTTTGATAAGGAACTGACTCCCAACACACAGTTAGCGCTTTTTTGGGAGTCAGGGCTGTACAGTGTTATGTTAACCACTTTGTTGCAATAAAGATTTATTATTATTATTATTATCGAAATTGTTCTTTTTTCTCAGCTCTAAGGCTGGTTTTTGCTAAATTTACGGGCCAAAGCCAAGTAAATACAGCGTGTGGTGAATTTTATGTAGATACTGTACTTTCGTCTGACTGCATGAATT
This sequence comes from Phragmatobia fuliginosa, assembly GCA_932526445.1. NCBI lineage: Eukaryota > Metazoa > Arthropoda > Insecta > Lepidoptera > Erebidae > Phragmatobia > Phragmatobia fuliginosa. The sequence continues at coordinate 11,443,904 of OW052081.1, read as the reverse complement.
TCCTAACGATTCTGCATGTGTTTAGGATGGCTGCTTTTTGCAGATTGATATAAAGGGATTCTTCTAAATCTATTACTTTTAGGCTATGGAGGAGATGGTTAGGGATAACACCTGTCGTGGAAAGAACGATAGGAACAATATAAACTTTATCTTGTCTCCAAATTCTTGTTACTTCTTCTTTGAGCTCAACGTATTTGCTTATTTTTTCAGCGATTGTCTTTTGTAGGTTATGGGTGTTGGGAACTGCAATGTCTATAAGGTAAGTGATTTTTCTTATTTTGTCCTGTAGGGTTATGTCTGGTCTATTATAATGGATGGTCCTATCTGTAAGTATAGCGCGATCGTAATACAGTTTATGTGTGTCATTTTCTAGGATAGTCTGTGGCGCGTACTTATAGTAGGGAGTGCTAGTGTTTTGTATGAGACTGTGTTTGATTGCTAGTTTTTGATGGACGATGTTTGCAACCTGGTTGTGCCTGTGAGTGTAGTCTGTCTGTGTGAGGGTTATGCATGCTCCTGTTATGTGTTGTATGGTTTCTGATTGAGTGTGGCATCTGCGACATTTGTCGTTTGTGATTGTATTGTCTTTAATGATAAATTTTCTGTAGTTTTTGGTGTTGATGATTTGATCTTGTATCGCTATGATAAAGCCTTCGGTTTCAGGGAAAAGGTTTCCTAGTTTAAGCCATTTGTTTGATGCTAATTTGTTTATGTGGGACTGCTCTAGGTCATGAGGGTGTCTACCGTGAAGGACTTTCTTTTTCCAGTTTTCAATTTTTAGGTCTTGCGGGTCTGTGGTGTTACTGTCTTGTATATTTTGTTCATTTAAGTTCAGCGGGGTGTAATTAAAGTCATTTAAGGTTATAGCTTTGTGCATGTTACTTGTTCGAGATTTGGTGTAGAAAAATGTTTTTAGCTTAATGATTTGTTTCTGCCATAGGTGATGTATGTCGATTAGGCCTCTCCCTCCATTTTGTCTTTTGATTGTGAGTCGTTCGATCGCAGATTTAGGGTGTAAGTTATTGTGTTTTGTGAGTGTTGTGCGTGTGGTTCTTTCTAATTGTTCGATGTCTGTTTTTGACCATTTTATTATTCCGAATGAGTATGTTAATATTGGTACGGCAAAGGTATTCAAGGCTTTTATAAGATGTTTTCCAGATAGCTGTGTTTTGCAAATTGCGTTAATTCTTCTCCGATATTCTGTATTTAGTGTTTGTTTAATTGCTGTGTGGTCGAGTCCTTTAAGTTGCTTGTATCCTAAATATTTGTATAGATCTGATGGTTCCATAGCTGCTATTGTGTCGGTGTCGCTGACTGCATAGTTGCCAGGCTTTACCTTTCCTTTTATAATATGCAATGTCCTACACTTATCTAAACCAAATTTCATATTAATATCTTGACTAAATTTTGTTGTTGTTTCTATTAGAGTTTTCATTTCTTTTTCGGTTTTAGCATATAAATTAATGTCATCCATATATATAAGATGCGAGATAACAGTTTCATCGGTATTGTTTTTAAAATTATATCCAGCCCGGCCCTGATTGAGTAAGTGAGACAAGGGGTTCAGAGCTAGACAGAACCAAAGTGGACTCAAGGAATCCCCCTGGTATATACCCTTCCTAATATGTATCTGTCTAGTCATGAGAGAGATGAGTCCATTATTTATATGAAGTGTGGTTTTCCAATGCGTCATTACTATACGCAAGAAGTTTATTATTTTCGAATTAATTTTATATATTTGTAGGATTTGTATTAGCCAAGAGTGTGGAATGCTATCGAAAGCTTTTTGGTAATCTACATAAGTACAGTGTAAGTTTCTATTTTTTGTGGTGGCATGTTTATGGATAGTAGAGTCTATAACTAACTGTTCTTTGCAACCCATGTGGCCTCTCCTGCATCCCTTCTGCTCCTCTGCTATCATGTTGTGGTGTTCAATGTGTGAGCTAATTTTATTAGTTATTGCTGATGTAAGTATTTTATAAATTGTGGGTAGGCATGTGATTGGTCTGTATTGGGAAGGTTCTGATGTGTATTTGGTCTTCGGTAGCATGTATGTTATTCCTGTGGCAATGAATTCGGGTATGTTCTGTTCTCCTAATACTATTTCTGTTAAATTTTTTGCTATAGATTTGTGTAATACCGTTAACTTTTTATACCAGAAATTTTGTATTTTGTCTATACCCGGTGACTTCCAATTATGTAATCTAGATGTTAAATATGTAATTTCAGATTCTGTTATCTCTTTAAAGTCCATTTCATCTATTGCACTCCATTTTGTTTCTTCTTCTGTAATCCAGTTTGCTGTTTCATTGTGTTGTGCTTGTTCTTCCCATATGTTGGACCAGAATGTTTCTAGGTGTTCTTTTGTTGGTGTATCTGTGTTGCTTGTTATTGTTGTATCGGTGTGTGTTTTCTGTATGCTTCTGTAAAATACTTTCTCATTCATTGCAAATGTTGCATTATCATTTTTACGCTGTTGAGCTTTCAAATATCTCCTAAGCCTATGCACTTTAAGAGCTAGTTTCTGTTTTAAAGTATCCAAAAAGTCCTCAGGTTTCCTATTATTAGTTTCATGTCTAGTGTGATTTGAATAATTTTTAAATATGGTTTCAACTCTCTTAACTACTTTATTTGATCTTATGCCGTTGATATAATGTGTAAGTCTACCACAGTCCGCTCTTAAATTTTCAATATCTTTTTCTAGTCTCTGTTGCCATGCTGGTTTGGCAATACGATTTGTTCTTATGGTTAGAGTGTGGTTCGTGATTTTAAAATTGAGTTCTTCAGATATAACTACCGCTGTGCAATATATGAGTAAATGTATGTCTATAAGTTGTATGTCATCAGATATAAATTGTATGAGTATATTTTCATTAAATAAATTTACTAGACGAAATAGGTTAGGGGTGTATTTCAGTTTAGGCAGTTTTGGCCGAGCTGCTGGATCCATCCCAGAGTATTGTGTTATTGTTGTTCTAAATTTGTTATGTATTTCTTGGATATACGCATCTGTGGTTAAGTATTGATCTGCGACAGCTAAGGTCTCGATCTCGTTTTCGAGCGTTAGGGTCAAAGATTCGGTTTGTGTGGATGTGTGTGCTGTTTGCGTGTAAGCTTGCGATTGGTTGTATGTTAGAGATTGATTATTAGTATGTAATTGAGTGAGCGATTGTGGTTGTTCTTGCAAAATATTTACGTTTGTGTTTTGTGATAGTATGATAGTGTTTGTGTCTGCATAGTTTTCTGATTCTTGTTGTAATTGTGTGTGTACTTCTTCTTTTAGCTGATCTAATTCGACTTGTGATAAGAGTTTATTCCTAACTATAGTTCTTCGTTGATCTGAAATCCGTTGTTCTGAAACTGAAATCTCAGGATATTGACGTGAAAAACGTTCATGCAGTTGTTGTCTGTAGGTGGTCATGTCGGTCTCTAATTTTGTTATGTATAGATAAGTTCGCATGATGAATAGGTTAACTTCTTTGCTCCATCTCATGCGAACTCTTGTTTTGCCAGCCTTGGTGGACGCGGGTAAGAAGGTAGATACCTCCCGCGCAACATTCAAGGTCGGAGTAGGTGAAACTGTATTAAAACTAGCTATGGGGGGTGATGATGGTGAAGATGGTATTGATAGTGACGAGGGTGCGTACGATACTGTACTTGGACTATATGGTTCTACAGGGGTGTCTGTCCTGTTTGTCAGTCTGTCATCATCATCGATAACTTCGGCTGTAGCATCTTTATCGGTGGGAGCCCGCCTGTTCAACTCCTCACCACTGACGGTTCGCATGCTGTGACACTCAGCGCCAGCTCCAAGTGCGCCCCGGCGATCGCCCCCGGGCAGCGGCCCTATACGTTTTCTTTTTGAACGAGTCTCCATTTTTAAGTGGGTTTCCAGAGCCACGTTAGCCACGCCAGTAATTTCTCATTCGTGTGTCCGCCCCCCACGTGATTAGATGGTCAATCAGGACGTGTGGTTGTTTAGGGGGCTTATTATTATTATTATTATTATTATTATTATTATTATTGATTTAAGCGTACTGTTAGCTACCATATTTGAGGCTCCCAAGCAAAATACACATTAAAAAACACTCACTCCAATTTCATTAATTTCTATGTATAGAGTATAGATGGGAGAGGCCTATGTCTTGCAGTTGACTGCGATATGATGATGATGATGATGATCGTAAACATCATAATCATTTATGTGCCAGAATGTATGTGTACAGAGTATGGTCATAAAAATTGAACATGTCCAATTTACATACCACCAATATACACGGTATGCAAATATTTATTGTGGTACACATTAAATGACTTGATATTGGATTTTATATTGCTAAAAAGTGTAGTACTATAGTCGTCACAAAATAAGAAGCCCGGTTTGACATTTGTCATCGTGGCGTAAATAATACGATTAATTCGTGTTTTTGAGTGCAATTTTTCAATATCAAGTTAAACTTGATGCTTATTTATGATACGCGTTGTGATAGTGTATGGGTAACATAGTAATTAAATAGGATTATAGTTTGACTTTTCAATTTCTTACATGCGGCATGTCAAAGACAAATGTCAAAACGGGCTTCTTATTTTGTGACGACTATAGTAGTATTTTTAGAGAAAAGCGCCTTCAAACAAACACAAACCAAATCGATTCATGATTATTGTAACCAGTTTTATAACTCTACATAACAACAATCAACTAGAAATTGCCAAATAGAACCACAAACTAGGTACCAAAACTCTGCACTCACCAAGAACAATATGGCGGAAACTCAGCTAAACTAAACCACTACAATCAGTAGCGTACATTTAATTAAACTATACCGTTTAATTAATTCATGTTTGGTTAAAACGATATTGACCACAGTTCGGAGTTCGATTCTAGAATGATGTAATTGGATCGTCGAATTGCTAGCTTTTGATCACGGGTTCTCTCGTCTTTGAAGAATAGTTTTGTCAATCAGTAAACGCTGTTAGGTACATTAATGTATATTTATTTGTACGTTTGTAACTTTGGTTTGGTTAGCCTGTTTTAAAGTTTTTTTAAAGTATATTTATTTCTAAATATTATTTTAGTTGATTTTTGATGTCGTTTCCCGGGTTGGACCAAATATTTAGTGAGCTGTTAAGTATTCATAGTACGAAATCTGCTTAGTTTGGGAGTCGATGGCGTTGTTTTAGACGTCTAAAGTATTATTAAAAAAAAGTAGGTATATTTGTGAATTTAATTCAAATCACTGTCAGTTAGGAATTAAAACCCGCTAACCACATTAGGAATAAATGTCTCGCATAGGATGTTAAAAATATTGATGTGACAGATAAAAAGAACACCCAGACTCTGACGAACAATTTGTAAATCACACATTTTTATTTTCCAAGTGGGGTTTGAACCTACAACATTTAACGTAGTAGAAGACATAGTGGCGATCGTTTATGTCAACCCCATTAGTGCTGTTAAACGATGATTCACTCAAAAACATTCACAACGAATTCTTTCAATACTTTTAAATTCTTTCTTATTATTATTATTATTATTATTATTATTGACACCTTAATCATTATTTATTCTCTACTTTAGATGCTATGTTGGAACATACTTTGACTGTCAAAAATATAATCCTATAAACTTCACCCTAGTCGAGTCAAAATTAAGGTTTATGTAACTTATAATCATCTAATAAATTACCTTTATAAAATGTAATGTATTTTCTTTATACTGAAACAATAATAATCATTTAGATCAATGTAAACGATAACTTATTGCTGCACAAAGCCGCCGAATAAGTAAGATGTCAATAAATCCTCTTGTTTTGTTCCTAAAATTTGGAAATCATCTTTCATAACACCTGTCTATAAAAAAGGACCCAAAACAGAAATAACAAATTATAGGCCTATATCCAAACTCTGTATACTAGCTAAAGTTTTCGAAAAAGTAGTCTATGACCAAGTATACTCGGCCTTAAAAAATTCTTTCAGCCCTTGTCAGCATAGTTTTCTAAAGGGGAGATCTACTGTCACGAATCTTACCTTGCTAAATGATTTCATCACAGACACTATGGACAAGGGTAAACAAGTTGATGTGGTGTATACTGACTACAGCAAAGCCTTCGATCGTATAGATCATGATACTCTATTATCGAAATTAAACAGTATGGGTATTCATGGCGACTTACTGAGGTGGTTCTCTTCGTACTTGGAGGACAGGACTCAAGCTGTAGTCCTAAATAACTATATTTCTAGCTGGGTTCCTGTTTCCAGCGGTTGTCCGCAAGGTTCTCTGCTTGGGCCTCTGTTATTCACTGTATACGTGAATGACATCGAATCATGTTTTCGATCATCGAGACTACTATGTTTTGCTGATGATATGAAGATATTTGCAGCAATATCATCACTTGAGGATATTATTGCGCTTCAAGCTGATTTATCTCGTTTGGAGGAGTACTGCCGAAATAACAAACTCGATCTGAATGCCATAAAATGCTCGGTGGTAACATATCCACGTAAACGTTCTGCTCTTACCACAACTTACACGTTAAAGGGCGAGTCACTGCCTAGGTGTGCCTCGGTTCGCGATTTGGGTGTCACACGATTCAAAGCTGATCTATGAGGCGCACATAGACGCAATTGTCGCCAAAGCTTCAAAAGCACTAGGGTTCGTAATGCGACTGTCTAAGGGCTTCAAACAGGCAAAAACTCTAAAAATTCTTTATTGCACTTTTGTTAGAAGCCATTTAGAGTACGCATGTGAAGTATGGAACCCTTGCTACCAAAAATATGTGGACCGAATAGAAAATATTCAGAGAAGGTTCATAAAGTATCTATGCTTTCACCAAAAGGTAACGTATCACCCAGAACTTTACACTAGTCTCTGTAAGAAGTACCATTTACTACCGCTCACAATTCGGCGTGAGATCGCTGACTGTACCCTATTAGTAAAAATTTTTGAGGGTGAAATCGACTGCTGCGAACTGTTGAGTAGGTTTAATTTTAATATTCCGTCCAGAACTCGCTATAACCCACCGCTGAGCATACCTTTGCATCGACGAACTACAGAAAGAATAGCTTTATTATCCGTGCAAGTAGAAGCATTAATGGTGTGTGTGAACAATTCAATATTGATATTTTTAATGATAGTGTATCGAGAGTGAGAAGGTGTTTAAGCCTTAAATTCTTTGGTGGCAATGATGAGCGGTCCGAGTGACTGATGTTTGTGATCAATATAAATGTCTAGTTGGTGTATCAGTGTCTGTGGAGTGCTCTACAATTTTTTTTTTTTTTAAAAGACAACTCCCGCATTAGGAATATGAATTCCTGTGTTGCGGGGGACTTTACAAACATACAAGAAACGGACACAAAGAACACCCAGACTCAGAACAACAATTTGTGAATCACGCAAAGTGTTATCCCACGTGGGATTCGAACCCACGACACTTGGCGCAGTAGAGAGTGGCGTGGCGACCGCTTAAACCACTAGGCCAATCGTGCAGTCAATTGTATCTCTTTGTATTGTCTTGTACACTTTATTTATTTGTATTCTGTTTCTATATGTGAGGATTTGTTATTGGCTGTCTATTTTCTTGTCTGCTCGTATTCTGAATGTAAAAGCTATAAATTCTCCATAGTATATAAATAAATAAATAAATACCCATATCATGAAATTAGTGTCTCGTTATTTTTGAATGAAATTAGCCAAGGCGGCCCTCCCCTAGAGAAGGTGATCGCATTATCCGGCATCACCGCGCCAAAACAATCACGTCAAAGAACTGCTTACAATAATGTAGAAACAAAAGATGAACCTTATGCATGGGAGGCTCGAGAGTTCCTCAGGAGAAAGCTAGTTGACAAAGAAGTAATATTTACAGCTGATTTCACTCAGGTCACCCTTATGCTTTCTGGAATTAAATGCCCAGAGGTAAGACAAGACGGGGAAAGTGAGCCGTTTGCAGAGGAAGCACGCTTCTTCTTAGAGTCTAAATTGCTTCAAAAGGATGTGGAAGTTGTCCTTGAGTCTGTCAACAATAATAATTTTGTGGGCACTATCCTACATCCACAAGGCAACATAGCTGAAGCACTGCTGAGACAGGGCTTCGCAAGATGTGTTGACTGGACTCTTGCTGTCATGAAAGCAGGAGCCCCTTCACTGCGACCAGCAGAGCGATCAGCCAAAGACGCAAAACTTCGTATTTGCACTAACTACACCAGCAATGCACCCATCATTGCTGCAAAGGATAAAGAATACACTACCACAGTCAAGGAAGTTGTTAACGGAGTTGCACTCGTTGTTAAGCTGCCAAACAACACTCAGAAGAAAATATTCCTTCGCGTGAAAAGAACAATCCTGATGAGGAAGGAAAGACCTCCCCAAGACCAAAAGGCTTCAAGCCTCTTTACGATATCCCATGGATGTATGAAGCACGTGAATTCCTAAGGAAAAAAACTTGTTGGCAAGAAAGTTACTGTAACTGTTAATTACATCTAGCCTGCCAATAATAATTTCCCTGAAAAGACCTGTACTACGGTTGTGGCTAGAGGAACAAACATAGCTGAAGCCTTAGTCGCCAAGGGCTACGCTACAGTTGTTAGATATAGAAATGACAATGTCCAGAGAAGTTCCCATTATGACAAACTCTTGGAGACTGAGCTTAAAGCACAGAAGGCTGGCATTGGTGTTCATGCTAAAAACGAAATTCCTACTCATCGCATTCAAGACACAAGTGGTGATTCTGCTAAGTCCAAGAAATTCTTCCCATTCTTGAAAAGAGCTCAGAAAACAGAAGCGACTGTAGGATTTGTTGCTAGTAGGTCGATGATGAGGGTGTATATTCCCAAAGAGTCTGTCTTTGTGGCAATACTGCTAGTCGGAGTCAACTGTCCAAGGGGTGCTCGTCCAGCTATTGGAGGTGGCGGCGCTATGCAAAAGGCAGAACTAGTCTAGTCAACAAGTTCAAAAACGTGAAAAATAGAGATAAAGGTCTTAAAAATATGAGCGATGGCTCATTCGATTCGGAATCACCTCTAGAAAAATGTTTTTGAAGGATTTTGGTGCAGGTTAAAAATTGCAATTGTTATTAACAAAATAAGATGAAAAAAAATGATATTTCGTTTTTTGTTAATAACTCGAAAAATATTAACATTGAAGCAATTTTGAAAAAAGTTCGTTAAAGAGGAGGAAATTTCCAATAAAAAAGTCCTAACTCCCGGAATTCTATCTCCATTATTTATAATTTTAATTAGACGTTGAAAATAGGGCTCCGCGCGGCAGTTATGGCATGCGCGCGCGTAAAAATTAAAAATCTCAAATTTTTCAATAGTTATAAAAAATCATAATTAACAAATTAATAAACTTTAATGAAAATAAACCGCAGGATCTTTTAAAGTACATATATCAAAAGGGCTCCACGAAGTTTAAAATTTATAGGCCAATTATTTGTTATAGATTATCGAAATAACAACATGTGTACTACTTACTCTCTATTAGATGCGATATGGCAATACTTATGTTTACTCTATGGTAATATAGAATGACCTGTGCCTTTTTCAAAATAAACGACAGTCTTGTTACAACTACTACCGTGTTTCAATAGGTTATGGGCCCAGTCCCGCATTTTCAGAGTCAAAAAGTATTTATAGTAGTTTTATCTTACGTTTTTTGGAAACCATGTCGTCATCCAGTTATTTATTAAGTGTTCCAAAGTTGAAAGGACGCGAAAACTATGATGACTGGGCGTTTGCCGTAAAAAACTTTATGGTGTTAGAAGGCGTTGATTTGGACAATATTTCACCGGATTTGAGTGCAAGTGAGCAAGTGAAGGCCAAAGCTAAGCTGATTATGACCATCGACCCTTCGTTGTACGCTCATATCAAGACGGAGACAACTGTAAACGCGTTGTGGAAAAAGTTACGGCAGCTATTTGATGACACTGGATTCACTAGGAAAATCAGTCTACTGCGAACATTGATATCCATCCGTTTAGAAAATAGTGAATCCATGACAAGCTACGTGTCTCAAGTGGTTGAAACGGCACAGCGTTTGAAGGGAACAGGGTTTGAAATCAATGAAGAGTGGATTGCATCATTGCTTTTAGCCGGGCTTCCAGAAAGATTCGAGCCAATGATAATGGCGATCGAACACTCCGGTTTGGCCGTTAGTGCAGACGTCATAAAAACGAAGCTTCTGGATATGTCTTGTGATGTTGGCAACAGTGGGCCAGAGACAGCGTTTTGGACGAATCGTCGAACGAAAGGTGGCAGCACTGTTCATTCCAAGCAAAGACAAACAAGAAAGTAAACAAATTAAGTGTTATAAATGCAAGAAAATTGGACACTATAAAAACCAATGTCCCGAATTGAAAATTAAGGAAGCAGGTGCTTTTAGCGTAGCATTTCATAATGGAGAATTCAGCACTGAAGATTGGTATATTGACTCTGGTGCCAGTGTCCATATGACGGCGAACCGCGACAGTTTACGAGATATGCGGAAACACGAGATAAATGAAATAGTTGTGGCGAATAAAACATCTATGCCAGTTATGTGTGCCGGCGATACACTATTAACTACATGTGTAAACAACGATCAGTTTGACATTCGTGTGAGAAATGTGTTGTACATACCCAACCTCACAACTAACCTATCTGTTAGCCAGCTTATAGCAAATGGAAATACAGTTTCATTTGAGAAGAATTGTTGTAATATCCGTAATAAGCAGAATGAGCTGATTGGAGTAGCAAGTTTAAAAAATGGAGTGTACAAACTAAACACAGTGAAGTCAGTGGGGTTAGCAGCTTCGGCATTACACACATCAGAAGCAAGACTGTGGCATAGGCGACTCGGGCACATCAACAGTAGTGACTTAGAGAAAATGAAGAATGGTGCAGTGGAGGGTGTATCCTATAAAGATAAAGCGAACATCCAGAAATCCAACTGCATTGTGTGTTGTGAGGGTAAGCAGTCTCGCTTGCCTTTCCCATCAGCCAATCATAGGAGTGAATTCATGTTAGAGGTAGTGCACTCAGATTTATGTGGGCCTATGGAGTCGAAATCTCTTGGTGGGGCCAGATATTTTCTTCTTTTTGTTGATGACGCCAGTCGAATGTCGTTTGTATATTTTTTAAGAGAAAAGAATCAAGCATTGAAGTACGTCAAGGAATACAAAAGTTTGGTGGAGAACCAAACGGGAAATAAAATTAAAGTGCTCAGAACAGATAATGGAGGAGAATTTTGTTCCCAAGAGATGGAAAATTATTTGAAAACTGAAGGAATAGTTCATCAAAAGACCAACCCGTACACTCCGGAGCAAAATGGCCTCTGTGAGCGCTTCAACAGGACAACAGTTGAACGTGCTAAATGCTTACTCTTTGAGGCTAAATTAGAAAAAAAAGTTTTGGGCAGAGGCAGTGAACTCGGCAGTTTACCTTAAAAATAGGACGCCGGCCTCAGGTCTAGGAGATATTACACCATTTGAGAAATGGACATGCAGAAAACCTGATTTAAGTCACGTCAGAGTGTTTGGTAGTACTGTAATGGTACATATACCAAAGAATAAAAGACTTAAATGGGACAAAAAGGCTGTCAAGTATATCTTAGTTGGTTACCCAGACAATGTAAAAGGGTACAGATTATACAACTTAGAAACTAAACAAGTTACTATGAGCCGGGATGTGACTATTATGGAAATACAAGAAACCCCAGATAATGCTCAGATAATAGTGCAGGAATATAAGACAGATATACAGGATTCTCAATTAGTGGAGGTAGAAACACAAAAGGAAAATAGTAGTGCTTCAGACTTGAATGATCTCACCTATGTTCCGGAGTCTTCCAGTTCGTCCTTAACATCAGAAGACTCATACCATACATTCGGTGAGGAAGAAGATTGTGAACTAAATGCAGAAGAAGAGTTACCATGCAAACGCACAAGAAAACCAGTAGAGAGGTATGGTTTCTCAAATCTTAGCATAGCTGACAAGCAGAAATCTTGGAATGATGATTTGACATATGAGGAGGCCATGAAAGGACCAGATAAAGAAATGTGGAAACAAGCAATGGAGCAGGAACTCAAAGCTTTTGAAGACAGCCAGGCTTGGGAACTGGTGGATAAAAAGGAGGCAGACAGAGTGGTTCAGTGCAGTTGGGTGTTTAAAGTGAAACATGAAAGTGACAACAAAGTGCGATTCAGAGCTCGTTTAGTTGCAAAGGGCTTCACTCAAAAAGAAGGTGTAGACTATAGTGATACTTACTCTCCTGTTCTTAGATACTCAACTCTGAGGTTGTTATTTGCAATAAGTGTTAAATTGAATTTCAAAGTCACCCATCTAGATGTAACAACTGCATTCTTAAATGGCTGTCTAACTGAAAATGTGTACATGCAAGTTCCTCCTAATTTAAAATGTAAAAGTAATACTGTTTTGAAATTGAAACGTGCTATATATGGGTTGAAACAATCTGCCAGAGCCTGGAATCAACGACTTAATGATTGTTTACTAGCATTGGGTTATGTAAAGTCAAAACTAGAACCATGCTTGTATAGTAAAAGGGAAAACAAGGAGCAGATTTTTGTAACTGTTTTTGTTGATGATTTTTTCATATTTTCGAATAGTAGCACTATGACAGATTAAAAAAAGATTTAATGTTAAATTTCAAAATTAAAGACTTAGGGCTCGTAAAAAATTGTTTGGGTATGAGGGTTAGGATGTATAAGGATGGCAGCATATCTTTGGATCAAGAGCAATTTGTTGATAATATTCTTAAGAAATTTGATATGTTAGATTGCAATGGTGTGGATACCCCAATTGAAATTAACTTGAAGTTAGATAAGTCCAGTAATGTTAGCTCACAATATCCTTATCAGCAGCTAATTGGAAGCTTAATGTATCTATCTATCCTAACACGCCCAGATATTAGTTTTAGTATCAGTTATTTAAGCCAATTTAATAATTGTTTTACAGCAATCCATTGGAGACATGCAAAGCGAATATTAAAATACTTAAAGAAAACTAAATCATATGGTTTAATGTATACTAAAGATAATAAAAATTTGGAAGGCTTTGTAGATGCTGACTGGGGCTCTAATAATATTGATAGAAAGTCTTACACAGGTTTCTGTTTTAAATTTTCCGGAGCTGTAATATCTTATGAGTGCAAAAAACAGCAAACTGTGGCACTGTCAAGCACAGAAAGTGAGTACATGGCAATATCAGAGGCCTGTAAGGAGGCAATTTATTTAAAAAGCTTAATGTACGAAATTGTTGGCTGTAATTATACAATTATCCTGTACAATGACAATCAAGGTGCTCAGAAATTGACAGAGAACCCTTTGTTCCATAGGAGGACAAAACATATTGACATTCGTCACCATTTTGTTAGAGAGGCTGTTGCTGATAATATTGTTAAAATAGTTTATCTGTCAACTTCTGAAATGCCAGCAGACCTTTTAACCAAAGGTTTAAGTAGTAATAGACACAACAGATTTGTTAAACAATTAGGCATGCAAAACATTGTTTGACGTTTACCCTTTTTTTTATGTACACAATATAGTAGATGAGAAGTTCTGTATAAATAATTTGTACCATGTTTGGATTATTTCGATAAGTGGAGGTGTTATAGATTATCGAAATAACAACATGTGTACTACTCTCTATTAGATGCGATATGGCAATACTTATGTTTACTCTATGGTAATATAGAATGACCTGTGCCTTTTTCAAAATAAACGACAGTCTTGTTACAACTACTACCGTGTTTCAATACCTTTATCTCTATTTTTCACGTTTTTGAACTTGTTGACTAGACTAAACCTTTCGGCGACAAAGCCCTTCACTTCACGACAGAAAAGTATTTACAGCGAGATGTTGTTTTAACGATTGGGGAGGTGGATAAAGCCGGAAATTTCATCGGCTGGCTGTAGATTGATAATAAAACCTCTCAGTTGCTTTAATAGGACAACAAAACTGTGTCTCTAAACATTCGTATTTCTGGATATATTAAAATAATTATCAGCTTATATATATCAACTTATATAATATATATATACGATCTAGTAATTTTTATATGTTACGTAAAGACAAAATAACTATAAAAATCGAATTACTGGTTTAGTCGTCATATAAAGACCAACCATGCAGAAAGTAGTTCTAAAAGTTTAGATTTCTTGATAAAAGGTTTTAGCGGGCTAGGCTAACCTTAGTTTTAACTTTAGCTAGCGAGTTGATGTCTATATATAGTAAAGAAACATATTTTCTGCCCAGTGCTATCTATTAATGTAACCTATCCTATATGACATGTTTTCTATTTAACCGTCATAATTTATTATTTTGATTCTCGGAGGGGCTTTTTAAGGAGGTCAATATCATGACAGTTCTGTCAGTATATCTATGAAAACATAGTATATGTTCGAAAAAATTTACATCTCTTCAATCAAAGATGTGATAGATATGGGTATAATACCAGGAATAAAGATAAATTAATTCAACCACGTTATAGACTCTCAAAAGTGCACCCATATTTTATGGGGTACTGTATAAAATTTTATAATAAAATACCTCAAAACATACTAGATTTAACAGAGAAACGATTTAAAAATGTTGTAAAACGCACACTATGTAAGCAGGCTTATTACAAATTAGAGGATTACATTGCCGACAACAATGCTTGGCTTAATGCTGGTCCTGCTCCACAGCCACATGATTAATTCTCATTCTGAAATAATTTAGAAGTTATAGAGCAAGAGCCCAGAGCAAGAGTCCTGCCTGATGGCAAACATGAACAGAATCCAGAAGTGAAGGCCACCATCCTCACTGCCATAACGTACAGTGCAGCACGGTGACCCTCGCTATGGCGGCCTAGTTAGATGCTTTTTCACGCCCCGCTTGAAGGACCCGGGGTAAGGGAGTGGGTCAAAATCGCACCCAAAGGAGTTGGTTACAAACAAACAAACATACAGATGAAGCTAATAAAAAGCGTGTAAAGACCATTTAATATTTTGCAATTCTATTCTTGAAATAATACCCAAGATGATATATCTCAGCTTCCTAATTACTACAAATATTTAAAGGTGTATATTTAAAGATGATTGGTCTGGACGCATGCAAAGGGTCTTAAAATATGTAGTACCTTATGTAGTAAAATTTAGGTTTGCTACTTTAACGTAGTTTACCTAATTTTTTTCACAAATTTCAAGATGTCTGGCAGAAGTAATGGCCCACGGAAAGTGCCTGGCAGTAATAAATTTTAATTTTAAATAATATTCTTGAAAAATATGTAAATACTAGCTTTGCACCTTTAACGTAGGTAAGGTTTTTATCCATCTATACTTCGCGCTGCCTCAGAAACGGCTCCGCTTTCAAGCTAATGGGTACGCATACATCTTAACAAGACATTGTACTAATAGTCCTGAAAATTTCAGCTTTGCACAAATGACGTAGGTCTGGGGGCTCTGGGATCTTGGACTATTAGTTTGTATTTCTGACATAATATGTTAACTTTATCTTAAAAATGCTCCTGCTACCCTACCTATTTCGGACAACGAAGTTTGTCCTAATGAAAATATTAATCAAAGAGCCACAAAGAAGATCGATCCAGGCAAGGCGAGCAATGATTGACATTGTTATATATTTTTTTAGCATTGGATAACCGCTTTATTTCTGACATTTTATTTATTTATTTATTTATTGGCTAACCAGTAGTTGTTACACTAATACATGTATAAATACAAGACAAAATAGAAGACAGAACAGTCTTAATCTAAGTGTACAACTTATGTAGGTCAACACTACATGCATATATATATATATATAGATAGAAAATAATTTATACAGAGTTTGTCCAAAAAACGAGCAAATAATGTGGGTACATTGGTGGCTAACCCTATTGAGGACACCAATTAGTACATAGTTAATCAGTGGTAAGATCCTGGACTCGGCCCCTGAATCGCCGAAATGTAGTGCCAAAAATGTCTAATTGATTACAGTAGTGATTATATTTCTTAAAAATTCGTGAAACAGGAGAGTTGGAACCTAAAACGGTTCTTCGAAAGGGGGGATGTAGAAGCATTATTGGTTTTCTGGGATATTTATGAGGGACATTAAATTTAAATTTTGAGAGCAGATTCGGGCAATCGAATTTGTTATTGAGTATTTTGTATAAGAATAGCAAATCAAAGGCATCTCTGCGTTTTTGAAGGGAGTCAATTTTGCAATATTTGAGACGTAGTTTTAAGTAGCTCTGTTCTTTTTTTTGCAATACCCTTAGAGTAAGCAAGATGATTCAAGAAACGCTTTTGGATTCGCTTAATTCTTAGGCTATGTGTGGCATATATACGCTATACCACAACGCAATATTCAAGTATGCTTCTTACGAGACTATAATATAGTGCAATTTTAGTTTGAGGAGAACGGAAAGATTTAATGTTTCTAATCAGAAAGCCTAGAACTTTTGACGCATTCTTTACAGCAGTGTCCATGTGGGGAATAAAAGTAAGTTTGGAGTCAAGTATCACACCTAAGTCTCTGACAGTGTCCACTTGACCAAGCAATGTGCCATTTATATTATAAATTCAAAATTCAAAATTCTTTATTCACTTAGGATGCAATACATCTCTTATGACAGGTCAAGATTCTACATGTACATTTATGCCATGTTCGCAAACAATAGGTAGAGCCGGAGAAAAGAACATGGCAATAAAAACTCGCGGCCACTCCTTTCTATAGTGTACTTTATTATATTATAACTATAGTGTACTTTATTAAGTTTACGAGTAAAAGTTATTTGAGCGCATTTTTTGACATTTAGTTGCATATCATTGTTATTACACCATTCTGAAAGACGATCAATATCACTTTGTATCAGTATTTGATTCTATTACGCGAATTATTTTTAGGTCGTCGGCGAATAAGTAAGGAGTAGAATAAAAGAAGTAATTCGGGAGATCAATAATGAAGATATGAAATAGAATAGGTCCTAAATGCGGCCCTTGTGGGACGCCAGAAGTAATTTGGAATATATTAGACTCATAACCATCAGCCACAACAAAGAAAGTTCGATTAACCAGGTACGAATTAAGCCATTGGAGCAATGATCCACCAAAACCATATGACGACAGCTTTTGCACTAGGATGCGGTGTGACACCTTATCAAAGGCTTTGCTAAAATCAGTATACACCGCGTCCACTTGCTTATTAGCATCCATTGACTCCAAAGTACTCTCGATAAAATCAACCAAATTACTGCATGTTGATGTGGCGATAGTAAATCCATGTTGTTGACTAGACAATTTTTTTTTTTAAATAATTTTGAATTCGCTTCTCTCCAAGCTTCCGGCATTCGGACTGCCTCCTAAACTCTGCAGCTGGATTGCCGCTTTTCTGCACCAGCGCCGCATTAGAGTCCTTTGCGACGGCGCGGCCTCCAACTTTCAGCAGATAAATGCTGGTGTACCTCAGGGCTCCGTCTTGTCGCCTACACTGTTTCTTCTGCATATCAATGACATGTTAGCCCTCGGCAACATACATTGCTATGCAGACGACAGCACAGTCCATGATCGATATTTTGGAAACCCTACTGCTAAGGCGGCGGATATCGAGGAAAAGCGAAGGGAGCTTGTCGCTGAGCTCGACCTGGTTCTGAGCCGTATTTCTCAATGGGGTGAAGAGAATTTGGTCGAGTTCAACGCCAAGAAAACACAGGTGTGCGCGCTCACTATGAAAAAGTCTCCATTCCTTCCTCTCCCCACTTTTCAGAACACTCAACTGCCACTACAGGACAAGCTCGGTATCCTGGGCATGGATGTTTGCCGGGATCTCAACCGACGGGAGTACATTGAGAGCGTCACTAAGGCGGCCTCGCGGAAGCTAGGTGTACTCAACAAGGTGAGACGGTTCTTCACGCCGGAGCATCTGTGTCTTCTCTACAAGACCCAAGTTCGTTCCTGCGTGGAGTATTGTTCTCACCTCTGCGATGGATCTACGCAGTACTTGCTTGACGCTCTCGACCGGTTGCAGCGGCGAGCAGTCCGCATTACAAATAGTCCCGAAACCACCGAGTTCCTTGAGCCTCTGCAGTTACGGAGAGACATCGCCTCTATGGCGGTCCTCTATCGCCTTTACCATGGAGAGTGTTCTGAGGAGCTCTTCCAACTGATCCCTCCCTCTCCCTTCCTTTACAGGACAACACGTGCTGGACTCAGAAGTCACCGCTTTAAAGTGGAAGAAATACGCACCAGAACAAAACGGTTCGGCTCTTCTTTCCTATGCCGAGCAGTCAAAGACTGGAACTCACTACCAGCTCACGTGTTTCCTTCCCACTATGATCCCGGGTCCTTTAAGCGGGGCGTGAAAAAGCATCTCACTAAGCCGCCATAGTGTGGGCCGCCATACATTATTGTCTGCATTCGCAGCAAGTGTGGTGGCCTGCACTCTTGGATTCTGCTCATGCTTTCCATCAGGCAGGGTAGAGTCACTTTGGATGGCTTATGTATAAAAAAAAAAAAAAAAAAAGGGACATATCAATGATTCAAAGGTTTTAGCCAACGTTGATAGAATTGACATGGGCCTATGGCTCAATTAAACCAGCTTTGGCATTAGGTTTAAGTATAGGAACGACTTTCGCAAGTTTCCATCGGTCAGGAAAGATGCCTGATCTAAGGGACTGATTAAAAATTATGCTCAATGGCACTGCTAACTCATTAGCACACTCTCTTATAAAGTACGGATGAATGTTATCAGGTCTCTGTCCTTTTGATACATCAAGAGTTTAAAAAAGCTTGACTATTGCCTCACAGTTAACAATTAAATTAGAAAATGAGTCGGAGTGATTCGATGACGTATGCAAGCAAGAGGACAATGAAGACGAGCAATATGGTTGATCCATCGGATTATATACAGAAGAAAAGTAGCCACCAAACAAGTTACATACATCATAGCCATTACTAGCTACAGTCTCACCATCTGATAGGGATGCAGGATAAGTACTCTTACCATTTCGCTTAGATTTAATAAATGACCAAAAGAATTTAGGGTTTGTCTTAATTTGACTTTCAATGTTGTTAATATAAGAGTTATAACACGTTTTAGCTAGACTGCGTTTGTTACACAGCTGCATAGAAATCTTATCTAATGGATTCTTATATAATTTATATCTTTTTCTATAGTTATCTTTTTCCCGTTGTAACCTTAGTAACCTTTGATTAAACCAAGGCCCAGAGTTTTTTTTGTTTGAATAGTTGGTACATGTTGTTTTATTAATTGGTTAAGATTATTGTAGAATGTGTTTAGCATAATGTTGGGATCAGTAGTTCCCTGAAAAACAGCACACCAATCGGTATTTTTTAGATGTTTTTTGATAGTAGGGAAATCTGCCTATTTAAAGTTTAGTCTTATAAAGTCATGGGGTTTTAAGTGAGTTTGCTGTACGTACTCAAGAATAATTTGAAGAGGAGGATGATAGGGATCTATTCTGCAAAGACCAGTAAGTGCTTCAGTTGTTTCACAATCCGGCAAATTAGTTAGTACCAAGTCCAGAATCCTACCTTTATTATTAAAACTATTATTACACTGATTAAAGTTATTAATATGGGTAAAATCGATGAATTTCCAACAGATTTTAGAATTTTGGAATGAATTAGAACTATGCAAGCCATTTACAGCATGCCAATTAATTTGACTTAAATTAAAATCGCCGGTAAGGATGGTGCCACACTCATTGATTCTATCAACCAAAGTATTATAGTTGTCCATAAAGTGGTCAAGAATTGAGTCCTGAAGAGGTGGTGGCAAATATATTGCACATTTATATAGTTTTGTTTGACTTGTACCGTCATCCACAAGTCCTCACAACCACTCTCCCAGCTCGACATCCTATTAGCAACAAACTTTTTAGCAACTGCAATCAAAACTCCCCCGCCATCTTTATGATTGTGGAATGATGTCGTTTCTCGGTCTCTACGAAATATATTGTATTTATTATTGAATAGCTCCGTGCTATATATGTTACTATTCAAACATGTCTCTGTTAGCACTATGGCATCATAGTTTATACAGGCCAAATTACAATAAAACTCTTGAATTTTGATTGTGTTTGACAATCAAAATTCAAGAGTTTTACGGATATTTTGGTAGGAAATTATAAAATATTAAGAGTAGCGAATTTTAAGAACAGTACTTGCTCACATGCAAAAATACATATATTATAGTGATGAGTGAGATTAATTTATTTTTTTAAGCGCGTCCATGTCTCTAATAATACGATATTCCGAGTGATCCGTTTTTCTTATGTAAACACGACGAAATAGGACATATTGTATTATTGATAATACTAGCTTTCCACCCGCGGCTTCGCCCGCGTGGAATTCATATATATCGCGCGACACAATTTAGACACAAACTTTCGTCCCCTATTTCAAACCCTTCTTTTTACCTTTATTTTCAATCGGTTCAGTGGTTTAGGCGTGAAAGTGTAACAGACAGACAGACAGACAGAGTTACTTTCGCATTTGTAATATAAGTAGGGATTACACCATCGGAAAGTAGAGATTTCATCAAACAGAAAACACCCTAATTTTTTGAAAAAAGTAGATATTTTGACGGGTGAATTTTCGGTATTAAGTCAAAATCGGGTGAAAAAATAAATATTTCAAATCAAATAAATTACAGTGTATTCGAGACATAAAAGGTAAGTTTTCACTAAATTTCGTTTAAAAATAATTTTATTTGTAAAAGATAAAAATAAAAAACCAAAAACTTAGTTTTTTGTATTTTTCACATATAATTTGTGGTTATGTGAAAAAAAGTGTAAATAAAAAATCGGCCAAGTGCGTGTCAGGCCACGCACGGGAAAGGGTTCCTCAGTCACCCATAATGGTACGTGGATTAGAAATTATATCCAATGGATAATTGTTATGTTTACGTATTAATGCGTTAATTTTGTATGACTTTTCCAAGTAAGCACATTGTAGAAGTTAAGCCTCTATAACTCCTGAAGTAACAAAGTCATCTAATTCGTTATAGTTTTCATTTAAAGTTATTATATGGACCACTATCACGAATTTTTCCAGATTTTTTGAGCCGGCCGTTTAGCTTTTAGAGGGGGGGGGGGGGCGCTCTGTTTTTACAAAAAAAAGTGGCCTTTAAAGTGGAATTTCTCGCAAACGGATACCTAAATCAAAAAATGGGTTTAAAGATCGTCTTAACAACCTTTTAATGTTTTTAAAAGACCTATATAATGATACCCCAGATGATGGGGTAGCTGCGAGAAAAAAAACATCACCACTTTACGTGTAGGGGAGGTACCCTAAATAAAAATATTTTTCATAATTTTATTGTAACGCTTTGTCGACGTAATTACAATACATATTCATGCAAAGTTTCATCTTTCTAGCACTTACCGATTGGACGGTAAGGAGGACGGACGGACGGACGATAAGGGTTCGAAGTCATAAACTTCGGAACCCTAAAAATTGTAGATCTTTTGATTACCTACAACTTTGCCATTTAACTTTTTTCCATAGGACTTGTAGTTTTGCCGGAAATCGAGATAAACCGTTCTTTACCCTTTCTTTTATATATTTAGCCATCCAAAGTGACTGTACCCTGCCTGATGGAAAGCATTAGCAGAATCCAAGAGTCAGGGCTACTACACTTGCTGCGAATGCAGACAATAATATATGGCGGCCCACACTATGGCGGCTTAGTCAGATGCTTTTTCACGCCCCGCTTAAAGGACCCGAAACCCCCCCCCCCCCTACCCCTTCCCGACCTCAGATCCCCCGTAAATTATTTTTCCTTTCATTTTTATAATAATAATATAATAATAATAATAATAATATCTTTATTTCGACGGGTGCAAAGTAAATAAAGTTATCTACAAAATGCTGATTTTTAGTTTATTGTACAATCGTTTTAAGAAAACAATTCTTTACAATATGACATTTTTTTTTTTGCAAATATCACATTATTTCAATCAATTTTCGTACGTAAAAAAAGCCAACTACGTAAGTTCTTTCAAACACTACGAAGTAAATACGACCAAGTAACGTTGGCCGCATTTACACGGGGCCGCGGGACTTTCCCCGTGCATACACAAAAGGACATCAGTCAGTTGACATGCGCTACGTCGGCTTGATTAGATTTTTGTTATTATTTATGTTAAATGAGGTTTTGTGTCTGATATCTGTGATATTTCGAGGGTTTATTGTAGTCTTCATTTGAATTAGTAAAATCAATAAAGAACGACGGCAACTGTTGAAGCAATTATGTAGAACAGGAAAATAAGTCACTATCATGAAAACAGAAAATCTAATAAAACTCACAAAATTAAGTGATAGTCGTGAAACTGCTGGTGTGAATTAATTTTGTTTAGTAAATATTCAAAGTTGTAAATGTGAAATTCTTAGATTTGTTGTTTGTAGAATAATTAATCTATAAGAGAGGTCATATTTTAAAATACCGACGCATAAACGACCATCTGCCACCTGAATCATTTTACTTCGCTATCATCGTAGATGTTACAATTTACTTCGATTAATTTTGTGGAAAATGAAGTACCTACCTATTTGTAAGGTGTTTTTTAAGATTGTTAGGGTTAAATAGTCCTTACAAAGAACCCTTATAGTTTCACCATATCAGTTTGTCTATCCGCAGCTTAGCTTAGAGACGTTTGTTCCGACAAATGTCTGGAACAGCGAGAACGATTTTGATGGGACTTTCACTGATAGGTAGCTGATGATATAAGGAGTAATTTAGGCTACTTTTTTAAACTAACTTCGTCCCGAGGCGTTACCCGCGGTACGACAATAACCACGGGTAACACCGCGGAGTTAAGCTAGTATAAAATATAAAAAGAAAACATGACTACACGCAAAGTGGAGATGATTTTGTTTCTCGTTTAGGCTATATTATATCGTTAGAGAGGTATTTCAAAAATGTACAGAGTAGTTATAGGACATTCTTTTATTCAGAGCTCCGTTTACGAAATATTAAACTTTAAAGTGCAAATGTTTGTAGAGTCAAAAACTATCACGGCTAAGTTACTTGAGAGGCCGACTTGTGCTTAACCACTGAAAGAGAATGACCACTGAAAATGATTCAAAACGCAACTTCAGTGTAACTTATACACTGCCCGTTGGCTTAAGACAAATCTATCCCTAGAAGTGTAAAAGTTTGCAAAACAATCATTTGTCCATCCATTGTCCACAACAACAAATTTGTCCATCAGTAACCAATTTATATAGAGCGCTTTGGATAAATATGATTAAAATACTGGGAACCGTTCAAAGGAGTTAAGATAACAAAAATAAGATAAACACAGCGGCTGTAATCGAAGATGTCTGTAATCACGTAAAATCTTTTCAGCCTGTGGAGTCCCGTTATATAAGAAAAGACTCAAATAAATTTTACTTATCCGGTGGCTAGAACTTCTCAATTATGTTCAAATTATATCAAGCATGTACAGAGGAAAATAATGTTTCAAAAGGGTTTAATCAACACATGAAAAATAAAGATGTTGCAAGGTCTCTAAAGAAACAGGATAAAAATCAAGCAACTGCACATCCTGACAGTGTAACTTCAGCTACTTTCGACTTTCAATTTTTTTTATCTACGCCTCAGGGAGAAACAAATTTATTTTATTCCCCCTGTTAGCCGTAGTTTCAGGCCACATGTAACATATTCCTTTTTTAAAACCAATGGGTCTTAAAGCTCTTTACATGTTATGCACTTTTTATGTTTGAAATGTTATACACTGTAAAATTAAAGAAAGTTTGTAATAAAATGAACTTGCTTCTCCCTGAGGCGTAGATAAAATAAATTGAAAGTCGAAAGTAGCTGAAGTTACACTGTCAGGATGTGCAGTTGCTTGGATTTTATCCTGTTTCTTTAGAGACCTTGCAATATTTTTATTTTTCATGTGTTGATTAAACCCTTTTGAAACATTATTTTCCTCTGTCCATGCTTGATATAATTTGAACATAATTGAGAAGTTCAAGCCACCGGATAAGTAAAGTTTATTTGAGTCTTTTCTTATATAACGAGACTCCACAGGCTGAAAAATTTTTACGTGATTACAGACACCTTCGATTACAGCCTTAATTCCTTTGAACGGTTCCAAGTATTTTTATCATATTTATCCAAAGCGCTCTATCTAAATTGGTTACTGATGGACAAATTTGTTGTTGTGGACAATGGATGGACAAATGATTGTTTTGCAAACTTTAACACTTCTAGGGCTAGATTTGTCTCAAGCCAACGGGCAGTGTATAAGTTACACTGAAGTTGCGTTTTGAATCATTTTCAGTGGTCATTCTCTTTCAGTGGTTAAGCACAAGTTGGCCTCGCAAGTAACTTAGCTGTGATAGCTTTTGACTATACAAACATTTGCACTTGAAATGCAATTGCAACTGATGATGATGGATTCTTAATACAACGATTTGATAAAGCTTTGAGAGCAAAATTTAATACTTCCTACGTATCACGAATTTTCTTTTATGAATCACGAAACTATAGAGAACGAGATTAATTTATTGTTACTTTTTTAATTATGTATCGATAATAATATATAATTAAATAGCTACGTAAGTTTAAATGTTGATTCAGGTTTTGGTTAATCATCACATAAAAAGAGTTATATATTTTGTTTCTGTGATAATTGTTTGACAGGCTAAAGTAAGTAAAATATGTGTATTTTTTTTTATCTAAATGTTATTACTTAATTTCTATTATTTTCAAACGTAATTGGAAAAAAAAATCCAAAAAAAAAACATATAACCAAGTTTTAATATTTCATTTGACCGCATTGTGTGTCATTTATTACTTTAGAAATACGACGTATAAAAAGCTATCTACATTATTATGTTCTGTAATAGATCTATTATCAATTAAAGGATGTTGGGTAGTATTTATCATTAAAATTAAATGTTTCAATAAAATCTTAATACAGTAAATTAAATCAAATTCAATTTATACACGAAATTTAAAGTCCCTCGTATATACGACCAACTGGCAGTTGACACAATTAGTATTATTTATAATACAATGTAGATGCGAACAACTGCAAAATTTCGTAAAATAACAAGAAATTCCTGAAATAAATATCATATATAAATGTGTAAGAGTGTAAAGATGTATTAATAAAATTTACAGAAAAATCGATTCATTAATTTAAAAAAAAACACACTTTTTAGATCTTTTCGCTCTCCTGTAAAGTAGCTATTTTGCAGATAACTCTTTTTACTTTGCACCCGTCGATTTATTTCTTAAACATATTACAATCTAGTGGTTGGGGTCTCCTGTTAAGCAATGAAAAGCCTGTGTTAGGAGACTCCGCTCCTCTTAATGTTTCCACAATAGTGAAAAAGAAATTGAAAAAACACAAAAACAAAACAAAAAATGTAAATCAACTATATAAACCAAATCAAAGAAAGACCATTAAGCTATTGTTGTGCCCCGCACTGCCCACACGTTACATTCCACCCACTCGCACCCATGTAGGTATATTTATACACATACACACATACTTCCATATATATACACACACATACACAGCAATAAATACAGTACAGAATATTCTTACATACATAGTAAAAAAGAAATAAAATAGAATATAATTATAAAATAAATTTGCTCAAATAATTTATTATGCTTCGTGGTACAGTAGTGACTCTGCTTCTTCGTAATTTAAGGACGCCAACCATTTAACTAAATTTTTTTTACAATCGTGGTAGTGTTTAATATAAATATTAAGCTTCTTATGTACTTTATTGTATAAAAACGCCGAACGACTTTGAAAATGTATGCTAGCAAACTTTGATTTTGTTATTGGGACTTTAACCACATTATGTCTTCTTCTGCTCTTTGTGTTATTTGGATCGTATGTCACGGATCTATGTGTTTTCAAAACCAAATGTAATATATATAGTTTCCTAACAGAGAGCAGGTTGGTAAGCTGGTACAGTGCTTCTGTAGGAAAAGTTCTTTTTTTGAAGTACATGGTCTTAATAAGAGACCGCTGAGCGCGCTCGACCTCCAAAAACCTCATCTTGGCCGCACCACCCCAAACTGGAATACAGTAGGTGATAACCGACTGCGCTAAGGCAGTGTAGATGTTGTTGAGGATATTTGTGGTTGTGTTTTGGCTTCTATTGCATGTGGGTACGACATGTCTTAGAGTTTTAAAAACCCAGTTTAGTTTGCGTATTCTGTTTGTGACATGTTCGAGGTGAGAATACCATGTGAGATTCTGGTCAACGATAACACCCAAGTACTTAGTACTCTGCACTCTAGCGATGACTGGACACTGACAGTTATTAGTGGAGTTGGGAATATTGTTACAGGTGTGTATTCTTATTGTAGGGTCAGAACAGGGTTGTGCATGTTTAGTTTTATTGAAGCATATATAATTTGTTTTGCCTGTGTTCAAAGTTAGAAGATTAGCATTCAACCAGTTAGCTATTTGCGCCATACCCTGCTGGGCACTAATTGTTACTTCGTCCCAGTTGTCACCAGAAAATACGACAGCGGTGTCATCGGCGTACGAAAAAATTTTTGCTTTGCATAAATTCATGTTACACAGGTCGTTTATATATATTAAAAATAAGGTAGGCCCTAAGACACTTCCTTGCGGAACGCCGTATGGTACATCCTTGGCTCCACTGAGAAAATTTTCCAGTTTAACTTTTTGTCTTCTGTCAGACAAATAGTCTTTTAACAAAAGGAATGGAATTCCCCTAATACCAATCCTTTCCAGCTTGTGTAAAAGTACTTTAAAAGACACAGTATCAAATGCCTTTTTTATATCTATGAAAACTGCTAGGCTCTTTTTACCACTATCTAATTGATTTACAACTAACCCTGTTAGAGCGACAATCGCATCCTCTGTCGATTTACCCTGTCTAAAACCGAATTGGGAGGGTGATAATAGTCCAAATTTATTTAAGTAATTAACCAGCCTATAATATTCTCCTCCTTTTCCAATAGGTTTCATCCTACTATAATTTTATTTGTTTTCAAAAATCTACCCTGGACTACTGGTCTATATGTCATTTACAAACTATCATTATGGTTGCCATGCAATTGTGTTATGCCTAGCAACCTGTGAAGTTTTGACAGGAGATAAACAGTGATAGATTTTGATACCTACGATTTATGCATTTTTATAATCACCTAGCTTTGGCCTTTGTATCTCGATTATTGCAGTAAAAAGTAGCCTATGTCCTTTCCCAAGTTCAGTTCTATCTTCATACCAAATTTCATCAAAATCGGTTCAGTGGTTTAGGCGTGAAAGCGTAACAGACAGACAGACAGACAGAGTTACTTTCGCATTTATAATATTAGTATGGATAATTGTATCTTGTTGTTTGACATTTAATTTTTTTGGTATTGACATTATTACTTAATAGGTTACTTTTTATTGACATATTCCAAATATTTATCGCACTATTAGAGAGTAGTATTTTTATAAATGTTTTGATTATGGTATAACTGCGAGCATTTTGAATTGTACATGTGAGCACTGTAGTCACTAGTAGCATAAGTTTGTTTGTTGACTGGCGGTTGTGAGTATGTCATGCTCGCTCAAAAGTCCTGCTGGCGGTGGCGTGTGTAGCGGGTCGTTCGACCTCCTACGATATGGTTGAACTGGACGATGGCTGGTGCATAGGTCATGCTCGTGATACGGGCGCCGCCAGTCTGGCCTGGTCATCTCACAACTTCTATATTTTATTAAGGTTTAATTATTTTTGGCTACTACTTGTGTAAACATCTGCATCGTTACATTGTCCTCACATTTAATAAAACGCTAATTAAACAAATGTAACCAAAAATTGTAAAAACATTGTTGGAAAACAGTGTCCATGAAGTTTCTTGTCTGTTCTTCTCCATAGGATCTACAAATTGGAACAGACAATTAGCTTTACGACTGACTACTGACTGACTACTTGACGTTTCAAAAGTGCCGTTGTATTGGTTTGAAATAAAAATGGTTTGATTTGATTTTGTTTGATTCGTCTTATCGATATGATCTGGTTTTGCATGAGAAACCAAGCTAAGTTTTTGGTTTCAACGTTTTAGTTCTGGAAATTTCTACCTTCAGAACCAACCGCGTGGACGGCCGGAGACCAAAGTGGAAAATGAAAAATTAAAAGCTTTTTATTAATATAAATCTTTATGCTCAAATACAGCAAAGGTGGACTTAATGCCGTAGGTATTTTCACCTAGTCAACCTTAGGACGATGCAGAGCCAGACATGGTAGATGCACAGAAATTCAAATTGTAATTTTAAAAGACAAATACATATGTGTCGGATCTGGCGGCCAATAGCAGTATGTCAGGGTTTGGAGTCCACATGTTGCAGGGATTAAGTAGGCACAAGCTGACAATCAGAGGTAGATTTATTTACACTAATAACAATACTCGTAATACAATTAAAAAGAGCGACGAACAGAAACTAAATTCTATGTTCGTATAGTGGCAACACAACCACCCGAATAGCCTATTGCCTAAGCAATATAGCTAAAGCATATGGTATCGCGTCAGCAATTCCGCATATGCAATATACAGCGCAAGACTGTACCAGGTAAATCAACAGTTCTGTTGGGAGCAGAGCTCTTTACTGAGTCTCATCCGAAGATAGACTTCCTTGCACAAGCCAGTGCTAGCTCTTTTAAAGGGTAGGCCACGCCTCCCTATATCCCTCCAAACAGCTCTGTTCACAATATCAAAACATACTCTCAAAAATGATTTGAACAGTACCCACATTTTATATTCTCAACCACCTCCGACATATATATATATAGAAGCCTTGAAGAAGTTGAAAGAACACATTGCACTCGCGCTTACTCACGCACATGTTTCAATAGTTGGGTCGCGATTGCAAAGAATAAGAAATTGCAATAAGAACTCGCTGATTTTATTAAGAGGACTACTCCGACTGTGAAAGAGAAGAAGTCATGTCATGTCAAGAATGCACGGCGATACTACAGCTTTGGAAGTATGGGTGATGTATCCAGTAAATGTCTAGGCAATTGTAGTAGTACACTACTAAAAGACGATCTAAGATTTCAGGTACTAACAGCTCTCGACATATGAAGGGAGCTGTAACCGCAGAAGAGGAAGAATAGTCCAACCTGATTCAAGTGTGGTGAATGTGGCTACAGCATCGCACTGTTCCAATATGGATGCCAGGGTCAATGATGCAAGAGCCGAACGACAAGTGTGTGTAAGCTTAAGCTAATATTTCAATTGTATCGGTACACACTAATTAAATGGACCAAAATTGATTTCTGATTGATCTAATCACACACAAAAACTATAAACGATTGTTAGAGATGGCGTTATTGAAAAAAAGTTAAATTTCAGACATCTATTTAAGATGTCTGAAATATTGAAAGCTACGAGGTAACTTTTTTTATTCAGAGGTTTCAAATTGATTATAAAAATACCACAACTCAGTGTATTATCTACCTAGTTTATATTAATTTAATCGTTACGGATTCTAATGCTATAAAACAACTTTATTAGCTTACGCCAAACTTAAATACTAGTAATAGTTATCTATCATTTAACTTAAAACAGTTGGCCTGAAACGTTAATAAGGGTACGAGGTAATTTACGATTTAATTGTAATACTTTATGAGGTAAGTTGGCTAGTTTTTTATTAAGCCTACCAAAGTGACTCTACTCTGCCTGATGGAAAGCATGAATAGAATCCAGGAATAGAAGTCACCATATTCATTGTGAGCGGCCTCTGTAAGTCGGGAGAATGATGCAGAATGATGTGCCTCCGGTCTCACATTCACCAACGAAATACGACAGCAAGAATGCTGTCATTATTAGGTTGCTGCTGGTCCTATTCCTGCTGAAATTAACGTGGCTCTCATCATTCATCAGACTATCGCAGTCCACTGCTGGACATATGCCTCTCCAATTGCACGCCACTTGGTTCGATCCTCGACTTCTCGCAGCTAGCTACTGCCAACCGTCTTGCGCAAATCATTGACGGACGTCCACAGGCCACCTGGCCTGTGGACGTCCTATGCTACGTTTGCTGAGTCGCGGTCTCCACTTAAGAATTCGTTTATCCCAACGTGACTTTACCACCTTCGATCTCTGTATCTACAAGTATGTAAATGTTTCAAAGAATTAATGAAAATAATTAATTAATCGAAACACTACTAACAGAGGAGTAACGACAATTTATTTTAAGTATCGTCATTAACAATTATTTTGTGAGAGGGTTAAAGCATTTTTCGCAAGGCTTTAACCCTCTCCTGAGAGAAGACCCAAGCTTAGTAGTGGGACGATATAGGTTGTTCTTTTTTTTTCATTTTTCAAATTCGTAACTAAGTAACACTATCATACATTTACAGGTTATGATGCTCCAAAAATATCTGTTCCTGGTATTTCTACCAGCTGTTGTATACAGTATAATAACAGTTAATATACATGTTGGTAAAGACATCGAAAGTGCTTCTGTTACATACAAAGGTCAGGACAAGGCAGTAGTAAGCGACATAGAACAGAAAACCTTCCATTTAAAACAAGAATGCATAGCAAACGCCACTGAAAAAGTTAATGGAAAAGTGTGCCCAGAAATTTTCGTAAAATCGCCGACTCCGTACGGTGATGTCTACTTGAAAAACGGTTGGCATGAAGTAGAAAGAACACTTAAACCAATAGACGCGAGAGTAGTTGATGTTCAAACAGAAATAGTGTTACTCGACTCAATGAGATTTGTTAACCGTGATAGTAAACCAACTAATTACAATAAAAGTATTCATACAGATGTCAAAGAAACAGTCAATCATACTTGGAGCGGTGAACATAACCTCACAATTGAAAGAGGGATTAATTATAAGGTAAATTTTAGTGCGGACAGTGATGAAGGTGTTTTGGCATTAAGATACAACTCAGAGTTTGGTGAAGATGATAATCAAGAAAGCAGGGTGACTATTGGACCCCTTTCACCATTGAACGTTACTGTTCCTCCCAATGGCACTGTTATACAATATCTCTACGCTATTAAAGGCAAAATGGAAGTCGAAGTGAATTACAGAGCTACAGTTGAGGGAGATGTGGTCTGCAGGTATCGTAAGGCTTACGAGGGGCTACACTTTTATGTGTGGCCTGCAAACTTTCTTTTGCAACAAGATGATTTGCCAGTCTCTGCAAACGCCACTGAACTTATTACAGTTAGCTATTATATTAATGCCAGATTTATGACAATTAATGGAACAACTGGTTATCCCATTTCCAGTAGAAGAGGTGGAATTATTAAAGTAAATGATTAAATTATAATTTTATTTATTTTTAATGAATTCGAATAACTATATACCCTACATGCATTTGGAATAACTATATAGGAGTATTATGATATTTTACAACATACTTAGTCTTGACGTATATTGATACAATGCTTTTTATGGTTCCGAAGTTTATGACTTGGAACCCTTATAGATTCGTCATATCCGTCCGTCTTCGACTTACCGTCCAAATGGAAAGTGTTAGAAAGATGAAACTTTGCATGAATATGTGTTGTAATTACATCGATAAAGTACTACAATACAATTTTGAAAAATATTTTTATTTGGGGTACCTCCCCTACACGTAAGGTGAGGGATGATTTTTTTTCTCTGGGCTACCCCATCGTGTAGGGTATCATTAGATAGGTTTTTTCAAAACAATATAGGGTTTCTAAGATGATCAAAAATCTGTAAATATTTGTGATGGTGGTCCATATAATGAATTATAAAGGAAAACTATAACGGATTAGATGACTTTGTTAGTTCAGGAGTTATAGAGGCTTAACTTATAAACGCGTTTACTTGGAAAAAGTCATCCAAAATAAAAGCATTAACACGTAGACATAACAATTATCTATTGGATACTATTTTAAATCCACGTACCATTATAGGTGACGGAGGAACCCTTTCCTGTGTGTTGCCTGCCACGCACTTGGCCGCTTTTTTTTATTAATTGCATCTAACTTTTATAACTGTAATATATGTTAGTAGATGTATGAAGCTCATTCGAAATTATCTCCCTTGCCTTTTATACAGTTCTTTAAACGTTATAAATAGAAGCACGCACTCTTTCCATGGGAAAATTCTTCACTGTCAATCTTATGGATTGCTTTAGGGACTCCAAATTATCATGACATCATATTCTCTAAGACTAAACATCCTTACTAATGTTACAAATACGTAAGTCACTCTGTTTCTCTGTCTGTCTTTCACGACAAAACTATTGAACCGATTTAAATGTAATTTGGTACACAGATAAGCTAGAGCCTAAGAAAGGACATAAGGCTACTTATTACAGCGATAACCGACCACCACGCGGACGGAGCCCTTTTGCGAAAGCTAGTAAATAATAATCTAGCGGTTTGAGATTGGGTCTAGATGACGACCAGTCTACATCTCTAGAAAGGCCGTAATGTTCGTTAATGACCAATCTTGAATAGAGCAAGTTTCATTATCCCGCACTGTGTCTTCTCGCCGAGTCGCTGAAATTATGCTTTTTAAAACGTTGTTCAGTTGTAAAAAAGTTCTCCGTATATAAAAAGGACTGTAGTAACGCAGCAAGTCCTGACCATTAGGATCATAAGGCAGCGAGTCTCCAGGTCAGAACTGAAGTATGGGAACTGGACGCGAAAGCTCTTGCGGTACTTTTCATTGAAGGCGCAGGAGTTGGGTCATATTCAGAAATCCCCGACCTTAACTTATGGGACTCCTGATCTGGTCTCGGGGTGGTTGGGGTTATCCTACAAGAAATTCTTACTAGCAGCTAGTAGTATGGAAATTGGCAAAGTTGCGCGCCCGTGCCTCGGACATCTATGACAGTCGTTATTGAGAAGGCAGCGAATAAATAATAAGTCAGGAAGTCTAACTCGGAACAAATTTCACACAAAAAGTGGCCCAACTTGAAACCAAAACGACTTATGAAACAAAAACTAATCTTAACCTAGGTTAGAAATAGACATTGTTTGTGATTGGTTTGAATTCAAAACAAAAGCAGGGATTGGTTCATGCGCTTGCTGCAATATCTGCAATGACAGCAGCGTGAACGATGATGTAATAAGTCGACCGGACAGATAATAAAATAATAAAACAACATAATTGTATAATTTTTATATATATTTTTTTGTAAAAAACGCTATGTCCCTCGAAATATAAAAATATAATTAATTTATTTAGTTTTTGCCTAGAAGACATTAAAAAAGAATCTTTTTTCGCAATATTTATGGAATATCATTTTTTGCTAAACTAAATAGTCTGTGCGACATCAACATGGAACTTATTGTTTTCAATGCTATAGTAATTCTCACGTGTAAAAAGCGGCGAGTCGGACTCGCCCATGAAGGGTTCCGTATCAGCAAGTAACATCATTTTAAGTTCTTGTAGTTCGTTGTAGCTTTGATCGATGTTTTCATAATAGTGTATTGATTGAATGAAAGGTAAATTGTGATTTATGACGTATTACAAAAAAACTAATTACTAGATCTCGTTCAAAATAATTTTCGTTGGTAGTTTGCATGGTAATGTACAACATATTTTTTTTTAGTTTTATCGCTTTCTTATTTTAGAAGTTACAGGGGGGGGGGACACATTTTTCCACTTTGGAAGTGTCTCTCGCGCAAACTATTCAGTTTAGAAAAAAAAGTGTATTAGAAACCTCAACATCATTTTTGAACACCTATCTATAGATACCCTACACGTACGGGTTTGATGAAAAAAAATTTTTTGAGTTTCAGTTCCAAGTATGGGGACCCCCAAAATGTATTGTTTTTTTTTCTATTTTTATGTGAAAATCTTAATACGGTTCACAGATTAAATCTACTTAGCAAGTTTCAACATTATAGCTCTTATGGTTTCGGAAAAAAGTGACTGTGACATACGGACGGACAGACAGACAGACAGACTTGACGAATCTATAAGGGTTCCAGTTTTTTCCATTTGGCTACGGAACCCTAAAAAGCTGGACCATCATTACTTAACGATTGTAATCTTTCATTAGTGCTATTTTCATTTTCTGTAGTATTCCTTGAAGATATTGGCGTTTCTTTAAGACGAATCATCTGCGTAAAAAAACAGTTTCATTTCTGATTGGATAATAAATATAATTATTTTAATAATAAAACAGTAAGTACTTACTGTACAAACTGGCACTGCAGTTTTGTGTAACATTGTTTAACCTTTTAATGATTTGTAAAAAACTTTTCATCAAAATACATAGAGCATACTCCACAGGTTTTCACAGGCATCCAGTCATATTCCTGTCTTTCCAAATTAACTGCAGCTATCCACTTTTTTGCCGAATACATAATGTATTCGGCGTTATAAATTTATCAAAATGAATATACCTCATCAATCATCATCAACAGCCTTCAACAGTCCACTGCTGGACATAGGCCTCTCCTTAGAAAGGAGGTATTGGCCTACTATACCACGCTGGCCAGACTATATATATATATATAGAATATACCTATTTTATAATAATAAAATATTTTATCGATATTCTTTTCAATATTTCACCAAGAAGAAAAAAATTCAATTAAAAATTTACTGACTTCATGTTGCATAGTGTTATCCATCTCGGTTTGATAACATATTTGCAAATCATGAAATATAATTATAATGATGCTACTACACACATCAAAAGTGTCTAGGGATCAACATATATTTTTGCAATAACTTTTCTCCTGATTGATATTAATTAAAAATTTCTTTAAGGATTCATCAAATAAAGTGTTTTCGTTTGTCACAGTAACGATAAACCAAGTCACCTTTGCATTAGTAAAGAAATTTGCCATTTTCCTAATAAAGGGATTTTTGACATTTGAACCACTAACATTAAAGTTCGAAAAAAAGACTGAAATAACAGTTTTCTTTAAAATTTTATTAGGTAACTTAAACAATTAATAATCCGTGTTTCTACCGCGAACACTAACAACACAAGAACATCGGTTTGGCATACTCAAAATGAGTTCATCCAAATCACGCTGTGGAATGGCCGCCCATGTTCGTTGCAACAACAAAAAAAGGTCTTCTTGCGACTGGATACCCTCCATATTCGGCAGAGCTCTTCTCTGTAGCATATCCCATGCATGCTCAATCGGGTTCAAGTCTGGCGACTGAGCAGGCCAGGGCAGGACATTGATGTTAGCTGCGGCGAGAGTCTGTCTTACAACTCTTGCGGTGTGCGGTCGTGCATTATCATGCATTAACTGAAATAAGGGACCGATTTGCACTTGTAGAGGAACGATGACGTCTGATACAATCGTCTCAGCATAAATTTGAGCGTTGAGGTTGCCTCTGATCCAAATCAACTCAGTTCTTCCGCCGATCCAAATACCCGCCCATACCATGATGGTTCCACCACTATAAGGATGGACTTCCTGGCAGGATTTTAATCGCTGTTGGCGTCCAGGGGTTCTCCAGTGTCGTATACGTCTTGTATCCGGTCTCATACCAAAACGAGACTCATCAGAAAAGCACACGAAACGCCATTGTTCTTCTGCCCAATTTCTGTGTTCAAGAGCCCATTGATATCGAATCCTACGATTGTGCATTGCTATAGGTGGTACCCGTAGCGGTCTTCGGGAATGAAGGTTCACTTCATGCAAGCGGTTTCTGACTGTTTGGTCGCTAATTAAGTTCCCTGAAGAGTGATGAAGCCTCACGGCTAACATCATGGCGGTTATTGTTGGAGCTCTTCGAGTTAAGATTTGAATGTATCGGTCTTGTCTCCGTGTGGTGCAGCGATACCGTCCTCCATGGCGCTCAGCCACGGTACCAGTGCTTCGGTAACGTGTCCAAAGTCGACTGATAACACTCTGACTTGTATTCAGAGCTAAAGCCACAGTACGTTGCCGGGAACCAGCTTCTATCATTCCCACGGCTCTGAGCATTTCTTCCCTGCTTAAATGACGTCGCCGCTCCATAATAACGTTGGTTTTAATCAGTAGTAGGGAAACAGTAGCACTAATAATTTCTTCAATGCGTTGTATGTTTTTATAGGGAAAATATTGGCAGCTGATTTTCATCTTTTACTCGAATTTGATTGACAGTTCCTGATTCAAATTATGAAATGCACCAAAAAGGATCCATATAAATTTATAAAATCATAAATTTATTACAAAGCCACATCTCAATCTCAAGAAATCCGCATAAAAATGCTTGATCCCTAGACACTTTTGATGTGTGTACTTACTAGTGAAAAGTGATCCCTGGATATTTTAGCCTTGTATGGCTCCTGCACCACTTCACTGGCTCATGCCTTCACATTTCGATTTATTATTGTGTTGTCAATAATCATTTATCGACAACATACTGTTACCCATTGTTGTTGTTGTTGACATATTGTTCGCGGATGACACATCCTTAATTTTTAAAGTTAGGCGCCAACTTGACAGTTTTAATGATTTCAACAGTGCACTCTCGAAAGTGGTACATTGGTTTAATACGAATAACCTTCTCCTTAATGAGAAGAAGACTAAATTCATTAAATTTTCTACACCAAACGTTCGACATGTCACAACCAATGTTCGATTGAATGGACTGGAGTTGGATCCTGTGGCATCTACTGTATTTTTAGATATAACTGTTGTTGCTAAGTTACAATGGGGTCCCCAAATAGAAAAACTATCCGGTAGGCTAAGCACAGCGACTTTTGCTGTAAAAAAGATTCGACATTTAACTGATGTTGATACAGCTAGAATAGTTTACTTCAGTTACTTTCATAGCATAATGACTTACGGTATCCTACTCTGGGGTAACTGTGCAGATATTAATGCCATATTTGTTTTACAAAAACGTGCCGTACGAGCCATTTATAAATTAGGCCCTCGAGTTTCTCTCCGCTCCAAATTTAAAGAGATAAATATTCTGACTGTATCTTCACAATATATATACGAAAATTTAATTTATGTTCAAAGAAATTTAGCAAAGTTTAGTAAACTCAGTGATTTTCATTCGGTAAATACCAGAAACAACCAAAATCTTTGTGTTCACGTCACTCGTCTCCACAGAGTAGGCAACTCGTTCATGGGACAATGTATACGCTTTTACAATAAACTCCATAATGCTATTAGGTTCGTAAATCTAAGTTATCCGCAAAGGGGTATACCATAGCAGAATATATTAATGATAAAACCGCCTGGGATTGAGCTGCCCATTCTGCACATGCTGTTTATTTTGAATGTTTAATTTATTTTAAATTGTTGCCATTGTTGATATTTTTTAAATTATTATCTTTAATTATTATAGTTGTGACTCAAATTGTAATTATCGCTTTTATATCTGTCTTTTGCATTTAAGAATATTGTCTGGACTTTAAAAAAGACTGTGATCCCTGAGTTTGTTTCGTCCTTTCTTCTCAGGGCTAGTCCAGTTAGGAAAGGCCGAACTCATCTGCTCAAAAAAAAAGTGTAATTTGCAAAAGTGTTCATGTAACCTAATTGCAGAATAAATGATTTGATTTGACAACACAATAATAAATCGAAATGTGAAGTGTGATCGCTGGCAAGAACAATGTCCGACTAATGACGCGGTGGACACGACTTTTAAGCACCGCCTACTTGGACACGACTTTTGTTGGGTCCTTTTTAGAGCGCAGTTAGACTTCCTGACTTAAGTGCCATTGACCGGACAACCCCCGTGTTTTCCAAAATACCCTCCTCCAACGTACCGGTGGGTAACTTGAGAGGTAGTTATGGGACATCATTTTCAATCAATTAAAACAATATTTACCCATTAGGTACTATTTTCAGCACCAAACAGACAGATTGACTTTACTATATAACATTAATAACATCACGTCAATAGAAAACGCAGAAAGGGCTGTGTCGGACAGCTAGTACTTGATTTTTTGGCATTGGTGCAGCTCTGGCAGAAATATGCTGTCGGACACATGGTGTTCGTCATGGCGTTCAACGTGTATGCTGATTTATGAATTCTTGGTACTCATTTAACTCCTAAAGCGATCATAGCCAAGTTGCCGGTGATTAGAAACAATCGCTGAGGGTAAGCAACGTTGCCGCGGTCACTACCTAAACGGTGGGTAACCACATGTGGAATGATATGTTATGAGCGTTATTCGGAACGATAAGAAGTCGATTTCGATTGTTATCAGAAGGAAACAGTAGTGAAGCTTAGTTGGAGGCCTTCGGGCGGCTGAAAACATCCAACGGCAAGATTATGTAGCCACAACGTGTCTTGCCCTGCAACCTGCACTCGAGCCCAGCATTATGGATTGTTGATGATTTTTGCCCCCAATACAACTAAAAAGCATATTAATTTACGACCTTCATTTCAAATTACTTAAATAAAATAATTACTAAATAAAACCCATTGACTATCTAAATTACCTACGAAAGGCATAAAATTGCATATCCTTATGGGAAATTTCGATTTATGTAACTAGTTCTAGGTAATCTAAAGTTTAATGTGCGTTTGTATCAATAAAACAAAGTTAATGATTTGTCTTTTATTATTCACTAATGAAACAGAATTAAGCAGTTAAACTAATTTATAGAGGAATTTCCTGATATTATAGTAGGTTTATGTCTTTCAGTTAGATTAAGATTTGAACAAGAGTTACAAAATAAATAATTACAAATAAATATTTCGATTTTCTTCCGTGTGTTGACGGATTAAGAACACAGAGTGTCACCACCACCTATTCATCCCCCGCGGGTCTCGTAAAAGGCGACTAAGAGATAAACTTCGCAAGACAACATCAATTGCAAAGAGAAAGAAAACTTGAAACGAACCCTTTTTTTGTTTTTTTTTAACGTGTGGAAATTCCCATGGACCGTCACCCCGTCAGGGGTTTACGGCGGGGTGGTGTGTCGGACTCGAACCGACTAAAACCACACGGTGTGACCCTCTCTGCGCCTGTGTATTGGAAGGAGTCCAGGGAGGGGATTTTATTCTGGACTCCCAGTGCCTCAAATTTTTTTACTCTCTAATTGGACAACGTCTGGTCATACGCGGACGCCGCTCCCTCACGGTTGGCCACTACTGCGGACAGACAGGAAACCCGTCCCGCCCATCCTCAGCCACACTCAGGGCGAACTTGAAACCAACACTTTTTTTTGTTATGTGTGGAAAATCATCATGGACCGTCACCCTAGCGGCGGTTACGGCGGGGTGGTGTGTTGGACTTGAACCGGCTAAAAACCACACAGTGTGCCCTCTCCACGCTTCTCCGTTTAGGAGGAGGAGAAGTCCAGGGTCAGATCTCCTTCTGGACTCCCCCAGCGCCTGCCCGCTCCTGATGCGGGCACCGTCTCGGTTCGACGACCCTCTCTTAGGCGACATCCGACACACACCGACGCCGCCCCCTCGCAGCTGGCCACATAATGCGAGTGGCGGGAAAACCCGTCCCGTCCACCCGCGG
The DNA here is from genome assembly GCA_932526445.1 of Phragmatobia fuliginosa. NCBI lineage: Eukaryota > Metazoa > Arthropoda > Insecta > Lepidoptera > Erebidae > Phragmatobia > Phragmatobia fuliginosa. The sequence continues at coordinate 11,404,526 of OW052081.1, read as the reverse complement.
CCACACTCAAGGCGGCATGAGGCGCAGATGTTCGCGCCTCCGGCGGTTCGCCGGCGGCGAGTCAGGTCCGATTGGATGTCGTCCTCCCGGGCCTTCTCCGCCGCCTCCTTCCGCTTCCGCTGCCGGCCATGGAACGAACAACGGCCGGCAGTGAGAGATACTCTCCGATGACTGCAGTGAGGACCCTGCGCTGCGTTTCCCATGCGGGGCAGACCGCCAGCGTGTGATGAGCCGAATCCTCACTGCAGTCGCAGTGTTGGCAGGCGGAACTCAATTCCCTGCTCCTCCTCCAACCGAGTGCAGGTACTTTCCGAAGCAACCGGAAAGAACCTGCGTCAGTCGGAAGGTAAGGGTCCCGTGCTGCCGCACTGCCCATTCGCCGATGACCGGCTGAAGCGCCTCTACGGTGGCGAGGCCAGCACGTGGAGTCTCCAGCCGGACCGACCAGCGATCCATCGTGGCTCGGTGAGCGGCTTCGCGCCACTCGCGCACGTCCTCGGGCGGAGGTCCAACTCCACCACTCTCCGCCCGGTAGTCAGCCACTCGCCGATAAACGTCGGCGAGCACTTCCGCCTCCAAATCCCACGGGGGTGTTCCGGCATGTAAACCAACCCTATACCAACCTGTCTGGCCAGCGTGGTATAGTAGGCCAATACCTCCTTTTCAAGGAGAAGCCAATGTCCAGCAATGGACTGTTAAAGGCTGTTGATGATTTCGAACATCTTACACACAGTCATCTAGTCCTAAACTAAGCAGAGCTTGTATAATGGGTATGATATCAATATTATATAAATACTTGACGTTAAAAATGAAATATTGAAAGTGACGGTAGCCCTGCTGTAAAAGTACCCGCACTTCGAGAAACGGCGACCAGTTGGCGCTAGTGGAACGTACACAGAGCGTATCGTGTTAACCCCCACCACAGCGATTTATCAGTATAAAAGCCCGAGCTCTGTCGTAGTCGGAACGCCACCACACCGCGTTGAAAATACAGCGCACTCTGGACCTACTGCCGCAATGGCTGTCGCAATGGCGACTCACTGTAAACGTGAGTAAAACACAGGCGATAGCTATATCAGCGGACAGGAGGCTCCTCCCACTACTCCAACTACACGGCGAAAACGTCCCATGGACACACACCGTCAAGTACCTGGGGATCACAATAGATCGCTGCTTGTCTATGCGACCACACGTTCGCAGAACGGTCGCGCGTGTAAGGGCAACACGCGCCCTACTGCGTCCAGTGCTCACTTCCCACCTAACACGCCGCGCTAAACTGGGTGTGTATAACACTTCTATACGCACCCAACTCACCTACGCCGTTCCCTCTTGGTACGTCCTCACAAGCGAGACCGGCCGCCGACAACTGCGCGCGCAACAATCCCTTGCGCTGCGCAAAGTCGTGCAGGCGCCGCGTTACGTGAGAAACGACGTCATCGAGAGGGATCTCAAGATGGAGAGCCTGGACGCATTCATCAAGCGGATGGCCAGCACCATGTTCGAGCGTGCCGACACATCGGCCTGGAGCAACATCCGGGGCATCGCGCCGTGGCACCCTCGAACGCCCCCGTCTCGCACTATCCCAACAAATCTCTCTGAAGAATGATGCCTTTAAGAAAAAACTCTTCCAAACGAACTATTACTTACTTCACTCATTCTAGGGTCGAGCTAGGGACCGTCACATGTGGTGCCGTGACCAGGATACTCGTCAGTAAATGTACTAAGTCGTAGTCATTACGCTAGTGCAACGAGAATGGACTTAAAAATGGGTTACTACAAACACAGCGTATTCATAGACAAATTACATCATAGGCCATAATTCAATCGATAATATATATCATTTCAAGTTATTTATCTATACTAGTTAAATTATAAACATTTCTTTACATTTGTTAATTTATGTAAAAGTTTTATATTATTTATAACTATACTCGTAAATATATTAATCATTATTATATAGTATTTTGTTGTAGTTGATGATGAAGATATAGTATTACATAACAAGACATGCTATATCGTGTCAAATTTATACCAATTTATTTTAAATTGTGCTAAGCTACGCCACGTGTCGGCTAGTTTGGCTAATGTATTAATATTTACTTCAAAGTTAGCGAGATAGCTAGGTATAGGTTCTACAAAAGGAGACAGCCGGAAGAAAGATTACGTTCGAAATGATGAAAAACTGGTGAGTGTTAATTTTAATCTTATTTTCTAAATGCACGTTTGCTTTACAAGGGTTGTGGGTTCAAATCTCACATGGTACGACACTTTGCGTGATCCACAAATTGTTGTCCGGAGTCTGGATTTTCATAGTTTCAGGTTAGATCGTAAGGTCCCTGCCGCATTGGATATATTCCTAATGCGGAGGTTGTTTTTAAAGAAAGAGAAGGGAAGTTGATTAAATACAATAACATTAGGGGATTTGTATATATATGTAGACCAATACAAATTAATTTTATATTATTATGTAATAGAGTTCTGTAATAGAACAATATAATTAATATTCGTACTGTAAATGTTTTGTATCGTTTAAGTGTTAATCGTTACAGACATTAGTGGCTTCGACGCCTAGACACTGTTTAACTTAAATAAAATATATCCGCGACTGCGTCAGCATGTAAGTCTATTGTCACGATAAAGATTAGTTATATTCTTCCTCGAGGATTAAAATGTCCATTGCCATCGTTTAATATAGTTAATGTAGATGTTTCATTGCGAGAGCATAACGAATAGATATATAGACGATCAAAGTTACTTTAGAAATTATAATCGCGCATTTCATGTACTAATAATTGAGATGTGTATTGTAAAGCCGAGTGTCTTTTGGGTTTAACTTTGAATAGTGATGGGTTCGACTCCCAGATTGACAATAATAATATGTTCTATGTGATTAAAACAATACATTTAAAAATAAAACCCACGTATTATCTGAGTACTGTTTAGCCAATGCTCTATTTAGCAGGTTCGATTCATAGACTGATAATATGTGTATCCTGTGTAATTAATAAAATAATACAACTTACTGTACATAGCTGTAATTGTGTTAACAATCAGGAATTAGTTAGGTCATAACGAGAGGGGGGGAATATTTTAAATACATACTTCTAGTGTATGTGGATTGTTCGGTTCGATTTCTCAATAAATATTTTTATGGTGAAAATATTATATTTACATTTTGTCTGAGTTACTGAGGCTCACTCTCAATAATAAAATCATTGGGTCTAGCGAATTACGTACACTGCAGCCGAAGGTTCCAAAAAAAAACAAATTTACTTAAGTTAATTTAATAAAAGAAATTACAAACTAATTTACAATAAGGTGAAACCTGTTCGAAGTATGAACATGGAATGGAATTAAAAGTACTCTTATTAACTAAGTAGAATAATGCTGCGTCGGTGCCTTGTGTCATCGTTAACTTCGACGAAGGTTCCCACCGTCGATTCGGTTCCGTGGAAACTGCAGCGTCGGCATATTGGACGAGTGTGGTGTTGATTCATAATGCGCTGCATTGGCTATACCCTTTGGGGTTCCGTATGTAACATCTCCACAGGAAGGGATAAGGGCAAGTTGTTCGCCGTTGGGTACGATAGACAGGCTATATGGTTGGTATAAATCTTCTTAGACTATAGGAAAGCTATAAACTATAACTATTCTATTCATAACAAAGTAAGAGCCAGGTTTTATAAGGTTATAATATTCTCTTAATTCTAAGTTAGGAATGCTGTAAACTATCTTTAATTTATCTATCATGGATTTCAGAACTTCGATATCCATCATAGAATGGTGTGTACTAGAAGTTCGAATAAAAGCTAATATATTTTCTATCCTAATTATCTCTAACACTAAGTCTTATGTCCTGGGGTTGAGTCGCTTGGACTGTCAGCAACGTCAGAATCCTGTAACAATGTCGTCGTTGTAGGCATTCGCTTTAATCGAGACTTCGCTATTGGGCCGCGTTTCTTTGACGTATAGATGTGAATAGGTAAGTCGGCTAGGACGGTGTCTTGCGTATATCGCGGTGCTGTTTTCTGGCGGCTAGCAAGAGGATTCTTAATAAAGACCTGTTGTTGGGGGGTGTATTCTACTTCTGGCTCACGAGTTTTGTTTCTTTTTTCGATTAAGGCTGCTCGATTGCAAAAGAGACGATTCGTTAATTAAATCAAAGACTTGTTTCATCTGTTGCCTATGGTTTTCTGCGTATTGCTGTAAGATGTGTTTCGTAAGGTCTATATTTACAGGGTCTCGTGGGTCGAAGTGTCCGTTGAGTAAGTCAAAGGGTCTACATTTCGTGAAGCTATGAATGGAGCTATTGTAAGCTATAATTGCGTATGGTACAAGATTAACTACTGGTTCGGTTTTCTGTTGCAGGTTAAGGATTCTTATATGTTCCAATAACGTTGAGTGAAAACGCTCTATGTTACCGTTGTCATTTGGGCTATGTGGTAAAGTTTTGTGGTGAACTATATTGTGAAGACGTGTAAATTCGGCAAATAGCTGGTTGGTGAACTCTGTTCCGTTATCTGTGATGATTGTCAGTGGTAATCCGTGGTGAGTGCAGAATTGTAATAATGCTTGCAATATGCTAATAGCGGTACCATCGCGTAGGAGGTAAGCTTGACCGTATTTCGTGAAAACGTCGATGAAGGTCACATACTTTTCGTTTTGTATTGTGAGTAGGTCCATATGAACTATTTCAAGAGGCTTCATAGCTGGGGGTACTATGTTGAACTGGGGCCTTATGGGATTTCTATCGTATTTCGCTTGACCACAAATAGTACACTCATTGATGAATTTAGCGATTTGTTCTTTCATTTTTGGCCAGTAATATTTCCGAGAGAGAGCTAAGTAACATTCGTTTATACCACGGTGGTTTGTCTTACCGTCATGATAATGCCGAATGATGTCTTGTTGCTGAAGATACTCTTTAACGTTTTCAAGTTCTGTTTTACAAAATACTAGATTGAGGGACGAGCTTTTAAATTTTTCTTGGATTATGGGTATAATTGAATACATGCCTAGGGGTGGATTTATTAGTATGCCTGTTTTGACTTTAAGTTAACGTATTCTTTAATCGCGTTGATTACATCGTTCTCTAAGCTTGATTCGGAAAGTTGGATTGCCGTTCGCGTGTGGTTTTCAAATGGTTTAGTCACCGCCAGTTTTCTCTTTACGTCGCCAACAATAGTCAAGTGAATTTGTCTGTTGAATTTGTTAAGGGGGTCATCGGTAATAGGGACTTCTAGTATGGGGTGTTCGTTGCTAGTGTTTACAGTATCAGTTGAAGAGTTTAACTGTTGGGCTGGTGTCTCTGATGGGTTGTTAATCATCGAACTAAGTTCCCTGATGCTGCCGATTAATGAGTTAATTTCGTCTATTTCATCGTTATGAATTTCTACACGAGATAAGGCGTCAGCGTTGGTGTTACATTTTCCTTTTTTGTAAATTACTGTAAAGTCATATTCACTGAGTCTTAGTCTCCATCTGGTTAGTCGAGAGTTTGGTTCTTTTAGGTTCATCATCCACTGCAAAGGTTTGTGGTCGGTAAGTATTTTAAATTTTCTTCCGAATAAATATGGTCTGAAATATTTAGTGGCCCAAACGATGGCTAGAAGTTCTTTCTCTATTGTACTATAATTTAGTTCACTTTCGTTAAGTGTACGTGAGGCGTAGCTTATAGGTCTGTCAGAACCGATGGGTCCCTGAGATAATACTGCTCCTATAGCGACATTTGAGGCGTCTGTAGTGAGGTTAAATTCTTTGGTGAAGTCTGGGTATTGTAAGATTGGATCATTAGTGAGTAGGGTTTTACATTTATCAAAGGCGTTAACGAATTCCGGACTATGAATTACTTTGTTACCTTTCTTTAGACAAAGGGTGAGAGGTTTTGTAATACGTGCGAAATCTGGGATGAATTTTCGGTAATATCCAAGAAGACCTAAAAATTGTTTTATTTCTTTGGGTGTTCTTGGTATCGGATACTTCTCTATAGCAGAAATTTTGACAGGATTGGGTTTAATACCGTCTCTACTAATTATATGTCCTAGATAACTAGACTCAAGTTTTGAAAATTCGGATTTATCCAACTGTATTTTAAAGTTAGATTCCTGCAGTCTTTGGAAGACCTTCTCCAGGTTCTCCATGTGCTCCTTGAGCGATGTACTGAAGACAATTATGTCATCTAAGTAGACCAGACAAATACTGTTTTGGAGGCCTCTTAATACATTGTCCATAACTCGTTGGAAGGTGGATGGTGAGTTCTTCAAACCCATGGGCATTCGAAGAAATTCAAAGTGCCCATGTTCTACATTGAACGCGGTTTTAGGTATGTCATGTTCGTCCATTTCTACCTGATAGTATCCGCTAGCCAAATCTAGGGTCGTAAAGTACTGACACTTTCCTAATTTATCAAGAACATCATTTATATTTGGTATGGGATACTTGTCGTCTATTGTTTTCTCATTTATTTTGCGAAAGTCTACTACTATACGCCATTTCTGTTTACCGGAGACATCTTTCTTCTTGGGTACAACCCAAATAGGTGAGCTCCATGCGGATTCAGATGGTCTTATAATGCCTTGTTTTAACATTTTTGAAATTTGGTCTCTAACTTCTTCTCTGTGAATGAACGGGTATCTATAACTTTTAGTGTATACGGGGACTTCGTCTGTAGTTCGAATCTTGTGTTTAACTTTGTTGGTAAAAGCCAAGGGCTCTCCTTCCAAGTAGAAAACATCTGCATAACGAGCGCAAAGTGTTAAGACGCTGAGTGCAGCCAATGACCTTGAGCAATGGATACACCCCTTTTTGTTCGATAAAGCAGCGCCGCGTTTGAGACGCGGTTCGTTATCGGTACTGCCACAGTCTCCGAGAACTAATATTCGTCTTTGAATTTGCACTCTGCTTTTAACACAGGGCCTTAGAATATTTTAGATAGGGCAAAATAAAAATGCTATCGTAATGGTATGATAAAAAAAGTCATGTGGCACTCGGAGACTGCCGCGGTAAAGCTATTGCATAGCATTTTTTATCAACTTATGCAATTTAATTATTTATTTATTTTTTATTTATATAGTATTTTTTTATTTAATATTAATCCAAGTTTACAAAACAATATACACTGTCTTTTTACCAACATACATTCTAACAATATTATTGCCAAACAATACAGTCATAGTATATAATATGAAACTATTCTGAACGCGACGATACCGTCAGAGCTCAGCGAGAATGTGATTCGTGTATGATGCAAAACTAAACAAATCTCCTTCAGAGCTATTTTCCAATAGTCTTCTTTTGCTGTAAATAAATAGTCTATGAATTGTTAGTTAGATTTGAGGGACATTTCAAGACGTGCAGTATTTTACACTGTTCTTACCTTGGAACTACAGAACATTGAACGTTTTGTGAGAATTCCACATTTTGCAAAATCCTGTGATTAAATAATAGTATTTATTTAATTTAATATCTTTATTACTTAATTATTATGATGATAATATTATGCGGTTAGATACACTATCAAAAATGACTATGCATAAAATAAGGCCATCATATGATACATGGTGTAACTAAAATGGCAGAGTCTACGACTTTTGTAAGTCTATGTACGTTACGTTCTTCAAGACTAAAGCTGGAAACACATTATCGGACGCGGCTGACGGACGCGGCTAACAGCCGCCACTGTAAATTGTACATTATTTTATTAAAACACTAGTAGAGTGCCTTGGTAATATATTTTTATTCAATGTATTAAAATATTGACTCAGTAATATACATATTTATGATAATTAATTGATTTTAGTGGAAAAATAAGTGTGCACAGTCGGACATTCGGACGCTCAAGGTCAGTCTGTCCACGACTTACGTCCGATAGTTTGCACAGCTGAGTGTATGTTCATACTCTAGATCACGGCTATCAGCCGCGTCCATTAGCCGCTTCCGATAATGTGTCTCTAGCTTAAGCTTGTTCCACTACACAGTTGACAGTTTTTAGGGTTATGAAACTACATTACGTCTTTGTAAGGATATCTAGTTATATAAGCTTACATGTCAATCAAATTATAAGTTTATTAATAAAATAAATTATTCTTACCTTATAGCCTCGATCATAATATGATTTTGTTTTGTTTTGTAATAAAGTTTTTTAGATTTATCAGCTAAATATAGCGCGCGAGTCGAGCGACATAGGTCCGTTTAGCAGGGCGCCTCAGCGCTCACTGTCGTTCTCCATAGGAGTGCCAGAGAAAAAGCGCTTGAAATAGAAGGGCGTAAGTGCCAAACAACAAAATTCGTTATTTTTTGTAAATGTTGCAATTTTTAAAAAAAATAAAGTTGACCATTTCCTTCAGTTACATATGATACACAATTTTACTTAATTTCATTTACATTACTTAAAGCACAACTGTGTAAAGTCAAAATTTAACTATTTTCAGAAGCTACTTTGATTATTTTTTTTATCGAGTGAAGTTTTTCAAATCGTGTTTTGGAAATAACCACTATGTGAGGAATATGTTCAATTATAAAGACATTGATTTTGGTAATGATATGAGCGATAGGTTTTTATACAAAACGATCTTTATTTACCTCTATTTTGGTTTTCAGCCCCTTAAGAGATTAGCTTTCTCTTCCTCGTTTAAATGGTCTGTACGCAAACGTGATAACATTTCGGATACTCGGTTTGACTTTATGGTTGGTGTACATTTAATATTAAATACCTCTGCACAGGCTGGTTGGTCTAATGAAAAAATAATGTTATTGGGCGTTGGGTTTTCTATCTCTACATATCCTCTATTATTGACTACGTTAGTAACGCATTCGTGTATAATGCAGTTACAAAAATGTTGCTCGGTTATTAAAACTTCTCCGTCTGGGGCGTTTATGGGTATCCTAATTACTTTTGATTTATTTCCGGGGATCATTTCTTCGTATAAATTTACGTTTCGCGAGTTATATATTTTAATGTCATTAGTGGCGGTTCGTGTAATTAATTTAAAGTCTTTTAAATCTATTTTAGCTTGCCATTTCGATAGTAAATCCAGTCCTATCAATCCATCAAAATAGTTATGAAATCGGTATACAAATAATTTAATACCATCATTTTCATTGAATTCTGAAAAACAGGGTAACGTTATGGAGTAGTCATTCCTACTGACTCCATGTACGTTTGTGACTTCAAATGGGTCATAGATTAAAGAGTAATCTGCGTAAAATGTTCGTACAGCCTCGGGGCTTATAAACGATTGGTTGGCACCGGTATCGATTAAAAATTTTAAAGGAGGTTTAGTCATTTCGATATATGGTAGCTGTCTCTGAGTCTGTAAGTTAATGTCTATCCTTGCTCTTTTGACATCTTTTCCAATTGAAAATCCTGTTCTTGGTTTGTATAGCTAGGCCCTGGTTGCTGGTGCATTTCGTTATATTGGTCATATGTCTCGTCTCTATAAGTCATGGTGTTGTCATAGTTATAATCGTAGGTTTAGTAATAGTCGTTAGAGTCGAAGTTAGCGTCATGTTCTGGTTCATAGTAAAAGTCAGAGTAGTAGGGGTTGTCTGCAAATTCATTGAAGTTAAGTTCTCGTGATTTAAAGTAATTATTCGGTGGTGGATTACCCGATCTGTGCCAATCATGACCTGACACCATAGGTTTTGGAATAAAATGTTGGACTCCGCTCATCGGTTTTGGGTTAGAATTCTGTGGGGGATTATTCCTAGGTGGCAAACGAAAAACGTTACTTTGTGGGCGATAGTTTGGCGGTGGTGCGCGGAACATTTGCTGTGTACGCGTAGGGAACTGGTTTTGGTGTGGATGTGAGTTCTGATGAACATTGGGTACGTTACTATTAAATTTAAAGGCGGGTTGTGGTTGGTGACTCCGTAGTCCTATTGGGGCTGGCCAGTTTGATATTTGAGGTCGCGGGCCGCTCAGCGCGTTTAATGGTATATTGTACGGTATAGGGACTTTAGAACTATTGTGGTTCCTCGGGGAATCATTACGATTTTGTAAATATATTATATTTAATTCTTCCTGTACGTATTCGAGAGCTTTTTCTATTGTTTCTGGTCGCATACAACGAATTCGCGATCCTAAGGGTTCTTTCAATCCGCGGACGAACGCCTGCATGGTAACCTTTTTGTAAAGCGTTCTTTTGGCTTCTATGGTCGTCGGTATACTTTCATGTAATGTCACGTATGTCATGATGGTACTGAACAAAGTTTGGCATTGGTCATAAAATTCTTGAGGAGATTTGTTACCTTGAGTAGCTAAAGAGAGGTCGTTGTACAACGCGGTCTCGTCTCGCTGATCTGAAAAATTATTTATAAGCGCTGATCTTATCCCTGCCCACGTCTCGGGAATGCCATTCGAGTTTATAGTGGATGCTGCAGTTCCTGTTATTTTATTTAATATACCATTTAAAAGACACAAATTTCCTAACTCGCTGCCTGGCTCGGGGCTCGCGTACTGGGCTACTATCCTATCACAAATATGAATAAATCTAGTTAAAACATTTGCGTTCCCGTCGAACTCTGGAACTACGCGCAAGGCCTTGAAAATAACATCTGGGTCGTACGGCATCTTTACTCGAAATAAGCTATTTAAATCTAAATCTAATTCACTATCTATATCTCTATTACTGTCTAAAATATGCCGGCGAGCCTGTCGCGATGCAGGTTACACGGCTTTTCGTGTCGAAAAATGTTGGAGGTAAAAATAACTACGATAAGGTAGGAAGCAACACGAGAAAGATTCAAGTGTACTTACAAATATTTCATCTCTGGTTTTCCTCGGTGAATCGATGTCTGGATTCTCCGTCCGGCTACGCAGTTGTCCCGTAGATTCTGGATCCTCTGGTTGGAGCTTAATAGCCGCCCGGGCGACTCGCGAACACGAATATCGATATGAGATGTTTCTAATGCTCGCGAACCGGCCCGCGAGGATCCTACCGACTGCGCCAATTACGTACACTGCAGCCGAAGGTTCCAAAAAAAAACAAATTTACTTAAGAGTGTGCTGCGCGAACAAAAAACGTCGAGTTTAGGTATTTACGAGCAGAGTTGCGCGGCAGCGCCGCTAGGCAGCACCGTTGCCGCTTCCTACGTGAAACATTTTATATAAGATATGTAAAATAATTGTACAGAGTAGGCTCCACACAGAGTAATACATATTATCTCCTAAATATTCAGTCGCTATTTATGAAAGTTTTGTTTAAAAGTAATAATTTCTAGAATCTATAAATCATCATTTTCATAATCAGCCTATCGAAGTCCACTGCTGGACATAGGCCTCTCCCATTGCACACCACTCTGATCGATTTTGGACTTCTCACATCCAGCTCCTGTCAATATAAATATATCATCTATACAGGGTGTCCCAGAAAGAATGGGTAATCCTAAAGCACTTAGTAGTATAGCTATCCGGCGTACAAAAAAAAACCCCCAAAAAAAAATCCAATTGTTGCCCAAATCTTGAAGTTATCTTATTCCTCACAAACAATCTTATTAGAAATGCAGTAAATAGTATGAGTGCCTATTATACTTTTTTGGAAAAAAAATCACATGAAATTTGATCAAAAATAAATTATGTCAAAATTTTGAGATTTTTGTGAAAAAAATATGTATGAAAAACTAAGCAGCAACTATATTTTAAAAAAATAGTATAATACATAATTTTATCCATAGAGAGAAAATTAAAGCTTCCTTTTTAGCGTAGTAAAGGTCGTGTGATAATGTTATTTCACTATTTACTACCTGAGTGTGGCCGAAGTATTTTTTTGTTAATTACGAGACAGAGATAGGTGAATAAATTCAGTACTAAAGTACAGTGTAAGCGAGCGAGAGAAGAGTATATTATTATTACATTGTACCTTATCTCTCTCGCGCCATGGCACATAACAATGGCAAGTATTTGGTGTGTCGCTTGACTTGTTCGGTATCGCATGTGCAGTTCTCTGTGATTGTCAATCAGTGTTAAAACGACGATTTCTGGCTAAACAGCCAGAAGTCTTCGTTTTAACCAAGAGTCCAATGAAATCATTGGACTCTTCGTTTTACTCACTGATTTGGACTTTAGTTTGGTGATTTTACGCCGACTTGGCTTGTATCTGGACTGGTTTCGTGTATCAATATGCCGCGTATTCAATATACGGCACAAGAATACGCAAACATGCACTTTATTTATGGTGAATGTAGAAGTAGTGCAAGTGCTGATGCATTCCTATATAGGGAAAGATACCCTACAGCGCGTCATCCAGATTACCGCGTATTCATAAGAGTGCACAGATGTTATTCGGAAGGTAGAATGCATAGGTGGTACGAGCACTGGGAGAATAGCTATGACAAGGGGTCCACATCTTATAAAGCCCCTTTTACATGTTTTTTTTCCAAAATTAGAGGCAGTGAGACGAAGCTTCCGCTCCTGAAGCCATTCCATCGAATCAGCTTGTAACACAGTGCGCCGTTCAAGTGCGTGACGATCCTCATTGGATAGCTGTAACAGTATTTTTGCCATATGCGTAGAGTTAGCAAAGTTGAAATCGGCTTTACTAAAATCAGGCCTTGGGCAAGTTTCACCGTAGTCTCTATCACCAATGTCTGTATTGCTGTTGATAGAAAATGATTTTGTAAGTCTGCATTTTAAATTTGCTATTCGTTTGGTATTACGTCTCATCTCTAACCTTTTAATTTGTCGATTGGGACTTTTCAGAAAAAAATTCTTGCTGATGTATGTTTGTGGAATTTCAGGATTAAATGAAACGACAGATGCAGCACACCGTCCTGAGTATGATTGTCTAAGTGAATAGTTTATTCGCCATTAAATTTTTGACATTTTTAATCAATCGACAAAGTATTTTCATTATGGTGGCAAAGACCTGATCTGATTTTATTTCACCAAATACGTTTTTATCAGTTTGATGGCCTTCATTTATGAGGATGTACTTGCAAAAATAAGACTTGCACGAGTTGTGATCGCGGAAAACGTGAATAAATGCATTGAAAAGGCCTTGTTTTAAATCTATGACTTTTTCAGCGAAAGATTTTTCATTTGGAGAATCAATGTGATTTATGGCACCTTTCACGGATCGCCGTAAGCGTAGCACGTTTTGGAGCTGTATTTTTGGCATTTTAATTGGTAACATGTCTTTCTTGATAATTCATCTAGTCTTGTACAAAAGTTTCTGAGGAGGTGGTTAGAGCACTCTATCTTTTCGACAATAAGTGCGGCATACGGTTTGGTATCCAGAATATTTTTTTAGGTGCTGGAATCACCATCAGCTATGAGTTTAGAATAAATAAGACCTTGAGTTGCTTTTGAAGCCTTCTACTATGACAGTTGACTACATACCGCTAGATGAAAGAGTGTAATTTTTATATCATACATGCTCAGGTACTTCAAGTTTGCGCTTCTGAGCTCGCCCGCGACCATAGAGTTTTTATTTTTAACAGTCATGTATAGAACTTTTTTAGTTTGTAGCCAATGATATCTGTAGCTCCTGAAAAAGTCGTATAGTTTTTCCTGTATGACCTCTTACTCCAATACGCATCAGATACAACTGTTCTCATCGTGTATGTACACTATCTGCATTAACGTCACCATTTTTTTTCAGCCAGTTCAAATTTTTATTTTGTTGCTTCCTCTATGCTATTTTCTTTGGCCAGTTCCCAGAGTACACATACTTTAGCATGACATTTGGCATAAAAATGTTTTGACATGCAGGGTATATCAAGAGAAGTTGTGACTTGCTCCAGGGCACTGAATCCCATACCTATACACTTAATTATTCACGATATTTTGATTGAGTGCAAGTTCCTCGCTGTTTCTAGGTTTTCTACAATTTTCCAATCTTAATTTTGCATCACACATATAGGAATGAAAACAATTTCTATATTCTCCATTAATTTTTAAATTACTGAAGTTGCAACCAAATGGAGAGTTGTGGTGAGTAAGTTCTTGGTTTAAACAGGTACCCGAATTGTGGCTTTGCTTTCATTCGTGTTTTCCTTTTCTACTATAAGTTCTTTCTTGACCATAAGATTACATGTAACCTGAAAAATATAGGCCTGTAATAATAAGGTGAGTTTGATAAGAGTAGATATACCTTTGATTAAATACATGTTTATAATCTAAGGTAAATATTTACGTTTTGAAATTTTCTACCGTCTTGATTACCCGATGATTTGCCAAAGGTAGCCTGCGATAAAATTAATGTAGTTATTAAAGAAAGGACAGAGAAGACATTGTAAAGTTTATAATAAATCTAGCAACTGACGAATAATTGTGAACGGAACATTGAATTTACAATAAAATTATAACAGTAACATTAAACATACCTGTTTGAGATATTTACCTATTTGCGTTTGCACGTTTGTATTGTGTTTCGTACATTTGTTGCTCTACGTTCGCACTACTCTGTACAGGATTCGACTCGACATTTGATTTTTTTCCAATTTTCTTATTTGCCAGTAAGTATAACCAATGACATATAGACATGATACACAATACAATACTGACATAAGTCTAAAAAAAAACTTCAAAACAAAATCGATCTCATTCATATTGGTAATTAGATCCATTCTGCTTTGAAGTTTTAGACCTAGTAATTTAATTAGAGCAATGTTTTTTTCAGCGCAATGTGCAATGTGCATCAGGCGTTTGTGTTAAAAATTGAAAAGTCTTAATATTTTTAGATTTATGCTTTTAAATTAAATTATACAAAATCAAAATCAAAAATCAAAATCAAAGCATTTATTTCAAGTAGGCCAGTTACAGGCACTTTTGAATTGTCGAAACAAAAATGAAAATTAAATGTAGCTACAGTCCCAGTCACAAGACATAAAAACTGTGAAAGTACTGTAGTTGCCCATTCCCTAGCGTAGATCTCTATGGAGAAGAACGGGCAAGAAACTCCATGGACACTCTTTTAAATCAAAATGTTTTTTACAAAATCTTGGTTACATCATTCATGTTGAGATGGTACATTATGTGAGAACGATGTAGCAAGACGTGCACGTTAAAAGTGTCCATAGTACCTACTACAAAAATACAATTGAAAATTAAAATAATTAATTCAAATAAGCCGTGGCAACTAAGAGATGACCAGTCACAACTGACAGCGCCCGTTCACGAACATGACGCATGGATCCGCACCATTCAACTCAACCATTTTGAAGGGAATTAAATGATCCGACACACGCGCCACCATCAGCGTGACATTTGAGTGAGCATGACATACTCTCAACCGCCAGGGCAGATTCAAGTCAAGAAAAGACATAGGTTTTCAGTGAATGATAGCTTGAATAGCTTCCTAGTACATAGTACTCACACAATATGGGCTATGCGATTATATAATACTAAAGAGATTGAATCTATACAATGCAAAGAAAGTTGTACAATCTTCAGCAGCTCCAACAATACCATTTAATGCTATCAATTTATGCGCCCCTGTCCTTGTGAAGCAGGACCAGCATTGAGCCAAGCATTTTTATCAGCGATATAATCGCTCAACTTGTAATATGCTTGCTTAAATAGTGTGCGTTTAATGCATGTTTTAAATTTTGTCTCAACAACGTGGATAACCTGCACGATGTAAATACAAATATTGTCATAATATGAAAATTATTGTTCTAGACGTAAAATCTACTATTTTTTCGAAGAAAAATGTTTTTAAGATTTCATCTGACACACGACATATATGTATCGTTTTTTAATTGGGGTTCCGTATGTAACAAGCGGATAACATTTTTGTAAACAATAGATGGTTTTGTATTGTGTGCAGTCGAAATTGTCACCCGCAGTAAAAAAAAAAAATATGGTTTATGTCTCAAAATGCAGTATTCTCTTGATGATCAATTAAGTGCCCATCTGGCGCTTGAACTAAAGACTAGGAAAACAATAAAATATATTGACCGTTACGATTTTGTCAGACCAAATGTGAAAGGTAAACAAACAAATATTTCCGGTTTCAATCCATAAGTTGTATTATTTATGATGATTATAGTGGTAGTATTATTTGTAAATTCTTCTGAATTCTAAATGATTTACAATTTAAATTATGATCACAACACGTGTGAAATGGAAGTAAAGTTGTGTAATATTGAAAGTAGGTATTAGATGAAGCATATGATGAAGAATATTACAAGTAGAAAGGTTAGATTGATGGATAGCTAAAGGTTACAGTCTCATAGTGAACGTGGGAATAATAAATAAAAATACGCTACGAGTGGAGTAGTTAAATTGATGGAATGCTAATGTAACTACAATGAGTACAAACTTAGTTAATTAAACGCACACTACTTGACTTACAGTTGCACGAAACGATAATAGGTAATTTGTTAAGAGAATATTAGATGTTGTCTAGAGGGTGTCAAATATATAATATTGTTAGATTCCAGAAGTGAAAAATTATAACAATAATTATAATTCTAAACAATTTACTTTAATTCTAAACAATTTATTTCATTAATTACGAGATAATCTTAGAAATGCAATTAGACACAAACAACCGTTAATTAAGTAACGAATCTAAACAAATTACAGTTAGTTATACAGCAATGGCGGTCACATAGGGCTGTACTAGCTGTTAGACAACTTTCCTCGCACCAACCGCAATTCAGACAGTACTAACTTGTCAAAGACAGCTTTCCACGTCTGTTAACAGAGTAGTACTAATTGTCGAAAGACAATGATCCACACTCCGCGACGCCTTCGTTAGAAATGCGTCCCGATACAACAGAGCACTCCTTTTTATACTCAAGCGCAGTGAAGCGATGGCGCCAAAAAAATGACAACTACCGCCGCTGTGGCTTATAATATATTTATTAATACTTAAACAAATTAGTTGTTCGTGTATGCTGATGAGATAGACTTTAGTTAAACTTGTTGGTTAGACAAATAATTATTTGACAAAGGGTTAAAACTAATTTTTAAACGGAAACGACATTGTACGTAAAAGTTAAATCGGTGGATGCCAAATCGTTACATGCGTATGAGTGCATACAGTTGATGATGATGATGAACACATTTGGTGAAGTTAAGGTCTACTTAATAAGGTTGTATGAGTATACACAGGAGACGATGATGATGTAGAATGTTCTTAAGTAGGGACTGGGAGGGTCGTTGTCCAACTATTGGAGTGTATGAATACATACAGATGATGTTGATATAAGTGACATTGGAGTAAATATCAGAGTTATAATATGAACCAATTAGATGTAGATTGATGGGGAGTAATCCTGTGTATGTTAGTCATTCTGTATTTAAAAATTTACGAATGAGATCAATGACATTGATGATGGAAACAGTGTTGAAATTAATGTTAGATGTTGGTGATAGGAGCTATGTTAAAGTTATAGTTATATAACTAACTTTAAAGTTGGATGTATACATACACATATGTATGTACATTAAGCATTTGTGTTGAAATCACGCTTTGTTATCGTGGATGTCAATCCGTACAAAACAAATCTTCTGCTGTCGTATTATCACGTTTCAGTGAAGGGGGTAATTGCATATAAGCAATGCGAACATCACAACGGGAGACTAATTCTTCGAAGCCACGACGTAGACCATAAGCGGAGCTGCTCCGTTAAGAAAGGCGAGAACGGAGGCATAAACGTGTTGCAGACTGGTGGGACCACGGGAAAATTGGAGATCTACGCAAATAGCATACGGGCTAATTGTATTATGTAACCTTATATAATAATCGAAAGTTCGAGGTATGTAAATGTCTTATGATTCAAAGCTAGGAGAGCCAGGGTTTGGTTATTTTATATTATTACCATCGATAGATGTAATGCAAAGCAGTTGAATAATTGTGATATAAAAGCCACTTTAGTTACTTATAAGTGTAACGCATGTAAAGTGAGGAATACTTTGGAAACGATTCTATATTGCAGTCCACGTTTGGATATATGTGTGGCATGTACCATACCATGCGTACATAGTCGTTAAGTGAATCATAAGGAAAAGAGAATGGTCAGTATGCAGGCCTTGATATAACCAATATCTTTTAAGTGAACAAATAAGAATTGATTAAATTTTAAGAACTGAGTAGACTTATCAGAATTATATTTAAGCTTATAAGATTCAACCATATCATTTTATGTGGAAGTTACGATCTTTGTAGGTTGAGCCACTCGTATCTGATATCACCAGTCTTATTATATTGGATATGCGAATCCTGTAAAGGAATAATGAATAATATCCACTCGTTAGATTCGAGCTGGACTTAGTAAAGTAAGCTACTTAGGCTGAGATATGCATACTACCCTGTTTAAAATTAAAGGTTGTATAGGAGAAAACCAATGGGACTAACTTGTTTTTACGAATTCAATTAAGACAAAACGACAGAATCAACTAACCTAATTTCAAATTGCGAAAAATGGAAATAACTGGTCAAATCGTAAGGAATTTATCGAACAAATATTTGCCATTGGTAACGGTGTGCCAAACGTACCCATTCATTTCCATTGCCACAATATAGTGGAAGCCTATTACAAAACTTACCTACCTACGAAATATTCCAATACAGCGGCTTGTTCTGGAGAACCAAGTACTGCTAGGAAAGTATCACGATAAAATTGGACTTGAAGGTGTGAAGGGAAACCTGGGGCGTGACAGCCAAACCGATTTCCAAAACCTTAAAGAATCACATACTTTTACGACCACACTAATTCATGCGATTTGATAAGTTAAAAAATAATTTATTTATACAAACGTTTCATTCAATCTCTACTCTCAATTCAAAAGATAAGTGAAAATCCATACGCTTATTCTTCGCATCTGGGTTTCACTTGGGGGGAAAATGTGATAGTCTCGCCTTCACAACAATATTAAAATATAGAAACTTATTTATTACTTCCAAATGCGACAAGTGGACGCGTCATTACTATCTACAAAAAAGGGTTTGACCTTAATAAAGCAGATTTATTACATTCTTTTAAAATGAATTCTGTAAAAACATGTGAGTGAGGACCTCTGAATGGTACTTCAAATATCTGCAAGACATAAACTATTAAAAGTTTGCAGTTTGACAAGCCAATCGATACTGTGATAGTAAAATAGGGGGATAGATCAGGTAATCGGGCAGTTATGGTGTTTGACGTGGTCTCGAACGAGAGGCATTGAGTTTAGGGCGGCGGTGGTGAACGTAGGAGTAGGTGTTAAGAGGTGGCAGAGTAAGGACGATTTCAGCTGGGTGAGTGATCTGATATAATTATTTAGTCTTGTACTTGTTTATTCGGTCTGAGTGTTGTAATTATTACTTATATCATAATTTAAAGTAATCTACACTTTAATTGGTTTATCGGTACCACTGAGTGAGAAGAATGTGGAGGCCCCTTTATAAGGCTTGCAGTGTGGATAACCGATGTTCGAATGAGTGAGGAATTCAGACTGATCCTCTGGCTTCCTTGCTTGTTCAAATGCTTTCGGTGATCTATCTTTGTATAGTTTTATGCGGAGGTGGTGTGTAAGTGCTGTGCGTTTGAGTTTGGGGTGCTAAGGTTTGGATACTCGGGGTTTCAGTTGGCCAGATTAAGCTTTATAGTAGTCGAGCGCCCTTGGAGAATCGGTACCTTTGTATTGAAGCGCACGTACGAGAGCCGTGATTCGGTCTACGTTTAGCATAGTTTAATGCGACTCGTGTCAGGCTGGTATGATGTCTTTATTTTTGCGTCACAGTCCCCCGAGTTGAAGAAAGTTAGTGCGCTCAAGTTTTGAGTGCACAACGGAAGATAGCGTGAAAATAAACCAATTAGAATGTATTTAACTTGTACGTCATCACTTCTAGCTTCCCTTTGTTCACTGCAGGCCTTTAAAGCCAGTGGAGAGACATCGTGTCACGAGGCTGTGTCTCACAAGATAGTGCGAGGCGGGGGCACTATCCCAACAAATCTCTCTGTAGAATGATGCCTTTAAGAATAAAAACTCCTCCAAATGAACTATTACTTACTTCACTCAGGCTACGGTCGAGCTAGGGACCGTCACACGGCGTATATATTTAATATGAAAGAGCATTATGAAAGAGTTTAAATACCCTCACTAGTGTCAGGTATTAAATTAACTTTAAGTTTTCGTTTGCGAGACATTATGTTGTTTGTGAAACGATAATTACTAATGGTCAGGTTAGACCGAGCTAAAACAAGGTTTAATCACTAGTCAATGCGAGAGTACCAAGTAGTGTTACATAAAGATAAGACTAGCTATTTCGGGTTTTAAGTTTTAAGATCTTGAACAAAAATATTCTAGCACACTTGATCGTCAAGGTGTGACATTCATATGTGATCACGAGTTCATGTTCATGAGGATATTACAAGCCAGCACAGGCTATTGTGATCTTTCTCTTCCTGACAGAGGTGCATATTGAAACGTCAGCACTAGTGATGGTTTTGACTGCTTCGATAGGCCCACAGTCAGTGTATGCGACTACTGTTCAATATAAGTTTCGGGTTCCATTTCTGGGTTAATAATACTGAGTATTTCTAATTATAGATTTGCTTGTCGCGGAAGAATCGCTGTTCTTACGCCTGATCTTTTTCGGGTCATGTTGGGCGGTCGTCTCATCGAACCAAAGGCGTACACCTGTGTTAGACAAGTACTTGCGTGCTGTAGTGTCTACTGTGTTTTTGGTTGGTCACCATTGGGACTGGCCGCCGTAGCAGAAAGGTAAAAAGGTTTAAATGGTAAGGTTTCACTACAGACTCGAGACGATATAAGCAGACGGTGGCCTATTACAGTAAGTGATTGAACGACACCTGTCGAACAAGCCCTGGTCCATAAAATGACTTTGAGGGCAATCAGTCTGAACTCGAATTCACTGCGTTTACACACACAATACTTGGACTTGTTTCGGGTTTGCTTGACGCCAATCGTCAAGCTGCAGACATAACCAAAATTGGTGACCCGGTATCATATCCTAAGAGCTTTGCGATTATTGGGAACATCCTTAACCGAGCACCGTGAGACTTCTGTAACATTTCCTGACATTCTCCGGGTCTTGCATCTTGAGAGATATGCGAAAGATAGTAACATTCTTGACGTTATCACTGCGTACAAACTGAGGGCGCTGTTATTTTTAAATATCCTAAAAGCTTTGCTTGCTAGTATCGCCTTCTAAAAGCTCTGTGATTATTCATGACGATAGTGAAGCACTCGTCACTGTGCAAGGTGCAGTCTACGCGATCCGAGCCCGGGCTGTGACCTGGCCTCTGCTGCTGCCTGGTGAGGCGTAGACTTGCGGCCTACTCGCTGTATCGTGAGGTGCGGACTTGCGTCCTGCATGCCGCTCAGTGATAAGCGGACCTGCGGTCTGTTCTCCGTGTGCGCAAGATGCAACCTTCCGCCTGTTCACCGTGTGTACGAAACGCAATCTTCGGCCTGATCCCCGTGTGCGTGAGGTGTGGTGCAATGTATGGCGGATGGTGGAGAGCATGATGTATGTATATTGGAATGGACCCATGGACAGGGTAACCAGCCCAAAACTCGTGGTCTTCCTGAGATAATTTTAAGACCTATGGACAGGGTAACCAGCCCCAAACTCGTGGTCTTAATGAGAGGTTTAAGACCCATGGACAGGGTAACCAGCCCCAAACTCGTGGTCTTAATGAGAGAGGTTTAAGACCCATGGACAGGGTAACCAGCCCCAAACTCGTGGTCTTGTTGAGAGAAGTAAGACCCATGGACAGGGTAATGAGCCCCAAACTCGTGGTCTTGATGAGAGAGGTTTAAGACCCATGGACAGGGTAACCAGACCCAAACTCGTGGTCTTGATGAGAGAGGTTTAAGACCCATGGACAGGGTAACCAGCCCCAAACTCGTGGTCTTGATGAGAGAGGTTTAAGACCCATGGACAGGGTAACCAGCCCCAAACCCGTGGTCTTGTTAAGTTTAAGTTTAAATGTTTAAGACCCAGACACTTATGATAACTGTTCTTATGATAATTGTTCTTATGATAACTGTTCTTATGGTAACTGTTCTTATGATATTATTGTTCTTATGGTAACGATAGACCTTCATGCTGAAGTCCACTCTTGTGTTATTACTAAACTTATAGTTTTATTTTAAATGTATCTAACAGTGACTGTTTGTTTCTAATCCGGAGCGGATTATAAATAATCTTTCACTCTTTCCCTTGGACGTTCGAACCTTTCCTATTCGTGTTAACTATTATTGTCTTGAAAACTATTCGTTAACTCTAACTATTTACGCTAAAGGAGAAACCCGATTCTGGGCCTAAGCGTTACACGAATGGGATATGTACCAAAAAATTTGTCTATTTTGCTTGATTAACCTATCGAAATCTTAGCTTCATTTGCAATGGCCAAGTGTAGAAAATAAGAAGAATTCTATTGTTTTAAACAATCTTTGTAAACCTCTGCAACCCTTATTTCAATACACGTAACTAGCTCCACAAACGTAGCATTCCTAAAATAGGATCGATTTAGTGGAAATCGATACTGTTATAAATAAATAATACTTCTTTGTTTTAGTATAAATGATTGTTTTAATAGGTATTTTAATCAATGTAAATAGAGTCTGGCCAGCGAATCGTGACACAACTACTTACAATGGCGGCAATTCAAAATATTTACAACTGGCAGCATCAAATATAGCATGAAAGGGTAGTTTTGTATTTTTCTATTAATGTGACTATGCCATAGAAAAACACAAATGTATCAAATCGTGTTTTTCATGTTATAGAAAACTATAGCGGTTTTGATAACTTTTTTATTTCAGAAGTTTTAAAGGCCTAACTTGTGAAATAAGCTGACTTAGAAAACTTCGTACAAAAATAAAGAAATAATAAGCAAATACAACAATGTATATTATATGTATTTACAAAAAAAAGTATGTTTACGTATTTATATCAGTTGTCTAGTTTGGGGACTAGATGGCGTTGTGTGTAAAATGTCCGAAATATTTATTATTATTAATAATTATCTATTGGGCACGATATAATTATGGGTGAGTACATAACCCTATTTTATGCGTGGCCTGACACGCACTTGGCCAATTTTTATTAAAATAACTCAAACAATAAACATAACCTAAAATGTAAACATAGTCTGATTTTACCAATTTGGCCATTGCTGGGAGACCTGAAAATTAGGCTCGTGAAATCGTCATAGATATTGTAATTTATGCCCAAATTCTAGCACTGTAACGCCAGGCCCAAGTTTGTATGGATTTCGGGTTTCTCCTTTGATAACTGTTTTCAGTAACTGACTAATTGGACGATGATGTACTTACAGAGGCGTCTAATAAACTTTTTTTTTGTAAATGTTCCAGTAACCGCGAATGAGAACAATGAAGAAGTGTGATCACCCGGACCTGCCGAGGACGTCAGGGCGTCAGGAATAGCCGTATTAGATATTTCATAAGTTAGCAAATTGTAAAGTAAGAACTGCGAGTATTGTAAGTAATTAACTTGTTAGAGTTGGAAATCTAATGTAACCATTTCTGTTCAAATACTAATAAAAGTTAGTTTCTTGTGTAAGTACTGTAATAATTATTAATTGTAAAAACAATGCTGGAAAAGAGTGTCCATGGAGTTTCTCGCCTGTTCTTCTCCATCGAATCTACTTCTCGGAACAGACAATTATCTTATTAAAAACAGTTTGATATAATTTAATTATATTTTTGTTTCTATTTCACTTTCGACTGTAAAAATACAATAAATATAAACAGATTGTTTCCTTAGATAAATGAAGTGATGACTTATTTTACTGAAAGAAGACGGTTATAGGACATTGATGTCTCCCAGTTAATGCTCTTTTACTTGTTTCTGGTAGGCAGTCAGTGTTTGTGTAGTGTGGCTATGACTTGTGTGACTTGTGAGGCAATTTTGAAACATAATGTTATCTTAGTTTTTTAACAATATGTGGTTCCGTACTCAGTAACAGTATTAATATAAATGAGTAAAACAATATTGACAAATAATAAATACAGATTAAGTTTCTTTCTGCGGGCCGATTTTGATAATTCCAGCCGGCGCCTCTTGTATTTCTTCTTCAGTCGTGCCATTATTTACCTCAATCCTAGCACTCGTGTAAAAGCCAACTGATATTTTTTCAGTTGAACGTACTACCCTGGGTAAATCTAGAATTTTTTGGAACTGTCTCAAAGGTAATGAATAAAAGTGACTACCCTTATAGGTATTTGCATAATTGCAAAATATGTCTGCATTACTTAAGTGTGCCTCATAGTCTACTTCAACTTCCAATGTACCTTTTGATGCTGTAAGCAAAGCTACTACCCTACCTCCTGGAGGTATAGTAGTTAATACACTTGAAGTGGTTCCAAGTGTGATAGTTCTAGATTCAGTAGTATCTTCTCCCCAACTTGAAGTGTAAGATATTGAGGTACTGCCACCCGCACTTCCCGCTCCAAAATTAACACTGTAGTTGATTTCTTGTCCAATGCTCAATTCTCCTCCCGAACTCCAAGTATGTTCGACAGTTTCTTCCACCTGCTGTGTTACGCTCGTACTATAAGTAACATCTACTTTGTTGTGGTTATTAACATACTCAGCAGAAGCAACAGCAACAGGCTTAGCCTTGATGCCCAGAACTCTGGCTTTTATTGGTTTCAGAATTCTCATGACGATATCCCAATCATATCTACTGTACACGTCTCCCCACGGCGTAGGTGGTTTTACATAAACATCATCACAACGTTTGCCGTTAAATTTTTGTGCTGCTCTTTTCATAGTTTCGTCATCTAGACGAAAAGACTTTCTTTCCTTGTCGCTAATGATAGACTTGTCGAAGCCACTGAAATCAACGTAGGTATCATCTGCTTTTTTCCCTGGTATTATTTTAATATTAATACGACTGTACGCAATAGTTGGCAGCAGTAACAATAGTAGGTTTATTATCAGCATTTTGATCTGAAATGATATAAATACATGTTATTCCACAGAAATTAATGTTGCGCATTATATTTATGCCAGTTTATCTTAGCATATTTTTGATATTAAATAATCACATTTCAAATAAATTTAAATCTTCTCCTACTTATTGACTCGATACGTCATTACTTTATTAAATACTATATTTTGCCTGCGGCTACGCCCGCATATACCTATGTCACTTACAGTTATATAAATACTAATGGAAAATAATGTGTCAAAAGATCTGAGCAGTTTTTTAAGCAGAACGCATAAAAACATCTTATTAGGCCACTATGTTGCATTATCCGCATTCGCAATGAGGAGGGTGACCTCTGCTCTTGGATTCTCCTCCTGCTTTCCATCAGGCAGAGTAGAGTTATATTGGTGCCCAACTGCCCACCAAGATAACTCTATACATATTTTGAGCTCAAAATTTTTTTTAAAACAATTAGCTAATTAACTGATCAATGCTTCTCGTGACCAAAAGACTGGCCGTTTTCTAGCACAGAGAATTAGCATGGCTCTTTCATGCCAACTAAATTTATTTTTAGCTGATGACTTCGGCCTTTCCTAACTGAAATAACCCCGAGAAGAAAAGACGAACAAAAACTGAGGGTATAACTCTCTCTCTCTCTCTTTCTCTTTCTAATCTATGACAAAAGACGTACAAAAGACAAACTTCCAAAAAAATACTAGATGATGTTATGTGTCAGTTGTCCAAAATATTTATTTATATTATCTATAATTATAATATTTAAATAAAGAGTTTTATATTTATCGCGATCAGGCGTAAACGAGCAGCTTCACTGCTACAAAGGATACGTGGTAGTCCTAACCGCCTCCTGAGTGTCATTGCGGACAGAAACAATAGTCCTATAATTAATAAACTCTGTAATTTACATGTACTAACATAGCTATAAGTCTATTGTCTACTAACACACTATGGAATTGCCGAAATAAAAGTTTTATTATTATTATTATTATTATTATTATCTATTTTCCCCATTCACGACATTTTTGTCTTTTTTGCTTTTTTTAGTAATAATATATTTAAACAATCTATTAAATAATTAATAGACTTTTTAACTAGTCTATAAAAATAATTAAAAATTAAAATATTAATAAAATAGTTTATAGACTTTTTTAACTAGTCTATAAAATAAGTCTGTTAAATCTTTAATCGACTGGGAACGTTAGTAGGCCTCATATTTCTAATTGAGGGTAGACGTGAGTTTAGCGGGTGAGGAGAATGTTCTTGTACATTCACTTTATTGAAGCACTCGATCACGAAATACAGTTAGGACATTAAATAGCAGCCCATGATTAATAATTTTAAATAAGACACTCCACCGAACACGTGGTGCTCACACGAGATGATCCGCGATAACTGTGCTCGTCAACGACGACGTTCCATTTTTAAAGGAACTCACGAACGAATGAACGAACAATAATCATCTAGGGAAGGGATAAAACCATTGTCACCCGTGATCCTTGTCTATGACTTATGACATGAAAGTAATCGACTAAAATCAATCATTCAATCGCGTTTTTATTATTTTAAAGTGTCAATGATTCCCATCCCTGCGGTCACCGGTCGCACGCGCCAGTGCCCGGTGTTGCGTCAGTGTCTTACCTTCAGACACTTAACAGTGTTGCCAGCTAAAATAATCGATACGCCGGCACGGCCATACTGACAATCGCACGTCCCTGTGCGATCACTCACCTCTACAGGTCTCGTACTCCTCGTCAATCAGAGAGAAAAAAAAAATCGCTCGTCCATCACTGACTCGCTACCAATTCATGACACCTGTTTAAAAACATCTCGATCTTTACCCCTCGCATCTAAATTAAACACACTGGGCGTCCACCTGACCTCAGGCGTCCCTTCGACCATCCACCAACTCGCATGGTGTATCGGACCTGACCACCCGTCAGCGCCCCTTCCACCAATCACACACACACACACACACACTGGGCAGACAACTGACCTCAGGCGTCCCTTCGACCGATCACCAACTCACATGGTGCCTCGGACCGGACAACCATCAGCGTCTCTTCCACCAGTCTCATCGCGTAGTCTGATCAGGTGCATCGATCCGGTTTACAGACCAGCTCCATTTTTCAGATACGCGACTACCAACTACCCATCAACCCTACTATAAATCGCGAAGTCTGATCAGGTGCATCGATCCGGTTTACAGACCAGCCCCATTTTTCAGATACGCGCCTATTAACTACCCATCAATAAGGCTACATACCGCGTAGTCTGATCAGAGGCATCGATCCGTTTTCCAGACCAGCCCCCTTTTTCAGACACGTGCCAACCGAGTACCCATCCAGTGTACGCTCGCTACGTTACGTACGTACGCACGCTCTGGATCGATACTCTACGTACGTTCTCTGGATCGGTTCTTGATAAAAGAACAGAATATACACAAATTAATTGCGCAACTGAAATAACAATTGGCCGGACATGTTTTCCGAAGAAACTACGATAGATGAAGTCATATAACTATTCTGGCGACCCTGAACAGGAAGTCGAAGTGTTGGTAGACCAGCTGCCAGGTGGTCGGAAGATATAAAGAAAGACTAGACACACCGCATCCAGAAGCGTATGGAAAACCATGTAGGAAGCATATATCCAACAGTGGATGCAAATATGCCAAGGAAGAAGAAGAAAGAAGAAGAGTGCACAAACGTTATAAACTCACCTTTAGTACTTGTCATGTTCGGAGGCAGAGGCTAAATGTATATATGTGGACTAGATGTCGATGCTGCATCACTTTCCTCATAGGACGTTATGTCCATTGTCATGACTATACATTTCGAATTTCATGAGCATACTTACAGGTTAGGTTAGACCCACCAACGTCTCTCAGCTCGTCTCTATAATGATCTGGTACCTTGACAATAGAATGACCTTACCTTTGAAGTTTCATTGTAGTTTGGTTTGGTTACACTCGCAATCCTTGATAAAGACGAAATTGCCTGCACTGAATGGACTCACTATTGCTCTACTTCGGATGAAGCGTTCTACCTCTGACGTATAGTCTTTTGAAATTCTACATTGCTCGTTTGTAAAGCATTAATTCCGCATGGGAGTAGCCTGTTACTCTGGATCTAGTGGTATTAAAGGCGAGCTGAACTTACAGAAGTTTTGTTTGGTTTGTTCTCTACTATTGTGAGCAGACATTTTAGAGTACGCATTATACGCTTAGCGTTAGCCCTACCGGAACCAGTACCGATAAGGTGAAGCTGTACACTATGCCCACATCAACACCGTTTGAAGTTTGCACCTATATAACACCTACGTTAGTCTGCTTTTACACGCTTCGGTGCACCAAATAGGCAAACAGCTCTCTTGGGATTGAATTAAGGTATGAGCATCGAGAGATGCCGAGTAATGAAAGACACGCACTCCCTCCCATCGTCTTTACCGCCCAATCCCCCCGCAATATCTATGTAAATCGCATGTCGGGACCTGTGTCCTTAGGCATTGATGAAGGCCAACTTGCCCAGCCTAAAGGCCCCAGGCGACCGGAAACAACCACCAAGGGCAAGCAACGACGGCGCGGCCAGAACCGGACGGGTGACCACCCGTGGCACGACACGCCACGAGCGCCACCGCAACCCAAAGGCCACGCCAAGCAGCCAGTCCCGGCTGCCGCCACAAGACAGCATCCGCAAAGCCCGGCTGGAAGCCCTCCAGAAAAACACCATCCAACGGCAAGACCACGCAGCCACAATGCGTTCCAAAAGTCCACAACCAGGGCGGTGACGCACGGCGTCAATCCTCCCCAAGAGGAGACCCGAGCCCAGCAACGGAAACCACGGGCTGCTGACGAAACTTGTTGGGACCCGGAGCAGTCTTTCGAAGCGTTGCATACTGTACAAGAATCAATAAACTTACGTACCTACTTGGTCATCTCTGGAAACCAATAATGCTCAAATAGTTCTTAGTTTCTTAATTTCCGAAGGAACATGATTAATTAAGGTCCACGTTAAGGATCACGGAGCTATTGGTAACTGGAAACTGGTTACCCTTACGCAAATCATGGTGCGAGTAGTCCGAGGTTTCTTTGTTCTTATTTTTGTTAATGAGGTCACGAATTTCGATATCACGATTTTGTTCTACCGCTAACTACCCATAATAAAGTTAACAGTCAGCGCCATCACGCGAAGAAACACTGAACCACGAAGAACACACGGTATGAACTACACGGAGCAACTACCAATCTTGAATCGCGACGGAGAAACTCGCGCGCGAACCAGTACACACACTACATCCCAACACCAACCGCCGTGCAACGGCCCACCAGGCACGACCACCTCGCCCGGTCGGAGGATCCCCCGTCTGTGTCGGAGGAATACGACACCCGGTCCTCTACAGTATTCTAATATTACGTTTACAGTTTCATCTGATAATGTACTGGCATTAGAGTCATCACAAACTGTATTTGGGATTGGATGTCTAGACAAGAAATCAGCATGTTACTTGTTGGCACCTTATGCACAATATTGACTCCTGTAGAAATACCCACCACTAATGGTGTATGCTGTGTAATGCTGCTCATACAAACACTGTTTAAAGATCTCGACTACTCAGGTGACTATGATAGTTTCTAGTTCCTACGAATGAAATCGCGATTCTGCGTCAGTCGTTCGTCAACTAAAATATGACACTAAGATATGACAACATGTAGCAAACCATTCTTTCTTTGAATGATTATGGCCCCATAACCGTTAGAACTGGCATCAGTGTGAAACTCAATAGCTGCCGCTTCACGATCTAATATTGTTAGTACAGACTCCTGAGCTCAGTATTTGAACAGTTTTCTTGTAAATATTGTCATGTAGGTCCGTCCACCTTATTGTCCCCTTCAGTGAATAAAGTGGGCCCACCATACGAGTATTATTTGGGTATAAAGTTTCTGAAGTAGGAGACAAGGCCCAAGAACTGTCTATTCTGAGTAGCAATCTTCGGGGTAGGAGAATCGACCACTTCTCCTGCTCTAACTACATGACCCACAAAATGTACTCCTACATTTCTATAAAAAAAGGAAAACTGCGTCTGACAATGCTCTCAGGGTTAAAGCAACGTTCCAGACAATGGGAATGATTATCAGAGAAACCAAGTCCATCATCAAGGTAACCCAGCGCAACGCTAATTCCAAGTTTATAACTAAGCCTTGTTGATACACCTTTGATAGACTGCAGCCGAATTTCTAAGATCAAAGGGCTTAGTTAGATACCCATATTGACCATCTTGTGAGGGTGAGGAACTACCGTAAATAACTTACGCTTCTAGGAGGGCTGAAACTTTTTCGTCTTTGAACATTCTTATATTGATCAATAGGGTCTACCCGTAAATCTCCTGTAAAGACGCGATGCCCTGGTATACCATCGATAAAGAATTCAGAATATTTTCGTAACTAAATTAAGATCAATAAGATTTTTGATTTGATTTTGTCCACACAGTTTAAGTCAGTATCTATATCCTCAAGAGCTTAGCTTAGTTTGGGTATGCTTTTCGCTGAAACTCACTTTTGTAAAAAAAAAAAAAAACAATACGGTTAATTTGCACACTGACGTACTCGTTTAAAAAAATCACTGCCTATAGAATTACTTTACCTTTTATCGTTTCTTTCGGCACAACGTAAAATAGTAACTTAGTAGTAGATAGTATTTGCGAAACATCTTACGGTTCCTTTTTTTTTCTTCCTTTTTTTTTTAACTACCCCCGATTCTACGACACTGTGTAAAATACTAACGAAAAGCATGCCCACAATCAACGAGAAAATAAAAAGAAACGATCTCACCGGATTCTGCGTTGCTTTTGCTCCTCGTCGATTCATGTTTACAGATGTGCACCTCCTTCATTGCTGTAGCTCGGAACCCTTGCGTTCTTCACAAACCGACGCGACATATCCAGCCTGTCCGCATACGTAGCTGAGATCTGTCCGAAGTCTCATTTAGACGGCTCTTCAGAACCCTCTTGCTGTTCGCGACACTCGATAGAGAAAATCATGTGCAAAATGCTGTGCCCTTGTGGGCCAAAACGCTGACATATCGTCGTGGTCAAAACAAATCAGCCTTACGGTAATGTTAAATTCCGATTGTTGCGGATTAGCGGTCGCCAGTAATTGAGATTTTCATCACCATGTTTTTGTAAACAGTTTGATTGTCCGGGCTGCTCACTGCTGTTCACTTTACACTATTCTCCTCAGGTGGTTACCCTGCGTATCCCACTTCTGATGTTAAATCTTTAATCGACTGGGAACGTTAGTAGGCCTCATATTTCTAATTGAGGGTAGACGTGAGTTTAGCGGGTGAGGAGAATGTTCTTGTACATTCACTTTATTGAAGCACTCGATCACGAAATACAGTTAGGACATTAAATAGCAGCCCATGATTAATAATTTTAAATAAGACACTCCACCGAACACGTGGTGCTCACACGAGATGATCCGCGATAACTGTGCTCGTCAACGACGACGTTCCATTTTTAAAGGAACTCACGAACGAATGAACGAACAATAATCATCTAGGGAAGGGATAAAACCATTGTCACCCGTGATCCTTGTCTATGACTTATGACATGAAAGTAATCGACTAAAATCAATCATTCAATCGCGTTTTTATTATTTTAAAGTGTCAATGATTCCCATCCCTGCGGTCACCGGTCGCACGCGCCAGTGCCCGGTGTTGCGTCAGTGTCTTACCTTCAGACACTTAACAGTGTTGCCAGCTAAAATAATCGATACGCCGGCAAGTCTTTTTCAAATCGCTCATATACATACTGTTATAACATTTTAATTTGTAAACTGTTTTCAGATTAAATAAATATTATTATTATTATTCTCTTTATTTGATAATATTAACATATAAATTACATTTTTAAATATAAATATAAAAAGCACATTTAAAAATATAAAAATAGTAGACCACCGACTTCGGGTACAGGGACCAAGAAACCGGTGGTTAGGGCTCCAAAGACAGGAACCTCCTCACTATACGTGCCGTGTTAAGAAGGACTGTCTTCTGCATCAGACCCTTGATCCAGTCATCTAACGTGAGCCTCTTAAGGTGTTGATCGGGGCTCTAGGCTATCAAACCATGAGCAGAAACAACTATCGGAACAATGATCGCCGAATCCACATTACACAACTCGGACGTGCTGGGTTTGAGGATGCGTAGCGGCATACGTGCTTCTACGACGTATCAAACCGAGCGGGTACGCACTTCTTCTCATGCGACCGAGCGGGTTGGCGGGTTGCGGATAGCCAGTTTCCGGCTGCGGGACCGCCAGTCTTTTCCCTGGCGGTTGACCCCGCAGCCGGACCCGGACAAGAGAAGCTCCCTGATGTCAAATCCCAGACCAAGGGTGACCCTTACCTTTATTTCCATGATCCAAATTCCAATAAACTTCCTCCTTCCTTATCATCCCTACATTTTGTTTTGTTCGGAATTATTCTACTATGCATTGTAGTGGAGCGAGACCGAACAAAGCAAAATTCCTCCTCAAATCCTAAAAGCCCACAGAACCCCCAAAAAAATGAAGCACAAAGCCAAAACCAATTCCCAGGTGGGTCCCGGCTAGGCCGGGGAATCCCACACCTTTCAGGTCAGTCACCATCGTAATCTGGGGGGGGACACCTTTTTGCCCCCGACGTCATGGACGTCATCCGCGCTCAGAGTGCGACCGGCAGCTGACACACTAGCGCCCACGACACCGGCTGCGACAAACGCGCCCACAGACCCAAAACCGGCTGCAACACATGCGCCTACCGACACACAACCGGCTGCAACACATGCGCCAAAAACCACCGACCCGGCTGCGACACACGCGCCACAAAAACCCGGACAGAAACCAGGTACGTCTTCCGCGAGTGTCTGGCAACAGAGCCTCGTACGGAAGAGTGCCAAAGACACAGACTTGACTAGGGGTAAGGAAGCCCGCCCAGGTAGTTCCAACCCTGCATCTGGTGGCAAAGTACGCAAGCGTGGAAAAGCTACCAAAAGCAGTAAAGTAGGCGACCCGACGAGCAATACCCGCGAATGCGTAAGCCAGCACGATGCTCGAAGGGCCGTTGAAAGAGAAGTATGCGACCAGTCGCAAGTCCGCGAAGGGGCAACCCAGCGCGAAAAGCGACCGGACGCAGAAACGCTCGCGCGAGGGGAAGTACGCGAAGGGGAAACCCAGCGCGAAAAACCCTTGCAAAAGCAGGAACTACCCAGTGGTGGCAACCCACCCAGACGAAAAAGGGGAAAGCGGTCTGGGGCCACGTACAAGGCGTCTCTGGCCACAACACCAAGGCCAGACACCTCTGATCCGCAACCGGGCCTTAGCGGCATGGGAGCGGTAAAGAGGGTGCGCCCGGATGAGACGGCTTCGCCGAGCACTCTCCAGGGCGACGCCAAGCGCGTGAGGACCCAACCGCCTCAAGGGGGGCAAAGAACCTATGCGCTCGCCACAAAGGACATTCCTGCGCGGCTTGCTGTAGCTATTTGCCTCTCCCACCCAACCCGAGACAAGACAACCGACGAGGCTGAATTCATCAAGACAGCGCTCGAAGACTTGGTCATGGACACTGATCCCGGCACGCCCCTCCCGGCTTTCCGTGGCTACCCACGGGTAGCGGATGGCACGGTGCAGATGTGGTGCGAGGATGACGGTGCTCTGGCCTGGTTGACTGAGAGCGTCCTGAGGATCCAGCTTCCCAACACCGACTTAAAACTAACGGTCATGCGGCAAGCAGACATACCGACCCGTGTTAGAGCGGCGCTTTTCGTACCGAGGTATCGGGGGGATATAGCGCGGCTCCAGAGTGTTCTGACCCGTCAGAACACTTGGTACGACATCGGTCGGTGGTCGCTTTACAGAACAACATCCATCGGTGGTGAAAACCCGGGAACATACCTGACCCTGGGGATCCCACCGGAGGAGGCAGAGAGGGTCTTGGCGCGGGAGCGTCGAGTATCGTACCTTCTTGGTTCGATATACGTCCGCTTCTACCCCAAGAGCCTTCCCTCTGTAGCCCAGACCACGACACAGACGACGACACCGACACCGACACCGACTGACACCAATGACGACATGACCCGACTGGAGGAGGAAATGGCGAAGGCGGCGATGGAGGATGCTGAGACGGACACCCTAACACCCACGTCACCAGGGTGGACGGACCGGCTTCTCTCGTCCTCGCCGAGCGATGGCAGGCGCGAGATTGGAGTGGAGGACGGATCCGATGGATCGGACCAGGACTGACTCCTCTCCCGTGACGCCATCGCCTAAAACCAGCCCCCTCGAAGTCATACAAGCAAATCTCCAGCATAGCCAGACTGACACGGCCAACTTGCGCAGGGCGCTGGAGACACATCCCCAAACCATCGCACTGATCCAAGAGCCATGGATCAGGAACAACAGAGTATGCGGCCTCAGTAACATCGGAGGTAAGCTAATTCTAAACACACACAGTACAGACAAACCAAGAACCTGTGCGTACATACCAAATGACATCCCGACCACAACACTCACGCAATCCTGCTCCAGGGACCTGACGGCTGTCAGGCTTCAGAATGCCGATAAAAATCCTGACATGGTACTAGCATCAGTGTACATGCGACAACGAAAACTGCCCACCGAAAGAGATGGTCGACCTTGTGGATTACTGCGAGGGCGCCAAGCTGGATCTCATTATCTGCACTGATTCAAACGCCCATCACCAGCTCTGGGGATGCGACACTTCAAACACCAGAGGAGAGGTATTGTCAACTTACTTATTTTCAACTAATCTTAATATAATAAACCGGGGCTCAGAGCCCACCTGGGTCACAGCCCGGGGACAATCCATCATTGACCTAACGCTAGGAACAGATAACGCAACAAATCGTATATCAAACTGGCGTGTATCCAACGAACTCTCTTGCTCAGATCACAGG
Source organism: Phragmatobia fuliginosa (assembly GCA_932526445.1). Taxonomy (NCBI): domain Eukaryota; kingdom Metazoa; phylum Arthropoda; class Insecta; order Lepidoptera; family Erebidae; genus Phragmatobia; species Phragmatobia fuliginosa. Next base: position 11,369,703 of record OW052081.1, on the reverse strand, counting down.
AGAATTCGTTTCACAATAACAGTAAACACAATAGAGCCAACCCCGAAAAGAAATCCGCGTCGGACAGATATACCTGGCTACAAGCGTTTTCTCGCTTCATTAATAGCTAGTAATCTACCACGCACATCAATCACAGACACCACACAGATAGAGCATACAGTGACTAAGCTAACACTTTACATCAAAGAGGCATATCACAAATGCTGCAAATTAAGAGTTCCGTACACCAAGTGTAAAACCAACCGATGGTGGAACGCTGAACTCGAAAAACTCAGAAATACACTATGTAAACAATTCAATCGAGCCAAAAACTCTTAGTTTTGAGTCACAAATACCTCAATCACTTAAGACCAAAGTCTACAACCAGTGCGTCCTACCCGTAATGACATACGGAGCCGAGACGTGGACACTCACTATCGGACTGGTCCATAAATTTAAAATAGCTCAGCGTGCGATGGAGCGTGCAATGTTGGGTGTCTCTCTGTCCGATAAAATACGCAACAATATTATTCGACAGAGAACTAGAGTTACCGACATCGCATGGAAAATCAGCACGCTGAAGTGGAAGTGGGCCGGACATTGTCTCCAGACGAACTGATGGACGCTGGAGCCGAAAGGTGCTAGAGTGGAGACCGCGATTAGGCAAACGTAGTGTAGGACGCCCTGTGGCACGATGGACCGATGATTTGAGGAAGGTGGCTGGCGGCGGATGGATGCGGACTGCCCAAGACCGGGATGGTTGGCGTTCCTTGGGGGAGACCTTCGTCCAGCAGTGGACGACGATAGGTTGACACTATAAAAAACTCGAGACATCCGGATGATTGGGAACTCTACAAGGAAACCCAATATACCTTCAAAAAACAAATCAGACACGCCAGGAGACTACCCTGGAGGAAGTTCTGCGAATCAATCGAATCAAACAATGAAACTGCCCGAGTGAGGAAAATCCTATCCAGCGACCAAGATCGCAACCTCGGTGCGCTAATAAAGCCCAATAACACATTCACACAAACAGACCACGAAATCTGTAAGGTCCTTCTTGAAACACACTTCCCAGACTGTAGCCTCTCAGAGGAAAAGATCTGGAAGGAAAATACAGGAATGGAACCAACCAACAATGACTGGACTGTAGCCCGCGAAATAGTGACAGAGGACAGGATTTCGTGGGCTATCAAGTCTTTCCAACCATACAAATCCGCAGGCCTGGATGGCATTCTACCAGCCCTTTTGCAATGGGGTATCGAATCCCTAAAACCATGGCTGGTGGAAGTCTACAGAGCCTGCATTGCACATGGATAAACCGACTACACACAACCCAAAGCTTATAGACCTATAAGCCTGACATCATTCCTATTGAAGACCCTAGAAAGACTATGCGACAGATACATCAGAGATGAACCCCTACGCATGGTACCGCTACACAAACAACAGCATGCATACTCAATAGGGAAATCAACAGAATCCGCTTTGCATAGCGTGATTTCCAAGATTGAATGCGCTGTAGACCACAAAGGTTCAGCACTGGCTGCCTTCATAGATATAGAAGGCGCCTTTGATAAAACAATGTTCCACAGCATCGACATAGCCCTTAAAAGGCATAGTGTGACCCCAACCTTATGCAGTTGGATAACCAACATGCTCAGGCAAAGGGCCATACAAGTCACGGTGAATGACACCACGAGAGCCATTGTGGCGAAGGGATGCCCACAAGGAGGTGTCCTCTCGCCCCTATTATGGAACCTCGTCGTGAACAGCCTCCTAAGTGGTTTAAACGACAAAGGCTACTTCACCGTAGGATATGCCGATGACATAACAATCATAATAAATGGCACTCACGAAAACACACTGTGTAACCTCATGCGTCAAGCCTTGAAAATTGTAGAGGACTGGTGCAAAGAGCATAAACTAACAGTCAACCCCACAAAAACAGAACTGGTCCTCTTTACCAAAAAAAGGAAGCTGGCAAAATAGCAAATGCCACGCTTTTACGGATCTACCCTAAACCTGACATCAGAGACCAAATACCTGGGCGTCTATTTGGACAAACAACTGAATTGGGCTAAACATACTGAATATATTACCACAAAAGCCAGTATATCACTGTGGCAATGCAAGCAACTGCTTGGCAGAAATTGGGGCATCAGTCCCAAGGCCACTTACTAGCTATACACTACAGTTATTCGACCAACTATAACATATGGCTCCCTAGTCTGGTGGCCCAGGACAGACTCCGTTACTTGCCAAAAAACCCTAGAAAAACTACAGCGATACGCCTGCGTGGCTATCACTAGTAGCATGAGAACCACACCAACAGCCGCACTTTAAACTATGCTGGGGCTGCCACCCTTGCACTTAGTTGTTAAAGAGGAAGCAGCACTAGCAGCGTTTAGACTCCATAATTCCGGCACACTGGGAAATGACTCCAGAATCAAACACACACGCATAAGAGAACGAGCGATCACACATCAACCCATGTTGACATCACCCAATGATAGGATGCTGAAGAAATTTAATTTTCAGAAGCACTATAATATACATCTAGAAGAAGAACCACACGACAAATCAGATACAAAAGAACTCAGAATATACACCGATGGCTCCAAGACCAACTCAGGAACCGGAGCAGGTGTATTCTCAGACGATCTTAACATCAGGGTATCGAAGCCGCTAGGTAGATTCAACACTGTATTCCAAGCGGAATGCGTGGGTATTATACTGGCGGCCCACGCTATAGAGACAAGGAAAATTACGGACTCACACATCCGTATAGTCTCTGATAGTGCATCGGTACTTAAAACCCTAAATAAAACCTATGTCACTTCAAAACTCATAATGGATTGTCACAACGCGTTAGAACGCGTTGCGACCTCCGGCCGGAATTCAGTGACAATACAATGAATAAAAGGACACAGCGGATCGCTAGGTAACAATGCGGCCGATGAGCTGGCTAGGAGGGGGTCGGGCGCAGCGGTTTTCGGACCCGAACCCGTGGTGCCCGTCCCATTCGGCCAGCTCCGTGGTTGGCTGCAAGAATTTACCCGCACACAAGTACAGCACCACTAGCTATCTGTCCCAGGCTGCAGACAATCAAAGGAAGCCATGCCACTTCCTAATGATAAACTAACCAAACGCTTATTGCATTTGGATAGGGACAGTCTGCGGCTGGTCGCAGGAACTATCACCGGACACTGCTCACTTAACAAACACTTCCACACCATAGGCATAACTGACAGTCCCCTATGCAGAGCATGCTTAGGGGCAGAGGAAACGGAGTCGCATGTACTCATTGAGTTCACAGGTGTCACCGAAACACGGAAAAACACACTTGGATCTCCTAAATCTGTTGCAGAATGTCTGGACAGACTCGGAGACCTTATCCGCTTCTGGAGGGAGGTGAGCTGGCTGGAGTGATGGCCGCCCTCACGTACAATGGTTCACTTAAAGGACTAAGTGCGGAAACCACCCACATAACATAGAACATCCACATTACACATATCGACAATCTCGTGAGATAAATCCAAATATTTGATTTGTTTCTCTTTTTCAACTTTCACGAGATTTTCGTCATGAGGAACAGCGATATCGACAATCATTGCGCGGCGCTCTAATCGATCTATCACCACAATATCAGGCTTATTAGCAACAATAGTCATGTCGGTGATAATAGATCGATACCAATATAATGTAGCACGACCATTCTCGAGAACTGGGTCGGGCTCATACCTGTAGTATGATGGCACCTCCAAATTCACAAGTTTGTATTTAAGGGCAAGTTGTTGATGTACGATCCTGGCTACTTGGTTGTGTCTGTGCAAATATTCACCGTTAGCAAGACGAGAACAACCAGAGATAATATGCCTGATAGATTCCCTGGGACGGTGACATGCCCGACATATGTCAACCGTACCATCCTTCAGGATATATTTTCGAAAGTTATTCGTCATGATAACTTCGTCCATAATTGCACAAACAAAACCTTCGGTTTCTCCAAAGAGGTCACCATACCGTAGCCAGGAAGTCGATGCTTTAAAGTCTATATCGGGCGTGTTCAATATATAATAAACCCGATAAAACCGACCATGAAGCTCTTTGCCCTTCCACACCTCTTTGCGATCAACAGTACTAAGTACTACAGGTTTGCGCCAATTCTCTTTAGCCAGAGCGAGTGGAGTGAATTCGTTATCTACTGCAACCAAATTGCGATGCACTCCCACATCGGTATTAAGAAAATATTTATCTGAGATTGTATATCTCGCAATTATGTAGGGTCTTGATATTTAAAAATCCACGACCCCCAAACTTTCGCGGGACGTACAATCTCATAACCGACGAACGTGGGTGGTGCATTCGAAATGCAGTCAGTAAAGTACCGACTCTCCTGTCAAGGGTATCAAATTCAGTTTGACTCCATCTAAGTATACCGAAGGAATACATCAGAACCGGCATGATCCAACCATTGTAGGCTCGAACCTTGTTACCCCCCGATAAAAGACTCTTAAGTACTTTTTTCAGGCGGCCAAAGAAGCGTTTCCGCAACGTTTGCTTCATATCAGATTCTGGTATTCCCAAGGCCTGTGAAAAACCTAGATACTTGTAGTCTTCGGTGGCAGAAAGAGATCTGAGTTTTGTAGAATCTGAAAGTTCTATTCCTTCGGATTCTACAAAAACACCTTTCTTAACATACATGACTGCACACTTGTCTACACCAAATTCCATCTTGATAGAATTACTAAAGTTTTTAGTGACCTTCAGTAACGCTGTCAATTGTAATTTAGTGGAGGCCAGAAGTTTCAAATCATCCATGTAAAGAAGGTGAGATATAACTTGATCATCTTTCTGTAACCTATAGCCCAACCCTGAACCCTATAAGAGATTGCTAAGAGGGTTCAAAGCCAGACAAAACCACAAGGGACTCAAACTGTCACCTTGAAAGATCTCGATCTTTATAAATAAGTCGTTTGCCGTAGTCTGGCGACATCCAGGATAGCGAAGGACTGTCCTCCATTGCCCCATACATGACTTCAAGAAAGTGGATAGAGTTGTATCAATTTTATACAACTCCAGCACCGAGCCTCATGTGCCTTCTTGTAATCTATCCAACATGTCGCCAGACTTTTACTATTACGACGTACCTGTTCGCTAATGGTCATGTCTATGATAAGGAGCTCTTTAGTGCCACGGGTCCCACTTCTGCATCCATTCTGAGAAACGGAAAGTGTCAAATTATTATTAATATGTGTAGTAATTTTGAATCTCAGAATAGATGTCAGCAGTTTATATAAAGTTGGTAAACATCATATAAGAGCGCTGGACATCAAAAAACTGTGCAGTGAAATAACGGGTATAATAACTCATTTAATAAACAAAAACGTATACAGTGGCATCTATCCTGATGCTTTAAAAACAGGCATATTTAGACCTCTACATAAAAAAGGCAGCCGCGCTGATTATTCGAACTACAGGCCAATTACTATTCTCCCAATCATAGAAAAACTGGCTGAAAAGTATATCAGCAAAGAAATGTACGAATTTTTCGCGCAAAATGATATCCTCTCCTCAAAACAGTACGGGTTCCAACCAGGAAAGATTACAACTCAACTCCTTAGTAAATTCACAGACAGTATACAGGTGAATTTTTGAGACGGGACAGTAAGGGTAGGTACCTTAACCGTTATAGTTAGAGGAAAACGCTTTTAGGAGACTATCCATAATTTTTTAAGATATTCTGAACTGCATTTACAGATTTTGGAAATAATGTACAGCCAGCAAGAAAATGGTCATTTTAAACAAAGACTTTTTTTGATGCCAATCGATCCTGTTTCTTATAAGGATCAAAAGTCTCTTCTGGACCGACTGAGGTTTGAGTACTAGAAATGTCAGAAATCGCAAAAAACTTTTCCCATACATTTGTACGGAAATAAATCATTATAATATGTATTTTCTTTTTTTTATTCTTTAAGCGTATTTAGTAAATAATAGGAACACGAAATTTCCATTGGTTTCCACTGCGACAAGTATCGAGTGGTAAAGGTGGAATTTTATGAAGGTACTCTTAATTCTGTCCGTGTGGTGACGGATTAAGAATACAGTGTCACCACCCCTATTCATTCTATGGGTGTCGTAAGAGGCGACTAAAGGAACAAAATAAGCAGCTAACATCACTGCCAAGAGAAGGAAAACTTGAAACAAACCCTTTACCAACCCGTCTGGCCAGCGTGGTATAGTAGGCCAAAACCTCCATTCAAAAGAGAGGCCTATGTCCAGCAGTGGACTGTTAAAGGCTGTTGATGATGATGATGATGACTCTTAATTCTGGCGTGTATAACGATGTCAGAGTTAGAGAATCTCCAAAACCAGTTGGATGAATGGCTCCTGTCATAATTGCGAAAAGTTTATTTTCAGCAAGATGGCGCTCCGCACAACAGCTGCGTATTCTAGTTTGAATAGGCAGTGCGGGTCACAGTGGGTAAGGTACACATGGTTCAACCAAGCGGCCACCTTGTAGCCCCGATCTAATGCCTCTGGATAATTTTCTGTGGAGCTACCTAAAAACAATGTCTCCAAAAAAAATACAACAGTATTCAGGAGGTGAAAGATGCATTAACCAGGATTTTAAATGATATCTATCCAAGAAAATTATCGGCTGCTACTAGCTCAGTACAAAATGAGTGAACTTATGTATTCGTGAAAACGGCGGTCGTTTTGAGCAACTTATTTCGTAGATCATCTAAATGTAAGCTATGTTAGTCTGTGTCTAAAATACATAAATATTAAAATGATTTATTTCCGTACAAATGTATGGGAAAAGTTTTTTGCGATTTCTGAAATTTCTAGTACTCAAACCTCATTCGGTCCAATAGAGACTTTTGATCCTTATAAGAAACAGGATCGATTGGCATCAAAAAAAGTTTTTGTTTAAAATGGCCATTTTCTTGCTGGCTGTACATTTTTTCAAAAATCTGTAAATGCCGTTCAGAATATTAAAAAAAAATATGGATAGTCTTCTAAAAGCGTTTTCCTCTAACTATAACGGTTATGGTACCTACCCTTACTGTCCCGTCTCAAAAATTCACCCTGTATATGATCACCTTGACAATAAGCAACATGCGTTGGTGGTGTTTATAGACTACAGCAGTGCGTTTGATACGCTAAGTCATTCTGCACTAATAAACAGTCTCAAACAATGTGGTATCAAGGGCAACCTTCTGCGGTGGTGTGGTGACTATCTCAAGAACAAAAGTTTCGTAGTTAGAGTAGATGGTCATGATAGTGGTCTTGACAAAGTGATGGATGGCACGGCGCAAGGGTCGGTGTTGGGACCGTTGCATTTCCTCACATACGTCAATAACTTGCAAAACTTAATTACAAAATGTGAAATGTATCAATTCGCAGATGATACTTGTCTTGTGGCATCTGGTAACTCAGTTGAGCACGCACTATGCAAACTACAACAGGACTTCGACATAGTAGCAAAATGGTCTCATGACGTCGGGCTTGTTTTAAACGATGATAAACCAAAGTGATGTACCTAAGCTCTAGTCGAAATAGAAAATCCATGAAACCGAGTCTTATCGCACACAAGCATGAATGTCTTCATCAAAATATTAAAGGCCCACCTAGCAGATGTAACTGTAGTTCTATCGATGTAGTAGATCAGCAGAAGTATCTTGGTCTGATAATAGATAGTCGGATGTCGTGGAAAAGTCATATAAATCTTGTGTGTGATAAACTAAGGGGTATTCTGGCTAAATTCTCTCTCATAAAAAGAAAAATACCCTATCAAATACGACGTCAACTTTACATAGCTCTGGTTGAATCGATAATTGGTTATGGTTTATCAAGCTACGGAAGAACATATAAAACTCATATTGACTCAATATATGCACTTCAAATGAGGTTACTAAAAGAAGTTGTACCACAGAATATTAAAAAACAATATGAAAATAATTACCATTCGTTGTTTGGGTTTTGTAAAATATTACCGATCCATGACAAAATTAAATACACGCTCCTAAATGAAGAATTTTTCAATGAATACTCTAAAAAAAGAAGACAGTATAACAATAATACGGTTCAAACACGTCATACTTTGAAAAACTATCTAATTTTGCCTAAATACACCAATAACTATGGTAAAAGAAAATTGGCATATGTCATTCCTTCTCTAAATAATAAATTACAGGTAGCCCAGAAGGAACAACTTACTACAAAAAAACATTAAAAGTAAATTAAAACAGTATTTCTTGCAAAATATAACACATGACTCATAATTCTCTCTTACGTCAATAAACATGCATACTCATACATTACCTCAGTTTTCGTGGTTGTCCCCATTGACATCTTTCTCTATGTATTACATTCTGATCATAAAAGTGCATTATTATTTCACTTCGCAGAAATGTATCATCCTGTATACAGAGTTATATAATTCTGTATAAAATAAAAAAAATAAAATGTGCTAAGCGCTGGTCGCAGGTGATTGGTTGTGTTCGGCAGCCAGTAATTTGTTATGTGACTACCCAAGTCACATAACAAATTACTGGCTGCCGAACACAACCATCCGATTTGTTGCTTGAACTGTGTAACTTTTTGATAACAATAAATAAATAAATAAAATGTAATGGGCCTAAAATTTTTGGGATTCATGGCACCACCAGATTTATAGAGTAAATGGGTTATACCAGTTGTTAAAAATTGTGGTAATGAACCCGAATCCAACGCGGCCTGGAAATGAGATGCCAAACATTTATGTGAGCTTCGGAACCACTTAAGCCAAAAGTTGTGCAGACCGTCCGGATCAGGTGATTTCCAATTCGATAATGAACGGAATGCACAACTTACATCATCTTTGTCAATTTTAATTGGTTCCATAGTTGTTATAGACTCGCATGAATGTTTGATATCCCGTATCCAGTCACCTTCTGTATGGGTGACAGGCACAGACCAGATGCTACGCCAAAATGCGTTTGTGAAATATTCATCTGGTAAGTGCCTATCACGCTCACTAGGATCCGGTTCCTCCCATTTCCGGTAAACCCACTTCTCATTTCTCTGGAGTATGCGATTCTGGTTATACCCATCCGATCGTCTTTTATAGCGTCTTATCCTGTTTGCCCATGCATAAACTTTTTGCTTCAAGAAGTCTATGCGCTCTGTGACATTTGACAAATACTGTTGAGAACTGATGGTAGTCCCCAAAAATGCCTGTTTCACAATGCGCATGACTCTCGGTCGCGTATTTCTAAATTGAAAAGCAATTAATTTGGCGATGAGTGTACTGGTCTCAGTAATACGACGTTCTATTCTATACTGCCAAGCTGGCAAAGTATTTTTGGGTCGAGCAGTAGTGACATGTTCATTAAATTTAACACCTGCTACTCGACAAACAGCAATGGCCGAACAGTATAGAATAGAATGTGCATCATTATTATTATTATTATTTTTCACTGTCTACGCACCAATCAACGCACGTGTAAATGACGTGATGTGTGTTCCGCCAATGAGAAACGTTTGGACTGAGTGACCATTAATAAAAATTTATGTTATGTACCGCCTTTTTAGGGTTCCGAAGTTCATAACTCGGAACCCTTATAGATTCGTCATGTCCGTCTGTCCGTCCGTCCGTCCGTCCGTCCGTCCGTCCTCGACTTACCGTCCAAACGGTAAGTGCTAGAAAGATGAAACTTTGCATGAATACGTGTTGTAATTACGTCGACAAAGTGCTACAATAAAATTATGAAAAACAATTTTATTTGGGGTACCTCCCCTACACGTAAAGTGGAGATGATTTTTTTTTCTCGCGGCTACCCCATCGTGTGGGGTATCATCATCAGGGCCCCCCCTCTAAAAGCTAAACGGCTGGCTCAAAAAATCTGAAAAAAATCGTGATGGTGGTCCATCTAATAAACATTGAAGGAAAACTATAACGGATTAGATGGCTTTCTTAGTTCAGGAGTTGTAAAGGCTTATCTGGTAAACTGTAATAATATTGATATTTTATGTTTAACTGAGCATTGGCTTAGTAGTCATCAATTCTTGTTTAATTTCAATAATCACCAGGTTACTCTTTTAACAGAACAAGCATGATACGTGGTGGCTTATTAATAATCACAAAAAAGAGTATTAAAGTAAAGGAACGATTAGATATTGTCAGTCTGTCTGTTGAGCGAACTGTAGAAATAGCTTGTGTAGAATTTGAGCGGTTCCTTCCTTCATCCTTAATTATTAAAGTAAGGCGCCAACATGATAGTTTTAATGAAGTCAACAGTGCACTCTCGAAAGTGGTACATTGGTTTAATACAAATAACCTTCTCCTTAATGAGAAGAAGACTAAATTCATTAAATTCTCTACACCAAACTTTCGGCATGTCACAACCAAAGTTCGACTAGAATTAGATCATTTATATTCAAAGATAGATAATTTATTTTTAAAGAAATTCAGCAAAGTTTCCTAAATGTGATGTTCATTCGGTAAATACCAGAAACAAACATAATCTTTGTGTTCACGTCACTCGTCTCCACAGAGTAGGCAACTCGTTCATGGGACAATGTATACGCTTATACAATAAACTCCCTATTGCCATTAGGAATTTGCCATTACGGAAATTTAAGAATAGGTTAAATCAAATTTATCCGCAAAGGGGTATTATACCATAGCAGAATATATTGATGATAAAACCGCCTGGGATTGAGCTGCCCATTCTGCACATGCTGTTTATTTTGAATGTTTAAATTTATGTTGATGTGACGATAATTTATAGTTAAATTTACATTATATATTTAACAAATTTATTCAAAATTGTTGCTATTCTTGTAATTTTTTAAATTATTAATTTTTATAGTTAATTAATTCATTATTATAGTTGTGACTCAAATTGTAAATATCGCTTTTATATATGTCTTTTACATTTAAGAAACTTGTCTGGACTTTAAAAGAGACTGTGATCCCTGAGTTTGTTTAGTCCTTTCTTCTCAGGGCTAGTCCAGTTAGGAAAAGCCGAACTCATCTGCTAAAAAAAAGTTTATCTTGTAAAAGTGTTCATGTAACCAAATTGCAGAATAAATGATTTGATTTGATTTGATTTGAATGCGATCACTTGGAAAACGTCATACAAAATTAACGGATTAAAACGTAAACATAAAAATTATTTATTGGATACGATTTTAAATCCACGTATCATTATACTGACGGTGACTGAGGAACCCTTTGCTGTGCGTGGCCTGACACGTTCTTGGCAGAATTTTTGACTTGCTTTCTAACAACCGCACTTGAAACATCTTTGCAATGTACTTTTGTATTTGAAATTAATTATTCGAGTTCACGATATTAAGTCCTACGTCTTTTTCACCTACGCACCCAACGCAACAAGCTATCGAACGATCATTTACTATTTTCATTTAGTATAATTGTTATTAAGTCTTTAAGCCATCTTAAAAAATGTAGGCTAGTACAAATAACAAAACAAGTAGTTATTGAATTAATATTTACCTATCCAATACCAGCTTGCTGCAGCACAGGATGTTACTGTTTCATTGGTAAAATTTTCCTTATTTATAAAGGCTCAACTGAAGTATTATCAATACGTGCTAAATGATTAAAAAGTTATTATGTATTTAAAACATTGAAATTGAACTCAATGTAGCTTTTACAACGACATTTATCTAACTTCATGCTATTTCCAAGGACTGATTATAAAGTAATAAAATTGAGTATCGACACTAGGCTGTTTTTCTGTGTTACCGTTAATGACTACTTTTATTTATGTTTTATTATCGATATGAAACTCGTGCCATAAACAAATTGATAGGGCAATTATAAAAAAAAACGACCAAGTGCGTATGAGGCCACGCATAGTTTAGGTTTCGAATTTAAATTGTCTCGTATTAGTGCCCTCTACATGAACAGGGGTGACCGATTCGACTGTAACTCATATCGCGGTATTTTACTACTATCAGCTCATGAAAAGGTTTTTGCAAGAGTTCTATTGAACCGACTAAAGGACCTATCAGAAAAGATCCTGCCTGAAACCCAATTTGGCTTCCGACCTAACCGAGGCAAATGTTAATCTATTTTCTCGGTGCGTCAACTTCAGGAGAAAAGCAGAGAACAGGGACTTCAGCTGTACCTCTGCTTTGTTGACTTGAAGAATACACCAACAATAGAATCAACAAACAAAACAAAAAAAATAACTAAAAATCAGTAAATCCACACACAAAACACAACACAACTAATAAGTCACACTAATTCACACATTAAGTCATAATAAGAAATTAAAAAATAGATTCGTTTAATCATTCCTTTTCTGCAAATTTTCTTATTTAAGTTTACCGAATAGGATTTAAACTTCAATTTATTAGATTTACTTTTTGTTATCCTATACTGCCACAGCAATTAACGTTTCTTATTGGAACAGAGTTTAGTGCAATAGTCACTCTTTTTTCTACCGTCCAGTATTCTATATCGTAATTTGCATTAACTGAACATTTAACAACTGTGCTGTATGATCGGACAGAGCCAAGTCATAGATATTACTTTTACTACTTTTAATGTTGTTTATGAAAATATGATCTGTGTATCAATCAATCAATCAATCATAATCCGACTTCTGCCATGGCAACCACTTCGACCCCTTAGGATAGGGCTTGGCGCTGATGCGCCCGGATATGGCTTATACTGCCGATTTTCGCAGCAAACTTCCTTGCACAAAGTAGGCTAGTGAGCTTACCGCTCTCATAATTATAGTGAATGGCGGCGAGTGGACGGGCTTTAAGCTCATCGCACTTGGCGTCAAGGTCAGCTAAACGCTGTTCCTCGAATTCGCGGATTCTCTTCTTCACAGTCTCGCGCCGTTCCGGTCACTGTACTGACAAACTCTCCCAGCGAGAGGGCTCTATTTTGCATATTTTCATGTGACGCATCAGAACATCTTTATATCTGAGGAGTTGTCCGCCATGCTTTCGCTTGCCCTTATCTAGCTCAGAGTAATGTATGTATGTTACGTCGAACGCATTCCTATTGCAGGAATATACGCATTCTCTGACTCCACTGTTGCGCTCTCGTGGATTCATTCGTCTCCACATCGTTGGTCGATATTCGTGAGTCGTGATGTTGTAAATATATGTATATATATATATATTACAATAGTAAATCTTCTCAGAAAATGCAAAAAATGAAAAAACTGGAATTCAGTTATTTTTTTACGTTATTGAGCTATTTATTAAAGTTTACACTTTAATTACTCGGAAAACGTAAGATTAAGTTATAATGATAAACAAAAATATTGCAAATAGAAATATACTACTATAATAATTAACAAGCAAATAAGATATTAAGTTAATGTTTAATAAAACATCTACAATATTTTGAGAAAGTTGTAGAATCTTCTTTAAATTATACCTATGCATATATGCCTATTTCAAAATAATTTAATACCTGAGTGACCTTCGAAAACTTTTGGCCATGAAAAGGTATTTCATAGAGAAGTGGGGTAATCGAACAGAAAACACACAGAGTTTTTGAAAAAAGTTGAAATTTTGACAGGTGAATTTTCGATTGAAAACTAGAGTACTTTTTCGATTATTAAGTCAAAATATGGTGAAAATAAATATTTCAAATCAAATAAATGTGTGTGTATTCGGGACATGAAAAGGTAAGTTTTCACTTTTTTGAAAAACCTTGGTGTTTTTAATTTTTCAAGTAAAATTTGAGGTTATATAAAAAAAGGGTAAATTCAAAAGTTGTAGATCTTTTTATTACCTACAACTTCGCCATTTAACTTTTTTCCATAAGACTTGTAGTTTTGCAGGAAATCGAGATAAACCGTTTTATTCCCTTAGAACCTCCCCCCCTTCCCCTTCCCGACCTCAGAATGCCCGTAAATTATTTTTCTTTTCATTTTTTTAATATTCTCCTCCTTTTCCAATGGGTTCCATCCTAATATAATTTTATTTCACTTCCACTATTTTAAAAGGCTTCTACCCTAGGCTAATGCGTGTAATTCAACTTTTAATTACAATAAAAAACATCCAATCATTACACAGTCCGCTCACAGATTTACAAAGTTATTATTTTTATATAAGCACATAAGGCTTATGCATGGCGGTCCTCAATTGAAGAGATTTACAATGTTTAGTAATAGAGGAATTATGGAAAAGTGCGTGTAAATAATTTGTTTTACAACTTTTATTATAATGCTACTGCTTATTATATGAACATTCAGTGATAAATGCTGTCTGCGTTTACTAAATGATTTAATATATCGTAACAAATTGTATTTCAAAACAAATCATGTTCTCTGTTTAACCCGCCATCACTCGCGCGGGGTGCTGTCAGCAATCCACGCATTTTGATGGTAAAAATGACTGATAATTTCTCTAGTTACACATCCGCGCGTCTCAGTACCTTTAAGTGACTTTTAAAACAGTCGACAAGGGGTGAGAGGGGTAGTGTTGTGCAACGTAACGACGCGACGTGTTAAATTTTGTATGGGGTGGTCACGACACCCCGCGAGCGCTCGTGTCACACTTTTACAGCAAGGTCAGTGTTTTCAATTATTTTGTATAAGTAAATTATTTAATTGTGCCCTTACTTACTGTAGTATAAACAGTGGTGTTTTTCGAAGCATATATTTAAAAGTTTTTTTTAATTTAGTAACTTTTTTTTGAAATCTTTTTGTTTTCAGATGAGTTGGTATATAAAAATGTACTTTGAGGGTGGCTACAGCACCCTCGAGTGCTCACGAGGCTAAAAACCGCGCGAGTGATCGAGGATTAAGTATCGTTTAAAATTATCCTAAGTAGACAATATTCATACTAACTAATTGTTATTACATCCCTTTTAAGCTTCAGTATTTCGAAACTTCATAGAGTAGTTTACTGCAGTAAAATATTGTTTCGAAACTTTTCTCACCGACAAATTATAGGTGAATAAACATTTCACAAACTCGATGGCAGATGACAAATTTACATTATCGTTGGTCAAATTACGTTCGTGCTCTCAATTTGTTCGTAAAGTGTCACATGATGACACATTTACAGTTACGACGCGAACGTCAACAAAAGTGTTCGTGCTGCCAAAATTAATTCCTTTTACGCACGGTAGAGGCGCTGTACAAATCTCATACAATTTTTTGTCGATAACGATACGGATACTCTTTCGCAAGTTGTTCGTGCTCGAGGCACAGACCGAAATCCGAATTGCTCCGGTCTGGGTGGGATATTCCGGATGAGGTGTTGCGATGCGAAATTTCAAAGTACCTGATGTAAACAGTATGTAAAGGGCTAGTTTGGGATGTTCATTGTCCTTTTTATTCATAATCTAAAGTAGATAGAGTTCATACATTTTTTTCGTGAATATTGGTGTTGTATCGACACTTGAAAAGCAATTTTATCCGATCGAAATAAGCATCAAATAAAAATTCTAAAATACTTTATCATCATTGACAAAAGATTGTCATTTCTTTTACTAAGACTATTACTAAGATTTTCCAGTTGATGTAAACCAAATAGTCAGATAGAGATTTCGAATATCGTAAGACTCATTTAATAACTAAACTAAGAACCATTTCGACCCCATCCGCTGCAAAAAAAAAAACAAAAATCGCAAAAGGAATTACCTACTCGCTTCAAAGCTAATAGGCCGTAAACAGACAAACATACGACATATTTTATTACACAACGCTTTTTACACAAACATGCTGATACTGAATAGAACTGCCGCTAGTTAATTTGTGTTACTATATTCATTAAAGTAGTAATGAGTGATAGCGAATAACTATATTACTTACAAACTTTATTTCAATCAAACAGTTCGTCCGAATCATTCATAACGGTATGGTGTTTTTTTTGTTTTCTTCATAATTATTTTTTAAAGTTACTAATTATTTCAAAAGAGCATTAAAATTTCATCCAATTTTTATTCATAAACTTTAGAAGTTTCTTGAGGTTGTACTTAAAAATTTTGCGAGTAGAAGTTTACTGATTAATTTTTTTGAAGTTTATCTTTCAGTTATTATAACGAGTACGTTAAATGTTAAATGTTCAAATTTTCAACAATATTAATATTGACAACCAAATAATACTTCAATATATTTACAGATTATGATGTTGCAAAAATATCTATACCTAGTCTTTCTGCCTTCTGTTGCATACAGTGTGATAACAATTAAAATACAAGCGGGCACAGACAGATCTGAAGCCTCGGTTCAATACAAAGGTGTAGAAAAGGCAGTAATAAGCGATGAAGAAATGAAAATCTTCAAGATTACCCCGGAAAACTTAAAAAATCTGTCCAAATTAGCTCTTGAAGAAGAATGTACAAGTACTTATCTAAAAGATCCAACTCCGTATGGAGACGTCTACTCGAAATTTGGATGGGACGAAGTAGAAAGAAAACTCGAGCCATTCGAAATAGAAATTATTAGTATCGATACTTCTACAGTGTTACTAGCTTCTAAAGAATTTACGAACAATCGTAATAAACCATTTGAATATAGAAAAAATCTCGTTAAAGTTGTTAAAGAAACAGTCAAACATACTTGGACCCGCAAACGTAATCTCACCCTCGAAAGGAGTATTAATTATGATGTTAATTTTGGTGCGGGTAGTGTTGGTGGTATAACGACTTTAAGATATAATTCACGTTTTAGTGAAGATGATTATCAAGAACGGCAGGTGACTATTGGACCTACTTCTTCAGCAACTGTTAGTGTACCTCCTAATAGCACTATTGTAGAATATCTTTATGCTACTAAAGGCGAAATGGAAGTTCAAGTAAGTTACAGTGCTGGTATCAAAGGGGACGTGTTTTGTAATTACGAAAACAAATTTAAAGGCAAACATTTTTATGCGATTAATTTAAGCAAATTTCTCCGTAAGGGTGGTTTACTACATAGCCTGTATTCATATGAATACATAAAAGTTGAGTTTTATATTCATGCCAGCATTATGACGTCTGATAAGAAAACTGGTCTACCTGTTAAAACTGTAGGCGGTGGAATAGTTCAAACAGATGTGTGATTAAAAAGTATTAAATAAAAAATAAATATCATATTTCGTTTTATTTTCACTTTACTAGGCATGCCTTTTATGTTCTGTCGTTTCCATATTTACCGGCAATTTTGAATTTGGAACTGTTCTATATTCGAATATGTTTAAAGGAGAAAAACCGATTCTGCGCCTAAACGTTACACTAATGGAATATGAACCAAAAAAACCGTCTATTTTGCTTGATTAACCTATCGAAATCTTAGCAGAAAATAAGTAGAATTCTATTGTTTTATACAATCTCTGTAACACTTATTTCAATATACGTAACTAGTTCCACAAACGTAGCATTTCGAAAATAGGATCGATTTAGTGGAATTCGATACTGTTATAAATAAATAATACTCCTTTGTTTTAGTATAAATGATTGTTTTTATAGGTATTTTAATCAATGTAAATAGAGTCTGACCAGCGAATCGTGACACAACTACTTACAATGATGGCAATTCAAAGTATCAGCCACTGGCAGCATTAAATGTAGCATGAAAGGGTAGTTTTGCATTTTTATATTAATGTGACTATGCCATAGAAAAACACAAATGTATCAAATAATGTTTTCATGTTATATTTAATGTTGCCAATTGAGATATTTTGAATTGCCGCTATTTAGTTGTGCCAAGATTCGCTCACCAGACTATAAACTTAAACCTTATTGAATAACGTAACATAAAGCACCACCAAAATCTGCTAACGAAAATCAATAAATAATAGTGCCACTTAGTTGTGACACGAATTCAAAATATTTTCAACTGGCAATCTTAAACATAACATGAAAATCACGGCATCAGGGTAGTCGATTGCCTCCTGCACAATTTCTAAGTAAGTAAGATAAGTATGTAGTACAGTAACGCTGAATTCAGCGCGAATGGGCCGGCTCGACCGGGACAGTACTACTCTCAGAGAGAAGACCATCCTAATAATGACAGCGTTCTTGCTGTCGTATTTAGTTGGTGGGTGTGAGACTGGAGGCCCAATCATTCTACATCATTCTGTAACGACGATACTAATGTGAGAATTAATACGCAACACTGAGACTAATAACTGATTTATTTTTAAAGTAATTAAATATATATGACAACTTGTTCACAACAAATTATTATATAATGCAACTCGCTCTCGCAATTACAACTCTTTTTATAGTCTTAACCCCTCTCCCCGCCTCACCACTGCCGCGCCTCCCCCACCTTACACCACCTCTCCTCGCCGCACCTCGCCAATCACCACTCGCCGAGTCAAATTCGTTTCCTTCCGTTACAGTCGGCCATCCTGAAACAATTTCACCGCAATTAGTGCACACACCTCGTTAGCTCTCAAGTAAATCGATCAAGTCATCCCTAGCAACTACGTCATCATCGCTACTAGACTCGCTATACTCAGGGGCACCCCTATAAACACGTAGTGAATCTGCTGCTACAATACCCGTGAACTTTTTGTACCCACGCATTCCTTTGACACTCCTAATCTCGTAGCGGCTATTATTTAACACCTTTTGTGTAATGTAAGGGCCAGAGTTTAGAACTCGTAGTTTTTTATTTACACCCTTGACTTCCCCACCAGAAGAAGATTGCTTCCAAAGAACCAAATCTCCCTTTTTTAAAATATGTTCAGGTTTCGCTTATTTTAATTACGCTTCATATTCTCAGCTTGTCTTTCTAGCTGCTTAGAAGCCTTGAGCCCGGTTTCCACCGCGAAAGGGTAATGAGCGAGAAATGGTAAGCGGAACGGACTCCTTTTAAACAAAATAGGTTTGCATTTCTACCAACAAAGAGTTTTGCCACTGCGAGCGGATAATGACAGAGCGGACTCGGCGGAGCGAGACGAACGGAAAATGAGAAATGAATATCAATTTCCACAGAGAACGAGTTCAGTTGGAATTTTGAACTGGTTACGTGCGGTAATGTTTTTTTGAGTGAATTCGCTATGTTATCGAGTGATACGGAATCAAGTGAGGACAGTGACTATGTATACCGAAAGACAAATAATATATTATTATATCTCAAGCTCAGAAAAAAACGTGCAAAATGGATTTTGGTTATGTCGGCACATTCGAGAAAGTCCAAGTACAACATGGGTATTGTCGTACAGCTTCTATAAATCTAAATCATATTATTACCACAAACAATGTTTACAATGCATTGGCGCCCGCGCCGGCAGTTCCAAATTCAAACTAGTCGGTGAGACAGCGGACACATTTTACTCGGTCCGCTCCGCTCAACTCTTTTTCGGTGGAAACACTACAAAATTCATTTGCGAGTTGAAAGGACTCATTAATGACTCCGCAGCTCATTTTTACTCTTTTCGCTCTCGTTGTCATCTCTTTGTTGGTGGAAACACATGTATGCAGTTTTGTATTGCGAGGTAAAAGGAGTCTTTATTGGGTCCGTTCCGCTCGCGGTGGAAATCGGGCTTTAGTACGCCTCTCGCTGACCGGTATAGATACCTCATTACCGATTAAGTTAGGCATTAACCTACCCCTATGACTAAACATGATTTCATAAGGATGGTAACCTAAACTGCTGTTCAATGTATTATTCATACCCCAAACCGTATCTGGTATACACTCGGTCCACATGTTAGGTTCTACATTTCGAGTACGCATCGCATCGAGTAATGTACAATTAAAGCGCTCCACTTGCCCATTGGCTCGCGGACATGCGATGGCATTAAGGGTGTGATGAAAATTGTAACAGATTGAAAATTCCTTGAAAGTCCTACTAGTAAAAGCTAAGTTTCTATCTGACACAACCTTTCTAGGAAAACCAAACAAACTAAACATATCTTTAAGGACAGAAATAGTCTCAACTGAATTTATTGTTCTCGTTGGACGTGCCAATAAAAATTTAGAAAAAGAATCTACCACCATAAGAATATACTGATAACCCTTTCTAGTTTTACTAAAAGGGCTTAAGTGATCGATATGCACAACTTCCATTAGTAAGGACGGCTTAGGAATAGGATGCAGTTCACCGCTAGCCTTCCCGTGATTACTTTTAGCATAAACACATTCTAAACAACTAGCAACGTACTTTTTTATAAATAGTGTCATTTTAGGGAACCAATAGTCAAATTTAATTAATTCCTCGCAGCGTTTTATACCAGCGTGTCCTATTTGGTCATGGAATTTCTGCATAAATTTCCATCTAGCAAATGCGGGTACAACTAACCTGTCACCATTTAAAGTTTTCCTATATAATCGATCACTTTTAAGAGTATAATTGTTTTTGATATCCTTGCACGCATTACCCTCCATTAATTGTTTAATAATGTTGTTTAACTTATCGTCTTGCAATTGAATAGTTAAGTACCAATCATCACTAGATATCATATTTATATCTAGCCCCGTAGGAAAAGATTGCAACTTATCAATATTGACATATACCGCTCCTGTGATTGATGGGTTATAGCTCAGAGCATCTACATGCCTCATTCTCGCTTGCGGTCTATATTCAATTTGAATGTCATATTCTTGTATCGTAAGCCACCAACGTGCTATGCGAGGGACTAAATCCTTTTTTAACAAACTATACCTAACGGCAGAGCAGTCTATCACAACTTTAACTGAACGTCCGTACACATACACTCGAAAACGCTTTAAAGACTCAACAACGGCTAACGTCTCAAGTTCTTAGCTATGGTATATTGATTCCTCACGAGATGTCACTCTACTAAGACATTTTGTAATTAAAATAAAATACCTGCTATACCTAATTTGCTGCCATCCACATGTACTTCACAGGGTTATGATGGATCGTACAGTGCGAGTACGGGCCGTGAGCATAATTTTTGTTTTAATTCGATAAAATTTGAATCATGTTCGTCATTCCATAACCACACAGAACATTTTTTTGTCAAATCGGTCAACAGTTTTGCTATAAGAGCAAACTTATTTATGTACTTTCTAAAATAACTACAAAGTCCTAAGAATTGACGCAACTGATGTAAATTGTTAGGTCTAGAGAAATTATGTACTGCTGCTATTTTTTGGTCACTCGGTCTAATGCCATCTGAACTTATTTCATGGCCGAGAAACCATACGGTCGACTTGAGGAATGTACACTTTTTCGTGTTTAACTTCAGATCTGCACTCCGCAACTGAACTAGCACTTTCTCTAATAATTGTAAAAACCCAAAAGCCGTGTATGTAGAAAGGAGCATGTCATCCATAAAAGTTATTATATCATCACTACCCACATATTGTGTTAATTTTTGAATAACGCGCATGAAAACCGACGGTGCATTGGCTAACCCAAATGGTACTCTTAGATATTCAAACAAACCGTCTGGCGTAACAAACGCAGTCTTATTTGTGGAATCTGCATGAAATTTTACATGATGATACCCAGAAAATAAATATAAGCTCGTAAAAAAACTTTTGCCGGCCAGTTTTGATAACTGATCATAGGCGTAGGAAAGCGGCATAGGAAAACCGTCATTGATAGTTACTGCATTTAAGTCACGATAGTCAACGTATAACCTAAACTCACAATTTTTCTTACGAACTAGTATAACTGGCGATGCATATTCCGACTTCGATTCTCTAACGATTCCCACACTTATCAAATCATTCACTAGTTTAGAAACAATGGGTCTTTCTGAATGAGCTAACCTATATGGTTTTCGAACTATTGGTTTGTTGGTAGTTAATTAAATAGACATTTCTCCTAAACTAGTACAACCGATTTCTTTTATCGAACTAGCAAAGCAATCCTTGTACGACTTTAATAATCTAATTAATCTGTCTGATCCGTTTGGTTCAACATCTCCCATATCCACCTCAGTTAACTCAATATTCATATTATCAGAATTGTCTCCCCTCACAGTAAAACAGTTTGAACTCACCTCAACATGAGAAGTACACTTCTCAGCTTGCGTGACCAGCATTCCTTTCTTCCATGCAATGGACCCGGTGCCGATGTTGCACACTCGTAGGTAGCCAACGCCGTTGCGCAGTACTGCACTGGCCACGGCATACACGACGTCGCCCATGCTGTAGCGCCTGGGTTTCGTTCAGTAGTCTCCCGGTCCGGCGCCATGAGTGGATACTTTTATCAAGTTGTCTCCCACAGGAATAATTGTATCTTTAAATAGCTCTACTCTGTAAGAAGTTGCTTCATCACACATATCGATACTCATGAAATCATTGGGGGTAGTTTGAACTTTAGACAACTTTGTGAATCTTAAAATTAAAATTAACTTTTATTTGTAATTAAATTAGTTATGAGTCTTTATTGTAGTTCTTTGTGATAATTAATAACTAAAAATAAGTGTCAATTGCTAAAATCTGTGTGTAAAGTGAGTCATCTCCGAAAAACAAACTAACTTGCCGGTCATCCCTGCTGCCAACGGATGAATTTGAATTTGAAAAGTTCATCATTACAATCTGGGGAGTATTTGACTTATTTGATACTAACTAATACTCCACAAGCACATAAACACATGTCTCATCTGTGCATGAGCTTCTTCATTTACTCATTGGCACAGTTTTATCTCTTTCTGCTTGACAAATTGTGGAAGTAGAATTGAAGACTGAAAACAATTTGCCTCACACATTCGATTACACACAAAATTACTAAACAAATAGGCAACTAACACCTTATTTTTACCATTTAGTTATAATACTTTGTATGTAAGTCTTGAGCATGGTGACCCCTACTCCTGGATTCTACTCATGCTTTCCATCAGGCAGAGTGGAGTCACTTTGGCAGGCTTAAATATAAAAAAAAAAAAAAAAAGTCTTCAGTAAGTATTGAAATGCATACTTCTACTCAGGAATTTTATTAATCCACTAGTATTGTGAATCCTCAACTTTTTTGTTGTTTTTAGTCTATAATATATTTTCAATAATTTAACATCTTGCTTATATTTTACAGTTGAATTCATTAGTATTTCAATTGACTGCCTTGTTGGTCTAGTGGTTAGCGTATGCGGCTGCTGATCAAGAGGTCTCGGGTTCGATTCCCGGGTCAGACCAATTATTTGTGTGATCAACAAATATTTGTTTCGGAGTCTGGGTGTTTTTCTATGTATAATATGTATGTATTTACAAAAAAAAAAGTATGTTTATGTATTTATATCAGTTGTTTAGTACCCATAACACAAGCTCTGCTTACTTTGGGACTAGATGATGTTGTGTGTAAGTTGTCCAAATATTTATTATATTTATTTATTTATAATTTCCCTTTGTATTTAGTTTATAATCTTAAATAATTTCTACCTACCTCCTTCTCATTTTTATAGTTCAAACTTTTTTCTGTCTTGTACTTACCTTTCTTTATTGTATTACAGGAGTCTAGTGGTAATATCTTCAGCTGTGACCATGAGTATGCGCATCATGACACGTAAGGCAACAGTAAGGGACATGGAAAACAAGCTGAAATTAGTGTTGCTTGAGTTGAAAGAATGTAAAGAAGACAACATGCAGCTATTGACCGAGCGCTCCGATTATGAAGAGGAGATTGTAAGGAACAATGAGATAGTACGTGACTTGAAAAATCAATTGACAGACCTGCACATTCAAACTTTGGATATCAAAGACCAGCGTGATCGTCTCGCCATATATTCCGTCATATATATAGATAGATAAGTCCCGTTATACAACAAACGCTAAATGCAAAAGTCGTGAAAGACTAAAACCTTTAACCTATCAATGATCATCGTAATTAGCACTCCATCTGATATATCGCTGATAGATATTCCTTATATTCAACCAAAATTCTAATGAAGTCTACAGTAATAATTGACACAAGCCAAATATGCCTAAAGATGCACAAAAGTTGGATAATTCCAATTCAAACTAATATTATGAATTCATCGACTCTGTTTTTTTGTCTGTTACGATTTCACAGTTAATATGCTGCACCGATTTCAATAAAATTTGGGTAAAAAGCCTTAAACAAAAGTAGGAAAATCAAACAAATTAATCGTATTGTCCTAGTAAAAGTTTCAACATTAAAAACCATTATTTGAATTGTATTAAAAGCAAAAATAAGTTCCATAAAACCACACCACCAACTCAAAAGTCCATTCTTAAGCTCGGTCACTGATTTCAAACAAAAATAATCCGTAAAACATCAAGCTATTGTGGCCACACATTTAATTTCAAAGGGACGTAATTCGCCGCTGTCACGTGACATCCCGTATCCAGTTTAATCCGGTTATATCAGCTGAAATCTGCAATAATGTGGAATTTGTTCTGTCGCAGACTTCGTACTACTCCCGTTAAACGTACTCGGTTGTAGTGCGCATTTAACGGAGGAAACTTTATGGACAATCTTGGCTTCCAATTTCAAATATGTTAGTAATTTATTCCTTGTACCTTGTATGTTCTAAGTGTGTAGGTAGAATTATGTTCTTCATACAATGTATTTTAAATGTGTGTGTACATGTTTATTTCTTTTCCTTCTTTATTTTTCACCGGACTACGTGGTGTTGGAAGGAATGGTCTTGGTAGTCATGTTCGCATGATATTCCACCGTAGCGTCTGAACTACTAAATCGATACGCGTAGGCGGAGTCGAGGGCAAAATATAGTTTATGTATATAATCAATAGATTTAGATATACCCCTGTCTACCCCTTCAAGATTAATTATGTGTGTTTAAATATTTCCGATAAAATCAATAGATTTATATACCTAACATGTAAGTTAAAGTAAGTATTATTGTTACTATACAAAGAAAATACCTAAACTCCGAAACAAATATTTGCAAACTTTTATCCGACCTTGGAATCAAACCCGAGCACAGCAGTCAAGTACACTACCACTGCGCAAAGAAAGCAGTCAAAATGTATATAGTTAGTTTATGTATATAGTGACATTGTCTACAACGTATCATGGATAGGGAAGTTATCCAAAAAAAAACTTTCAATCCAGATTTATTAATGATTGACATTCTTATATTTTTCTTTCTTTTTTTATTTTGACATTGGATAACCATATTTCTGACATGTACGTATTATTGATATTTTAATTGTATCTTGTTGTTTGACATTTCTATTATTATTATTATTTTTGTTATTAACATTATTGCATAATAAGTTACTTTTTATTGACATGTTCCAAATATTTTTCGCACTCTTAGAGAGTAGCATATTTATAAATAGTTTTATTATTGTATAACTGCGAGCATTTTGAATTGTACATGTGAGCACTGTAGTCACTAGCAGCATAAGTTTGTTTGTTGACTGGCGGTTGTGAGTATGTCATGCTCGCTCAAAAGTCCTGCTGGCGGTGGCGTGTGTAGCGGGTCGCTCGGCCTCCTACGATATGGTTGAACTGGACGATGGCTGGTGCATAGGTCATGCTCGTGATACGGGCGCCGCCAGTCTGGCCTGGTCATCTCACAACTTCTATATTTTATTAAGGTTTAATTATTTTTGGCTACTACTTGTGTAAACATCTGCATCGTTACATTGTCCTCACATTTAATAAAACGCTAATTAAACAAATGTAACCAAAAATTGTAAAAACAATGTTGGAAAACAGTGTCCATGAAGTTTCTTGTCTGTTCTTCTCCATAGGATCTACAAATTGGAACAGACAATTAGCTTTACGACTGACTACTGACTGACTACTTGACGTTTCAAAAGTGCCGTTGTATTGGTTTGAAATAAAAATGGTTTGATTTGATTTTGTTTGATTCGTCTTATCGATATGACCACTTTGAACTGAAATATCTTCTCTTCGATTAGATAGAAGAATTCCGAATTCAAATTTATAAATGCAATTAGCTGGTACATTTAAATTTTGAAAACAGTCATTCATTTGTTTTTTCCTCATTATTGTTTTCTTTTGAGTCGCTTATTACCGCACAATGGAAAACATGAAATATTGGTATATTTACGGAAACGGAAACAACTCGAAGGATTAAATGATGTGTACGGCCGCTGGTTTTGCATGAGAAATTAAGCTAAGTTTTTGGTTTCAACGTTTTAGTTCTGGAAATTTCTACCTTCAGAACCAACCGCGTGGACGGCCGGAGACCAAAGTGGAAAATGAAAAATTAAAAGCTATTTATTAATATAAATCTTTATGCTCAAATACAGCAAAGGTGGACTTAATGCCGTAGGTATTTTCACCTAGTCAACTTTAGGACGATGCAGAGCCAGACATGGTAGATGCACAGAAATTCAAATTGTAATTTTAAAAGACAAATACATATGTGTCGGATCTGGCGGCCAATAGCAGTATGTCAGGGTTTGGAGTCCACATGTTGCAGGGATTAAGTAGGCACAAGCTGACAATCAGAGGTAGATTTATTTACACTAATAACAATACTCGTAATACAATTAAAAAGAGCGACGAACAGAAACTAAATTCTATGTTCGTATAGTGGCAACACAACCACCCGAATAGCCTATTGCCTAAGCAATATAGCTAAAGCATATGGTATCGCGTCAGCAATTCCGCATATGCAATATACAGCGCAAGACTGTACCAGGTAAATCAACAGTTCTGTTGGGAGCAGATCTCTTTACTGAGTCTCATCCGAAGATAGACTTCCTTGCACAAGCCAGTGCTAGCTCTTTTAAAGGGTAGGCCACGCCTCCCTATATCCCTCCAAACAGCTCTGTTCACAATATCAAAACATACTCTCAAAAATGATTTGAACAGTACCCACATTTTATATTCTCAACCACCTCCGACATATATATATATATATATATATATATATATATATATATATATATATATATATATATATATATATATATATATATATATATATATATATATATATATATATATATATAGAAGCCTTGAAGAAGTTGAAAGAACACATTGCACTCGCGCTTACTCACGCACATGTTTCAATAGTTGGGTCGCGATTGCAAAGAATAAGAAATTGCAATAAGAACTCGCTGATTTTATTAAGAGGACTACTCCGACTGTGAAAGAGAAGAAGTCATGTCATGTCAAGAATGCACGGCGATACTACAGCTTTGGAAGTATGGGTGATGTATCCAGTAAATGTCTAGGCAATTGTAGTAGTACACTACTAAAAGACGATCTAAGATTTCAGGTACTAACAGCTCTCGACATATGAAGGGAGCTGTAACCGCAGAAGAGGAAGAATAGTCCAACCTGATTCAAGTGTGGTGAATGTGGCTACAGCATCGCACTGTTCCAATATGGATGCCAGGGTCAATGATGCAAGAGCCGAACGACAAGTGTGTGTAAGCTTAAGCTAATATTTCAATTGTATCGGTACACACTAATTAAATGGACCAAAATTGATTTCTGATTGATCTAATCACACACAAAAACTATAAACGATTGTTAGAGATGGCGTTATTGAAAAAAAGTTAAATTTCAGACATCTATTTAAGATGTCTGAAATATTGAAAGCTACGAGGTAACTTTTTTTATTCAGAGGTTTCAAATTGATTATAAAAATACCACAACTCAGTGTATTATCTACCTAGTTTATATTAATTTAATCGTTACGGATTCTAATGCTATAAAACAACTTTATTAGCTTACGCCAAACTTAAATACTAGTAATAGTTATCTATCATTTAACTTAAAACAGTTGGCCTGAAACGTTAATAAGGGTACGAGGTAATTTACGATTTAATTGTAATACTTTATGAGGTAAGTTGGCTAGTTTTTTATTAAGCCTACCAAAGTGACTCTACTCTGCCTGATGGAAAGCATGAATAGAATCCAGGAATAGAAGTCACCATATTCATTGTGAGCGGCCTCTGTAAGTCGGGAGAATGATGCAGAATGATGTGCCTCCGGTCTCACATTCACCAACGAAATACGACAGCAAGAATGCTGTCATTATTAGGTTGCTGCTGGTCCTATTCCTGCTGAAATTAACGTGGCTCTCATCATTCATCAGACTATCGCAGTCCACTGCTGGACATATGCCTCTCCAATTGCACGCCACTTGGTTCGATCCTCGACTTCTCGCAGCTAGCTACTGCCAACCGTCTTGCGCAAATCATTGACGGACGTCCACAGGCCACCTGGCCTGTGGACGTCCTATGCTACGTTTGCTGAGTCGCGGTCTCCACTTAAGAATTCGTTTATCCCAACGTGACTTTACCACCTTCGATCTCTGTATCTACAAGTATGTAAATGTTTCAAAGAATTAATGAAAATAATTAATTAATCGAAACACTACTAACAGAGGAGTAACGACAATTTATTTGAAGTATCGTCATTAACAATTATTTTGTGAGAGGGTTAAAGCATTTTTCGCAAGGCTTTAACCCTCTCCTGAGAGAAGACCCAAGCTTAGTAGTGGGACGATATAGGTTGTTCTTTTTTTTTCATTTTTCAAATTCGTAACTAAGTAACACTATCATACATTTACAGGTTATGATGCTCCAAAAATATCTGTTCCTGGTATTTCTACCAGCTGTTGTATACAGTATAATAACAGTTAATATACATGTTGGTAAAGACATCGAAAGTGCTTCTGTTACATACAAAGGTCAGGACAAGGCAGTAGTAAGCGACATAGAACAGAAAACCTTCCATTTAAAACAAGAATGCATAGCAAACGCCACTGAAAAAGTTAATGGAAAAGTGTGCCCAGAAATTTTCGTAAAATCGCCGACTCCGTACGGTGATGTCTACTTGAAAAACGGTTGGCATGAAGTAGAAAGAACACTTAAACCAATAGACGCGAGAGTAGTTGATGTTCAAACAGAAATAGTGTTACTCGACTCAATGAGATTTGTTAACCGTGATAGTAAACCAACTAATTACAATAAAAGTATTCATACAGATGTCAAAGAAACAGTCAATCATACTTGGAGCGGTGAACATAACCTCACAATTGAAAGAGGGATTAATTATAAGGTAAATTTTAGTGCGGACAGTGATGAAGGTGTTTTGGCATTAAGATACAACTCAGAGTTTGGTGAAGATGATAATCAAGAAAGCAGGGTGACTATTGGACCCCTTTCACCATTGAACGTTACTGTTCCTCCCAATGGCACTGTTATACAATATCTCTACGCTATTAAAGGCAAAATGGAAGTCGAAGTGAATTACAGAGCTACAGTTGAGGGAGATGTGGTCTGCAGGTATCGTAAGGCTTACGAGGGGCTACACTTTTATGTGTGGCCTGCAAACTTTCTTTTGCAACAAGATGATTTGCCAGTCTCTGCAAACGCCACTGAACTTATTACAGTTAGCTATTATATTAATGCCAGATTTATGACAATTAATGGAACAACTGGTTATCCCATTTCCAGTAGAAGAGGTGGAATTATTAAAGTAAATGATTAAATTATAATTTTATTTATTTTTAATGAATTCGAATAACTATATACCCTACATGCATTTGGAATAACTATATAGGAGTATTATGATATTTTACAACATACTTAGTCTTGACATATATATTGATACAATGCTTTTTATGGTTCCGAAGTTTATGACTCGGAACCCTTATAGATTCGTCATGTCCGTCCGTCTTCGACTTACCGTCCAAATGGTAAGTGTTAGAAAGATGAAACTTTGCATGAATATGTGTTGTAATTACGTCAATAAAGTACTATAATAAAATTATGAAAAATATTTTTATTTAGGATTCCTCCCCTACACGTAAGGTGGGGGATGATTTTTTTTCTCTGGGCTACCCCATCGTGTAGGGTATCATTAGATAGGTTTTTTCAAAACAATAGAGGGTTTCTAAGATGATCAAAAATCTGTAAAAAATTGTGATGGTGGTCCATATAATGAATTATAAAGGAAAACTATAACGGATTAGATGACTTTGTTAGTTCAGGAGTTACAGAGGCTTAACTTTATTATAAACGCACTTACTTGGAAAAAGTCATCCGAAATAAAAGCATTAACACGTAAACATAACAATTATCTATTGGATACTATTTTAAATCCACGTACCATTATAGGTGACTGAGGAACTCCTTCCTGTGTGTTGCCTGCCACGCACTTGGCCGCTTTTTTTATTAATTGCATCTAACTTTTATAACTGTATTATATGTTAGTAGATATATGAAGCTCATTCGAAATTATCTCCCTTGGCTTTTAGTTCTTTAAACGTTGAGGCCCGTTATAAATAGAAGCACGCACTCTTTCCATGGGAGGATTTTTCACTGCCAATCTTATAGATTGCTTTAGGGGCTCTAAATTATTATGACACCATACTCTCTAAGACTAAACATCCTTAATAATATTACAAATACATGTAACTCTGTTTTTCTGTCTTTTTTTTTTTAAAGACAACTCCCGCATTAGGAATATGAATTCCTGTGTCGCGGGGGACTTTACAAACATACATGAAACGGACACAAAGAACACCCAGACTCAGAACAACAATTTGTGAATCACACAAAGTGTTATCCCACGTGGGATTTGAACCCACGACACTTGACGAGAGCGGGTTGGCGACCGCTTAAACCACTAGGCCAACCGTGCAGTCTTTGTCTGGCTCTGTTTGGCTTTCATGACAAAACTATTGAACCGCTTTAAATGAAATTTGGTACACAGATAAGCTAGAGCCTAAGAAAGGACATAGGCTACTTTTTACAGCGATAACCGACCAACACGCGGATGGAGCCGTTTGCGAAAGCTAGGAAATAATAATCTAGCGGTTTGAGATTGGGTCTAGATGACGGCCAGTCTACATCTCTAGAAAGGCCGTAATGTTCGTTAATGACCAATCTTGAATAGAGCAAGTTTTATTATCCGGCACTGTGTCTTCTCGCCGAGTCGCTGAAATTATGCTTTTTAAAACGTTGTTCAGTTGTAAAAAAGTTCTCCGTATATAAAAAGGACTGTAGTAACGCAGCAAGTCCTGACCATTAGGATCATAAGGCAGCGAGTCTCCAGGTCAGAACTGAAGTATGGGAACTGGACGCGAAAGCTCTTGCGGTACTTTTCATTGAAGGCGCAGGAGTTGGGTCATATTCAGAAATCCCCGACCTTAACTTATGGGACTCCTGATCTGGTCTCGGGGTGGTTGGGGTTATCCTACAAGAAATTCTTACTAGCAGCTAGTAGTATGGAAATTGGCGAAGTTGCGCGCCCGTGCCTCGGACATCTATGACAGTCGTTATTGAGAAGGCAGCGAATAAATAATAAGTCAGGAAGTCTAACTCGGAACAAATTTCACACAAAAAGTGGCCCAACTTGAAACCAAAACGACTTATGAAACAAAAACTAATCTTAACCAAGGTTAGAAATAGACATTGTTTGTGATTGGTTTGAATTCAAAACAAAAGCAGGGATTGGTTCATGCGCTTGCTGCAATATCTGCAATGACAGCAGCGTGAACGATGATGTAATAAGTCGACCGGACAGTTAATCCATACTAATATTATAAATGCGAAAGTAACTCTGTCTGTCTGTCTGTCTGTTACGCTTTCACGCCTAAACCACTGAACCGATTTTGATGAAATTTGGTATGAAGATAGAACTGAACTTGGGAAAGGACATAGGCTACTTTTTACTGCAATAATCGAGATACAAAGGCCAAAGCTAGGTGATTATAAAAATACATAAATCGTAGGTATCAAAATCTATCACTGTTTATCTCCTGTCAAAACTTCACAGGTTGCTAGGCTTAACACAATTGCATGGCAACCATAATGATAGTTTGACAATGACATATAGACCAGTAGTCCAGGGTAAATAATTTTTGAAAACAAATAAATTTTTAGTAGGATGAAACCTATTGGAAAAGGAGGAGAATATTATAAAAATGAAAGAAATAATTTACGGGGGATCTGAGGTCGGGAAGGGGTAGGGGGAGAGGTTTTCGGGTCCTTTAAGCGGGGCGTGAAAAAGCATCTCACTAAGCCGCCATAGTGTGGGCCGCCATATATTATATTGTCTGCATTCGCAGCAAGTGTAGTAGCCCCGACTCTTGGATTCTGCTAATGCTTTCCATCAGGCAGGGTAGAGTCACTTTGGATGGCTAAATATATAAAACAAAGGGTAAAGAACGGTTTATCTCGATTTCCGGCAAAACTACAAGTCCTATGGAAAAAAGTTAAATGGCAAAGTTGTAGGTAAGTAATCAAAAGATCTACAATTTTTAGGGTTACAGAGTTTATGACTTCGAACCCTTATCGATTCGTCATGTCCGTCTGTCCGTCCGTCTGTCCGTCCTCCTTACCGTGCAATCGGTAAGTGCTAGAAAGATGAAACTTTGCACGAATATGTATTGTAATTACGTCGACAAAGCGTTACAATAAAATTATGAAAAATATTTTTATTTAGGGTACCTCCTCTACACGTGAAGTGGGGATGTTTTTTTTCTCGCAGCTACCCCATCATCTGGGGTATCATTATATAGGTCTTTTAAAAACATTAAAAGGTTGTTAAGACGATCTTTAAACCCATTTTCTGATTTAGGTATCCGTTTGCGAGAAATTCAACTTTAAAGGCCACTTTTTTTGTAAAAACAGGGCGTCCCCCCCCTCTAAAAGCTAAACGGCCGGCTCAAAAAATCTGGAAAAATTCGTGATAGTGGTCCATATAATAACTTTAAATGAAAACTATAACGAATTAGATGACTTTGTTAGTTCAGGAGTTATAGAGGCTTAACTTCTACAATGTGCTTACTTGGAAAAGTCATACAAAATTAACGCATTAATACGTAAACATAACAATTATCCATTGGATACAATTTCTAATCCACGTACCATTATGGGTGACTGAGGAACCCTTTCCTGTGCGTGGCCTGACACGCACTTGGCCGATTTTTTATTTACACTTTTTTTCACATAACCTCAAATCATATGTGAAAAATTCAAAAATCTAAGTTTTTGGTTTTTTATTTTATTCTTTTACAAATAAAATAATTTTTAAACGAAATTTAGTGAAAACTTACCTTTTATGTCTCGAATACACTGTAATTTATTTGATTTGAAATATTTATTTTTTCACCCGATTTTGACTAAATACCGAAAATTCACCCGTCAAAATATCTACTTTTTTCAAAAAATTAGGGTGTTTTCTGTTTGATGAAATCTCTACTTTCCGATGGTGTAATCCCTACTAATATCATAAATGCGAAAGTAACTCTGCCTGTCTGTCTGTTACGCTTTCACGCCTAAACCACTGAACCGATTGAAAATAAAGGTAGAAAGAAGGGTTTGAAATAGGGGACGAAAGTTTGTGTCTAAGTTCCTTATTTTCAAACATAAAATCATGTAAGATTGTTTAATCTACCCTTACCGTGTCGCGCGATATATACGAATTCCACGCGGGCGAAGCCGCGGGTGGAAAGCTAGTTTAAAATAAATACGTATATATAGCTAAATTAAAAATATCGAACCCAAAGATTAGGTGTAAAAAAATAGCAGTCAAACCGCACTTATTTACGTTTTTGTGCCTAATGCGCTTGAGATTCTGCAGTATTTGTTTTAGTGCTGCTCAGGTAAATCACATACTTTAAAATTTGCAGAACGTGAATTTTCATCAACCAAAAAAAATTAAACGTGCTCCAATTCCACTGAACATGGAACTTATTGTTTTCAATGCTATAGTAATTCTCACGTGTAAAAAGCGGCGAGTCGGACTCGCCCATGAAGGGTTCCGTATCAGCAAGTAACATCATTTAAAGTTCTTGTAGTTCGTTGTAGCTTTGATCGATGTTTTCATAATAGTGTATTGATTGAATGAAAGGTAAATTGTGGTTTACGATTTATGACGTATTACAAAAAAACTACTTACTAGATCTCGTTCAAAATAATTTTCGTTGGTAGTTTGCATGGTAATGTACAACATATTTTTTTTTAGTTTTATCACTTTCTTATTTTAGAAGTTACAGGGGGGGGGGACACATTTTTCCACTTTGGAAGTGTCTCTCGCGCAAACTATTCAGTTTAGAAAAAAAAATGTATTAGAAACCTCAACATCATTTTTGAACACCTATCTATAGATACCCTACACGTACGGGTTTGATGAAAAAAAATTTGTTGAGTTTCAGTTCCAAGTATGGGGACCCCCAAAATGTATTGTTTTTTTTTCTATTTTTATGTGAAAATCTTAATACGGTTCACAGATTAAATCTACTTAGCAAGTTTCAACATTATAGCTCTTATGGTTTCGGAAAAAAGTGACCGTGACATACGAACGGACAGACAGACAGACAGACTTGACGAATCTATAAGGGTTCCAGTTTTTTCCATTTGGCTACGGAACCCTAAAAAGCTGGACCATCATTACTTAACGATTGTAATCTTTCATTAGTGCTATTTTCATTTTCTGTAGTATTCCTTGAAGATATTGGCGTTTCTTTAAGACGAATCATCTGCGTAAAAAAACAGTTTCATTTCAGATTGGATAATAAATATAATTATTTTAATAATAAAACAGTAAGTACTTACTGTACAAACTGGCACTGCAGTTTTGTGTAACATTGTTTAACCTTTTAATGATTTGTAAAAAACTTTTCATCAAAATACATAGAGCATACTCCACAGGTTTTCACAGGCATCCAGTCATATTCCTGTCTTTCCAACTTAACTGCAGCTATCCACTTTTTTGCCGAATACATAATGTATTCGGCGTTATAAATTTATCAAAATGAATATACCTCATCAATCATCATCAACAGCCTTCAACAGTCCACTGCTGGACATAGGCCTCTCCTTAGAAAGGAGGTATTGGCCTACTATACCACGCTGGCCAGACTATATATATATATATAGAATATACCTATTTTATAATAATAAAATATTTTATCGATATTCTTTTCAATATTTCACCAAGAAGAAAAAAATTCAATTAAAAATTTACTGACTTCATGTTGCATAGTGTTATCCATCTCGGTTTGATAACATATTTGCAAATCATGAAATATAATTATAATGATGCTACTACTTACTAGTGAAAAGTGATCCCTGGATATTTTAGCCTTGTATGGCTCCTGCACCACTTCACTGGCTCATGCCTTCACATTTCGATTTATTATTGTGTTGTCAATAATCATTTATTGACAACATACTGTTACCCATTGTTGTTGTTGTTGACATATTGTTCGCGGATGACACATCCTTAATTTTTAAAGTTAGGCGCCAACTTGACAGTTTTAATGATTTCAACAGTGCACTCTCGAAAGTGGTACATTGGTTTAATACGAATAACCTTCTCCTTAATGAGAAGAAGACTAAATTCATTAAATTTTCTACACCAAACGTTCGACATGTCACAACCAATGTTCGATTGAATGGACTGGAGTTGGATCCTGTGGCATCTACTGTATTTTTAGATATAACTATTGACGCTAAGTTACAATGGGGTCCCCAAATAGAAAAACTATCCGGTAGGCTAAGCACAGCGACTTTTGCTGTAAAAAAGATTCGACATTTAACTGATGTTGATACAGCTAGAATAGTTTACTTCAGTTACTTTCATAGCTTAATGACTTACGGTATCCTACTCTGGGGTAACTGTGCAGATATTAATGCCATATTTGTTTTACAAAAACGTGCCGTACGAGCCATTGATGTATAAAAACCCTAGATGCACAGTCTCAAACAAAAGCGGCATACAAAACTATCCTACTTAGTCATTGATGTATAAAATATCAATGTGGGTAGTTTTAGTTAGGCTATAAACATATCTTTTGCAAATTCAACCTTACGCGCATTGTTTAAAGTTTTTATTAAAAAGCAGTGTACAATGACCAATCAAATTTTACGACCGAAGCTAGCCGGCAGGATAGGACATTTTTTTTTTTTTTTTTTTTTTTTTTTGCTTGCCAAAGTGACTCTACTCTGCCTGATGGAAAGCATGAGTAGATTCCAGGAGTAGGGGTCACCATGCTTATTGTGAGGGTAGGCAATGTAGCATGGTGACCTTTACCATGGCAGCCTGGTTAGATTATTCTGCATCATTCTCCCGGCCTTCGAAGGGCGGGAGAATGATGCAGAATGATTGGGCCTCCGGTCTCACACTCACCAACGAAATACGACAGCAAGAATGCTGTCATTATTAGGATGGTCTTCTGTGTGAGGGTAGTACTGGCCGGGTCGAGCCGGCCCATTCGTGCTGAAATCAGCGTGGCTCTACTACCTACGAAAGTGGAGTGAAGACGAATATTTGTATATTTTTTTATTATAATACATTGAGTTAATATTTTAAGAGTTAGTTATATTGTGTTCTAAGCCCATAATTATAACTTTATCTGAGCGTAAATATGTTTTTGGGTAGGACATGTGTACCTCAATGAAACAAATATTAACTCTTAAAATAATTTATTTCAATTTTTCGTAGTAGAAAATATGATTACCAGGGGGTGTCACTCTGAATTCACGGTACTAATGTGGAGCCGCCGTTATACTTTTCGACCCACAATGGCTTCTTATCACAAACCTCGATCTTCTATTCCATGTGAAAGTTAGCATGCAGTATGTCGCGAACCCATAAGTTGTCCCCTAATTTTAATCGATATAATAGGTAATATAATATTTACGAACTTTAATAATAACGTCGTTTGGACGACCTCCTTTCCTTTTGCAATTAGATTAATAACTATATTATTATTATTATATATTTTGTAACGTATAAATACTTAGTAAAAACTAAATACAAAAAAAATTCAAATTAAATAAACCTATTAATAAAAAATTAAACACAATAAAAAAAATCGACTCCATTAAATTCAGAACAGGGTCGTTTGGATTATGCGACTAAAATAAAAGGTTGTGTAATAGTCGTTCTCACACTGAAAAAGCGGCCATTGAAATTTGTCGCATTATACTTGGACCGTTGAGTAAAGTTTTTAGACAAATTAAATCAAAATCACATGTTGCTTCCGATATTTAGTCATAAAAACATCAAAAACAAATTAACAAACTATTTTACTTACCCAAAATACGATATCCTATCCTTTTTTAACGTTCTTGACGTAATATTTTTACAATTCCTCACGGACACTTCGGTATTTTTAACGTGCGCACAGAGACGCGAGCGACGCGAGACTATTTGAAATAGGAGCACAATTTTAAATAGTGCTCTTATTTTATGAGGACGGTTTTGAGACGCTGAGTGTGTATCTTGGGTTTTTTAATACATCAATGGTACGAGCCATTTATAAATTAGGCCCTCGAGTTTCTCTCCGCTCCAAATTTAAAGAGATAAATATTCTGACTGTATCTTCACAATATATATACGAAAATTTAATTTATGTTCAAAGAAATTTAGCAAAGTTTAGTAAACTCAGTGATTTTCATTCGGTAAATACCAGAAACAACCAAAATCTTTGTGTTCACGTCACTCGTCTCCACAGAGTAGGCAACTCGTTCATGGGACAATGTATACGCTTTTACAATAAACTCCCTATTGCTATTAGGTTCGTAAATCTAAGTTATCCGCAAAGGGGTATTATACCATAGCAGAATATATTAATGATAAAACCGCCTGGGATTGAGCTGCCCATTCTGCACAATCATGCTGTTTATTTTGAATGTTTAATTTATTTTAAATTGTTGCCATTGTTGATATTTTTTAAATTATTATCTTTAATTATTATAGTTGTGACTCAAATTGTAATTATCGCTTTTATCGAATTTTATGAAAGAAAAAAAAAATATTTTATGAAAAAGACAGATTCTTTTTCATTTAAGAATATTGTCTGGACTTTAAAAGAGACTGTGATCCCTGAGTTTGTTTCGTCCTTTCTTCTCAGGGCTAGTCCAGTTAGGAAAGGCCGAACTCATCTGCTCAAAAAAAAAGTGCAAAAGTGTTCATGTAACCTAATTGCAGAATAAATGATTTGATTTGACAACACAATAA
This sequence comes from Phragmatobia fuliginosa, assembly GCA_932526445.1. Lineage (NCBI taxonomy): Eukaryota > Metazoa > Arthropoda > Insecta > Lepidoptera > Erebidae > Phragmatobia > Phragmatobia fuliginosa. The sequence continues at coordinate 11,331,928 of OW052081.1, read as the reverse complement.
TAAATCGAAATGTGAAGTGTGATCGCTGGCAAGAACAATATCCGACTAATGACGCGGTGGACACGACTTTTAAGCACCGCCTACTTGGACACGACTTTTGTTGGGTCATTTTTAGAGCGCAGTTGGACTTCCTGACTTAAGTGCCATTGACCGGACAACCCCCGTGTTTTCCAAAATACCCTCCTCCAACGTACCGGTGGGAAACTTGAGAGGTAGTTATGGGACATCATTTTCAATCAATTAAAACAATATTTACCCATTAGGTACTATTTTCAGCACCAAACAGACAGATTGACTTTACTATATAACATTAATAACATCACGTCAATAGAAAACGCAGAAAGGGCTGTGTCGGACAGCTAGTACTTGATTTTTTGGCATTGGTGCAGCTCTGGCAGAAATATGCTGTCGGACACATGGTGTTCGTCATGGCGTTCAACGTGTATGCTGATTTATGAATTCTTGGTACTCATTTAACTCCTAAAGCGATCATAGCCAAGTTGCCGGTGATTAGAAACAATCGCTGAGGGTAAGCAACGTTGCCGCGGTCACTACCTAAACGGTGGGTAACCACATGTGGCATGATATGTTATGAGCGTTATTCGGAACGATAAGAAGTCGATTTCGGTTGTTATCAGAAGGAAACAGTAGTGAAGCTTAGTTGGAGGCCTTCGGGCGGCTGAAAACATCCAACGGCAAGATTATGTAGCCACAACGTGTCTTGCCCTGCAACCTGCACTCGAGCCCAGCATTATGGATTGTTGATGATTTTTGCCCCCAATACAACTAAAAAGCATATTAATTTACGACCTTCATTTCAAATTACTTAAATAAAATAATTACTAAATAAAACCCATTGACTATCTAAATTACCTACGAAAGGCATAAAATTGCATATCCTTATGGGAAATTTCGATTTATGTAACTAGTTCTAGGTAATCTAAAGTTTAATGTGCGTTTGTATCAATAAAACAAAGTTAATGATTTGTCTTTTATTATTCACTAATGAAACAGAATTAAGCAGTTAAACTAATTTATAGAGGAATTTCCTGATATTATAGTAGGTTTATGTCTTTCAGTTAGATTAAGATTTGAACAAGAGTTACAAAATAAATAATTACAAATAAATATTTCGATTTTCTTCCGTGTGTTGACGGATTCATCCCCCGCGGGTCTCGTAAAAGGCGACTAAGAGATAAACTTCGCAAGACAACATCAATTGCAAAGAGAAAGGAAACTTGAAACGAACCCTTTTTTTGTTTTTTTTTAACGTGTGGAAATTCCCATGGACCGTCACCCCGTCAGGGTTTTACGGCGGGGTGGTGTGTCGGACTCGAACCGACTAAAACCACACGGTGTGACCCTCTCTGCGCCTGTGTATTGGAAGGAGTCCAGGGAGGGGATTTTATTCTGGACTCCCAGTGCCTCAAATTTTTTTACTCTCTAATTGGACAACGTCTGGTCATACGCGGACGCCGCTCCCTCACGGTTGGCCACTACTGCGGACAGACGGGAAACCCGTCCCGCCCATCCTCGGCCACACTCAGGGCGAACTTGAAACCAACACTTTTTTTTGTTATGTGTGGAAAATCATCATGGACCGTCACCCTAGCGGCGGTTACGGCGGGGTGGTGTGTTGGACTTGAACCGGCTAAAAACCACACAGTGTGCCCTCTCCACGCTTCTCCGTTTAGGAGGAGGAGAAGTCCAGGGTCAGATCTCCTTCTGGACTCCCCCAGCGCCTGCCCGCTCCTGATGCGGGCACCGTCTCGGTTCGACGACCCTCTCTTAGGCGACATCCGACACACACCGACGCCGCCCCCTCGCAGCTGGCCACATAATGCGAGTGGCGGGAAAACCCGTCCCGTCCACCCGCGGCCACACTCAAGGCGGCATGAGGCGCAGATGTTCGCGCCTCCGGCGGTTCGCCGGCGGCGAGTCAGGTCCGATTGGATGTCGTCCTCCCGGGCCTTCTCCGCCGCCTCCTTCCGCTTCCGCTGCCGGCCATGGAACGAACAACGGCCGGCAGTGAGAGATACTCTCCGATGACTGCAGTGAGGACCCTGCGCTGCGTTTCCCATGCGGGGCAGACCGCCAGCGTGTGATGAGCCGAATCCTCACTGCAGTCGCAGTGTTGGCAGGCGGAACTCAATTCCCTGCTCCTCCTCCAACCGAGTGCAGGTACTTTCCGAAGCAACCGGAAAGAACCTGCGTCAGTCGGAAGGTAAGGGTCCCGTGCTGCCGCACTGCCCATTCGCCGATGACCGGCTGAAGCGCCTCTACGGTGGCGAGGCCAGCACGTGGAGTCTCCAGCCGGACCGACCAGCGATCCATCGTGGCTCGGTGAGCGGCTTCGCGCCACTCGCGCACGTCCTCGGGCGGAGGTCCAACTCCACCACTCTCCGCCCGGTAGTCAGCCACTCGCCGATAAACGTCGGCGAGCACTTCCGCCTCCAAATCCCACGGGGGTGTTCCGGCATGTAAACCAACCCTATACCAACCTGTCTGGCCAGCGTGGTATAGTAGGCCAATACCTCCTTTTCAAGGAGAAGCCAATGTCCAGCAATGGACTGTTAAAGGCTGTTGATGATTTCGAACATCTTACACACAGTCATCTAGTCCTAAACTAAGCAGAGCTTGTATAATGGGTATGATATCAATATTATATAAATACTTGACGTTAAAAATGAAATATTGAAAGTGACGGTAGCCCTGCTGTAAAAGTACCCGCACTTCGAGAAACGGCGACCAGTTGGCGCTAGTGGAACGTACACAGAGCGTATCGTGTTAACCCCCACCACAGCGATTTATCAGTATAAAAGCCCGAGCTCTGTCGTAGTCGGAACGCCACCACACCGCGTTGAAAATATAGCGCACTCTGGACCTACTGCCGCAATGGCTGTCGCAATGGCGACTCACTGTAAACGTGAGTAAAACACAGGCGATAGCTATATCAGCGGACAGGAGGCTCCTCCCACTACTCCAACTACACGGCGAAAACGTCCCATGGACACACACCGTCAAGTACCTGGGGATCACAATAGATCGCTGCTTGTCTATGCGACCACACGTTCGCAGAACGGTCGCGCGTGTAAGGGCAACACGCGCCCTACTGCGTCCAGTGCTCACTTCCCACCTAACACGCCGCGCTAAACTGGGTGTGTATAACACTTCTATACGCACCCAACTCACCTACGCCGTTCCCTCTTGGTACGTCCTCACAAGCGAGACCGGCCGCCGACAACTGCGCGCGCAACAATCCCTTGCGCTGCGCAAAGTCGTGCAGGCGCCGCGTTACGTGAGAAACGACGTCATCGAGAGGGATCTCAAGATGGAGAGCCTGGACGCATTCATCAAGCGGATGGCCAGCACCATGTTCGAGCGTGCCGACACATTGGCCTGGAGCAACATCCGGGGCATCGCGCCGTGGCACGCTCGAACGCCCCCGTCTCGCACTATCCCAACAAATCTCCCTGAAGAATGATGCCTTTAAGAAAAAACTCTTCCAAACGAACTATTACTTACTTCACTCATTCTAGGGTCGAGCTAGGGACCGTCACATGTGGTGCCGTGACCAGGATACTCGTCAGTAAATGTACTAAGTCGTAGTCATTACGCTAGTGCAACGAGAATGGACTTAAAAATGGGTTACTACAAACACAGCGTATTCATAGACAAATTACATCATAGGCCATAATTCAATCGATAATATATATCATTTCAAGTTATTTATCTATACTAGTTAAATTATAAACATTTCTTTACATTTGTTAATTTATGTAAAAGTTTTATATTATTTATAACTATACTCGTAAATATATTAATCATTATTATATAGTATTTTGTTGTAGTTGATGATGAAGATATAGTATTACATAACAAGACATGCTATATCGTGTCAAATTTATACCAATTTATTTTAAATTGTGCTAAGCTACGCCACGTGTCGGCTAGTTTGGCTAATGTATTAATATTTACTTCAAAGTTAGCGAGATAGCTAGGTATAGGTTCTACAAAAGGAGACAGCCGGAAGAAAGATTACGTTCGAAATGATGAAAAACTGGTGAGTGTTAATTTTAATCTTATTTTCTAAATGCACGTTTGCTTTACAAGGGTTGTGGGTTCAAATCTCACATGGTACGACACTTTGCGTGATCCACAAATTGTTGTCCGGAGTCTGGATTTTCATAGTTTCAGGTTAGATCGTAAGGTCCCTGCCGCATTGGATATATTCCTAATGCGGAGGTTGTTTTTAAAGAAAGAGAAGGGAAGTTGATTAAATACAATAACATTAGGGGATTTGTATATATATGTAGACCAATACAAATTAATTTTATATTATTATGTAATAGAGTTCTGTAATAGAACAATATAATTAATATTCGTACTGTAAATGTTTTGTATCGTTTAAGTGTTAATCGTTACAGACATTAGTGGCTTCGACGCCTAGACACTGTTTAACTTAAATAAAATATATCCGCGACTGCGTCAGCATGTAAGTCTATTGTCACGATAAAGATTAGTTATATTCTTCCTCGAGGATTAAAATGTCCATTGCCATCGTTTAATATAGTTAATGTAGATGTTTCATTGCGAGAGCATAACGAATAGATATATAGACGATCAAAGTTACTTTAGAAATTATAATCGCGCATTTCATGTACTAATAATTGAGATGTGTATTGTAAAGCCGAGTGTCTTTTGGGTTTAACTTTGAATAGTGATGGGTTCGACTCCCAGATTGACAATAATAATATGTTCTATGTGATTAAAACAATACATTTAAAAATAAAACCCACGTATTATCTGAGTACTGTTTAGCCAAGGCTCTATTTAGCAGGTTCGATTCATAGACTGATAATATGTGTATCCTGTGTAATTAATAAAATAATACAACTTACTGTACATAGCTGTAATTGTGTTAACAATCAGGAATTAGTTAGGTCATAACGAGAGGGGGGGAATATTTTAAATACATACTTCTAGTGTATGTGGATTGTTCGGTTCGATTTCTCAATAAATATTTTTATGGTGAAAATATTATATTTACATTTTGTCTGAGTTACTGAGGCTCACTCTCAATAATAAAATCATTGGGTCTAGCGAATTACGTACACTGCAGCCGAAGGTTCCAAAAAAAAACAAATTTACTTAAGTTAATTTAATAAAAGAAATTACAAACTAATTTACAATAAGGTGAAACCTGTTCGAAGTATGAACATGGAATGGAATTAAAAGTACTCTTATTAACTAAGTAGAATAATGCTGCGTCGGCGCCTTGTGTCATCGTTAACTTCGACGAAGGTTCCCACCGTCGGTTCGGTTCCGTGGAAACTGCAGCGTCGGCATATTGGACGAGTGTGGTGTTGATTCATAATGCGCTGCATTGGCTATACCCTTTGGGGTTCCGTATGTAACATCTCCACAGGAAGGGATAAGGGCAAGTTGTTCGCCGTTGGGTACGATAGACAGGCTATATGGTTGGTATAAATCTTCTTAGACTATAGGAAAGCTATAAACTATAACTATTCTATTCATAACAAAGTAAGAGCCAGGTTTTATAAGGTTATAATATTCTCTTAATTCTAAGTTAGGAATGCTGTAAACTATCTTTAATTTATCTATCATGGATTTCAGAACTTCGATATCCATCATAGAATGGTGTGTACTAGAAGTTCGAATAAAAGCTAATATATTTTCTATCCTAATTATCTCTAACACTAAGTCTTATGTCCTGGGGTTGAGTCGCTTGGACTGTCAGCAACGTCAGAATCCTGTAACAATGTCGTCGTTGTAGGCATTCGCTTTAATCGAGACTTCGCTATTGGGCCGCGTTTCTTTGACGTATAGATGTGAATAGGTAAGTCGGCTAGGACGGTGTCTTGCGTATATCGCGGTGCTGTTTTCTGGCGGCTAGCAAGAGGATTCTTAATAAAGACCTGATGTTGGGGGGTGTATTCTACTTCTGGCTCACGAGTTTTGTTTCTTTTTTCGATTAAGGCTGCTCGATTGCAAAAGAGACGATTCGTTAATTAAATCAAAGACTTGTTTCATCTGTTGCCTATGGTTTTCTGCGTATTGCTGTAAGATGTGTTTCGTAAGGTCTATATTTACAGGGTCTCGTGGGTCGAAGTGTCCGTTGAGTAAGTCAAAGAGTCTACATTTCGTGAAGCTATGAATGGAGCTATTGTAAGCTATAATTGCGTATGGTACAAGATTAACTACTGGTTCGGTTTTCTTTTGCAGGTTAAGGATTCTTATATGTTCCAATAACGTTGAGTGAAAACGCTCTATGTTACCGTTGTCATTTGGGCTATGTGGTAAAGTTTTGTGGTGAACTATATTGTGAAGACGTGTAAATTCGGCAAATAGCTGATTGGTGAACTCTGTTCCGTTATCTGTGATGATTGTCAGTGGTAATCCGTGGTGAGTGCAGAATTGCAATAATGCTTGCAATATGCTAATAGCGGTACCATCGCGTAGGAGGTAAGCTTGACCGTATTTCGTGAAAACGTCGATGAAGGTCACATACTTTTCGTTTTGTATTGTGAGTAGGTCCATATGAACTATTTCAAGAGGCTTGGTAGCTGGGGGTACTATGTTGAACTGGGGCCTTATGGGATTTCTATCGTATTTCGCTTGACCACAAATAGTACACTCATTGATGAATTTAGCGATTTGTTCTTTCATTTTTGGCCAGTAATATTTCCGAGAGAGAGCTAAGTAACATTCGTTTATACCACGGTGGTTTGTCTTACCGTCATGATAATGCCGAATGATGTCTTGTTGCTGAAGATACTCTTTAACGTTTTCAAGTTCTGTTTTACAAAATACTAGATTGAGGGACGAGCTTTTAAATTTTTCTTGGATTATGGGTATAATTGAATACATGCCTAGGGGTGGATTTATTAGTATGCCTGTTTTGACTTTGGGGTTAACGTATTCTTTAATCGCGTTGATTACATCGTTCTCTAAGCTTGATTCGGAAAGTTGGATTGCCGTTCGCGTGTGGTTTTCAAATGGTTTAGTCACCGCCGGTTTTCTCTTTACGTCGCCAACAATAGTCAAGTGAATTTGTCTGTTGAATTTGTTAAGGGGGTCATCGGTAATAGGGACTTCTAGTATGGGGTGTTCGTTGCTAGTGTTTACAGTATCAGTTGAAGAGTTTAACTGTTGGGCTGGTGTCTCTGATGGGTTGTTAATCATCGAACTAAGTTCCCTGATGCTGCCGATTAATGAGTTAATTTCGTCTATTTCATCGTTATGAATTTCTACACGAGATAAGGCGTCAGCGTTGGTGTTACATTTTCCTTTTTTGTAAATTACTGTAAAGTCATATTCACTGAGTCTTAGTCTCCATCTGGTTAGTCGAGAGTTTGGTTCTTTTAGGTTCATCATCCACTGCAAAGGTTTGTGGTCGGTAAGTATTTTAAATTTTCTTCCGAATAAATATGGTCTGAAATATTTAGTGGCCCAAACGATGGCTAGAAGTTCTTTCTCTATTGTACTATAATTTAGTTCACTTTCGTTAAGTGTACGTGAGGCGTAGCTTATAGGTCTGTCAGAACCGATGGGTCCCTGAGATAATACTGCTCCTATAGCGACATTTGAGGCGTCTGTAGTGAGGTTAAATTCTTTGGTGAAGTCTGGGTATTGTAAGATTGGATCATTAGTGAGTAGGGTTTTACATTTATCAAAGGCGTTAACGAATTCCGGACTATGAATTACTTTGTTACCTTTCTTTAGACAAAGGGTGAGAGGTTTTGTAATACGTGCGAAATCTGGGATGAATTTTCGGTAATATCCAAGAAGACCTAAAAATTGTTTTATTTCTTTGGGTGTTCTTGGTATCGGATACTTCTCTATAGCAGAAATTTTGTCAGGATTGGGTTTAATACCGTCTCTACTAATTATATGTCCTAGATAACTAGACTCAAGTTTTGAAAATTCGGATTTATCCAACTGTATTTTAAAGTTAGATTCCTGCAGTCTTTGGAAGACCTTCTCCAGGTTCTCCATGTGCTCCTGGAGCGATGTACTGAAGACAATTATGTCATCTAAGTAGACCAGACAAATACTGTTTTGGAGGCCTCTTAATACATTGTCCATAACTCGTTGGAAGGTGGATGGTGAGTTCTTCAAACCCATGGGCATTCGAAGAAATTCAAAGTGCCCATGTTCTACATTGAACGCGGTTTTAGGTATGTCATGTTCGTCCATTTCTACCTGATAGTATCCGCTAGCCAAATCTAGGGTCGTAAAGTACTGACACTTTCCTAATTTATCAAGAACATCATTTATATTTGGTATGGGATACTTGTCGTCTATTGTTTTCTCATTTATTTTGCGAAAGTCTACTACTATACGCCATTTCTGTTTACCGGAGACATCTTTCTTCTTGGGTACAACCCAAATAGGTGAGCTCCATGCGGATTCAGATGGTCTTATAATGCCTTGTTTTAACATTTTTGAAATTTGGTCTCTAACTTCTTCTCTGTGAATGAACGGGTATCTATAAATTTTAGTGTATACGGGGACTTCGTCTGTAGTTCGAATCTTGTGTTTAACTTTGTTGGTAAAAGCCAAGGGCTCTCCTTCCAAGTAGAAAACATCTGCATAACGAGCGCAAAGTGTTAAGACGCTGAGTGCAGCCAATGACCTTGAGCAATGGATACACCCCTTTTTGTTCGATAAAGCAGCGCCGCGTTTGAGACGCGGTTCGTTATCGGTACTGCCACAGTCTCCGAGAACTAATATTCGTCTTTGAATTTGCACTCTGCTTTTAACACAGGGCCTTAGAATATTTTAGATAGGGCAAAATAAAAATGCTATCGTAATGGTATGATAAAAAAAGTCATGTGGCACTCGGAGACTGCCGCGGTAAAGCTATTGCATAGCATTTTTTATCAACTTATGCAATTTAATTATTTATTTATTTTTTATTTATATAGTATTTTTTTATTTAATATTAATCCAAGTTTACAAAACAATATACACTGTCTTTTTACCAACATACATTCTAACAATATTATTGCCAAACAATACAGTCATAGTATATAATATGAAACTATTCTGAACGCGACGATACCGTCAGAGCTCAGCGAGAATGTGATTCGTGTATGATGCAAAACTAAACAAATCTCCTTCAGAGCTATTTTCCAATAGTCTTCTTTTGCTGTAAATAAATAGTCTATGAATTGTTAGTTAGATTTGAGTGACATTTCAAGACGTGCAGTATTTTACACTGTTCTTACCTTGGAACTACAGAACATTGAACGTTTTGTGAGAATTCCACATTTTGCAAAATCCTGTGATTAAATAATAGTATTTATTTAATTTAATATCTTTATTACTTAATTATTATGATGATAATATTATGCGGTTAGATACACTATCAAAAATGACTATGCATAAAATAAGGCCATCATATGATACATGGTGTAACTAAAATGGCAGAGTCTACGACTTTTGTAAGTCTATGTACGTTACGTTCTTCAAGACTAAAGCTGGAAACACATTATCGGACGCGGCTGACGGACGCGGCTAACAGCCGCCACTGTAAATTGTACATTATTTTATTAAAACACTAGTAGAGTGCCTTGGTAATATATTTTTATTCAATGTATTAAAATATTGACTCAGTAATATACATATTTATGATAATTAATTGATTTTAGTGGAAAAATAAGTGTGCACAGTCGGACATTCGGACGCTCAAGGTCAGTCTGTCCACGACTTACGTCCGATAGTTTGCACAGCTGAGTGTATGTTCATACTCTAGATCACGGCTATCAGCCGCGTCCATTAGCCGCTTCCGATAATGTGTCTCTAGCTTAAGCTTGTTCCACTACACAGTTGAGCCTGCGTTCCCATTGAGGGACCACATTGGAATTTTAAACTTTTGAATCCACCAGGTTTTAGTAAAAGTTCTCAAACAATTGTAAATTTAGTAAAAAATTTGTAAAAGCAGGATCTCAAGAGTTACAATCGGTCAAAGGTGGTCCCTCAATCGTGACTGACAGATCTTCATATCTTGTAAACTAGATAATATTTGCAACTGCTGAAAATGACTACTTTTAGTAAAAAAATTGTAAATACTAATTCACTAATTATCTACGTTGCTTCTTCACTATATAAAAAGATATAGCATGAAGAAGGTGGTCCCTCAATCGAGCACCGCAAGGTCAGTTTGAGTAGAAACCACAATGAAATTTGGAATGATATATGGTTCTAGCGTTAGTAAAAGTAATAGAACGATTGTAAATTTAACCTCTAATTTGTAAAAGTAGCCTTTCAATATATTTTCATTAATTAAAGGTAGTCCCTCAATTGAAACGCTTACCGGAAAAAAATGTCAAATTACAAATAATTTGGACGTTAAATAGATAATTACTGCAGTCTATCCTTTAGTAGTATTTTTTTACTAAAGACTACTATACTAAAAACAGTCAAATAATGTATAATTTTATTTTAAAATACTAAAATAGTTTCTAGAAAGAAATACTGAGGTGAGGTGACCACACAGCAAAATTTTCTCGGATAAGTATGTTAAAAACTAGCGACTACTTCTAGTATTTTTTTTATATTTGGAATCATCTAACAAATTTAAAATTTAAAAAAGATGCTCACGTATTATTTAAAAACATTAAAAAAATTATATTTGATATAAAAATCAATTTTATAGTTTTCATAAATTGTCCAAGTTGTTACTGCACGGTTGGCCTAGTGGCTTAAGCGGTCACCACGCTGCTTCCTACTGCGCCAAGTGTCGTGGGTTCAAATCCCACGTAGGACATCACTTTGTGTGATTCACAATTTGTTGTTCTGAGTCTGGGTGTTCTTTGTGTCCGTTTCATGTATGTTTGTAAAGTCCCCCGCGACACAGGAATTTATATTCCTAATGCGGGAGTTGTCTTTTAAAAAAAAAAAAAAAAGTCTATCAATGTTTGACAAAATTTTCTTTAAAAAAAAAATATATTATTTACCTATTTAATTCACTTAATGAACCAAACTGCGTGAATCTATCTATATTTAATTTCAGTTCTCTAATATCCATGAATAAATAGCCAGGAAAGAAAATAAAACGCAAATTAAATACATATTGAAAAACATTTCAGTACGGAACTTTTTCTTTGAACTTTTTCTAAAGTAAACTAATAATTTATTTTTTAATTTTAGACTAAGTTTATTTTTTATAGTTCATTCTTCGATATCTCAGATACTCCTGTCAAAACGTGTAAAGAAAGTTACTGGTTCTGATTCTAGATTTTCTTGTTAACATCACCAAATTTAAGTCGATTTAAATTTGTTGTTGAATGTTATTCTTTAATCTCATTCACTTACAGGCCATTTTTCAATATCGCACGCATGGATGTTTATTTCAGAAATTATAATTATAATAATGTTTATTTCATGTTTTATTTGTTTAAAAGTTCATCGGAGACACACGTTTGTGAATTACTTACAAACCTTTAACAAATATCTATCAACAATTGTACCTGATTATCAAAATAATTTTCGCTATAGGTATGCCACGTAAGACATCATAATTTACATAATTGTAATTTTGATTGATAAATCCACAGAAATTAAAGAATATGTCACAATTCGACCCAATATTCCTTCATTTCTGTATCGATTTAACAAGGCAACTCAAGTTTCAAAACGAGTTTCTTTCTACAGATCAGTCAAATCATGAGGCACCCATTTTTCAAATTTGTTTTTTTTTTTATTTGACGCAAATGATTCAATATTGTTGGTACCATGCCGCTAATTCCGGTGTAGTTTAGCTCGGATCGGTTTCTACCAACTCTTTCACGTCATTGTTATTTATATGTGTGGTTCGTTCTTCAAATCAAAATTTCAACCGCGCTTTTACACGTTTTCTTTACACGTTTTGACAGGAGTAGCCAGTATCTGAGATATCGTAAAATGAACTATAAAAAATAAAATTAGTCTAAAATTAAAAAATAAATTATTAGTTTACTTTAGAAAAAGTTTAAAGTAAAAGTTCCGTACTGAAATGTTTTTAAATATGTATTTAATTTGCGTTTTATTTTCTTTCCTGGCTATTTATTCATTGATATTAGAGAACTGAAATTAAATATAGATAGATTCACGCAGTTTGGTTCATTAAGTGAATTAAATAGGTAAATGATATTATTTTTTTTTTTTTCTATAAGAAAATTTTGTCAAACATTGATAAACTTGGACAATTTATGAAAACTATAAAATTGATTTTTGTATCAAATAGTATTTTTAAATAATACGTGAGCATTTTTTTTATTTTAAATTTGTTTAATGATTCCAAAAATAAAAAAGATACTAGAAGCACTCGCTAGTTTTTAACATACTCATCCGAGAAAATTTTGCTGTGTGGTCACCTCACCTCAGTATTTCTTTCTAGAAACTATTTTAGTATTTTAAAATAAAATTATACATTATTTGACTGTTTTTAGTATAGTAGTCTTTAGTAAAAAAATACTACTAAAGGATAGACTGCAGTAATTATCTATTTAACGTCCAAATTATTTGTAATTTGACATTTTTTTCCGGTAAGCGTTTCAATTGAGGGACTACCTTTAATTAATGAAAATATATTGAAAGGCTACTATTACAAATTAGAGGTTAAATTTACAATCGTTCTATTACTTTTACTAACGCTAGAACATTATATCATTCAAAATTTCATTGTGGTTTCTACTCAAACTGACCTTGCGGTGCTCGATTGAGGGACCACCTTCTTCATGCTATATCTTTTTATATAGTGAAGAAGCAACGTAGATAATTAGTGAATTAGTATTTACAATTTTTTTACTAAAAGTAGTCATTTTCAGCAGTTGCAAATATTATCTAGTTTACAAGATATGAAAATCTGTCAGTCACGATTGAGGGACCACCTTTGACCGATTGTAACTCTTGATATCCTGCTTTTACAAATTTTTTACTAAATTTACAATTGTTTGAGAACTTTTACTAAAACCTTGTGGATTCAAAAGTTTAAAATTCCAATGTGGTCCCTCAATGGGAACGCAGGCCACAGTTGACAGTTTTTAGGGTTATGAAACTACATTACGTCTTTGTAAGGATATCTAGTTATATAAGCTTACATGTCAATCAAATTATAAGTTTATAAAATAAATTATTCTTACCTTATAGCCTCGATCATAATATGATTTTGTTTTGTTTTTTAATAAAGTTTTTTAGATTTATCAGCTAAATATAGCGCGCGAGTCGAGCGACATAGGTCCGTTTAGCAGGGCGCCTCAGCGCTCACTGTCGTTCTCCATAGGAGTGCCAGAGAAAAAGCGCTTGAAATAGAAGGGCGTAAGTGCCAAACCACAAAATTCGTTATTTTTTGTAAATGTTGCAATTTTTAAAAAAAATAAAGTTGACCATTTCCTTCAGTTACATATGATACACAATTTTACTTAATTTCATTTACATTACTTAAAGCACAACTGTGTAAAGTCAAAATTTAACTATTTGCAGAGGCTACTTTGATTATTTTTTTTATCGAGTGAAGTTTTTCAAATCGTGTTTTGGAAATAACCACTATGTGAGGAATATGTTCAATTATAAAGACATTGATTTTGGTAATGATATGAGCGATAGGTTTTTATACAAAACGATCTTTATTTACCTCTATTTTGGTTTTCAGCCCCTTAAGAGATTAGCTTTCTCTTCCTCGTTTAAATGGTCTGTACGCAAACGTGATAACATTTCGGATACTCGGTTTGACTTTATGGTTGGTGTACATTTAATATTAAATACCTCTGCACGGGCTGGTTGGTCTAATGAAAAAATAATGTTATTGGGCGTTGGGTTTTCTATCTCTACATATCCTCTATTATTGACTACGTTAGTAACGCATTCGTGTATAATGCAGTTACGAAAATGTTGCTCGGTTATTAAAACTTCTCCGTCTGGGGCGTTTATGGGTATCCTAATTACTTTTGATTTATTTCCGGGGATCATTTCTTCGTATAAATTTACGTTTCGCGAGTTATATATTTTAATGTCATTAGTGGCGGTTCGTGTAATTAATTTAAAGTCTTTTAAATCTATTTTAGCTTGCCATTTCGATAGTAAATCCAGTCCTATCAATCCATCAAAATAGTTATGAAATCGGTATACAAATAATTTAATACAATCATTTTCATTGAATTCTGAAAAACAGGGTAACGTTATGGAGTAGTCATTCCTACTGACTCCATGTACGTTTGTGACTTCAAATGGGTCATAGATTAAAGAGTAATCTGCGTAAAATGTTCGTACAGCCTCGGGGCTTATAAACGATTGGTTGGCACCGGTATCGATTAAAAATTTTAAAGGAGGTTTAGTCATTTCGATATATGGTAGCTGTCTCTGAGTCTGTAAGTTAATGTCTATCCTTGCTCTTTTGACATCTTTTCCAATTGAAAATCCTGTTCTTGGTTTGTATGGCTAGGCCCTGGTTGCTGGTGCATTTCGTTATATTGGTCATATGTCTCGTCTCTATAAGTCATGGTATTGTCATAGTTATAATCGTAGGTTTGGTAATAGTCGTTAGAGTCGAAGTTAGCGTCATGTTCTGGTTCATAATAAAAGTCAGAGTAGTAGGGGTTGTCTGCAAATTCATTGAAGTTAAGTTCTCGTGATTTAAAGTAATTATTTGGTGGTGGATTACCCGATCTGTGCCAATCATGACCTGACACCATAGGTTTTGGAATAAAATGTTGGACTCCGCTCATCGGTTTTGGGTTAGAATTCTGTGGGGGATTATTCCTAGGTGGCAAACGAAAAACGTTACTTTGTGGGCGATAGTTTGGCGGTGGTGCGCGGAACATTTGCTGTGTACGCGTAGGGAACTGGATTTGGTGTGGATGTGAGTTCTGATGAACATTGGGTACGTTACTATTAAATTTAAAGGCGGGTTGTGGTTGGTGACTCCGTAGTCCTATTGGGGCTGGCCAGTTTGATATTTGAGGTCGCGGGCCGCTCAGCGCGTTTAATGGTATATTGTACGGTATAGGGACTTTAGAACTATTGTGGTTCCTCGGGGAATCATTACGATTTTGTAAATATATTATATTTAATTCTTCCTGTACGTATTCGAGAGCTTTTTCTATTGTTTCTGGTCGCATACAACGAATTCGCGATCCTAAGGGTTCTTTCAATCCGCGGACGAACGCCTGCATGGTAACCTTTTTGTAAAGCGTTCTTTTGGCTTCTATGGTCGTCGGTATACTTTCATGTAATGTCACGTATGTCATGATGGTACTGAACAAAGTTTGGCATTGGTCATAAAATTCTTGAGGAGATTTGTTACCTTGAGTAGCTAAAGAGAGGTCGTTGTACAACGCGGTCTCGTCTCGCTGATCTGAAAAATTATTTATAAGCGCTGATCTTATCCCTGCCCACGTCTCGGGAATGCCATTCGAGTTTATAGTGGATGCTGCAGTTCCTGTTATTTTATTTAATATACCATTTAAAAGACACAAATTTCCTAACTCGCTGCCTGGCTCGGGGCTCGCGTACTGGGCTACTATCCTATCACAAATATGAATAAATCTAGTTAAAACATTCGCGTTCCCGTCGAACTCTGGAACTACGCGCAAGGCCTTGAAAATAACATCTGGGTCGTACGGCATCTTTACTCGAAATAAGCTATTTAAATCTAAATCTAATTCACTATCTATATCTCTATTACTGTCTAAAATATGCCGGCGAGCCTGTCGCGATGCAGGTTACACGGCTTTTCGTGTCGAAAAATGTTGGAGGTAAAAATAACTACGATAAGGTAGGAAGCAACACGAGAAAGATTCAAGTGTACTTACAAATATTTCATCTCTAGTTTTCCTCGGTGAATCGATGTCTGGATTCTCCGTCCGGCTACGCAGTTGTCCCGTAGATTCTGGATCCTCTGGTTGGAGCTTAATAGCCGCCCGGGCGACTCGCGAACACGAATATCGATATGAGATGTTTCTAATGCTCGCGAACCGGCCCGCGAGGATCCTACCGACTGCGCCAATTACGTACACTGCAGCCGAAGGTTCCAAAAAAAAACAAATTTACTTAAGAGTGTGCTGCGCGAACAAAAAACGTCGAGTTTAGGTATTTACGAGCAGAGTTGCGCGGCAGCGCAGCTAGGCAGCACCGTTGCCGCTTCCTACGTGAAACATTTTATATAAGATATGTAAAATAATTGTACAGAGTAGGCTCCACACAGAGTAATACATATTATCTCCTAAATATTCAGTCGCTATTTATGAAAGTTTTGTTTAAAAGTAATAATTTCTAGAATCTATAAATCATCATTTTCATAATCAGCCTATCGAAGTCCACTGCTGGACATAGGCCTCTCCCATTGCACACCACTCTGATCGATTTTGGACTTCTCACATCCAGCTCCTGTCAATATAAATATATCATCTATACAGGGTGTCCCAGAAAGAATGGGTAATCCTAAAGCACTTAGTAGTATAGCTATCCGGCGTACAAAAAAAAACCCCCAAAAAAAAAATCCAATTGTTGCCCAAATCTTGAAGTTATCTTATTCCTCACAAACAATCTTATTAGAAATGCAGTAAATAGTATGAGTGCCTATTATACTTTTTTGGAAAAAAAATCACATGAAATTTGATCAAAAATAAATTATGTCAAAATTTGAGATTTTTGTGAAAAAAATATGTATGAAAAACTAAGCAGCAACTATATTTAAAAAAAATAGTATAATACATAATTTTATCCATAGAGAGAAAATTAAAGCTTCCTTTTTAGCGTAGTAAAGGTCGTGTGATAATGTTATTTCACTATTTACTACCTGAGTGTGGCCGAAGTATTTTTTTGTTAATTACGAGACAGAGATAGGTGAATAAATTCAGTACTAAAGTACAGTGTAAGCGAGCGAGAGAAGAGTATATTATTATTACATTGTACCTTATCTCTCTCGCGCCATGGCACATAACAATGGCAAGTATTTGGTGTGTCGCTTGACTTGTTCGGTATCGCATGTGCAGTTCTCTGTGATTGTCAATCAGTGTTAAAACGACGATTTCTGGCTAAACAGCCAGAAGTCTTCTTTTTAACCAAGAGTCCAATGAAATCATTGGACTCTTCGTTTTACTCACTGATTTGGACTTTAGTTTGGTGATTTTACGCCGACTTGGCTTGTATCTGGACTGGTTTCGTGTATCAATATGCCGCGTATTCAATATACGGCACAAGAATACGCAAACATGCACTTTATTTATGGTGAATGTAGAAGTAGTGCAAGTGCTGATGCATTCCTATATAGGGAAAGATACCCTACAGCGCGTCATCCAGATTACCGCGTATTCATAAGAGTGCACAGATGTTATTCGGAAGGTAGAATGCATAGGTGGTACGAGCACTGGGAGAATAGCTATGACAAGGGGTCCACATCTTATAAAGCCTCTTTTACATGTTTTTTTTCCAAAATTAGAGGCAGTGAGACGAAGCTTCCGCTCCTGAAGCCATTCCATCGAATCAGCTTGTAATACAGTGCGCCGTTCAAGTGCGTGACGATCCTCATTGGATAGCTGTAACAGTATTTTTGCCATATGCGTAGAGTTAGCAAAGTTGAAATCGGCTTTACTAAAATCAGGCCTTGGGCAAGTTTCACCGTAGTCTTTATCACCAATGTCTGTATTGCTGTTGATAGAAAATGATTTTGTAAGTCTGCATTTTAAATTTGCTATTCGTTTGGTATTACGTCTCATCTCTAACCTTTTAATTTGTCGATTGGGACTTTTCAGAAAAAAATTCTTGCTGATGTATGTTTGTGGAATTTCAGGATTAAATGAAACGACAGATGCAGCACACCGTCCTGAGTATGATTGTCTAAGTGAATAGTTTATTCGCCATTAAATTTTTGACATTTTTAATCAATCGACAAAGTATTTTCATTATGGTGGCAAAGACCTGATCTGATTTTATTTCACCAAATACATTTTTATCAGTTTGATGGCCTTCATTTATGAGGATGTACTTGCAAAAATAAGACTTGCACGAGTTGTGATCGCGGAAAACGTGAATAAATGCATTGAAAAGGCCTTGTTTTAAATCTATGACTTTTTCAGCGAAAGATTTTTCATTTTGAGAATCAATGTGATTTATGGCACCTTTCACGGATCGCCGTAAGCGTAGCACGTTTTGGAGCTGTATTTTTGGCATTTTAATTGGTAACATGTCTTTCTTGATAATTCATCTAGTCTTGTACAAAAGTTTCTGAGGAGGTGGTTAGAGCACTCTATCTTTTCGACAATAAGTGCGGCATACGGTTTGGTATCCAGAATATTTTTGTAGGTGCTGGAATCACCATCAGCTATGAGTTTAGAATAAATAAGACCTTGAGTTGCTTTTGAAGCCTTCTACTATGACAGTTGACTACATACCGCTAGATGAAAGAGTGTAATTTTTATATCATACATGCTCAGGTACTTCAAGTTTGCGCTTCTGAGCTCGCCCGCGACCATAGAGTTTTTATTTTTAACAGTCATGTATAGAACTTTTTTAGTTTGTAGCCAATGATATCTGTAGCTCCTGAAAAAGTCGTATAGTTTTTCCTGTATGACCTCTTACTCCAATACGCATCAGATACAACTGTTCTCATCGTGTATGTACGCTATCTGCATTAACGTCACCATTTTTTTTCAGCCAGTTCAAATTTTTATTTTGTTGCTTCCTCTATGCTATTTTCTTTGGCCAGTTCCCAGAGTACACATACTTTAGCATGACATTTGGCATAAAAATGTTTTAACATGCAGGGTATATCAAGAGAAGTTGTGACTTGCTCCAGGGCACTGAATCCCATACCTATACACTTAATTATTCACGATATTTTGATTGAGTGCAAGTTCCTCGCTGTTTCTAGGTTTTCTACAATTTTCCAATCTTAATTTTGCATCACACATATAGGAATGAAAACAATTTCTATATTCTCCATTAATTTTTAATTTACTGAAGTTGCAACCAAATGGAGAGTTGTGGTGAGTAAGTTCTTGGTTTAAACAGGTACCCGAATTGTGGCTTTGCTTTCATTCGTGTTTTCCTTTTCTACTATAAGTTCTTTCTTGACCATAAGATTACATGTAACCTGAAAAATATAGGCCTATAATAATAAGGTGAGTTTGATAAGAGTAGATATACCTTTGATTAAATACATGTTTATAATCAAAGGTAAATATTTACGTTTTGAAATTTTCTACCGTCTTGATTACCCGATGATTTGCCAAAGGTAGCCTGCGATAAAATTAATGTACTTATTAAAGAAAGGACAGAGAAGACATTGTAAAGTTTATAATAAATCTAGCAACTGACGAATAATTGTGAACGGAACATTGAATTTACAATAAAATTATAACAGTAACATTAAACATACCTGTTTGAGATATTTACCTATTTGCGTTTGTACGTTTGTATTGTGTTTCGTACATTTGTTGCTCTACGTTCGCACTACTCTGTACAGGATTCGACTCGACATTTGATTTTTTTCCAATTTTCTTATTTGCCAGTAAGTATAACCAATGACATATAGACATGATACACAATACAATACTGACATAAGTCTAAAAAAAAACTTCAAAACAAAATCGATCTCATTCATATTAGTAATTAGATCCATTCTGCTTTGAAGTTTTAGACCTAGTAACTTAATTAGAGCAATGTTTTTTTCAGCGCAATGTGCAATGTGCATCAGGCGTTTGTGTTAAAAATTGAAAAGTCTTAATATTTTTAGATTTATGCTTTTAAATTAAATTATACAACGCGGATAACCTGCACGATGTAAATACAAATATTGTCATATAAAAATTATTGTTCTAGACGTAAAATCTACTATTTTTTCAAAGAAAAATGTTTTTAAGATTTCATCTGACACACGACATATATGTATCGTTTTTTAATTTCATATGTATCTGTTTCAAATTCCAACATGCCTAAGATCTTGTTCAAGGATTGACCTAAACTATACAAATACTTTTGATGTATTTAATTAATGCAGCGCATAGTACTACTGATTTGAAAATACGTCAAATTCCACAATTTCGTGCAGTACCTTCTTAAGTTAATTTAATAAAAGAAATTACAAACTAATTTACAATAAGGTGAAACCTGTTCGAAGTATGAACATGGAATGGAATTAAAAGTACTCTTATTAACTAAGTAGAATAATGCTGCGTCGGCGCCTTGTGTCATCGTTAACTTCGACGAAGGTTCCCACCGTCGGTTCGGTTCCGTGGAAACTGCAGCGTCGGCATATTGGACGAGTGTGGTGTTGATTCATAATGCGCTGCATTGGCTATACCCTTTGGGGTTCCGTATGTAACAAGCGGATAACATTTTTGTAAACAATAGATGGTTTTGTATTGTGTGCAGTCGAAATTGTCACCCGTAGTAAAAAAAAAAAATATGGTTTATGTCTCAAAATGCAGTATTCTCTTGATGATCAATTAAGTGCCCATCTGGCGCTTGAACTAAAGACTAGGAAAACAATAAAATATATTGACCGTTACGATTTTGTCAGACCAAATGTGAAAGGTAAACAAACAAATATTTCCGGTTTCAATCCATAAGTTGTATTATTTATGATGATTATAGTGGTAGTATTATTTGTAAATACTTCTGAATTCTAAATGATTTACAATTTAAATTATGATCACAACACGTGTGAAATGGAAGTAAAGTTGTGTAATATTGAAAGTAGGTATTAGATGAAGCATATGATGAAGAATATTACAAGTAGAAAGGTTAGATTGATGGATAGCTAAAGGTTACAGTCTTATAGTGAACGTGGGAATAATAAATAAAAATACGCTACGAGTGGAGTAGTTAAATTGATGGAATGCTAATGTAACTACAATGAGTACAAACTTAGTTAATTAAACGCACACTACTTGACTTACAGTTGCACGAAACGATAATAGGTAATTTGTTAAGAGAATATTAGATGTTGTCTAGAGGGTGTCAAATATATAATATTGTTAGATTCCAGAAGTGAAAAATAATAACAATAATTATAATTCTAAACAATTTACTTTAATTCTAAACAATTTATTTCATTAATTACGAGATAATCTTAGAAATGCAATTAGACACAAACAGCCGTTAATTAAGTAACGAATCTAAACAAATTACAGTTAGTTATACAGCAAGGGCGGTCACATAGGGCTGTACTAGCTGTTAGACAACTTTCCTCGCACCCACCGCAATTCAGACAGTACTAACTTGTCAAAGACAGCTTTCCACGTCTGTTAACAGAGTAGTACTAATTGTCGAAAGACAATGATCCACACTCCGCGACGCCTTCGTTAGAAATGCGTCCCGATACAACAGAGCACTCCTTTTTATACTCAAGCGCAGTGAAGCAATGGCGCCAAAAAAATGACAACTACCGCCGCTGTGGCTTATAATATATTTACTAATACTTAAACAAATTAGTTGTTCGTGTATGCTGATGAGATAGACTTTAGTTAAACTTGTTGGTTAGACAAATAATTATTTGACAAAGGGTTAAAACTAATTTTTAAACGGAAACGACATTGTACGTAAAAGTTAAATCGGTGGATGCCAAATCGTTACATGCGTATGAGTGCATACAGTTGATTATGATGTTGAACACATTTGGTGAAGTTAAGGTCTACTTAATAAGGTTGTATGAGTATACACAGGAGACGATGATGATGTAGAATGTTCTTAAGTAGGGACTGGGAGGGTCGTTGTCCAACTATTGGAGTGTATGAATACATACAGATGATGTTGATATAAGTGACATTGTAGTAAATATCAGAGTTATAATATGAACCAATTAGATGTAGATTGATGGGGAGTAATCCTGTGTTTGTTAGTCATTCTGTATTTAAAAATTTACGAATGAGATCAATGACATTGATGATGGAAACTGTGTTGAAATTAATGTTAGATGTTGGTGATAGGAGCTTTGTTATAGTTATAGTTATATAACTAACTTTAAAGTTGGATGTATGTACATACATACACATACATACACATATGTATGTACATTAAGCATTTGTGTTGATATCACGCTTTGTTATCGTGGATGTCAATCCGTACAAAACAAATCTTCTGCTGTCGTATTATCACGTTTCAGTGAAGGGGGTAATTGCATATAAACAATGCGAACATCACAACGGGAGACTAATTCTTCGAAGCCACGACGTAGACCATAAGCGGAGCTGCTTCGATAAGAAAGGCGAGAACGGAGGCATAAACGTGTTGCAGACTGGGACCACGGGAAAATTGGAGATCTACGCAAATAGCATACGGGCTAATTGTATGTAACCTTATATAATAATCGAAAGTTCGAGGTATGTAAATGTCTTATGATTCAAAGCTAGGAGAGCCAGGGTTTGGTTATTTTATATTATTACCATCGATAGATGTAATGCAAAGCAGTTAAGAGCAGCATGTAGAGTAAAGTGAGGAATACTTAGGAAACGATTCTATATTGCAGTCCACGTTTGGATATATGTGTGGCATGTACCATACCGTGCATACATAGTCGTTAAGTGAATCATAAGGAAAAGGGAATGGTCAGTATACAGGCCTTGATATAACCAATATCTTTTAAGTGAACCAATAAGAATTGATTAAATTTTAAGAACTGAGTAGACTTATCAGAATTATATTTAAGCTTATAAGATTCAACCATATTATTTTATATGGAAGTTACGATCTTTGTAGGTTGAGCTACTCGTATCTGATATCACCAGTCTTATTATATTGGATATGCGAATCCTGTAAAGGAATAATGAATAATATCCACTCGTTAGATTCGAGCTGGACTTAGTAAAGTAAGCTACTAAGGCTGAGATATGCATACTACTCTATTTAAAATTAAAGGTTGTATAGGAGAAAGCCAATGGGACTAACTTGTTTTTACGAATTCAATTAAGACAAAACGACAGAATCAACTCACCTAATTTCAAATTGCGAAAAATGGAAATAACTGGTCAAATCGTAAGGAATTTATCAAACAAATATTTACCATTGGTAACGGTGTGCCAAACGTACCCATTCATTTCCATTGCCACAATATAGTGGAAGCCTATTACAAAACTTACCTACGAAATATTCCAATACAGCGGCTTGTTCTGGAGAACCAAGTACTGCTAGGAAAGTATCACGATAAAATTGGACTTGAAGGTGTGAAGGGAAACCTGGGGCGTGACAGCCAAACCGATTTCCAAAACCTTAAAGAATCACATACTTTTACGACCACACTAATTCATGCGATTCGATGAGTTAAAAAATAATTGATTTATACAAACGTTTCATTCAATCTCTACTCTCAATTCAAAAGATAAGTGAAAACCCATACGCTTATTCTTCGCATCTGGGTTTCACTTGGGGGGAAAATGTGATAGTCTCGCCTTCACAACAATATTAAAATATAGAAACTTATTTATTACTTCCAAATGCGACAAGTGAACGCGTCATTACTATCTACAAAAAAGGGTTTGACCTTGATAAAGCAGATTTATTACATTCTTTTAAAATGAATTCTGTAAAAACATGTGAGTGAGGACCTCTGAATAGTACTTCAAATATCTGCAAGACATAAACTATTAAAAGTTTTCAGTTTGACAAGAAAATCGATACTGTGATAGTAAAAAAAGGGGATAGATCAGGTAATCGGGCAGTTATGATGTTTGACGTGGTCTCGAACAAGAGGCATTGAGTTTAGGGCGGCGGTGGTGAACGGAGCTGGGAGCCGGTCGTAGGAGTAGGTGTTAAGAGGTGGCAGAGTAAGGACGATTTCAGCTGGGTGAGTGATCTGATATAATTATTTAGTCTTGTACTTGTTTATTCGGTCTGAGTGTTGTAATTATTAGTTATATCATAATTTAAAGTAATCTACACTTTAATTGATTTATCGGTACCACTGAGTGAGAAGAATGTGGAGGCCCCTTTATAAGACTTGCAGTGTGGATAACCGAAGTTCGAATGAGTGAGGAATTCAGACTGATCCTCTGGCTTCCTTGCTTGCGTTCAAATGATTTCGGTGATCTATCTTTGTATAGTTTTATGCGGAGGTGGTGTGTAAGTGCTGTGCGTTTGAGTTTGAGGTGCTAAGGTTTGGATACTCGGGGTTTCAGTTGGCCAGATTAAGCTTTATAGTAGTCGAGCGCCCTTGGAGAATCGGTACCTTTGTATTGAAGCGCACGTACGAGAGCCGTGATTCGGTCTACGTTTAGCATAGTTTAATGCGACTCGGGTCAGGCTGGTATGATGTCTTAATTTCTGCGTCACAGTCCCCCGAGTTGAAGAAAGTTAGTGCGCTCAAGTTTTGAGCGCACAACGGAAGATAGCGTGAAAATAAACCAATTAGAATGTATTTAACTTGTACGTAATCACTTCTAGCTTCCCTTTGTTCGCGGCAGGCCTTTAAAGCCAGTGGAGAGACATCGTGTCACTAGGCTGTGTCTCACAAGATAGTTCGAGGCGGGGGCACTATCCCAACAAATCTCTCTGTAGAATGATGCCTTTAAGAATAAAAACTCCTCCAAATGAACTATTACTTACTTCACTCAGGCTACGGTCGAGCTAGGGACCGTCACACGGCGTATATATTTAAATACATAGTTTGGACTCCAAACAGGAACTTCATATTGCAAATGTAATCTTATTCGGTTTACACAACGTCAACAACAAATTTATAGAAAGATTATGATAACGTGTAACATATCGTATGTTTGTTAATTATGTTTTGATATGTTTATCGAAATGCCAAGTATTGATACCGGTTAAGACTACATGTCTATCGATCTTATTAGTACGTCTACTTAGGCATAACTTTAACAATGGGTTAAGAAGCATTATGAAAGAGTTTAAATACCCTCACTAGTGTCAGGTATTAAATTAACTTTAAGTGTTCGTTTGCGAGACATTATGTTGTTTGTGAAACGATAATTACTGATGGTCAGGTTAGACCGGGCTAAAACAAGGTTTAATCACTAGTCAATGCGAGAGTACCAAGTAGTGTTACATAAAGATAAGACTAGCTATTTCGGGTTTTAAGTTTTAAGATCTTGAACAAAAATATTCTAGCACACTTGATCGTCAAGGTGTGACATTCATATGTGATCACGAGTTCATGTTCATGAGGATATTACA
Source organism: Phragmatobia fuliginosa (assembly GCA_932526445.1). Lineage (NCBI taxonomy): Eukaryota > Metazoa > Arthropoda > Insecta > Lepidoptera > Erebidae > Phragmatobia > Phragmatobia fuliginosa. The sequence continues at coordinate 11,306,791 of OW052081.1, read as the reverse complement.
AGCCAGCACAGGCTATTGTGATCTTTCTCTTCCTGACAGAGGTGCATATTGAAACGTCAGCACTAGTGATGGTTTTGACTGCTTCGATAGGCCCACAGTCAGTGTATGCGACTACTGTTCAATATAAGTTTCGGGTTCCATTTCTGGGTTAATAATACTGAGTATTTCTAATTATAGATTTGCTTGTCGCGGAAGAATCGCTGTTCTTACGCCTGATCTTTTTCGGGTCATGTTGGGCGGTCGTCTCATCGAACCAAAGGCGTACACCTGTGTTAGACAAGTACTTGCGTGCTGTAGTGTCTACTGTGTTTTTGGTTGGTCACCATTGGGACTGGCCGCCGTAGCAGAAAGGTAAAAAGGTTTAAATGGTAAGGTTTCACTACAGACTCGAGACGATATAAGCAGACGGTGGCCTATTACAGTAAGTGATTGAACGACACCTGTCGAACAAGCCCTGGTCCATAAAATGACTTTGAGGGCAATCAGTCTGAACTCGAATTCACTGCGTTTACACACACAATACTTGGACTTGTTTCGGGTTTGCTTGACGCCAATCGTCAAGCTGCAGACATAACCAAAATTGGTGACCCGGTATCATATCCTAAGAGCTTTGCGATTATTGGGAACATCCTTAACCGAGCACCGTGAGACTTCTGTAACATTTCCTGACATTCTCCGGGTCTTGCATCTTGAGAGATATGCGAAAGATAGTAACATTCTTGACGTTATCACTGCGTACAAACTGAGGGCGCTGTTATTTTTAAATATCCTAAAAGCTTTGCTTGCTAGTATCGCCTTCTAAAAGCTCTGTGATTATTCATGACGATAGTGAAGCACTCGTCACTGTGCAAGGTGCAGTCTACGCGATCCGAGCCCGGGCTGTGACCTGGCCTCTGCTGCTGCCTGGTGAGGCGTAGACTTGCGGCCTACTCGCTGTATCGTGAGGTGCGGACTTGCGTCCTGCATGCCGCTCAGTGATAAGCGGACCTGCGGTCTGTTCTCCGTGTGCGCAAGATGCAACCTTCCGCCTGTTCACCGTGTGTACGAAACGCAATCTTCGGCCTGATCCCCGTGTGCGTGAGGTGTGGTGCAATGTATGGCGGATGGTGGAGAGCATGATGTATGTATATTGGAATGGACCCATGGACAGGGTAACCAGCCCAAAACTCGTGGTCTTCCTGAGATAATTTTAAGACCTATGGACAGGGTAACCAGCCCCAAACTCGTGGTCTTAATGAGAGGTTTAAGACCCATGGACAGGGTAACCAGCCCCAAACTCGTGGTCTTAATGAGAGAGGTTTAAGACCCATGGACAGGGTAACCAGCCCCAAACTCGTGGTCTTGTTGAGAGAAGTAAGACCCATGGACAGGGTAATGAGCCCCAAACTCGTGGTCTTGATGAGAGAGGTTTAAGACCCATGGACAGGGTAACCAGACCCAAACTCGTGGTCTTGATGAGAGAGGTTTAAGACCCATGGACAGGGTAACCAGCCCCAAACTCGTGGTCTTGATGAGAGAGGTTTAAGACCCATGGACAGGGTAACCAGCCCCAAACCCGTGGTCTTGTTAAGTTTAAGTTTAAATGTTTAAGACCCAGACACTTATGATAACTGTTCTTATGATAATTGTTCTTATGATAACTGTTCTTATGGTAACTGTTCTTATGATATTATTGTTCTTATGGTAACGATAGACCTTCATGCTGAAGTCCACTCTTGTGTTATTACTAAACTTATAGTTTTATTTTAAATGTATCTAACAGTGACTGTTTGTTTCTAATCCGGAGCGGATTATAAATAATCTTTCACTCTTTCCCTTGGACGTTCGAACCTTTCCTATTCGTGTTAACTATTATTGTCTTGAAAACTATTCGTTAACTCTAACTATTTACGCTAAAGGAGAAACCCGATTCTGGGCCTAAGCGTTACACGAATGGGATATGTACCAAAAAATTTGTCTATTTTGCTTGATTAACCTATCGAAATCTTAGCTTCATTTGCAATGGCCAAGTGTAGAAAATAAGAAGAATTCTATTGTTTTAAACAATCTTTGTAAACCTCTGCAACCCTTATTTCAATACACGTAACTAGCTCCACAAACGTAGCATTCCTAAAATAGGATCGATTTAGTGAAAATCGATACTGTTATAAATAAATAATACTTCTTTGTTTTAGTATAAATGATTGTTTTAATAGGTATTTTAATCAATGTAAATAGAGTCTGGCCAGCGAATCGTGACACAACTACTTACAATGGCGGCAATTCAAAATATTTACAACTGGCAGCATCAAATATAGCATGAAAGGGTAGTTTTGTATTTTTCTATTAATGTGACTATGCCATAGAAAAACACAAATGTATCAAATCGTGTTTTTCATGTTATAGAAAACTATAGCGGTTTTGATAACTTTTTTATTTCAGAAGTTTTAAAGGCCTAACTTGTGAAATAAGCTGACTTAGAAAACTTCGTACAAAAATAAAGAAATAATAAGCAAATACAACAATGTATATTATATGTATTTACAAAAAAAAGTATGTTTACGTATTTATATCAGTTGTCTAGTTTGGGGACTAGATGGCGTTGTGTGTAAAATGTCCGAAATATTTATTATTATTAATAATTATCTATTGGGCACGATATAATTATGGGTGAGTACATAACCCTATTTTATGCGTGGCCTGACACGCACTTGGCCAATTTTTATTAAAATAACTCAAACAATAAACATAACCTAAAATGTAAACATAGTCTGATTTTACCAATTTGGCCATTGCTGGGAGACCTGAAAATTAGGCTCGTGAAATCGTCATAGATATTGTAATTTATGCCCAAATTCTAGCACTGTAACGCCAGGCCCAAGTTTGTATGGATTTCGGGTTTCTCCTTTGATAACTGTTTTCAGTAACTGACTAATTGGACGATGATGTACTTACAGAGGCGTCTAATAAACTTTTTTTTTGTAAATGTTCCAGTAACCGCGAATGAGAACAATGAAGAAGTGTGATCACCCGGACCTGCCGAGGACGTCAGGGCGTCAGGAATAGCCGTATTAGATATTTCATAAGTTAGCAAATTGTAAAGTAAGAACTGCGAGTATTGTAAGTAATTAACTTGTTAGAGTTGGAAATCTAATGTAACCATTTCTGTTCAAATACTAATAAAAGTTAGTTTCTTGTGTAAGTACTGTAATAATTATTAATTGTAAAAACAATGCTGGAAAAGAGTGTCCATGGAGTTTCTCGCCTGTTCTTCTCCATCGAATCTACTTCTCGGAACAGACAATTAGCTTATTAAAAACAGTTTGATATAATTTAATTATATTTTTGTTTCTATTTCACTTTCGACTGTAAAAATACAATAAATATAAACAGATTGTTTCCTTAGATAAATGAAGTGATGACTTATTTTACTGAAAGAAGACGGTTATAGGACATTGATGTCTCCCAGTTAATGCTCTTTTACTTGTTTCTGGTAGGCAGTCAGTGTTTGTGTAGTGTGGCTATGACTTGTGTGACTTGTGAGGCAATTTTGAAACATAATGTTATCTTAGTTTTTTAACAATATGTGGTTCCGTACTCAGTAACAGTATTAATATAAATGAGTAAAACAATATTGACAAATAATAAATACAGATTAAGTTTCTTTCTGCGGGCCGATTTTGATAATTCCAGCCGGCGCCTCTTGTATTTCTTCTTCAGTCGTGCCATTATTTACCTCAATCCTAGCACTCGTGTAAAAGCCAACTGATATTTTTTCAGTTGAACGTACTACCCTGGGTAAATCTAGAATTTTTTGGAACTGTCTCAAAGGTAATGAATAAAAGTGACTACCCTTATAGGTATTTGCATAATTGCAAAATATGTCTGCATTACTTAAGTGTGCCTCATAGTCTACTTCAACTTCCAATGTACCTTTTGATGCTGTAAGCAAAGCTACTACCCTACCTCCTGGAGGTATAGTAGTTAATACACTTGAAGTGGTTCCAAGTGTGATAGTTCTAGATTCAGTAGTATCTTCTCCCCAACTTGAAGTGTAAGATATTGAGGTACTGCCACCCGCACTTCCCGCTCCAAAATTAACACTGTAGTTGATTTCTTGTCCAATGCTCAATTCTCCTCCCGAACTCCAAGTATGTTCGACAGTTTCTTCCACCTGCTGTGTTACGCTCGTACTATAAGTAACATCTACTTTGTTGTGGTTATTAACATACTCTGCAGAAGCAACAGCAACAGGCTTAGCCTTGATGCCCAGAACTCTGGCTTTTATTGGTTTCAGAATTCTCATGACGATATCCCAATCATATCTACTGTACACGTCTCCCCACGGCGTAGGTGGTTTTACATAAACATCATCACAACGTTTGCCGTTAAATTTTTGTGCTGCTCTTTTCATAGTTTCGTCATCTAGACGAAAAGACTTTCTTTCCTTGTCGCTAATGATAGACTTGTCGAAGCCACTGAAATCAACGTAGGTATCATCTGCTTTTTTCCCTGGTATTATTTTAATATTAATACGACTGTACGCAATAGTTGGCAGCAGTAACAATAGTAGGTTTATTATCAGCATTTTGATCTGAAATGATATAAATACATGTTATTCCACAGAAATTAATGTTGCGCATTATATTTATGCCAGTTTATCTTAGCATATTTTTGATATTAAATAATCACATTTCAAATAAATTTAAATCTTCTCCTACTTATTGACTCGATACGTCATTACTTTATTAAATACTATATTTTGCCTGCGGCTACGCCCGCATATACCTATGTCACTTACAGTTATATAAATACTAATGGAAAATAATGTGTCAAAAGATCTGAGCAGTTTTTTAAGCAGAACGCATAAAAACATCTTATTAGGCCACTATGTTGCATTATCCGCATTCGCAAAGAGGATGGTGACCTCTACTCTTGGATTCTCCTCCTGCTTTCCATCAGGCAGAGTAGAGTTATATTGGTGCCCAACTGCCCACCAAGATAACTATATACATATTTTGAGCTCAAAATTTTTTTTAAAACAATTAATTAATTAACTGATCAATGCTTCTCGTGACCAAAAGACTGGCCGTTTTCTAGCACTGAGAATTAGCATGGCTCTTTCATGCCAACTAAATTTCTTTTGAGCTGATGACTTCGGCCTTTCCTAACTGAAATAACCCCGAGAAGAAAAGACGAAAAAAAACTGAGGGTATAACTCTCTCTCTCTCTCTTTCTAATCTATGACAAACGACGTACGAAAGACAAACTTCCAAAAAAAATATTGTTATATATTTAGATATAATTACATTATTTAAATAAAGATTTTTATATTTATCTATTTTTCCCATACGTCCCATTTTTGTCTGTTTTTGCTTTTTTAGTGATAATATATTTAAACAGTCTATAAATTAATTAATAGACTTTTTAAGTAGTCTATAAAAATCATTAAAAAGAATAATAACAATAAAATAGTTTATAGACTTTTTTAGGTAGTCTATAAAATAAAAAAGTATTTTTTACTATTTTCATTTAGTATAATTGTTATTAAGTCTTTAAGCCATCCTAAAAAATTTAGGCTAGTACAAATAACAAAACAAGTAGTTATTGAATCTTACCTACCCAATACCAGCTTGCTGCAGCACAGGATGTTACTGTTTCATTGGTAAAATTTTCCTTATTTATAAAGGCTCAACTGAAGTATTATCAATACGTGCTAAATGATTAAAAAGTTATTATGTATTTAAAACATTGAAATTGAACTCAATGTAGCTTTTACAACGACATTTATCTAACTTCATGCCAGGGCCGGATTTACCATATAAGCTGAAAAAGCTGAAGCTTGGGGCGGCAGAATTAGGGGGGCGGCAAAATGGCCCAAAAACTAAACCTATTTTTTTTTTAAAGAGCATACTCGCATTAGGAGTATAAATCCTGTATCGCGGTGGGCTCTACAAACATACATAAAACTAACACATAGAACACTTAAACTTAGGACAACAATTTGTGAATTGCACAAAGTGTTTTCCCACGTAGGAACCCACGACACTTGGCGCAGGAGAAAGCAGCGTGGTGACCACGTAAAACAACTTTTATTTTTGACGTGTGGAAACCCTCTCGGGCCGTTTCCCTACCGGAGTTTGCAAAGGGGCTGTATGTCGTCATCGAACCGAATAAAACCACATGGTGTGCCACTCTGCACCTGAAATAGAAGGGGTCCAAGGAGCCTGTTATTACGCCCTCTTAACCTCTCCCAGTGCTTCCTCTCACTGAAGCGGGTGCCATCAATTGCTTATCTCTCCATGGCGGCGTATGGCATACGTGGACATCGCCTCCACTGAAGCCTGAAGGCTACTGAAGCGGATGGAGGACAAAATTTTCCGTCCATTTGCGGCTACACCCAGGGTAGCATGACCATGGCATAGATTGCAGAAGGTTGCGACCGCGCTCAGAGCGCCAATATTCTCTGGGGTCACCAGAGGCGTGGCATATTTTGGGCGGTCATAGGCGTCGCCCACACCGGTGCATCGTACAGTGCCATAGACCAGACAATTGGCTCCACCCAAATTGGGCAAAAATTGGTCCAAGTGCGGAGGCAGTCTTGACCAGCTTCAGAGCAAGCTGTCGGAAGTGCTCGTCGAAGAGCCACCTACCTAGACAGGTCTTGTCGATACCCCGCCGCCGCCGACCAAGTACTACCAACTCTTAGATATATTGACGTTGACAGGTGCATGGTTAGATCATAGTGGCCTATCTGCGCGACAGGACGGTGAAGTTTATGGATCTGTTACACGAGACCGTGCAGATAGTTTTTTAAAAAAGAAAACTATTTACTTTAATGAAGGTTACATTTATTTTGTAATATATAGATTTAGTAATACAAATGATTAAGAAAAAGAATTAGAAAATAAAACTAGAGATCCGACCCGAACCGAGTTTGAAAGTAGACTGCCCTTTCTCCTGCGTTCATGTTCTACCTCAGGATTACTTATCCTGGGTCAGCAAACGAGAGATTGCTTAGTCAGGTCGACTGCTTACATTAGTGGGGTATAACAGATCGGAACGGGGTGGAGAATCGAAGGGAAGTGTGTTGCGGGATTGCTCAGGGCTCTGTATTGGGCCCATCATTATGGAACCTCGTATACGATGCGGTCCTTCGCACCAGTCTGCCCTCTGGCCTAAGTGTCGTCTGCTATGTGGACGGTACCCTAATACTGGCCAGAGGGTCATGCTTCGAGGAAGTGCTTGTGTTATGGAAAAGATTCGTGAGCTGGGCCTAAGGGTGGCGCCTCAGAAAACTAAGGCAATTTGTTTCCGTGGCCTACGTAAGTGCCAGGAACCACCCAGCTCGCGCTTCCAAGTGGGAGACACTGAAGTCCGGGTAGGGCCAGTACATAAAGTACCTAGGCCTCGTCCTGGAATGTCGGTGGAGCTTCGAAGAGCATTTCGGGCGATTATTCCCCCGGGTTGGAGGGGTAGCAGGGGCATTTCATCGTCTGCTGCCCAATCTCGGGGACCTAGGGAAGAAGTTCGCTGCCTAGCGTCGTGCGATCCATAGTCCTTTATGGGGCACTCGTCTGGTCTAAGGACCTGGCGGGTTCCTCCCGCTGTAAGGCTCAATTTAGGAGTCTGCAGCGTCTGATGGCCATTTAGATCGTACTGGGCTGCCGTACGATCATGAGCCTAAAATACTACGGCAGAACGCACACACGCTCTTGGAGGGCACGGCTCTAAACACAGGGCTGTGCCAGCCAACGCACTGTTGGAGCCGTTCTGCCAAACTTCAAAGCTTGGATAGAGAGGACCGACTGTGTCACCTACCGATTGACTCAGCTAGATGGTGTGGCATTGTGTTACGGCACAATGCCATCACTGCGGGTCCGAGAGTGGACTCCGCCCAGCATACGCTAGAGGACTGCCCTGCGTGGGAGTCCAAGCGTCGAGATCTGGTCGGGCAGATCGGACGAACCATGTCACCGCCAGCATTAATCGCGGCAATGCTGGCCAGTGAAGAAGGCCGCGGTCTCCTTCTGTGGGAACGTAATGCTCCAGAAGGAGTCCGCAGAGCGGGATCGGGAAAGGGCCGATCCCGCTTGAAGGAGGCGGCGAAGGGGATGCGGTAAATACAGCTAGTCCCCAATCGTTGACTAATGGTCGTTGCGGCCACATCTTGGGGAAATGTGACCACTGCAAGCGACTCGAGCAGACGACACCCCGGTGCGGCTGAAGGGTTTCGTCTGGTGCGGTTTGGTGTCCCGCCTTTTACTGTGTAAAACGGTGAGAGGCGCGGTATCGTCCTGCCCCAAGGGTAACTTATTGATTACCCTGAGATGTACCCCAGTCATGGGGTAAGGCAGTGGGGACTCCAGAAGTCGCTGATGCGTTCCTGGAGCACCTCCCGACTGCCGAGGTAGGCCACCGCAGGGTTTAGTGAGTAGACCGATTCACCGGGAGTCGATACACGCCCTCCGTCTCGAAAAAAAAAGGTACATGGTTAGCAGTATCGGGCCTTACTTACCTATCTTTCTTAGCTTACCAAACCTTATAAGTAGTGCAGTAAAAACCAAGCTTTGCTTAACTTAAAAAAAAAAACTAAAGTTGCAAAAATAATCTAGTAACGAAATTATTTCCTAAAGAAAGAAATTAACTTAATTATTGTGTAAAGTGTATCTAATTTTAGGAGTCATTAGGGGCGGCAAAAATTTTAAAGCTTTGGGGCGGCAAATGTGTAAATCCAGCACTGCTTCATGCTATTTCCAAGGACTGATTATAAAGTAATAAAATTGAGTATCGACACTAGGCTGTTTTTCTGTGTTACCGTTAATGACTACTTTTATTTATGTTTTATTATCGATATGAAACTCGTCCCATAAACAAATTGATAGGGCAATTATAAAAAAAAACGACCAAGTGTGTATGAGGCCACGCATAGTTTAGGTTTCGAATTTAAATTGTCTCGTATTAGTGCCCTCTACATGAACAGGAGTGACCGATTCGACTGTAACTCATATCGCGGTATTTTACTACTATCAGCTCCTGGAAAGGTTTTTGCAAGAGTTCTATTGAACTGACTAAAGGACCTATCAGAAAAGATCCTGCCTGAAACCCAGTTTGGCTTCCGACCTAACCGAGGCACATGTTAATCTATTTTCTCGGTGCGTCAACTTCAGGAGAAAAGCAGAGAACAGGGACTTCAGCTGTACCTCTGCTTTGTTGACTTGGAGAATACACCAACAATAGAATCAACAAGCAAAACAAAAAAAAAGGAACTAAAAATCAGTAAATCCACACACAAAACACAACACAATTAATAAGTCACACTAATTCACACACTATATAAGTCTTAATAAGAAATTAAAAAATAAATTTGTTTAATAATTCTGCAAATTTTCTTATTTAACTTTACCGAATAGGATTTAAACTTCAATTAATCAGATTTACTTTTTGTTATCCTATACTGCCACAGCAATGAACGTTTCTTATTGGAACAGAGTTTAATGCAATAGTCACTCTTTTTTCTACCGTCCAGTATTTTATATCGTAATTTGCATTAACTGAACATTCTAACAACTGTGCTGTATGATCGGACAGAGCCAAGTCATAGATATTACTTTTACTACCTTTAATGTTGTTTATGAAAATATGATCTGTGTATCAATCAATCAATCAATCATAATCCGACCGATTTCTGCCATGGCAACCACTTCGACCCCTTAGGATAGGGCTTGGCGCTGATGCGCCCGGATATGGCTTATACAGCCGATTTTTGCAGCAAACTTCCTTGCACAAAGTAGGCTAGTGAGCTTACCGCTCTCATAATTATAGTGAATGGCGGCGAGTGGACGGGCTTTGAGATCTTCCCAATTGCCTTTTAAATTCGATTTCATTTATGTTTGCTGACGACCTCAAAATTCTTAAAGTAATTAACGGCCCAAATGATGTGAAACAGCTTCAAACGGATTTAGACGAACTCTCCAATTGGTGTCTATCTAACAAGATGCAGTTGAATGTATCCAAATGCCAGCACATTAAATTTACTCGAAACCACAAAATCATCCCTACGGCTTATTACATTCAGGGTACCAAATTACAAGAGGTTGACTGTGTTACGGACTTGGGTGTAACTTTGGATAGGAAACTGACGTTGGTGCCTCACGTGGAGAATATAGTTGGAGCAGCCTCCAAAATGCTAGGTTTTGTAATCAGAAACAGTAAGGTTTTCCGGAATCCGAAAACCAAGATACTACTTTATAACTCTTATGTTAGGAGTATACTGGAGTACTGCAATGTAGTATGGCGCCCGCACTATTGCATCCATAGTCTCCGCATTGAACGCATACAAAAACGCTTTATGTGGCATTTAATAAATACATCTGGCATGCAAAATACGCTTAAGAAGTCTTCTTATCTTTATAAACTAAATCACTTCAAAATGGATACACTTGAAAAGCGTAGGAAAGCACTAGACCTTATTTTCTTCTATAAAATCGTAACGAGTAAAATTATTATTTATTATTATTACTACAATTTACAATTACACACTCTAATACATCTCCAGTTCATGCTGAGCAATTTAGCAAGTATTTGTATATTATTACACCAGAAATGTTCTGCTGGTACTTAAAATAGGAAATACCTGAGCTATAAGTACCAGCGACCTTTAGGCAAGCTTACAAATATACACATCTGGAACTATATATAGAGTTATCCTTGCTAGTATGTCAAAAAAAAAAAACAATTTAAAGGTATATTAAATTAAGAAAACCATAACAAATACATTTCTAGTAACAGTGAATCCTTGCAACAAAATGAATGTTATGTGTGTGTTTGTGTGTGTGTTTGTGTGTGTGTTTGTGTGTGTGTTTGTGTGTGTGTTTGTGTATTATATTTGTATGTAGTTTAGTGAGTGGATATTTCAGGATAGTGGATGAATTAAAGTTTCTGCGTCGTCATATGTCAGTTTATAAAGCCATTCAGTAACTACGATTTTGCAGTCATTTTTCGTCCTACTACCTATCAATAGAATCCTATTTATTTTGTTATACAGGAACCGACCAAGAAAGCAAAAAAATCTTTGGCTAAAGGTTGTCCTATGAGGAGCACTAAGTGGTAAACTGATTCTTCGCGCAGACGAGGGTGCCGAAGTTGACGAGTTTAATGAATGTTGTCTCAGTACAACCTGCAGTATAAACATCTGTCGCACTATTAGCACCTTACAGAGGTCATACAGGTCCCTAGTAGGAAAACGAAAAGGCTTGAAGTGCGACACCTTCAACACCGCTCTCTGCGCTCGTTCTAATCGTATTAAATTACTTTTTGCGGCGCCACCCCATGAAGAAATACAATATCCTATCAATGATTGGCACAAGGTGTAATAAGCAGTTTTTAAAATTTTTGAATCAGCGACATGTCTCAAATGCTTAAAAATAAAGATAAGTTTTCGAATTCGTCCTGTTAAATGATCAATGTGGTGTGCAAAACTAAGCCTTTCATCTATGATCACTCCCAAATACTTTATATAAGTAGAGTTGTTTAGTTTAGGGCAGTCACAAGTTCTATGATTATTTACTATGTGATTATGAGCGATTATTGAAAACTTATTCCCAGTCAGTGCACACGAATCCCTTATGCTAAATGTCAAATATTTGGTCTTGTCCACGTTAATCGATAAGTAATTCACGGTAAGCCAATTTATTACCCTATTAAGGCCAGTTTGAGCAGCATTAAAAGCTTGATTCCAAGTATGTCCTTTAAAAATTAATGCTGTATCATCCGCAAATGCCAGCAATTTCCCATCTTCCAGTTCCAACCTGCACATCTCATTTATATAAACAAGAAACAGTGTGGGCCCAAGAATACTACCTTGTGGGACCCCATGTTCAACTGGGACGCTCCGACTAACATGTTCACCAATCTTCACAGATTGAGTACGATCGGTTAGGTAACTCTTAAACAATTCCAATTGCTTGCCCCTTATTCCAATCCTTTCTAATTTCCGCTTAAGTAAAGGTATAGACAGCGCATCAAACGCCTTAGCCATGTCCAAAAAGATGCCAACACATTTTTCGCCTTTATCCAATGTAGTTACTACATGATTTGTCAAGTCATGAACTGCATCGTTGGTAGACATGTTATTGCGGAAACCAAATTGATTGTTTGCTAAAATGCTATTTGAGTGGAGAAACTTTTTAAGACGGTTATTCATAATTTTCTCTAAGATTTTTGATATCGATGGTAGTATTGAAATTGGCCTATAGCTGTTAACGCGCTCTCTATCCCCAGACTTAAAGATAGGTAGGACAAGTTCTCTTTTCAGTAGATCAGGAAAGACACCAGTGTTTATGCATAAATTAAATATAAATGTTAATGGGGGTATTAAAATAGTGCGGTATTGTTTTAGCTGGTTAGATGAAATGCCGTCGATACCCGTTGCACAGTTACTGCGCAAAGACAAAATCATGTCCTCAACTTCTCTCTTATCAGTTTCTAGGAATACAAGTGAATGACAGGGCGAATCTGTTGACGAATCATTAGTGTGGTCAATGTTTTGTTGTGCTGAAATTTCTATTCTATTTGCTAACTCTTTTCCCACATTGACGAAAGTCTGATTAACAGTGTCAATCGATTCCTGTGGTGTACTTTTAACTTTTAACAGATCACTTGCTGTCGATTTAATTTTCCTGGAATGAGTGATATCTCTAATAATGTTCCACATCAATTTGGGGTTTGATTGGGCTTTGGACAGTTGAACTTTATCATATGACCTTTTCAGGTTTTTTAGGAGGGCATTACAGAAGTTCCTGTATCTTTCGTAAGTCGTGGCTAGAATTAAATTATTTGGATCGCGTTTTAATTTTAGGTACATTTTATCCCTATTTTTCATACACCGTAAAACCCCTGGGGTAATCCAAGGTTTGATGATTTTTAGGCGATGAGGTACAGAAAGAATAAAGGTACTCAGTTCCAAGGCGTTTTTCAGGTTCTTTACAAAGTATTCCATTGCGACATTCGCATCTGTACACTCATATATACACGAAAAGTTACACTTCCGCAGCTGATTTTCTAATTTTGTGTGATCAATTCTTGTTTTCACATTGCATTGATTTTCGACTTTAGATTTATCAAGAGTCACTAAAACAGCATTGTGATCTGTTATTGTGGAATCGATAGCTATGGTCAGGGCCTTCAGCTTTGTCCTCAGAAATACGTGGTCCAAAGAAGTTTTGCCATGAGTAATTCTAGAATGAGCTGGAAGTAGCCCATGGCTAGCATTAAGATTCAAGTATTCATGAACTCTTGCATCTCTAGACCCATCAGCAATATCTATGTTAATGTCTCCAATAATCATCAAATTTCCAACTGCCCGATTTGCAGTCAAGACCTGGTCAATGGAGCACAGAAAGTTCGAAATGTCTCTATATGAAGGGGTCTATACATTGCAAGAACACAAACATCACTCCTCACATGTATTTGAAGACAATTTGCATCCCTAATATCAGGCTCAGTAACAGTAATATTAGATAGTTTGTTATTGATGTATACCACAACTCCATCATTCTTATTTACTTTTTAGACTTTTCGACGTTACAAATGACGTATATCCGTTTAACGCAGGAATATTAGGATTACATATCAGCCAACATTTAGTGAGAACAATAATATCCACTGTTATAGACATTCTTGTCAATAACGTCAAAAAGCCTGACACATTTGTTGAAAGACTTCTAATGTTTTGAGTCATTATTTAGAGACTGTCCATAGAAGTGAGCCTTACGCACTCTTCTGGCGCGCATCTACATGACTCTGAAACTTCGAAGTGATCTATTAAACTAGAATGTTCGCGTGTCAAATCGAATATTATAACGTAAGTCATAACTGAACCCCAAAAAATGACCATAATTTACAAAGATACCCGTTGTCACTGAACAGACTCGTTTGTGTAATGTGTGAATCGTTGAAACTGCGACGTAATTATTTTGTATTTTTCGTGTTATGCAATATGTTAGTTTGAATGTACTGCGATGGCCTAATAAATAATTTGAATATTGTAGCAATGTATAAAAATCCAAAGTAGATTCCAACTTATAAATCTGTAACGAACAATTTAAAAATTTAAGTAATAGATAAGAATCTAAAATAACCCACAATTTATAAAACCATAATAGATTAAGTGAGTATTGAGGCCATAAATTCGAATTTATAGTAATTTGTGAAACATGAATCTCTAGATATACACATTTTACATACGTTTTTACAGTAACTTTCAACTCGTGTGCGTATAATTTTAGCAAGTAACAACATCTATGTAATACATTGAGATCTACAATAGCCTCCAACCCTTTAAATAGATATAAGTAAAAATAAAAACAAAAAAACCTGCAATACGAACGCAATAAATTAGTATTGAAAACGTGCCATAGTCATTTATTTTTCACTAACTTATTAAGATGCACCTCACTTTCAACTCGGATTGGTGGATCACCTTCAGTTTTTCTCAGATAGATTAGGCCACGCGAAGTCCAGCAGTAGGAAAATTCACTCTCGCGTGCGAACTTCCTTGCCGCGTGAAATAGTTTCTGTCCACTAGCCGTTAGTGCTTCAGATATGTATACGGGTTTGACGGGTCCTGGTATGTTGAGATACTCAGTATTTAGCTTGGCATTAGTATCCTTATTTTTATTAAAAAATTTAACACCCTGTATAATTTTTCCCTTCTTCAATACACTAGTAAACTCGACCATGATGGGTTTAGTCCCCTCCTTTTGTGCAGGAACTCTGTAAATATCCCTTATATCGCAATCACCTATTTCAACGTCTACAGTCTTCGCCAAGCCCTTCACTATCCTCAGTAATATCATTCTTGGTTTCAATTTTTTTGTTAATTTTCGTAATAGCAGGTACGTTACGTATTTCTACGTTAGCTGACCTACCCTTACGCTCCAGCATCTCAATCCTCTCCTCCAACCTTCGCATCATTGCTTTATCATCAGCTCTGTCCTGTTCCAGTTTGCAGAGAGTCGCCAGAATCTGATCGTATTTATCCGAAATGAACTGCAAGCTATCTTTAAGTTCTTCGTTACTCTTTCTGAGTTCCGAAAATTTCTGGTCTACTTTCGATGATAAGGATGATATCAAGTTTTTAATGTCTCTGATGTCATGATCATCCCTTCTGCGCTTTTGTCTTACGCCCGTGTTAGATTCATGTAAATGTACTTATTAATATAACTAAATACTTTGTATAAATATTGATATGTTTGTCAATAGTTTACTTTAAATATTTTCTGAACATATTGTTTGATGACGGTAGTTGATAAAATACATACTCGTATGTTTTACTCAGATGTCGTTTCCTATAAACACTGTTTAGTAATGTTAATGTGATTATTATTACTTTTAACTATATATTTTATATTAATATTGATATATGTTTGTATTAATAGTTTACTTTAAACACATTCTGAAAATAATGTACTTTGATGAAGGTACTTGATTAAAATACATGTGTCGTACTTGTTTGTCGTCGCCTATAAAAGCGAGGGTTCCGACTGGACAGGGGGACTTGTTATCGAGAAGTGGACCAGTACGGAGCTCTCTACTAGTCAACCAGTAACTGAGGATATTATATAGATTTAAAAGCTAAGTATATGCAATTCACTTTTGTGTATTTCTTTTTACTAAAATGTTCTCTAAGTTTTGTATTAATTTATAATGTTTGATTTATGGATATGTGTATAATGTGAAATATGTATGTAAAGATGTTGGAAAAGAGTGTCCATGGAGTTTCTTGTCTGTTCTTCTCCATAGGATCTACACCTTGGAACAGACGAATAGAATCACGACTGACTAAGTAACTGACTACTGGACATTGATATAAAAAGAAAGTTTAATATAATTTGATTTGGTTTGATTTGATATACTCGAATTCCTTTCGTTCTAAATATTCTAATATTTTAAAAGATAATTAATCTCCTATTTTGTCTAATCTAACATCAGAAGTGGGATCGGAACCTATGTGCTTTGTTATTGTTTATGTACATTCGCATTAAACTTTCAGATGTATCCTGCTATGTTGGAGGACCTTCTGGGGCCATTCCGTGATGCTGTAGCTGGTAACCGAAGTGAATATGATGTGGTGTTGCCGTTTCATCCGGACAAGATTGACAACGGGGCGGAAGGCTGGGACAACGCTGACGCCATAGCCAAGGACCATGGATGGAGCTTCCATCACTATCGTAAGCAAAGTAGTTAAAGCCCTTAAGGGCTCTGGCCATACTCTATTGTAAATATGCAAGTAGCATTTTTTGAGGGACAGCTTGTCGAGCTTGTTTATGGAAGTATATCCGATATTAATAGTAGGATAGCATCGTTTAACAGTTGCATTAGTAGTACATTGGAATTCAATTCTCTTTTAACAACCTATATAAACTAAAAAACGCCCAACCTAAACAGATAACGTACCTCGCCAGCCGAATCGAAATACCCTTGTATGAATTAGAAACGTGAACGTTTTAATGCTCTTAAATAATTTTATTTACTAGGTTTAACCGTGAATAAGAGATTTTTTCCTCGTATTAGGGGTATGCAAATAAATCCAAGCCACGGGTTTGATTCTGCAGCTGTCATAGCTAGGCAACGTCTTAGGGAAACTCTGCAGAAAAATACTGATAGTATTAGTAGAATGATTTTCATATAGGTGATATAGTTTATTGATGATTAGCCATGATAGATTATTATTACGTTGTTGTGTTATTGTTTATATTTGATGTTTTCTATGTATAATATGTATGTATTTACAAAAAAAAAGTAAGTTTGTGTATTTATATCAGTTGTCTAGTACCCATAACACAAGCTCTGCTTAGCTTGGGACTAGATGATGTTCAAAATATTTATTATATTTTATTTATTTATTTATTTTGTGCGAGTATTTAATTCCCTTAATAATTGCTATCTTGTGACAAGGAATTGTATAGATATTTAGCAATAATTATAAATTATTCACAATAAATTGTGTTCAATTAACAATGGATGTTTAAGAGGGATATAAGCTTAAAACAAAACGGTTTTTATATCACTACTGGTTGGTCACTGCCCTGTACAAGCTTGATTACTGCTGGTCGGTCACTGCCCTGATATCAGTCTGAAATTCATTCGCAGCAAGTGATAGAATTAATGTCAATACCAGAGACGTTCAAGTACTTCGAGAGCGAAGTACAGGTCAGTCTGGCCGTGATAGATTTTGCGGAAAAGTTCCGTTTATTTATTGCAATAGCTAACTTGTTTTGTTAATTGAACACGAATAAAAACATCCCTATAATAATTATAACCTTCTATGCACAACATTCAACACTTTCGCATCAATATTATTGCAAACTACCCGTCTACTGTTCTTACATTTTTATCTTAAATCTTTATTTTAAAAAGTCACGAGACATTTAATTTATATATAATTGTACTAAAGATATTTTCTAGTTTCATGCTAAAGTACAAATGTTAAAAGTACTACACGATTGATAAACTTGTTGACTTAATATGCCCAAACCAAAAAAAAAAAGACCAATAGATTGTTGCACTAAGAACACTTCTAACTCGCATTCCCTAAAGGTTTCGAAATAGATCCAAAAAAAAAAAAAAGTTGTTACTGTGGGATTATCTTCTTACTAATTGTAATACATTTTACAAAATATTTTACCAAACCACATTGATAATATTTTAACCACAGTACCCACTATCTTTCTAAATAATATATAAAATCAACTCGGTATTTCTTGACGCACAATTCGTACAATACCGTCATTTTTGTGTTGTGATCTTTGAGGAATGACTGAAATCTAACCGTAATCGTACAAGAAATTCAAAAAACAGTAAATCAACAAAACAAATGATTCGTAATCATAATAGCGACAACCTGCTGCTCACAAAATTTTGTACTTACTAAAAAAAAAAGCCCGGGCATATAGATCTATTCTGCACATTACAACCTAAAAATGATTCTCCTAATTCAGAAAATCAAGTCAGTTTGTTTTTTAGTCAAACGAAATTAGTTTTGACACCTAGTCCTGGTGATGATACAGGTTCAAATTGTAGTATAATCAAAGCATCGGTAGCTCACAAATATATGCAAAAATTGTAATTACTGTTAAATTCGAAGAATTAGAATTGATGAATAATTTTTTTAGCAAAATTAGTTAAGATGTTACTATATGTAGCAAGTCGTCAGATTGGCCAAGCGGGTTTTAGAAAGTTCAACAAACACCATTGTCTAAAAATCTACGGGTTTTACGCCGATTCTTTTTCTCGTTGGTTGTAATGCAAATATCCCCTGTATTCAAGCAGATCTGAATGATATTCACATACCTGAAAGTAATATAGACCTAAGGGCAGACCGTGAACTTGCTTAACAGCGTTTATGTCGTGAGGCAAATAAATTCAAAACTCGATTTGACATTGTATGAGGAGACAAGGTTTTTGAGATTGGCTAAACTGTAGCTAAAGATAAATTGAGACTATGGCCAAGCGAATGGGCTGACGAAGGTGCTCACAATGACTAATTTATGTATTTTCTTATTCTTAAATAATATTAATATGTAACATGTAATTTTGATTTGTACTCCAAATTGTATGTATATTGATGTCCTAAGGAAATATGTACTGACACGATGTAAATGTGGTGACACGATGTAAATGTGGTGACACGATGTAAATGTGGTGACACGATGTAAATGTGGTGACACGATGTAATAGAGGTGAACTGATTGAGTTGAACTGCTGAAGTCTTTTGCTTTGATTCTAGCCTGTCTCATGTGCAGCAGGTGTGAGGCTAGATGATATTGTTGTCAAAGCAACTGACCGTTGTTATAGTCTTCTTAATGTGAAAAGAAACTATAGCAATGAGAAAATGTATTAGTTTTTAACATTAATATTGTTAATCTTACATTAAGTATGTTAGTGGTATTTTGTACTTCGAGTATGGCCGTGTTAGATTCATGTAAATGTACTTATTAATATAACTAAATACTTTGTATAAATATTGATATGTTTGTCAATAGTTTACTTTCAATATTTTCTGAACATATTGTTTGATGACGGTAGTTGATAAAATACATACTCGTATGTTTTACTCAGTTGTCGTTTCCTATAAACACTGTTTAGTAATGTTAATGTGATTATTATTACTTTTAACTATATATTTTATATTAATATTGATATATGTTTGTATTAATAGTTTACTTTAAACACATTCTGAAAATAATGTACTTTGATGAAGGTACTTGATTAAAATACATGTGTCGTACTTGTTTGTCGTCGCCTATAAAAGCGAGGGTTCCGACTGGACAGGGGGACTTGTTGTCGAGAAGTGGACCAGTACGGAGCTCTCTACTAGTCAACCAGTAACTGAGGATATTATATAGATTTAAAAGCTAAGTATATGCAATTTACTTTTGTGTATTTATTTTTACTAAAATGTTCTCTAAGTTTTGTATTAATTTATAATGTTTGATTTATGGATATGTGTATAATGTGAAATATGTATGTAAAGATGTTGGAAAAGAGTGTCCATGGAGTTTCTTGTCTGTTCTTCTCCATAGTATCTACACCTTGGAACAGACGAATAGAATCACGACTGACTAAGTAACTGACTACTGGACATTGATATAAAAAGAAAGTTTAATAGAATTTGATTTGATATACTCGAATTCCTTTCGTTCTAAATATTCTAATATTTTAAAAGATAATTAATCTCCTATTTTTTCTAATCTAACACCCGCATATCCGGCACCACTTTTCTCAGATGCAGTATCGGAATCACACATAGCGTGCCCGGGAGCAGCTCCCAAAGGACGCATGGTACCGCACACTAATGGTACTGGTGCAGGAGGGGGTGAGCGCTTAGGAGGCATCTTTGGAAGGGTTAGTAGCCAAACAACAATGACACAAGAAAATAACTAATAAAATAAAGGTCAGTCATATATCACTAAAATGCATTTAGTTAGGTGGTATTACAGTTTACCACTGATGTCCTCATGTATACCACATCTATAATTTGACGAAAATAACAGCTATGTCACTTCATACAATTTCAAGTCGAATGTATAAAATGTCGATCGCTTCAACCTGGAACGCGCTCAAAGGTTTTGAAAAATAGCGGGTAGGTATGATATAATTTTTGAAAAGTTTTATTTAACGACTCAAGTGTTATAAAAATTATTCCCCAAAGTAACAAGTGAACTATAATAATTTTTGTTTAAGCACTTTATTAGTCTTAAGCACTTTAATGGGCTTGGATTTTAGTAATGGTTGAGTTTGCTCACGGATATTAGTCCCATATTCACTCAAAATACACTCAATTCACTAGTCACTCTGTTAGCGGATTTCTTCACTAATGTATTAATCTCACTTTGACGAACAATACTAAGTCTATATCGCAGCTAGACTGTTCTAAATTTATACAACTTGTTAGTATTTGTTATATCTGGAATTTTTAACAAAATAAATTTCGCGGACTCTATGTGTATTTGACGGCAGCGCCATCTGTCCTGTTTTTCCTTGTTTTAAGTATGCGGGCGGGAGTCATCACTGTTTTGGAAATCGGCAGTTTTGATTCTCGTTCGTGATATTTGAATCCAACGGGTGTTGGTTATATTTTCCAATTTTTTGTGCATGCTGTGTTTGCTTGAAAGTGGTTGTACATTGGCCTTAATTTTAGTATATGTAATCTAGACTAAGTATTAATGTATCGACTGTAAGCAAACCATAAATAAATAAATTAGAATACTTGCACACTGCAAGTGCGTCAGAAGTGGGCAACCGCAGATAGACCCATTGAGATTGGAACCGTTGTGCTCGTGGAGCAGGATAGTTCTATCCCTCTCAATTGGCCCTTAGGAATTATTACCGAGGTGTACGGATAACATTGCTCGCGTAGCCATGGTTAAAACCAATTCCGGTGACAAACGCTATTATTAAGTTGTATCCAATTCCTACGCAATAATTACTAGTATATTTATTTTTATTTCGCTCATTTTAAGATACTTTAAGTTTACGATCAATCTTATTTCCATACGCCAATTATTTTCATCCGCTATATTATAGAACTGTTCGCTATAGTATATATATTATTCTACGCTAGATTAGTTAACTTTTTGCATCTGTTTTGAAAGTTCCGTGAGAGCTTTCAAGGCGGAGAGCATGGTTAAGCGCAAACGATTTTTTAGGTTCTATACGCATAATTTCATTGTCAAGTAACGCACCTCCTGTCAAAATTCTTTCATTACGCCATCTTGCGGTTGAACTTCGAATTGGCAGAGATACCGCTCGCTGGACGCTTGAAGGAGTGTCCACGGAATAAAACCTACGTCGGTTCACGACCTCTATGGTCGTATAAAAAACAATGAGGTCGTGAAAAACAAAATGATCTTTTGACAGTGATCTTTGTCAGTCAGATTCCTTCTTGATATATAACCGCATCACCTTCACTAACGCTCTAATTTTATTAATTGCATTATTAAATACGCATCGCCTCCGCCTGTATATTAATACCGCCGCGCCTCGACCTGTGCCTAAAACCACACGGTGCCTGTGACGGTTCTGCTGGGCATCCTGAAAAGTTGAAGGTGAGTGTTCTTTGTTTTTCGCTGATCAACCGCATTTTTCTTAAACCGCTTAAGCCACATAACCCTCTCCACTCCAGGTGTTCGGCTAGTTTACACGCCGACCCTACAGTGGCATTTATAGATCACTCTCTTTCAGCTACCAAACTGGTTTTTTATTTTTTTTGGACAAAATATTAACAAATTTATCTACTAAAGCGACTCATGTTATTACAGGTGACCTTAATATAGACATTATTTCAGAAGATCACAGTAAACAAGATCCTTCAGAATATCTCGACTCTTAAGCCATCATGGCCTTATGCCAGCTATACACAAACCTACTAGATTAAATGCCTGCTTAGATCATATTTTTATACGAAAAGGATCAACAGCGCTTAGTGTCGTCTGAGAAACAGATATCACCGATCACTATCCGGTACTTCTTAAACTATCCTCACACGTCCAAAAACGAGCTAAACCAAATCGATATAAAACCTTTATTGATTTCTCCGGGTTACACAATACCCTGAAACAGGAAGAATGGAAAACTATAATCGAAAATGATGACATCAACGTAATCGAACTGTTCGTCAACCGCATTCAATCTGCAATCAATGAGAATAAAAAACAAATACTCGTAACAAAATCTATGTACACACTGACTCCTCGGTGCACTCCAGGCCTACTACGGTGTATCCGCCATCGCGATAGACTTCATTCCAAAGCTCTTAAATCCCATAAAGACGAGACAGCTCAAACTATCTACAAAAGGTACAGAAATTTCTGTAATTCTATTCTGCAAAAAGTCAAATCGGAATACAACTCGAAACAACTTCAAAAAGTTTACGGTAACACCAAAAAAAATATGGAATACTGTAAAATCACTCTGTCATATAAAGCAATCTAAAAAGGATAACTCGGATCTCCTAACTACCTTATTTTACCCATCCGACTCGATTAATCTTTGCAACGAGTATTTTTCTACAGTAGGTTCTAAACAAGCTCAATCAATTTTAACTGACTCCAGTACTACAGAAAGTGAACTAGCATCCAAATCAGCCTCTAAGTATACCCATCTTAAATCCTTCTTTCTTACGCCGACTGGCACCGCTGAAATAGATACAATAATTAGACAATTAAAAACTGAGACGGCGCCTGGCTTGGATGGGATAACAAACGGTTTATTAAAAGAAATTAGACCATACATTGTCCCCCCGCTGTCCCATATTTTTAACCTAAGTTTATCAGCTGGTGTTTGTCCGTCCATCTGGAAAACTGCCGCTATCACACCAATCCATAAATCTGGCAATTTAGACAACCCAAAAAATTATCGACTAACATCATTGTCAACAACGCTCTGTAAGATTCTTGAGAAAATTGTTAACAAGAGATTGGTGAACTACCTAGAGTCGTACAATCTGCTATATCAGATAAGCAATTTAGTATCAGGAGGAAAAAATGCACCAATGACGCTATTAAACTGCTAACTGATACTATATCTTCTCATCTTGACAACGGACATAGTTGTTTAGCAGTTTTCTTCGATCTCTCAAAAGCTTTTATAGCTCAAAAACTACGCCGATACGGTCTACGAACTACGCCGATATGGTCTACGGTCCGCGGCTACTGGCGCGCACAGATAGACTTATCCAGAGGGTACAAAATGCCTGTGCCCGCTTTTGCTTTTCGATTCCACCTAGAAGCCATGTGACCCCGTTTCTTAACAAACATTATGTTTTGAAAATGAAGTCAAGACGGAAGCTCCATTTGGCTTCCCTTATGTTTGGTGTCATTAAGTGCCATGAACCGCCTTACCTTTACCGCAAAATAATTTGGGTTACAAATGGACGTGACTGCGCGAGGAGAGAGTGTTCTTTGCAGCTCTCTATTTCATCACACAAGACAGCCGCTTTCAGGGGAAGCTTCCGCTATGCAGCATCTAAAGTGTGGAATAATCTGCCACCGCCTATCAGATTGCGAAACACTTTAGGCTCTTTCAAAAAACATTTATACCGTTATTTAATTGACGCACAGCGGAAGCTAGATATGGCTAATGTGAACATGTCGTTTGTATAATGAGTATATGTATATGTTTCTTGAAATATTTATGTATGTTTATAAATGTCAAATGCATAGCACATTCATACCGTCAAGGTATGGACACTTGTGCGTTAAATCAGTATTAATTAGACATATATAGGGATATTCGTGTGAAGCTTTCGGGTGGTTTAAAATTATTATAGATGTATTTGTACAACTATGTGGCTTTAAGTTCTATGTGGCTTTAAGTTCTATGTGTGAGTACTCGCTAAATAAAAAATGTATTATATATTTACGATATCTTGTATTTCTATGTATTTACGACATGTAAGGGCCGGTTGTTATGCGTGAGTCACTTTAGGGCCTAGTTGAAAACCAGCGTCAGGCTTCGTCTGGCATTTGCTGAACTGGGTCCTTTTCTGACACGTTCACGAGGCAATCATCGCTCGGTTGTTTTGTTTTGTTTTGTTTTTTTCAAAAGTGTATTAGATCTATATGTGATGTTGTGTCTTGTCGTGTATGTGTCAAAATAAATAATAATTTCTTTCTTTTTTTTTTTTTCTTTCTTTTGACACCATTTCCATACCAATGCGCACCCGGGAGAGTAAATGATACGACAAAGGTTGATTCAATACTGTGTTTATTGTTAGATCTCACAAGATTATATACTCTTAGACATACTCATAAACTTACTCCATCACATCTCCCCTATAAAACAAAAATAAAATAGAAATACAACAATGTATTTTATTTTATTGTTAAATACGTAGGTAATTTTTTTATTTTTTATTTTTTTTTATTTTTTTTTAAACAATACAAAAACAAGGTTATACAAAGAATATATTGAAACATAAAATTTAAAAAGATTACAATACTTAATATTTTATTATATAAACATACAAATATAATAGGTACCATTACATTATTAGGTTACATTGATTAATAACAATAATACATAGTGCAAAGATATATTCGACTTTGAATCTGCGTTCTCGCGATTCAAGTTCAGCTCAACTTACTGCTGATCAATCGAATTTTTATAACACAATACGTACGGCGTGCATTATCTTAGCACAATAACATTGCATAATATCTTAACGCTAGTTATATTTACTACTAAAGGCTAAACACAATGCTAAACATAATATAATTTTGTCCTATTTTTATGAACAATATTGCTTGTACCATTTAATTTAATTTCAACATTAGGTGATAAATCTCTGACCACCGTATATGGGCCGGAATATAGTTGTTTGAGTTTATTTCCAGTTTCATTTTTTAGGGTTCCGAAGTTCATCACTCGGAACCCTTATAGATTCGTCATGTCCGTCTGTCCGTCCGTCCGTCCGTCCGTCCGTACGTCCGTCCGTCCGTCCGTCCTCGACTTACCGTCCAAACCGTAAGTGCTAGAAAGATGAAACTTTGCATGAATATGTGTTGTAACTACGCCGACAAAGTGCTACAATAAAATTATGAAAAATATTTTTATTTAGGGTAGCTCCCCTACACGTAAAGTGGGGATGTTTTATTTTCCTCGCGCCTACCCCATCGTGTGGGGTATCATTAGATAGGTCTTTTAAAAACAATAAAGGGTTTCTAAGAAAAATTTTTGATTTAGGTATCCGTTCGCGGGATATTCCACTTTAAAGGGTACTTTATTGTAAATACAGGGCGTCCCCCCCCCCCTCTAAAAGCTAAACGGCTGGCTCAAAAAATCTGGGAAAATTCGTGAAGGTGGTCCATATACTGAACTTTGAAGGAAAACTATAAGGGATAAGATGACTTTGTTATTTCAGGAGTTATAGAGGCTTAACTTGTAAAATGCGCTGACTTGGAAAACGTCATACAAAATTAACGCATTAAGGCTTCAATCACACGAGAGTTTTTTTAACGGACGTTAAAAAAGCGTTCAAGTATGAAGTTGCATAATAATATATGGTCTATTTTCAACGCCCAAAGTTGAAAATGCAACACTGCTCGATAAAATAGCGTCGTGTTTTAAATACGCTGTCGTGTGAATATATACACTTATTGCAAAAAAAACCGGCGGGTTCGATTTTCTTCCTGGCTGAAAAAAATAAAATACCAAAAAGGTTTTAATCATTTAAACATGTTACTGGCCAGTTATAAAAGTGCCATAATGTTTATAAGAGTACCTTCCAAATTCAAATTTTTGACTGAGCCTGGTTTTCAAAGAAAACAACTTATACAGTTATGTTTATATCGACTATAACTAACTTTTTTTTCAATTCTTATTAAATTATTATCCTATAATAATATAGGTAATATTAAATTATCTTAATATATATCTATCAGTAAGGCGATTAACACACGGCACCGCGCACCGCCGCGGTAGGCGGTGAAGCGGATCTCATGTGATATTGGGATCTACTGAATCCGTTGATGCATAACACACGTACACCGACCGACCGCGCGGTCGAGCGGTGTTCTCACCGACTCTCGCCGACCTTACCGCGGCGGTGCGCGGTGCCGTGTGTTATTCCCCTAACAATACTTTTAAATGTCCTTGACATTTAAAAGTATTGTTACTGCTGATCAGCAATCTCGAAAATGGTAGATAAATTGCGCTGACTTGGAAAACGTCATACAAAATTAACGCATTAAGGCTTCAATCACACGAGAGTTTTTTTAACGGACGTTAAAAAAGCGTTCAAGTATGAAGTTGCATAATAATATATTATGGTCTATTTTCAACGCCCAAAGTTGAAAATGCAACACTGCTCGATAAAATAGCGTCGTGTTTTAAATACGCTGTCGTGTGAATATACACACTTATTGCAAAAAAAACCGGCGGGTTCGATTTTCTTCCTGGCTGAAAAAAATAAAATACCAAAAAGGTTTTAATCATTTAAACATGTTACTGGCCAGTTATAAAAGTGCCATAATGTTTATAAGAGTACCTTCCAAATTCAAATTTTTGACTGAGCCTGGTTTTCAAAGAAAACAACTTATATAGTTATGTTAATATCGACTATAACTAACTTTTTTTTCAATTCTTATTAAATTATTATCTTATAATAATATAGGTAATATTAAATTATCTTAATATATATCTATCAGTAAGGCGATTAACACACGGCACCGCGCACCGCCGCGGTAGGCGGTGAAACGGATCTCGAACGGACCATAGAAACTTCTTTAGATAAAAGTGAATGTTTAAGTATCCCGGAACTGTGTGATAATTTCGAGGATTTGTACAAATATATTGTAGATTTACGCTCACCGGAACCGTGTACGTCTGTAAAAATGGGCTCTACCGGAAAATTTGATTTAAAAGTTGCTTTATGTTTATTGCCAGTTTGTTCAGATAACGAGGCCAGCATTAAACAGCTAATAGATGGTGTAGAGTATTACAAATCGGAGTTAGATGAAGAGTCGCAAGGTAAACTTTTAAATTTTGTTTTAAAAAATAGACTTTCCCAAGGTGCGAAATTAAAACTATCTAGTTCATACCCTAATATCGACGAATTTATAAGAGATTTAAAAACTCAATTATTACCGAAAAAATCAGCCATTGCAATTCAACATAAGCTACAAAACCTCAGGCAAAATACCTTAACTATCGACGATTTCGGAAAACAAATTACGGAATTATTTGTTGAGTTGACTATTTCACAATCAGATGGAAATGACGAGAGTTTTAAAGTTCTAAAACCATTAAATGAAAAACAGGCCATTAAGTATTTTTCAGACGAACTGAGAAACCGGCGACTCAGCACAATAATTTCCGCTCGTAATTTTACACATTTAAAGGACACAGTGCAAACTGCGGTTGACGAAGACGTCACACCATTTACATCGACCGATATTTTTAACATTAATTCTAGAGGACATTCATCCTATAGTCACCGAAAGGCGAGAGGCCGTTCCACGTTTGCAGGTAGAGGTCGTGGACGAAACAATCAGTATCATCCGGCTTCCCAGAGCAGCCAGCATTCCCATGTTTGGAGAGGACAGCAGACGAGTTCGGCCAGGTACACCAGGTCATTTAACAGGAATCGAGGTAGGACTAATTTTAATCACTATAGGTCCCCCTATAGGTATCAGCAGACAAGGCAACACATACATACTTTGACGAACTCAGATTCGCAAAATAATTCTTTGAATGAGCAGAATTCTCAAAACGAAAATCAGTTTTTTCGTGACTAAAAATATATTTTCACCTAATGATAATAATGTAAGTTTTGTAATAATGACATCATATAATCGTTATGAGTATAAGTTGTTAGTCGATACCGGGGCATCAATTTCAGTCGTCAAGTATAAACATATTGTCGAACAAAACATTCCAATCCATAACGAGACGATAATTGTAAATGGTATCGGAGGCAAAGTGCAATCTATTGGATATGTTTATTTAAAGTTTATTATTGGTAATCAAATACTTAATCATAAGTTCTTTGTTTTCAAATCTTTGCCATGTAAAGTGGCATACTGGGCCAAGACTTTTTAAGTAAGTACAAGTCAGTTTTGAATTACGGTAACCGGAGTTTGTTACTATGGAATAATAATTTCAAAATATTTTTACCTTTACTCATGGAAAATAACTCTATTAATATACCGGCGAGATCCGAATCTATTCACTTTATACGGGTAAAAGAAACTAACGAATGTGTAATTAGTGCGTCAGAGGTGCAGAAAGGGATTTTTATTGCAAGTTCTTTAGTTAAGCCAAAAAATGGAAAAATTCCAATACGTATTTTAAATACTACTGATTCAGATTTAGTTTTGAATTCAATAAACCCAACTATTTTTAAAGCAAGTGAGTATGAGGTTTGTTCTTTTTTAGAAACTACTAATAATGCCAATCGTGTCAAAAAAATGTTTTCTTTTTTATCCTTGAACCATTTGAATAAGGAAGAACAGTTATCCATTGAATCAATTTGTGCCAAATACTCGGATATATTTTTTCTACCAGGCGATAAGTTAGGTACAACAAAATTATACGAACATACAATAACTTTAAAACCAAACGTCGCCCCAGTGTACGTCAAGCCTTATAGATTGCCACATTCACAGAAATCCGAATTGAAAAGACAGGTGGACGATTTATTACAACAGGGAATTATTGAACCTTGTTCTAGTGAGTGGTCCAGCCCGGTTCTTCTAGTACCTAAAAAAGCGGACTCCAATGGGGAAAAGAAAGATTGCCCCAGATGCACTGGAATGGTTTTCTAACTATCTTCAGGGACGCCAGCAGTGTGTTCGTGTACAAAACTCAAGTTCAAGTTGGTGTGACCTCTCCACTGGTGTCCCTCAGGGCGGTATTCTATCTCCTCTATTGTTCTCTCTATTTATTAACCTCATTACTAAACACCTTCAGTGTGCGTATCACCTATATGCCGATGATCTGCAGATCTATTCACAGGAAAGGGTGGAAAACATAGCACGAGCCATCGACAATATCAACAAGGATCTAGACTGCATAAGATCGTGGTCGCTGAAGTTCGGTTTGTCAATAAACCCCACTAAATGTCAGGCAATAGTGGTAGGTAGTAAAAATATGATTCGCAGAGTCGACACAACTTCACTTTCTCCAATCGTCCTCAATGGCACAATTATACCTTGGAGCCCTGTAGTCAAAGACCTAGGCCTCCATATTGACACAACGCTTGATTGGCGAGCTCAAGTCACCCAGGTGAGCCAAAAAGTGACTGGAATCCTGCGAACACTATACCGTTTAAAAAATTTCCTGCCTCCTAAAACGAAAATCTCTCTCATGCAATCCCTTATCATTCCTATAATTGACTATGGTGATGTGTGTTACTTCGACCTGAATGCAGACCTCCTTAATAAACTTGACCGTCTTCTCAATAACTGCATTCGATTCATATTTAATCTTCGCAAGTATGATCATGTATCTACTTTACGTTCCCAATTAAAATGGTTACCAATTCGTTTGCGCCGTGATCAGCGAGCGCTGACCACTCTCTTTTCTTTCCTTAACTCCCCATTTTCACCCACTTATTTTGACCCCGACTTGCGCTTCCTGTCCTCCAACCACGACAGAAATCTTCGTTCAACGAATAATCTGCTCCTCCTGTGCCCTTCCCACCACTCTGATTTCGTAAATGCCTCATTCTTTGTGCAAGCGGTGCTGCTATGGAATGCACTCCCACTCGAAATCAGGATGTCTACCTGCCGTTACACATTTAAAAAGAACGTACATGATTACCTTCTTCAGAGGGCGGAATAACTTCATCATGAGTACACCTCCTTATAGTCTATTTTTTTTTGCAGCAAACAATTATAAGAATATATATTTTTGTGTGTTAGTATGTATATACTTATAAGTATGTGTCTGTGTATGTATGTGTATGTATATGTGTATTTGTGTGGTATGTATGTTTATGAATATTAGTGTACATAATTATGTGTATATTTGAGTGTTTTATATTATGTTATCTGTATCCGTATTAGTTGTTGTTAACGACTGTAACCTCGTTGCACCTACCGTAGTAAATCTTTACACACCCCAACGGTTGGCTGGTAGAGAATGCCACAGGCATTAAGTCCGTCGATGTACACAGGTGCATGAAGTTATAAATAAAAAAAAAATAAATAAAAAA
The DNA here is from genome assembly GCA_932526445.1 of Phragmatobia fuliginosa. NCBI lineage: Eukaryota > Metazoa > Arthropoda > Insecta > Lepidoptera > Erebidae > Phragmatobia > Phragmatobia fuliginosa. The sequence goes on along the minus strand of OW052081.1, from coordinate 11,276,592 downwards.
AGAAATGGCGGTTAGTCATAGACTATCGTAACTTAACAATTGCGTACAAGACGATAAATTTCTATTACCCAATATTGCCGATATACTAGATTCCCTGTGTGGATGCATTTATTTCACACATTTAGATTTGAACCAAGGTTATTATAATGTAAGTCTTGAGAAAAATTCTAGAAAATATACATCGTTTTGTGCCGGTGGTGGCCAGTATCAAATGACAAGAATTCCGATGGGACTTAAGACTAGCGGTAGTTCGTTTTCACGTATGATGACCCTAGCTATGACTGGATTATCATACGACAAATGCTTAGTATATTTGGACGATTTAATCTGTATGGGTAGAAATCTTGCTGACCATAATAAAAACCGTATAGAAATTTTTGAAAAACTACGTTTCGCGAATTTAAAATTAAACCCCTCAAAATGTAATTTTTTAAAAAAGGAAATACTTTATTTAGGCCACGTAGTTTCAGGTGATGGTATATTACCTGACCCCGAAAAAATTAATATAGTTAAAAATTATCCAGTACCAAAAAGTACGGACGAAGTAAAACGTTTTGTTGCTTTTGCGAACTATTATAGAAAATTCATCAAAGATTTTGCTAAACAGACATATTATTTAAATCTTTTATGTAAAAAAAAATCGAAGTTTATTTGGGATACTAATTGTCAAAATTCATTTGAAACTTTAAAATCTAGTTTAATATCACCACCTATACTTCAGTATCCAGATTTTTCAGAACATAATCAGTTTACGGTACAAACAGACGCATCCGGATATGCAATAGGTGCAGTTCTATGTAAATCAGACGGCCGACCCGTAGCTTATGCTAGCAGAGGACTCAATAAAGCGGAAAAGAATTATCCCACAATAGAGAAAGAGCTTTTAGCTGTGGTTTGGGCAGTTAAGTATTTTAGACCTTACTTATATGGTCGTACATTTAAAATACTCACCGACCACAAACCTTTAGTATATTTATTCAATTTAAAAGACCCCTCAAGTAGACTATTTAAATTTAGATTAGTTTTAGAAGATTACGATTATGTAATAGAGTATGTGAGAGGAAAGGAAAACGCGGCTGCAGACGCATTATCCAGAATAAGAGTTTCTTCGGAAGAGTTGAAAGAAATGAACAAATGTTTAAATGTAATGACGCGCGCGCAAATGAAGAAGTTAGATAGCCCAGCTCCAACGGATGGTATGTTGCCCAGCGATAATTGGCCTGATCAACCAAAAATCGTGGACACGCATATCCAGCCGAGGGACGCTGTAGAATTAAGATTTATCGATAACATTACCTACAACCGATTTAGAAGAGATAATCTAATTAGCCTAGAAAGTAAATGGTTAATCTATAGTGAAAATAAAGAATCTATTTACATAAAACCAGTATCTCAATCACAAATTACGCGAGCCGTGTTTGCGAGAGAACTGAATGAATTTTGTGAAAAGTTAAATATAGTAGAAGTATACTTAATAAAAAATAAAAATAATAATATATTTGTAGAAAAACTCGTCTCTGAAATAAAGAGCCAAAATAACTGGAAGGGACCCAGGTTATGTATATTAAAAGATGTCGAGAGAATAGAGGAACAAGACGATAAAAGAGTGATACTCAATGACTTTCATCTCTTGCCCACAAGTGGCCATGCGGGCATGAGACGAATGTTAAACAATATTAAAAAATATTTTTTTTGGCCAGGTTTAGACGAAGATGTAAATAAATTTGTTAAAAAATGTTCTCAGTGTCAAAAACACAAATATACAGTCCAAGTGAGAGAACCAATGACGATTACGTCAACGGCCCACTCAGCTTTTGATAAAATATTTTTAGATTTAGTAGGACCAATAGATAAAGACGATTGTAACTATTCCTATATACTAACACTGCAATGCGAATTATCAAAATACGTATGTGCCTATCCTTTAGAAACAAAAACTTCGACTGAAGTAGCCAAAACTTTTGTAAATAACTTCATATTACAACATGGTATACCACGGGAGATAGCAACAGACAGAGGTACGGAGTTCATGTCCGAGACGGTGAAACAGGTATGTAGTTTACTTAATATTCAAAAATTAAATTCGACGGCGTATCACCATCAAAGTATCGGAGCTTTAGAAAATTCTCATAAGAGTTTAGGTGCATTTTTGCGAATCCATGCTGAAGGTAAGTCCGAAACGTGGAGCGCTTGGTTACCATTTTGGTGCTTCGCATACAACACGACTGTTCACACTTCCACAAAATTTTCACCCTTTGAACTTGTTTACGGTAAGAAATGCAATTTGCCCAGTAACTTAACTAAATCCGTAGAACCTCTTTATAATCATGATAGTTACCCGCTTGAACTTAAATACCGACTACAGGTTTCTCAAACCGAAGCGCGAAAGAATTTAATCTCTAGCAAAATAGAAAGGAAAAGTAGGTATGATAGATATGTCAATCCCATACGCTATAAGCCTAACGATAAAATCTTATTAATAAAAAATCGGCCAAGTGCGTGTCAGGCCACGCACAGGAAAGGGTTCCTCAGTAATTTAAAATCGTATCCAATAGATAATTGTTACGTTTACGTATTAGGCCTCATTCGCACGACAGTTTTTTTAACGGACGTTAAAAAAGCGTTCATATTCAACAAATGCATTCCCAAGTAAACTCTTTAGCAAAAAAAACGGGCACTTAAGCAAAGAACTATTTTTTAGTTACCATTTGTTAGTTTGACAATTTTAGGTATTTTTATCCTCAGAATGTTATAAATTTATTAGGAAGGAATAGTTTCATTCAGTTTTATCATAACATTTAAATTAAATTATTGAGAAATAATGTTTAAGCTCAAAACACTATTAATGTACCTGCTCGCTGAATAAAAATGAAACGCGTTAATTTCTTTCTTTTTATTGAATACATTAAAAGCAGATAAAAGTTTAGTATTGAGTGTGACTCCCTCTTGCTGAAATCACGGCTTGCATTCGTCTGGGCATGCTAGCAAGTTTAACTTTTATGGTTTCTTGGGGAATACGTTCCCACTCCGCGGTAATGACATTCTTTAGCTCTCTGATGGTCTGCGGAGCCGTCTGCACTGAACTCACTCGTCGCATCAGAACATCCCAGACATGCTCTATGGGATTGAAGTCCGGACTTCTAGCTGGCCAGTCCAAACGACGAATTCCGACTTCTAGCATATACGCTTCCAGTGCTTCCACATCACAGACCGGTGGGCGCGAGCGTTGTCGTCCATAAAAATTGAGTTTTCGTCAAGAGCGGTTAAAGCGGGTTGTGCATAAGGAATTAGAACTTCCGTTATGTATCGGTATCCAGTCAGTGTACCGTTTTCGATGAAGACTAACTCCGTACGATCCATAGAATTTATTCCTGCCCAAAACATAACAGAGCCCCCTCCATAAAGTGTGATTTCTTTTAAACATGCCTCTGCTAAGCGTTCTCCTCTTCTACGTAGCACTCGCTGACTTCGGACTTCACCATCCAGGGATATTCGGGCTTCATCGGAGAACAATACCCTATTCCAGTCTTCATGAGTCCATGACACACATTCTTCATGAGTAATTTAGGGCCGCGTGCCGGGCGATGACTGTGTATATTAGCAGCGAGAAGCCTCCTCCTGACCATCCATAGATTAATTTGCACATTTCTTACTTCTTCGAGTCTGTTCTTGAGGTCCACATAAGAAGATTTGCGATTTCTCAACGCTTGACTAACTAGAAAACGATCATCCCGTGGGTCGGTACATGTCTTTCTGCCAGAACCAGGCCTTCTCTTGATGGAACCGGTCTCTTTATATCGCTGCCAGGTCCTTTGAACTGTCGACCGACTCACATTTAGCCTCTGAGCCACGAAGCATTGACTGCAACCTTCTTCAAGCAGCGCAATAATTTTGCTCGCTTTTATCAATTTATCTACCATTTTCGAGATTGCTGATCAGCAGTAACAATACTTTTAAATGTCAAGGACATTTAAAAGTATTGTTAGGGGAATAACACACGGCACCGCGCACCGCCGCGGTAAGGTCGGCGAGAGTCGGTGAGAACACCGCTCGACCGCGCGGTCGGTCGGTGTACGTGTGTTATGCATCAACGGATTCAGTAGATCCCAATATCACATGAGATCCGTTTCACCGCCTACCGCGGCGGTGCGCGGTGCCGTGTGTTAATCGCCTTACTGATAGATATATATTAAGATAATTTAATATTACCTATATTATTATAAGATAATAATTTAATAAGAATTGAAAAAAAAGTTAGTTATAGTCGATATTAACATAACTATATAAGTTGTTTTCTTTGAAAACCAGGCTCAGTCAAAAATTTGAATTTGGAAGGTACTCTTATAAACATTATGGCACTTTTATAACTGGCCAGTAACATGTTTAAATGATTAAAACCTTTTTGGTATTTTATTTTTTTCAGCCAGGAAGAAAATCGAACCCGCCGGTTTTTTTTGCAATAAGTGTGTATATTCACACGACAGCGTATTTAAAACACGACGCTATTTTATCGAGCAGTGTTGCATTTTCAACTTTGGGCGTTGAAAATAGACCATAATATATTATTATGCAACTTCATACTTGAACGCTTTTTTAACGTCCGTTAAAAAAACTCTCGTGTGATTGAAGCCTTAATGCGTTAATTTTGTATGACGTTTTCCAAGTCAGCGCAATTTATCTACCATTTTCGAGATTGCTGATCAGCAGTAACAATACTTTTAAATGTCAAGGACATTTAAAAGTATTGTTAGGGGAATAACACACGGCACCGCGCACCGCCGCGGTAGGCGGTGAAGCGGATCTCATGTGATATTGGGATCTACTGAATCCGTTGATGCATAACACACGTACACCGACCGACCGCGCGGTCGAGCGGTGTTCTCACCGACTCTCGCCGACCTTACCGCGGCGGTGCGCGGTGCCGTGTGTTATTCCCCTAACAATACTTTTAAATGTCCTTGACATTTAAAAGTATTGTTACTGCTGATCAGCAATCTCGAAAATGGTAGATAAATTGCGCTGACTTGGAAAACGTCATACAAAATTAACGCATTAAGGCTTCAATCACACGAGAGTTTTTTTAACGGACGTTAAAAAAGCGTTCAAGTATGAAGTTGCATAATAATATATTATGGTCTATTTTCAACGCCCAAAGTTGAAAATGCAACACTGCTCGATAAAATAGCGTCGTGTTTTAAATACGCTGTCGTGTGAATATACACACTTATTGCAAAAAAAACCGGCGGGTTCGATTTTCTTCCTGGCTGAAAAAAATAAAATACCAAAAAGGTTTTAATCATTTAAACATGTTACTGGCCAGTTATAAAAGTGCCATAATGTTTATAAGAGTACCTTCCAAATTCAAATTTTTGACTGAGCCTGGTTTTCAAAGAAAACAACTTATATAGTTATGTTAATATCGACTATAACTAACTTTTTTTTCAATTCTTATTAAATTATTATCTTATAATAATATAGGTAATATTAAATTATCTTAATATATATCTATCAGTAAGGCGATTAACACACGGCACCGCGCACCGCCGCGGTAGGCGGTGAAACGGATCTCATGTGATATTGGGATCTACTGAATCCGTTGATGCATAACACACGTACACCGACCGACCGCGCGGTCGAGCGGTGTTCTCACCGACTCTCGCCGACCTTACCGCGGCGGTGCGCGGTGCCGTGTGTTATTCCCCTAACAATACTTTTAAATGTCCTTGACATTTAAAAGTATTGTTACTGCTGATCAGCAATCTCGAAAATGGTAGATAAATTGATAAAAGCGAGCAAAATTATTGCGCTGCTTGAAGAAGGTTGCAGTCAATGCTTCGTGGCTCAGAGGCTAAATGTGAGTCGGTCGACAGTTCAAAGGACCTGGCAGCGATATAAAGAGACCGGTTCCATCAAGAGAAGGCCTGGTTCTGGCAGAAAGACATGTACCGACCCACGGGATGATCGTTTTCTAGTTAGTCAAGCGTTGAGAAATCGCAAATCTTCTTATGTGGACCTCAAGAACAGACTCGAAGAAGTAAGAAATGTGCAAATTAATCTATGGATGGTCAGGAGGAGGCTTCTCGCTGCTAATATACACAGTCATCGCCCGGCACGCGGCCCTAAATTACTCATGAAGAATGTGTGTCATGGACTCATGAAGACTGGAATAGGGTATTGTTCTCCGATGAAGCCCGAATATCCCTGGATGGTGAAGTCCGAAGTCAGCGAGTGCTACGTAGAAGAGGAGAACGCTTAGCAGAGGCATGTTTAAAAGAAATCACACTTTATGGAGGGGGCTCTGTTATGTTTTGGGCAGGAATAAATTCTATGGATCGTACGGAGTTAGTCTTCATCGAAAACGGTACACTGACTGGATACCGATACATAACGGAAGTTCTAATTCCTTATGCACAACCCGCTTTAACCGCTCTTGACGAAAACTCAATTTTTATGGACGACAACGCTCGCGCCCACCGGTCTGTGATGTGGAAGCACTGGAAGCGTATATGCTAGAAGTCGGAATTCGTCGTTTGGACTGGCCAGCTAGAAGTCCGGACTTCAATCCCATAGAGCATGTCTGGGATGTTCTGATGCGACGAGTGAGTTCAGTGCAGACGGCTCCGCAGACCATCAGAGAGCTAAAGAATGTCATTACCGCGGAGTGGGAACGTATTCCCCAAGAAACCATAAAAGTTAAACTTGCTAGCATGCCCAGACGAATGCAAGCCGTGATTTCAGCAAGAGGGAGTCACACTCAATACTAAACTTTTATCTGCTTTTAATGTATTCAATAAAAAGAAAGAAATTAACGCGTTTCATTTTTATTCAGCGAGCAGGTACATTAATAGTGTTTTGAGCTTAAACATTATTTCTCAATAATTTAATTTAAATGTTATGATAAAACTGAATGAAACTATTCCTTCCTAATAAATTTATAACATTCTGAGGATAAAAATACCTAAAATTGTCAAACTAACAAATGGTAACTAAAAAATAGTTCTTTGCTTAAGTGCCCGTTTTTTTTGCTAAAGAGTTTACTTGGGAATGCATTTGTTGAATATGAACGCTTTTTTAACGTCCGTTAAAAAAACTGTCGTGCGAATGAGGCCTAATACGTAAACGTAACAATTATCTATTGGATACGATTTTAAATTACTGAGGAACCCTTTCCTGTGCGTGGCCTGACACGCACTTGGCCGATTTTTTATTAATAAGATTTTATCGTTAGGCTTATAGCGTATGGGATTGACATATCTATCATACCTACTTTTCCTTTCTATTTTGCTAGAGATTAAATTCTTTCGCGCTTCGGTTTGAGAAACCTGTAGTCGGTATTTAAGTTCAAGCGGGTAACTATCATGATTATAAAGAGGTTCTACGGATTTAGTTAAGTTACTGGGCAAATTGCATTTCTTACCGTAAACAAGTTCAAAGGGTGAAAATTTTGTGGAAGTGTGAACAGTCGTGTTGTATGCGAAGCACCAAAATGGTAACCAAGCGCTCCACGTTTCGGACTTACCTTCAGCATGGATTCGCAAAAATGCACCTAAACTCTTATGAGAATTTTCTAAAGCTCCGATACTTTGATGGTGATACGCCGTCGAATTTAATTTTTGAATATTAAGTAAACTACATACCTGTTTCACCGTCTCGGACATGAACTCCGTACCTCTGTCTGTTGCTATCTCCCGTGGTATACCATGTTGTAATATGAAGTTATTTACAAAAGTTTTGGCTACTTCAGTCGAAGTTTTTGTTTCTAAAGGATAGGCACATACGTATTTTGATAATTCGCATTGCAGTGTTAGTATATAGGAATAGTTACAATCGTCTTTATCTATTGGTCCTACTAAATCTAAAAATATTTTATCAAAAGCTGAGTGGGCCGTTGACGTAATCGTCATTGGTTCTCTCACTTGGACTGTATATTTGTGTTTTTGACACTGAGAACATTTTTTAACAAATTTATTTACATCTTCGTCTAAACCTGGCCAAAAAAAATATTTTTTAATATTGTTTAACATTCGTCTCATGCCCGCATGGCCACTTGTGGGCAAGAGATGAAAGTCATTGAGTATCACTCTTTTATCGTCTTGTTCCTCTATTCTCTCGACATCTTTTAATATACATAACCTGGGTCCCTTCCAGTTATTTTGGCTCTTTATTTCAGAGACGAGTTTTTCTACAAATATATTATTATTTTTATTTTTTATTAAGTATACTTCTACTATATTTAACTTTTCACAAAATTCATTCAGTTCTCTCGCAAACACGGCTCGCGTAATTTGTGATTGAGATACTGGTTTTATGTAAATAGATTCTTTATTTTCACTATAGATTAACCATTTACTTTCTAGGCTAATTAGATTATCTCTTCTAAATCGGTTGTAGGTAATGTTATCGATAAATCTTAATTCTACAGCGTCCCTCGGCTGGATATGCGTGTCCACGATTTTTGGTTGATCAGGCCAATTATCGCTGGGCAACATACCATCCGTTGGAGCTGGGCTATCTAACTTCTTCATTTGCGCGCGCGTCATTACATTTAAACATTTGTTCATTTCTTTCAACTCTTCCGAAGAAACTCTTATTCTGGATAATGCGTCTGCAGCCGCGTTTTCCTTTCCTCTCACATACTCTATTACATAATCGTAATCTTCTAAAACTAATCTAAATTTAAATAGTCTACTTGAGGGGTCTTTTAAATTGAATAAATATACTAAAGGTTTGTGGTCGGTGAGTATTTTAAATGTACGACCATATAAGTAAGGTCTAAAATACTTAACTGCCCAAACCACAGCTAAAAGCTCTTTCTCTATTGTGGGATAATTCTTTTCCGCTTTATTGAGTCCTCTGCTAGCATAAGCTACGGGTCGGCCGTCTGATTTACATAGAACTGCACCTATTGCATATCCGGATGCGTCTGTTTGTACCGTAAACTGATTATGTTCTGAAAAATCTGGATACTGAAGTATAGGTGGTGATATTAAACTAGATTTTAAAGTTTCAAATGAATTTTGACAATTAGTATCCCAAATAAACTTCGATTTTTTTTTACATAAAAGATTTAAATAATATGTCTGTTTAGCAAAATCTTTGATGAATTTTCTATAATAGTTCGCAAAAGCAACAAAACGTTTTACTTCGTCCGTACTTTTTGGTACTGGATAATTTTTAACTATATTAATTTTTTCGGGGTCAGGTAATATACCATCACCTGAAACTACGTGGCCTAAATAAAGTATTTCCTTTTTTAAAAAATTACATTTTGAGGGGTTTAATTTTAAATTCGCGAAACGTAGTTTTTCAAAAATTTCTATACGGTTTTTATTATGGTCAGCAAGATTTCTACCCATACAGATTAAATCGTCCAAATATACTAAGCATTTGTCGTATGATAATCCAGTCATAGCTAGGGTCATCATACGTGAAAACGAACTACCGCTAGTCTTAAGTCCCATCGGAATTCTTGTCATTTGATACTGGCCACCACCGGCACAAAACGATGTATATTTTCTAGAATTTTTCTCAAGACTTACATTATAATAACCTTGGTTCAAATCTAAATGTGTGAAATAAATGCATCCACACAGGGAATCTAGTATATCGGCAATATTGGGTAATAGAAATTTATCGTCTTGTACGCAATTGTTAAGTTACGATAGTCTATGACTAACCGCCATTTCTTTTTTTATTTATTTTTTTTTTATTTATAACTTCATGCACCTGTGTACATCGACGGACTTAATGCCTGTGGCATTCTCTACCAGCCAACCGTTGGGGTGTGTAAAGATTTACTACGGTAGGTGCAACGAGGTTACAGTCGTTAACAACAACTAATACGGATACAGATAACATAATATAAAACACTCAAATATACACATAATTATGTACACTAATATTCATAAACATACATACCACACAAATACACATATACATACACATACATACACAGACACATACTTATAAGTATATACATACTAACACACAAAAATATATATTCTTATAATTGTTTGCTGCAAAAAAAAATAGACTATAAGGAGGTGTACTCATGATGAAGTTATTCCGCCCTCTGAAGAAGGTAATCATGTACGTTCTTTTTAAATGTGTAACGGCAGGTAGACATCCTGATTTCGAGTGGGAGTGCATTCCATAGCAGCACCGCTTGCACAAAGAATGAGGCATTTACGAAATCAGAGTGGTGGGAAGGGCACAGGAGGAGCAGATTATTCGTTGAACGAAGATTTCTGTCGTGGTTGGAGGACAGGAAGCGCAAGTCGGGGTCAAAATAAGTGGGTGAAAATGGGGAGTTAAGGAAAGAAAAGAGAGTGGTCAGCGCTCGCTGATCACGGCGCAAACGAATTGGTAACCATTTTAATTGGGAACGTAAAGTAGATACATGATCATACTTGCGAAGATTAAATATGAATCGAATGCAGTTATTGAGAAGACGGTCAAGTTTATTAAGGAGGTCTGCATTCAGGTCGAAGTAACACACATCACCATAGTCAATTATAGGAATGATAAGGGATTGCATGAGAGAGATTTTCGTTTTAGGAGGCAGGAAATTTTTTAAACGGTATAGTGTTCGCAGGATTCCAGTCACTTTTTGGCTCACCTGGGTGACTTGAGCTCGCCAATCAAGCGTTGTGTCAATATGGAGGCCTAGGTCTTTGACTACAGGGCTCCAAGGTATAATTGTGCCATTGAGGACGATTGGAGAAAGTGAAGTTGTGTCGACTCTGCGAATCATATTTTTACTACCTACCACTATTGCCTGACATTTAGTGGGGTTTATTGACAAACCGAACTTCAGCGACCACGATCTTATGCAGTCTAGATCCTTGTTGATATTGTCGATGGCTCGTGCTATGTTTTCCACCCTTTCCTGTGAATAGATCTGCAGATCATCGGCATATAGGTGATACGCACACTGAAGGTGTTTAGTAATGAGGTTAATAAATAGAGAGAACAATAGAGGAGATAGAATACCGCCCTGAGGGACACCAGTGGAGAGGTCACACCAACTTGAACTTGAGTTTTGTACACGAACACACTGCTGGCGTCCCTGAAGATAGTTAGAAAACCATTCCAGTGCATCTGGGGCAATCTTTCTTTTCCCCATTGGAGTCCGCTTTTTTAGGTACTAGAAGAACCGGGCTGGACCACTCACTAGAACAAGGTTCAATAATTCCCTGTTGTAATAAATCGTCCACCTGTCTTTTCAATTCGGATTTCTGTGAATGTGGCAATCTATAAGGCTTGACGTACACTGGGGCGACGTTTGGTTTTAAAGTTATTGTATGTTCGTATAATTTTGTTGTACCTAACTTATCGCCTGGTAGAAAAAATATATCCGAGTATTTGGCACAAATTGATTCAATGGATAACTGTTCTTCCTTATTCAAATGGTTCAAGGATAAAAAAGAAAACATTTTTTTGACACGATTGGCATTATTAGTAGTTTCTAAAAAAGAACAAACCTCATACTCACTTGCTTTAAAAATAGTTGGGTTTATTGAATTCAAAACTAAATCTGAATCAGTAGTATTTAAAATACGTATTGGAATTTTTCCATTTTTTGGCTTAACTAAAGAACTTGCAATAAAAATCCCTTTCTGCACCTCTGACGCACTAATTACACATTCGTTAGTTTCTTTTACCCGTATAAAGTGAATAGATTCGGATCTCGCCGGTATATTAATAGAGTTATTTTCCATGAGTAAAGGTAAAAATATTTTGAAATTATTATTCCATAGTAACAAACTCCGGTTACCGTAATTCAAAACTGACTTGTACTTACTTAAAAAGTCTTGGCCCAGTATGCCACTTTACATGGCAAAGATTTGAAAACAAAGAACTTATGATTAAGTATTTGATTACCAATAATAAACTTTAAATAAACATATCCAATAGATTGCACTTTGCCTCCGATACCATTTACAATTATCGTCTCGTTATGGATTGGAATGTTTTGTTCGACAATATGTTTATACTTGACGACTGAAATTGATGCCCCGGTATCGACTAACAACTTATACTCATAACGATTATATGATGTCATTATTACAAAACTTACATTATTATCATTAGGTGAAAATATATTTTTAGTCACGAAAAAACTGATTTTCGTTTTGAGAATTCTGCTCATTCAAAGAATTATTTTGCGAATCTGAGTTCGTCAAAGTATGTATGTGTTGCCTTGTCTGCTGATACCTATAGGGGGACCTATAGTGATTAAAATTAGTCCTACCTCGATTCCTGTTAAATGACCTGGTGTACCTGGCCGAACTCGTCTGCTGTCCTCTCCAAACATGGGAATGCTGGCTGCTCTGGGAAGCCGGATGATACTGATTGTTTCGTCCACGACCTCTACCTGCAAACGTGGAACGGCCTCTCGCCTTTCGGTGACTATAGGATGAATGTCCTCTAGAATTAATGTTAAAAATATCGGTCGATGTAAATGGTGTGACGTCTTCGTCAACCGCAGTTTGCACTGTGTCCTTTAAATGTGTAAAATTACGAGCGGAAATTATTGTGCTGAGTCGCCGGTTTCTCAGTTCGTCTGAAAAATACTTAATGGCCTGTTTTTCATTTAATGGTTTTAGAACTTTAAAACTCTCGTCATTTCCATCTGATTGTGAAATAGTCAACTCAACAAATAATTCCGTAATTTGTTTTCCGAAATCGTCGATAGTTAAGGTATTTTGCCTGAGGTTTTGTAGCTTATGTTGAATTGCAATGGCTGATTTTTTCGGTAATAATTGAGTTTTTAAATCTCTTATAAATTCGTCGATATTAGGGTATGAACTAGATAGTTTTAATTTCGCACCTTGGGAAAGTCTATTTTTTAAAACAAAATTTAAAAGTTTACCTTGCGACTCTTCATCTAACTCCGATTTGTAATACTCTACACCATCTATTAGCTGTTTAATGCTGGCCTCGTTATCTGAACAAACTGGCAATAAACATAAAGCAACTTTTAAATCAAATTTTCCGGTAGAGCCCATTTTTACAGACGTACACGGTTCCGGTGAGCGTAAATCTACAATATATTTGTACAAATCCTCGAAATTATCACACAGTTCCGGGATACTTAAACATTCACTTTTATCTAAAGAAGTTTCTATGGTAGATAAATTAGTTAAAAATGCATTATAGTCTTGTAATATTTTATTAGCCTCTTCTAATTTTACGACAATTATATTACCTTTTCGCCTATCGGGGCCGATTTTAATTAAGTATTTACGAATGTTGTACAAACTATCATATAAGTCTTTTAATTGCTCTGCCATCGAAATCCTTTATTTTTATAATATAATAAAAAATACGTACCATTTTAGTGTGTAATATTATAGACTATAACGCTTAAAGTTCCTTAAAACTTAGAGTCTCTAAATGGTTATACGAGTATACGCGCACTTCATCATAATATATCATCACTCAAACGAGAAAAAAAATCGCGCACTGGTCTATCTGGGGGTTACGGTATCTGTACATGAATATTCTTACCCAGTCTCCTTCCTTTGGCTCTTATCCAACTCTATATCATTATTTCGTTCTCCTCTCCTTCTCCAAAAGGAAAACCTCGATCTGTCGCGTTGTATTTCTTTCACGATCCATCTCCTATGGCATTTTCTATATATGGTGTAGGCTCCATACAACAATGCTATCAACAGTACTAGTACCAATACTAACAAAATTGTACTGGATGTGCTGGCATGGGTGAGAAGCTGATTTATTTCGGCGCTATTTGAGCCCCCAGCCGCGTTTTGTGGGACGATTACTTGTTCCTTCGTATTAGTCGATCCCATTATATTTTTTTTGTAGTCAATACACTTGCTATTCTTGCGATGAGTAGTGATATTGTCTCGGACTCCATTGTAGCTGTTTTTCTTGCCGCTTTTGGTCAATGGAATGTAAACATTACTACTGCGCTGGCAGGGTCGCCATGTAAGGACGGCGCACCCGGGAGAGTAAATGATACGACAAAGGTTGATTCAATACTGTGTTTATTGTTAGATCTCACAAGATTATATACTCTTAGACATACTCATAAACTTACTCCATCACACCTTGTACAAAAGCTTGAAAACATAGGGATTCGCGGTGTAACATTAGACTGGTTTAAAAATTACCTCTCGGAACTGCAACAAATTGTGCAAATACAAGGTCTATTAAGTAATATGCTTCTAGTAAACTTTGGAGTGCCGCAAGGGAGTATTTTAGGTCCTACCCTCTTCCTTATAAACATGAACAACATACACCACGAAGGCATTTCATCAGCAGAACTCCTTTGTTATGCCGATGATACTGTCGCTATATTTCATGGCCAAACAAAATAGTTTAGTCTTAAAAACAGTTTACTTCGCATTCTGCCAATCAATCATAAGCTACTGTATTGGCATCTGGGGCTCAGCGGCAAAGACTACAATAATTAAACTTGAAAGGGCTCAACGAGCATTACTAAGGGGGTTCTAAAGAAACCCTACCGTTACTCAACCAATGATTTGTACGCCGAAGCAAAGGTACTGCGAGTGAGGCAATTATTCATTCTCCACGCTTGTATTATCTACATATTTCTCACAAAACAATCACAAACTCCATTATATAATAGTATCAAGTCTAAACGCACATATAAAATACCTCTACCATCTATCAAAACCACATTCGCAAAAAGATTCGCAACGTACAGCCACCCACACATATACAACAATTTAGCATCTAAATGCTGTCTTAAGGACTGCACCATATACCAAGCCAAAACTAACCTAACACAATTTCTACTGGGTCTAGATTACATCGATACTGAGGGGTTATTATCTGGGTACGGAGACATTGTATTTGATTGATAATTGTAATGATGTACATAACATATTAATGTCTTATGTTTTCTTTCTATTTTATTTTATTTTACTTTTATCTTTTTAGTCTAATACCTAAATTTGATATTTTCTAAAAATATATATTGTACGCGTCTAATTCTACTATTGTAACTGGATAACTTTATGGCAGCCCAAGATACAAGCGTAGATTAGTTTGGGTGCCATCAGCAAATTCTGTAATTTTTGTACATTTACTTTACTACTTCAATAGAACCTAAACATTGTCTGATTTTACCAATTTGGTCATTGCAAGGAGACCTGAAAATTGGGCTCGTGAAATCTTCATAAGTATTGTAACCTATGTCCAAATTCTAACACTGTAACGCCAGATTCAAGTTTGTATGGATTTCGGGTTTCTTCTTAAAAAAAAACTGAATTCGAGTTTTTTAATTTTTTGCTTTTCCTGAGAAGATTTACTATTGTAATATATATATTATATATATATATATATATATATATATATTTTTAACCGACTTCAAAAAAAGGAGGAGGTTCTCAATTCGTCGGATTTTTTGTTATTTTTTTTTGTATGTTCAGCGATAATTTCGTCGTTTATGAACCGATTTCAAAAATTATTTTTGCATTGAAATGGGCGTAGCTTACAGGTGGTCCCATTGTAACCATATCGGGATCTGATGATGGGATCCGAAAGAAATCGAGGGAACTCCTCAAATATTACATCGGGTTTTTCATTGAAGTCGGTTCCTTTTTGTTAAAATTATT